>OX595833.1:8808693-10191187 GCA_951392215.1 Epirrita christyi
CGCTAGCATTTAGTTAATTATATATATATGTATATTTCCACCAGTACATCTACGAGGATTCGATGAACCTAATCGCGAAGCTGCCGGTGATCGCAGCCACTATCTACCGGAACTCGTTCCGTGACGGCAAGGGTATCGGTGCCATCGACGAGAACAAGGACTGGTCCGCCAACTACGCCTCCATGCTTGGCTTCGAGGACCCGCAGTTCACGGAGCTGATGCGGCTATACCTCACCATCCACAGGTAACATAACATTATTGAGCTTACTATTTGATCGATCTTAGACCGAAACCACAACGGCTGAGATACGAGAAACTTAACTCGTGTTAAATTGACAGGTTCTTATGAAAAACTGTAAATTTGGCACGAGTGAAGTGTCATGTAAGTGTCCCGTAGTTAGTTGGTGAAAATAGGAGTCAGAATCTTTTTTACATTCTCATTGTGGCATTCTCACAACTGGCACTGATATAAAACCTCTTTCCTCATTTCACATTCTGTGAATTTTAGCGTTTCCCTTCGCTCGCGTTACGTTTACGCTTACTCCTAATTATTATTTAGCCCTTTCAAATACTCAATAGCCTTAAGAGAATATAGAGTTCAATGAGCTGTTACGAGTGTTAATTAATTGAAGCGCTCGCTACGCTTATCAGTTACCTTTACACATAATTATGGTTTACGCTCGTCTCATGTCACGGGGCCTTTCATCCTCTCAAGGCTCGCTTCGCTAGCCGGATAGGTACGTTTACGCATCAGTTAGTAGGCTTTTTCACCCGTTTCTTATGCTGCCTTCTAAACCAGCCTTTTTAAACCGAGTCTAAGGGTACAAGGGGCAAATTTTAAGCCATGTTAAAATTTAGACCGCGTTTTGTAAGTAAGAGACATTACAACATTATCTTAGCGTCTGAATATAGCCGTATCACGTGATGGTATAGCACGGAATTGAGTAATTTACTCGTAGCTTTTATTGGCAATGACAAGTGGGTGTGACACGTGTTCACGACAACTACACGGTTTGAGGTTCACATCTCGTGATCTTCCGAGACAATTATCACGAGATGTCTTATTCCTCTGCGCGTGCCTATAGCAACAATTATGTAGTTAACGATTTCGATTCGTGTTGAACTCCAAGTCTATTGATAGGTAGATACATCTTTATTTAACACAAGGATAGGTAATATTATTTATTTATTTCTCCCCAAAGAACACAACACAAAATTAAACATATGAAACAAATTACCAAAAGACACATAACAAAATATTATACATCAAAAATAACCATGGGTAACCAGTACTTAGGAAGGATATTTTAGACATCAATGAACCGATGAACAAACTTCATGCCTGTTGTAGAGCGTTAAATATTTTTTGACCGTCGTGATCTTGCTCTAATACTGGTAGTCCTCCAACTCCTCCCGTGGATGTATGTAGTTAAAGGCGACTGAGGGATTACGCCAGGAGATGGGCAGTAGCATCCATCTGAGACTTAACACCAATACCAGTACCAATGTAGAGCCGTCTTACACTGCGTCAGGCAAGGCGCACGTGGGTTTTTTCTGACAATATTACTCTGTAGATTTTATCACGTAGTGAAACTCGCATAGCTCTCTCCATAGCCCGTTGCGCGACTTTAACGTATCGCCTATAGTAGGTCCTATTGGTAGACATCTATAGCCTTGATAGTGATTGATTCCTTGTCCATGTTAAATTCTACGATTTTCCTTTGGGGCCCGTTGAGTTAGCAATGTATCGGTAGGTAGGGTTAAAAAAAATGAGTTTTAAATACTTAGAGTTCATCAGGTAAAAGGTAGCTTTGACTGGTTTAAGTCAAGCCTTCAAAAGGACATATAATTTGAGTTCAAAGAATCGAAAATTTTAATTCACTCACGCTGGCTATACCCTACTTCAAGATGCTTGAAATGGTTCTGCCTGAATTTAGGTATTTTGTTTTACATAATACTCTAACTTCTATGGATAGCAATCCTCAAAATAAGTCGCCACTTGAACAATTTGCATAAAAGTGTTTTTGTGTTGACCATGTTTTATTCATGCATGATTCAGCTAGATTATTTTTGTTTCGTTGCTTACAAGCGTCGAATCGCCCACTCACATTACAATGTGTACTTACCTACTAAAACTGTGCACTTTATAGTAAGTATGAAAACATTAGTTCCAAGAATTGGTTATTTGACCTCTGCGGAATGGTGTCAAACAACCATATCATAACTAAGTTTTCAAACAACCAGTTCCATTCTACTACTTAATTCGAGTCGAAGGTTTCAAAAACAACGTATGAAGTTGCCATTATTCAGAAATGTTATTAGTGTTATTTATCAAACTACATCAGTTCCTTATGCTAGCACAGAACAGGAGTATTGACCAAAGCAGAGTGGACTCAGTTGCTTGTAGTCTAATATCGCCCTTACAATTTTGGCTTACACATTGCCTTGTGTCTAGATTGCTTGTAGATGACATATTGTCTGTTATAACACCATTCTACTGGGTAATTTTATATATCTCTCTGCTTTGGTGGGTACCAGCCTCTTATAGTTTTGCACGTGTATTGCATAGCGAATTAGATTCCATTTTCCCATTGCCTATGCTCATTATGTTGCGAATGGTTTGTATGTTTGTTATTACTTTTGTTTAATTCCATCAACAGTCTGTCTACATCTACTGCTGGACGAGGCCTCCACCATTGAATACAATGGGGGGATTTGCCATAATCACCACGCTTGACAGGCGGATTGGTGATCGTAGTTTGGTGTTAAGTACTCAGATGGATGCTGCTGCCCATCCCCTAATGTAATCCTTTAGTAAGGCTATTACTACATCCACGCGAGGAAACGGAGGGGTCTATTCTTAGGTCCAACGGACACACCACGACACATGTTTAATTAGAAATGAAATAATTAAACCTTGAAATCTAAGAAGGCAATCATTATTAAATTAAAGGGTATATAGGAAAACGTCGTGATGAAATCGCTACTTATTAAGTAATTGACTATCTAATTATCCCAACGGATTCACAGAATTGTGATGTGATGACGTAAATTCGTGTCCTAATGATTTAAATGTAGTTATGTAAAATAACAGACTATATACTTGGCTACACAGAGTATAGGTAAAGTCATGATAAACCAAACGTAGTAATAGAAACATATGTATTCGAAAACGTTTCAAAAATAATTTTCAAGGTCATACCTTGAGGCCGATAACAGTATGTAACGTTCACAAATTGTATGCGCGTGACATGTTACACAATAAATGTAGGTATTTATTGGCGCGTAGAGTGTCTAGCTTCTTCTTTCGTATCACTGGTAAAGAACCGCTGTGGTGAAAGGATTCAGGGTGCGCTCCATAGGCAAGGGTAGCCCCACAACGAGCCATGATTCACCAAAGGGATCGAATTGGTTAATGTTATATTTCTTAGATCTTTTAGGTGCTAGCCTAGCATGTCGGTTTCCTCATAATGTGTTCCTTCACCGTTTTACCGTTAGACGTGGTAATGAGTAGATATGTTTTGCCCGTTTTACCCGGGTTCGTATACGACACGACAATAGGATCAGGGGGCCTATTGGAAGTTTTAAACTTGTTATCCCGACTCTCTAATTGCGAGTCGAAATGTGGTTTTTGAACGAGTGAAGCGAGGTCTCAGTGTAAACTCGAGCGCTAGGCTTTTATATGTATGTGTTTGATGGGAGTTCGTTCGACGGTAACTTTCGAGCCGTTGATCCAATAGCCATAAAAATTGGTAGGTAGATTTGTGATACCAATACAATTAGCAAGTTCGTATATGAGCTTAATCGATAAAGAATTCATCGCGAGGTCTCAGTTTGGGGGGAACTAATAGCTGTATAGTGACACTGATAAGCTCCCCTTGCGGACTTGTTGAGAAACTCAGTATCACTATACATAAAAACACTTTTGGACTCGCGTTTCGGAATTCGGTCGGGTTCAAGACTTGTAACAGAACTACAGAAGGAGCGACTACTCCGCTCCTGCATTTACCACGGGTAATTTTGCTTTGCGAATGTTATGATACATTTATAATTATTGATAACAGCGGCACTTTAAGTAAAACTATGTATATACACGTAAAATAGCTCTGTAATTTTCCTCAGGCTAAAACAGACCGTATCTATTACGATTTCAAGTAAATATATAGTACGTCTTGTTACTTATATGTGGCACACTGTTCTCATCTCGGCTAACTGGCAGCATGTGTGTGTGCGTGCTAAAATTAGCATGCATTTCACGTGTGCCGTTGTTTCTATGCGCATGCTACTTCTACCTATTTGTTGGACAAAGTATTACGTAAGGTTAGACGTTGAATTATGTGCAAACACTAATTTGTCACGATTACCTACTTTTTGTGTATGGTTTAGAACGATTTTACATTGTACCTTACTTTCAATGAATGGTGAATACCTAGTTCAGTTTTTTTAGAAGCGTGGCCTTATTCACTTTCATGTCATTGTTTGAAGAGTTCAATGTCATATGACATCTCAGAGTCAGGCAGACTCATATTTTTCATTGTTTTAGCGTAAATATTGGTTCTCTTACCTACTGTTAAACGTATCTTTGGTAATATGAATTTAATCACTATTTATTTACCAAGATTTCTTTGACGGTAGAGATCTTCTACCATAATATGACCTGTACGAGCCTACTAGATACCTTCTATTACCATACTGGTCAAACTATATATAGTTTTAATAATAACTCCACTCCAACGTCTTTGAAATACTTCCGACATACATAAGAATTGGCGGTTATTATAATAGACCAAGCACAGGAAAATCCCTGGTTTGAAAAAATAGCCTAGCTTAGTAAACATACTCTAGCTTGTCATTTTATCAAGCGCTATTCATTTTAATGTGTACTTTGCTCATTCTTATCGTCCATACCGTAACTGTGTATAATGTAGATAGTCAATCCAAGGTGATAATGTTGGAACTTTTATAATGCTATGTAATCTCCACGCTCGCACTCGACTGATTATTATTTACACCGTAATTGTATTGCGAAATGTATTAACGCATAATCTGTAATTTTCTCAACACTCTCATGCATTTTACTAGTGTGTAACTCATATTTTTTTGTCGAATCAAAATACTTATGCTAATTGTTTCGTAATCGGAAATGAAACTTTGCTCTACAGAAGTCATTGTACTCGCATTAAAGGTTAGGCTATATAAAATCCGTTCGGCACAGTCCACCTAGTAACCACGTGGCATATGGTGCGGCATAGCTAACTCGCTATATTAAGATTCAATAATGTCGACCTATCACAGACTTCTTGATTGATCCGTCTAGACGAGACTGATTGAAAGCGATACTATTACCTTATAAAGAGCCTACACAAGTGGGATATAGTGGGGACTTGGTAGGGTAGATAGCCCTTTAGCCAGTCTAAAGGGAGGGGATGTTCTAACATTAGTCACTAGCGCGACACTCACAAACTTAATATAGACATTTTTACGTAGGATCTGAATTGATTTTGATTTGGGCAGATTGTTTAACTTAAGCTATGCCTTGAAAGTTGTGTTTCCTCGTAACGTTGTTGATGTAATGGGCAGCAACATAGACGTATATTATATACCATACCATAACGTTTTCTGTACATATTTGCCTACTTGATTAGTATGCTACCAAAACATTGAGACCAGCGCTGGCAACTTGGCCGTCACTTGACAGCCCCATTAGGCATCTATTTAGAAATACTGCTAATAGTGTTCTTTTCCTCTGCATTCAACGACCCTTTGAAACCTATGGACCCTATTGCGTTTGTTTTAGTTAAGTAATAGCAGTTCCCGTCTTTACGTTACAGTGACCACGAAGGCGGCAATGTATCAGCACATACCTCTCACTTGGTCGGATCAGCGCTCAGCGATCCCTACTTATCGTACGCGGCTGCCCTCAACGGCCTCGCCGGACCTCTGCACGGACTCGCCAACCAGGAGGTAATACATCTTTTTTTATTATTTGAGTGGTGACAAGCTGATGTGCCATATGAATGTTAAGCAGAATCGCGGAATTTGGTTATAAGGCTTGCTGGTTTCCTCACAAGGTTTTCCTTCACTGTTTTGAACATAATTTTTGAACAAGTGTATAGTTTAAAATTAAATCGACAAGTACGAGCGAAACTCGTGCCCTGAGGTTTCCGAAATCTTCCGAGTTTTCGAGTTTAAGCTACTTTTTCCTACAAACTTCATCTCATTTTAGGGGTAAAAAAGACGAAATCCCTCAGTTGACTTTTTTGCGTCACAAAGCTTCCTAACATTCTAAATTTCAGAATTGTGAGATCACTGGAAATATCATAGGTTTTTAATTTTCGCGAAAATTAGACAGTCTATCTTGTTGTCATGTCTTGTCATATTGGCACTATAAGCTTATATACCTTTATATCTGATATAAATTTATAGTTGAAACCTTTAGCCGTTTCTGAGAAAAAGGGTCTTGACAGACAGACAGTCAGATAGACAGACGGACAACAAAGTGGTCCTATAAGGTTCTCGTTTCTTCCTGTTGAGGTACGGAACCCTAAAAATCTAGGCGGACTGAAGTAATCCACAATCACAAAATAGAAAAATCGCGACGCCGCTTCTTACTTTGCTATAAACTTCTTTTGAATGCCAAGTGATACCCGCTGATGCCCTCTGCAACACTGGGAGGTGACCTACGCTATAATTGTCTTGCTAACGTCACTGAGATGTCCGTTAGTAAGATTCAAAAATGCAAGCGTTAATACGAAGAGATAGGATCGGATTACCCAGATCCTCATCAGCCGTTAAACGTCCACTGTCGCACGAGACCTCTCCCATGGAACGCAAATTATTTATTTTTCTCAATACCAACTGACAAACCATCGTTTAGCTCAGGAGTTCCCTACCGTCTTATTGCTCTGCACTGTTGTAGGTTAGATAAAAAGAAAAACAAATGTCTGCCACCAATTTATTAATCTACAATTAGGTTACATGAGAATATACTCAATACCCAGATACTTTCACTCAATTAAAAGGACAGTTTTAAGAAGTGCAATACATAACTTAGGATCAGGAGTTCATGATACAAAACTTAGCAATGTTGAACATTGCGTCCATACAAAAATCGTGATGATTCTGGAAAATTTTAAGTACGTATTTTGTATTTTAATAATTACAGCAGTTTAACTTGATACAAACTGTATGTAAGAAAATAAAATATACACAAATTCTGAATTTGGAGGTTACCGGGGTTAAACCGAACTTGATCCTTTTAAGTACACAAGACGCGAAGCGTTGAAGCGTTGCATCTGCACGGTTAAATAAATGTTAATTGATTGGTTTCTTAAGGTTGCATTTACTTACAAATTAAAACATTACTTACAAATTAAACCTTTCGAACTACGCGTAGTGTAGGGTTCTCAATTCAAGTCACAGCCCGTCCCTCCATAACTCGAAAAGTATTTATCACAGCATATCCGAGATCATTTTTGATGAAAATCACTTCATTTTATCAAATTTATGTGTATGTGCTCTATATATAAGTTACACCGGTTGAAATGCCACCAACATTACACGATATTACTCAAAAAAACACTAGAAATTGAAAAAATAAATGGACGATGACTCCTTACGAAACAGCTGAAAAAATACCTAAAGTTTTATATTTTATGAAATCAAAACAATAATTCAGACTTAGAGACTCTTGTACGGAGACCCCCCTTGGGATTTGGTTTTTTTTTTGGTTAGGGTACATGCCACAACGCATACTCTGTGAATAATTCAACTGGCTCTTAGCCAAGCCTCCGAATACAGACAGACAGGCGGACTGCATAGGCCCTATTACTAAATAGGGTCCCGCTGGCACCTCTTTAGTACAGAACCCAAAAAGTAAAAGCCATTTGAAGTTGTGTGACAGTGTTTATTCCTTTATCGTTCCTCTGATCACCTTTACATGACACATGCGATAGTGAGATGGATAGGTAGCTATTTACGGCCGATTGTGTTAAAAAACTTCCATTTATCTTGCATACCATGCATATCGCGCTTACATAATCTTTTTCCTTTGTATCGTTTCGCAATCCATCTTTGCTGCCGATATGCAAGCCTTTTATAAAGTAGACAGAATATCTTCGGTTAAAAATATGTAATGCTAGTGAGGCCCGAACTTTTTTCGCACTTTCTCATGGTTAGCATAATTTTTAAGAGTTTCTTTACTGCACATTTATTTTGTACTATGTCATCGTTAGGTTAGCTTCTTAGCTTAGCGTAAAAATTCTAACGCGGTTGGCGCAATTGGACCTAAGGATGAGGAAATTCTGAAACGTAGTATGCTCATGAATGAAAAATTGTTTTGACAAATAAAAAACTCTGTGGTGCTGTGGCCACTGGTTAGGTTAGGTTATTCTTCCGGTTGATTCTCCGAAATAGTATCGGTTATTTTTTTGTGTAGCTATGTAACCGTTTTGAGTTGATGCAGTTAATTGACCGTGGTGTGGCCAGCCTAAGAATACACGTATGCACCTCCTCCCGTGGATGTCGTAAAAGCCGACTAAGGGATTACACTAGGGGTATGCGCAGCAGCATCCGCCTAAGAACTCAACACAAATACTGCGATCATCAATCCGCCTGCGCTTAGCGTGGTGATTATGGAAATTTCTCTCATTGTATATTATGGGGGAGGCCTCGTCCAATAGTGGACGCCAAAAGGCTGTTGATGATGATGAAGCAATGCAAATGGCGCGCTTCTTACCTGATGTAACGCCTTAGTGTGAGCTTGGCTGTGTTCCGCCTAATTACAGGCATATGAGATATTTCATCTTTGACTGAGGTCTAGGTGGACAAGACCTAAGAAGCATTTGTTAAAAATTCATCAATACAGTAAACACGTCATTCATTAAAAAAAACTACTTTAGTACTTATAGGTGAATTTCCAATAACGACTTTATTCCTTCCTTATAGGTACTCGTCTGGCTAGAGAAACTGCGCAAGCAAGTCGGTGACAACTGTACAGAGGAGCAAATGAAAGAATTCATCTGGAAGACGCTCAAGTCCGGCCAGGTGGTACCGGGCTACGGACACGCTGTGCTCAGGAAGACGGACCCCAGGTACTGTCCGACTGTTTATGGATTCAGATTTTGTGCCCTGGACCGGCACATAATTTTTTGCCTGAGCGTTGCCTGGGCAGCAACTGATTTAGTTGCCTGTATCGGCAAATGCAGCCGTGGTGTGTCCGGTCTAAGAATACACCCCTCCTTCTCCCGTGGATTAGTAAAAGTCTTACTAAAGGATTACACCAGAGGATGAGCAGTAGCATCCACCTGAGTGCTTAAGAAAGTTACTGTCCCATTCTATCTTAAGTAATGGCAAAGAATTTGACTAGCAAGCCACATCCCTGGAACTAACGACTACGCTGTGTCATAAGAGTGTTTATACGAATATTACAAGATATGATTGATAATATTTGGATGTAATATACACCTGTTGCGAAATGGCAATGAACGAACAGTCTAAATCGTAAATTTCACGTATACCTCTCACATGCCACCATATCACCACCATACCATGCACCATAGAACTCGTAGTTCCTGATACCCACGACACAGGGAATCCTAGTGTGGAATTAGAGCTACGTATGTGACTGTTAGGTGTTATGTTATGTAAATGTGTATACTATAAGCTCTTTCCTCCCTCAGATACACATGCCAGCGCGAGTTCGCACTAAAGCACCTGCCCAACGACCCGCTGTTCAAGCTAGTCGCCACCATCTACAAGGTGGTGCCGCCAATCCTCACTGAGCTCGGCAAGGTCAAGAACCCCTGGCCCAACGTGGACTCCCACTCCGGCGTCTTGCTACAGGTACTTAGGTCATCATCATCACAGCGTGACTTCACCCACGCTCTCACGCCTCTTTTTACCAGTGCCAAGTGACGTTATTGTCATGATATTATGAATATGAAGTCTCTCTGCGAGGTGCACTCACTGCTCTCACCACCCTAGCTCTTAACAGGTCGAGGTAATGTGGCTCTTAAAAAGGGAATTATGACCGATGATGAAAGAATACTACCACTGATTGCTTAGATATGGGTTATAATTGGTGATAGGTGGTTAGCCGTGGTGTGTCCGGTCTAAGAATAGATCCCTCCGTATCCTCCCGTCTTGTGTATGTCGTGAAAGCCGAATAATGGTATTAAACCAGAGGATGGGTAGCAGCATCCACCTGAGTACTTAACACCTATACTGCAATCACCAATCCGCCTGCAATCCCCTAATTGCATTAAATGGGGGTGGCCTCGTCTAGCAGTGGAGCAGAGGATCTAACGGATGATGATAGGTGATGATGAGGTGGTCACCTCTAATATCAAGGTCAGTCATCACGTAACTACACTACGTAACTACATCACGTCAACTACGTATTTCGAATTCGGCAACTTCTTCTCTGTCAGTGGTTCTTCATTGGTCGCCCTGCCTGTCTGGGTCTCTGTGTGGTGGATTTGGGTGCTGATGCTAGGTTATCGTTCCAGTATTACGGGCTGTCCGAGATGAACTACTACACGGTGATGTTTGGCGTGTCGCGCGCGCTAGGCTGCCTCGCTCAGATGATCTGGTCGCGCGCGCTCGGCCTCCCCATCGAGCGACCCAAGTCGTTCTCCACAGAGCTGCTCATCAAACAGTTTGGCAAGTAAAGCCCTCAATCAACAGCACTGGTATATACTACCTATACTAGTTATATCGTACAGTCCGATTACAACACCAGAGTCAATAGTCCATTTTTCAATTACGTTTTGTGACCATCTATTCGTATTAGGTAGGTAAGTGATATTTTAATTGTTATTATTGTTGATTTGTAATTCTTTCGTACTTATTTCTGTGATTTTTTATGTATATTGATTTTTAATGTTTTATTTATTTTTTATTTGTAATTTTAAAAAATCATGTTGGTGTTTTACATTTGACTGTAGGTGTGGTTAAACTGCGTTTACTCGCATAGTTGCCGTTACGAAGTAATCAATACAAAACGATTGAACATGTTTTAGAACAATACAATATTTTGTAGAATTATTCGTAGTATATTTATTAGACAGTAGGGTATGCTGTGCATACTTTTGCGTCTCGTAGAATGGCCAATTTATGTGCAATAATTATGTATGCATATTGTGTATGCATATCATTTCTTTTAATCGTTACGTAACTGAAACACTTTCAGCTCTTCAGTATTTACCACTTTATTGGATACTAATGACGGTGAATTGGTCATTTACACAATATCATTAATATTCTTATAATGCTACGTATAAGTAGAAACATGTGGGCACTTTGTCAAATCAAAGAATCCAATCAATATACTTCGCATAACTTTCGTTTCAACATAATCTTATTTATTTGTGAACCATTGCTTTAGCTGTACTGTATTTTAATTTCAAGTTACCAAAGTGTTGAGGTGTGAGATATAAAAGTACTTGTATTTATTTGTAAAAGAGCTGTTTGCAATGAATTTTGTGTGAATATTTTCCTTGATCATTATGTACGGCTGTATTACAGTATGATTCATTAATTTATTTCACAATATTGCACGTAAGAAATACTGTAGTCTGTAGATGTAGCTGGAAGTTGCATAGATTGGACAAATGTCGCAAACTATACAATTAAATTGACAATACTTAAATAAATGGTATGGTGTAGTACATTTTGTATTTTATTTACCTGTTGAATCCCCTGCGCAAAACAATGTATTCTTTTCCTGTAGAAGAGGGTTAATAGTAGCTATCCTCCCCTAGGGCGTAAAGTACCTAAACGGCACCTATTACGAGTGTATTACTACAAGGGCCGTAATCGATCCATAACGCCCAAAATGTTTTGGGAGTTCGATGGTGTTATTGATCACTTACACCCGAGAATAACACATCACTTTTCATCACAAATGCGAGGAAACTAAAGGTCTTATAAAATAAATTCAAAAAGAAAATTTGCGTTCTAACCGGTAACGCAAATTTTCCTGCGATTAGAAGGATCACTTTGTTGTCCGTATGTCTGTCTCTATGCCTGCCTGTCAAGAACCTTCTCGGGAACGACTCAGTTATCAAATTGAAATTTATAATTAATGAATTTATACATTTTTTAAAAATTTAATTTTACCAAATGTAAAACTAGTTTATGATATAGTTTATAGTGCCGTAAAAAAATCTTGATCAACTAGGATGGTTTATAAAGATATGGCAATGAATGTCTTATTTTGGGCTTAAAATCGCGAAAATTTAAAACCGGTTCCAGTGACCTAACAATTCTGAAATTTGGAATGCTAATATGCTATGCTATGGAGGCTTTGTGACACAAAGGAAAAAGTCATATTTTATTATATTTTCAAAGAGAAATTTCGTTTTTTAACCCATTTTACGGTTAATGCAGTTTGTAAGAAACTCGAAAAGGAAAACGAAGATTTAAAAAAAAAATTACGCATCGGGGCGCGAGTCTCGCTCGCACTTGTCCGTTTTATTTTTTCACAACTGCACTGTTGCCTGTTCTATTTTTAAATAGAAATAAGGATTTGTCATGGAGGTTTTATATCATGTAGGGGTAGCTTACTATGAATGTAATGAGCCTCGTTCTATTTTCTATGCTCGCATTTACAGAGCAGTTTTACAAAACTATCGTGCATAGATGCGTGGCATAGATAGCATAATGATTTTTCATCACTCATGCTCTGAAAGTGGCATAGATACCTAGCCACTTTCAGAGCATGAGTGATGAAAAATATATTTCGTCCTCCCCAGTACCTACTTTGTTTTGGCAACAGCTTGAATCAATGATTATTTGACACAGATGGCGAACGCGTCGCAAGTTATGAAGAAAGAACAACTCACTAGAATATTTACTACGTTCCCAGAGAATGAAAAGCCTGATTAAAATCGTATTTTTAATTACAAATTAAATATTGGATTCTTATTCTAGCGTTATTACTAAGTGCTAGCCAAATTCTAGCATAATTAATATTGCAAAACAATATAACGGGTGTAAAAAGACTACTCCCGAACACTGAAACAGTGCATTCAGACCATGATTCTGAAAATATTTAAGCTGAAAAAAGACTGAAAAAAAAATGCTCACATTTGGGCCGCTTTTTTCGTGTTTTCTTTATAAATCCATAAAACATCATAGAAGGATCACAAAAACCTAATTTCTATCATTAAAACACTTTAAAAAATAAAAACTTAAAAAAAAGATAATGAAAACCACATACGAAATATTGGCGCTGCGCGTCGATCAGCTGACCGGGAGCGTTGAACTCGCGCGGCCGGTGAGCTCTGACCGCCGCTATTTTATATAGCTATGGCATAGGTAGCTTTACCGGTACCTTCAGTATTGGGGAGCTGTTCTTTTACACCATGTATATTATGTAATGTAAATAATATAAAAAGTTTTGCTTTTAAAAATACTTTACGTCTCACTATAATGAACACATTGCGCAGATTTTTATCCATTCAGTTCATTAGGACAAGTTTACCGTTTGGTCTATTCTGTCCGTTACGTCTATTTTCCGGTTAGTAAAATTACCATGGGTCTAATTACCGTTTAGTCTAATAACCGTTTAACCCAATTCCCCGATTTTCCCGAAGTCATCCTCGTTGGTCTATTTACTATTTAGCCCAGTTCCTGGGATACTCTTAAGTTAAATACAATTACTTAACAATTTACATTAAAAAAATTCAACTGGATCCCAGAATATTATTCCAAACATATTACAAATAAATAGTCTTGCATATAGTCATATATAGTTCTAATTGTTTCTTAGCTTAATTCCTTAGAGCTTAATTCTACTGTTTGCAATTTGTAGCAGCGCCTTCTTGCGTTGGAATCATTCTGCGTTTCCGTATCTGCATTCGCACGTTCCTGAACATACTTTAAAACAATTTGACTAGTTCACACCCTTGGCTTCACTTTTCCGGGACTAGGAAATACGCCATTTAAAAAAATTGTCCTATTTAGGTGTTCGTGCCTTCGCTTGAAAGACTTATGAGATTACTTTTTTTTTTGGGAGCTATCACGAATGGTCTGCTTCAGCAAAGGAAAATCTTTGAAGATCTTTGTGACACACTGCCTCACGATTTTAGACAAAGAGTGGGGCAGGAATTCTTAGCCAACAACTCCAAATACCGTAAGAATTCGGACGCCCTGCTCCAGTATGTGTATGGTCGAAGAGCTGAAGTTATCCAACAAAGAAAAGACACAAAGTTAAAAATAAGGTTCTTCACTAAATCATCCACAGCATACCGCCTTCGGACTGCCATCTTTTTTAACCTGAGCTTACTCAAATTGTAAAGGACCAAGGAGGAATACAAAAGTTTTTTCCTTTCAAGAAAACCTTTCTGCAAACAACAAAGGCACACTCACAACACGCTTTCAAGCCAGATTACCAAGAAAGGAGGTTTCAAGAAGGAAATCAACAAGCCTTTCATCAGAAATTTCAACTCCTCACATGCCTCTGGCAACAAGTTCAACAGAGGACAATATGCAAAGAGTACAAAAAAAAGAAAAAAATAAAGAATAAACAAAAAAATAAAAAACAATCAATGAACGGAAGATCAAGAAAGGGGTACAAAAGGGCAGAACGATAAGTGGAAAGGAGGTACCAGGTGGTCATGACTTTGAACCTTTCAAAGCAGGTCAGCTGTTGTTCCATCGAGAAAAATGGTTGGCGATAGATGAGCCTCTAGCAGTTGTCAACATATTGTCAGGCTACAGAATTCCTTTTCGGAGAAAACCACTGCTGATCAGATTAGCAGGTCGCAGGAAATCTTTCGAGATCCAGCGTTCAGCAGACATGAAATTCGAAATTCAGAAGATGTTGAGCTGGGAAGCAATTCGACTAAGTCCGCACGATATAGCTTTTTTAAAAAAAACATTGGTAACATTCCTGTTAACAATGTTTTTTTTTAAAAAGCCTGATTGAACAAACAGGCAACATATTCAATTTAAAACAATTAAATCAATTTGTACATGCACGCAAATTCAGATTACTGAACCATAACCGGATTCCAAAAATCCTCAGTCCGAAAGTCCGAAACATGGCAAAGTTGGACATTTCGCAGGCTTTTTTTACCATGTGCCAATATTACCAACACATCGCAGATTCCTATCGCTTGTGTACGAAGGGAAAACGTACGAGATGACATGCCTGCCATTTGGACTCTATCCGCTTTCGCCAAAGTGACAAATTGGCCAATTTGTCCTAATTGTTCATCAGGATCCAGACACTTTAAGACAGCAAGCGTTTATGGTAATTCACAAATTAAAAGACTTGGGATGGTCGGTGAAAAGAAAATGTCGAAAATAGAACCCTCTCAATGCCTCGAATAATTAGGGATAACTTGGAACACTGACAAGAACCTGAAGATGCTCTCAAACAAAAAGATAAAACGATTGTTTTTGGAGAAAAAGTATTGGAGTTGGCACGATGCAAAAGTTATCTTGGGAAAGTTCAACTTTGTATCGTTTGCGAGTTTGTACAATTTTTAATGAACAATTGTCCACATTTCTTCAAATTGTTATGTATTAAATATGGTGTCTATGGGTAGTCTCACATTTATATTAATGTAATACTAGAATGGGTTAGCCTGCGAATGTACGTACGTACTACGCAACACACTCTGTATTTTACACACATTGTTTTTCATAGCTACCCCTAGTGCCTGAAGACAAAATGAATAACGCATTGATGTCCATACTAAATGATGCTCCTAAAACACCAGAGATACATTCAATAGTAGATTGTATCATAAGGGAGCAAAATAATATTTTTACGGCGAGGGCGCTTTTTTGAATCCAGAGCGAAGGGATTCAAAGTACGTCGCCCGAGCCAAAAATATATTTTGCGCCCGAGTGTTACACTCTACTTTTCATCACCCACTATGAGAAAATAAAAGGCGCCTCATATTTTATTTCAAAACAAAACCATGAATTTCTAACAATCCGTGAATAACTTATCATTTAAAAAAAAGACTTCCGCCGTTGTATTCGTTGTTGTATTAAATATTTGGATGAAAAAAAAATTATGAAAGAACCATAGTGGTGAAAGGATTATGATACTTTCTGGATGCAAATGCTTGGTTTGTTGCTGAAAATATCAAAATCGCCATAATATGTATGCCTACAATATTTGAGGAGTTCCCTCAATTCCTCGTGGATTCCATTATCAGAACTGGATTCTGAAAAAAATGGGACCAATCTGGAAGTATATCTATTCAAATAAAAAAAGAATTTTCCAAATCGGTTCATAAACGCCGGAGATATGAGGTAACATTAAAAAAAAATACAACCGAATTTAGAACCTCCTTTTTGTAAAGTCTGTTAAAAATGACGAAATCGCGGGCCGTCGTTTCTAATTTGTTTTTTTTTATTCAGCCGGTGGCGCGACTATGGGCCGTCGTACCTGCCAGTATTTATTTAAACAATATTTGCGTTCGCCTTCTTTGGCGCTGAACACTAAGATGATCCAAATTTAAAAAGGACGCGGAAAAGATAATTGCGGCGCACTTATTTGTGTTTGATTCTTTTCAAGATGTTCCAAATTCAAAAAGGGCCGTAAAAGATAATTGCGGCGCACTTATTTGAGTCGTATTTTTTTCGTAGTATTTGATTTCGATATATTCCAAATTTAAAAAGTGCGCGGCAAAGATAATTGCGGCGCACTTATAGAAGCTTCATACAGAAAACACCACCTTTGGGTGCACTTAAAGGCGAACCAAGTCGTCCTTTTCGAATAGATGGGATCAAAAATATATTTTGCGCCCGAGTGTTACACTCTACTTTTCATCACCCACTATGAGAAAATAAAAGGCGCCTCATATTTTATTTCAAAACAAACCTATGAATTTCTAACTATCCGTGAATAACTTATCATTTAAAAAACAGACTTCCGCCATTGTATTCGACTAAATATTTGGATGAAAAAAAAATTATGAAAGAACCATAGTGGTGAAAGGATTATGATACTTTCTGAATGCAAATGCTTGGTTTGTTGCTGAAAATATCAAAATCGCCATATGTATGCCTACAATATTTGAGGAGTTCCCTCAATTCCTCATGGATTCCATCATCAGAACTGGATTCTGAAAAAAATGGGACCAATCTGGAAGTATATCTATTCAAATAAAAAAAGAATTTTCCAAATCGGTTCATAAACGCCGGAGATATGAGGTAACAAACATTAAAAAAAAATACAACTGAATTGAGAACCTCCTCCTTTTTGTAAAGTCGGTTAAAAATGACGAAATCGCGGGCCGTAGTTCGCGCGTTTCTAATTTGCTTTTTTTTATTCAGCCGGTGGCGCGACTATGGGCCGTCGTACCAGCCAGTATTTTGCGTTCGCCTTTGGCGCTAAACACTAAGATGATCTAAATTTAAAAAGGGCGCGGCAAAGATAATTGCGGCGCACTTATTTGTGTTTGATTCTTTTCAAGATGTTCAAAAAGTGCGCGGAAAAGATAATTGCGGCGCACTTATTTGAGTTCGAAATGTTCCAAATTTAAAAAGTGCGCGGCAAAGATAATTGCGGCGCACTTATAGAAGCTTCATACAGAAAACACCACCTTTGGGTGGACTTAAAGGCGAACCAAGTCGTCCTTTTCGAATAGATGGGATGAAAAAGTTATTATTGAAAATAGTGACAGCAGAGAAATATTTTTGGCATGCTGAGTTACGCAGAAGAAAGGCATAGTACGACCAATGATCTAGTGTATTGATACCCAAAGTGGTCAGGCGGTATACCTAATTTACCTGGGGTAATTCACCCGGGTGCACTGAGTAAACTATTTAGCAGACTTGGTTCACCCAGGCCATTTCCGGGTGCATTAAGTACACTACATAATAAACTTTATTTACTCAGATGATACCTTGGTGTATTAGGAGCACTACATGGTAGACTTAATTCACTCATGTGCTTACAAACTATCGTGTCATGCAACCTACGTGGCCACTTGAAAATGCAACCTACGTATTACATTCACTTGAAATTTTAAGTCTTATTACCACATGCTGCAGAGAGAATGCGATCAAAGAAAAATTTTACGTGAATGTTAGAGAGCATATTTTTAATTTATTGTTTAAAAACCTCAAATAGTATAGAAATGAGCGGAGCGGTAGACCTAAAATTTGTAACTAAAGGATGTGGCAGAGTGCTGCTGCATAATGGTCAGCAGTATTTTAAAAAGAACCCACTCTTCCCATCTCCAACATTGTTCAAATATGTCAACAAATAAGGTGCCTTCAATTTTTACTATTTTTCAGATCTAAAAAACTGGTAACACAAAATGTCATGAAAAAATTTCATCAAATGTCTTTGAAAAGACAACGTTAGTCTAATAGTTATTTGAAAAAAAATCTAAATAGTTGTAAGATTATTAAATAGCTATGCATTGCCCGTTTTGCAAAAAGTGGATCGAGCGGCAGGACAACCGAAGTTACTATCTTTTACGTTGTACTGAATGTAAAACAATAACCACACTTTGCTTAAATTTTTGTGTAAAATGTTAAATTTAATACGTGCTTTCAATTCGAGTGGACCCGAGTCTACCGTACCCAAAGGACGAACGTCAAATGTTTGACAGGAAAGCAGATACAACAGTTTATATGAGAATTTTAAATTTTATTTTTACTATTTTTCCATATTACAAACACGGGACAAAAAACAACAAACAGATATGAAATATTAACGGAAATTTTATGAAACTCTTTACTCTTCCAGTGGAAATCTAATAACATCTCAACATTCTAACCAATATCTTCAGACGTTTCCACATTTGCTACTAATCGAGTTAGAACGTGCCATAAAAAAAAAGAAGAAAAATAAATCTCCTGGAGAAGACGGTGTGACTACGGATGCTGTAATCGCAATGGTTGAGCCCTTGGCGACACATTTAACAACTTATTTAACATTATTTTACAAAAAGATATAATTCCTGATGACTGGAACAACTCGCTTATAACTTTACTTTAAAAGAAAGGCGACCCCAACTTGATAGATAATTAAGTATAGATAATAATAAACCTACTATCAACGCTGTATAAGCTATTTTCATCGACTCTAAGCCTTAGACGAACAACAGCCACGGGAACAAGCCGGGTTTAGAAAGGGTTACTCTACACTAGATCACATATTTACACTAACGCAATGTATAGAGAAGTGTTATGAGTACAATAAAGTTATAATATGTATAGCATTCGTAGACTATACAAAGGCGTTCGACTCTATCTCACCTCTGGGACCTCTGGGAGAGCTCAGAAGAGCAGGGAATAGAGATCAAGTATATAAATTTACTAAAAACAATTTATAATAAGTCTTGCGCTAAAATCAAATTGGAAACCATTGGAAAGCCATTCACAATGAAAAGAAGAGTAAAACAAGGAGATCCTATATCCCCGAAATTGTTTACGACAATTTTGGAAGCAATGTTTCGAAAACTAAACTTGTCAGAATGCGGCATCAACGTAAATGGGAAAGAACTAACGCACTTACTGTTTGCAGACGACATTGTTATCCTTGCAGCCAAACATGAAGACATTCAATACATGCTCAACTCATTAGACACAGAAAGCCGTAAAATAGGCTTATGTATGAACCAATGCAAAACGAAAGCAATGACAAATGCAGATCATAAGCCTATCCAACTAGAAACCGGTGCAGTTGAGTATGTAAATGAATATATCTACCTAGGACAAACAATTTCATTCCAGGATACTAGATATAGAAGAGTCGCGGTATCATGGAGGAAGTATTGGTCACACAAAGGCGTATTCAATAGCAAACTCCCGGTACACCTAAAGAAAAAGCTAATGGATAATACCATACTTCCCTCCTTGCTCTACGGTTGTCAAAGTTGGTCATTGACGAAGGACATAATAAGGAAAATATCAACTTTCCAAAGATCCACGGAAAGATCTATGCTCGGCTTAAAACTTAATGATAGAGTCAGATGCGACAACATTAGGAGCATCGCAAAAGTTACCGACGCAGTCAGCATGCTCTGCAAACTGAAGTGGAAGTGGGCGGGCCACGTCTCTAGAGCACAGGATGGGCGATGGAGCGAGCGTATCTTGCACTGGTGCCCTCGAGACTCAGCACGAACACGAGGAAGACCGAGGAGAAGGTGGTGCGACGACGTGGTAGAGATCGCAGGAAAGACCTGGACTCGACCGAAGTAGCGGATGTTGTTATCCCGCAAAAATTCAATGATTTTTTTTGACTGATTACAACAGCGACGCGGTTTAAGAATTGTGTTGTTTAGTTCAAAAATAGGATTGGAAAGGATGGTCACTTTAAAACATTTCTTTGGAGATGACACTTTTGAGGCATGCCCATCACCTTTTTCCCAGATATATACAATCCACTAACCGCTTATATACGCGTTAATGTCTTAGGGCCTTATCATAATAACTTTTAAACCTATTTTAGTTAAAATATGTTTTGTCTTGTTCTCTCTGATGTAAAATGTCATACGTCAAAACAAGACAAAACATATTTTAACTAAAATAGGTTTCAAAAATTATTATAAATAAGGGGGGGTTAGGGCCTTATTCATAATCATTTTTGAAACCTATTTTAGTTATAATAGCTTTTGTTTTGTGCTCTCTGATGTAAAATGTCATATGTCAAAACAAGACAAAACCTATTTTAACTAAAATAGGTTTAAAAAATTATTATGAATAAGGGGGTACGCATATTTGATATTATGGTTAAATCATGAATAGTGGACTGGAATCCAAAAAAAATTACGAGCGATTTTGAAAAAAAGTGCAATTAAGGCAATTACGACGGTATTCCCACATATTCATACAAAAGGCTGTTATTATCATTTCCATGAGTCTAAAGAAGAAAGCCAAGTCCTTACACAAATGTAAAGTGAAAAATAATCGCAGCTGCGTGTTTTTGTGTCGGAATTTAGTACTATTACCGCATACGGAAATAACTGCGGGCTGGAATTATATTGAGGCGATATTATCAAAATATAAACACCTTGAACAACTTTTGAAATACTTTAAGACAAACTGGTTGATGCCGAAAATTGTAATCAGAGTTTTTAAAAACAATGCGAACTCCATGAGTTATCAAAAAAACGCAAATCGCAAAATAAAATAAATTACAATTTAATCCAAGAAGCACAACTTAAGGAAAAGTACCCAACTGTCCGGCTCCGATTTGATTTATATTGATATTATGTTAGTGTAGGTCATTTTCTGGAAATAATGCGTTGATGCGAGCGAGCGAAGATGGACCAACCCCTAGCAGTAGTAGAAATGGATCCCATTACCTCTTTTTTCATTGAATACAAATAATAAATTAATAACTAGTTGAAAACTGTAAAAAAGTAAAACCCGCCTGCAACTTATTAAAATACACGCCTGTTACATACACTCTCGAAAAATATAACCCTCCTTCTGAAGCAATCGGGTAATTAAGTAAGTAAATATTTTTTCACACCACCTGCTCATGCTCAATTACCTAACATGCAACCTTAACGTAAAGTAAAGCATTATCTATTAAGGGATAAAAGTTGTACGAAACTCCATAGGGAAATAAAGTGATTTGAATTTGGAACGTCAAATTGGTGTGGGAACTCGTTGAAAACTAAGTAAAAAAGGTCCATATGGCACTGTAAAGAGGTTTGTTCGAAAATCGAACTGGCCACCATAAGCAGAACTAAAAAAAAAAAAGGTGCGTTTACAAAGAATGTGAAACAAAATACGGTGTTTGGTGCTGTGATTTTCAGTGAATTTTATTGCAATATTCATGTTGATAAAAAACGTCGAGCGATATGCGAAGCGATAGTGATTTTACTCCAGAGTTTATTAAAGCAGACGCTTTAGAGATTATTAATAATTTACTACCGGAAAAATCAAAACACATATACCTACCCTGATTTTTAATTTCAGACAATTTTTGTAAACAAAGAAATGTCAAAATATGCCACTGTGTGAATAAATGTCATGAATTGAATGTGTATCATACGTGTACTTACACATGACTTACACATATGATTCATATGAATACATCACACAGTGGCATATTTTGATTTTTCTTCTTCTATTTCCAAGTTATGATCTAATATGATTCTGTCAGGAGAAGTGATAGCGAGTACACCATACGGAGAGATTTTTTGTCATATTTAGTCATTTCAGCTTTCTTCTAAATTATAATTACCATTTTGATTAATCTAAATGTAGTTGTTGTCCAAACAAGGTATTGGTAGGTAAGACAAAACCAACAGTTATTTTAAAAAATGTTTTTTTTTGTTCCCAAATATCTTTGTTCGATAATTGTTTTCCTCGAGCATGGATTATGGTGAGTTTTCCGATTGTGACCCGCCGGCGCCACTTCCTCGGCCCCTCCGTATCCTCCCGATCCTAATTGTAATTTCGATAGCTGGATCAAAACGCCGACTAGTATGTGAGGATGTAACTTCGGCTAAGAAATCCACTTCATCCCCTGATTTAGCTGTTGCTTCCATACAAACTGTATACTCCCATCCATCTGTTATTTTCGGGGCTATTCAAGCCTATTCACCCCTGGACAAGGGCCCGTATGTGGTTTATGTTTCCCGGTCTGAACCAGAACTCTCAGCTGGCACCACTATCAGACCTATTAAGTTTGGTCGGTTTTTATCTTTTTTATCATCGCATAAAACAGCAAACATTTGCGCTGACGGCGTTAAAAAAGTAGGGCGTAATAAAATTTCTGTTGAATTTGTTACTGCGGTAGACGCAAATAAATTTATTACGTCTCCGATATATTGTCGATGTGTAAGTATGTGGCAACTATCCCCACGTACAATGTTACCAGAATGGGACTGGTGCGACAGGTCCCCACGGATCTGTCGATGGATGAATTTGCTGATGCTCTTGTTCTCCCTGCAGGTTGTGGTATAGTCATAAAAGCTCGTCGCCTAAATAGGAAAAATGTCGAAGAAGGCAAGATCACATGGGTGCCTACCCAAATTGTTGTTGTAACTTTCCAAGCTCAGCTTCTCTCCACCAAGATATTTCTGTATTACACATCCCTTCCAGTGGAACTGTATCAATATCCCACCATTCAGTGTCAAACCTGTTGCAGGTATGGTCATACAAAGGTACAGTGTAGGTCGAAGCCCAGGTGGAGTTCTAGGAGATAAGTTCTCACAAAATCCAATCCATCCAAGCTTTTTCTTTTGGGAGACCAATCTTTTCAATTTTGCTGCAGATTTTTGATATTTAAGATAATTCTCTTGTGTCATAGAACCATAGTACAATTTTTCAGCTTCCCTCCGCTCCACGACAGCTGTTGTGCACTCGGAATCCCACCACGGGGTAGAGATTTTAAAATCTCTTGTGGGCTTCTTGAGATGTATGTGGAGATCAGCACAGGAGATGATACTTTCTATAAATGTATTGTAAAGTAAAAGGGGGATATCGTCTACACTAGGCATAGATGAATCCAGTGTAAGGTCAAGAGACCAATCAACCAACCAACCAAGCTGACCAATCAGCTCCAGAAAGTTTGTATTTTAAGGCAGGTCAGGGATTACAAAAAGGGGAAATGTATTTGAGCTAAGATATACATAACGATAGGGATGTGATCACTACCATATGAGAGAGGAAGAATTTTCCATGAAATAAGAGAATACAGAGAAGAAGAGCATAGAGATAGATCAACAGCACTTTTAAAAGCTCCAAAAAAAAAGTGGCTTCGTATTTGGGGATGGCTAAGTAAACACTAAGATACCGACTGCAGCAACCACAATGTGCTACAAAGCTAGGTAGATAGACACTGGAATCTGTGACAGCTTCATCTAATGAGGTCACAACACTTCCATGGAAGCCGTGGCAGGCTGCTCAAGAATATATCAGCCTGCTTCGCCCTCACAGAGCTCTGGATTCGAAATAAATAAATCAAACGTAAGCGTAACGTAATTATTCCAATACCAAGGTCTGATTTTAAGAGAGCTACTAACCGGAAGCATAAACAATCTGAAGTCATTAGTAGTTAACCCTATAAGAATTAAGAGTTAGCTAGAACAAGAAATAGAAGGAAGAAAGAAGCCTAATCTAAAAACTAACCCAAAACGAGCTAAGGTGTTTAAGAAACTAAAAACTTAAACAAAATAGAAAATATGGGGGTGTGGAGGATGAGGAGAAGTCTTTAAAGAACCCATTGTTGAAGATTGGACGAAAAGTGTACAGATTACCTGGGTTTTGGGGTATTTAAATGTGATTTATGCAAGTAATTCGCCTAAAGAAACATTGCGCAATATTATCGCCATAAAATTGCGAAAGTCTCAACTTCTGATTTTTAATTGGTTAAGTAAAAAGTGATAATGTTTGCTCAAAAATTGTGACCAGGTAAATGAAGATTTAATATTAATAAAGAAACCTATGATTATGCCATATGTTTTATTTTGATGACCGACTGAAACAAAACTGCGCAAACTTACACCACCCTACCCTACATGACGATTTTTTTCAATGGAGAACAACAAAAGGAGTCATGACAAGACTGTATCGGAATCCGTCCTTTTAGTTTATTTCCAACATTTAGCAGAAACTCGAAAGTCAAGCAACCTATGGTGCATATTTTATTCAATGCTCAGATTTACTATAAACATCAAACACAATATTCAAATCAATACATACAGCAGAATGTTGGCTTTTTTAAAGAGGAAATTAGAAGGTCATCATTGGGCTAAAAAGTCCAAAAAATTCACAACACAACATGTGAAAACTTTTCTAAAGCCCCAGATTCCAGCTTTCTTGCCATGAAAGTAAGTACCTACAAATTATTAGGTTTACAACATATTATGTTATTAACCATACTATCTATATTTTTCACTAGTTTTTGTCGTTGCCGTTGTGCTATTTTGATGTAATAACGTAAAGTTTCATAAAATCCGTTCAGAAGTTTTTGCGTAATGGAGCAACAAAGGAGGAATGGCGCATGTCGTGGAAATGAACTTCTCAACATAAAAGTCGACGATATTGAAAAGCATTCAGATGAGTTATTGTTGGTAAGCTTGCCAGATACCAAAACGAAGAGAGAACGGTCATTCGTGGTCCGTGGAGACCAAGCAAGAATTGTCCAAAAGTATCACCCCCTGTTTCATAATCATTCTCTGAACCTATTTTAGTTAAAACAGCTTTTGTCTTGTTTTGACGTATGACATTTTACACCAGAGAGAAGAAAACAAAAGCTATTTTAACTAAAATAGGTTTAGAGAATGATTATGAGACATACCGTCAATCACGAAGCCCTTCTAACATCAACACTCAAAATGTAAAGTGATCACCTTCACCAGGCTACAAGTGCCCCAAAATGTTATCCTACTCCTTAGAAGGGTCTGTATTGGAAAGAGTTAGTGAAATCCGCTAGGGCTTACCGAGGATACGCGTTGCAATTTTCGTGAGCACATCACCTCAATGTGTAAAAAGGCAAACAGGACATTAGGATTTATAATGAGACCGGCTTCCCAATTTTTGGTGGACATAAGAGTTGCGATTATGCTTTATAATGCTTTTGTACGTAGCAAACTGGAATTTAGTGCTTTAGGCTGGGATCCGCGCCTAGCTATGCACTACTGTCTCATACTACGCAATAAGGTTAACAATCCGGTCATATTAAATAGTATGACAATGTACGTGCCTGATAATTATGTGGCCTGCGGCCGTCGTCGTCACCGCTTGTTCGCTCCTGTCACGCCGCGAACTAAACACGCGAGCAACGCGCCAACACTGAGGGCGCTAACTCTGTTAAACGCATTCGTACGCGAGGTCCAACATATCGATATTTTTAATAGGTATGGGCCGAACATGGGTTTCACCGAATACGAACATTCGGCCGAATGTTCGGTAAAACTTTTACCGAACCGAATATTCGGCATAATTGATTCTCTTACGTGAACAGTATACAGGTCTGAACTTGTTCACGCAAAGCGCGCGGATTGGCGCCGGACCCTCCCGCCCGCTACCTCCGCTGTTGTTATTGCATCATCTAGTAAGGAGTAAAACTTCGCAACGTGCGTTTGTTTTGGTTATTTTTTATATGAAAAATCATCTTTGTTGAGATTTTTTTGCTTGGTTTAATTGTTGTGTACTTACCTAAAAATGAAATGAAAAATGAATGTTTTCGGGAAAGTGAAGAAGACCGCAGCAAAGTGAAATGCACGATTTGCGGAATTTACTTTCGCGGGGAGGCAGCGGCCGAAAGGCTTCATCCTTAGCATTGAACAACCACGTAAAATTTAAGCACGAACTCATGATAAATCATACACGCCTCAAGTAAAAACTTTGAGTAGCACTTTGCCGAACATTCGGCCGAATACGAATATTCAATAAACCTGCCAAATATGCCGAATACCGAATATAAAACGAATATTCGGCCTATCCCTAATTTTTAATGATAGCCTGTGTTGTATTTTGAATTCACTAAGAGTATATTTAAGTTATAATTAAGATGGTTAGCTTTTGGTGTATACTGTGTTCGCTTTCTGTCTGTCTGAAATAAATAATTCTAATTCTAATTCCAATTGTAACACTAATAGATTTTTCCTGTATTATAATAATGGCAAATGCACCAGACAAGTCATTGAGAAAAATAAAATTGGTGCTATTCCAAAGGAAATTGCTTAATATCTAAAATTGCAAAATGCCGAATTCTACACAGGTCATTGTTTTAGGAGAACATCGGCTAGGTACTTTTTTGGCATTTTCTGGAGCGGATATAACCCAGGTTAAACGACACGGTGGCTGTAAATCCGATGCAGTAGCGGAGGGTTACATTGAAAATTAAAAGCAGAATAAGAATAAAATAAGTTGCCGTATTAACGAGAACATTCATGAAAAAACATCGTCGAATATTGTGGATCCTTGGACACCTTTGCTCCCACAACCATCGACATCAAAAAACGTCGTGTCAGAAAACTTGTAACCAACATTCACGATCCAAAATGACGCCCAGACACAAGTTTCTACACCTAGGGTGCCGAATTGCTTTGAGTACTGAAATAAACTCCACCACAACTACCATAAATGTACCGAACAAAAATGTTACTCTATCCTTCCATAACTGAACTAATGGATCTAACATCAATATTATTATTCACTTTTGATTTTTACTAATTACAAAATAAATACTTAATTTATGGAACCTTGGCTTTTTATTGTCTCGGAGAAGGTGTGAAGTAGAGTATGCTCCTCTGGAATAAAGCCTGCCTTCGTCTTGAGCAGCTTAAACCCCTCGCTTCATTCAAGACTCTTGAGGGGACTCAAGAGTCCTGAATGGGCGGCATATTGTACTCTGAGCGTAACGAGGGATCGTTACGCTCAGAGTACAATATGCCGCCCGCGACGTAAGACACTGCTTTATTCACCTAGTGCATAATCTACTATTTTTTTGGCACGAACCTAGGTACTATTTTTGGTAGTCTACATTATACCGAGATTTTGGGGTTTTCCCCGTGGACCCACTGCACCCACTGGTGGGACCACGGGGAATTTATTTTCCCCGTGGTCCCACCGCACTAGAGATGGAATTAAAAAACAAAACTATTGTAGCGCACTAGCTAAAATAAATATGAGACGAAAGTGACCACGGGGGAAAAAAAATCCCCGTGGTCCCACCAGTGGGTTATAACCACTGCTATGGCAGTGGGTCCACGGGGAAAAAGCCAGATTTTGTTCAGAGTTTTGTAGGTGCATGGAGTATACTCTGATTTGATAATAATAATTGATCGATTTATAAAGGTGATTTAAATCTACTGTAAGGTAATTGTATAATGCACCCGGAAATGGCCTGGATGGATCAAGTCTGCTAAATAGTCTAAATCAGTGCACCCGGGTGAATTACCCCAAGTGAATTAGGTATAAAAAACCCCCAAAGTGGTCTATATCGACCCCCAAGGGGTCGACCTACAAGGGGTCCATGTAAGCGAAAAAAATGAATGGGGTCTGTGGGATATAAACGGGGGTCCACGATAGATTCTAGAGGGTTGGCATCGCCGCCTAAATGCCAGATTACCAAAACACCGAACCTTTTTCTCTTTTTACATTGCCTAAAAAAATAAAATACTTTATCGATTATGATTTCAGAATAACAAGGAGCCTATTCCCTCTAGTAGCTCCACGAACCGACAAAAAATAAGAACGAACTGGACATCGAATTCGATGTTAAATATTCAAAACTTTTGGATAAACTCAACAGTATCGAGTATCATTGCTGAAAAAAAATAATATACATCAAATTCAGTCACAAATGTCGAAGTTATTGAGTTATCAGTTGAGTTAAAATCAGAAGGATTAAGTTTTCGTTTCGAGTTATCAGTTGAGTTGAAATTTTCGTTATTTTTCATTTTAGTTTGTATAAAAAGTAAAGATTTATTTACCTGTTTCGTGCATACGAGGATAACATTAATAACATAACATAATGTATTTTATTATTAATAATAAACAGCTATTAAATCCCCATTCGTTTGTAAAAAGGTTCCCATATCGCCTATTTTAGTAGTAGTGGATTTTAGCGGTATGGTTGACATTATTTGCAGAAAATCCTTGCTGAATCTTGCAGCATTCTTGGGTTACCTTGGGACAGGTTAAAATTAGGGTCTGTTGAAATTATTTAGTTTTACATATTCCTTAGATATTAAGAATTTTAAATTATTTAGGATTATATAGGATATTAAAGTTATCAATTAAACATTAAGGTATAATTTAGAATTAACAGTAGGTACTCCTCTCATTATTCCATGTCTCCAAAGCCCATCTATTAAAGTCATGGGACAGGTCGACATGAAATTTCCCATATGCTGTCCACTAAGAGTAATTGTACTAAAGAGGAAATAGACAAAAATACAACCGAATTGGGAATCTCCTTTTTTTGCAGTCGGTTAAATAGGAGCTTAAGGGCGGAGAGGAGAGGAGACGAGAGCAAAGCTGGCAGGTTATTGGTAGGCAGGCTTGACAGATAGAAACGAAAAGGAAATAAAAATCGGATTGGTTTATTCAAACACATCTCCTCTCGTCTCTTCTCCTCTCCACCCCGGTGGAAACCGGCCCATAGACTAACAGGGACGTTGACGAAATTGGTAATTGGACGTAACGGACAGACTAGATCAAACGGTAAACTGGTCCTAATGAACCGAATGGATTTTTATATCAGTAAAATATACATATACAATGTTATAAAATTGTTCGTATGCCATTCGTTTTTATAATTAGACGCACAATGATTAATTTTTTGTAATCGATTCCAAGCTAAAATCTAAATTTTGACGCGTAGACAAATTCTGTTTCGCAGCAGTAACAAGTCACGAAATCACCTCGCTCTGAGATTTCAACACAATATTACTTTTCGGGTTCCGTACCCGTATCCCACCCAGAAAAAACGGAACCATTATACGATCACTTTGTATATTGTATATTTCTGTCTGTCAGTCTAGACAGGACAGATAAAAAAATATACTACGCCTATAAAAAATCAAGCTTCAACTCATCGTTAAACATTAAAAATATATGGCAATTTGGCTAATTTTTTGTACGGAACTCGCGAAAATGAAAAAAATCTATGGTACTTCCAGTTATCTCACAATTCTGCGTTTATCATACAAACTCTGCGGTTGTCTGTTGTTTGTTTAGGTAAAACCCTTAGAACTACCAAGCGATCCAGTAGTACCACGGGAAGTTTGTTTTTTAGCCGTGTTACACACTTAGGCCAGTTTTTTTTATACTACTTGGCAAGCATACAAGCATTTGGCCCACCTGATGGAAAGTAGTTACCGTAGCCTATGGACGCCTGCAACACCAAAGGCATCACACGCATAATGGAACATAGGTACTTACAAGTTAGTCAAAGCAAGACTTATGGAAGTAAGACTAGGTCCAAATAAATAAAACGTACTTCACGGTATCTTAGTCAACGTTTCATAGTTTGTAACACGAGTAAAAATAAAACTTCCCGTTGTACTATTGGATCGCTTGGTAGTTCTACGGGTTTTTTTCTAGCCATAGTACTAATGGTAGTTATACTGGTAGTACCACTGGCAAAAAACGCAATTCTGATATAGTCCGATGAACTTGGAAATTGTTTGTATGCACACCCTGACAATAACTCGTCCATCGCTGAAACGTTGCAGTGTAATAAAGTACAATTTATAGATTACGGTTGACAACTTATCTAGGATTTTTTTTTATTTTTAAGATGGGTATTTGTACCTATACATGAAAATCACTAATAGCTTTCAGTGGAAAATTGCTCGGTCTGAAATTCCTTCGGTATACATTAATAAGTATAGATATGTATGTGTATAAGTAAGGGTATCCTGTTTTTTTATCAATCTTTTTCAGGAAAATTGCTTAAAAGTATCCAATAAAATTTCGGCGTCGCAAATGCATTTTAGAATATGAAAATTACGCGCGCAGCCCCCGGGAGCAATGATCTTTTTTTTTAACCACAATATTAGTCACAGTTTTTATCATAGTATTGTACCTTAAAAACCATCAAAGGTTTGACTAGGTAAATAGGTACACGTACACATTCTCTAAACAAAACATAATCTGTAAAGGTATAAGTATAACAATCCTAAAAAAAATCTAAAAAAGATATTCTTTAGATTCGTTTGAACGTAAGCTATGGGAATGTTTAATGTTTTCTTATTGCTGTACGAATAACCAATTAATCGACTAAATCAGACTTTTTTGTAGAGCTTAAGTGAATTTTCGGTGTTACTAGCAAATTTGTAGTAGATACGTTTACAGTGGATGGGGCAGGTACACTTATATCGGACTGTATGAGTAGCATGTGTGTCGAGTCCGGTTCAATGGTGTAGTCTCCGTCGTTTATATTCTGGTTTGCGAGTTCCTCGATGTGTTCAAATGGTATGGTATGAAGTTCCCTGGCGCTGTCGAACTCAGTCGTTACGTCTATCATGTTTTCTACAGAGATAGACTTAGTGATTACTTTATCGCTGATTATGCGCCATTGGTCGCACATTAGTAGATGTTTCGATAAATCCCAGCCTGAAAAGAAATATTGAGTTCTTACAAGCTTTCATTTAAATTGCACTGTGTGGTTCAAATCTTTGACAAGAAACGATTCTGATGCAGATGCCGTTATCAGATTCAGCTGAAATTTTTCATACGTATAGACAGCAGCACGAATTGTAGAGTGTTTTTAGATTGAACAACAAACGAAATGCATAATTTAAAAAAAACTAATGACATACCTAATGAAATTTTTCATTTATTTTATAAAAAAAAAAAATGCTGTTATTGGCCCTACGTTATATTATATTGATTGAAAACAAACTGGTAGTGTCTGCTGTACCTGTCAAAATCCGAGGACAGTAAAATATTATGATAGCGAGCCGATCTGATGATAGAGATAACGGATCTACTTAAAAAGTGATTAAAGGAGTGCGAAGAAGAGTTAATTAAAGCAGTTTATTTGCAAAATGCCAGTTACACATACAAAACGCAAAAGGGTTTATCGTAATATAAGCTAAATCGCTTAGTGCCGGATACAGAAACTATAACTAAGGGGTACGGATAGAATAGCCACTACATATCTAATCAACGAATGTATGTACGAAGTGGCGGCTGAAGTTACAGAGGAAAGTCCTCCTTCCACCCCGCATCTCTACCACATATACACGGATGGGGCCAAACAGAGAAAAGGAGCAGGCTGCGATTCTACTGCCCTGAAACTGAGCTCTCAAGAGCGCAGCCTCTAAACAAAACCACCACCGTAAGAAGCAACCAAGCAGCAACCATGAGGCTTCAGCTGGCGGTAAAGAACATTATCATCATCATTAGAGACTTACAACAAACGCAAAAGGTCATCAATCGCAATTAGGCAAGTCGCTAAATGCCGGATACATATACTCGTATTGTGTCAACGCAAAAGAACATAAATCGCAATAAGCCAAGTCGCTAAATACCGGATACACATACTCGTATTGTGTCAACGCAAAAGAACATAAATCGCAATAGGCCAAGTCGCTAAATACCGGATACACATACTCGTATTGTGTCAACGCAAAAGAACATAAATCGCAATAAGCCAAGTCGCTAAATACCGGATACACATACTCGTATCGTGTCAACGCAAAAGAACATAAATCGCAATAAGCCAAGTCGCTAAATACCGGATACACATACTCGTATCGTGTCAACGTAAAAGAACATAAATCGCAATAAGCCAAGTCGTTAGCGACTTTACGTCACGTTACGTTTGTCGTTTTAGTCGTTATTTAGATATCGGATACACAATTGTGATTCTGACGATACGAATATATCCTTTCAATGACAGAAACGCAAAATAACAACAAACTTACTTTAAACAAAATTTACATCTACAGATACTTACAGGTTTTTTCAACACACAGTTTTTTAATACACAGCGCCCGAATTAATAACCTCTTCCTTTTTTTGAAATCGGTTAAAAAGCAAAACATAAAGCACGCGAAATGCCAGGGACGCAGATACTGAGAATGTTCAAATAACAATTTACGTACATTTTAAAATGGTTTCCACAAATACTGTGTAATTCGCATTATCGTAGGCATTTGATTTTACAGCGTCGTATCGCTGCTACTAAATTGTCATACCTGTTTGAGTGAGTCCGGCGCTAACTCGCGGCCATTCCTTCTGCACGATTTTATCAACATACTTCATGAGTTCGTAAGAAGGATCATATGCGAATCCGCAGTCAGGTTTGTGTGCCTCATGTCTACTCCACTCAACTGATTGTAAGGTTCGACACACTTGAGCGAACGGCCTTACATCTCGGTTATTGTATACAGGCTGTAAACAGCACAAATTGCATTAGCAATGGCTTCAGTCACCGAATCGTAACGTTGTGTTGCCCTTGATAACATGCACAAACGATGGCAATGGAGAACGCAAATGGAGATCATTTTGACACTCTTGACGCTACCTAAATCTTTTAAAACTTGAAATGGGGAAGTTTCGTTCAAGAAAGATTTGGACAACGTTAAGAGTGTCAAAATGATTCCTATTTGCAATTAATTGATCCCTTTTATTTGGCACCTTTTCAAAGACCAGGGTTGCGATTTTTGAATATCACTGAGTGACTAAATATCATCAAAAAGGCCGCAACTCACCGTTTTTCAGGAGATTTACTGGAGGAGGCACTTGTATTAATATCATAGGTATAAGAATTTTAGACATCAATGAGTTTCAGATGTATAGAAATTTGGTAATCGTGGAATAAACGGAAATTTTACTGACGTTTGGACACTCGATGACTTTCAGGAATCGCACCCCAGACTGCTTTATACATGGTTAAAACGGCGAAAGAAATGATCGTGAAGACACCGTGATTTTCTAGCAAATACGAAGATTGTAGCAGATACGTGCATTGTCGTTGAAAGGAGCCTCTTCTTTTCAACACACTCATTCATTAACAACGGTACGGTGTCAAAACAAGCACCAGTGACGAGAGAAACAAAAAATATTGCATTGCAACTTACCAGCGGTTCATCATTGATTGCACACGTGATCATTGCAAGAAGTGTTGCATGGAGGTATGCGCACAGTACATCTTCCACATTAGCCTCATACTTAATGAGAACATGCATGTTTTTACTCTTGATATTCGGTACTAGGATATAGTTTCTGTATTCGTATATTTTACTAAGACTATTCACGTGCGCAGCGTGAGGGTTTTCCCTGAGTACCTTACTCAACGATTGGCCCAATTTTATACTAAAGCCGCATATTTTTAGATCTGTAATTTGAAATGTTTAGCTTTTGTTAGTGAATTTGCTTATAAAAATAATTGGTGGCTAAGGTATCGAAGAGCGCTTTCACTATCTTCATCCATGTCATCCCAGTACATTTTCTAAGAGATTCGGTTTTCCGATGGTAATTTGTCTGCGATAGGCATATTAGGGTAATTTCCACAGACCATACAGGCGAAGGAGCAGAGGTACGTAAAACCAAAGGAGCATAATCATTAATCAGTCCATAATGTTCCCACTGTAAGGACTGGGGCCCACTCTCGACTGGAGTAAATAGGCTTTAATCCACCACTAGCCCAATGCAGATTGCTGAATAAAACAAGAATTTTTGATTCTAGGACATGCCTCACAATGTTTTTTTTCGTCGTTTTAAGCACGTGGTAAAGCAAACATCAATTTTTATAATCGAAAATTTCATTGGTTTCACGCATGAGATTCGAACTCACGAATTTCGGATAGCAAGTCCAACTGGACAAGAAATTCTTACTCTGTGGTAATATTCAATCTAGTACAGTGAAAACCTTAATATACAGTGTATCCCACGGCCATGCTACATGGAGGACAAGTATTTTAATTTAGGATACTATGCTACTGACAAGGAATTGATTCTTGTAATTTACTCTTTCGATCCGTATCATAAAAACATAGTATGTTTTTTTTTGTATTTTTTGCGGGTTCGAGTCCTGGCTTAGGCAAGTGACTTTTTCAATATCTTTGAATGCAGCATTACTTAATTACTTAAAATAATTACTTACAAAATAAAGGAAAGTCCCCATTATGTAAAACTTCTTAACTTCAATATTGAAAGTACTTGACCTCAATGTAGCATGACCGTGGGACACACTATATAGCATAAATCTAATATATAGCAGAAAAAAGGCTGGGGAACCAAGGTTCTCGACTGGCGACCACGAACTAGATAACGGAGTGTAGGATTGTCGATGGACCGATAATATTGTATAGGTAGCGGAAGTCGGTGAATGGAGGCGGTTCAAGATCACCCGCCGTGGCAGTCTTCCAGAGATCCTAAATCCAACAGTCGACTTCTTTCAGCTGATAATGATCATTCACCTAATATACATTGTCCCAGTTGATAGAATATGATTGGTTCGCTCCTGTTGATCTCGCATGGAGTCGCGATTATCTCGTGTCTCAGGTATTGGTCGATGGCAAGCAGGAACCGTGGCTCATTTAGGGTCCGAAGGCACACTGCCCTTACGGCGAAATAGTTGAACATAACGTGGAGTACTATCATCACTATGAAAATTAGAAAGGAGTTCCTGTAAATAAAACAAGTGAAATCGAATGAATTATTTGGTGCGCGTGGACCTACAGAAACCAGAAGTGAAAAATAAAAGTTTAAAAAAAATTAAATTGACCATCGCCCTCAAAAAAATACGGAATATTTGGCTGTACGCGTAGTTTACAAATTAAGTCTTTTATTCCCACGGGACACGTATTCGCAAAGAGAATATACATGTAAAATGTGTTGATTGATTTTGAGTTTAATTGGTCTAGCTAGTGGTTATATGGTAGCCTACTTGTACGGAACCCGCTCCGCACGAGTCCAACGCGCAATTGACCTGTTATTGCTACTACGAGGCAGTGTAAAAAGTTCGCCATCACTGCCGAGTTGCGTACGCCTCAATACAGGCTATATACCAAAATAAACCAAACACGCGTCTCCTTTCGAACCACGCATAGTACAAGGTTCTGAGGTTTACTCAACTCGAATTAGATGTCACCGCTAGTAGATAAGAACGCGCTCTCGGTTTTAATCCTTGCTAGGACTTGGAAGAACTCTTGTACGTGAATCCCTTGGGATTTGGTTTTTGCATTTGTATTACACATAGTCTGTGAAAATTTCAACTGGCTACCTCTCGCAGCTGCCGAGATATACACCTGTGACAGAATACAGACAGACGGACGGACGGCGTAGGTCCACAGTCCATAGAAGACTTAGCAATGGGGTCCCGTTTGGCATTCTTTGGGTATGGTATCATAAAAACCAAGTTTATGTATGTTCATAGAGAAAAGAAAGTAAATTACCATGAACAGGGCTGCCTGCGGTTGCAAAAGACTATGGTGCACGTGCTCTTAAACTGGCACTGGCTCTTCCTCCGGCCACAAGAGGCCAGGGACGGGTTTGCAGGTGCTACATGGATACTGCTCTCTATCATCAACGTATTCGGACACACTTCAACAGTGTTGCCATCAACCCAAAGTCCTGCTCTGTTACTTTAAGGAGCTGTGCTGGCTAGGGTAGGGTTAGCACAGAGGAACAATGCACACATCAACGTATTCGGACACACTTCAACAGTGTTGCCATCAACCCAAAGTCCTGCTCTGTTACTTTAAGGAGCTGTGCTGGCTAGAGTAGGGTTAGCACAGAGGAACAATGCACAATACATCCGGCAGCGGAACGTCATTGCAAGTCTTAACACCTCCACTTGGAATTAGATGTCTATAGTAAATGTTTAGTTACCCGAACACAGTAAGTATAAGCAGGGCAGTCACCGAAGCGATCAGATTGACGGCGGTCTCCTGCGCGGAGTCCTTCGCCGACACATCGGCCAGATTGCCTCTGATGGCGTGGTGTTGAGTCATCGCTACTCTTGTGGCCCCACCTGTAATCAACAGAGCGCATACAATTAAGTGTCTTTCTGTTATTTCACAGTTATTTGAATACGAGCATACACCCGCGGCTTCGCTCATGTTGTACCGAGATAAAACCCAAATTGGTCAAATTTTATATCTGTTTAAAACTTCATCGAAATAGGGTGCATCCGTTATGGCGTGATTGAGCAACAAACATACATCCAAACTTCCTCATTCATACAATTAGAAGGATATCTCATATTAATAAATGAAATAAAATATCTTTATTTAAGGTGCGTCTAGCCTTAAAACTGCACCCTGCCCCTCCGCCGCTTTTACTTAGCACTTAACATAAGTTTGACGTTCAAAAAAACGGTCCTTGTGGTTACGTATTATAGGATATTTTATTTTGACGTAATTGAATAGCCCGTTGCAGAACCTTAAGGTTGTGATTAAGGTATGCTAATAGTTATGTACTATTAATTATATCATGGCCCACCTACCAGCTACTCCTACAATGGCTTTCATCACTGTGCTTATACACAAAGCGAAGGTGGTATATTTGAAGAGTGGTAATGCAATCTCAATGCACATTGCTGCATTGTTCAAGATGTCTGCATACATTCTCCATTTTTTACTGTAGGCATCGAGGTAGGTTCTGGTAACAAAAGCAAAATGCAAGATGAATAAGGACAGTAGAAAATTCGAAAATTCTTGCGTAAATATTATAATCGGACGAAGGACGGTGAAGGGTTGAACTAGCGGTAGTTAGTTACGCGTTATACAGTTATCAGAGGGAACCGAATTATAGAATAAAATGTCTATCTGTATACGAAATTTCATCAGTGGACCTAGTCATTTTAAATAAGTAAGAGACACAACAAACAAACACACAAAGAAACTGTGTTTCGTCTTTTTTATGTTTAGGAATATGGATTGGAGCAAGGAGAGCTTTGGGCATTGTATAGAAGGATGAAGTGTCTGTACCAGCGATATATTTTGGCGTGACCTCAACACAATCACTTGTATAGTTTTCTATGTATACATACAAGGATTATGTTCATAAGGCATGGATCACTATTTGTGATAGTTTTCAACTTCTATTCACCAGTGAATTGACCAGTGGTATTGGTTATTTACTGGAGGTGATCGCCATATCTTTATATTCCTGTGTTTAATGCTTAATTTGTTTTGTTTTGTGAAACTATTCTGATTGCACATATAGAAAGACTTACCCGTGGGAGTATGCAAACAGTATTCTTCCAAAATATCCACAGCCATCTTTGAGGATCCACGTTATGGTGGCAGCCAGGGGTGTGGCGTTGACGTCACCTACTCCTACTCCTCTTAACACTTCTTGAGTTGCTAAGATACCTGTTAACGTATGGATATGTTGCACTAAGTAAAAGATCACCTAATACATCATCTTTGACAAAAAACATAATTATTACTATTGGAAATAAAAATGAAAATGTTTTTGCATTATTTTACACTAGTCCGACCTATCATACTAGGACACTTACATGCTCAACCACCGTTCCACAAATGGAAAATCTACAGGGGGCACAATGAATACCAGTATTTAAGAACTGGCATTTAGCAATTGGTGATGCTGGACTAAGAGATGGTGATTACTAAATGTCATATCAATTATTTTTTGAATAAATTAATAAATAAATAAATATTGATGAACCACAGTTAAAAACCTGGAATGCGTGGGAGTAGCAGCTCAACGTGAACAAATCCTCAACAACCCGAGGTCACTCCGCGAAGCCTGCGAAGACCCCAGGAAGCTTCTGTGCTTCTGGACGGAGTTAGGCTGGCTAACTATCTAGCCAGTTAACCCTCACGCATAATGGACCATACATAGAGTTCGAATGCGGAAAAGGGAGTTCTTTAACACAGTTAAAAAAAAATATATAGGTTGCAGAAAGATGGTGGTTGAGGAAGCCCAGAACCATTTGTTTTGGCATTCTATATGGGAGGCATATGTCCAGCAGTAGACTTCTATATATGTTAATGATGATGAAATGCATCATCTGAATCTATAGATATTTACCTGAAATCGTGCTGCAGAATGCTTGAGCAGTGTCCCATATTTGGTACGCCAGGTAGTCTTTACTAACACTGTCAGGGTAGCCTTGCGGGAGAAATATACTCTGGAACCAGTCATTGGCATTGCTTGATTCCCCTGAACTTACTACTACAATGCGGGTTTGCCCTGTTAATCGAGATATAATCAGTAGGAGGTAAGTAAGAGTGTAATTTTCATCTTTATATTTCTTTAATTGGAATAAACATTCATTATCATCATTAACAGTGGCTTAAAAAGCTGTATGTTTTTTTATTATTTATTCCACCCACAACATTTCAGAGCCTTCTAGATTTATTTGTTTGCCATTTGATCGTCATTGAGGTAAAGACTAAAGTATGCATTGTGATAAGCTCAGTGGCTATTCACCAATGACATCTAGAAATCTTTGTAAGTGGTCAGATTAGTTGATATATACAAGGTTGAAATTTAGAATCATTTGCTAGGGGGGAGAGGGGTAGGGGTTGTGCCCTGTTCCCTCTGACACCAAAAACATTACCTTATTTTCTCGAAACGTTCCCTTTTAATGAAAGTGGTAGGTAGCGTTGTGATCAGGAATTAAACCTCTATCAACTTCAATCTCTTTTGTTTCCAAACCTCTGCCAAACGATTACAAACCTAACCCAAGTTATTTGCCCAAATAAAATGTGAAGTACCTATCAACAAAACAAGCACAGAAAACACAAAAAAGCTTCGTTTTGCATACCAGGTGGCCTTATATAAAGTCTTTTCCTCGCAGTGGACCCATAGGTTTCTTCTATGACAATTTCACCGTCTTGCAATGTACTCATTTTCTGAAAAGTGGTTCCGTCGTTCCGAACGCGAACACTGAACTCAAAGTATCATTTATTTTAGACTCTGATTTTTAATCTTAGATATATTTTGTAAACAGAGAAATGTCAAGTTATGCCACTGTGTGTGTATGTGTCATTGGTCATTTACATGTCATTTATTAGGTTTATTCCGTTCTTAGAATAAGGTCCTTATTCTAAGATTCCGTTATTCGTCCACAATCGTAGATAGAGAAACCAAACCAATGGTTTCTCTGTTTACGTCATAGAACAACATTACTCAGTCTACGTCCAAAATGGTCCAATTTACCTAGATATATCTTTTTTTTTATTTTTGTTTTGGTGTTGGGTTGTAGTCAGTAATATACCGTGTCCAACCAAGATATAGCTAGAGCACGTGTATATCATCCAGTGTGAGTGCTACCAGTTTCTTTACTGAAAAATATTTATATTTCATATAACTTTGTGAAAAACTCAATTTACGCATTAAATAAATACGTTAAAAATATTCTGATTTTATATTCTATTGAGCCTATTTTTTTGGGCAAATTTAGTAACCTACTACCTACCTGAACGTATATTTTTGCTCTGGTATCACCTTTGTTTACAAAAAATGTTGATTAAAAATCAGAAAGTATTTATTTTCTCTGGTACCTATGGTAGTCATCAAGGACATTATAATATTACTACTAGCTGTGTACAAAAAAATGTTGTTTAGCTAAAATGAGATCTGCCATCATACATCTAGGGTAGCTAGCCAACAGCGGTCCTGGTGAGAGGGCTCCCGCTGGTAATGTCCTTGTCTGGCGTCTTGCCGGGTAAGTTAAAACAACAATCATTATCCATGAATTTTGTAGATCAAAGATTTTTTAACAATCTCGTTGTAGTAGGTAGGTTACTAGATACCCGTTCACCGACAGAGTGTACCAAAGGGGCAAAACGGGACACTTAGGTTTTATGGCGGTTGTACACACTCGTCTAGATACCCCGAGACAGGCCGAGCGCGCGTGTGGGGCGCTCTCGTCTCGTCTCGCTCTCTCGTTCTCGTCTCGGTCGCTCTCGGTGGCTTGTCGGTTTTTTGCGCCCGAGTCAAAGGGTCTCGTTGGCTCTCGCGAGGCAAACGAGACCGAGCATGTCCACACTCGTGTTGCCCGCTGGGCGCTGACGGTATTTATGAAGGTTTTAATTTAATATGTATTTACCTGTTTCTACTGCGGTGCATGGTAATCATCCACCATCTTCTTTTTCTCCATGGTTTGAGAATATTTTTTTTATAGTAAATGTTTAAAAAATTATAATAGCTCACGGCACAAAGACAAACAGCAGCAGCTATTTCTACGTCCATTCTCGTATAAGTCTTCAGTTCAAATGTTAGAACGAGTGTGTACAGTCATGCTCTCGACGAGAGTCTTTTCGGCCGAGGCTCTCGGCGAGAGGTTCTCGTCGAGTGTGTACAACCGCCATTACACATAACAAAAAAATGTTTTTGTTGTTATCATGTCCTTCGACTTTCCACCGATGACGAATATAAGTAGATAGATAGATATAATAAAAGTAGGGTAAGTGATGTAGATTCTAAAAATATACACTCTGTTATGGTTTAATTATTTTTTTTTACTTACAAAAAATTCGTTAGGTTGAAGCTTGGAGCAAGGAACAAGGTTGAAGTAGGTGATCCTTGTGATTTCAATGAATAAAGTTCTTTTGACTTTGACTTTAACTCGCGAGGTCTCAGTTCGGGGCAAACCACTATAATAAGTTAGTATAAGAAGTTTATTTCAATATATCAGTTAAAATTGATTACATAGTTTTCTGATATAAAAGCTAACTTGCCAAACGCGAACTGAACGCATGTATGGCGTAAAAGTGCTTCTTAGGCCTAATCAAATAGGTCAGTTTACGTGCTCGTACAGTATTGAAGCACTAATTATTTAATGGACACTATTTAGACACTATAAGGAATAAATAGTGCCGCATCATCATCATCACCAGACTTTAGACGTCCACTGCTGGACTCCCCCATAGAATATAAAGGGGATAATTGCCATAATCCTACCTCGTCATTACCTCTGTGGCGCGGCGGGCGATGGTTTGCCTCCGACGCAGGAGGTTGCGGGTTCGATTCCAGCCTCGGAACAAATATTTGTCGATCTGCAGATATTCGTTCAGGGTGTTCTGGATATTTTCTATGTATAATAAAAAAATATCTATCTACGTAATTGTATTAAGTATATCAGTTATCTAGTACCCATAACACAAGCTCTGCTTAGATTGCGGCTAGATAATGTTGTGTGATATGTCCAGCATTTATTTATTTATTTAATCCCACGGTTGGCAGGTGGATTGGTGATCGCAGTATTCATGATGAGTACTCAGGTGGATGCTGCTGCCCATTCCTTGGTGTAATCCCTTAGTCAGCTTTTACGACCTCATTGCACGCTATGGGTTGCACTCTATGAAGTTATGGGAGAGGCCTCTTCCAGCAAGTGGCTGTTTACCGCCTGATGCATGATATGCATCAGTCTGTGATGCATATCATGCATCATGATGTATATGATGATGCAGTATATTTCTAGCATTAGGTATACCTAGTGCCATAGTCCGACAGGTCAGGCTAACAGTTTGGAATAATTTTGTCCAAACTGTTAGACTATCGAACTGTTGGTAGGAAAGATTGGAATAAAAGACATTTTCTGAGGAAATACGTTAGGAAATTATACGTACAGCACTCGGTATTAAAATTGGATAAATCTCTAGAATACAACCCATTTATTATAAACAAGAGAAGAAACTACACAGTTACCAATAAAATACATGTAAACTCTACCTTTGCAGCACGTCAATATACTAGACAATCCGCTCTTTTGTATAATAAGTTAAATAAAACGTTAAACATATACTCGATGAATAATCACAAATGCAGGTCAACCCTAACGAAATACCTATTAAAATTGAATTACGATGAAGTTGAAGCTCTTTTAGAAATTATTATATAATCTGCTACAATATATAGTACTTATATACTTATATATACTTAGAATTAACTATCGGACAATCTTACACACACACACACTCTCTCACACACACACACACATACGCAAGCGGAAGGGTCATCTGGTACCCAAACTCGTAAGAGTTAGGTAGTATCAAATTAATCTACCCATCCACACTCTATACTCACATATGTCATACTTTTTCATTACACTGCACATATACATATACACTATCACATACATCTCTAAACTTATACATACATCTACACTCACTCAAACATTTACAATCATTTAGAAATGTTAATATCTAATTTTAATTTTAGTTAAATTTTTAAATGTTTTGTTTTAATCTACCAATATTCTTATACTTATCCTTAAACTACTTTATGGAAGAGCGATACCTCCTAATACAGGTATTTACATACTTAAAAGGAGGTATCAACTATTGTTAAAATACTGTTACTTAAGTTAACGAAATAAAACATTTTGTATTTTTTGTATTTTGTATTAATTTCTATGGAGGTTTTCTTGGGTTGGCCAGATGTATGGTTTTTAAATGGATATGTCCAGTCCAGTAAAGATTCGAAAACATTTTTTTTGAATCTATGCATACCTCCGGCTCGAGAGAATTCACAGAGCCTTTATTATTCAATAAATTATTTTAAATAATTTTTATTAAAAGAATCAGCAAGTAGGGACATATCTAATGTCAAATATGTTAAACATCTTATTGCTTTCCATATTAAGCGTGGCGCGACGTCTCCTCGCGAATGAAGTCGATGGAGCGCTGCATGCCACGGATTTCGTCTTGCAGCAGCTCCTGAAGGCGAGAGATTCGACACCGAATTTAGGATAGCGAGAACTTGCACCTCGAATAATTGCTAGAGATGCAATCACCAGACCAGCCGGCCTAGACAAACGGTATTCGCTTCGAAGCGATTCCATTTCTACAGTCGTTTTCTATACAAAAGACCACGTGACATATCAATAGATTACGTCAATCTCATACAATTTGGACTTTTCTACTAGTGTCATCGCTATTAGAATGTTACTTTGTCTAAGGCCTCTGAGGCCTTACCTTTAGCTCTTATAGGTATTCAGTTCAAAAACTATTCAGTACAAAATATCGGTTCGTCGTTGACATCCGTCATCATTGAATAACTTTAATCGCAGAAGTCTATAGACCTTCTGCTACAGGTGCCTTTAAATATAGCTGCGGACATCACGGAACGGATATTTTTTTATTGCGTTCATGTTGTACAAATTAAGGTCTTATGGATAAGTTACAGCTTCAAATGAGTCAGGGTTGGGCACTGCAATTTGGAACATAAATTCCAGGTACTAGTAAAAAATATAATTGCTTACATTGTTGTGGAAGAACGCAACAATGAGGATGGAGACTATTTACCTTTTCGATTTCAATTTTGTGGATTGTCATCTTCTGTGCCGCCAGCTTCTTCTCCTGGGCCTTAAAAAAGAGAGGTTCCGTGAGACGGCGCTACCACAAAATATACAGGGCGTAAAAACACTACTCCCGAAAATTGAAACAGTGCATTCAGACCATAATTCTGAAAATATTTAAGCTGCAAAACACGAAAAAAAAATGCTCACTTTTGGGGCGCTTTTTTGTGTTTTCTTTATAAATATAAAAAATAAAATATCGTTAAAGGAACACAAAAACCTTTTTTCCATCATTAATAAATAAAAACATCAAAAAAGCAATGAAAACCACATGAGAAATATTGGCCCTACGGATCGATCAGATGACCGGGAGCGTTAAACTCACGCGGCCGGAATAAATGCGTACATTGCTGGCTGACAAATACGATACGAAACTAAAAAACAGGTTTTCTCCGGTATGAATTACCTCTCAGGCGAAAGCTATTTTATATATGTAGCTATGATATAGGTAGCTTTACCGGTACGTTTAGTATTCGGGAGCTGTCTTTTACACGCTGTATAGATACAGAAGGCCAGCTCAGTAAAACAAGCAATAACAGGCGCATGCACACATAGACACGCATACCCACGTAGAACTCGGTCGACTGGCGACTGGCCGACTGCCGACATCGTCGTGGGTACGCACCTGTTACCGCCTGTTTTAGTGTGTCTGAGGCCCAATTCTCTAATTTAAAAACATTCAATTCTCAGTTTAATCTCGACTCAGTCGCACTGTCTCGTATAGTAACTATTATATATTCATAGGAAGAAACGCGAAGATTAAGTAATAGTTACAATACGCGACAATGACGAATGAATGTGCGACTGAGACGAGATTATACTGCGAATTGAATGTTTTTTTAAATTAGAGAATTGGGCCTCTGAGCATAGAGGTGATTGCAAGCAAATGACACGGACGTCTGGTGTCTCAGAATAAAGACTAGCATCTGGTGTAGTGTAGTGTGCATTTATGTATGGCGACACCGATGAGAACTCCGTAGCGTACACACTGTGAACCTCATTTTCAATAAAAAAATCCGTGTTACACTACACCATACGTCCGTGTCAATGGGAAGTTTTCTGACAGCTGAAAGAAAATAGTTTTAACTTTCTAAGTCCATGCATAGATGGCGCAGTCCAGATATGGTTGTCTAAATTTTGTCGGTCAGCCACCAACTGTCAGTGTCACTGACTCGCTTATGCTGTTCGTTGAAAATAAAACATCAAAAAAGCAATGAAAACCACATGAGAAATATTGGCCCTACGGATCGATCAGATGACCGGGAGCGTTAAACTCACGCGGCCGGAATAAATGCGTACATTGCTGGCTGACAAATACGATACGAAACTAAAAAACAGGTTTTCTCCGGTATGAATTACGTGTTACACTACACCATACGTCCGTGTCAATGGGAAGTTTTCTGACAGCTGAAAGAAAATAGTTTTAACTTTCTAAGTCCATGCATAGATGGCGCAGTCCAGATATGGTTGTCTAAATTTTGTCGGTCAGCCACCAACTGTCAGTGTCACTGACTCGCTTATGCTGTTCGTTGGTGAAGTAAAGTAAGTATCTAGGTACGTAAAGTATTTGTTGAAATTCTGATATATTTGTTAGTGTTACGTTATTGTTATAATTTTTTGTTGTTATTGTTGAAGTCAGACCAAGTAGACCGGTCTATTATAGTAGACTTCAAAAACGAGCTTCGGAATCGCAACGCGAAACTTGGAGGGAAAAATGAGAAAACAAAGAGAATTTGTTCTCTGTGGTGCTTTTGCAAAATCTTCAGAAGACACAACCATGTCGAGTTACCGACATCTACTGGAATGTTAAGAACTATTTTTTCTTTTTAATTGCGTCCCTGAAAACTACACATTGCTTGTCAATACTCAGAATCAAAAAATATCAAAAATTTAAATAAAATAAGTGAATTGCGTGTCTTTACGAAGGGGTGGAAATTGACCAGGAACATTCTAGTAAACTGCCATCGAACTACTAGAACATGACTTGACAGAGGACTTGACGACAGGACTTTGTTTGATAATTATCTGTACTACTTAAGTCTGTACGTATATATTTTGTGGTGCTACTATAGGAGTGGTCGCGCGGTTGGTGGTAGCGCTTACCTGCAGCTTGGTATCCATGGCGCGTGCGTACGCGTCGACTTCCTCTTTGGCTTTGGTGGCGGCTTGCATCGTGGTGTCATAGCGTGCGCGCGCTTTCGCTTCTACCGCTACCAGCGTACGCTCAGCCAAAGCTCTGCGCTCCCTGGAGGACGAGGTATTATAGAAACTTCTCATCAAAAAAATCGAAACAGTACATATTTTCTTTCTGGCGACAAATAACCAAATATGAGGATTATATTTTTAAGAATAGCCATCACCTTATTTGCTGGCAGATCGTAACCTTGTACTACCTACTGTTATATGACATTTTTTTTTCCGTTTATGACAATAATTTTGAAGAGAAGTTTTTAAACTTGAGAAGTGTTTCGATTTTTTTGATGAGAATTGTTTTATTTATCATAATGTAGCAGTTGAACCGTATAACATAACATAATTGTATATACAACATATGTATACATAACATTGACTACCTCTGTGGCGCGACGGGCGAATGTTCGTCTGCGGCGCAGGAGGTTGCGGGTTCGATTCCCGCCTCGGAACAAATATTTGTACGATATGCAGATATTTGTTCAGGGTGTTCTGGGTATTTTTCTATGTATAATAAAAACTATCTATCTATGTAATGTATTGTATTAAGTTGTATCAGTTATCTAGTACCCACAACACAAGCTTTGCTTAGCTTGGGGCTAGATAATGTTGTCTGAAATGTCGCCCGCCGCACCACAGAGGCCGTCAACAGAGAACTAACAAAATCTGTACCTACTGTCGCTAATTTCTTCCCTAATGTTAATTAGGTATACTAGTTGTTCGCCCCGAACTGAGACCTCGCGATAACACCTTTATCAGCCCGACTACTTAACCAAGTAATTTCCATTTTTCTATTATTATTTTAGAAAATTTTCACCTCGAGGTCTACCAGTACAGTAAAGGATCTATCAGTAACAACTCTAATTTCCTACACATCATTGAAATAACCTTTGAATAGGGCTAAGCAACGGGGCGTAATACTACATACCTGTTAGCACCTATATCAAGTACCTGACGAATTAATTGATAACGTCCTTTTGACGAAAACCATAGAACTCCAGCGTCATTCAAATTCCTAGAAATGGGAGGTCAACAATGGATGTTATATTGGTTTCTGTTTTATGGAGTACAAGTTTCTAAATTCTTCAGTTTCAGACTTTTCCCTGTAGTTGTGCCACAAAAGCCACAAGCATACCAAATTTCGGCATTGTGTGATTGCTGGAAGTACCCTAGAATTTTTGATGTTTACGTTTTTTATTTTCCCTAATATCTCAAAAACTACTAAGGCTAAATACTTATTAAAAACAGTTTTGAAATGTCCAACCAAAGCGCTTTCATTAAACACCCCACTTGATCTTTTATTTTTTTTTACCCCTCTTGGACCCCAATATCTCAGCAATCCCCTGACCGATATAGCTCATACCCTTACCTACAAATTGTACCAATACTATCTACCCCCATACCAAATTTCATGAAGATCGGATTAACGGTTTGAAAGTTTTCATCGGACATACATACATACATATAAACGCCGATTCTTCCAACTTGACTCAGAGAACTCGCTTCGCTCGTTCAATTATTCATTAGTGATTTTCACATATTTACTATATATATATTTACTTGTAGTTTCTTCTTCTATGCATAATTTGTTTTATCTAAGCCGTTGTTGGCGTGTCCCTTGTAGGTAGTAGGTATTATAATATGTAATGTTATCCGCTTACTATTACCTCAGGCATTTAAAGTGGGAGTCTGTTACGTGGAGGGGATAGTTGCGCATGGGTACTGTCGCGCACGCAATACAATGATGGTTATCATCTTCGATTTAAAAAAAAAGTAGTTCAAATTGGTTCTACAGACGGCGCTGAGTCCACTCTTGCTGTCAAGATAGGTAGTCAAATGTATTATCTGTGGTGCACGCGTCACTAGTCTGTGGCTATAAGTCATGATATTCTGTTTGTGTTTGCTTCTTGAGGGTGCCCTAGTGATTTTAGAAGTAAGCAAAAACCTTGGACGAATTATCACAATGGACAGAGCATTTTGGTTCAAAGCATGTCCGTTTTTTGTCAGTGTGCAGTTGTAGATATGTATTAGTGTGAGTGACTAGAGAAGTGACTTCATTGACTAACCTATCGATGAATAGTAGCGAAATTAATGAAAAAGGCGTTATAAAATATCAACTCTTTAATTTGTTACATGTATGTGTTATCAATGGAACATGATAATGCAAAATTTCAGCTCAATCGGTTGGGTGGATGGAACTGGTTCAAATTTCAGTTTCAAGATTCAAGACCTAAACAAACTAACATACAAACATAACATAAATCCCAACAGTCACATACGTAGTCATGATCCCACACTAGGATTACCTTGTCGTGGGTATCAAGAACTACGAGTACCATGGTACCATAACACCCAGACCCGGAACAAATATTTTCAGATCTTACAAGCATTTGTCCCGCAGTAAACACATACGAAAAGCATGTGTTGTGTGTACATCAAAAACGGAAACTAACATATTATCGATAAAACTAAATTGGTTGGTGTAGTACATCACTAGCACATATGCCTAAAACAATGCCTTTTATTTTACAATAATTAATGCTTTTACACTTAACTTTCCTGATTATCACTCAGGAAATATGACTAAGTACTAATAAAAAGTAATTACTACAGTTTTTCCGGTTAAAACTTGCTCTTTTAGCAAGTAAAAAGATTAAATATATTGACCAAGACTTACGTATGAAATGACAATCCCGGGTCTTTTACTCCTTCTTTTGTTGTTTTTGATGAACAACACACAGCAGAACAGGACATATTTTCACTTTTTCAAATTTATTTTGATGAAAAACTGCTATTTCATACGATTTTTTGCTGTTTTTAAAAACTTCGCCGCAATGTTTTGACCGATTAACCGGTCATCAACTGACACGATTTACAAAGAAGTAAGGCGTTGCCAAACTTATATCTACTTTCTCTTTTACTCGTAGCAAGGTTCCGTGGGATGGACAAAGATATCTGATCACTAATACGATACACAGATGTAAGAGCGGCAACGTCTTATGACTACGTCCATTGTGATAATTCGTCCAAGGCAAAAACAAATAGGTACCACGAAACGAAAACTATTTCTACGTTGTTGATGTTGACATTTCAATTTATTTTGACACTTGACAGCTAAGTTACAGAGCAGCGCCATCTATTTTCAACTTTGAAAGCATTATTTGTAACGGCTGTGAAAACCCCTCATTATTTTAAAATAGATAGAGATAGAGATCCCCCCGTGTACCTGTCTATCTTCTACGCAATAACGGTCAGCGCTAGAGTTTCGTGCCGCTACTTATATCTATAGTTAGATCGCGAGCGGCAGTGTTTGCTTGCGAATGAATCGGATGTAGTGGGATACTTACTCTATGGCTCGCTGCTGCTCTGTGGCTTTAACGGCGTCGTTGGCGCGTGCTACGCGCTCCGCGTTCAGTTCGGTCAGTACGCTGCGCAGGCGCAAGGCGGCTTCATCACGCGCGGCACGTGTCTCGTCAAGCTCACGCTGCATGTTCTGAACGCGCGTGGCAATCTCCTGGCGCTCCTAAAACGTGACGGTGGAAGGTCAGGCGCCTTTTTTTTACCGACTTTACAAAAAGGAGGTTCTCAATTCGGTTGTATATAATAGTTGGTATGTATTATATTATGAATTTAGTGTAAGTACATTTTTATATAGATATTTATTTTCTGTAGGTTTAGGGTAGGTATGTATTTGTTAGTATAGTATTTTAATTTTAGTGTAATTAAGTTAGGTATACTTATTATGTTTTATATTGTCTATTTCTCTGTTTTGTATTTTATAGGTAAACATTACCCACCACTATTATAATTTCTCCCAATCCTCTAAGGTTTGCTGGAAGAAAACTCTTTTAGGGTTAAGCTTGCCTTTGTACATGTCCTTTAAGTAAGTTTATTTTTATGTAATATTGTGTACAATAAAGAATTAATGAATTGTATTTTTTTTTAATGTTTGTTACCTCCTATATCCGTCGTTAATAAACTGATTTCCAAAATTATTTTTTATTTGAATAGATATACTTCCAGATTGGTTACATTTTTAACCGACTTCACAAAAAGGAGGAGGTTCTCAATTCGGTTGTATATATTTTTTTCAAGTTCAAAACCCAGTTCTGATGATGGAATCCATAAGGAATTGAGGGAACTCCTCAAATGTTATAGGCATACATATAGCAATTTTGGTATTTTCAGCAACAAGTTATTGTGTTGTATGCCTTTAGCAAATAAAAACATGCAGTTAGCCGAATTCAGTGGCGGAAGTCGGTTTTTTAATGAAAAGTTATTATATAAGTATACTACTTGGCAAGCAAACAAGCATACAGCCCACCTGATGGAAAGTAGTAACCGTAGCCTATGGACGCCTGCAACACCAGAGGCATCACACGCGCGCTACCGACCCTGAGACATAAAGATGAAGTCTCATGTGCCTTTAATTTCACCGGCACCCGTATCCTTCAACCCGAAAAAGAGCAATGCGTGCACTCTATGTATAATAAAAAAATATCTATCTATGTAATGTATTGCATTAAGTATATCAGTTATCTAGTACCCATAACACAACCTCTGCTTAGCTTAGGGCTAAATAATGTTGTGTAAAATAAAAAAAAAATATAAAAAAATGCAAAACTCGTAATAAGCCCACTGATATGTTAGTTGATAATGTTAAAAGAAAACAAAGGCAAGGTCACTAGTAAAAAAAACTTGTTTTTGTGGAAATTTATTTGTTAACAAATTCCAACTTCTTAGCACTAACAAAATCAGAATTTCAATAAAATCTTTTTACGTAGATACTTCGCCAACAAACGCGTCCGAGCATGAGCGAGTGAAGTCAGTGATACTGACAGTTGGTGGCTGACCGACAAAATTTAGAGAACCATATCTGGACAGCGCCATCCATGCATGGATTTAGATCTATTTTCTTTCAGCTGTCAGAAAACTTCTCATTGAGACTAAGGTTGGGGTAAAATCTAAACAAGACCTGGCAACACTGAAAACAACAAACAGACAGAAGCTTGGACGAATTTCTGATAATTCGTCCAAGGACAGAAGTGATTAGATGCTCTTTGACAGAAACGAAACGAACGAAACATCAAGTCAAAGGATCACAAAAAAAACTAAATTAAATCAGGACTTTTTCCGCTCGTTCGAAGGGAGACGTCCTTTTTTATTTTATTTAGGAGATGTTTCATGAATGTATGGAGCTTGGGCCTGCACTATGTACAGTATATATAAATATAACTAAGCAATATAGAAACCATTTGTTACTGTTTATTTTCCATAATATTGCTTCGTGTTAGTGTACATTCAAGATTATCTTCGCCAAAGAGAGCAATCACACACAAGGAAATCACAAAAGGGACCAGTTTTGTTCAGCGTCAATGACACTCAACAAAACTGTCAGTTGTCAAAGTCACTCGACTGTCATAGCTGCTCTAAAAATCGGGTGACCATATTAAAAAACTCATAAATAAACATTTTTGTACCGCTGTATTATGCTTCAAATTAATATAATTGTATTTTTATGAAAATCCCCCGTTTTTTTATATTTTTCTGTATAGTGTACTTAGAGCAGGCCCAGGATGAAACATCTCCTTTCTAGTGTTTTTTTAGTTTTAAGTGTAATTTTGGTGGCAGTGTAGCTTATAAAGAGCACATGTTAGTGAATTTAAATTCACTCACGCGATCTATATCTTCTATCATCTTAAGCAGTTTTTCGTTGTGATCAGTTAAGGTATCCACTTGCCATTTCAAAGAAAAATCCAACATTTCCGGATTCTGAAAATAAACGTAGTTATGTATCTACCGCTCCCTAACTACAGTAGCTAAATGGTAATGGGTAAAGCAACAATGGGGATCATCTTGGCAGCGTTATCGTAGTCCAGCATTGTAGTAGAACTTCTTGTGAAAGTGTTCGTCCGGGGAAATACTACTACCTATTTCTGCCGCCAACCAGTAGTGTTCGCATTGTTATGTTTCGGTTTGAAACTTTTCATCTTTATGTCTCAGGGTCGGCAGCGCGCGTGTGATGCCTCTGGTGTTGCTAGGCGTCCATAGGCTACACTGACTGCTTTCCATGTGGTCCGTATGCTTGTTTGCTTGCCAAGTAGCATAAAAAAAAGTCCAAATCTTTTGAAACTTTCAAAGAGGAATATTTCGGTTAATAAGTTTCCTCTATACAAGTTACATAAGATTTAGATAGCGCTAAGACTGCCAAAATGATCCCCATTGTTGCATTACCCATTGCCATTTAATGCCCATGCCTCAATTACATTGAGGGGCCGGCAACGATCTCTAAGTATTAGAGATCGTTGGGGGCCGGTCAAAAGTGTAAGAAGTAAGTTATATAACATAACACCCAACAGTCACATACGTAGTCATGATCCCACACTAGGATTCTCTGTGCCGTGGGTATCAGGAGCTACGAATACCATGGTACCATAACACCCAGACATTTGTCCCGCAGCGGGATCGAACCCGCAACCTTTCGCATCTCAGCCGGCAACTCGCCCACCGCGCCACAGAGGTCGTCGTATGTACCGGTCCGGTCAAGTATGTTGTTCTGGGATTATCACCTGTACGGTGGCAACTAGTGTTGCCATTTCATCGTTCCTTCGTGCGTCATGCTCGCGCACAGCGGCGAGCGCAGCTAGCGCACGCGCCTCTCCATGCGCAGCCGCATCACCACGCACCACCGCTGCTGCGAGCGCCTCACCGCGCGCCTCAATCCTGCAATCCAACGCGGTTTGATAGATAGATAGAATAGTAGATTGTATCTTATGGGAGCAAAATAATATTGTAACAATGAGGGCGCTTTTTCGAATCCAGAGCGAAGTGAGGGATTCTAGAGTAAAATCCTGAACGTAGCGAGGGATTCAAAATACGTTGCCCGAGCCAAAAATATATTTTGCGCCCAAGTGATACACTCTACTTTTCATCCACTATGAGAAAATAAAAGGCGCCTCATATTTGAGAAAAAATTGGGAGCGAGATGATTCCAAAGACGAATAGCTGTTATTGTGAAGAGTCAGAGAATGAAGCCGTTTTATGCAGTGGAGTCATCATTCAGTTTGATCAGTCGCAATTGAGCCCAAAACACTACCACAAAATATATAGGTACCTAGTACGCGTCTATGTTATACTGAGCTGCCCCCAATTACAGTAGCAAATGACAATGGGGATTATTTTAACAGCCTTAGAGTCAATTTCACCATACTCTGTTAGTTAGAAAATGTCTTGATTGGTCAAAGTGACAGGTAATCTTTGAAAACACCTGTCAAAAAGCATTGGTTAGACTTAAACAGTTGTTTAACCGCCTGTTATTTGTTGGTGAAATCAAAGCTTAGCACTGCCCAAATCTTTTGAAACTTGAAAGGAGGAATAGTTAGGTAAAGAAATTTCACCTATTCAAGTTTCATAAGATAAGGGCTGGCCTTCTGTACCTATGTATTTTGTGCCACTATTGCACCGCATCGTGCAGTCGAAAACTCACTCTTTCTGCAATTCAACGCGGAGCTGCGCTTCGTGCGTTGCCACTGCGTTGGACTGGGCCGCTCGCCGTTCCATCTCACGAATCAGCTCAATGTTAATCTGATCTCTCTGTGAAAGGGACGAGTGGGTCAGGCCAGATTTTTGTATGGAAAATGAGATTCACAGAGTGTACGCTAGGGGCGCTCATCGATATCGCCATACAAAATCCTTGTTACACTACACCATGCATGTCAAACAATGACATTGGTGGGCCAAATGCTTACTGTAGAATCAGTGAGCCGCAAAACGCAACCATAAAGAAAACAAACTCATTCATAGATATACCTAGTAATACCCTAGGGGGCACCCCTATTCCTATTGACAATTTTTTATGATAATTTTGACCAATTGATTGTCATATTTTTATTTATTTATTATATTGTCACGGGTATTTATCGCCTGTTACCTTATTATTTATTATTCCCGACGTTTCGAATGCGTTACAGCAATCATGGTCGCGGACTGACTGTAGGACATGGAGCTACCGTCGAGAAGTGGCAGCTGCAGAAACTACCCCCACTTGGACTTCAGAATTAGAAATGGCCGTATTCATAGTCCGACCCGATAAATACCCGTGACAATATAATAAATATGTGTTCTAATCGCGAGAGTTTAAACTAGTGGTTCGCCCCGAACTGAGACCTCGCGATGACACCTTTATCAGCCCGACTAATTTAAGAGGGGAAGAAAGGGTTTTGTATTTAACGGCTATGTAAGTATGTTTGTATGGATGATCCATCAGAAATCTAAAACTATCGAGTCAATTTCTCTAACATGAAAGAAATGTGAAGCAAAATAAAAGTTTTTTTTAATTAAGCAGTGCCATCTAGCTGTAGTTGGGCTACCTAATTTTTAAAGATTTAAGTTCTCTACTCTAAAAATGCATATTACAAAGAAAAAATCCTCAATTTTCGACTTCTCCCCGTGGAACAAAATATACTTAAATAATAAATTTCAGCATTACCAGAGAACTTGAAGTATCTTCGAGATATTTTTTTGCATATTTTACTTTCTTCACCCTTCTAACCGATTTCTTAAAACATTTACTGAGAAAAAAGTTTAACCTCTATAGGTAATTATTATACACATCGTCGAAATAGCCTTTGAATAGGACTAAGCAACAGAGCGTAAATACTACATACCTGTTAGTATTTAAAGTACTTGACGAATTAATTGGTGACGTCCTTTTGACGAAAACATAGAACTCCAACGTCATTCACATTCTTAGAAATGGGAGGTCAACAATGGATGTTATATTGGTTATTGTTTTTTATGGTTCAGGTTTCTAATTTCTTTAATTTCAGACTTTTCCCTGTAGTTGTGACACAAAAGCCACAAGCATACCAAATTTCAGCATTGTGGGACTGCTGGAAGTACCCTAGAATTTTTGATTTTTGCGTTTTTTATTTTCCCTAATATCTCGGATACTACTAAGTTTAAATACTTATTAAAAACAGTTTTGAAATGTCCAACTAAAGCGCTTTCATTAGACACCCCACTTGATCTGACTGTCTCACTTTTATTTTTTTTACCCCCTCTTGGACCCCAATATCTCAGCAACCCCCTGACCGATACAGCTCATAACCTTACCTACAAATTGTACCAATACTATCTACCCCCATACCAAATTTCATGAAGATCGGATTAACGGTTTGGAAGTTTTCATCGGACAAACATACATACATACATACATACACACATACATACAAACGCCGATTCTTCCAACTTGACTCAGAGAACTCGCTTCGCTCGTTCAAAAATACTATATTTTGACTTGTCAAACGTTAGTCACTGAGTAACTTTCATTTAGGGAATAGGAGGGGCAGGACGCTAATCGTTTATTTAATCATTACTTAATAGTAAAATTACAGAAAAATATACTTTGTTCTTAAAATTGAATCGGGCCGCAGTCATAGTTGTAAAGGGCCGCATGTTTGACATGCTTGCACTACACCATATGTCCGTGTCTACAAACTTAGAATCAGCTCTGTTGCGTCAGGCCACGTGTCTCACCTCTTGCAGTGCGGCTTCCGCACGCACAGCGCGTTGCTCCTGCTCGTCATGGCGCGCGCGCAGCTCGGCGACGGCGGCGCCACGCTCTTTCTCAACCTGGCGCTGCGTCATGATCGCGAGTGACTCCATGCGCTCACCATACGCCACGCTCATGCGAACTGAAACAAGCAATACCTATGCTGACTCGCCTCTATTTTGTCATATTTTAAGGTAACATTGCGCTTTATGTATCGAATATTTCTGCTCTTTGAAAAAAGCTAAAGCACGCAGCGCAATGTACTGCAAAATTGTAATAAAAAGCGATTTCTAGTTTGATCGGCAATACCCGTCTCGGTACCTGCCCTCCAATTACAGTAGCGAATGGCAAGGAAAACGCAACAATGGGAATCATTTTGGCGCTATCTAAATCTTATGAAACTTGAATAGTGGAACTTCTTAACCTAAATCCCTCCTTTCAAGTTTCAAAAGATTTGGACAGCGCTTATGCTGCCAAAATGATCTCCATTGTTGCGTTCCCCATTGCCATTTGCTACTGTAATTGGGGGGCTGCACTGGTACATAGGGTACTTAAATTGTTTAATTTTTTGTATTTTTATGGTGTGCAATAATGTAAGAATAAAATAAATAAATAAATGCTGGACATTTCACACAGCATTATCTAGCCCCAAGCTAAGCAGAGCTTGTGTTAAGAGTACTAGATAACTGATATACTTAATACAACAACATTACATAGATAGATATTTTTATTATACATAGAAAAATACCCAGAACACCCTGAACAAATATCTGCAATCTTACAAATATTTGTTCCGAGGCGGGAATCGAACCCGCAACCTCCTGCGTCGCAGGTGAACCTTCGCCCGCCACGCCACAGAGGTGGTCAACCTATATATATATATATACTAGTTGCGCCCCGCGGTTTCTACCGCGTGAATAATGATGAAAATTGATGATGATGATGAAAAGTAGCATATTATGTGTTAATCCAGGGTATAAGGTATCTCCACTCCAAATTTCACTCAAATTCGTTCAGCTGTTTGAGTGTGAAGAAGTAACAAACATAATAGGTAACAAACTTTCGCGTTTATAATATCAGTAATATAAGATATATACTGTGGCGGGCTTTTTTGTAGGACTATTTAAGATAAAAATTTCTATCATACATTACATATGTGTAACTCTAGCGGTTTTGGCAGCGCACGCCAGAATAGCTCGCAGATGGTAGATTTTTTCCTAATTACTTGACACTTATCGTCATATTATGGACAATTCACACAATATCTTTATAAATTGTAGCCTATGTGTTATTCTGATATATAAGCTATATTATTGTAAAGTTTAATTAAAATCCATTCAGTAGTTTTTACGTGAAAACATCCATCCATACTCACAAACTTTCGCGTTTATAATATTAGTAGGATATATATATAGTATTTTCTGTTCTATTCTACTTACTCGGTGCTGTAGGTATACTCACGTTTATCGGCTTGAGCGCTGGCCTTCAGTTGGGATTCGTGCGCGACGCGCGCGTGCTCCGCGGTTGCGGCTTGCACGCGTTGCGCGGCTATGTCATATGCCGTGGCAATCGCAGCGCGGTCAGCGGCGGCGCGCTGCAGCGAGGGGCGCTCGCGATCCGCGTGCTCTTCCAGCGCGTCGCATATTTCACGCGACACCACCACCCTATAGTTAGTGCAACGTACAGGAAACAGCTCAGCTTACACAAGCTCAATGGTCAGGCTACGGGGAGAGCTATGCTCGGAGACTGTCCAGCCGAAGAAGAATCGGCTGCCCACGTAGTCCTGGGATGCGTGGGAGTAGCAGCTCAACGTGAACAAATCCTCAACAATCCGAGGTCACTCCGCGAAGACCCCAGGAAGCTTCTGTGCTTCTGGACGGAGTTAGGCTAGCTTAACTATCTAGCCAGTTAACTCTCACGCATAATAGACCATAATAGAGTTCGAATGCGGAAAAGGGAGTTCTTTGACATTAACATTAACTGTACGTGCAGCTTATCTATTCAACACAGATATGAAGAAATCACTCTAAGCGATAAGACCACTCATTATGCATTTCATAACATACAGCACCCACCAGACACATTCGTAGTTTTGATCCCACACTAGGATTTCCTGTGACTTGGGTATCAAGAACTATAAGTGCCATGGTACTATAACAACCAGCCCCGAAATTACAGTAGCAAATGGCAATGGGGAATGCAACAATGGGGATCATTTGGCAGCCTTAAGCGCTATCTAAATGTTATGTAAACTTGAATAGGGGAAACTTCCTTTCAAGTTTCAAAAGATTTTGACATCGCTAAGCCTACCAAAATGAATGCCATTGTTGCGTTCCCCATTGCCATTTGCAACTACATTTACTTTACTTACAGACCCGGAACAAATATTTGAAAATCATAGAAACATTTGTCCCGCAACCTCTTACTCTAACTGATATATATATATATATATATATATTATATAGTGATAAGTGATATGGTGGTATATATATATAAATATATACTATTACCATCATATCACTTATCACTGACTCTGGAAGCCGGTTCCAGTTGCTGACGACATGGTTGAGCAAAATATATTATGCTTCCTCGGATTGATAGTACCTGGCTGTTACTATATCTGAATTTAACATTTTAAATGCACTGACAATTAATAAGATATACACGCATCAGCTTTGAGCTGCCCGTATATTAACTAATAATAATAATTATATTATATTTTGTGGCAGTAGGCAGGTGAACTATTAATTATTGTGGTGTCTAATTGAATCTAATTGAAAATGGGGGGGATAAGATCTGCGCTGACTTCTCGCATTGGGGTGTATTGTGCATTGTCCCCCTGCTAACCCTACCCCAGCCAACCCAACTCCTTAAAATAACAGAGGACTGGGTTGATGGCAGCATTGTTCCAGTGTTCCCGAATGAGTAATGGATGAAGTTAAACAGGACTCCAACAGCTCCTGGAGTCCGGTTTTTTTCCTGGCTTCATTTGTGGCTGTGCAGTACAATATAACATGCTCCACTATCTCATACCCATGTCTCATGACATAGCCTACTGTCCTGTCTTCAGTAGATGGTGGTTGAGATCACAGTGTCCCGTGAATTGTGTAATGCCCTTTTAAAGCAGCTAATAATTTTTGACATGTTATTTTAATTCAATTACGTATTTTAAATTTGGTATTTAATTTGTTGGACAATGCTTTTTACAGCAGAAACAAAAATTGAAAATTGGTTATTGTGTATTTTGTTTAATTTATTTAATTATATGAAATGCTTGTCTGTTTCTAGCGCCCCTCCAGTTAAGTAGGTAGTTACTTACATAACCTAATTTCTAACTAATGTATGACGTGACCAAGTGTTCTAATTGTTACTATGGTTTAATATATGAGTATGAGTATGTGGTATTGTTGTGTAGGTATTGTGGTACTTGTTGAGCGTCTCGGGTATCTCCTCCTGGTGCTGTGCAGAGAGGTCCTCATGCTGCATCTGCACTTCCATCATATTCTGCTGTGGAAGCTCATGATCCGCTTCGACTCCAAGTATCTCTTGCAGGTCCCAGTAAGCCGCGTCTTGGTTCACCTGCCAATATAGTATTAAGTAATAAATAATGGGGATTTTGGGAACTTTATTAGGTATATACTTACCTATTTTATTCCTGAAATCCCCTATAGGGGCTTTCAGGAATAACCTTTAATCTAAGTTCCTAGGTACCTACTTCTCATCTTATGGGCATTTTCACTGACCAATACATAAATAGACTCCTATGGCATGTCAAACTACACGTTTCTATGAAAAACTGACAGATTTGCCATGCGTAAATCGATAGAAATCCGTAGCCGTAGGTTACCACCTAGTTAATTGTGAAATCGAGAATTGGAATCCTTTCCTTCCAATGATTACCTACCTATCTGAAAGAATCGATTTGAAGCAATCAGACCGCCCCCGATCCCGTGTTCTATAATTCTCGCCGTCTCGCCCACAAGTTGGTTATGAGCGGGCATTGTTCAATGCCCATACAAATTATGGGTTTCATTTCATCAGAGTTGCCGTCAGGCCAATCTGTTCTCTCTTATCGCTAAAACTATTATTTGCGGTCACTTTAATTTGGGACTATAACAAGAATGCGGGTTAGTTGTAGTGTAGAGAATGCTGGGAAAAATCTAAATAAACTACTAACTTACCCTTAGCTGATGTTGATGAGACATCCGTTCTTTTAATGTTTTCGCATCTGTGTTGAGGTTGTCCATTTTGAAAACGATGATGTTGTAAAATTATTTTCAACAAAAATATTTTGTAACTGCCTGCTTGTACTTGCTTGCCGCCTAACTAAAATATTTTTTCCGGAAGTTCTAAGTTCAAATTTTGTCTGTGTTCCATCCAGTTTTCAAGAATTTCAAGTTCCCTCTCCCGCCAACGTATGATAATTTTTTAAGGTTGCCTGACTTGGAATCTTTTTTTAAATTATTTTGCCGCTCTCGCCAATGTATGATAATTTTTTTAGGTTGCCAGACTTGGATCCTTTTTTTAAATTATCTACGAGTGTGAGTAGCTCAGCAGGTAGTAGGTTTCGTGGATAGCATGGATAGCATGGATATAACTTAGAATAAGGACAGTCCCTAATCTAAGGGATATAAAAAAAATCCTAGGTTATATGTTCCTTGCCTTGCTCCAAGGTAATGGCCATGTTGGTTGGCGCTGCTTCGTCGCTTCTTGCTCACTGTTACCAAAGAGAATATAAATCTCTACGCTTCACAGGGCGGTTGTTCTGATAAATAAGGCGTGCTCGGTTTTTGGGTCGGACTGGGTCGGCTATTTGCCCAACCGAGCCCTAGTTGTAAACAATCTTATAAGCAATAAATGAATTACTATGAAATAATGATATTTTACACAACAATGGCACTAATATCCTTATGTTTACTCTAAAGCTCACCAACGAAACATACATTTAGAACAAAATAGTTAAGCAAATCTACAATTTAAATGAAAACTGTTGAAGCACTTGTGTAAAGTCAGCCCAGGCCGATACTGGCTTTGCCTCGTACCACAATGCACAATATTACACTCAGGCATTGTGAAATCCAACTTGTGTAGTAAAAAATATAGGTATTTTCTAATAAAATAGAGAAAATTTACGAAAACACAAAAAGTAAACAAAACTTTGAATGAAGGCAATCAAAGGTCACAGAGTATTAAATGAATAGTTGAATGGCAAGCTAATGGTGGGCAATTTTCATACAAAATAAATGTTACTGCCGCTCCATTTTGTTCCTTGCTCCAAGCTACGCTTAGTTACTGACATTATCATGTCAATGTCAATGTTAGTCAATGCAATTCTATGCAATTAAATCAATTCTCTTACAAGAGCAAGGAACCTTTATTGTTTCTTTCAGAGTATTATGTTAGCTCCCTCTGTTTTGGATTTAATTTTCGTTTGTATTTGTTTTATGTTGTGATAAGTCTAACCCAACGAACCTTTTTTTTTTGCTTTCGAGGGGGAAATCTTCAACAAGATACCCTGTCACCTTTGAGGGTGTGATAGGGGGAGGATGTGAGGTTGCTGGGACTCCGACCGACTCACTAAAACCCCCCCGGTGGCCATCCTCTGCGCATGTCGATGGGCTCCGGGATCTCTATAGGAACGCACCGGTGCCCATCTCGTGCGGTGCCCTTTCGGGCCCGTCCCGTGGTTGGCCCAAAAAGACCAACCACAAACACCCCCTCCAAATTGTGGCAGCACAGGGTCCACACCATGCTGCCACCGTCCACGGGCTCGTAGGAGGGTGGCCGGGGCCCTCACCCCAACCACCACGCCAGCCCAGCGACATCCATCTCTTTCACCACAAAGTCGCGAGAAAAACTCACGACTTTGTGGAGAAAGAGAGAGATGTCACCTCCTTCCTGGCCGTCATCTACCTTCCAAGCATAGTTCAGTCCACTGGCGTAAACTGGCTACGCCCGGAAGGTAGAGAAGGCAAAAACCACCTCTTCGCCGTTTATTCCCGCATTTGCATCCGATACCTGACAAAAGCAAACGCGAGAACAAACAGCCCTTCTCTGCCGTCTCATCATCCAGGCATAGCAGGGAGCCGCTCTGCCTGGGTGACGAGAAGGCAGCGCCTCCCCGTTGCGAGTGGTGCCACACTCGAAATTCAAGTGTGCCACCAGTAGCAAACATAGGCACTCCACCTCGCCCATCGGGCACCTCACACCGGCTCTCACACTGTGCCCTCTGCTAATCAGAGGGACACGCGGAGAGCCCCTTCCCGCCCCAAAATGGGGGGAACACCTCAATAGTTGGTGTCAGGGTGATGGTCGGCTCGCTCTTTATCTCATTATCCAGATGAAGAGCCAACCCACCACCAACCTTCCATCCCGTTGGCGGTCTTTTTCCGTGTCACTGCACTCTCGTTATACAGTGACCTGGAGAGAGACCGCCCGCCAAACCTCCGTCTTATCCTCCAGATGAATGAGACCCTTCACCTAGAGGATACGAAGGAAACGCCTCCCTGTTTGCAAGTGGAAGCACACTCGACAGCATGGTAGACCGAGTGCACTACCAGTCGCAAACAGGGGTCCCTAAACCTATGCCCGCAAGCGGGCCCGTCCCTACCGTACCCCAAACCGCCATTGAAGCACCGCCCCGCCCAGATTCCCGCAAGAAGACTGACCCATACAGCCGACCGAGCAGAACGACACCGCACCAGCAGTCCGGAGCACGGTCCCTACAATCCACACGGCCCACAAGGACCGTGAAGGCGCCTGGTGGTTTCAGTTACGTCTATTTCAGAAGGAAATAGACCAATAACAGGCAGCAACCACGTGAAGGATGACCACCAGACTTGCCTTGAGGATCAACGACTGTTGCGCTCCTCTCAAGACCATTAGCCTCCTCACCCACTCCCAGAGCGGGCAAGGAAGGCCCGTATTTATCCAAAACCGGAGCTAGGCCAAACCAACTGTAATGGATAAACACAGACCCGCCCAACCCAAAGAACCTTTTTTTTTTTTTTTTGCTGTCGAGGGGGAAATCTTCAACAAGATACCCTATCACCTTTGAGGGTGTGATAGGGTTATGTGAGGTTGCCGGGACTCCGACCGACTCACTAAAACCCCCCCGGTGGCCATCCTCTGCGCATGTCGATGGGCTCCGGGATCTCCATAGGAACGCACCGGTGCCCATCTCGCGCGGTGCCCTTTCGGGCCCGTCCCGTGGTTGGCCCAAAAAGACCAACCACAAACACTCCCTCCAAATTGTGCAGCACAGGGTCCACACCGTGCTGCCACCGTCCACGGGCTCGTAGGAGGGTGGCCGGGGCCCTCACCCCAACCACCACGCGAGCCCAGCGACATCCATCTCTTTCACCACAAAGTCGCGAGAAAAACTCACGACTTTGTGGAGAAAGAGAGAGATGTCACTTCCTTCCTGGCCGTCATCTACCTTCCAAGCATAGTTCAGTCATTGCACATAACTGGCTACACCCGGAAGGTAGAGAAGGCAAAAACCACCACTTCGCCGTTTATCCCCACATTTGCTTCCAGCTCCAGGCAGAAACAAACGCGGGAACAAACAGCCCTTCCCTGCCGTCTCATCATCCAGGCATAGCAGGGAGCCGCTCTGCCTAGGTGATGAGAGGGCAGCGCCTCTCCGTTGCGAATGGTGCCAGACTCGAAATTCGAGTGTGCCACCAGTCGCAAACAGAGGCACTCCACCACGCCCATCGGGCACCTCACACTGGCCCTCCACTGTGCCCTCTGCTATTCAGAGGGACACGCGGAGAGCCCCTTCCCTCCCCAAAATGGGGGGAACACCTCAATAGTTGGTGTCAGGGTGATGGTCGGCTCGCTCTTTACCTCGCTATCAGATGAAGAGCCAACCGACCACCATCCCAACACCAACTTTCCATCCCGTTGGCGGTCTTTTTCCGCGTCACTGCATGGTCGTAACACAGTGGCGCGGAGAGAGACCGCCCGCCAAACCTCCGTCGCATCCTCCAGATGTATGAGATCCTACACCTAGAGGATACGAAGGAAACGCCTCCCCGTTTGCAAGTGGAAGCACACTCGAGTTGAGGCCCGAGTGCACTACCAGTCGCAAACAGAGGTCCCTACTCCTACGCCCGCAAGCGGGCCCGTCCCTACCGCACCCCAAACCGCCACCGAAGCGCAGCCCCACCCAGAATCCCGCAAGAAGACTGACCCATACAGCCGGCCCGCGGGAACCGAGCAGGACGACACCGCGCCAACAGTCCGAGGCACGGACCCTACAACCCACACGGCCCAAATGGACCGTGAAGGCGCCTGGTGGTTTTAGTTACGTCTATTTCAGAAGGAAATAGACCAATAACAGGCAGCAACCACGTGAAGGATGACCACCAGACTTGCCTTGAGGATCAACGACTGTTGCGCCCCTCTCAAGACCATTCGCCTCCTCACCCGCTCCCAGCGGACAAGGAAGGCCCGTATTTATCCAAAACCGGAGCTAGGCCAAACCAACTATTAATGGATAAACACAGACCCGCCCAACCCAACGAACCTAACCTAACCTGACATTGGCAATATTGTTTCCCGGCAAAGCGCAAGAAAAAAAAAAAAAAAAAAAAAGGAACCTTTATGGGTTTCCAAAGGTTTCCAAAGGTTTCCAAACCGTAAGAAAAAAGTCGAAGTATCCAATCCAATCCAATCATCCAACCCACAGTACAGTACTTTTATATATTTTATATGATCCAACCAATCCAAAGAAGCCATGGAAAAGTCTAAAGCCCTTTTTAATTGGATTAATTGGATTTTAATCTCTTCGTGAAAGTGCAGTCTGTCGGAGTTTTATTAGCAGGATAGTGAAAAATCTAACATTTTCTCATCTCTTGATGTTTTTGAAAGTTTTGGACAATGTAAGCGATTGTGAAAATGGCTATGACTTTTGGTTCTTGTGATGAGGAAAACAATTTAGGAATTAAAGTTAAAGGTGACCTCGGTGATTTCCAAATCGTCGAAGAGAAAAGCGAGAGTGAGGATGAGGATGCCATCGATACAAGTTCAAGGGCAGTTAGCACAGTGTCGACGTTGCCACAAGATTTAGTGAAGCCGACGGCCTCTGTATTCGGCAGCGTAGCAGTCACGAACTCGGAGAACGTTCAATTCGGGAATAACACGTATTTCAATGGCCCTGTGACTATAAAGCAGGTAGTTCAGAACAATGCAGAACATGACAACCCAGGATATGAGCACACTGAAGACGAAACATCTTCTGTACCTCCAAAAGATTCAAAAATTGAAAACGTTTTTTGTAAGCTATTATTTAATTATTTTATTTCTAGTATCCTGCAGATTTGCTTGCGTTTTTTTTATATGCTACTTGGCAAGCAAACAAGCATACGGCCAACCTGATGGAAAGCAGTTACCATAGCCTATGGACGCCTGCAATATCAAAAGCATCACACTCACGCTGCTGACCCTGAGACAATAATAAAAGGCTCATGTGCCTGTAATTTCACCGGCACCCTTACCCTTCAGACCGAAACATACATTACTGCTTGGCGACAGAAATAGGTATGGTGGTAGTACTTCCCCGGATGAACTCTTTCACAAGAAGTTCTACAACTAACAACAGTGTGTACTGTGTGGTACTATGAAAGTAGCAGAATGTGTCAGTTTAGGTCATTATCCATGAGTGATTGAGTAACAAAAAAACACCTGTTCATGAAACATGCACATTTTAATATTTGGATTATTTTGTTATTGGCCCTAGTTTAGCGATTATGAATGGGAATTTTCGAGAGGGATGTAGGATGCACTTTGTGAATATTTGCAACAGTAGATTCTAACATAATTAGGCTCTGGTGTATGATTAATTACTCTATACATGTGCCATGGAGTGTCCAGTTTAAGAATAAACTCCTTTGTCTCGTCCGGTGGTTGTTAAAGCTGACTGAAGGTTTACACCAAGGGACACGCAGTATCATCCACCTGAGCACTCATCGCTAATACTGTGATCACCAATCCACCTGCCAAGGGTGGTGATTATGGCAAATCCTCATTGTATTTGACGGGTGAATCCTCATCCAGCATTGGACATCAACTGAATGATTATAATGAAACAGGTAAATGTTGTTACTTTTCAGCTGTCAAGAAACTGGAACTTAAGTTGTGGTTGAAGTTGACATTTTCAGTTGTATGCATCATTGTGGTTGGTGGTATTTGTGCCATTTTATTTATAACTCTGTCAAACCAAGCTCAAAGCAATGTATCACCAGCGTTTAATGAAGAGGAGAAGGCTGTAAGTAAGTATTAAAAGTAACAGATTTATTAAATATAATTATCATGCATTAACAATTGCGAAAATATCACTTAAATTAAAAAAAAATGCATGCTATATTCCTACAAGCTTTTGTCAAGAAACCTACTTGTAAACAACTTATTTAGATAGGGTCAAGTGGTCATCAGTGGTGGTGTACCTTAGCTCATGCATGTTTCAATGCAACTATCTACTAAAGGTAGCTGAAATGTATTGCTAGGCAAAGATGTTGGTTCTAGAATGACTAATTCAAACTAAATTACTATTCCAATACTTACTGTTACAACAAGCTATGGATGACCAAAAAAAGTACTCCACTGATGCCCACTTGACCCTGACTACTTTAATAGGTATAGACATTATAAAATAAAGGAACAATAAAAATTAATTTGCTATTGGTTAATAAGAAAAAGCACAGAAGAGGCACTTTTTTACGTTTTGCACAATGTAATCTAAAATTTTATTTAGGCCTATATTAATAAATGGAACTTGGCTCTAAGAATGATCTTGAGTGTGTTCCAATTTCAAAATTTCTATACAAAAATGAAATTTTTGGTGTTCTCAAGATCATTCTCAAAGTTGAGTTTGGTCTATTAATATGGACCTAAATCCTGCTAAGTCCCCATCTGAAAAGTCATTTCAACATACATTATTAACCTCATACTCATTTAACTCAATACTACTCAGTAAGAACAATCATCTTATTTTTTTAAATTATGATTATATAAATTAGCAGTCTCAATATGTACGTGATATGGTTTACCTATTGTAACATATATATAAAAAAATCCGAAATATAAAAATAAAACAAATTAAATATCCCCATCTCTTACTGTGTGTCTCTTACTGAGAAATCACATATTATAAATAGTAATTGGGATATTTTAAAGCTGGGTTCTAATTAGCTTCTGGAAGAAAGCGTTAGCCTAGTTGGTTGTGGAAAGCAATGGCGGCAATGAGCTCACCATTTGTCACTTCTATATTCCAGCTGTTGTGCAACCCACAGTGAAAAGAGACCATTTGAGGCTCTGCCTACCTTTTCGGGGAAAAAGGCGTGTATTTATGTGTGTATGTATATTGTGAGGTTATAGTTCATAAATGAGGTCAATCCAAGCCACATCCATCATATACTACGTTACAAACTTATTCTTATTTTATTCCTAGGAGTTTATATAATATGAACTCTTTTGTATTTTGCATTGCGTGGCTTGTGAATTTGCCAGTTTCAAGCATTTTTAGGTTATTGCAATTTGCTACATAACAATCTTTACAAGTGTTCAGTCTCTTTTTAAAAAAAATCTATAGGGTTTTAAAGATATTTATTCAAAACCTTGATTTATAAATGGCTCAGTTAACTTTTAATAAATCTGACTAATACGGTAAAACCCTGGAGTTATCACTTCCAAAATAAAAATAACTTTGATATCAATGAACCTTCGAACATGGGAATAAGTTTTTATGAGGTAATTTCCCGAACTTGCAATAATAATGATAATGTTAAAATTGTTGTTCAACTACTCCTCGTAAATGCTGACCTTTTTTGGGATCCGTACCTCAAAAGGTACCAACGGAACCATTATAGGATCACTCGTGTCTTTCTGTCTGTCACAGCTTATTTTCTTTGAATATGTACAAAACTTCAACATTTGTCGTCCATTACGGGCGACAAATGTTGAAATTTTGTACAAATACAGAGTTAGATGACCCATTTACCGCCGTATGCATAGATCTATGGCCGTATGATTTAAATAAACGAATTTAAATTTTGGGTGTCAATATTGAGGGGCAAACAAGAAAATATGTTTTTCATCCCACCATCTCGGAAAGATTAATTTTACTCTTCGATATCTGAGTGCAAAAGCCGTTTTTATCCGCTACTAGAGGATAAAGTAAATTGAATTTAGAACATCGTGTGCACTAAGTTTGTGAATTCAAAACATCATTAAACTTATTTACTTCTACCTCCATGGTGCCGAATTTACCAAACAACCTTTTTTAATTTGTTAAAAACTTTGACTCGGAACCTTCTTGGTGTATTACTTTTTTTTTAATTTGCTTTACGCGCGCCATTTTCTTTTCACGTTCATATTGTTAAAACCTTAGGTTAAAAACAAAAAACTTGAAAACAAGTTAAAAACCTAAAATGAATGATTCTAGCGACGAGGAAGTTTATTTGACGCCAACAGAATTGACTGAAACTGTTAAAAATGCGCAAAAGTATCTTGTGATTGTAAATATTTTTTTTGCATTTAGTCATTTCCTCGCTGAGGTGGGATGAAAAGTTACGTGTTGCACTCGAGTGCAAAGATTTTTCACCTCGTGCTCTTTTGATTCCCTCGCTAACGCTCAGGATTCTAATTTTAGAATCCTCCGCTTGCTCGGTCATCAAAACTGAGCGCGCGGTTAAAAAGCAACTTTGCACTCTTGTAAAACAAATAACTATTTTATCAAGTGCCTCATGAGAAGTAACAAACAAAAGAGTTTCTTTTTTATAATTTTAATTTGTTTATGGTTTAAAAGTTATTAAAGAAAATATTATACTCTTATCTCCAACTACTGAGCTTAAACTATAGAAAAAATACAGAATACAGGCCTCAGAACTCATAGTTTAGATGAAAACGAAAATCCTAAGACCTTAAATTCCCACAGGAAACGGAAAATATTTGTAAACAGAAAATGCGTGTAAAGCGTGTTGCTTAATTTCACCGAGGGCTAATCAATAGTTCAATTGGTCTAGTGCTTGCAATGGTACTTACCACGGTGGTACCTGCTTGTACGGAACCTTCTCAGCGCGAGTCCAACTTGCACTTGATCGGATTTTTTTACTTCGGAATGCCAGTAAATAAAGTTCAAGATAACTGTATTGCCAGCCCGCTCCATACAAGCCAAAGTTTGCTCCTCATTTGGATATAGTTTTTTCAAGTCTGGAATTTTGGAGACAGAATCTAGAGACTAATATCTAGGCCTGTGGTTAGTCAATTTCTCATTAAACTGTATAGAATCAAACTACCATGAGTTATATGATTTCCATACAAATGTTTAAGTTGGTGTGATTTGGAAACCATATAATTTTGTAAGAAACTGACAAACCACGGTCCCAGATATTAGTGTATTGATCATGTTAACAAAATCTCATGGAGTTTGGTCAGATCATATCCAAAATAGGAGCAAACTTCGTTGTGTAGAGGGCTTGAGCGCCCTAGCAGTACACTCCTCTTAACATGCATCATAACGATATATTTTCTATAAATAGCTTTAATCTTTATTAATTCGGAAAGAATATCATCAATCATTCACACCTGATTCTATCTCATTTACATTTCAGACTGTACGAAGGTGGAGGGAATGTGTTACAACATTCAAAATATGAAACTGTTTATAATATCTCTGTTGGTGGTGCTGCTTACATTTATATGGTTTTACCTATTACTAACAAAGGAAACGGTTGGTGGTGATAAGAGAGCTATTTCTGGCGCGGCGAGGAGTCATGTTTATAGTAATGAGAAAATATCGTATAATTCAGAAGGTAATTGTATTGTAGTTTTTTTTAACGAAATTTAACATTAGCACCCTTTTCAAAACATATACTTGGTTAGAATTGGGCCAGGTCATGGTTCCGTTGTTTGATTCTTATAACTAAAGTTGATTTCACATAATTTGAGAACATCGCTTACAAAAAAGGTGTACGTTAATATGCTCATAAAAAAAAACTTTTGTTTTGCGTTGTGAAAAAGATCTGGCATATCTTTGTCTACAGACCTTTACTTTCCATACTAGGTAAGCATGAAACTGTTGCAACGTAATTAACAAATCACGATTGTTCCCAAATTAGGAAGCACAAACTGCAAAACAAATGTCACCTCGATCCAAAGATGAATTAAATTTTCAAACGCACTGCAATCTTTGAATCCACTCGCAATGCCAACTACAAACTAGGTATTCAGTTTTTGAAAAAAATAACGAGTTTGTTTTGTTAATGAATAGGTACATCATTACTGATTAATAATTTCAGCTGATCCATTACTGATAGCGCCGAACCACCTCCGTATAGTATCGAGAACGGACTGGCTAGCCAAGCCAGTGGAGAAACCGTTGGATGTCTTGAGACTGCCCGCTCCGTGGGTCATCATCACTCATACAGACACAGAGGGATGCACTTATCAGGTATGTATGATTTTTATGAAATACAGCAACAAACTCGCTTAGCCATCGTCAGTTTGAATACGATAGTTAGTATACATATAATGCCAAGACCACTGGTATTGAGCTGTTCCGTCTATCGTCTCTGCCTTACATTTAGTACGGTCTTGAGCCGCCTGCATCCACCGACTTCCTGCGACGTTTATAATGTTTTTAGTCCATCGAGTAGAGGGCCTTCCTCTACCGCGCTCACTTTTAGTAAGTCTTAGAGCATTTACCGGAATGGAGGTGTCAAGAGTAACTTCTAGTATTCATATATTTCTGCCACTTTTTGAGGGAGGCGAGGTAAGCACGTACAGCACACGTTTACTTACTCACGCACACTCATGCAGAAAGACGTCTCTTTTAACGCACACGCAAATAAAAGCTGTCACACAAACATGTACATGGCAGCGTTCCTCCTCTCATACACTTGTTTTACTTATGTTTATTTTTTATTTGTTTGTTGTATTCGTGTAGCGTTTGTAATAGTGTGTTATTATGTTGTTGTGTACAATTTGTACGAATAAATGTTTTTCTTTCTTTCTTTCTTTAAACAAGTTTTATACAACGCGTATGGCCAAATTGGCCATAACACTTAGGCAGAGGGGTTTGCCCATCTTTGCCACCTCCATCCGGTAAATACTCTGTAAAATGACCATCAATTGACAATTCTTCATGATAATTTTGAGCAATTGATGGTAATTTTACTTGTCAAACGTTAGTCACCGAAAGTAGTATGTAGATATAAATACCTAATCTGCCCGATACAAGAGCAATCTCACCAAGATCTAATAATTTCTTTAAACTCCTACATACTCCTACAAACTCTAAAACCCATACAAAATTCTACTCAAATGCAATAACGGACAAATCCCTACTGTAACTTATGTACTTGTAATTTCAGAGCGAATGCGTGCTCCGAGTGAGATTGATCCAGATGTTCCACGTTGAGTCCCGTAAATGGTTCGACATTGGCTACAACTTCCTTGTTGCCGGTGACGGATCGGCTTACTACGGCCGCGGGTGGGACTACCAGGGGGCCCACACTCTTGGATACAACAAGTACAGTATAGGCATAGCCTTTGTAGGCACATTCAATAGTAACGCACCACCGAAAAAACAAATAGAAGCTGCTCAGAAGCTGATCAGAAGGGGAGTAGAGTTAGGTAAGATTGCTAAAGATTATAAGCTATTTGGCCATAGGCAGCTGGCGTCGACGCTGAGCCCTGGAGATAAGTTGTACAATATAATAAAAGAATGGCCGCATTTTGTGAAGAATGACTCTGACATATCAGAATTGGTGCCAAATTATTGATAGTGTTGTTTTACGGGAATTCATGGTTTTGATAATGCATTTACTCGTACACATAGCATAACCTACTACTTTGTGCGTAGGATAAGACGCGTGTAACGCAGTTGTTTTGTTATTTAGATGTTAAAGGACTTTGGGTGTTAAACGATGGAGACGATTAAAGGCCGGTGCACAAATTAATGCGTCATTCCCACTCCTGAGACCGAGGTCAGTGTTTTAACATGCAATTTACATACGTCCACATATTGTGTAGTGTAATATGGATTTTTGCAAAATGAGGTCCACAAAGTATACGCTAGGGGTGCTCATCGGCGTCACCGTACAAAAATTCGTGTTACACTACACGATACGTCCGTGTAAATTGTTTGGTAAAACTCAGTCTCACTCATCTCAATGTGTTTGTGTCGGACTACACAACGCGTGGCAGCGCGAGTATTTCTAAAGCCAGTAATATGTAGATACTGCGCTCGTCACGCACACGCATTTGGTATGTATACCTAGGTCTTTATTTTAAAAAGAGAACATAAGTAATACAATTCCAATAGCCCTGTTATTAGATATAATTTTTGTACACAAAAAGGGAACAAGTTTAAGCGTAGCTAGTAGTAGTAGCTTATACGGTGTGTTTTTTTAACTGGGACAGTATGGGGAAATTTGAAACCGTAGTAAATACAGAGTTTCTCTGCCTTGGGTACCACTAGGTTTTTTTTACGGAAATAATAAAAAAAAAGCGTGAGTTTTCCATAAAAAATTACAAAAGGTAAAATTTTATTTTTGTATATTTTGATTCAAATAATATCATTGTATTTAGAGAAAAATCGCGACAGCAGAAGTTGGTCAAGTTTAATAAAAACTTTTATCTACTCTCATACTGAAATATAAATATTAAAAAACTAAAAACAAAACTAAAATGACATAATCATTCAGAATCATTTGTTGAAATAATCAACAACACGTAAAATTATTCATACGTGACAGTGGGACGAGTATTCAACCAGTACAAATCGAAAGAAACCGGGTTATTGCTGACAAAACTGAATTAAAACGCTGAATGCAGCTGCTCGGAGGGCGACCTTCAATCGCTGCAGCAACCACTTTCTGTACTGTTTGGGAAATGCAGCAGCGGTTTTTCTTACACAGAAATTGATGATCTTTCGAATGAGCTTAGGTTTTTTGAGGAGATCGATCATGCTACCTAGATACGCGGCGTCGCTTATAATGCTGCTGCCACTGATAAGGCCCATCAATGCCTTGCAGCACTGTATTATCGTATAGTCCTATCCCTTCCCTGTTTCGAGGAACAAACAAAACTTGGGAGTATCATACTAGAAACCGGATTTTTAATTATTTTATTTTTTTATGGCTTCGCCAGGTTTTTTGCATTGCATCATCGCCAGTTCCCCCATTAATTACGTGACTAATTATATACACAGGGTGTTTTTTTAAATGGGACAGTATGGGGATATCCTAATCCATAAGAGATACGGGAAAACTGTCTTTGGAACCATTTGCTCATTTTGTATGAAAATGCTTTTGGCAGTTATTTTTTTGGTCAAGCGTGAGTTCTCCACAAAATTGAGTAGTTTTGATAAAAAAAAGTTTTTATGCTTATCGACTCAGTTTCATGCAAGGATTGTTTCATTGTATAAGAAGAAAAAAATCTGAGCGACAGAAGTTAGTCAAATTTTATAAAAAAAAATCTCATACAAATTGTAAGTAATCTGGTACCTACGTTAATAAAACTATCGCAATAAATTTTCAAAATGGCCTCCCTCTTTCTTTTTCCACGTACGGGTATGTTTCAGAATACCTCTAGTGGCCTTAGACAAAGATGTTCTTATTAAAGTTTGACTAACTTCTACACCTCTGATTTTTCTCATTGCACGAGACCATCAGAGCAGTAGAACAACATTCACCACACATCTTTGTCTAATGCCACTAGAGATGTTCTAAAACGTGCCCGTACCTGGAAACAGCAAGAGGGAGGCCATTTTGAAAATTTATTGCGATAGTTTTATTAACGTTGGTACCAGATTGCTTACAATTTGTATGAGAAAACATTTTATAAAATTTGACTAACTTCTGCTGCTCAGATTTTTTTCTTCCGATACAATGAAACAATCCTTACATGAAACTGAGTCGATACGCATAAAACATGTTTTGATCAAAACTACTCATTATTATGGAGAACTCACGCTTGACCAAAAAAATAACTATGCCAAAATCATTTGCATACAAAATGAGCAAATGGTTCCAAAGACAGTTTTCCCGTATCTCTTATGGATTCGGATATCCCCATACTGTCCCATTTAAAAAAAACACCCTGTATATATCATCTGGGAGTCTTATCGAACTAGGTTTAGTGTCGTCGGCTCTAGGATTAACAGCTCTTCTATGGACAACTGTATCATAACATAACTTTTTTTCCATTACGATACAACTTCAGTTGGACCAAGGTGGTTGCAATGCAGTTTTTCTATGCATAATCTGTGGACAACACGTAAATGCATAAAACACCGCGTAGTATATTTATTTGTAAATGCGTAATTTACAAATAAATGCAAACATAAGCTGTTTTTTTTTGTTTTACGCAATTTTTTTTTATCAAATTAGTATTTGTTTTTTAAAAAATGACTGAAATCGACAGTAGCGATACTAAAGAAAATTTTACACCACCGGACATTCTCGAAGCTGCACCAACAAATGAACCTCTTACCGGCGAAATCTAGAAGTTATTAATATAAATGTTAATTATAATATTATCTGTTAAGATATTGAGATTAGATGAAGTATTGTATGAAACTGCATATAATTTGGTCTTAAAACACTCGTGTGATGCTATAAAAAGCTCGCCTGTGGCTCGTTTTTTAAACCACACTCGTATTTTAAGAACCCTTGTTATGCAACAGTTTCATAAACTACTATATTTTCATACAGTTGATTCTACCCTATTAAAATTCTAAATAACTATTGCTTCAATAAATGTTGAAAATTGTTTCCATTATGCTGAATGCCGGTACGTTACTGATGCCACAAATTGACCTCCGCTGAGAACCATGACAGCTGCATAAAACACCAATGCCCTTTCATCCGAGGAAGCTGAAATATATTATCAATGAGCAAAATGTTGACTCCACCGAATAATTTGTCGTTGTTCTTGTATTCCTGAAGTCTTAGGTGAATTATTCTTAGGTTCTCACAGGACACTATAGAAATTTCATCTTATATAGCGCAATTACGCCGTTCATTCTCGAGTCTTTGTCCGGTATTTTTTTTTTGTATGTCATAGTATTTCCTTTCTCAATTAGATGCCTGAAAATACTGTGTAGTGTTTTGCCAAATATCTGACGGACGAGTGGCAACCCCAGTTAATGACCCTGTGGTGGTCAGCTATATCCTACGGGTTTGGCTAGGCAGGTACACAACAAAACACCAGGATAAAGTTCCACTCACAAAATTTAATTACAAGTTCACAAGTACACAAGTTCAGACGGCAAGCACACTAGTATAGGTGGGAAATAATGCAGAGCAAGATGGTTAGAGTAGAATTACGATTATCACAACAATTACATTAGTATTTCGAATAAGTAGAATTACAATACGAACGACCGAGAGTAAAGCGCGAGAACATCTGTTCTTGCTGTCCACAGACTAGCGAGCGAGATGTTACGCTCTATTTGTAATCTGTGGATCTTATACTTCACATGAAATAGGTATGTGTGGAATGAGTAGGGTCGCCACAACCCCACAAAGTTGAGCTTCTGTATTATATCTACTGTTGGCGCGTAACAACGTTTAATATTGATTGATTGATTTCTTGATTTATGGCTTTTGTGGTTTGTTAACGTTTAATATGTTCCACGACTAATTTCAAGAGAAATGATCACGAGCACCGCCAGTGTTAAAAAGTAACACCTGACCTTCTTGTCCATGCAAATCATTTTCGATTGCCGTCGAAACCGTCTTAAATAAATCTCGCTGCTGGATATTCAATTCTCGAATGCTTCCCACGAACAGTTCATCCGACATGACGGCTTGTTCTCCTACGTCTTCACAAAAGGTATCATCGTCATTTACAATCTGTTCACCAACACATAATATGAATAATGAACAAATGAACTTCTGTGAAGTTCGATGATTATTATACGAGTCACTTAATATGAAGATAATAGTATATTAACCGTGTAGTAGTAACCTTTAGTTTACAGGCAACATCGCACAAATTTTCAGAGAGAATTCATTCGATTACAACTTCAAATCGGTATCGGTATATTCCATCTTTAGCCCGGCCATATTGGCTGTACCTCATTCCTTTAGAGATTTAAGATACAAAGCTTCCTATTATGGGTCTAAAACGCAATCTGTCTGTTTTATGTCTGGCTTAGGGAACCTAACTACATATTATCTTCTTATTAAGCGACTCGTATAATAATGATGAACTTCACAGAAGTTCATTTGGTCATCTATTATACATTCGTCACTTAATATTTCAGATAATAGTATATTAACAGTGTAGCTATTTAGAGAACGAAGGTTTATTTCCCTGCTTCTTAATACCTACCTACTCAGTGAGAGTTTTGAAATAATATCAAAATTATTTGTGTACAAGAAAATGTATATATTTTTCATAATCAACGTTATACTAAGATAACTTAAGGTGATTGCTCTCGCATGTGGTGCGAAATTCAAATTTTATTGTGTTTTTTGTAAATCACAGCTAATCAACACTTCTTGAGATAGAGAAAACAGATTTTGCGAAAACTAGGAGACTTAGCACACATGTTTTAATTTATAGTATCTCATAAATGTCATTAGTTAAGCTACGCATACCTTTAAACCAAAAAGACACTGTAAAAATCATTGAAGAGTATTCGTAGCTGAAGTAATGATCTATATGTGAAACTATAAACTAAAACATGTGTGTTAGGTCTCCTTGTTTTCGCAAAATCAGTTTTTACTATCTCAAAAAGTGTTGATGAGCTGTAATGCGCAAAAACGCAATAAAATTTGAATTTCGCGCCACATGCGAGAGCAATCCTTTATATGTGCTTCGTACGTCAATAAGAGATACATACCTACTTAAACTAATCAGGTTTATTTTCTTTTGATCATTTAAACTTAGTGTAATCAATTCGATAATAAGACCGCTCTAGCGAAATCGCTTTCATCGCAATTCAAAATTGGCCTGTTGTGAAAACGGGCAAAAGCCGGTCCAACCAGCCGTCTTTCTAATCGTGTCTACGCTGAGTCCCGCGGAGCTCGAGGCGGACGTGGCCGCGTGGTGCGTGCTGTTTGCGCTGAGCGTGCACGTGTCACGCGGCTCTTGGCCAACACCTGATTAAATCCTGCGGCTGTTGGACTGAGCCGTGGCGTGGCGGCTCTGTGTGGGCGTTTTGATGCCAATAACAGGGTATCCACATTCGAGGTTCTCCTTCCTTCCTTCCAATCAATGCTTGAGGACTGAAACGGAACAGATATTTAAACAGAAAAGTTCTCGCGAAAATTCGGTAAGAACAGTACCTACCAGCTGTTCGCGGCCGGGACCGGAGGTTTTTATTGTGTCCGTAATGGCTATCTTAATATCGTCTTTTACTATTGAGATGTTCTCTAGTTTTATCAGCGAAAGTGTTTGAAACCCTATATGTCCTTAGCTGTGCATACACTGAGAAAAATGACATTTTGGCTTCATTATAAAATATCAATACGTCTTTCAAAAATACGATGAATTGTTCTAAAATAAGGTTGTATCATGTATAAATAATAAAATAATCCAGTTTAAATAGTAAGTAATACAATATTATGATGACCATTCTCCGTAATAAACGGTGACAGAATATAAGAAGATTAAATCGATACTTTACGATGCTTTCCTCTTAAAATAATACTACGTAATATGAAATGGTCTGCTGGATGTCTGGTTGGCAGAAATTCGATGATACCTAAGATATAACAGTTTTCGTCACTTTACTTTTGTAGTTAGCATCAATTTTCTTGAAGCTTCTATGCATAAAATCCTTATAATATACGACTACAGACTATATCTTCCGCCGTTTCGTTACTGCTTCGCTTGTTACTGTCCATCCAAAGGTTGTCTGGAAGAAATCGCTCTCAGCGATAAGGCCGCCCATTGTACTGCTAATTTTAATAAATCCTTTTATGTATTTCTGGTGTACAATAAAGTGTTAATCTATCTATCTATCTATGTGACTACGGGCATACAAAAATTAATTTTAACAAATGAACAAACATCAAATAATGATTACGGAATCATAATATTTGACACCGCACACCAAAATACCATGACTAGTACACAAAAATACAATTACGTAACAAATTACCATCGAATATGATTACGGAACCATAATATTTGACGCGGCACTCCAAAATACCGTGATCGTCACACAAAAATACGTTTATCGTTTTACTAAAGTATGAATACAGATTCATAATATTGGATGACCGGCATATTAAAATACTGTGAAATCACCAGTCTACTGCGAACGGCACGCGGGTAGGTCCTAGCCCGGTCATTTTATTCTATTTAGTTAGCAGGGAAGCACATGCGCTCCGCCTTTTGCTTGTAATTTTATTTTAAATATTACGGATTGTCTATAGTTAGTGTTACAAAATGTGAAGTGATTTGAAGCAACAAAGTGCAACAAAGATCAGCTGGGTTTCATAATACCTAACATTTGTTCGTGTACAAAAATAAGTGTTTTAAGATTAGTGCACCAGTTTATGCAAGCTGTTGATGTAAAAGCTTGTGACAGTACATAACCCAGTTTTGCCGACTGATGCCCAGCTGATGTCCATTTAAAATGATGTGGTTGTACATAAAATAATCTCCACCTTTCTACTACGCATCGTTCTGCCTGGTTGGTGAACGCCTGGAGGGCTCAACGTGCCTATCTTATTACGTTGGGTATCCTGGCAAAGCCCGAGTCTCGATCCCGTTCTCTGTCCAGCACGCCTGAAGTCGCGTCGTGTTCTAGGATCAATCACCAGGGATTTGAATAAGGTATTGATTTTAGTCTCGTATTAAGTAAAATATCTAATGTGAAAGCCCATGTTAATTAGAGATACTCTTTATGGTACCATAAAGTAAACATGTCACAAAATACTGTATTTAGGTAAATTTAGCTAATTTCCTTTCGAGTTTTGTAGGCTGACTTCGGCAGAATTTACTACCCCAAATTTAAAGCTACTTTCGACCCCCATATATAAAAATCTATTTGACCTAACCACTTGCAATTTTGTACAGGTGACGCGGATAAGGTGCAGTCAGCTTTGGAACAGTGGTCTCGACCCTCAGCTGGTCCGTGACAGGAGGTCGTGCGCCCTCTGGCAAGAGACGGTGCGAGCCCGCCTCCGTTACCCCAAAACTACTACTCCGTTACTCTAAATTATATATTTTGCGTTATTTAATAATATTTTGTAATTTTTAATTAAAATGTTAATCCGTCATATGTTTTTCCATTATAGCAAATAATTCACCAAATCCCAAATCCACTGTTCTAGAATAATACCTAATAAAGTAGGTACTTCTGTCTAGAATTACCTACTTTATTAGGGTTATTTTCTGTATTGCGTAGGTACTTTTTTCTGAATGTACTTTCCTCTCATTTCCGAGTATTTCCTGTTATTTCATCCTACTATTTATCCATGCTTTCCTACTATTATTGATGTGCTTTCCTATTGTTTATTCTTACTAATTTTCTACGCCTCCTGTTGTAGCATGGCTCGGGTATTTTTCCTTCTTCTTAAATATGTGTGGGCCAATTTATAAAGATAATTGACACTTAGTAATCTACTCTGACCCATAACCGTGCAAAAGTACGGTTACGGGAGTGATGACGATGAACGACTATACATCATCATCATTCTCTTAACCGTACTCTTGCTTATTCTATGTGTCAATTATCTTTATTAATTGGCCCATACATATCTAAGAAAAAGGAACAATACCCGAGCCATACTACAACAGGAGGCATAGAAAAATAGTAAGAAAAATCAATAGGAAAGCACATCAATAATAGTAGGAAAGCATGGATAAATGGTATAGGATGAAATAACAGGAATTACTCGGAAATAAAAAAAAAAAACACAAAAAAAAAAAACACATTCAAAATTGTAGTAAAGCATACAATAATAGTAGGAAAGCATGGATAAATAGTAGGATGAAATAACAGGAGTTACTCGGAAATGAGAGGAAAGCACATTAAAAATAGTAGGAAAGCATACAATAATAGTAGGAAAGCATGGATAAATAGTATGATAAAATAATAGGGATTACTCGGAAATTAGAGGATAGCACATAAAAATAGTAGGAAAGCATACAAAAATATGATGACAGTCATATATAATGTTATGCTCTCTCTCAAAAAGTAATGGTCCATTACGATTACCGTCACCGTAAGTCCGGACATACGGTGATACGAACTACTAATGCATGGTGACAGCTCATCATAATATATGGTTAGCAGCAGCAACAGTAGTTTCATCGTACTTTATGGTTATTTCCGTATGCTCCCTACTTTACGTGAAATCACCATATTTTTTGATGAACTGTTTTCTCAGTGTAGTGCTAAAAGAATTACTAATTTCTTTGTAATTCTTTCGATACTTAGTTCTACACTTGGATACCAATTAGATATACAATTTAGTTCTACTATATTTAGGACGATTGGGTGTCGTTTTGTAAGCCCCTTTAAGAAGGCGTCTAATTCGTTTCTGAGAACGAGGGGTTTGAAACTCATTTCTGTCCGCAGGAACAATAGGAACTAAAAAATAGGCCTCTTTTAAATCAATGGTGGCTAAGAATCCATCTTGTGGATCAATTTTGATGCTATTCTATAATCCTCCATTTAAAAATGTGAATTTGCAATGAATTTATTTAATGGTTTCAAATTAAGTGAATCTTTTACTGCCATTTGGTTTAGGCACTAAAAATATTTTGGAGATATATTGATCATGGCATGGGGTGCAAGGAGATACAGCTCCTAAGGCAATTCGTTTTTGAATGGCACTAGACATCTCTCGACTATCGTCATGGGTGAACGTAGAACGTGGGACTACAGACTGAGTCGCCTTTTTGGCAAAATGGAATTCTATACCCTTGCATAAACCATGTGAAAACCACACGATTACTGGTAACATTTAGCCAACAATATAATGCAACGTAAGTCTGCCTGCGTGTACCTGCGTTATTGTTGCGTGTGGGCACGCGGCTTGGGCTGATTAAAGTTCTTTTTCATTGGCGTTTGATTCGTTGTCATCGTAGGATAGGGCCGGCGAGCTGTTGGCGCTGGCTTTCACTGACCTCCCGCCCCCCCTTGAACGACGGGTAACGAGGAAGTCCTGTCCAATTTCCCTGATGGGTAGAACGCGCAACCGAAGGCTGAGGATTGGAAGTGGTGGCAGTTTTCTGGTTTGCCACTTTTCGGATTTGCAGGCCTTGTTTTTCTATGGCCATACTCGCCTTACTTTTGTCTGCAAGTGAATTGCCAAAGAGCGTTTCGTCTCGCTCGGTCATGTGCAGGAAATTCTTTTCTAGGCTCGGTGTGATCAACTTCTTTCTATCACAACAAAATGCAGGGTGTAAGTCCGTCAAGAGGCGACAACCGTCGCTCAGTGATGACTTTGTCATCGGTTCTTAACATCGAGTTCATGGCTTGATTAATTGCAGAGGTGCCGGGACCAAGTCCCCTTTGAAAAATTTACAGTTTTTGGTCTCGATTTCTCACAACCTCTAAGATTTCAGCATTAAGTTTAGGCGCTTGTAGCAATTTATAGTTAGAGGAAATTAGGTATTCCTTCATAAGGTTACCTTTTTCCTCCTTAGGTGACCCTTTTCTCCACACTGGGAGCCATAAGTTTGCCAACTATCGTAGATGGGCTCACCGTAGTCAGGTGTATCCGATGTGGTCGTGCCCAGTGCTGATAATAGTTATGGGTTTAGATCTGACCGAGCCTCTGCTGAGGCCACGGTCATTTCTTCCACGGCATCCGGCGGCGTCACCTCCTCTAAGGTAGGCGGCAGCTGTGGTAATGGCGGTAGTGACTGGTGCTCATCCGGTTCATTTTCCGACGTGGCCGTCTGTGGCACTTGATAAAGTGGTTCGCCATGAATTTTTCTAATAATATAATTTTCACATAATACAAGGAATGTATTGTCTCGCAGACAAACAGATAAACATGAACCTACATTAGATTCCACTAATTTTCTGCATAAAATTATCGCAGGTAGCTCGCAGCACCCGCGTTATCGTAATTGACTCGCAGTTAATCCCGATGTACTGCATTCACTAATATTTTTAATTCACACAAACCTACCTGTTAGGTTTTCGTCATCTGACGAGATCAAAGGACGTCGTATGCCATGTCGACGTTTCTTTTCACTCTCTTCTAACTTCCATATTTTCGGTTGATAGTGCACTAATTTCATTGGCATTTTTGTGAAAGCGCGTGCACTCGTTGCCTCGCACAAAAAAGGAATGAGGTACAGCCAATATGACCGGGCTAAAGGTGGGATAAAATAAATAAATAAACATGAGAGCGTTATCGATATGGGTTTCACGCGCAGCATTAAGCGCGGTAACTTGAGCAAGAGCCTGTTAAATCAGTTGTTAAGCATGAGCAAATTGTTCTGCGCTGACGTTACCTGCGTTGCTTGTTAAAACTCAAGGCTTCGTTCTCTGTATGGCGACACCGATGAGCGCCCCTAGTATACACTCTGTGAATCTCGTTTTCCATACAAGAAATCGTGTAAATCTACACCAGAGGTTCCCAAACTTTTATTCTCGTGGACCACTTTCAAAGTTTTACTTTTTTCGGTAGACCCCCTGTGCTGCTACATTTCTACTGTATTTCCAAAACTCCTAAAAAATATCACCCTAAACTAAGTGTTAAGAAGAATAAAAAGTAGCACATTTCCTTGTATCCTATTTATTAAATTACACCCTGTTTTTATTAAATTAAGGCTGTCCCCTTGTAACTGCAAGTTAACGTCATTGAATTTTATGAACAAATCTGTTAAGTACGCAATGTCCACTTTATATTTGATCAGATTTTCTTTTAAATCTCGTGTTTCCAAATACTCTATCACTGATTCGAAAAGTGAGTAAAATCTCGATAAGCATGCACCTTTCGACAACCAACGTACTTCAGTATGTAAGAGCAGTCGTTGGAAATCTTCATCATTTTCATCGCACAATAGTGCATATAAATGGGTATTCAAAGCATTGCTTCTTTTAATCACAAATTGAAGCGATTGGTGCAATCTTCTACTCTATCACTAAAATTTTTGTTCTTTAATATGAAACCAGAAAATTTTTCGTGGACCCCCACTTACAACTTGTGAACACCTGTTTTCTTTTCACGTCTACGTGGACCCCCGTGTGGTCTCCTATGGACCCCTGGGGGTCCCCCTGGACCACTTTGGGAACCTCTGATTAACACCGAGTAAATTGTAATTGTATCCATGTAAATGGCTTGTTTCATAAAAAATTCGGACTTCAATCTCAGACGTGTTTTCGTGTTTTTTTCCTGAGATGTCCCAACTCCCAAGGACTACGCGAAATCAAACTTCAGAGATGTTTTAAACTCGCTTGAACCGATAACTAAGTCCCAGAACCTTTACATTCTATCATAAAAAGATAGTGAAATGCGCCTTGCTACATAATATATGCAGTTGTAAATAAAAATAAAATTATTATAGCTCAATTATATTTAGCGAATAAAAGGTTAGCTTGATACACACACCAATAATAATCATTAACAATATCTTAATTAAAACTATAATAACATAACTCTAATATAATTGTGTATTAATAAGAAGTAAAATTCGGACAGATTACATTTAGATTTTATGTGCAGTTGTAAATAAAAAGAAAATGATTATAGCTCAGTTATATTTAGCGAATAAAAGCACATGTTTGGTTGATACATACACCAATAATAATCATTAATAATATCATAATTAAAACTATAATAACATAACTCTAATATAATTGTTAATAAGAAGTGAAAGTAAGTGAAAAATTATGTACAAAAAAGAATTGGTTAGGTTAGGCCAATTAAACCTTACTGAACTTACTTACTTGCCGCCGGCAGTCCAGCTTGTTGGCACTGCTCACCCGGAAAGTTATAATCTTCTAGGGCAGGCAGGCCTTTGTTCAGTTCAGATCCAGATAGCTGCGTTCCATCCATTTTTCAACGCGACTACGGCTTTCACTACCATCGTGTGAACTGTATTCTTCGTCTAGGCTAGCTAGATCGGCATCAAGCTTTTTATTTATATGTTCCATGCGTATTTGTGCCTTCTGACTCTCTGCCTCCAGAATAAACTGCTGCTTTCTCGCCCGCATTGACGAAGTGGAGTCCTTTTTTGGACTTCAAGCTCCTGCGTTCACCTTTTTGTGATGCGGGTGGCGGCGGTGGTGGCTGCTCCGACTTGATACTGCTAGCTGGCAATGCTGCTCGGCTTTAAATAGGATGCTGAATCACTTCACTATTTTTCAACTTGGTAGTATTTGATGTCGAAGATGTATAGGATTGTGGAAGTCATCTTTTGGTGTGCGGTTATTCGCCTCGTGGCGATCACGTTCGCGCCGCACCGTACTTCGTGTTCTCACCATATTACGGTTTGCAGTAGGTGTTCGAAACATAAAATCCGGCTCGTAAGGACTTTGATACACAGAAAAAAAAAATTACCGCTGCCATCAAAATTTTGTTAGTCGTTATCAAGTAAAATGTTCATATAGGGGAACATAAAGCTACCTGTTAGCTAGCAATAAAGCTAACTTTATGACTTATTTCACCGAATATTAAACAGGTTAATAATTATGTTGAACAATGAAGTTATTTCATCGAAACAAAATATTTGGTACTTCTAAACAAGTTTTTGATGAGGGCTCACAAGGCTAATAATAGAATTAACCAAGGAATTTGCCAGATTCATTACTTAATTTGTTTTGCAGAAATAAGTCAGTTTGTTAAGTAAATCATGTGTCTTTAGGAAATCTTACCAAGACCTTTGTCAGACTCACTACTATCAGCTTATCAAGCTAATCATGTGTCTTTATGAAATCTTATCAAGACCCTATTAGAATTTACTACTTTAAATGGCTAAATTAATCATGGTAATTTATTAAGTTTAAGTTAAGTAAAATTTTAAGTTTTTAAGTTTGGAAAATATTAATCTCTTGTTTAATTTATCTAATAAAGTGCCTTATTATTTTTCATAAAGGTGGTTATTGGGATCTATCTAGTTGAATGTTTAGTCCAATAATATGCAATAATTTGTTTTAATCAAGTAACTTTGATAAAATAGGGTTGGTTTATTACCTAAAGAAAAACTAACGATTAAAAATACCGTGCATTTTATGTCAAGCCTTTTCTGAATTCATTAAGTTACAGTATTGTACCACCTTGGGGGGGTCTTGTTTTTATTGGTGAAATCATTTTGTAGTTGCTTGTTTGAGGATCGAAAATTCTTGGAACTTTGAAATGGCTTCTTGAATTTTGATGTTTCGCGAGCTGCTGGAGCTTTTGTATTTTTTGTGGGAAAAGTTTTCTTTTCGTTTGGCTTGTAGTTATTTTTCCGGGGAAAAAATTTGTATGCCCCTCCTTGATCCTTTCATGGCTTCAGTTATTTTCTCTTCCGAGAAGAGGTGTGTGTCCGATGGAGGGATTTCATGAAGTATATCATTGAGGACTTTATTTGCTGGCTTGTAGGTCTCTCGTCGAGTCTGCATGACTTCAGCCCTTCTACCGCATGTGTATTGTAACAGGCCGTCTGAGATCTTCCTGAATGAGCAGTCGGCTGCCAGGAATTTTCCCTGGATCTCTTGTCGGAGTTTGGGATCCAAACTCTTACAGGCCTCTTGAAAAGCCTTTCTTTGTAACAGTAGCCCATGGGTGATTGTACCCAGGGTTAGGTCTGTATTCTCTAACTGCCCCAAAGATGTCCATGACGGGGTATTTGTTGCTCAGAGCTCCAAAAACCGGTATAGCGTGAAAGGTTTTCTGCGCATCGGCGTTGCTAACATTCTTCCAGCCCTCGTCCCCCAACCGTTGGCATTTACGGCCTTGTTCAGCTATTTGAGGGTCGGCTTTTGCCAGTTTGGGTTCTGCTTGAGCGGTGTTTGGTGAAAAATCACAGTCTGATTGTTCCGACTTCTTTCCGCTTGTAATTTCCGCCAGTTTTCTTTGAGCTTAAGCTATTTGGGTTGTTAAAGCTTCCGCTGCAGGGCAGTCTTGTGGACTATCCTTTGGCCCCTTGAAACTGACATGGCGCGAAATGATGGTGCGTCGAACTCTTCCTCATCCTGGGCACTCTCTTCAGCTGATTCGTAAGAATCTGGTTGAGATTCTTCGTGCTCGTTAGAGAATTAACTTTTCCCGAAACGCTTTCGATAACTTTAGTTTGGCTCGTGATTACCTGCATCATTTTTTCGAATAGCGTACATTGCATGTCTTCGCTCAAGTTATCTGTGCGTGGTGTTTTTGCAGAGGCCGTGCTCTCTTGAGATGTAGATCTCCGTTTTTGGTGCGAGCTGCCCGAGGCTATATCTCGAGATGTCAGTGTGGGTTTTAGGGTCCTTACGGTGGCCATGAACTGATCGTAGGATTTTTCACTAAGCTTTTCAGCCACCTTGTGTGGTGCATATAGAACTGCCCGACCCAGAGGCCATTCTAAAAGTTTTCTTTTGATGGCCCTATATTTTTTCTCCGAAAGGTAGGGGTTTCCCTCCAACTGGTGTGAAAGCTTTCGCCAACTCCACCGTCGGGATCGCGAACCTCAGTTTCGCTTCAGTTTTTGGCGAAATGGTCGTTCCAAACAAGTCGGTATAAGAAAGATCTTCGACTTCCCAGGACCTCCAATCATCTGGGTAGTAATCGTCTAAGATTCCAGTTACTCTTCGATAGAACTCTTGGTCCTCTTGGGGGACAAGTTGGGAGCATAAGTTGCTCATTAGCTTTGGAGCATGATCTGTAACAGCAGAGAAACAATTGATTGTTTGCAGTCCCGCTGGGGGAACTTAAACAAAGGCGGTATATTTTCTCGAAGCGAAAGTTCTTCGATTCGGTTTGTCTAATCATTACTTTCTATGTTTAGACATGAAGTTGTGGAAGTCCACGACGAAGCTAGACTTTCTTCTCTTAATCTTTTTTTTTCACCGTTAGAACACCAAGCTTTTGGTATTTGCGTCGTGTGTTCAATACTTGACTGATTAATTTACCTCGAGCCTGATATGTTATTCCACTTGCAGTATGGTGGTATGTAGTATGTTGTAATCCGCTCTTCGGGAAAACTATTTTAATCTCCTTACACCATCCGCTATATACTGTGTTTGTGATTGTGGGGCTCCTTGGATAGTTTTTAATATTTCTTTTGCTATAATAGAGGCCAGTAGGTTACGCGCTGGATCTCTTTGTAGACATTCACCCACGCTAGCCAACAGGGATGACGCTTCCAGGTTTTCTTTTAGTATTTTAATCTAAATCTGCAATAAATAACACTGGTAAACTATAGATGTTGAACACCATCGTAGAGGGTTGAGAAGAGGGGTGACGGGGAAGGGGAGAGGGTAGGGGTAGCGACTCCTTTATAGGTGGGGAGCGAGGAAACGTAGTTTTCGAGAATGTATTTTTTTTATGTTGTTGTCCTGATGTCATAAGAAGGGTTTAATTGTCAAAAAACAATAAATTTAGGTATCTGACATTCTAATGTCAAAATATTAAGACCCTAAAAAATACCATTCAAACTTTGTAACTCAGTGCAAGTTTCCATACTTAACCTCAAAGTTTCCTCGTTTCCCCACCTTAGTGGTCTTATCCATTATGATGCTGAAAAATTAGTTTTTCAACTTATCCACGAGATGTTCAGTGGATATTGGTCCTAAGACATTTGTAATGACTGCTGTGGTTTTAGTTCGGCCTAACTTAAATGAATTAGCTATTTTCGAATCGAAAATGAATTGGCCAAAAAAGGAATTAAGCTGTCAGTTAGGGATAATGGCATGTTATTCTTCGCAATAAATGCAGATATTTTCAGTTCTGTTCTCTTTCTCGTGGGCTTTAATAATTCGTCGATAGGTTTATTGTTGCTTACGAGTCTGATCTGGGCAATGTGTCTTTGTGATTCCATGTGCTTGACATTGGCGAATTTTTGGTTTACCAACAAACAATCGGAAATGGTGCAGTATGGTTTTTCTTGACCATTCTGCTCTTTCTTTGAGATCCAGTTTTTAAATTTGATATCAGTTAGCCATTTTTCTGAAAATGATCTCGGTTTACCTGATGTGCTTGAAGACTTTAAAGAGGAGGCAATTGGTGTTAGAGATGTGCTTGAAGACTTTGAAGAGGAGCCAATTGGTGTTAGAGATGTGCTTGAAGACTTTGAAGAGGAGGCAACTGGTATTAGTGATGTGCTTGAAGACTTGGAAGAAGAAGCAACAGGTGTTGGTGTCATGATAGTGGCCGTGGCTGTTATCAATTTTGTTGCCTGCTCAATGTTATGAGTTTCATTAGAAACACACACTTGAGGGTCAGAAACAGAAGAAACAATTAAGTTGTTGCTTTGAATATCCGTTGAAGGTTTTGGTGTTATAAGTCCTTTCATAGCTCTTTGCAAAATAACCATGAAACAAAAAACACAAACAGAGTAAAACTGAAATGGAGCTGTTCTCGAACCTACTGTAGTGTAGACGTGTACACCGAACACAGATCGTGCTTGTTGAGCCTTGCTTGACACTCGCGTGAAATGCGCGGCAAAACTGACAGGAGTTTTAGTTTAGACCATGCATGTCAAACTCAAAGTCATTGGTGGGCCAAATGCCTAAAGACCGTAGAATCAGAGGGCCGCAAAACCCAACCCTAGGGAAAACAAACTCATTGCATAGATATACCTGGTAGTACTGCCCCCCTATTCCCTAACTGAAAATCACTCGGTGACTAACGTTTGACAAGTAAACTGACTATCAATTGACACTTCTTTATGATAATTTTGACCAATTGATGGTCATATTTTTACATGTCAAACGTTAGTCACCGAGTGATTTTCAGTTAGGGGTTCATATTCTTAAAATTTGAGTCGGGCCGCAGTCAACTTTGTAAAGGGCCGCATGTTTCACATGCTTGGTTTAGACGAATAAATTCTGAATACAAAGTAATATTCAGAAATGTTTCTGAATTTCATTAATATTAATTTAGTTGTGTTTAAAAAAATATAGACTGAAATTTACATGATTTGGGAGAAAATTTGAAACTCGAAGACAAACCAAAAACACTCTTTGCAGCCAAAATTACCCACTTAGGTACTTTTCGTCGATTTCATGCATTCATTAATTACTGTTCGCGATTACACCAATTTGTTGAAGCAGACTGTTTACGATTACTTTCTTACATTACATTCTATTCATACAGCCAATGACCGTGGACGCACATGTCGTGATAGTTTTAAACGTGCTGCTATTGGCCGAAAAAGATATTGTACCTATCCCTTGCTCCTCGATCTTTGTACTAATTCTAATGGATTACAAGCATCATGTTGTAAACGCAAAAACATCTTTTATTTAAAATATCCAGAAAACAGGAGAGACAAAACCCAGTAACTAGGTATCCAGTGCAATCTCGTGTACTGATCGCTAATTTGGTACAATTACTTTATGACTATGAGCAACGTCTTATTCCTATCCTAGGTACCTACCCAAAAGGCTTGGAAGGGCTGATGATGAATAATGAATGAATGAATGATGATTCAATCAGTAAAATTGGTTTTTCAAATAGGTGTATAGGTAGCTTCTTCGATTAAAACAATAAAAAGAGAACTTACCAGCAGATTTAAAAACAAAAGTATTAGAAAACTACGAAAAGAACTTCCTTTGCACTGCACTGTCTGCACTGCACACTGCACTGCACACAGACACACACTTTCCTCCATTTTTGTTTTAGTTTTCATAAAATTTCTTTTATCTCTAGCTTCACCAAAAAAGACCTTTTGTTTGTAGAAATACGGGTACAATTTGTTTATCTACTGATAGCTGTTAATAAGGTGTACTTTTAATTAGATCTTTTTGCTAGTTTTGTGAATGAAAACAACCGGCCGCGAAACGCCCACCCACCAGCTTCACCCACCAGTGGGACCACGGGGAATTTATTTTTCCCCGTGCACCCACTGCAACCTTATGCATAAGGCAGGAAAAATATATATCGATATGAATACTATTTTAACATTTCTTTATTAAGTAATACAAACAAAACAACACATTCCTATGGGAAATTGCAACTAAGAACCAAACAACAGACGGCCGAATTATTAAAGAGAAATTAATATATCATAAATAACCTAGAAGCCAAAAACAAAACGTAATTCCTAACGCAACTTCTCCAAGAAATGACCAACGCTTATTTCTTCGTGAATAAGTTGCATTTGTGCTTAAAGTATCTGATAGTCTCTTAATTTATAATATGTATCCTTTGAATCGTTTAATTTAGATTTTGGCCTTCTGCCACAGACTCTGTGTAAAATGGTAATAACATCGATATATTATTAGGATTAATATTAGGAAATTAGTAATTAGTAGGACGATTAGTATTAGGAAATACATTCTTAAGTGCGTTGGTAATAGCAAACTCGAAATAAAATAAATAAATAAATAATTTTACCGCCATAATGCAGTGGGTGCACGGGGAAAAATAAATTCCCCGTGGTCCCACTGGTGGGTGAATCTGGTGATTGGATGGGGGGGTCAGTTTTAATTCAGTTAGATTTTTTTTTATTTTCCAATGAATTCCCAGCGCTTTAATTGTTCCGTCAAGGTACATTTCTACTTGAATGTTTGTAGATCTTTGTTTGTTTTCTTCAATGGACTGTAAAAATTTCATGTTGTTAGATAACCATTTTGTAAGTTGAAAGCCGCCCTTTTGTAGGATGTCTGAGACTTCTCTGGCTATTGCTGAATCAGAGCCTTTACAGGAAGCGTCAAATAAAACTCTTGTTTGAGTGGTTTCCTTATCGTCACGTACCACCGCGTGGTGTGGTTTATACAGTGATAGTTTTGTTTCTCTTTCTGTGTCTGGAACTATTTCCATATGTCCTTGTTCTAAATTATCTTCAATTACCTTTGTATATTCTCTTTTTAGTTCAGGTGACTTCTTTTTTTCCTGAACCCATACATACTCTGCATATCACGGATCGGGGGCGGGATATTGTTCCAGCACAGCTTATATCATCGAGCATCTACTAATTATGTATTGTTTTCATTTGGGAATAAAAATGCGTTCAAGATTTTGATTTTGATTTTGAAATAGGTGATAGGCATCACTCGGCAGCTTTTAACGGCTGTTTTAGGTATGCTGCTTCCAAGTTCTGGAATAACATTCCTCCGTCGATTCGAGAAAGGTTTTAGACACAAACTGAAAATGTATCTCAGGAGTCATCAAATACAACATGGGTAGGTTACCTGAGAAACGAGGTGTCAATCTTGTAGTGTGCTAAGTTTTTTCTTCAGGTTTGGTTACAAATTAATTAAAATTGTTCCTTGCCACGACCGCCGCAGTTTCCATATATCTCTGTCACTATTTTTTCTCCCCAGCACTAACTTCTGTTAGTCATTCCTCATACACTGCCTTTTGATAATACTGTTTTTTACGTCTACCTACATCTCAACTGCACGACCTTGTTGACGTACAACTTTGAATAACTTCAACGTCTTTTATATTTCTATATTATTATTATTTTTGTATATATCGCATAATAATTATTTCATTCATATAGTAAAAATAATTGTTTATGATAGTTGTGAAGTAGACATCCGTGTTTTCACTTGTACGGTTTCAGCGTAAGATCAGCGTTGTGTTGCTTCAACACAACAAATGCTGAGCTGGACGCCAATTTGTGACAGTGTTGCATGACTGGTACTGATAAGCACATTATTATAATATAACACAAGTAATTCTTGTCTTCTGTTTAGTTTTAATTTTCTTTGTTAATCTTTACGGCAACGACCATTATCCACAATGCTAGGCAGGTGACCTATGCCATTATACCTTTAGGTCATCAATGGGTCTGGAAACTACTGGCTTCTTGATATTCTCCGCTGGCCATTTCAGTTTTCGTAACTGTTCTTTTTGACGATAGTGACAAAAAATCTGGATGGGAACTCTTTCAAGCTCGAAGTCTTCTGCAGCTTTTTCTGAGCACAGTTGTGTTGTATTGTGTTGCTTACCTATACAATAACCAAGCGTTATTGACGCAGATAACCAATATCTGGGCGAAAATACCACCTCCTTGTTTTCATTGGGTTAATTTCTATACAAGACTATGATCATGTCGAATAACGAAATCTACGCCCCCCATGTGTGTAGTGTAGGTATTGTAATATTTTACAACATATAAAGTGTACTACTCTGAGGGGCCTTTGGCAAAGTAGCTTTTTTACTACGCTCATTAAATGTCGCGCTTTTGGTGATGATGCTTTAAAGCAACATTGAGGTTAGAAAGCTTGTCATGAGTGAGAAAATGTATTTCTAAGTAAGATTTTTATTGATGTCGTTAGTTAGCTTCTAATTTGGTAATATTCAAGCAAAATACCAGCAACACGATATATATATATATATATATCAAACTTACGGCTTTGTTGTTCACGCTGCGCGGCATCTCAGCTGACTGACGTAGGGGAAAGTAGGGTAATTGGGAACACTTAAATTCTAACGCTCAAAAATAATAGAAAAATGTCACAGACATAATCAAATTTTTTTGCAGCATAAACTTTGCTTATCTATCTACTTATTAACGACAAAAACAATCTTAAAAATCTACGTTTTATTGGAAATGTGAACGATAACAAAAAACATTGCCGTTCCTTTTTACCCGATAGCCTATGGGGTAATTGAGATCATCCCACGGGGGAATTAGGAACAATATGGGGTAATTAGGAACTCGTTAAATACACAGTGCCGAACTGTTTTTTAATTTTTTTTTATGCTTCTTTGCAAGCAAACAAGCATACGGCCTACCTACCTATACCTGATGGAAAGCAGTTAACAGGTTCAGTCTTTCTTATGTAATTTCGCGGCATCTAAAACAATTTGTGATGTTGAATCATTTTTACATAATCAACCAGCAGTACTAGGGGTAATTAGGAACGCAAGGGGTAATTAGGAACGTTCCCAATTACCCGCCTGACGTCATTCCCAATTACCCGAAGTAGTCAATGTAAATCAAAATTACCGCCAACCTCAACAGAATTTTTGGTGAACTTCAAACCACGTGGGCTTTGAGAACAGATAGTACGTGCATGATAGTAAAGAAATATGGTGCCTTGGAACAAAAAAATATGATATTTACATCTATTATAACACAAGACAAAAGTTATATCAAAAATGCAAAAAAAATTGTACGAGTCACCGTGACAGCGTGCGCGCAGCCTTTCCCTCTCATTGTCGTGTACGTACTGAGGGGCGCTGCAAGCGTCCTTTGAACAGGTGCGGGACGGTGTAGTGTGGGGGGAAGTATTACTTAGCTAGCTGTTCCCAATTACCCGGCGTTCTCAATTACCTACTCTCCCCTAAATAATGTTGTGCAATAGCCAAAAACAACAATCGTTTTTTTTTGTTTTTGGGTTGTTCCTGAACCCATCTGCAAGACTAAATCGATCGATTTCAAAACAAATAGTTCCCTAGAGGTGTAGATTTATTTAGAGTAGTTGTTGCATAGCATAGCATAATCAAATTAAGGGTTAAAATAAAATGAAAGCAGTAACTTGTAATATCATATTATTTTTTATTAAATCGCTGTCGTTGGTTAAAAAAACGATGGGCGTAACTGTCGTTGGTTAAAAAAACGATGGGCGTAACTTCCTGCATCTCAAGTTTGTTTAATTCAGTTTTATATTTGCGGTTAAATAATATGATGTTTTACCTTTTTCGGTTACAGACTTCAAACAAAGCATTTTGGCTTCTTGTACATTGAATCTGTGCCTCGTTTTTTAATTTAAATAAAAATAATATCAACGTAGGTTTGTGCTGCATGCGCACATTGAGGCGACGATGCTATGCCTCTAAACTATTGTTTGTCCTGTGTTTTGCATTTGCACAGGCAATAAGCGCAGTATTCTTCAGCCATTGCCTGCAAAAGTAGCTTACAAAACGCATCCATCTCTGGTGATTTCGTATAACTCTCCTCAATAGCCAACCATCCATCTTGTATATAGGATGAAGGCAAAAGGGGAAAATTAGCAGTAATCCTAGTTATGTCAAGTCTTTCTTTATATTTCGTCAAATCGATATCATTATTTTTTACCACACTGCTTTATTAAAATGATAATAGCATCCTGTAACAATTTTATTTGGATAAACGGACCGAAAAGCATTGACAAGTCCCAATTCGTAATCCCATTTTTTCTTTTTTAAGATTTACACGTATTATAGTAAATAAAGCGATATAACTTGTTTCGCGTTTATTCGGTAAGAGGGCATACAATGCGGGAAATATATTAGTAGTCTCTTCTGTACTATCAACGTCGACTTGAATGGATAATAATTGATAATATGTCTTGGGTACACGTTTGAAGGTTCCGTCACCAAAAAAACCCTTGATCTGCATAAGTTTACATATTCCTTTTGGAAAATTGTGATGAGAAAATAAGCATTTTATCGTCTTTTGATATTTGAAACTCTGCAATCAAATAGTCTTTCTCAATAATATTTGGCACCGTTCGCTAGATTTAGAAAACTCGTTTTTTTTGCACTTGAAGGAAACTTTTGCGATGTCTGTATATAGGGCGTCCTCCACTGAATTATAAGGTCTGCCATTACTGGTTGAAGTAAAAGGCAGTTGTTGCAGTGTTTGTTTATAAATATTTTTCATTGACGATATAATATAGTCGCAGACCTTCTGTTTTGTCGTACTTATCCGTAAGCGGTATTCTTCCATTTTATCGTAGTCTTGCTCACAAGTGTGGAAACTCTTCCTGTGGTGCGATTAGCTAATTTCGGTTGCTATCATTTTTTCCCTATTTCAACCACTTTCAATGCTATTTCTATTGAAAATGACGTCTTAGCGATCACCTAACTCTCGCTGTTGCTAATAAAGCATGATTGCAATAAAAATCATTTTTGATATGAAGTGTTTCATCGATAGTATGAAATAGCGATTATGTATTGCTATTTCTATCAAGAATGACAGTATTTGATTGCAATACGACCTTTTGCAATAGAAATAAGTCAACTGTTATTTCTAACGATTCTAAGTATTTTCCGCGCGTATTTTTATCATACCAAATTTTATTTTTAAATACGTCCTTAGTCTCCTTGGTTCTTGCGCCCTGTGAGTAAATCAGTCCGTTACCAATTACCATGTCACGAGCATATTTACTTGCATTTGCTGCAGCGTCGCAAAAAAGTGCTCGTTACTACAAGACGAGTAATGCGAGACTGCTACAACCCATTGTTAAAGGTAGCTAAAGGTCCGGTTTCCACCAAAGCAGAAAGGAGAGGAGACGAGAGGAGATGTGCTGCAAAACTGGCAGGTTATTTCCACCAAATCGGAAAGGAGCACACTCCTCTAGACTTCGCCTAGACACTTCTCTGATCAACCGCGCCGCTTGCTCGCTCGCCGCACAAAATTCTATAGGAAAATTAGACATATCCTCTCCTATCCGCTTGATCCATTTCCACCAAAGCTTAACGGAGAAGACATGTGGAAATAACGAAATCAGATTGGTTTATTCATAAACATCTCTCGTCTCCTCTCCTCTCTACTTTGGTGGAAACCGGGCCTAAGCCGGGCCCGCTGGGCTATTTTTTTTAAATTACAAGCCGAAACGTAAATAAAGTAGGTACTTACTCGCCTCCATTTATCTGCAGTTTTGGTACTCCCATCTCCAACAGCATTTAGCTTTGTGGCCAACTCTGACCAAACTTTGTTGGCTTCCTGATGGCCAAGGGGGCCTCTGTTATTGTGGTTAAGAGCTATTGAGCTGTTTCGCTCAACAAAATCGACTAACAATTGTATTTGTCGGTGCGAAACATGGCGCAAGGGTGCCATGGTTGCTGCAAAATTTAACCCTAGATAGCTAACGTTCCTGAACTTCTATGATAAGCTAACCATTCGACTTTTTGACAACCATTTTTTCGTAGGTTTGTGCTGCATGCGCACATTGAGGCGACGATGCTATGCCTCTAAACTATTGTTTGTCCTGTGTTTTGCATTTGCACAGGAAATAAGCGCAGTATTCTTCAGCCATTGCCTGCAAAAGTAGCTTACAAAACGCATCCATCTCTGGTGATTTCGTATAACTCTCCTCAATAGCCAACCATCCATCTTGTATATAGGATGAAGGCAAAAGGGGAAAATTAGCAGTAATCCTAGTTATGTCTCGTCCTTCTTTATATTTCGTCAAATCGATATCATTATTTTTTACCACACTGCTTTATTAAAATGATAATAGCATCCTGTAACAATTTTATTTGGATAAACGGACCGAAAAGCATTGACAAGTCCCAATTCGTAATCCCATTTTTTCTTTTTTAAGATTTACACGTATTATAGTAAATAAAGCGATATAACTTGTTTCGCGTTTATTCGGTAAGAGGGCATACAATGCGGGAAATATATTAGTAGTCTCTTCTGTACTATCAACGTCGACTTGAATGGATAATAATTGATAATATGTCTTGGGTACACGTTTGAAGGTTCCGTCACCAAAAAAACCCTTGATCTGCATAAGTTTACATATTCCTTTTGGAAAATTGTGATGAGAAAATAAGCATTTTATCGTCTTTTGATATTTGAAACTCTGCAATCAAATAGTCTTTCTCAATAATATTTGGCACCGTTCGCTAGATTTAGAAAACTCGTTTTTTTTGCACTTGAAGGAAACTTTTGCGATGTCTGTATATAGGGCGTCCTCCACTGAATTATAAGGTCTGCCATTACTGGTTGAAGTAAAAGGCAGTTGTTGCAGTGTTTGTTTATAAATATTTTTCATTGACGATATAATATAGTCGCAGACCTTCTGTTTTGTCGTACTTATCCGTAAGAGGTATTCTTCCATTTTATCGTAGTCTTGCTCACAAGTGTGGAAACTCTTCCTGTGGTGCGATTAGCTAATTTCGGTTGCTATCATTTTTTCCCTATTTCAACCACTTTCAATGCTATTTCTATTGAAAATGACGTCTTAGCGATCACCTAACTCTCGCTGTTGCTAACAAAGCATGATTGCAATAAAAATCATTTTTGATATGAAGTGTTTCATCGATAGTATGAAATAGCGATTATGTATTACTATTTCTATCAAGAATGACAGTATTTGATTGCAATACGACCTTTTGCAATAGAAATAAGTCAACTGTTATTTCTAACGATTCTAAGTATTTTCCGCGCGTATTTTTATCATACCAAATTTTATTTTTAAATACGTCCTTAGTCTCCTTGGTTTTTGCGCCCTGTGAGTAAATCAGTCCGTTACCAATTACCATGTCACGAGCATATTTACTTGCATTTGCTGCAGCGTCGCAAAAAAGTGCTCGTTACTACAAGACGAGTAATGCGAGACTCCTACAACCCATTGTTAAAGGTAGCTAAAGGTCCGGTTTCCACCAAAGCAGAAAGGAGAGAAGACGAGAGGAGATGTGCTGCAAAACTGGCAGGTTATTTCCACCAAATCGGAAAGGAGCACACTCCTCTAGACTTCGACTAGACACTTCTCTGATCAACCGCGCCGCTTGCTCGCTCGCCGCACAAAATTCTATAGGAAAATTAGACATATCCTCTCCTATCCGCTTGATCCATTTCCACCAAAGCTTAACGGAGAAGACATGTGGAAATAACGAAATCAGATTGGTTTATTCATAAACATGTCTCGTCTCCTCTCCTCTCTACTTTGGTGGAAACCGGGCCTAAGCCGGGCCCGCTGGGCTATTTTTTTTAAATTACAAGCCGAAACGTAAATAAAGTAGGTACTTACTCGCCTCCATTTATCTGCAGTTTTGGTACTCCCATCTCCAACAGCATTTAGCTTTGTGGCCAACTCTGACCAAACTTTGTTGGCTTCCTGATGGCCAAGGGGGCCTCTATTATTGTGGTTAAGAGCTATTGAGCTGTTTCGCTCAACAAAATCGACTAACAATTGTATTTGTCGGTGCGAAACATGGCGCAAGGGTGCCATGGTTGCTGCAAAATTTAACCCTAGATAGCTAACGTTCCTGAACTTCTATGATAAGCTAACCATTCGACTTTTTGACAACCATTTTTTCAACGTTATTTTTATTAAAATTTTATGTTATTTTAATCAGGTTTATTATGTTCATGGGCAATATGGGATATACATTAAAGATAATTATTACATAAATGAATATTTATTTAACTTTTAAGTACTAAATCACAAATCTTAAAAGGCACATGTTTTTTTGAGATCAATAAGGCACTAAATCTTACAATGACTAAATTAGGAACTATTTTTTAGAAATTTCTTTTTTTTCTTTTGGTATATAATAAAGCAAAAAGCTTAAAATTAACCGTAAGTATCAAATTACTTAGATTTTTTTGGCACAAGTTGGGCAAAAGTCGACTGTATGTTCGCCACAAATGGGTGGTTGCGCTGATTCAATTTGTTCAGTATTTGCGTAAAACCAAACGTTTTTTTTTTGGTTGTTTCAATCATTTTCCTATCTCCATCCCTTCGCACTTATACTTCACCGCGTACGTGTGAGCGAGACCTATGCGCATCCTCGCCCGCCATGGAAAGAGGCGCCACCTACCGCGAGTGTTTTTTGAAGAAACTGATGAAGAACTGTCATGGCCGAAAATCGTTTTTGGTTTGCTATTACCGCGCCGCGCAAAATTATATGTGTTTCTCGTGTGAAAAACTTGTGAATGTGAACTATGGAAGGAAGTGGACTTTACTCAATTCACTAAACACCATCATCGTTGAAAAGAAAGGTATTGTGCTCACCATCCCTAAGAGAACTGCCTCTCACCACCGAATCCCACGCAGTTCTAATTTCTTGTCCTTTTACAACCATTAAAATTTGTTGTTTTGTATCTTTCGAAAAATATGGCATAGCCCGCGTAAACATTTTATGGTCCTTCACCCCGATATTGAATCAGTGTTAGCTATTACCTAGGCATGCATTGACAAATCCTAGATAACTTGTCGAATCAAATCGCAATAACATCGCATCGCGTTCGGTCGGCCGGCCGGCAGACATATGCATTCGTAAGTAGGTACCTATAACCTAACCAGGTATTTTCGCTTGTATTCGCATTTACAAACCTAGTTCATACCGGCTACTTATTTACCTTATTTTCTCGTACACCCCGCATCAGTTAGGTAAATAAGTAAAGTTTCGGTGTCGTTTCTAAACTCGTAGGTAAAGATAAGTTATTTGCCTGCTAGATTACTTTGTTCACCCCGCATCAGGTAAATAAGCTGTACCTAACCCAGTGAATGCAAATCATTCACTAGCTTTCGCTGTCGTTTCGGATTCGTAATTACAAGTTAGGTCTATTTACCCAATAACAAACTTTGATCGCCCCGCATTGGGTAAATAAGCCGTAATCCAGTAAACGCGAATCGTTCACAAATAAAAATATCGTTGTAGTATCGCTGTCGCTCCTACTTACCTACTACTACTAGGTAGGTATATCGCTTTAGTTCCGCTGTCGCTCGTACCTACCTACTCCTACTATTTCGTTTCACCCTGCACGGGTAAACGTATATACCTACCGTTCTATATTGTTTCGAAACGGAGACGTAGCAGTACGTAGGTACTTACCTATTTTTCGTTTGCTAAATTATTAGCACGCTTATTATTAGGTAATATAAACCTGTTGAGTAACTATAGACGTAAGTAGGTGGGTGGTCTGTTCTCCGCTGCTTATAAAAATATACTTAGGTACTTTTTAGAGTTTACTTTGATACAGAAAGGTAACCTACTCTTAAAATGGCACCTAAGGCAGAATTGAACTTACAATTAAAGGTTTTGTACTCTAAAAGAGATCGGATATTTTCTCGCATGCAAAGTATTTGTAACCATGTAAAAGATCTTGATTCAAAGGCGTCTGAGGAAACATTTTTGTGTGAAATGGAAACCGTAGACACTTTGCATGAGGATTTCGAAAATGTGTTGGACAAAATAGTGGAGCTGGAGTTAAAAATAGATCCCGAATTCGTTGTCAATTTTCAGTCGCTCTCATCATTCGAAGATCTATTAGGTTGCGTCAAGCGTGCCGCTAAGCAATTTCAAACTGGTGTCGTCAAACCAGCACCTCAGCGCTGGGCCCCTAAACTGCCTCCGATCGAGATTCCCGAGTTCAACGGTGATATCAAAAATTGGCCACTATTCTTTGCTAGTTTCGAAAATGTCGTACACAAAAATACCTCGCTAACAGACTCTGAAAAATTACACTACCTGATTGGCAAACTCACTGGCAAGGCTCGATCCGTATGCTCTGGCATTACTCCATGCGCCGAAAATTACTCTTTGATTTTCGATCTGCTTAAAAATAAATACGAAGATAAACGGCTGGTGGCCACTTCGTATTTAGATCAAATGCTGGAGTTTAAAGCAATCTCGGCCGCAACCCCTAGTAATCTTGAACTGTTTCTAGATAAATTCGCATCTTCCGTCGCCGCTTTGAAAAACCTAAAGGTCGAAAACCTTTCGGATTTTGTATTCTTGTATGTCGCACTCAAGAAATTGGACCCAGAAACCGCACGTTCTTTCGAGTTAGACAAACGCAGTTGCGAAATGCCATCTTTCGATGATCTAATCTCATTCGTACGAGATCACATAAAAATATTGCATCGCACCTCGTCTGCCAAACATGAAGCTACGAAGAAAAATTATGTCGATCGTAAAATGGATACGGCATCTAAGCTACCAAAGTCGTCGATTACGCACACTTATGTTAATGCCGCATCCAGTACTCTGCAACAAGCCTCGTGTTCCTTGTGTAATGGTCAACATGACCATTTATACAAATGCTCCGTCTTCCACAATTATAAACCAAATGAACGTTTCAAATTCGTTAAGGAAAATAACTTGTGCATCAATTGCTTAAGTGGTGGTCATCGTGTTTCTGCGTGTGGGTCGAATTATTCGTGTAAAAAATGTAATTCAAAACATCATACATTGTTGTGTTTCGGGAATGCATCCGTGCATAGCTCGCTAGTATCGCGCGCGCCTGCTGCCGCCGGCGTCCACGCCCCTTCGGTGCGGTCATCAAGCTCCAATGACGCATCCGCCGTATCAGCACGCTCCGCTTGCACTGATGACGTCGCTCTTTGTACGTTAGCAGATAATAATGCAAATACACTTGTTTCTCGCTGCCCTACCACGGTACTTCTAGCAACCGCGCGTGTTATTATCGTTGATTCTCAAGGTAAAGAACATAGCGTACGCGCTTTGTTGGACAGCGCTTCTCAAAGCAATTTTATCACTCGTGATTGCTGTCAACGCTTAGGCTTGAATATAAATCGAACACCTGCTTGTTCCGAAGTGAAGGGAATAGGAGGTTCGACTAAATCTATTCAAGGATCGGTAAACGTTAAGTTTTTCTCTCGCTTTGATCGCAACATAAATTATGACATGGAGTCTCTAGTGGTAGATAAAATAACTGAACGCTTGCCTACTGTCTCAGTCGATGTTTCGCATTTATCGAACTTTAAAAATTTGCCGTTAGCGGACGATACGTACTCGGTATCTGGTCCGATTCAGGTTTTGGTAGGAGCTTCGATATTCCCGCATCTCCTTCTGTCTCGCAAGGTTCAAGGACAATCTTCGCATTATTCGCCGCTTGCATTAGAAACCGTCCTTGGCTATGTGATTATTGGTGACGCTCCGGCCCGCGTTAATAGTTACGATAACGCTTCGTATTGTTGTATCGCTAATCCTCTGGACTCTGCTGTCCAAAAATTCTGGCAACTAGAGGAGGTGAATGTTCCACCTGTACTCAGCCCAGATGACAAAATATGTGAAGAAATTTATACTCGCACGACCATTCGCGATAATGATGGACGTTACGTAGTAGCACTACCCTTTAAGGGTGATATTAATTCACTTGGCGACTCTCGACAAGCAAGCGAACGACGCTTTCTTTGTCTGGAGAGGAAATTGCAAGCGTCTCCGAAGTTAAAAGAGGCCTATGATGATGTAGTGCAAGAATATTTAGAAAAGGGTTACATTTCGCCCGCACCTGTAGACACAAATACATTGAGAACGCAGTCGTACATTATACCACATCACGGAATAATTAGAGAGGATAAGGTCACGTCCAAATTACGAGTTGTACTCGATGGTAGTTGCAAGACTAGTACTCACGTTTCGCTTAATGATGTCCTTTATAATGGACAAAATCTCCAAGGAAATTTGTTTAACATAATCGTTAATTTTCGCTTGTTTTCGATCGCGCTATCATCTGACGTTCGTCAAATGTTTCTCTCTATTGGTATTCGTGAATGTGATCGTAGATTCCAACGCATTCTGTATCGCTTCGCCCCGCAAGAACCTTTAAAGGTTTACGAATTCAATCGAGTCGTTTTTGGCCTTAAATCAAGTCCATTCCATGCACTGCGTACAATCAAGCAACTCGCGGCTGATGAAGGCGATTCTTACCCTAAGGCTAGAGATATTATTGGCTTTGGGTTATATATGGACGATTTTGTCTATTCCGTTCCCGATGAGGATGAAGGCATATCAACTGCCTCTGAAATGATAGGTCTCATGAAGTCTGGTCAGTTTGAACTCGTCAAATGGACAAGTAATTCGCAAACAGTTTTGAATTCAATTCCACCATCGCACCGCCTTTCATCAGTCAAAGAATTTGATGAGTCTGATCAGCATAAAATACTTGGCTTATGTTGGTCACCAACAACTGACTTATTCGGTCTAAAAATTAGTACCCCCACTCATACTTGCACCAAACGTAACATATTGTCATGTGTCGCGAAAATATGGGACGTTATGGGATTCGTTGCGCCTGTCGTGCTGTATGCTAAACTCATAATCAAGCAGCTTTGGTTGTGTGAGTGTGATTGGGATGACACACCGCCCGAAGATATTGTTCGAGTATGGTCTCGATTTAGGGAAGAACTCCCTTTGCTCTCTGAAATAAAGATACCGCGCTATGTAGGTATCAATACTGATAGTGTCGTAACGGTCTTAGGCTTCGCAGATGCAAGTGAAAAGGCATACGGGGGAGTAGTTTACTTTCACGTTCAAAATAGTGATGGTAATACCTTAAGTCTGATTAGCGCAAAGTCTAAGGTTTCCCCTCGGAAAGTCGTTTCACTTGCAAGGCTTGAGCTTTGCGCCATTCTTGTTCTGGCTCAGCTCATAAAGAATATTGTCGTCGCTTGCGAAAACCGTATCAACCTTCAAAAGGTTATCGCATTTTCGGATTCAACTGTCGCACTCTGTTGGGTGCATTCATCACCCCATCGATGGGACACGTTTGTGGCCAACAGAGTATCCAAAATACAAAATGATTTATCACCGCATAATTTGTACCACGTGGCTGGTACTGAAAATCCTGCGGATTGCCTGTCACGCGGACTCACACCTTCACAAATCATCGACCATCCACTTTGGTTTAGTGGCCCCCCGTGGGCCAACTCAGATGTCTCTCAGTGGCCTGCTGTTCCCTTTAATACTTCCACGGTATCAGAGGCGCCTGAAGAAAAGAAACATTCGTTGTTAACCGTTGCGCCACGTGAAGAATCTCCTATAATTTTGTTGTCCAATCGTTTGTCATCATGGTCAAAATTGTTGCGTTGCGTCGTTTACGTTTGTCGATTCGTAAAACTTCTGCCACCGCGTAATCGTATAGTGGCGTCAGATCTTGACTTCGCTGAGTTATTAACTCTTCGTGAACTCCAACGGTTGCATTTTTCTAATGAGATCGTTAATCTACAAGCAGGCAAACCTTGTAGCCGCTCATTTCAACACCTCAAACCATTCCTTAAGGATGGGCTTGTTAGGGTTGGAGGTCGTTTGGCAAATTCGGACCTGGATTATTATCAAAAGCATCCTATTGTACTTCCACGAAAGGATCCAATTTTAAATTTACTGGTAGATTACCATCATAAAGTGAATTGTCACGCAGGTCCTGACTTGTTGATGTCGCTCTTACGTCAGAAGTACTGGATACTTTCTGCACGTAATTTGATAAGGAATAGGATACATAAATGTCTCCCTTGCTTTCGACTTCGTCCAAAGCCAACGTTTCCTGAAATGGCAGATCACCGTTTATGTCGTGTCGTGCAATCTGCAAAACCGTTCGTGCACACGGGTACTGATTACGCAGGCCCGTTCAAAGTTACTATAACTCGTGGTCGTGGTGTTCGGTCAACTAAGGCATACATATGCCTTTTCGTCTGTATGACAACTCGTGCAGTCCACATAGAGCTAGCTGGTGATTTGAGTACCGCAAGCTTTATGGGAGCTTTTAAACGGTTCTTATCGCGCCGCGGTCCAGTAGGAAGAATTTATTCTGACAATGGAAGTAATTACATCGGTGCTAAGCGCACACTTTCGGAACTTCATGAATTTTTGTGTTCAAAATATCATAAAACTGAGTTTGGAAATATATTAGCAGAAAATCGAATAGACTGGTCGCTTAATGTCCCGGCTGCAAGTCACTTTGGGGGAAATTGGGAGGCAAATATCAAGAGTTTAAAGACTCACTTGTACCGCGTGATAGGTGAGCAAATCCTATCATTTGAGGAGTTAAGTACTGTACTCGCTCAAGTTGAATCAGTCATGAATACTCGACCTCTGTGTAGAACGCTTTCTAGCGATCCTTCGGAGCCTCTTGCTTTGACTCCAGCACACTTTTTGAACCTCACACCGTTGAAATACTTGCCCTCTAGAGAGATCGATGACAGCTTACATACTCTTTCGCGACACGATTTGTTAGATAAGTTAGTCCAGTCATTTTGGAAGCGCTGGAGAACTGACTACCTACATACTTTACAGTCGCGTCGTAAATGGAATACGCCAGTCGATCCAATCACTGTCGGGACGGTTGTTATTGTTTTGACTGAAAACGCACCACCCCTTCACTGGCCTTTGGCTGTTGTGGAGGAGGTATTTCCCGATTCAAAAGGCGTTACACGAATTGTTCGTATTAAGACGGCGTCTGGAACTTACCTGCGCCCGACCGTACGACTTTGTGCGTTGCCTAATCAGTAGTTTAATTAGTTCTTCGCATTAGGGTTAGCTTAGGGTATTAGTTAGCATAGGTTGCTATGTAAGTTAGGTTATGTATACTTAACTTTAGTTGCGTTAGTTTTTTTGTTTACTTTATTTTGAAGGCATCCCTTCAAGCCCGGGGAAATGGTTGCGCTGATTCAATTTGTTCAGTATTTGCGTAAAACCAAACGTTTTTTTTTTGGTTGTTTCAATCATTTTCCTATCTCCATCCCTTCGCACTTATACTTCACCGCGTACGTGTGAGCGAGACCTATGCGCATCCTCGCCCGCCATGGAAAGAGGCGCCACCTACCGCGAGTGTTTTTTGAAGAAACTGATGAAGAACTGTCATGGCCGAAAATCGTTTTTGGTTTGCTATTACCGCGCCGCGCAAAATTATATGTGTTTCTCGTGTGAAAAACTTGTGAATGTGAACTATGGAAGGAAGTGGACTTTACTCAATTCACTAAACACCATCATCGTTGAAAAGAAAGGTATTGTGCTCACCATCCCTAAGAGAACTGCCTCTCACCACCGAATCCCACGCAGTTCTAATTTCTTGTCCTTTTACAACCATTAAAATTTGTTGTTTTGTATCTTTCGAAAAATATGGCATAGCCCGCGTAAACAATGGGAACTTTGATATGAACTTTGAAATGATTCTTTGTCATGCGCCTTTTCTTATAGGAACACAAACTGCAGCTTTTCCTTTTCCTTGTTGAGGCATTTTCAGGTATCAGAGGACTTCCAGAACCAGATTGCTCAAGAATTTGACCTTGACCTTCAGCGCGTTCCTCATGGTTCAAACCCAATACATTTCTTATTTTGTCTTTTATTCTTCGAGGCATTGTTGGTATTTCAAGTCGACGTTTTAGCCATGGTTCAACGAGTTGTTCATGCAATTGTTTCATAAAGCTTCTTCGTGACAGTGGTTTACCTCCAGACACCAAGACATTATGGCAAATTATAGGACGTAAGAGTTGATACTCGATATATTGAGCATGCCATAAAACATGCACATGGGCCACCGGTTGGTCTTACGATTACACGACATATTTGAACACATCTGGTCAAATGTGTCTACGCCGCCTTTTGTAGCATTGTAAAATTCTATAATGTGTGGTTTTTTCCGATGTTGGGTTCACAGTTCCTTCTTCGTCACATGAGGACAACAAATATACCATTTTGCTTGGCTTCGGTTTAAATGATAGGAGAGTTAGTGGCCCATCATAACAAAACATAGAAGTGCCAATCGCTCTACCTCGGCTGTTCTTCATTTCTTCCGGTATTTCTCTTTTGTTGACTCGCAAAGTTCCGACTATTGTTAGCTTGTAAGGTTGTTGTAGCAGTTGTTTAGCTAATGGGATGGATATAAACCAATTGTCAGTGGTTACGTTTCTGTTTGAGCCATAAATACTCCGTGTTAGTTCCTTGACAACATATTCACCAAGGGGCACACCTCCGGTATTTGTTCCTTTTCCGAGATAAGGCATGGCGTCAATCATGTACCAGCCCTGCGATTACGTAATTATGTTACTAACACTTTCTTTTGGTGGCTTATTGCTAACAGACTATTATTTCTATCGACATTTTCCGATTATGTAACCTCTTCTTGCTCCTACTTCAATCGATTTCTATCGATATATTACAATGTGAAGTTCTCGCAAATTGTTGGATAACCCGACCAACCGGACCAACTTACAAAGTCCTTATTGTTCTATGGACCGTGTATAAAAATACTAACAATTTTCAATCAATAGTATAATACGACTCTTTAATGTTTTGTCTATGATAGAAATATATTTTTATACTGTGGTCCCTGCCAGCTGTGCGGTGTGTACTATTATCTATTCTGTTCTGTGGGGCGGTCTTATATTTATTTGTTTACAAATACGTTTTTGAATAAATTTTTGGTCTTGGAATAGTTTGGAAGGAAATGTAAAGCAATTGGAAGTGAGTGAACGGCACATATTTGAAGAAAATAAGTGTTTTACGAGTTAATATAATGATTGTGAGATTGATGAGATGTGTGAATAATAATAATGGTGCAACCCACAGTGAAAAAAGCCCCATAGAGGCTCTGCCTGTCGGGTAGGCAGGGCAAAAGGCGTGTAGGTATGTTATGGTACTAATACTAATTGTCGATATTGGAAAGTCCTTCCGTAAATAATGAATAGGTACCTACTAAGACATTGGTGAATTTTATTTCATAGTTTTTTTGTTACTAGGTAACTACTAACCTAGGTAGGTACTAACCTAGATTTTAGTTATTATAGACATCAATGGTAATTACCAAATGTTTTTATTTTTGATTTGAAATGTATTCAAACCATGTTCAAACAATAAACAATCCACATAAATAATAATCTTGCTAGCTATACATAATATATGGATGGTAGTGAATAACTCTGTCTTTAAGGTGATTGCTCTCGCATGTAGCGCGAAATTCAAATTTTATTGTGTTTTTTGTAAATCACAGCTAATCAACACTTCTTGAGATAGAGAAAACAGATTTTGCGAAAACTAGGAGACCTAGCACACATGTTTTAATTGATAGTATCTCATAAATGTCATTAGTTAAGCTACGCATATCTTTAAACCAAAAAAACACTGTAAAAATCATTGAAGAGTATTCGTAGCTGAAGTAATGATCTATATGTGAAACTATAAACTAAAACATGTGTGTTAGGTCTCCTAGTTTTCGCAAAATCAGTTTTTACTATCTCAAGAAGTGTTGATGAGCTGCAATGAGCAAAAACGCAATAAAATTTGAATTTCGCGCCACATGCGAGAGCAATCACCTTAAGCAAACACCTCCAACGTGACTTAAGCAAACCATAGCAACGCTCAATGCAGTTCCTGGCTTGCACATGGCGCGATGTATAAATCTCTTCTCGAGACCCAGGTGCAGCATCTAATATGGGTGTCATCAGCCAGGGCCCCTGTGGATAGCCAGAACCACCTGTAACCAATCAAATAACACTACATTATATCAGTCTGATGGATAACCTTACTACCTAAACTTATTAAAAATTAAGCCCTGGCAATGTTAGCATGACAATCCATACCTAGAGTTATGCTATCACAAAGGGAACTTCAACTGGACTTCCAACTAAAAACTGGAATTTAGGTTTCTAGAAAGTAGAAAAGTTCTATACACAACTTGGTTATGATGTACTCATGTATGTGGACCTCCACTACACCTCGGCTTATATTCTCATGTTCAACCATCATCGCCAGACTAGCCGTCCGCAGCAGTAAAATGTGTTATAGTTGTCTTACCTAGTAGCCAAACATGTTCCCCGCTTTTATGAAGTACACGCATGTAAGGTTCTACTTGACTTGCAGACCATATGTGAGAATCATGTGTAGCCCCACCAAACTTACAGTTCACATTCGTTATGGTTGCATACCTGTAAATATAGTTCTTTTTTAATACACAGTTACACTTCTTTAGCTGATGTTCTACTTTAATAACTTGCATACTAGGGCACTTACCATTTGAACATTTAAGGAGTGATATTATTTCCTATTAAAATACAGATGTTCGTTGTCAACCGGCTTAACAATTGCAACATGGGTACAATCGATGCAGCCTATCACCCCTGGCAAATTGTGTTTCCTTTGAAACCTGTGAAAAAACATACAATGTACTCTCAGTTACATCCTGCTATACTATTGAACTTTAAAATCTTGACAATATTCACTTACTCTTCTTTGATCTTAGATCGTTCTTGTGGGGTTTTAGGAAACACTATCCACTTTTTCGTTATGATGTTCTAGTTCATTGCATCAACAACCTCTCTGATGCAACGACTTGTTGTCCGCTGTGTCAGATGTTGGGTAACACCCACAATTCTTTGATACGACCCTGTCGCAAAGAAACTTAGGGCGCAAACTACCTGAAAAATGGTAGTCATTGAAATAGTCTGACTGAAACAAACCAAACCAAAACAAAAAACTATAGGGTTTTTTGTTTTTTCTAAGTAGTGTTTAGAGTAGATTCTTTATTTCGTTGCTAAGACTGACTTCTTACCTTTATTTCCAAAGGTATCTCTAGAGTCCCTTCCAATGCCGTCTGAGCCCGTAACTCATCACAAAGCTTTCTAAATATGGCTTTGCTGAGCCTAAAATGCTGAAAAAATAATGCTTCTGGCATTGCGTCAACACTTTCCAATTGTTGCCGGGAACGGTTTCTTCTCTGACGTCTGAGCCAAACACTTTCATTATGAGCTGCCCACAGTAAACGCAGCGTATGCATTTTTACAGAAAACTTTAAATTATCACAAAACTCAACTAAAACACACCGAGCTGATTCGCCATTTTGTTTCGTTTTCTACACCATTTTGGGTTTCGCTAAGATTTCCATCAAGCGAATAGAAAACTAACGAAAACGATTGTCAAAAGTGTCACTTGGCTATCTATAGAGTTCTATGGAAGAAATCGTTCGATGCTGTCGATTCGTTTGATCAATTCGAAAGATATTTACATTGTCTAGCAACTGTCTATTCGTTAACAATAGACCATGTAATATTTCGATAGCTTACGTCAATCTCATACATTTTTGGACTTTTCTACTAACACATCGCTAATCGAATGTTACTTTGTCTAGGCCTGCAGGTCGTGTTCCGCAATACCAAAAATGACGAATAAAAACGTAATGTCTTTTTCATATCTTGTTGTTATTCTGTAACTTGATAATATATGCAATGTTCCTAATCACAGAATACTAGAAATTACGTTGTTTTTAAAACGAAACAAATAATTTTTTTTAAACTCTCGCGATTAGAACACATATTTATTATATTGTCACGGGTATTTATCGCGTGTTACCTTATTATTTATTATTCCCGACGTTTCGAATGCGTTACAGCAATCATGGTGGCGGGCTGAGTGTTAGCCCGCCTTACGCCGTACGTCTTATCGATACTAAGTCAATCTGATAAAAGGTCGTATTATATGGTCGGATAGCTATTTAGCCCTAACGCAATATAGCCATATCGAGATTTAGTTAAAAGTTTAGTTTAAAGCGATCAGCCCCCCTATTCCCTAACTGAAGTCACGAAGAATTGAAGATTGACAAGTAAAATTACCATCAATTGCTCAAGATTACCTTAAGAATTGACAAAATGATAGTCATTTTACATGTTTCCAGAATATCAGATGGAGTAAAATTTTCCTAAATATCGCTACTGTCAGACATTTTCGAGTAAAATACAACTTTTGTTTAACCCTCAGAATAGTAACCTTAAGATAATATTCTGAGGTGACATCAAAATTTTAAAATAAATGGCTCCAAATGCCACCATTCTACCGTGCATGCGCTGTAGCATAGGCCATCCATAGGCCATAGGAAAATATCACAAAGAGTCAACATTTTATAAAACCTGGCTGGTAGTATTTCAATAGAAAAAAAGTTGCTCATTTCATTTTTAAGTTGCATTATTTTGTTAGAAAAACTTAGAGCATTAATGCTCTAAGTAGAAAAACAATGCTATAAAGTACTTTTTTTTCTTAATACAGACGAAAGTCAAAATAATACATAAATTATATTCAATGTAATAATCAGAATTTTACGAAATGTGAGTGTGGCTAAAAGTAACTAAATAGTTACCAAAGCATAGATAGATTGTAATTATTGTCAATTATAATTATCTAAGTTATCTACACTGGCCGTAGATAATAAATACTTGTCAGACAATACTATTGTGTTTGTACGGATACGGTCGTGAACGCGTTAACTGTACTCTGATTTTTAATCTTAGACAATTTTTGTAAACAAAGAAATGTCACTGTGTGTTCAAGTGTCATGTATATATCATATCATATGTGTATATACACATATGATACACATACATGACACTTAAACACACAGTGGTATATCTTGACATTTCTTAGAATAGAATATACTTTAGATAGTACTAATAGAAAATACTTTCTCCATTATTTTTTTATTATCTTAAGGTGTACAACCTTAAGATAATAAAAAAATAATGGGCGGTCTTATCGCTCATATTATAGTTTTGTAAGGACAAATTTAGTTGTCGAAACGACCTACAAGAGGGGCGGTTTAGATTTACCTAAAAACTACATTTATATACATATATAATTATATATTTTTATAGGTAGGTACTTAAGGGTTTCGCCAACGTAGTAAAAAACTCACCATACTGTTAATAATTCTCAAAAAACGTTTATTACGATTATACGTTTTAATGTAAGTACCTAACTCAATTATTAACGCATCATGTAAATTATGTAAGAGTAAAAAGTGATTTATTAGATATTTTTAGATTTAACTTGTACAATTTAACTAAGGTAGAATAGTGGTGTCGTTTCTTTGCAACATTCTCTAAAATGTTACCACTATACCACGAGACTTTAGAGAATGCTCCACAGTATCGACAGCAGTGAATTATTTACTCCCGACTATGGAGGAAGAGTCAATTGTAATTGTAAACATAAGTTAAGTTATGAATTTATATAATTTAATAGTAATGTAGATACTTATATGTATTTCATTATAGCCTATTTACGTCTATTCTTGGACGAGGCCTCCCAATAAAGTTGTTTTATGTGTTTGTATTGAAAGTATTGTGTACCGTGGTGTATTCGGCCTAAGAATAGACCCCTCCTTTCATGGATGTAGTATAAACCTTACTACGGGATTACACTAGGGAATGGGCAGCAGCACAGCATCGATCTGAATACTTATCTGATCTTACTGATCACCAATCTGCCTGCCAAGCGTGGTGATTAGGGCAAATCCCCCAATTGTATGCAATGAGGGAGGGAGGTCTCGTCCAGCAGTGGACGTTAACAGGCTGATGATGATGATGATAGAAAGTATTATAGCGCTAAGTTTTACATGACTGTATTTTACTATTTAGAACAATATTATGATGATGTAACTTAGTTATATAATGTGGAAGGTTATATTATTATAATGTCTAACAAAATATCCCTTAAACCCGAGGAGAGGGTATTCTGCATGGCATGGCGAATAACTTTAGTTCTACGACTTTAACAATTTTGAAGTTTTTCATTAATTAAATGCCTCGTAAACTTTATTTGACCTCTATGCGTGAACTATGAATGTTGTAATAGGGCAGCCCCCATAAATATATATATATAAACACATACACATATACACACACGCACATATATATATATACAGGGTGGTTTTTTTTAATGGGACAGTATGGGGATATCCGAATCCATAAGAGATACGGGAAAACTGTCTTTTTGGAACCATTTGCTCATTTTGTATGAAAATGATTTTGGCATAGTTATTTTTTTGGTCAAGCGTGAGTTCTCCATAAAAATGAGTAATTTTGACCAAAAAATGTTTTAATGCGTATCGACTCAGTTTCATGTAAGGATTGTTTCATTGTATCGGAAGAAAAAAAACTGAGCAGCAGAAGTTAGTCAAATTTTATAAAATGTTTTCTCATACAAATTGTAAGTAATGGTACTACGTTAATAAAACTATCGCAATAAATTTTCAAAATGGCCTCCCTCTTGCTGTTTCCAGGTACGGGTACGTTTCAGAATATCTTTAGTGGCCTTAGACAAAGATTTTCTTATTAAAGTTTGACTAAGTTCTACAGCTCTGATTTTTCTCATTTCACGAGACCATCAGAGCAGTAGAACAACATTCACCACACATCTTTGTCTAATGCCACTAGAGATGTTCTGAAACGTGCCCGTACCTAGAAACAGCAAGAGGGAGGCCATTTTGAAAATTTATTGCGATAGTTTTATTAACGTAGGTACCAGATTACTTACAATTTGTATGAGAAAACATTTTATAAAATTTGAACTTCTGCTGCTCAGATTTTTTTCTTCCTATACAATGAAACAATCCTTACATGAAACTGAGTCGATACGCATAATTTTTTTTTGATCGAAACTACTCATTTTTATGTAGAACTCACGCTTGACCAAAAAAATAACTATGCCAAAATCATTTTCATACAAAATGAGCAAATGGTTCCAAAGACAGTTTTCCCGTATCTCTTATGGATTCGGATATCCCCATACTGTCCCATTTAAAAAAACATCCTGTATATAGGGCATGTTGTGTTAGGTACATTTCTAGAGGAAAGTTTACGAGTCATTTCATGAATGAAAAACTGAAATTAATAAAGTCGTATGCCTAAAGTTGTTCGCCATAAATAATGTGTAGAATACCCTCCCCTCGTCTCGGGCTTATAGGGTATTTTGTTACACATTGTATAGGGCCAAGACCGAACAAAAGAACCAGATTTAAAATGGCTTGGTATATTTTTTGTCAGTGTTTCATTGCATCCTGAGTCTAAAATCTATTTGGTAAGGGCATATGCACACGACGTTTTAACAGCGAGCTTCATGAATTGTTTGCATCATTCTAAAATGTCGTTGAAACGAAAGGAAAATATACCAACGCGCGTTTGTAACGCTGTTACAATACGCTGTAACTAAATATCATCAAAAAGGCCGCAAATCACCGTTTTTCAGGAGATTTACTGGAGGGGGCACTCGTATTAATATCATAGGTATAATAATTTTAGTTATCAATGAGTTTCAGATGTAAGTACAGAAATTTGGAAATCGTGGAATAAATGACAATTTTATTGACTATTAGTCACTTGATGATTTTCAAAAATAGCACCCCTGCTACGTGCTGTTTCTCTGTACCTTTGGTATTTTGAAACACTGTTGTTTTAAAAGTACCTAATTTGAAAAATATTTACTGACAAGTATAAATTAAGGTAGGCACATGTAGGTACTTAAATGATTCATTCCCACTAGTTCCTTTTGGCAGTCCCTTTAAAGGTACTAATGGGATTTTTTTAAGGAACTAGTGGGAAAAAGAATTCCCATTAGTACCTGTAAAGGGACTGCCAAAAGGAACTAGTGGGAATGAATCACTTAAATTAGGAGTAAGTACCTACAATTGTTTTGTATGCGCTACAGAAAGATACTGATTTTTTATTATCATCACAATTTTTTTATAGATTTAAGTTTTTGCTACATCTGATGTGAAATAAATGTCTTGCATCCAGTTAGTACTTTATAATTTACTATAAAAAGTAGATATAGTAAGCGTCAAATAAGTTGAGCCCCGGTGCGTGTGTCGCGTGCCTGCGCAACAGAGGATTTTGTACTAGAAATTACTAATGCGCAAGTCACGTGGTACGCCACGAGTCTTAACTTGGTTGCCTTTGTTATTACCGCCGTCCTCTCCCCTCCCCCGTCTCTTCCCGTGAATGCCATAAAAGCCAACTAGGGCATGGGTAGCAGCGTCCACTGGAGAAAAATAATATGAGAACAAAGGGCGTCTAGCAGTGGACGTCTAAAGGCTGCTGATGATGATGAAATCGGTCCGATAAAAATATTGGACCGATTTCATCATCCATACAATTATTACAAAGACGTTTATCTTCCTAGCTAAAGTGAGATAGTTTCAAATACTTACAAGGAACATAATATTATATTAGGGTTCGAATACCTCATTAAAATTGTTATTATATTGGACCGATTTCATCATCCATACAATTATTACAAAGACGTTTATCTTCCTAGCTAAAGGGAGATAGTTTCAAATACTTACAAGGAACATAATATTATATTAGGGTTCGAATACCTCATTAAAATTGTTATTATGTTGGTTACATTTACATAATTACCTGTCACGCGCAGTGGGGCATTTGAGTAGGTACAGTTTTGCATGGTCTTATAATCCCCACAACCATGACTATAAACCCCACTGTTAGTAGGGTTTTTGGGAAAGATCCGTTTTGATATACCTAGGTAAAATTGTAGGAATGCAAAAACATGGGTTACAATACATAATCATCATCACCCATCATTCATGTAGAAGTCCACTGCAGGACATAGGCCACCCCCTAGAATGCCACGACGAGCGGTCTTTTGCCGCCTCCATCCACCGACATCCTGCGATGATTACATAATAATTTACGATAACAATTATTATGTACTTAGTTGTATTATGTACCTATGAGCCGTGTGTCCGGCCAGAATTGAGTGTTTCCCAGTGGTCAGATTGGTGGTCAGGCTAGTCTGGCCAACGGGAATTATTTTTCCCATTGGCCAGATTTATTTGACAGCTGGAAAAGACATAGAAAAAAGTACAATCTAAGAAAAAACTGTTTTGCATTTTTATCTAAGGCGTTCTAAAAAATGACCAACAGTCAATTCTCCAGTAGTTAACATCATTTGTGAATACATTATGAATTCGTCTCTCATTATATTTTCCTTTGTCCGTTCATTTTTGTGTAAAATTCTCAGTAAGTTCCCGGGTCCTTTTCTTGTTATATTTCTATTTAGTTCCTTTTGCCAACCCCCCCCCCCCTTTCTATTTATAAAATTAAGATCCATTTAGTAGGTATTATACCTTTTTAATATTGTTTATTTAAACAATAGTAATATAATCTGCGAAGTCAAAGTCGAACGAAGTCAAAGAATCAAAAATAATGTGATTGACATTTCATGACAAACAGGAAAATTTTGTTTTATACCTACAACCATAAAACATCTAGCAAAGAGTTTCAATCAGTGCAAGTTATAAATAAAACATATTTAGAAATTTATATGACCTCTTCGTATTTTTTTGTATTCAACAGTACTTTACTAAATTAAGAGCTAATCTGAACAACGGGAAAAATAATTCCCTTTGGCCAGACTAGTCTGACCAGCAATCTGACCACTGGGAAACACTCAGAATTGACCACTGCGTCTCCAGAGGACTACACCAGGGTATAGGCAGCAGCATTCACCTAAGTATTCAACACCAATACTGCGATAATCTATCCACCTGCCAAGCGTGGCAAGTCCTCACATTGTATTCTATGGGGGAGGCCTCGTCCAACCACAGGACGTCTAACGGCCGGTGATGATGATTATGTAGGCTGATAAACTAGCTGTTACAACCTTTCTATATAATCGTTTTATTTTCATAAAACGGTATTACTCATGGTAGGACAGGATGGAATAAACGAACGAATCTTATGCCCAACAACGGATGCACATGTGTCGCGAGATTATCGCGTCATTTTTTATCAAGCGCTCCTGATTAATGGAGCAACTGAACATCATCAAGAATTTGGTAAGTTTCTTCACTTTAATTGGAGGTTGCCGGTATCAATGGTTAGTATGTGGTGAACAGCAAAATATACTCGGTCCTAAGGGTGCCTTACGACCGACCGCTATTCGCTATGAAACGAATTGCTGCGATTCAAGGGAATAAGGACTGAAAATTATACTGTTAAGATTTTATTATTCAGATTTTCTAAAAAGTTGAAAGAATAGTAGATTCTGCACTAAGGGAATAAAGCAGTGTCTGGGTTCAAGCTGCCCAAGACGAAGACAGGCTTTATTCCAGAGGAGCATACTCTACTTTTCACACCTACTGCGAGGCAATAAAAGGCCAGGGCTCCATTAAATAAGTATCGTCTGTTTTGATAAACTCTGGGGTAGAATCATTATCGCTCGATATTTTTTGTTAACACTAATATTATATTACAAAAATATTGCAATAAAGTTCACTGAAAATCACAGCACCAAACATCTCTTTTGTTTCACATTCTTTAAAATCGCGCCTATTTCTTTTTTTTTCGAGTTTTGCTATAGTGGCCAGTTCGATTTTCGAACAACCCTCTTTACAATGCCATATGGGCTTTTTTTTACTCAGAGTTTTCCATGAGTTTCCAACACGAATTTGACGTTCTAAATTCAAATCACTTTAATCCCTAGGGAGTTTCATACAACTTTATATCCCTAGAGAGACAATGCTATACTTTACGTTGAGGTTGCATGATTTGTAATTAGACATTGTCGAGCAGGTGGTGTGAAAAAGCAGATTATGAACCTAGAGTGACTTCTTGTTACACTTGTGTTTTTAGAGCCCTCAGTACAGAGTTATTACATTGTACTTAGTAGAGTCAGTAGTAGTAGTTGGAAAGTCTGTTATGTATTTTTTATTCATTCGTTTTTAGAATAAAAAAATGCACGTGTTTTGATGACTACTTTTATCTTGTTTCACTTTTTTTTTGGAGAGTAAGTAGGTAGGTGCCACGAGCGTAGCCAGGTTTTAATATCGGGGTTTTCAAGAAACAAACATGAACAAAAATTTCTTATTTAAGTACTTAATGTGAACCGCCAAATTTAAATACATTATATACGTAACATTTTGAATATTTTGGGGGGTTTGAACACCCAAACTCCCCCCTGGCTACGCCCATGGTTGGTACCTTCCTAATTCTCCACTGAGAAAATAGTGCAATTACTATGTTCTCACATACTTTGACACCTCGTTGCACCCCCGTTTAGGGGTAGTATTGGAAAACTAATACGTGTTTCGTCCTTCGTCCTACACTAATACTCACCAGGTTACTACTACTCGTAGTTACTTACCTACGAGTTTAAAGCTAACGTTCCTTCCTCGTGGTCAAACTTAATGGTCAAACTGATTTGGCCACGAGGAATTCTGTTCCGGATAGTCAAACTGAGTGACCATTTAAACTTTTTATTCACCCTACATTGACACATGTTTATTAATAATTTGCCAACTTCATTCTTTGTGCAAAGTTTTAAATTGAATAACGCATTTTTTTCATCCTTATTAGTTAAACCCCCCTTTCCATCCTTTTTCTGGGGTGGCATTGAAGTTTTTAAGTTCAAACCAACAGTTATAACACAGAAATACAAAAACTTGCAGAAATGAATAGCACAACATAACCACATAAACACACGCCTTTAAAGCCCTTAAGTCTTTTGAGGTAGATCCTCAAAGGGATTTTTTTTTACTGTGGGTTGCACAGTAGCAAGAATATAGACGTGTCATGACGTGGTGAAGCTCATCGCCGTGCGCCGCCATTGCTTTCACGACCAACTCGGCTAACGTTTTCTTCCAGTAATAATAATAACACACTCTTAAATAAGCCAGCAGCCTGGAAAAATAGTATACCTAATACCTATAAACGAAAACTACCTAACAAGTAGAAATGCACAATCTTATTGCTTATAGCGATTTCTTTATTAAGATCATCAGTTATCACTCGGGGAAAGTTAAAATCCGTTTAGGTAGGTATTTGTTAACAACGAACGGACAAGAACTCTAAAAGTAAGTACCTAGTTGATTCCTGTTTTTTTATAGATCTTTAGTACCGTACCTACCCTTGATAGGTTTTTGGAAATGATTTCCAATGTAAGTAGACAGAGTCATTTCGAACTTTACAGTTTTACTGTAGTAGGTATACGGTGCCGGACTTATAGGTATAACCGACCTATACCTTACCTATTTGGCGTCTGGTTAGACAGGTGCCTCTCGAGAGTATTAGGTATAATTATGTTCTGTGGACAGGTGCAAGTAACCGGCTTTCTTTCTGAATGCGACCATGAATGCTAGCATGTTTAGGTACCTACACCGTAGTTCCATAGGTATTTAACATTTCCACTTTGTGATGAACGATAAATACGTATGTGTGATTGTAATTTGTACGATAATTTCGATCCTAGCCGATACTGTCGATTAATCTGCCGCTTGACGCACTAACGACCGTGAAAGGGCAAAATAATAGCATGCTCAATGTAGATTAGTAGAATTCTTAATGCCTTCAAGTGGCACAAGGTTAATTGTAAATAAACTATCTAATGCCACAGGCTTAAGAGGGTAGGGTAAACCTTTGGTTTTAGCCATAATTCAATAATTCAATCATTTTAAAAGGTATCGTTTCTGTTGGCTACGTGAGCGCTTACCTACGAATTAATTAAGGAAGGCCTTTGTCGGATTTTTGTCTGACTAGGTACCTATTTCCTATTCAAAAATCGAGGAAAATACTCCGTGATTTCAATAGAAAGGACTGAAAGGAAAGAAAGGCGGCTTTTATTCCAACAGTTCTGTTGAATTCAGTTTTTTGTGATTGGTTAGTTACTTATCTAGTGACCCATTTGACTAGCACCTAGGCAATTTACTATGTACTGATTTATCTAAAAAAAGCTCCGACCTATTTGACTCCCTGTTTATGTAATGGAATCAACAATTAGGAACTGAACACCGCCCTAATTAAAACTAAGTAACTATATACTGCGAACACCCTACCCAAGATGTTCCGACGTGTTTCAGTTTTCTGAAGTAGGTGGGTTTCTCTGTAGTGCGGCGGGTGAGTAGCCGGTTGAGAAGCAAGAGGTTCGATGATCTGCAAATATTTGTTTCGGGTCTGGGTGTAGTGGTACCATGGTACTCGTATTTCCTCATATCTACGACATAGGAAATTCTAGTGCGGGATCAAGGACTATGCACCTATATGACTTGTTGTTTGTTGGGTGTTATGATAGTTATGTTATGTTATGCTATGGAGATGTGCATATAAATACTGGCCCGATGACGTGTTATTAGGTGTCGCTATGCACGTCTCCATAGAACCTAGTCGGTACCTACTTAAGAAAATGTGTTCAGACGTGTTCTCGGGTCGGGTGTTCGCAGTACCTAGCACAAGCTGTATTGATTACGGGCTCCTTCGTGATTAACAAGTATACAATGACCAATCTATTTTCCTCGTATTTCAAGCAAGGTGCTTTACTTCGCCCTGATTCGGTAATTTTCTCGTTGTTATTCAGGCACACGTTTTGCTCTTTGTGTTGGATAAGTTAATTGTTGGTACTTAAGAGGTTTCAAATACAAATCTAGCTACAATATGTTTTCATTCAATTTACGAGTAGGCACATACGGGATATACCTAAACCAATTCACTATAGGTCACTCCTCTCGCAGCTGGAGAGCTTTTCATGGGAAATAACTTATACCTACATTCGTTATGTAAGTACTTCCAATAATCAAAATCTATCGAAACTGATTTATAACACCTAAAAACCATAATTAAGATCTTGTGATATTCTGTGAATAAAACTTTATGTTTGTCTGTTTATCCTGGTCTCACATGCTTGGGCGGTTTTTTACAGTCAAGCAAATATTTATATTTCTTTGCAGTTAAGTACCTATTTTGACTTTTAGCGAATGTATTGGAACGTTGCCTTTTAAAAACGCAATTATATCAGGTTCTGTGATAATTATTTACTAATTTGCTTTTTTTTACCTCTATTTATTGTTTAAACTCCCTTTATTATTGTTCGTAAGATCACTTAGACCAAACCAAAACTGACTGGTTTGTCTGAAAACCAGCGCTGCATCGTACCTACGGTCTACAGCAGCTTATGCTTAGTTTGACCTCACACGACATGTATTGCTCCTACCTAAGTACTAGGTGTAGTTATGTTCATATTTATTTTAAATGTTAAATCTTTTGTTATGTCTTTTGGTAATTTGTTTCATATGTTTAAGTTTATGTTTTGTTCTTTGGGGAAAAATAAATTAAATTTCTTTATTTAATTACCGGTACAAGCAAATTATTCCGAATTCTATTTACCTAAGAAAGAAATATACTTACCGTACGTAAGCTTTGTATCTACTACTGTATTCTAGGATATACTGCCTACCTACTTATTCACACTCGCTACCATTTGTACCTACGGTATGATTTTGCATTTGTGCCTAATACGTATTGGTAGAGTATGCGCAGCTCATGACCTTAGCTACGACACTGGATATGCGTTGTAAATTATAGCTAAATCCTGTTTCTTAACAGTCAAGAGCAGGCAGGTAGACATGAGCACTGACTATAGGACTTATAGTTCAGTTGATTTAACCAATCCTACAAGCATTAATCAACTTAAGTCCAACGGTTTGATTACCCTGCTTGGTCGAACACGCAATTATTCAAATACTTACTCCACTATCTACCCGATATGAGGTAGCTTTTATAATTACCAACTCGTGTAGCACCTGACAAATCACATGAATTTTTCATAAAAAGCCGGTAGTTTCCATTCAATCGTTGCTCACATAGAACGTTTTTCGAAAACATGATTTCCTACGGTCTCGGTAAATCGGGTTTGAAAAAAGACGAGATCCCGGGTAAAGGTATTAGCTGGGGCAAGCAACAGACTCGGAAAAGCTTCTTGGTCAGTAAATTTGTAGAGTTTTGTAAAAGGACCGATTTACACGGATACAAATATATTGTGATGGAAGACCTTAGCACTATTGAAAGGTAACTTGCGCCTTCGAGTTTTATTATTTATATCTCGAGCTTATCTCTATGGATTATTGATTGATGATTCTTGATAATAATCGATAAAATATTTTTAAATATTGTTAGGAACTCTGGTTTTTGGGACCACGATTACACGCCTTTATATACCTTTGTATACCTACGCTTCATACATGGTCATCATAGTATGATCTTCTTTCTACGCTCAACTAAAGTAGCTGGAGATCAAATAGCGTGGGAACATCCACATATTAGTTCTTCTTTTCAACATCTTACATGTTGCCTTATCACCTCACTACCTTAAAGTCGCGTTTTTCCCCTCTGCACGATGCGGACCATCCTGTGCGCACCCAACAGCCAATTGAAAACCCCAATCCGCAATATTTATATTGTTATTATGTACCTAGTATTGTTCATGTATGTATACATATCTTATGTATGTTTTTACTATGCCAAAGTACATAAACCCCTACCTAATTCTTGCCCACGAATTATGCACCACCTACATAAATTAATCTTACACTACACTACACAAAGGTTAGCTGGTAGAGAAAGCTTCCTAGCATTAAATCCGTCTATGTGGTTATTATTTGTTTTTGTGCTATAAAGAATGTTCTATTCTATGATTCAATGTCTCCTTCGAGTCCTCGTCCTCAGTCGGCCCCTCACTTGTGAGGACTTTGTCGCCTTGCATGCAAGTATATTAATAATTGTGATGACCTAGCATAACTAATTACGATAGCTTATTACAAAAATATTAGTGACCTTCACCCACCACCTCGTTTATAAGATGATTCAAAATGATCCTTATGTCCAATGAACAAAGGACAATTTTATAAAAATTTAAGAACACGCGAGTTTTTTCGGTGATCCATCAAAATTAAAAAAAAGGAAATACTTATGGAATCACAACGTTGCACCCTACAAGAGAAATACATGTCATGTCGTCTTAATTTGAAGTTTGAACTCAAACTTTAAAAAACCCCCAGTAGTGCCTGTTCAATAGATCCTGTTCATCGTACGCTGGCCATCATCAGACCTGGAGTCTGATGCTGTTTAAAACGAACGTTTAAACTGAAGGATCTTGCTGCAAAAATATCTGATTTCCTTCATAAAAAATAGATCCTGGAAACAGTTGCACCAATTTCCACCAAACATACCTAAAACCCATCTCGCAAACACCATACCAAACAAAAACCGCATTCAATTTAGAGTACCCGTTCTACCCCGGCAGGGCTATTCTCAGGGCTCTATCTTGCGGCCCAATGAGGCCACAGACAAACACACTATGACCTCAAACTTATAACACTCCTCTTTTTAGTCGGGGGTTAAAAATACTTTTAACTTTGACCATGCTTTAACCCATTTGACCCAAGGAATTTTTATATGCTTTGACCAGATACAGAGAATGAATTTATGATTGATTATCTAATGACATTGAAAGCGTTGGGAACACAAACAAATACATACAGACAACAAAATAGATACAACAGATACAGTGTTTACAATGGTATTTTTAAGCTTTTTAGATAAAAAAGCTTTAAGTTTTTTTTATTTATTTTTTATTTTATATCAATACACAGTTTAAATTGCTTCACTCGATAAAAAAAAACAAAGATTTTTAAAATTGAAATCCAATTTTATACGTTTTAATTTTCGAAACATTTGGTAACTTATTTATTATATTATGAATGGAGTTAGTTAAGTAATTTGTTATCAAAATTTAACATAACTTTAAAGTGCATTTTTTTATCATATTTTATGCAAACACGGTATCAGAGCGTGCACTCATCTTCTGCAGTCTGGTCGCAGAAACACAAAAAAGCGCTGTATTCAAATACTAGTGTATTGCGTGTCGTTTAAAATGGGTGGAAATTGTCCACGAACATTCTAGTAAAACTGCCTCCGTTTTACTAGAACATGACTTGACTGAGGCTTTATCGGCTTGACCCAATTTTATCAAAATAATTATACCTACTTGACACTGGCAAAATTGAGAAAACCGTAAAAACAAATACATTGTTTATAAGTACCTAGTTACAAAACAGTATAATTGAATTACATAGGTACATATTATAACACAGTGTAATCACATTGTTTAGTGGAAATAAAAAAAAATCGCGTATTTTGTGTTCTAAATTAATTTTTCTGTAGGAGTTGCTGGGCGTTTGCTGTTGTTGTTAGCATCATTATCGCCGCTTATTTCGTGGTAACAGCTTACAAATGGTACGCAAGGAACCCAATCGTCACGGTAACTCTATTTTATATACTTAATCAGATCCTTTTAGATCCCATTATAGGGCATAGAACTAAATATTTGTCACTTGATGAGAAAAGATGCACGGAGCCTGGTCACCTACTATTTTGACCTCAAACACAAGCTCAAAGTCGCATAGCGGGCTATAGAGAGAGCTATTCTCGTAGTTTCCCTACGTGTTAGAATCTGAAATGAGGAAATCCGTAGAAAAAACAAGATCACCGGCATATAGCTCTCAGAATTAGCAAGTAGACATTGGGCAGGTGCGACCACGAACCGGACGACGCAGTTAGAGGAAGCCCCGCTCTCGATAGACCAAATACATTATAAAGGTTGCAAGAAGTCGGTGGATGGAGGCGGCCCCAAACCGTTTGTCGTGGCATTCTATGGGGGAGGCCTATGTCTAGCAGTGGACTTCTATAGGCTGACGATGATGATAAGGAAATATTTTTTCCCACCGTTGTTTTGTGGTTGATAACCTGAATCGATACCGGATATCTTAGGCAATCTAAATATTAATCAACCTGCTCGTTTTTACTTTAATGGTGAAATCACAGTAGTCCGTGCTACTTTTGCAATTATTTCTGGCGTTTTCAGGTGATAGAGAGCACACAAGGTGACATTTGGGATGTGCCGTTCCCAGCCGTGACGATATGTGATTTGAACATGGTTTCGCGAAAAGCAGCCAGGTTATTTGCTTTTAATATGTGAGTTGCATCAAAAAATAATCTTAAATATTGATTATGTGGGTAAAACCATTATACCAAGTAACCTGAAAACTTATGAACACTTCCCTCTACGTGTGCTACGGAGGGTCTACGAAGCTCCAAAAAAATCCTTCGCGTCAGACTGTGATCAATTTAATTCTAGGGATAACGATCTGGTATCCCTTTCTGGTTCTTCTTCTTAACTATTATTTTGCCGAGAGATCTGTCATGTAGACCCTTGCATTCCTTGAGGCCGGTAATATACATACAATCGGTAGTAAAAGGTAAGAACTGCAAAAAAGATTGTTTTTACATTTTAGGTCACTTCCAGTGAACAAAACTAAGGATTTCGTGTTTGAGAGCCTCCGATTGATCCCCTTACTGCATTCCATGTATGTGGCAACACCGGTACAGAAGCAGCAACTGAGTGAATTACAGGAGATATTGAACTTCAATGATATTTCTATTGAAAATCTTTTCAGGAGTGTGAGTGTTCATTGTTTTCCGAAATTATACTCAATCTACCTATTGACTATAGACAAAAAAAAATTGTTTCGATTTCTGTGTTTTGCTAATCCTATGTATTTCTATTGTTTTTTTTACTAATGCCGTAATTTATATGTGTAGTTTTGTGGATTATATATTTGTAGAGCACAACGTCTAATTATCCAAAAAAATAGTAAAGATGCAATGCTCAACTCAAATTGAAGTAGTTTTTTTACGGGAAAAGTACTTATCCTTATCCAGGTACTTAGGTAATAAGAAAGAAAGTAAATTAGAATGCTTAGTTTGATAAATAAACTGAATTCCATATCATTATGTGCTTTCAAGATCTTAGTATCTTTACCTACTTCAAGAGGCAAATTTCATTTCATTTATTTCCACCATAGGTTCACAAGGAACACTTAGTTACGTCAAAGAAAAAGGAATACAGATGTTCAGACAAATAATTAGTACTATAAATTCTCTAAGAGGTAAGTACTAGGTACATGAGAAAATAATAAATTAACAACTAATTTTGTATACAACTTTACTAAGCTACAGGTAATACTGGTATTGGTCAAGAATAATGTTGCCATGTCATATTTTAAATAACAATCTACATGACACAATAAAATAAAACGAACAAGTGCGAGACTTGCACTCGTGAGGGTTCCCATCTGTAGGTAAATTATTTCGAAAGCCACTTTGCCCTACAAACTTCACCATACCCCATTTACGGGGTAAAAAAGTAGAAATTCCTCAATTTTAGACTTTTTCCATTATTTGTGGCATAAAAACGACAAGTATTCCAAAGTTCAGAATTGTGAGGATACCAGGAGCACCCTACAGGTATTTAATTTTTGGGATTTCCATACAAAAATTAGATATTAATTCTTTCGTGAAAAGTACTTTTAATACCTTATCTATAGTACAAGAAAGAATCTATTAAGGAATAGATGTTATTGCGGTAGTGGTATTTAATTATTAGAAAGTAAATAAAGAGTGTACAAAAAATTTGTAGGGTCTAATAGCTTCGCTTGTTTTATTGATATTGTTTTTTTTATATTACATTTTAAATAATATAATTTAAAATGTAATATAAAAAAAATTGGTCTATCAAAAAAGTTATTAGTTTTTAAAAATGTTCAGTATTTAAATTCGCGCGGGAAACTAAAAATATGCTTGAACAAATAATGGTTATTATGGTACTTGCACGGAACCTTCTCCACGCGAGTCCAATTTGCACTTGACCGGCTTTTTTTTTCCCTCATTTTTCGTATTTTTATCATCATTCAATTATTGGATCGCTATGTGTTCTGTTTACTCTGGAACCCGACAAATACCCGTGTTCGTGTTTTGGATTACAGCCCATTTGTTCTTGTCAGTGGTGTGGCTTGCGTCCCTACTGAAAGGTAAAATATGTGGCTAATGAATGTTTTTTTTCAGGTGTCACCAGCATACCACTGCAGCGATCTAGTTGAAAAGTGTATGTGGAAGAACACGATATACCGTTGTGACCATCTGTTTCAGCAGGTCTTTACGCTTTTCAACCTATGCTGTGCGTTCAATTATTATGCTGTTGAACCTGATAAAAAAGATGGGTGAGTATGCAGTAATGCAGGAAAAAACCGGTCAAATGCGTGTTGGACTCGCGTAGATTTAGACAGGCTACCATAGTAACCAACAAACCAATTGATCTTAATTATTAGTCGTCAACACTTTTTATACGCATTTTGTCTTCACGAATGTTTTCCGTGTCCCGTGGGAATTTAAGGACTTAGGATTTTTGTTTAGGTTTTCCAGAGAGTGAAGCCGGAAAAAATCAAACTTCTAAGTCAACGCAATCAAAAGATATATACTACAATCAAAAGTAATATCTCTCCTCGAACTATTTACCTCATAACCTTACCAACTAATTTCGTCTATTCCCACCTGTTCTGTTGACAGAACTGTTCTGTTCTGTTGGCAGAACTACTGGTAATTTTTTTGTTTCCCATTAGTTCTGTGAGCAGAACTAATGGGAAAAAAGTTCTCTGAACTGTTCATGAATCTTGTGATTCAACTACTACTACTTTTTCACCATGCAGTTTGCTACAAATTATTATCAAGTACCTACTGGCCACTTGCGGTATATTCTTGATTTATAATTCCTGATGACAACGTCATGAAATTCATGTTTTGTCCAGGAACATTCTAGTAAACTGCCATCGTTTTACTCTCAGAAGTTTTACTAAAATATGACTTGACAGAGGACTTGACAACTTGTCATTATTTGAAAATCTATGTTACTTGACATTGGCAAAATTGAGCATATCCTCAGATGCCATTAAAAAAAAGAAATAAAAAGAGAACAATACAATTATTATTACATATTTGTTTCCATAACGTAAAAGTAAAGTGTTTACTTTCCATCGATATAACTACGTAACAGAACAAGTGGGAATAGTTGAGATTGAAGCCAGGTGTAAAGCATAGTTTTATAAGTCACAAAACTAATGGGAAAAAAAATCCCAGTAGTTCTGCCGACAGAACTACTCAACAGAACAGGTGGGAATGGACGACTAATTTCACCCATCCACATGCCAAATTTTTTGAAAAATAAAATTTATCCTCAGACTAAGACACAAAGATATATACTTATATATAAATGCCGAAAAGATGTTAAATGCGAAAGTTAAGTAAAAGAACTCTCTTCGCTCGTTTTACTACTTAAGTTATCTATGTGTGAAACGATATTTTCTTCTATAATTTCGGATTTCAAGCGCATTAGTAGTTCCAAGGGATGCACCATGGATTACCAGGAGATGGGTAGCACCATCCACCTGCCAAGCGTGGTGATGGGATGTTGACTTTGTGGTCCAAGGTTTGAGGACCATTGACTCTGTCCCATTTTGCATTATTTTCGTGTGGTGAGGAATTATGGCAAATCCACCTATGTTGGTGGAACTAGTTAGAAAACAGCCTATAGATTATGATCTGTTTAGCGATACACACAAAAATTAACAGGGTTTGTTAGGATATAAATAAATAATAATAATGTCGATAACAATAACTATACAATAAATAAACCTATAACAAATAAAAAAATTGCATTACCAAGCTTATTATTATAATTATTACGTACGAAACTATATTTCACAAAACTCGCAGCGGTACTCTACTAGCTAAACTCAATAAATATTTTTCTTACTTGTACCAGAGTACCGTACAAATTGCTATAATATTTGGTTACAATGTGATAAGGGAGAGCAGCAATTTCCATTAGATTTGAAATTCTATAATGCCTATGAAAAGAAGACAGCGCTGCATGCAATTCGCTTTTGCTGCGAACGCGAAACCGTAAACTCGAAGAGTGTCCGTAATTTTATTCTTAGGAAACAAATAGAGTGGAAGCAAGGTGAGGTGAGCCATAAACGAACACGCTCAAACGACCCAATTTAATAAGATTACTTCGATATAGCCTAGCCCTTTTAGGGTTCAGTTTACCAAACGTGCAACGGGACCATTTATAGTGATAATACACTATATTGTGTCAAAAAAACGTTCTTTTTTCACGATGGAACCCTTTGGGTACGTGTTAAACCAACACTTGGTTGAATTTATTTATTCTTTTTGTTGCGAAGTGTACTTTGTATGACGACTGTGAAGAAATGCGGCTGAATTATTTTGAATAGGGCCCTCCACTTGATGGACTAAGTCATTATAAACCTGGATGCAGGCGGCTCAAGACCGTTTGTCATGGCATTTTAGGGGGGAGGATTATGTCCAGCAGTGAACTTTTATAGGCTGATGACGATGATGATGATGGTCAAAGAGGATATAATCACTAAAAGGGTGACAAATTTTGATCGTTGTTCGAATTTGCACAGTTGCAAAAATATATTGAATATTCAAAATATATAACTGAAAAGGTCAATTGAAGATAAGCCACATATTAACATAGACCTTGAAAATTCGAAAGGAACGGCAGAAACTACATCTTGCGAAAGAAGACACCTCGGCGGGTCGCATCATGTGGCTATCAGACAGGTTTGAGGGTGCTACTCAATACAAATGTGGAGGATTACTACAGCGCTTCGGTAGCCTCTCAAGGCGCATTGGTAAGTCGCATCACGCCGATTAACTAACAAAAAAACCGGGCAAGGCGAGACTCGCACTCGTGAGGGTTCCGATCCGTAGGTAAATTATTTCTAAATCGTCCATTTTTGAGTTTCAACCACTTTACCCTACAAACTTCACCATCCCATTTAAAGGGTAATAAAGTTGAAATTCCTTAATTTTAAACTTTTTCCTTTACTTGTCCCATAAATACTCCTAGCACTCCAAATTTCAGAATTGTGAGGTTACTGGAAGTACTCCCTAGAGGTTTATCATTTTCGCGATTTCCATACAAAAATTAGATATTATTTACCATATCCTTTTCATGCATTGAATTAGTAGCTTAATTTTTGTACAGCACTACAAAATCACAGATTTTTATATATGGTATAAATTTCATGTTCACCTTTAGCCGTTCCTAAGAAAAAGGGTCCTGAAAGTTTTGGTAATTACGTCTAAATTAGTTTGTGATTTAATTTCAAAATTACGGTTTTCGGATGTTTCCCTTTATTTGTGCTATACGATCTTGCCTCATGCCAAATTTCATGATTCTAGGTCAACGGGAAGTACCCTATAGGTTTTGATTCCCTTGCGAGTGTTAAAATTTGCGGCATAAACGGCCGTATCTTTTGATTGCGTTGACTTAGAATTTTGTTTTTTCACAACTCCGAGGGCTTGCAGATCTGAGTATTTGATACTCATTTGAACTTGATACCTGCATGAGTTTCTCACAAAAAGGAACAGACATACAGACAGACAATGAAGTGATCCCATAAGGGTCCCGTTTTTTCCTGTTGAGGTACGGAACCCTAAAAAGCAAATTTTATAAAAAAAAACCTTTTTATTTTTACATTAGAAAAACGGAACAGAAAGGATCTAGGGTGCAGCAATGAGTTTAAACAAAACAAATCGCTGCACTCTAGATCCTTATAGACCCTGGTCATCATCACAATCCTGAAGTCTGGTGGAAAGAAGACATGTCATGTCGTCTTAATTCGAAGTTTGAACTCAAACTTAGTGGTCTTGGACTTTGACAGTATGTGAGTGACTGTTGGGTGTTATGTTATGTTATCTTCAGCAGCGGGCTTCTACTGGATGATGATGGTGATCATGATGAAACCCTACTGGACAAACTTTAAAATTATTAAAATAAAATAATAAAAATTGTCTAAAATTATTTTTAGCAAGTTTAACATTTATAATTTTGTTTCCTCTAACACAGGTTTTCATAGACAGTGCGTACAACGTTCCGAACCATGATTCGCCGGCGCGTATGGTGAACCCTTCAACTGAAGTGCTGATTGCTTTGTCTCCGGAGCGGACGTATGCCACGCGCGACATAAAGTCCTTTGCGCCGGAGCAGCGGCAATGCTACTATAGTGATGAGGTATGTAAAGGTATATACACAACCATGCTTCATTACCATGCTTCAGTTATGCTGGAAATATATACATTTGTATGAAAACATCAACGTGTGGCCACAAGAGGTACTTCTACTGAGGTGTGCGATTTCGAAAAATTATACACCGCGACTCGAATTTATAGTAATCTTAGTTTATGACTACAATATTCCGCAGGGCCTGAATGAACAGACACTATATATTTTATATTTTTGTGATTTTAGTTTCAGTGAGTTCCTCTTAGACCAACCGGTCACTATCAACCTGTAGAAAACCATTGCTGGACAAAAGTCTCCCCCCTAGAATGCCACAACGAACGGTCTTCAGCCGCCACCATCCACTGACTTCCCGTGACCTTTATATTGTCTTTAGCCCATCAAGAAGGGGATCTTTCTCTACTGCGTGTAGTGTTTCTGGTTTGTGGTCTACACTCGTGAACCTTTATTCGCCAGCGGATACCAGTTCTGCAAGCTAAATTACTTGCCCATCGCCACTTCAACTACTAAATTCTGAGACCAAATATGCCGGTGATCTTGTTTCTTCGACGGATTTCCTAAGTTCGGATTCCTACACGTATTTAAACTCCTAGCATAGCTCTCTGCATAGCGCGCTGCGTGACTTTTAGCTTGTGTTTGAGGCCAATAGTTAGCGACCACGTCTCAGTGCCTCAATAGGTCACATCACTGGCAACACGTACTGATTTTAAACTTTCGTTTTAAGGCTGTGCGTTAACTGTTAAGAGAAGATATATGTCGTAGTTTACCGAACGCTGCCCATCCGAGCTGGATTCGTCTGTTGTACTCTTTGATGATGTTGAACCATCCTATTTGAATAGTGTAACCTACGTTGAGAACAATACTGTCGAAGTGTTGACCTCTATGTCTTTTTAGACAATCGGCAAGCATGCGACATGGACATGTGCGTCTTGCCCAATATGGGTATTTTAAGACCTCAGGCCGTAGACAAAGTAACATTCTAATAGCGATGACGCCAGTAGAAAAGTCTAAAATGTATGGGATTGACGTCAGCTCACGATATGTCACGTGGTCTTTTGTATTGAATTACGACTGTAGAAATGGAATCGCTTCGAAGCGAATGCCGTTTGGCTAGGCCCTCTGGGCACCTGCAGGGTGATTCTAAAACGTCGGAAGCGTTTCCGATCGGAATCGTTTCCGACGTTTTAGAATCGTCCTGGCTGTTTGGGGTTTGAGCTTGTGTAACCAATAGTATGTGACCACGTGCACAAGTAGCTGTGCATACCTAAATATTAGTGCATTCACGTTCTAATAACAGTTTTTTTGTTTTTCACAGGCCCCGTGGGGTCGATTTGGTGGATTCACACGTTACTCCCTTCACAACTGCATGGCTTATCTAGAAATTAAAATTATCAACGACATGTGCAATTGCGTGCCGTTCTTCTTTACAACAAAAGGTAAATTAATTACTTAGATTTGGTGATTACGATTACAAGATATTAAGGTTTTCGATTTGCGTCAATAGCGCTATTGTAATCAGTTATATCAGTATTAATTATTATTAATAAAGGTTTTGGTGAACGAACGTAGTGTAAGTGAAACAGGTAGGAGCGTGTTGTTAGGGCGCATAACAAGCTTTTCCTCATAGCCTTAGGAAAACGGCATTAGGCAGGCCGCAATGAGCAGCGGAAAGCGGCGGCGGCGGCGCGTGCAGCGGAGCGCTTATATTTCGGGATTAGCAAAATAATTAATTGGTTCTTTAACCCTTCTGTTGCAAAGCTCATACCCATCGCTGCCCGCTCAGCGTGGTTTGCGGCCCGAGTTTTTTGTCATATATCGTGTCATCTAAGGCCCAATTTGCATAATTATTTTAAAACTCTGAAAGTTGACCGAATCGAGACAGAATTGTGAATTGACAAAAAGTTGGTATTTTGCTCCTTCTTACTAACAGTTTAGTCTACTTTCGATTCACGGTGACTACCATTAGAGTAGCATAGTTACATATGTATATCCCCGTCGTACCGTGTGCACCATATCATTGAAATGAGTAAAAGAGACTATATTCAAAAAAACATTGAAGCGTTAAAGTTTCGGTTAGATTTCGATATGGAGAATACCATTTCGACATTAGATCGGAACGTGATTTGAACTTTATTTTGACTAATTTTTGTTAAGAGAATTGGGCCTCTGGTTCTTTTTTTAAACCCTGAGCCTGTAGAGTTTGGCAGAAATAACCATTTCTTGAGTTCAAAGGCTTCTTGGGGCGCCCTCGAGAAGATATCTCGATCGTTTTGACGTTTTATTTACGAAGCTTATGACTGTTTTTCTTTTGTAGAACATAACCGAGCTTGCAATTTCGACGACATGGATTGTTTGGAGAATGCAATGAGTACGTAACCAAAATGTATCATTTAATCACTTGTATTTTTTCGTTCTAATATACGTTACCTCCCTAATCCTTATCCCTAAACTGTAACATCGATCAGTGCAATAATAACATCAACCTAATGCTTAATACAACCGTGGTGTGTTCGGCCTAAGAATAGACCCCTCCGTCGCCTCCCATGGATGTTGTAAAAGCCAAGGTATTATAAAGGGGGATGGGCAGCAGCATCCACGTGAAGTTTATAACTGTTTGGTAGACACTGTTGTTTCTATGAATTGAACTGAGGATAAGCCATTGACACTGACGTATGGGGTAGTTTTACACGGGTTTTGTATGAAAAATGGGGTTTATAGAGTGTACGCTAGGGCTGGTCATCGGTGTCTCTATACAAAATCCATGTTACATTACACCATACGTCCTTGTCAATTGAAAACATAACATAATAATTAAAACTCAACAGTCACATACGTAGTACTGAGGGCCTAGCCAAACGGCATTTTCGAAGCGATTCCAATTCTACAGTCGTAATTCAATACAATTGACCACGTGACATATCGATAGCTAATGCCAATCCCATAAATTTTGGAGTTTTCTACTGGCGTCATCGTTATTATACCCTGATTCTTAATTTCAGATTTTTTTTTGTAAACAAAGAAGTGTCAAAATATGCCACTGTGTGAATAAATATCATGTATATGAATCATATTATGTGTAAGTAAATACACGTAAGATCATGACATATGATCGTATAATCATGACATTTATTAACACAGTGGCATATTTTGACATTTCTTTGTTTGCAAAAATTGTCTGAAATTAAAAATCAGGGTATAGAATGTTACTTTGTCTAAGGCCTCTGATCCCACACTACGTATAGGACTGTTAAAATCAAATCTTTTTCAGAATCAGTTGACGGAATGGTCAACTCGACTAAATCATGGAAGTGTCTCCCTGAATGTGAGCATTTCGATTACCCCATTGAAGTAGCCATGGGGAAGCTGGCCAATCACGTCAAATTAAAAGGGTTACCGTTTTTGTAAGTATCTACCTAATCACCAGCAGAAGTAGCTTGACAAATCAAATGATAAAATTTTGGTTATCACTTAAACTAACTTTTTTCTTATTACCGGCTTATTTAAATATTACTCCTTTGCGATTCACTAAAAACTTTTAATTTTTTTCGTTCGTTTATCGTATCACTGGTATTTTCTTGGTCACTCTGCGTTAGGTCAGTGACCGTGAGTGAGGTCACTCCGACTTCAGAAACTGTGAAGGTTAGGCTTTCATAAGTAAAAAGTCTGTATTTTATTAACCGATTTCAAAAAAAAAGGAGGAGTTTCTCAATTCGGTTGTATTTTTTTTTGGTTTATTAGAAATCCTATCAGGAACCACTCACCTACCGTACCAGTACCACATTGTTATATATTTTAACCGACTTCACAAAAAAGGAGGAGGTTCTCAATTCGTTTTTTTTTTATGTTTGTTACCTCATTTCTCCGGCGTTTATAAACTGATTTGGAAAAAATCTTTTTTTATTTGAATAGACATACTTCCAGATTGGTCCCATTTTTTTCAGAATTCAGTTCTGATGATGGAATCCGTGAGGAATTGAGGGAACTCCTCAAATATTGTAGGCATACACATAGCGATTTTTATATTTTCAGCAACAAACCAAGCATTTGCATTCAGAAAGTATCATGACCCTTTCACCACTATGGTTTTTTCATAAATTTTTTTCATCCAGATATTTTGTCAAATACAATGGTGGAAGTCGGTTTTTTAAATGAAAAGTTATTGTGTCTTTACTCCAATACGTGGGCTCTACAAATGTGTGTCACGGACTTGACCAATTATTTGTAATCTGTTTTGGTTGCAGCATTTTCTTTGCTAATGTTGAAAGTCCTCCTATATGAAATTCCGTCCGGAATGTATCGCGAATCAGCTAATTTCAACCATCAAAAAATGACCCTCACAAAATGAGTCATGCCGTGGTGTTTTCGGCTTAAGAATAGACCCCGCCCCCAGTTTCCTCCCGTGGATGCAGTGAAAGGATTACAACATGGTGTGGGCAGCAGTATCCACCTGAGTACTTATCACCAAACTGCGATCTACAATCCGCCTAACAAGCGTGGTGATTATGGTAAATCCGCCCATAGTATTCAGGGGGGGAGGCCTTGTGCAGCAGTGGGGACGTTAACAGGATGGTGATGACAAAATGAGTAATTGCAAGCCACATTGCGATCAAACTAGTACCTACCTAGTAATTTTATTTTTGTTGGTAAAGTACTTTTGTATGTGTTGCCTTCTGTACTGATGTGTAGGCGGCATGTGGTTCTCATCAACAGCTAGGTATATTAAAGATCAATGAATTATTCTGATTTTCAGTCTCATCTACTATAACATGCCGTAGTATTAATTTAGTGTACTGATTAACTCTAATAATGGTTAATTTTTCAGTTACAACGTGGATTTGAAGAACCAATCTGTTTTGAATGTATTCTTCAACGACTTGGTATCGACTAGAAACAGACGGGATGTTTATTTGAATTGGCAAAATATTTTAGGTGTGTATACTTAAACGGGCGATGATGGATTTATCGCACTATTATTTAAACGAGCAACGTATGTTTGTCTGTCAGTACAGAAAATCTCGAAAATGGTTTTATCGGTTTTGATGGAAAATACATGATGGGATGAGAAAACGATAGAAACAAACTAGATCCCAGCAAAAACCTCACAGCTGGGAAAAATCTTAATAAACCTCACGAGCAAAGCTTGGTCGTTCAACATGATAAGTCAGATACCTAATTCAAGATTAAGACCAAGGTTTTGCTTATATTCACGTAGTTAAAGCGGGTTACAGACGCGCGCTTGTCACGTAGGTAAGTATACGCTCGCCCAAATACGTGGGCTTGCCACCAATACACATTTAATTTGCATTACAAAGATTTGACAAGAGTTACGCTAAAAATATACTGCCAATACCCGACCCGATTGTAACATCCGTAAGAAGTGGATGAAGGCGGCTCTTCAGTGTGGCGTACCTTTACACAGCAGTGGCCGTCTTTCGGCTTATGATGGATGTGCACAGATTAGCTATATGTACATACATAGTCGATAATTAAGGTTAAGTAGTCACCATTCTATATATTTTCAGCTGCATTCGGTGGTCTCCTCAGCCTCATGCTTGGCTTCACTCTGATATCCGGCATTGACCTGCTGTTATTCCTCACGCTTCGAGTGATCTATGAGTCTTTCTCGAGACATTTCACCAAAGTGTCTACGAACACCGTCGAAGTAAAGGAATACGATAAAAGGGTTAACACGTGGGTGGACAGAAACACTAGCCCCTGGGTAGGTACGTCAATGAAGCAGAAGATAGCGGTTCAGAAAGTTAAATAATTTATGAAAACTGTCTCGACACTCTTACAAATACTACATTTGCTTATAGTTAATACTTATTCAGTCTTTTATTTAAATCGTATTATTTAGTAGTAGGTTATTTACTAAGTCGTAGATCAAACGTTGTTCGCCATGACGTGGGGAATACCCCCTGGCCTTAAGGGGTATTATGTTACATCAAGAAGACTACCATAGTAACCTAGACTAATTTAACTTATCTTAATCAACACATTTTATTTGCATTTTGTGTTTGTGAATGTTTTCTGTTTCCTGTGGGAATTTGACTCAAATTATCCTCGTGATTTCAATGAATAAAATACATGATTTAATGCAAGAAATCGTTCGTTCAATACTGAAAACTCTGAAGTGAGGTCGAAGTTTGTTTCATATAGACTAAAGGCCTTATTCATAATCATTTTTTAAACCTAAGTATTTAAGTTAAAATATGTTCTGTCTTGTTCTCTCTGATGTAAAATGTCATACGTCAAAACAAGACAAAACATATTTTAACTAAAATAGGTTTAAAAAATGATATAAATAAGGGGGTTAGTATTTTTATTTAGGATTTCCTGTATATCATGAGTCAATGAGTTAAGCCCAATACTTTGAATTATTTTGGCTCAGTAGTTTCGGAGATAGGGTATGGTTAATATCTTTTAAACTAAGCAACTAAGCTAAATAATTATAGGAAAATAAAAATTGTATTTCTCATAACGAGTTCTTTCATTTAATTTGTCACATGATGCATTTGACACAAGGTGATATTTTTTATTTTCTAGATTTTCCCCCTAAATAGACCTCCAACATCAGAATTCGTTTATGCACGTTAGGTATACGTTTGTGATTGGCACTTAATGTGAATATAATCCAAATTTCAACTTTTTTAACTGCTGTGATAGACAGGTAGACGGACATCTGCGAGATCCTACAATGGTTCTGTTAGTACTTACTTATTATGGCATGGAACCCTAAAAGTAGGAATCTTCATCTTTCTAGTTTGTTATAGAACCAACTAGAAAGTGCATCATAACATCCAATACGAAGATTTAAATCCTACAAAAATCTTTGTAATTTAACAGGCAGTAAAAAGATAAATAATGTTGCTTATAAACTAAAAATATTACAATAAGAACATAAATAGTTTTAACAGAAGTTTAGTTTACTTTATAACATAGGTACCAAAGGTGGTTTCCTGTGCTACCAAAAGCGTACCCTCCGTGCTAGATTTTATCTGTGTTACGGCAGGGTACATGCTTCAACCTCCTATGCTGGAACCACTTAAAAATGGAGCAGTCGATCAATAAAACATACATGTCGACAATTTAGACAAAAACAAAAATAATTTAACAAAACGCTCTTAGCAAAAAGTAAATAAAATAAAAAACTAAAAGTAGAAAACAAGTTTGCCATAGTTACATACTATACACAAACTACCCAATATCACTCCACTCCACCACTACTTTGCAGTAACATAGTTAGTTATATAATAGGTATAGGATTAGGGATCGTGAAGACAGGGTTATAGAAGTTATCGATAAACAATAAAATACTAGTTATTTAATAAATATATAATATACATTTACGTAGCAATTTATTGTACTTCTATTCCTAGTTAACTAATCAAAATAAACAAATAATATATAATATAATAATTAACTATTAATAGAAAGTAAATTTTCAGTTTCATTATAATCTAGTTGGTGTAAATAAGTATATATCGATCTAGCGCAAATAAATTTAGTTTGATCACTACATGAAATGACTTTGTTGATGCAGTTGTAAAGAAAAGGGGCCAGGAAGCTCAAAAAACGTTGGGCAAAGACTGTCCTGCATGCAGGAACCGTGAACACATCGTGAGCTCTTCTACTGGCTACGTTATCGGTACGCCTAGGAAACTGGTGTTGCTTTAAAAAAATGTTTTTTATAAATAACTGGCGAACATTTAGTAATTGGGTCTCATTGTAGAGCTCAGCTGTTGTAAAAAAAGTTGAGGACTTTTAAAATTGAACGCCGAGTTCTTTCAAGTTTTAACATAGTTGTCTTTGTTGCACCACCCCAGGCTGAAATACCATAAGTTAAGAGAGATTGGCATAGGGTAAAACATACCGTTTTAATGGTATTATCCTCCCTCAAATGACGTATTTTTTGTAGATAGGAATAAGTTTCCTTATGCGTGATTTCAGGCTTTCAATATGTTTACTCCAGTTCAGAGGCCCAATTCTCTAATTTAAAAACATTCAATTCGCAGTATAATCTCGTCTCAGTCGCACTGTCAGCTGCCACCTGTATAGTAACTATTACTTAATCTTCGCATGCATACGCGAAGATTAAGTAGTAGTTACTATACGATACAGTGCGACTGACACGAGATTATATTGTGACTGGAATGTTTTAAAATTAGAGAATTGGGCCTCAGAGGCCCAATTCTCTAATTTAAAAACATTCAATTCGCAGTATAATCTCGTCTCAGTCGCGCTGTCAGCTGTCACCTATATAGTTACTATTACTTAATCTTAGCATGTATACGCAAAGATTAAGTAATAGTTAATATACGAGACAGTGCGACTGACACGAGATTATATTGTGACTGGAATGTTTCAAAGTTAGAGAATTGGGCCTCAGGTTACTGTCAATAGTTATTCCCAAGTATTTAATATTGGTTGTGGCAGAGAGAGAGTAGCAGTTGCAGTTTGCAGAATCGACAAGAGAGCAGGAGTGAGCTTTGATACTGAAATTAGATTTAGGTTGACTATTTTTATAAATCGAAAAAGGTATATATTTTGTTTTGTCAAGATTGAGTGTGAGAAGATTGTTGTTTAGCCCATCAATGACTATTCGCATACCATTTTCAGCTGACTCACGTACTTCATTCCAGGTTTTGTTTAGTAGTTTTACTAGTATTTATATAAAGCGTAGCGTGTGCTGTCTTATGAAATTTTGCTTTTTCTCTTAGCATTTTACTTTTGACTACCTGCCAAAGGTTTTTAAGTTCTCTTTTTCTATGTCCTGTATCATCTTGTCCTTGCTCCCGAGGCACCACACAGGCACTTCCTACCTAGTAAGAAGGATCATCAATTCAAGCCAAGCCGGGTTTGTTGCCCTGATTGTTCTAGGCTTGGTTGCGTTGGAATAAGAGTAATTTTAGTTTATAACATGGTTCATAATGATCCTTGTGATTTCAATGAATAAAATACTTTTGAATTTACCTTTGATAATATTTACTTTTTTCAGTACTTGCATTTGAAAGGAGATAAGTACCTAATACTTAGTAGAAACCTTATAAAATTCTGGGCTTACAGATATACCTATTGTTATTGTTTATAACCGTACTATAGGTACTTATGAATCTGTGATATACTTAACCTATTGTTTTTCTATTAAACTTTTCTTTGAATCACCTTGGACGTAAAATTAGATGCCAAATATCTTTATCATTTTATCAACTTCTCTTTAGTACTTTTGTTTATTTTCCTTGACATTATATTATTATATCATTACACGAGCCCAACAGTACCTACAAAGAAGAAGTGAATAAGTATATCTCCAACAACGAGCCCTTGTAAAACTGCACTAATTGTGATTCTCCCAGATATCTTTGTTATGTATTTAACAATACAACAAAGGAGCGGACAATTTACGAACAAACAAAGTTCGCAAATGCCGGACAAAAATGTCGTGAAATATGGCGTAAGAAACAACATGCTTTATTCACCTTCTAACGCAGTGAGCGTGTTAACAAGTACTTATTAAGGTTTTGTGAAATAAGTATTGTTTTTTAATTATAATGATCATTGATTGACTAAGAAAAACCTCTTTGAGTAGCTTCGCGAGGGGTAACCTGCTATAATGAATTGGCCTGAGTAGGTAGGTAGGTAGGTACTACATGCAATAGAAAATTAATATACATACATAGGTTGGTAGACTTACAGTTATATCAGTATTTTCTCTATCTTGCTTGCTGCATGTAAGCAAACAGATTTGGGGGCAATGTTTTGCGCCAAAAATACCAAGATACCTAGGTATTGCTACAGATAATAACTATTTATCAGTTATCGCTTATCGCCAAACTCTTGAGTAAAAAATAAATTATAGTTAATAAATAAATTACAATACATTTATTTATTTCTGTGACTGAGTGGGACGGACGGCCGAACGGCCGGACGATCTAACTAAACCATCATGATTCCCCTTGTCGGACCACGGAAACCTAAAAATTACGGATGCGTGTACCAACATGAAATTGCCCAAAAAATCAACCTGCATGTGCTTACAATTAAATACGACAATTGTAACCAACAAGTTTAATCTAATATCTAGGTAGACATCTACCTAGATGAGCAGTCACAAATATGGATATGCATGAATAGTCAAAGATTGGTAAGTAGTATCATCATCATCAACCGACAGACATCATTGCTGGGCGAAACCTATTCCATTGAATGCAATTTGCCATAATCAGCTCGCTTGGCAGGCGGTACCAAGGTAGATGCTGCTGCCCATACCCTGGTATAATCCCTTAGTCGGGCCTTAACGAAATCCACAGTAGAAGTCGGAGAGGTCTATTCTTAGACCGCGGACCGGATACATCACGGCATCAAGTAGTGTGATACCTATCTATATCAACGCACGTTGGAAGTAGGATTAATATCAATAACGTTTATCACTGAATTACCAAGGATTTGTATTGAGTGATAGCGTTTAAAGCATTTAAGAAACTAGCTATTTTTGTAATTAATGCTTTAGGTATACTTAGTTTATCAGTCAATGCAATCGAGAAAGCTACCGAGTTGATGCTATCGTTTTTTGTTTGTAATTTTGGGAGCTCTTCGAAGTCTTGAGTTAGTCAGTCAGTGAATCAAACACACAATTTAACGATTTTATGTGTCGTCGGGATATTGTAAAAGTAGTTTTACTAAAATTTTCCTAGTTAAATAAAAGTCAAAGTCAAAAAGAATTTTATTCATTGCAATCACTTCGAATCGTCTTATAAACTAAAATTACTCCTGTTCCAACGCGACCAAGCCTTATAGAATCAGGCAAATAATAAATGAACGTTAGATTGTTAGCCTTACAATATCACTGTTTAATTATTTTCTGAAGGTCTCAGGATTTTTGATGTGAATGGCTAATTAAATAGTAAACCTCTTTACACGAGGGCCTATCTATACTTTTACCCGTGATATGGAGACGGAAATGAAGACGATTGACTATGTAACATGCAATTATAATAATACGGGCTTTGGCAATAACCTGCGGCATACTAGGTATATTGATACTTATTCCGAATGTTAGGGGGCTAGCCAAGAAGCCGGCCTAGACAAACGGAATTCGCTTCGAAGCGATTGTATTAATTCTACCTACCTATCGTCTCAGATTTGGTGTTCTATCCTGAAAGGGAATCATTCTGTAGGCCTATGTTCAGCAGTGGACTACTACAGACTGATGATGATGATGATGACGACCTTTTTTAAGAAGATGTTCTACAAAGTATTGCATTTTATGTTCGTAAGTAGGGCCGTCACGAGTCACGAAAAATAGTTGCTTTTAAATTAGCCAGTCGACTGTTTTTCGTGACTCGTGATGGCCCTAATATCAGCTGTTTATTAAATTCAACCTCTTGAGACCCCGTGATGTTCCGTGGTAATGTCAAAGGAGTTGTTTTTCTCCGCTTTCCTCAATCGATTCAGCAAACTTAGCTCTACCGTTTTCAAAATGTAACTTTGTCAGTTAATTAACGGTGTTTTGATACTCCAAATTGGAGTTTTAATTGGACGGGACCTTGAATTAAACTAAAAAGAAATTATAAATTGAAGATACGGCAAAAGGTTGCCGAAACCAGGGATTGAACCAGGGACCTTCAGATCTTCAGTCTGACGCTCTCCCAACTGAGCTATTTCGGCTGTTCGAAAGTTGTCAAATTATCAGTAAGGTTTCACATTATCAATGTTTTTATCTCAATAAAAAGTTATTGTAATGTAGAATTTGTTGTCACGAGTGGGGGACGATGGCATCATAAAGATAATTAGTTTAGCTACGAATACCTACTGTTCAATGATTTTTACAGTTGTTTTTGGTTCGGAGATATCCGTAGCTGAACTAATGATATTTATGAGATAATAATCAATTAAAACATGTGTGTTGGATCTCCTATTTTTCGCAAAATCTGCTTTCGCTATAATCAAGGTTGATGAGCTGTGACGAGCAAAAAATACAATAACATTTGAAATTCACGCCGCATGCGAGATGATCCACCTTAAATAATCAAATTACACATTATTATATTATGCTTTACTGTATACGTGCCGCGGGAAATGCCCTAGCAATAATTGTTTTGAATACAAATACTTACTTGAAGTTTCAAGTCAGTTTAGTTCAGATAGCCAGTTTTTTTTTCTTATGCTTATGCCAGTTGGCATAAGCATAAGAAAAAAAACTGGCTATCTATGCAAAAGACAACATTGTAATTATAAGCAAAGGATAATGCGCATAATCTCGTTACTACCTACGTAATAATTAGGTACACGGACGTGCTACGTAATCGTCATCGTTACTATGGTTGCTGCAAAACTCGGACTACGGACTCTGCAAGAGCTGCTTCACGACCTCTGTGGCGCGGGGGACGAGTAGCTGGCTGAGATGCGAGAGGTTGCGGGTTTGATTCCCGCTGCGGGACAAATTTATGTATGACTAGTTGCGCCCCGCGGTTTCGCCCTCGTGAATAATGCTGAAAATTGATGATGATGATGATGAAAAGTAAAGCCTATATGTTAATCCAGGGTATAAGGTATCTCCACTCCAAATTTCACTCAAATTCGTTCAGCTGTTTGAGCGTGAAGAAGTAACAAACATAATAGGTTACAAACTATCGCGGTTATAATATTATACACATTTTGGCTGTAATGGCTTACACATAAGATATAGATTATATACTGTGGCGGGCTTTTTTGTAGGACTATTTAAGACGACTATTTAAGACAAACATTTCTATCTTACATTACATAATGTGTAACTCTAGCGGTTTTGGCAGCGCACGCCAGAATAGCTCGCAGATGGTAGATTTTTTCCTAATTACTTACACACTTGACACTTATCGTCACATTATGGACAATTCACACAATATCTTTATAAATTGTAGCCTATGTGTTATTCTGATATATAAGCTATATTATTGCAAAGTTTCATTAAAATCCATTCAGTAGTTTTTACGTGAAAGAGTAACAAACATCCATCCATCCATACTCACAAACTTTCGCGTTTATAATATTAGTAGGATCTGCAAATATTTGTTCCGGGTTGTTATTTGTTCTGGGTGTTATGGTACCATGGTACTCGTAGTTCCTGATACCCACGACACAGGGAATCCTAGTGTGGGATCATGACTAGGTACGTATGCGACTGTTGGGTGTTATGTTATGATATAAACTCGTGACCGTCGCCAACGATCCCGCACCTACTTACTTCTCCATCAGTAGCACCATCATCCACACTGCTGGATGGACTCTTATTGTGCTGTGGTGTGCCGGTCTATCTCGGCATTAATTTACATACAGCCCACAACACTCACTGTATCGTCGACCCATCTTATCTTCGTAGTTACATATGTGATAAATGTAATGTAGGTAAATTCATTGCCAAATTGTTATGACGTCTCCCACTTGGAGCAAATAATCACTTAGGTACACCAAAACTTTTATGTTTGGCTGTACAAAAGCGAGCATTTTTCAAAAGTGTTCCTATGAGGAAAAAATCTCTTACTGACACGTGCTCTATAGTACAGTGTGTCGAAACTGAACGCCCCAACTATTCCATTACGTTAAAATAAAATATTCCATAATCCGTAACCATAAAGACCGGTTTCGAACGTCAAGCTTGTGTAGGTTGCCATGTAAGAGTGGTTTAAGGGCGTGCAGTTTTAGACTAGACGCACCCTAACTACATAGGTACAACTAATTGAATTGAATAATCGCGCAAAAGAGTCACTTATCAGTATGATTATCTTTTTATAACCACTGGCATTGATATATTTCTTTCAGTGCCTCGAATGAGACACTCGTGGCGGAGTGGTGGCAAATTATTGAATTTAATGGCAATCAAAAATGTTGTAACCGGTCTCTATTTACAATTTGTGATACTAAGGACCCTTTAAGATGTAAGTACCAAGATAGTTCTTATAATACCTTGTTTGATAGTTATTTGCTTTGTACTACTCCTGTGTCAGAATAGACCCCTCCGTCTCATCCCGTGGATATCGTAAAACCTGACAAAGAGATTACAGCAGGGGATGGGCAGCAGCATCACCAATCCGTCTGCCAAGCCTGATGACTATGGCAAACCCTCCAATATGGTAAACACTAGTATCCGTTCGTCGTGGCATTCTATTTGGGAAGCCTATGTCCAACAGTGGCCTTCTACAGGTTGGTGATGATGACTGCTTTCACTTTAGTGGGTATATATTTCGCTCTAAGTATTTTAATATTATACTTACATAAAGTCCTATACTTATCTATTTATTTAAGAAAACAATAGTGATTATATAATATAAACATTTGGTTTTTCTCTATAGCAGGTATTGAGAAATAAATAAAACAAACAAACCCTTCCCATTCAAAATGTTGCTTTATTCAGTACCTAATGAAACACAAATATCTCAAAAACGTGATCTCAAATAAAAACATTAAAACTTCATTCAATTTAAGTATAATATTTTTTACGCTATTTATATTACACAAGTTGTCAATAAGATACTCCATGGATTCAACAGAATATATACGAAGGGTCCTAGCGCCCATAGATTTGCGGTCAATGTTCTTTGCATCTCAATGTGATTTGCACTGTCAATCGGCAAAAGCTAATGAAATAAATAAATAAATAAATAATTAAACGTGACGCAGGTAAAAATGATTATTGATATTAATTTCACAGTTCACAGTTTCACAGGGTTGTGTTGTGTCCATTGACATATACTTATATCCAACCTACGGAGCTTCAGTAGGGAAAGTGATCCAATTAGCATGTTTGTTGGACTATATCCCCATACCTTAGACCCGTTGTGCAACTATACATTATTATGTCGTCAATGCACAAAAACTAATCCAGCAGCCACTACTGCGGAATGAATTCAACTGATTTAAAGTTACTCCAATTTTTGTGATGTCGTTCGTTACTCAGCATGGCGTACAACTCATAACATTGATCCAAACCCAGCCAAGGCCCAATAAATAACCATGGACAAGAAAGATTAAACATAATTAATTGATTCAAGCGAGTCTGACTTTTTTTAATTTCATTCTACAATATTGAACATGTACAAGTAACAATCCGCTCATCTCTAACGAAAAAATCTTCTTAAATTGGATTTTTGGATTGGAATTCTTTTAGAGTTTTAGTTGGAAAAGGGCGGAATGATTATTATTTATATTTGTTCGGCTATTCAATATTGTAAGATTAAATTAACACAAGGAAAACCAATAAAAACATACCATACAAATGCTTTTCTTTTTTGATAATAACGCGTGGTTGAATAATTATAAATACTTAATTTGTCAAAATCCATCGTAGTTTCGGAGCTACGAAAGAATAAATGAACAAACTTAAATACATACATACATTAAATACATAGACTGCTATCACAATCATAATCATACTGTTTTGTTTTACCGTAGTTGGGTAAAAATACATACCTACTATGACGCAGTGTCATGGGAGCTTAGTGCTGGTAGGTAACCTACACTAAGCTCCCACGACACTGCGTGCCTTTAAAAAAGAGATATCGAAACCCACGATTGCTCGTTTTTAGGATTCCGTAGCCGTGAAGGCACCAACGGAACCATTATATGTAGGATCACACATGTCACAGACATAATGAGTGACCATATAATGGTTCCGTTGCTGAACAGAAAGAAGTAGAAAATTACATAATATGTAGAGTTAGGTAACCCAATCACGAACGTATAGCGTAAATAAATGAATTCTGATTTCGAAGGTTAATTTTGGGGAAACTACTAGAAAATCAAAAGAAATATCTTTTGTCGAATGCATTCATGTGACATAATATCAAATGAAAGAACTTGTTATGATGACTGCAAATGTAATTTTTTATAATTTTAAAATGCTTAATTCTAAAGATATCAGAGAAAATATCCGTTCACCCCTCCGATCTCCGAAAAATGTAAACAAAAATTAAAAAAAAAACAATATTGGGTCTTTTTCCTAGTTTACTGGAAACCAAAAATGAAAATCCAAAATCTTTCAATTCTCACAGGAAACAGAAAATACTCATAATGAGGAAATGCGAATAAAATTGTGTTGATTGACTAATAAAGTAATTTGGTCCAGTGATTACTATGGTTAGCCTATTTGTACGGAACGCACTCCACGCGAGTCTAACTCGCACTTAACCAGTTTATTTCACCTATCTACTACCTACTACCTTACCAAAGTGGTTGGCAAGATAATCGATGAGGAGTTACCCAGCGAAAAAGGGACTTGTTATTAATGAGTTACTGTCAGGATCAGAGTGCCGTCCTTTGTCAAGTCACAAAGCTCAATCGATGGTGGAATCACGTGCGGTATTGTTTAAATTTCAAGAAATTTATAATTGAACGCAGATCAATCGGAATAGCTGAAAAATCGCTTTGGTTCATTTTCATTATTAATACAGCGACTGCTTTTATATCCGTCTTCGGATTCTGATAAATATTGATGTACATTTATAGATAAGATATTCAACAAAGATTCATCAACATCATTGTTAGTAGTAGAACTTCTTGTGAAAGAGTTCGTCCGAAGAAGCACTACCCACCGTATACCTACCTATTTCTGCCGCCAAGCAGTAGCATTGCTCGCATTGCTGTTTCCGTTTGAAGGGTACGGGTGCCGGTGAAATTACAGGCACATGAGACAATTCATCTATATGTCTCAGGGTTGGCAGCGTGCGTGTGATGCCTCTGGTGTTGTAGGCGTCCATAAGGCTACGGTAAACTACTTTCCATCAGGTGGGCCATATGCTTGTTTGCTTGCCTAGTGGGATAAAAAAAACGCATCTACGACTTGACGTTGTTCTCTCCCAACTACTCCCAAGGCGTATAACAGTTAAGTAGGTCCAAACTTCGGGTCTTCTCATCAAGCTGTGCCAGTCGCGGCCAGAGCGGTCGCTCTGATTGATGTCGCTAGAGTACAAAATACTTCTTTCCTTTTGGGAACATATCAGAAATTAAGTAGGTTAAAATTCTTAAAACCACTAACTTATACCAGTACCTTGTTTACTAAGCACTCAGTGAATCAATCCACAGTCATCATATACCATATCAGTGTGTTTTCTTGTTTTCCTTGCAATTGAGCCCTGAACGTGACTTATTTTTTACCGGGCTACGGCAAAGCAAAAGGAGAGTAATGAATTTAGCTGTCTATGAATGTACCTATCTAATGTTTGTTCCTCGTAGCTCCGAAATTGCTTAACGGGTTTTGACAAATTATGTTTTTTTAATAATGAAGCGTTTCCGCAAAAAACTCCACCGCGCCGTGGTTTCAGGTGGTTCATTCTTTCAACACCTAACATCGCAGCACATCTGCGAGCATTGCGATGTTGTGTGTCGAAATAGAAATTTCGACACCCAACATCGCAATGCTCGTGCATCGCAAAACAACGCAGGATTTCGAATTTTCTACAACAAGGTCAAGGTCCAAGGCTACAAGGGTACAAGGTCTACAACAGTGAAAAGTTTTTATTTCTGACTAAAATTAGTGAATTGTCATTATCAACCCTTACGGAAAAAAAGCTTTCTTTGATGAAATGTATTCTAATGATTTAGAGACTGACTTAGTTCAGGAATTCATTAATTAATTCAACATTTTCAAAGCCACGCATTTCTTTAGTAATAATTTTGGTAAAACCAGACTCTGGGCTAATAGAAAGTCTATCTTCGTTTCTGCGAAAACAGAGTTTGCAGAACGTTTATCCTAACTTGAGCGTAGCTTTTCTAATGGCATTAAGGCAATTGAGGCAATTTTAATTGTACTCCAGTGACAAATTGTTCGGGTGAGAGAAGCTTTTCTCGTCAAAAATGGGTAAAAAGTTATCTGAAATCGACCATAAGTTGCTCAAGTCAAGAAAAATTAAACGCTTTAGTGCATAGAGTTATTAATTAATGATCAAGGTTATTTTACGACGATATCATCAATGATTTTGCCAACAAATAATTGCGCGTAAAGATATTTATTGTAAGAAAATTTAATATCTTAATGAAATTTATTATTTCTTGACTAATTGCAAGCGCAATAAAGATTATTTAATTACTTTTACCGAATGTACATTACTGTGTAAATTATTAATAATTACCAAGCTTAAACTAATACAAATGCAAACATTAATCATGCACGTTTGTCATGATGAGCTTTAGTAAGCTCAGAAATATACCCAATAAATATTATTGTGCATACATTAGGTAGGTTTTAGTTGAAACTTGAAACCAAAGTGAAAATGTAATGTGGGAAATGTACGAATGAAAATGTAGAGGTACCTAAAGGCGGCAAAAATTTAACAGCTTATTAATACTTGGGAAATGTGTAAATCCGCTATTGCGTCCAGTGCTGGACGAGGCTTCCCCCATATATTGCAATTTTATATCCCCATATAGTATAATTATTATTATTATTTATTATTTAATAGGGGGATTCGCTATAATCACCATACGCTTGGCAGGCGGATTGGTGATCGCCAGTATTGATGTTGCGTACTCAGTAGGATGCTGCTGCCCATTCCCTAGTGTAATCCCTTAGTTAGCTTTTACGACATTCACGGGAGGAAACGAAGGGGTCTTATCCTTGGACACACCAAGACAGTATAGTATATAATATACTCTATTCGTATCTCAAAGAAAGCTATCGATCAAATTCAGTGCGTCAAGTAATACTCAATTTGCGTCAATGTTAACTCGATTATCTATTAAATAATGTGATAAAAATGTCTTAACTTCCCAAAAGGAGCATTATCAGATTGCATTATGTATCTGTTTATCAAATTAACAACTTCACAGATAGGAATTTTGGATGCTCACAAATACCGTGATTTGGACGTTGTCACGAGTGGGGGACGCTTAAAGGCTTCTTTAGCAATATTTTTGGTATTTTCTATGAAAATAGGTAGAGTCACAAAAAGGAGGAGGTTCTCAATTTGGTTGTATTTTTTTTTATGTTTGTTTCCTCATATCTCCTTCGTTTATAAAACGATTTGGAAAATACTTTTTTTCTTTGAATAGATTTGGTCCCATTTTTTTCAGAATCCAGTTATGATGATGGAATCCATGAGGAATTGAGGGAACTCCTCAAATATTGTAGGCATACATATAGCGATTTTCATATTTTCAGCAACAAATCAAGCATTTGCATTCAGAAAGTATCATAACCCTTTCACCACTATGGTTTTTTCATATTTTTTTAAATAAATAGTAATTGTTATATTAAGTAGTAGATATGAGATTGTCATTCCTATCCCAGGTGTAATTGAAACTCAACTTCAAGCGTTTAAAGGCGATGGTGTGGAGGGACGAAACATGCAATCGTAGAAGATAATTTATATGTAGGTAGCTCTAACATGTAATTTATATCACCTAGTACTATGTAGTAGTAGTAGTGTCGCCTTATTCTTGCATTTCTGTATTCGTTTTGAAGTATGATCGCTGATAAATTTTATTTAAATAGGTACCTACCTATTATGTACCACAGTTTTTACTTGTTTTTTTTCTGTAGCCACTTCCAAACATGACTTACCATGGAGTTGCCGTTAACACAAAGTACCTAAAGGCGAAATTCAAATTTAATTTTGTTTTTTTGCTCATTACAGGTTTTTATTGACATTCGTAGCTAAACTAATTATATTTAGGAGACACTTATCAATTGAAAGATGTGTTTTTGATCTCCTGATTCCGGCAAAATCAATGTTCGCTATCTCAAGAAGTGTTGATGAGCTGTAATGGGCAAAAAGCACAATACAATTTAACTTAACATTTATAATAACATTTGATTGTCTTGAGCCACTTGCAAGGTTGAACAAAATAACTTCATCATCTTTATCAGCCTGTAGAAGTTGGGCATAGGCCACGACGAACGGTCTTAAGCTGCCTCCATATACCGGCTTCCCACGGCTTTTATAATGTTTTATTATTGTATAAGTATAATATGTATTATTATGTATTATATTTAGCCCATCCAGACGAAGGACTTCCTCTACTGCGTCGTCCGGGTTGTTGGTGAAAGATAAATGATAGCCTGTAGCGAGTGTTGGTAAATAAGCACTAAGTATAAAAACAATCATGCTCCTATTTTTCAAAAGATAAATGTCTCACAAACTAACATTCCGTCTCCTAGAATCGCTTGACGATAACGTGTTGGTAAACAAACACTACAAAGACAATCCTGCTCATATTTTCAAAAGATAGATAAGCCTCATAATCGTTCTGACGTCTAACTGGAACCACTTTGAAGGTTTTCCGATAAAATATCTACTATAGTTATTCGCGAATATTTACTAATTACGCCAATGTTGCAATATTTAATATGCGCAATATTATATGTATATATAATATTATGTATATATAATATTATGTATAATATAATATATCATCATTGTCTTGCCCTTATCCCAATTTATTTGGAGTCGGCGCAGAACTTTTTCTTCAAATGTTCTTTTTAATATATATTATAATTATTATACCATAGCGCATATAGGTCGCACAACTGACAACCGTTGAGGAATAAAGGTTCTCGAGTGGCGACCACAAACCGGACGACGCAGTAGGAACGCCCCCTTTCGACTGTCTAAAGAAATCATAAACGTCGCAGGAAGCGGGTATGTGGAGGCGGCTCAAGACCATTCTTTGTTGCATTCTATAGGGGAGGCCTAGGTATGTTCAGCATTGGATTTGTACAGACTGATGATGACGCTGATGACGCGAATAGTTGAATAGTTTTGGTTTTACAAATTTGACCTCCTATCTGGTACTTATCAATATATTACAAAAATAAGCAAGTAGTAGGTATGAGCATTGAGTTAAATATGTAATCACTGTCAATAACACTGAGATATCCATCTAGTCCTTATCTGTAGATTGATATAATAAAATGATTAATATAATAGGTATTTCATACTCAGAAATAGTTTGATCCGCACCTTGCTGGGGCTAAGATCTACTTTATCTATTGTTTTAGCTCCGTAATTCAAGACTTTGCCGGTGCTAGCAGAACTGAGCAGACATGGCAGCGAGCGTTATGTACGGGGCCCTACTGTTGTGTCTTTGCGCTTGTAGCACCGTAGCCCGCGAAGATTTCAGTAAGTTTTTAAAATTAGCCATTATTTGCAAATAATACTTACCTTATGCGATTCCAACTGTTTATTAGAATCACATTTTGTAACTTTCGACTGCTTCTTATCAGTTTTTCTTCTTAATTAAAATTTTCAATCATTCTTAGGTATTACTGTATAAGTAAAACCTTCATGTAACGTACTCATATTTACCTGCCAAATGTTATTCTATTAGTTTTCAGTAAAGACAATTAAAGTAGTCTTTGTATCAAAGAATAGTTTTTTAGAGTTCTGCCGTACCTCAAAAGATACAAACGGAACCATTATAGGATCACTCAGGTGTCTGTCTGTGTGTCTGTCACAACCGTTTTCTCCGAATCAACTGGATCAAAAAAGTTGAAATTTGATACACAGATTTGATTTATAGAGTCAGGTGACCCAAACATGGATTTATGTATAATTATGTATAGCGTAGTGTAAATTAACCAATTCTGATTCGGCCGGAAAACTTGAAAAACAACTTGGGTTAATGAAAGAGCTCGAAAGGAAATATACAAATCTATTACTTTTAAAATACCTAATTTAAAACATATTAAAGTAAATATACACAGACGATTCAAAATGAAATTTGTGTAGTAGCGCGAGAATTGATTTCGGAAAACAAACTATCTGCTTTCGTATTAAAGTCGTATATGTCGACATTTAACCCTAGACTAGAGTAGGTACGCCTGGTCTAAATTCAGATTTAGACCATGTTTTGTAATAAGGCTATTTCTATAGATTGCATTTATCGGGGAAAACAACATCTAAATTTAAAATGGTTCTCTAAATTTAAACCGAGAAAAAATTATCGCGTTCCTTTTTATTTCGATCTCTTAGAACAGGCGTGCGATAATTTAGCTCTGCACAAAATAAACAGAATTGAGGTTGTAAGTATAAATCAAACCTATGATTTATAGTCTTGTCGGTATCATACGAAGAACTTATATCTATAACAACACATACCATTGCGTTAGACAACAGGTTATCGCGTATCTGTCATCGATTTTCCGGGCATTGCAGCATTGTTATTAGCAAAATGTCTGTTTTAGATGAGACAGAACACACGTATTTGGAGCTTTCAATAAATGGGAAGACGATATTAATGCCTGAAGATTTACTGAGGAGGCTGGACAAGGAACAAGAAGTATGGCACTGGACGCCGTGGCAGCGGACGAGAGTCGAATACGTTGACAACGTGGCAAGAGAACTGGTTACCAGGGACTCTATTGAAAGCTTCCCGGATGGAATATTTGACGGTGAGTGAAATAATATAGAGACAACGAAAAAAGTGGACGGATGACCTTAAACTGGCCGCAGGTGGCCGCGTCGGCTTCATAATGAAAGTAGTGGAATGAGACTAAATTGGAAAGAACTGGAAGATACCTGTGTAAACAGGACATATATAGGCCATATTTCAGGAGACATATTAGGAGGGTATATAGGCTTCATTCTGTTGGACTACCAACAGCAAAAAAGGCTTAGAAATTAGAAATAATATCAGTTTTGTGTTTATGATATCGTGGGGCTGAACAGTAAAACATGGAAGAAAACAGTGTAGCAAATGTTACAAGACATACCGTTGTTGTGCGTGATGATCGTTGTTATTAATTCAACAATTTTGACAATGGTTTTCCGGCACAATTATCTCGCTTATTAAATCAACTCAACATTGATCGATGAGACCTTGCCATTGTAATATCTCGCCAACAAATAATTATACAAGATAACATGAAACTCGTAAATGAATAAATGAAAATACTTTTATTACGTGCAATGCCCAATGCCCATTGTCAGAATTAATAAAGATTAATCCAAACAATTACAGATGATCAACTCCGAAATGGAGGTTTCATACTCTACGTGCTTTTCGGAATATACGCGTTCACACTACTGGCTGTAGTTTGTAACGACTATTTCATTCCCTCCGTGGAGCTTATCTGTGAAGATCTGAATATACCGCAGGTATGTACAAGCTTAAATTATGCATACATTATTATGTTGATTCACGACTTTCCACCGTGTTTATGATAATCAAAACGTAAATTACCAAAACGACTCAATTTTGTGGTGTAATAGGAAACTACATACTCATAGCCTGTGATTGTATGTTTGATTTACACCTCCACTATCAGATTAATGACTTGTTTAGTGCCTTCCACACAAAGCCCTTTTACTAACTCACACTGCAGATATATAACCCTATTTAAACATAGAGCTCAAAGTAGTGTGTGTTAAGGAAAAAAAACATGTAAGCAGACGATGATGATGATGGTGTGTGTGTGTGTGTGTGTGTGAGAGAGACACAGTTCCTGCCGATTTACTTAATTCACGTAACTAGTCCTGTTTTTTTCGCGACATGATGGAGACGGTTGTGGATAACGGAACTCCTCGATGAGTTAGTAGACTGGTCTTGTTTGGGCTCATTTTGCTTTCATACATTCACATGACAGTCAAAATTAATTGTTTGACAAGGTGTAAAATATTAATTGGAAGTAGGCATATTTTCATTACAAATTTTCAACAAAAAGTATGTGAAGATGTTGAAAGCCCCATGTAAAATCAAAAAATCTTTGTTGTTATTAAAAATGCCCCGAATAGGAGCAACTTTTAAAAACAAATATAAATTTTTAAAAGTTTGAAAGTAAATTATATTAATAATATATGTCTACGATGTAGGCCTCTACGTCTCTCTTCGACGTTGATCGTAGATAGGGGTTATTCCCGCTCGTCCCCACGTCTCGTCCCCACTGGGGACGAGCGGGAAGTTTTTTTCCCGCTACGAATTTCACAAACACATCGTTTACTGAAATAATTTCAAATCACATTGTTTTTGGGATAGGCAGGTTGGTAGAGATCGTCTGAACTAAAATAGCGTAATTTTAGTGTTCCCTTTTGCTTAGTTCCTAATAAGCTAAAACACATTCCAGAATGTAGCAGCGGCTACGTTCATGTCAGTGGCGACATCGTGCCCGGAGTTCTTCGTCAATATGATCTCGACATTCCTGACCCAGTCTGACATGGGTATTGGAACTATTGTTGGGTCTGCCATATTCAACGCCCTTGGAGTGGCCGCTATCGGTGGTCTGGCTGCTATACGGGTAAGATCTTTTTTTTAAAGAATCTGCCTGCGGTGTCGCTCTCGTGATATCGAGATCAAAAATAGTAGTTGTGTTCACCCGTTGTGGCGTATTTCTTCTTCCATGGGTGTGATTTAGTATCAATAAAAAATCAACCAATCAATCATTCAAAAATCCAAACTTTGCCATTAATAATATTTATTTATTAATATTGTCACGGGTATTTATTTATCGCGTGTTACTTTAAAAATATTTTTTTTATTTTTTTTACTTATTCCAGCCAATAGCAATCGGCATGCGGCCAGTCACAAGAGACGTGCTGATCTACATGGTGAACGTGAGCGTGCTAGTGGTGATTGTGTGGGACGGGCAGGTTGATTGGTACGAGGCAATGGTCTTGGGCATCCTCTACATCCTCTATTTCGTTCTGATGTTCAACAGCATGAGGCTATTCGATGTGTATGATAGACTTATTGCTAGATGCAGGAAAGGCAATGGAAGTCAAACCAGTAAGAACTATCTCCTTCTTTTCTGCTTATAATAGGAATATCTCCAATATAATAGGAATATATATAATAAAATTGTAATGGAATTGACGAAAATAATTAACATAATTTAGGATGGATAAATTATTAAAAATATTTTCGGGCAGTGCACATAATATTTGAAATTAATCAATTATCTTATCACAGCTTTATTTTGCGTTTCAATCTTATCTTTGTTTCAACAACCAGGAACGGTTAGGCTACTTCTTCGTGCCTTCTGAATTACAATAATGCGCTGTGTAATCAATTATTGGCGAGTTATTTGCTCTACATTTATAAACATTAGCATTACCATAGAATACGTAATAACCACGCATTACGTAAGAAAGCAGCCGAGTGTCGGTTGCTTTCTTGATTTGAACTGTCAAAACGACGTTATTTTCTGTAGCTTGCTTGTTTATATCGACCGTCACAATGTGCTTGCAACTGAGTTGAATAGATTTGCAGATAATCATTATAAGTAATAATAATAACAACATTACAGCTAATAATAGTAATTAATAATAACAGTTTGGTTCCCGCTCGCAAACTCCCCTTCATTTGATAGATAGTGACAGTTCTTAAATACAAGCTGAGCAACGATGTTAGATTAGTCCATGGAGCTAATTCCCTGTCACATACCTAGTTGTGGTCAAAATGTTAAAGGTTAAATTGCAATTTAACACAATTTGAGTTCTGCTACGTTTGGCGCAAATGTTGCGCAATATTATCAAAACTAACGCGTTTTAAAGGTTTCAAACCATCTAATAATGAGAATATTGAAAGCAATATTTTCGGCTGCTTTTTTTCGTAAGCATGCTGATCATTCCTTGACGTGTGTTCCAGATATCGTATCAGAAAGTAATACCCCTGTAGAAGAAGGGGTAGATAACAAAGGATTTGATGAAAATGGTGTCATAGTTACAACACTTGGCAATCAAGAAAAGGTTCTTGTTTCAGACAAAGGTAATGATATGTCTGTATTGTAATTCGTATTTTTTTTTGCACACTCATGCTGTAAATTCGTATGATCTACAAACTTCATAATATGCACATTCAATCACAATTATTGACTGGACCCACAGCCAAATTATTTCACTATCTAACCCATTAAAGTTAGAAAGTGTCAGAACAGCGCTCGCAAAACGAAAAGTGAGAATAGAGAGAGAGTGGAAAATTAGGAAAAACAATAATTAAAGAAATTCACTTTTCACAAGTTACTTACAATAAGTTTACTTCAATTTCGTCAATATAAACTGATGATAATGACGGTAATAATGCAATTCCAGTACATTATGAAATGTATCAACAAGGAAATAATGATAGTATCGACTGTATATTGATAGTTTTGTAACTTTTGACTTTTAAGTTTAAGATAGGTAACTCAATTTATAATAAACAACAATTATTTTATTAAATTTTAGTTGACCCCGTTGAAGACGCTCCAAAGAAGCTATCGAGTATATTCAGGTTCCCCAAAGGCAAGTCCATCCTTTACATCCTGGGCTGGCTGTACCTCTGGCCCGTGAAGCTAATCCTCGGCCTCACTATACCATCGCCCATCACCTGCAGACGGTGGTATCCGTTCACTTTCTGCATGTGTATTGTGTGGATCGGCGTCAACTCCTACTTCGTTTCTTGGGCTATGACTGTTATAGGTAAGGCTATTTCAAATATTTTACAAAATTTATAGATTTTTACTATTTTGTCCGGCCTAAGAATAGACCCCTCCATTGCAAAAAACACATCAAATATTAACTTCTACTCCAAACTTTAAACTAGTGATTCACCCCGAACAGACCTCACCAAGAATACCTACACGAGATGAAATTATGATGAATTTTTAATTTTATGATTTAAAAGATGAAATTCTTGGATATTTCCTTGTATTTATGTCACGTAGGCAAATATCATGCCAAATTTTTGCATTTCAGATTACTGGTAATATCGCAAAAACTAATAAGTTCTTACCTAAGTCTAAAAAAAATACTAAATAATTTAGGTGTCCATAAAGAGCCATAGAGATGCTGTGGCGTGTCCGGCCTAAGAATAGACCCCTCCATCTCCTCCCATGTCCGTGAATGTCGTAAAAGCCGACCAGGGGATGGGCAGTAGCATCCATCTGAGTATCTACTTATCACCAACTGCGATCACCAATCCACCTGCTAAGCGTGATGATTCTGGCAAATCCCCTCATTGAAACAAGGCCTCGTCCAGCAGTGGACGTAAACAGGCTGGTGATGATGAACAATAATAATTCATGCTGCTTGTGTCCGAATGCTCAACTGTCTCTAAACTATAGGTACCAGAAGGAGGATATCTGAAATATTTTTTTATTTATTTATAAATTCTTAGGCCGGATACATATTAATATTACATAATCATATTTTATTATTGTTCTATTCTAAATTTGTCTTACGAAGTTCGACATTTCCCAATCATTTCCTTAATTAATCTATGTTCCATTATATGTAGTTAAATATAAAATATACATGAAAATAAGCAAAAAAAAGATTTTCATTGTTAGTGCGTGGTAACTGACTTCCTGATGTACTGAAAACTAAATTACTCAAAAAGTTACGTGAATATATCATAAAAAAACCAATTGTAATATATGTAATGTTGTATTTTTGATATCAGGACACACTTTTCTCATTCCGGACTCAGTGATGGGGATGACATTCTTAGCATTCGGTGGATGCCTCCCTGAAGCTTTTTCAATATTCATCATGTCACGAAGAGGTAAGTACTTACTTGTATATAAATATTTTTTTCAATCAACTATATGTTAATCCACTACTATTTTTTTTCAAAATGTTTGATCAATTACTGCTCTATGCGAATATGTTATTCTTGTATATAATGACTGTCTATAAATTGTTAAATTTGTCAAGTATCTTTAGCAGTTGCGAAATTCAATAATACACTTATTACTTCGTGAAAATCAAAACATTCTCAGTCAATCAAAGATTATCAGATAGAGTATGCTGTTGCGATATAATTCATACGATAAATAAATGTGATACTGCGCGTTAATCACTAAAGTGATAAGAAATTACTCACCTGGATTTGCCCTTTTTAGGTGAAGGAGGTATCGGCGTGTCCAATGCTCTCGGAGCCAATTCCTTAGCGATTCTCTTCGCTCTTGGTATCCCATGGCTCATCAAATGTTTGGTCAACCTGGGCCAAGATCTCGAGCAACCAGCTATTCTCATCAATTCTACTGGTATTGACTTTGTCGTGGGATCTCTCCTGGTTGCCGTCACCTGCTTGTGGCTGGTACTTCTAATAGCGAAGTTCACGCTACGCAAAAGTGTCGGATTTGTGCTCAGTGTTCTTTACGTAATCTTTATCACATTTGCAATTCTTGTGGAAACCGGCGTAATTCTTGATAGATGCATTGACTGCTGATTGAGCTTAGCCTTAAGGGTTTTTAATAGTAATTGGTAATGGTTTCATTTCAAATAAATTTGATTTGTATTCTAACTATCCAAAGAAAGGGATGCCTGGAAACTCGATAAAGAAGCTTGATACCAAAATGTATGTAGATTGTGATATTGTAGGTAAATAAGTAAGTAGTCAAAAAATACTCGTTATTAAGTTTTTAAGTAAAGTGTGAACCTATTAAATGTATTTAAATCATAAAAAGCAATAGACAAAATGAAGACAACTGGAAATTATTGTAAAAGATCTGATAAATTCCCCAAAAGTTTCGGTCATTCGGAAAACATCTTTATTGAAATCGCCCTCTACGCATTATAGACACCAGTCAAATTTGCCTTCTTAATTTTTGAAAAAGTAAGAAGTTTGTTATTGCCTATTACTTGCCTGTGCCGTCCCTCCCATAGTCCTTTAGTTTGGACTTGTATTAAAAGGGTGTAAATACTTTACCAACACATAATTTCAAAAGGTATATAAAGTGACCGTTCGTCGTGGCATTCTATGGGCGAGGCCTATGTCCAGCAATGGACTTCTACAGGCTGATGATGATGATATGAAGTGGTCTGAAGGCATGAATATTACTCACTTATCAGTATATGGTATTAATACACAGCATACGATTATTATATTTTAATACATTCACTTGATAGTGTTTCCAAGTGCCGCCATATGTGCACGTATTTATTAGCTCCTAACTAAAAACAGGGGTTCCCCTCTTTTTAGTTTGAGGCCATAATTGTGTTTGTATGTATAGGGTGCGTCTAGACTAAAACTGAACGCCTCTCCAACGCTTTTACTTAGCACTTGATATTAAGCTTGACGTTTGAAAACAGTCCTTGTGATTACGATTTATGGAATTATTTTGACGTGATGGAATAGTTGGGCGATCAGTTTTAGATTAAACGCACTCTACATAATGTGTCCACAGACAGACATATATTATATGTCTGTTTGTCTGTGGCCTCATAGCTCCAGAATGGAAGCTCTGATTTCATTGCGTTTTTTTTATGAAAGATGTTGTTTACGGGATGATTTTTAGCTATGTTTGTTGGAAATTGTTGAAGCCGTTTCCAGGATCAACAGCTCGCAAAACTATTTTTTGAGGGTATTCGGGCAAAGCTCAATATATTCATTTTCAACCGCATCAGGCTCTAAGGGTATGATGATGACCAGCGTAGAATGAACAGAATCTAGGGTCCTACTGAAGCTGAATCTTCAAGTATGATTTCAAACTTCAAATTAAGACGATATGCCATGTCTTTCTGCCGCAGACTCCTGGGTCAGATAATGACCAGCATAGCTATATAAATAGCAGCTTAGGATGAATAAGATCTAGGATGCAACGATGTATTTTCATAACATAACATAATACCCAACCAACATACATAGTCCTGATCCCATACTAGGATTCGCTGTGTCGTGTTATCAAAGAACGAAGAGTACCAAGGACCACAGCACCCAGACCCGGAATAAATATTTACTCATGCAAACATTTGTCCCGCAGCGGGAATATAACCCGCACCTTTTGCATCTCAGACAGCTACTCGCCCTCTGTGCCACGGAGCTGTCGAAGGTGTTCCGTTTTTACAATTTTAATGGAACACTCAATAATAGTCAGGGGTTTTTAAATCTTTATTTAATTGACGATTGTATTCACTTGAAAGTCTGTTTATCTGCAGGCTTTACGATAATATAATAGGTTATCAGCACCGTGTGTTCATTGAAAGTACAATGGAGTTAAATACTGAACGATACGCTCAGATATATAATAATATATGATCTTATAGTATCTGCATTATTAAAGACCTTTAATTTAGACCAGTCCCAGAATAGGTTTAATTTATCTATGCACTATAAACTCCATTAATTACCTATGCGTAGGTACCTCTTTCTTACTATGTAATAATTAATAATGTATTAATAATAATTAATACTTAGTTATAATAAAATAACATCTATCAATGTATCTGAAACCACAATTCCATACTAAACAGTAGGTAATTCTCGAAAATGTTTCCTTTGCGACCTCATTCAGTCTAGTTTGACAGTTTTCAAAAACTATATGAAATTTCGTTTCCAACTATACTTTTACTGACAGCCTTAGTTTTCTTCTCGTTTTCGCTAAGGGCGCTGCAAGTAAATGTAGGTATGGAAAGAAACGAAACTTTATATAGTTTCGAAATCTATCAAAACCCGTACTAACCCCCCAGGTAAAACATTATTTGAGTGGTTTCGATCTGTTATTACCAACTACTTTATAAAACATCGGTGCAGCCGTCGTAAGGCGCTGTTTGAGATAGCTGGTTGAAAAGGTAAGTAAATGCTCTAAGGGTAAATGGTTCAACTACTTGAGCTTCTTAAAAATATTATCTTTTTTCTTATGGAACTATCAATTTGATGTAGGGCGATAAGGGGAAATAGGGTGCTTCTAGTCTAAAATTGCACGCCTCTCCATCCGCTTTTAAGGCCACAGCACACTGTCTGCGTATGCGTAGACGTAGATGTGCATGGCGACGTAACATGACGTTGTAATGTATGGAACTGTATGAGACATGGCACACCGCTTGCGTGACGTGCACGCAAGTGTGAACATACGAAGTGACGCGCGTATCTACGCTATGTGCAGCATACGCAGCCGGTGTGCTGTGGCCTTTGTTGTACTTTGCACTTGACACAAGCTTGACTTTCGAAAACGATCCTTGTGGTTATGGATTATGGAATATTTTATTTTTACACAATTAAATAGTGGGGCGTTCAGTTTTAGATTAGATGCACTCTAGTTTAGTTTGCGTACAAACGTGTATAGCTGCAGAGCAAAAATAAATCCAGTTAATGCATGTTGCTTTTATTCAATCAAAATACTCTCCATTAGTATAACATATAATCATCCGTGTAATTTTTTTTCAATTATGTTATGTTTACTTAATTTAGAATAACATATCTAAAATAAAACTGTAATGGACCAAATCTTTACCTTAAATTTAAAAATTTATGAGGTCAGCATCGTTACCAGTATAAGATTAAGACATTTTATTTTATTCTCTAGCATCTAGGATTAGTTTCATCATGCTCTTACCCCTCAAAGTGTGTGAAAAGGGCTGTTACATCTATATGACAAAATATATACATAAGTTGGGCCACACACCAGGAGGCTGAGTCTAACGCCGAGATAAATAGACGTTACATAGCACGTACTAATGCTTAGACCAGAGGCCTTAGACAAAGTAACATTCTAATAGTGATGACGCCAGTAGAAAAGTCCAAAATGTATGGGATTGACGTTAGCTATCGATATGTCACGTGGTCTGTTGTATTGTGTTACGACTGTAGAAATGGAATCGCTTCGAAGCGAATGCCGTTTGGCTAGGCATGCTGTCCCTCTCACTGTCACACAAATTTTAAAACAAGAGTGTTCGAGAGTGACAGGGACAGTTCTAAGCATTAGTACGTCCAAGTAACGTCTCTTTATCTAGGCATAGGTTTTTTGCAAACAATTGACACGGACGTATGGTGTAGGTAGTGTAACACGGTTTTTATATAAAAACCGTAAACACTGCTGAGCGCCCCTAGCGTACGCTCTGTGAACCTCATTTCATACAAAAATCCGTGTAACACTCCATCACCATCATAACGAACCTTTAGATGCCCACTGCTGGACGAGGCCTCCCCGTTAAGTACAATGGGGAGACTTGCAATAACTACCACGCTTGGCAGGCGGATTGGTGATCGCAGTATTATGGTTGAGTACTCAGGTGGATGCTGCTGCCCATCCCCTGGTGTAACTACGTCCATACGTCCCTGTAAATTGATTGTTAAAACTCAGACTTCGGTCTCAATATCCGAAGTCCAAGTTTTGCAACAACTATCGTACGATGACGATTATGATTCGTCTTTGAATTACATAGTAACTATCAACTAATCTTTGCGCGCGCTCGATATAAATGATACAGATTAATGGCTATAGTTACTACGTATTACACGGACGATCGTCGTAATCGATATTATTTCGATTTGCAATTGCAAAACCCAGACAAAGGAAAATGTTCAGTCATTAAAAAAAATGTTCGTATGAACCTAAATAAACAATTTAAGTTCATAAGAACATTTTTTTTTAAATTATTAACTATTGGCATGGGCGTTCGACTTTTAATCAATAGTCTAGAGTTCGAATTCAGCATGGGCCTTACTTCTTTCATTGTTATCTTAATTTTTAAGCATTAATTTAAAGTAAACAAAAGTGTTTTTGTTATGGATTTGTTTTAACTACCTACTTCGTTTTGTTTGTTTACTCTGTACCGTCCATCTTGAATGCTTAGTAAGTATACAGGGTGTCCCACGGCTATGCCACATGGAGGGAAAGTACCTTGAATATTGTAGATGGAACATTTTACTGAAAGAAGACATTATTTGAATTTAAAAAACTATTTAAACTGCATTCATAGATATTTAAATAATTACATGGTTGAACCGGGAATCGAACCCGTTACAAGAGAAAAATAATCACTCTGTAGCTTTATCATACCGATCGAAAGGCTTCATCACAAGGATTATTTTTTGCTAAGTAACATAGTGTCAGAAATAAAAGGAAGACCCTGAAATTTAACATTTTTTATACAAAATTAATCAATTTATCAAATGCTCAAAATGAGTCCCTGTTCAATACAAAGTCGCACTCTTTTGATTATTTCGCTCCCTGACGATTTTTTGATCTTGTTTTGGTGGATATTTAGAATAATACGTTTAACTTCTGCATGTAGCTCGTGGACACTTTAATACTGGTTCTTCTCAAGTGGGTAAGTCATTTATTAGTAATAGGTACTTATGATAATGTCAGTTTTATGTCCTTACGGCAATGTCAGCTTTTCATTTTTCTGAACAAAATTTATCATCAAATGGTAAAATTCTTGTTCTTCCTTTTATTTCTGATACCATGTTACTTAGCAAAAAATAATCCTTATGATGAAGCCTTTCAATCGGTATTATAAAGCTACAGGATGATTATTTTTCTCGTGTAACGGGTTCGATTCCCGGTTGAACCATGTAATTATTTAAATATCTATGAATGCAGTTTAAATTGTTTTTTAAATTCAAATAATGTCTTCTTTCAGTAAAATGTTCCATCTACAATATTTAAGGTACTTTCCCTCCATGTGGCATAGCCGTGGGACACCCTGTATATTATAGGTACACTATAAATGTTCTAGAACATAATTAAGTTTAACATTTAGTAGATTAAATTGCAAATTTTGTGTTGCCTATAATAGCTATACCTATAGTTTACACAGTTTTAAACACAAAAGCTTGAGAATATTCTCACACCAACCTCATTAACAACCTTATTTAATGTTATGAAGAACGGTTATTTATAACATGAGTTATTTATTATTAATAGATATAAAATAAATAATTTGTTTAATAATCACCAATATGGGAAACCTTGAGAAATTCCAATTCGAAAACAATAAAAAAGTTTTAAACATAGATCAAAATACGTTAAAATATCAAACTTACGTACATACATACATAACATCACGCCTTTTTCTCAGAGGGGTAGGCAGAGACCACGGATTCCCACTTGCTACGATCCTGACATACCTCTTTTACCTTCATTCACTCTCATATATTACTAGCCTATGGCTTAGGGTATTTTTGACTTTTTTAAACTTACGTATTTCATATAACTATTTACATTCAGATATTGGACTACCACTAGACATTGACACTGCTACCACTAAACCTGCACCACTAGAGCTGACTGTATAAAATCAATCGGTGACGAATTTACCCTACTTTACAAATTTATCCAATGACGAAAGTGCCCTAACCTAAAAATTACCCAATTTTTATGATTAACTTTCAAAATAATCTTCTCAATACACTCTTCTCTTTAGTCAACCCTGTTTCCGCTTTCTCGAGCCATAACTTCTAAATTAATAAGGTGATACAAAGTTTACATACCTATACTTAATATACGACTAGATACATATTTTCATACAAAGTTCAGGTTGACGCTCTACAGTAACATACATATATATACACACGCCTTAATTCACGAAGGGGTAGGCAGGGTAGGCAGAGCCTCAATGTGCCTCTTTTCTGTGTGGGTAGCGCAGTGGGAATATAGACGTGACCAGTGGCAAGCTCATCGCTGCTATTGCTTTCCAACGACTAACTCAGCTACTCACATAATAATACACTTCTATAAATAAACCATGGTTGCTGTCCGCTGTGTCCGGCCTGAGAACAGACCCCTCCATCTCCTAAGGGATTACACCAAGGGATACAGGCAGCAGGACTTATTCCACTTTTCCCCCTTGAGAGAATCCCCCAGCATACACCTGAGTACTCAATACCAATACTGCGATCACCAATTCCCCTGCCAACAGCGGTGATTATGGCAAACCCCCCCCCCCCATTGCATTCGATGGGGGAGGCTTCGTGCAACGGTGGACGTCTAAAGGCTTATGATGAAATAAGCCAGCAGCCAAGAAAAATCTTATACCAACGAAAATTACCCAACAAGTCCGCTAACGACAGGAAGTGACAAGAAAGAGCAATAGTTTAAGTAGTTTTTCCGTCTATTTTCGCTTTAAAAATATGAAAGGTTAATTCAATTTATCCATAAAAATATAAACACATAACTAAAATGAAAAGTTCTAAGTTTATACAGTATATTATATATTACAAAACTCACTCTTTCAAAAACGTTGTAAAAGTTACCTATGCCTAAGGTATAAATTTAATTTTCGAGTCACAAGAAATCACTATTCACATTCTTGTAAAAGTACATTATTTAGTCTTGACACAAGAAAATGGCGGCGAATAATTTAAGAATCTTTCACTGGATGTAGTCGGGGAACAACAATCTGAAGTCAAGACTCGCTGGGCAAAATTAATTGCTCAGATTGTTGAATAAAATTTAAACTACATTCTCGCGGGTGTTGTTCATACTTTCGCCCCCTGTAACGCCTGTGGAACACAAAAATTTAATGTAAAACATTTCTTTTACATCGTGCTATGTAACATAGTGTTATGTACCGGGTGATCATGAGATTATGGGAAACAAATAGGTACAAAAGACGCGAGGAGTACTCGCCGGTGCACCGTTAAACGAGGATAAGGCATTTCATGTTACTCATTTATTTATTTATTTAATTCATTAATTAACACGGTTTTACACCAATAACATGAGTCTCATGAGTCTCTAACAAGTCTTCGAATTACTGTAACTGTAGGCATAACAAGGTGGAAGTGAAATGTGTATATAGGTTATTAATGAACACGAATGAACATTTTCCGATAAAGCTGGCTTGACAATATTTAGTTGTTTACTGCGCAGAACCTAGCAATTATTCTCCCACGCGGCCCGGTCCAAACCACAACAGATGTTTATGAAGCGAGGCTTTAAATATTGTAATAGCGTGCACCATCTTAGTTTTGTGTATTTTATTCATGTAACTTAATAACTTCTTAGGAAAATAGGCATGTTCAACTAAAACTTCAAAAGCGTGGTGCACTTGGTTTACCCTATTACTGACTGATTAAGAGAATCCCAATGTACTAATTGATGATTAATGACTGATGATGATAAAGGCGATGTTGGATACGTTACCAGTCATCGGTATTCCGTCGTGTCTACGCAGAGCCCGCGCCCATTGGGCCTTGAAGGCGGAGGTCACGTCATGGTTTGTGAAGCAGAAGAGAATCGCCACGCATAGACCCTAAACCGAATTAAAAATAATCACAGATTGCCTTTAGATGGTCAGAAGGCTAAGCCTCGGATTATAGACAATATGTCTAACTCGACGTTTTCATAGAAGAATATTGGTAAGCCCGCGATTTCATCCGCGCGGAGATTTTTCCAAACTTCAACACCCTGCTGCCTGAATTGCAGAAATTCCTTTCTTAGCGCACCGCTAGATCACAAAAAGAATATACTCTCCAAATTGCAGGTCTCTAGGACTTCACGTAGTCAGTCAGCGAATGAGGCAGTCAGTCACGCAACGATTTTATTTATATTAATTGATAGTAGGTATCAAAGTTCTCTCAAACTGACAAATCTTTAATGAAAATGTCGAGGTCAACAATCTGAGATTTGGCTCCTAGGTAGAGTTTTTGTACGTTTACGAACGAAGAATTGTTTTACGTTTTTCACTTTTTTTTTGTGTGCATACATGACACAGTGACATGTGAATTTTCCGTTTACTCTCTGTAGATCCAGTGATCAAGATCCAATTGGTTCTATTGAGAAAACTTTTTCTCTTTAGATCCATTTCTGATGATTTGGTTCTAACAAGAACTTTTATCATCTGTAGATCCAATGATCAAATTGATTTTGTTCCAGTGAGAATACCTTTTGTCTTTAGATCCAATTTTGATGATTTGGTTCTAAGAAGAACTTTTACTTTCTGTAGGCCCAATGATCAAGATCCATTTGGTTCCAGTGGTAATACTTTTTATCCTTTAGATCCAAAATTAATTACTTTGATCTAACAATAATTTGTTCACTCTGATTAAAAAGTTCTTGCTTTGCTTCAGGCTGATTCTAGATGAATCGCTTTTTTAAAAATAGGTATATTAAATATATATTATAGGTTTGTTAAATTCTGACTTCTCATTTACCAGTTATTGTAAAAGTCGTTTGTATTTAAAAATCAGGCCTTATAACGTCAGTTTCGTAGTTTATTCTCAGTAGATCCAATTTGTGACGCAATTTTTTTAAATAGATTTTATGAGAAAAAAGATTCTTAATGGAACCAATATGGATCTAGTCATTTTCTAAGTAGATGCAATAGATCCAATTTGTGGCGTAGTTTTTTAAAATAGATTTATTGGGAAAAAAAGATCTCATTAGAACCAGTTGGATCTTGATCACTAGATCTACAGAGAGTAAACGGAATTTTCACTTATAATATCTTTGCGGACTCGCACTTGTTTACACTACGATTTGTGTTACATAGGTACTTGCAGATTCATATAGAGCGTGGGTAACGCAGTAATTTATATTTAATATGTGGCGTGGGCCTCCACTGAAGTTATCTATTATCAAAATCCAAGACGGACCCAAGAGGTAGGCTCGTTAATATATTCAGTCCCGGATAAGAGCATTTCCCCCCTTTTCATCGTCAGCACTTTTCAAATCAGTCCCAAAGAAATCCTTCGGAGTAGTGAAATATCACATTCGCCTCTGAAACGCTGACAATACCCATAAAATTACGAATTTTACTCATCCCTTAAAACCCTGAAGTGGCCTATTCTAATCATTCCATTTTATTGGAAGGATAACACGTCTTGTTTGTTTTAGCAATATTACTTCACAGTTCACACCAGCAAAAAATATACTGTAAAATATATATATTTGCTGTAAAATCCCCGTTTTAGATACGATAAGGTACCTAATTACTATAGTCTCAAAATTATTTCCGGTAGGTAGGTACATACATTCTTAGGAATTTGCTCATTCAAGGCTCATTCATTAGGTACTTTAGAAGATTATTCTGTTTGTGACTGATAAATTTGAATTATCAATTATTAATTATCTGTCATTAGCAATGATAAAATATTTTTTTTAGATGATATCTTAATTTATCAAGAAACATCAAATAATTATACTTTTTGAACGGTATAATCATGGTATCATAGGTAGATGTGTAGCTATTCAATGTTATGTGTGTATACATCATGACGTTCTGCTGCGCTAAATTTTCTAACAAAACATGTTAGCAAAACATGATAAGTATATGTTTGTAAAACACCAAAACATGGCGCAGCAGACCCGGCTTTATGATAACATAAGGTACATAGCTCACCTGCAGACTAGTCAACAACGCAGATACAACTTGGTAGACCTTTTCGAAAGGAGACTCGGGTGCCGGACGTAGTGGAATCAACACGAAATGGAGACCAAATAGTGGAATCTAAGGTTAAAGAAAAGTCCTTTATAATTTCAGGCTACCCAAAGCTTAAAATATGGTCCACTATATTTTAAAGCTTAAAGTAGTATATTTGACGACATTTGTGGTGCAGCGGGCGTGCAGCCGGCTGAGACGCAAGAGGTGCGGGTTCAATCCCCGCTGCGGGACAAATGTTTGCATGATCTGCAAATATTTGCAGTCTGGGTCTGGGAGTTGTGGTACCATGGTACTCGTAGTTCCTGGTACCCACGACACAGGGAATCCTTGTGTGGGATCAGGAATATGTATGTGTTATGTTTTGTTAAGTTACTTATAGGTTTTAAGTAAACAAAAAGCTTAATAGTTATTGAGTTACTAGGATGAAAATATTATGTCAGTAATTATGAATCCGTTACAATTTGAGTACAAGGATAGTCATTTTGAAAATAACTCTGTAACTTTGTCTTTGGCCATACATGACTGTGTTACAGATAGTAATTAACTTGTGATTGGCATGCATTATTTTTAACTATGTAATGACTCGTGGCGTTCTAGGGGCGAGGGTTATATCCAGCAGTGGACTACAGGCTGATGATAATGATTATGATGACCATTGCTGCAAATGGAAAACCCCCTAAAATCCCCTCCCTTTACGTGAAGTTGATTCTTTATTGTTAACATTTGCGTAGATACTAGGTAACTATTATTGATAAATCTTCTATAAATCTGTAGTTTTGCTTGCATTTCACTCAGCAAGGTATAACTGGAAATACTCTTACCGTTTCGAAGTATAACAAATACCAACGATTTCAAACTCGCCGTGCTTACAGTGCTTTTAGTAGAGGGTGTCGTTAACTGAATTAAGGATCACGTAAACACTCCGACCGAATCGTTACTGTTTTATTGGATAGCTGAGAGAAACTTCCAGTTGCGAGTGGTTCTTTGTGTCTTTGTGAGGTGAAATGTAATCTTAAGTTTGAATTTATTGACAGATATGCCTTAAAGAGCTCCTCTAAAGAGGTTGTTTTGTTTTTAACAGACTTCACAAAATGGAGGAGGTTCTCAATTCGGTTGTATTTATATTTGGTACCTCATATCTCCGTCGTTTATTAACCAATTTGAAAAAAAAACTTTTTTCATTTGAATAGATATACTTCCAGATTGGTCTCATTTCATCATCAGAATCCAGTTCTGATGATGGAATCCATGAGGAATTGAGGGAACTCCTCAAATATTGTAGGCATACAGATAGCGATTTTGATATTTTCAGCAACAAATCAAGCATTTGCATTCAGAAAGTATCATAACCCTTTCACTACTATGGTTTTTTCATATATTTTTTTCATCCAGATATTTAGTCGAATACAATGGCGGAAGTCGGTTTTTTAAATGAAAAGTTATTGTATATAGCTTCGCACGGCTTGTGTAACTTTTAGTTTCAAGTATTTTTTGCAATTTGCAACTTTACACTCTTTTCAAGTCGTTAAAGTCTCAGTCAAGTCATGATCGAGGAAAGCGGTGGCATCTTAGAAAAGTCACGCAATACACTTCAATTTCATTTCACGAGAGTATGCATTTAAAATAAGCTACACCGGTTAAAATACCACAAAAATTACACGATAGCATTCTAAGACGAGGCTGAAAAACAGCGTGGCTGAGCCCTCGTCCTTTTCGCTTACCATCTTTATCTTCAATATTATATTTGTAATTAATGATAGTGTGAGTGAATAAATGCCCTTTTATTTATTTATCACATTCTGATAAATTTAAATTTGTATAACTATACAGATAAATACAGATCACTAGCGTTTAAGCTTACTTTCAACTCGATACCTATTATTTTTCTACTCGATGCTATTTTTGCTATTTTTAGACTTTGGTACGCAAATTTGTATCATAGCAAATAGATTATTTTTTCTAAAATAAATAATAGGAAGTATTAGCCGCCGCAACACAAGTATAACCAGCACGGCTGCTAACAGAACTTAGCTTTTAGTACCACTTACTAACATCATAATTTTTTTTTATTGTACTTGTTTTATGAATAAACAAATAAATAAATACCTTTGGCAGTTCCTGAGCAAATGAACGGCTAGGTTAGGGACACCTAAAAGTAGCTTGTGTGTGTGGCATAAGCTTTCCTTGTTGTTGGTTCGCCGTTATGGTTGGGTATACAAACAAATATCTCAACACCAAAACTTTCGCTTTTTTTTATATTAGTGGGATTTACCAGCAGAAGCGCAGCTCGGGTTGCTTTCTTCGCGGCCAGTGAAGCGTGCTGATTCGGCGCAGGGTGAAGCTTTGTGAGTAAGACACGCACCACGTTGATAAGGAAAACTGTGGGATGGCAGGAAACAAAAATATGGCTATTAGAAAGAAAGAAAAGTAAAGTCTTCCCAGAAAGAGTAGAAACAGAGTAAAGTGGCGTGCAATTAAATAGTGCACTAGACTAATAAACCACAGTACCTCTCAAACTCATTTATGTTTATTTATTTTTAACCGACTTCACAAAAAACGAGGACGTTCTATTTTTTATCTTTTTTTTTATGTTTGTTACCACATATCTCAGAATCCAGTTCTGATGATGGAATCCATGAGGAATTGAGGGAACTCCTCAAATATTGTAGGCATACATATAACGATTTTGATATTTTCAGCAACAAATCAAGCATTTACATTCAGCAAGTATCATAACCCTTTCACCACTATGGTTTTTTCATAATTTTTTTTTCATCCAGATATTTAGTCGAATACAATGGCGGAAGTCGGTTTTTTAAATGAAAAAATGTTAAGTATTTTTATTTTTTTTATCCTGAATGAAGAAATCCGTAGAAGAATCAAAGTCATCGCATAGCGCTCAGAATTTGAAAATTGAAGTGATAATGGACAGGTCATATAGCTCGCAGAGCTGACAACCGTTGAAGAATAAAGGTTCTCAAGGGGCGACCATAAACCGGAGGACGCGGTAGAGGAAAACCCTCCGTTCGATGGACTAAAGAAATTATGAACGTAAAACGGAACGGTTTAACGTTAACGGAAGGCGGCTCAAGACCCTTCGTCGTGGCATTCTAGGAGGGAGGCCTATGTCCAGTAATGGACTTCTACAGGCTTGCGATGATGCAGATTTTATTTAAAGTTAAAAATAATTTAAAGTTTTTGTAATTAGTTGTAACGTTTAAAAAATATACCTACTTGAATATGATTTTTATTTCAATTCGATATCTTGCATAGTTTAGGAGGTATTGAGGCTTTTCTAAGTGACCCTATTTCATTGCACGCCATTATTTAGTATTTTTGGCAGTTTTACTCTATGAAATTGCTCTTTCTGACGATTCAAACTTTTCTAAGAACGCACTTGGGTACACGAATATTAGACTTGTAAGGAAGAAAGGCCAATCACGCACTACGCCTCTTAGGTGCTACAATCAGGTTAATTCAATATGTATGTATCAGGTTCTTTCAACGCTCAATTAGTAATTAACGGCTGCACCTGGAATATTATATATTATAATATAATATACATGTATAGGATGTTTTTTTGAACTGGGACAGTATGGGCATATCCGAATCCTTAAGAGATACGGAATAACTGTCTTTGCAACCATTTACTCATTTTGTATGAAAACTATATTGGTATAGTAATTTTTTTTGGTCAAGCGTGAGTTCTCCTTAAAAATGAGTTGTTTTGATCAATTTTTTTTAATGCTTATTGACTCAGTTTCATGTAAGGATTGTTTCATTGTATGGGAAGAAAAAAACGTAGCAGTAGATGTTAGTCACTAGAATAGTCATAAAATGTAGGTAGTTATAAGTTTTATGACATTCAATATTACGATTAATTATTATTATTACATCTTAATTTACTATTGCTTTTATAATGACATGATAATGGATGTATTCACCTAGTACCTACTTGTGGGAAATAAAATTGTTTGTATGTCATAATGTATGAATGAGTATGTTGGACATGTCAATGTAAACCACCAATGTAAAGTTACCATATTCAAAACAAATAAATTATCTTTATCTATATCTTATCTTTATAAAATTTTATAAAATGTTTTCTCATACAATTTGACATAATCACTACGCTGGGCAGACAGATTGGTGATCGCAGTATTGTTGTTTTGTTGAGTACTCAGGTGGATGCTGCTGCCCATCCCCTGGCGTGATCCCTTGGCCGACTTTTACGACATCCACGAGAGGCTAAAGAGAGGTCTATTCTCAGGCCAGACACAGCATGGCATCTATATAGGTAGGTATATTACAGATCCTTTGGATGAAAGTACATCTATATTTTGCTTATGTACAAACAAACAAACTAACAGAGCCAATGTTCTAATAGATTAATAGGCATCATTGACGAGAGCCAGATGGTGCGATTGGCAACTATCCATATCCATCCAAGGTTCACTTACTCAGGTCAGGACGTTCCATATATTGTTTACGGTTATGCAAATTCAAGGGCCCCTTAATAATACGTAAAGCATTACGTATTTTTAATGGCATGGTTTGAACCTACTTCCCTTTATTTTCAACAAGGCTCTTATTTTGTATTATTATAAAATATCAATGTCACTAATATTTGTAATACAGGCTCGGCCTCGTTTAAGTGTTAGAGACTTGCGTATGCGTAATAGTAACTATATAGTTCATCAGTACCTACCGTAGCCATTATCAATTGTTACATAACCGATTGTTTAAATAACCGGCTAAAAACATACCAACGCTGCCCCTCTAGTTAACACAGAGAACTTCGCTTCGCTCGTTCAATATGGGTTACATTGGGTAGTCTGTATAAAAATAGATGACGCGTGATTGTCTTACACAGGGTCACATGTCCTGCTAATATTTAGTTTCGGATGTCTCTATAATTTAGCACCCTGACTTGCCAAATACGAGATTGTACATCACATGAACGTGAGATTTTTCCTTAACAACCCCTAGAGATGATTGTGTTGTTTCGCTGGTAGCCTGGGTTAGATAAACACTGCGTAATACTTTAGGACTTTTTGTGTTTTTTAGGGTTCCTTACCTCAACAGGGAACGTATTCTCCGTCTGTTTGTCTATCTGTCTGTCTGTCAAGACTCTTTTTCTGAGAAACGGCTAAAGGTGTCAACTTGAAATTACATCTTTGTGAGTTTAAAATGCCGTAACAAAAAAACAAGCTTCCAACTCCATGCATTCAAAAGGTTGCAGTGTGTCCATTTTTTGTCTGAAAATGGACACACACTGCTGAAACTGAGGAATCTCAATGTTTTTTAATCCCTAAAATGGGATGGTAAAGTTGTTGGAGGAAAAAGGGGTGAAACAAGAAAAGGGCAATGACGATTTTGATTAAAAAATACGCATAGGTATCATCAGATCACGATCTTGCTCGCATTTATCCGTTTTATTTATGTGATTATTATTTTGTATCCTCATGTAGGTAAAAAGAAATGGCGTTGGCGTCGTCTGTGCCTAATACAATATAAATGCCATCCAAAATATAACCAACTATTGCAAACAATGTATTTTACTAAACAGAATTTCTGCGTCCTCGAATCCTTTAAAACTTTATAATTTCGTCAGGACTTTTATTTAACTTAAAGTTTAATCCAGGCGAAAGGGAATAAAAAGCTGCTAATTTTTTATGACATTGAATTAAGAAAGATGGAGTTGGGGTTATTCATGAGTCATCTTAGTGATTTATAACGGGCATGAGTTAACTTAAACGACTTCGTTTTATGCCTTTAATATCTGTGAATATAGCACAGTTAGGTTTGATTTCATCAACAAATAACAGGCGCTTAAACAACTGTTTAGTCTAACCAATGCTTTTTGACAGGGGTTTCCAAAGATTATCTGTCACCTTGACCAATGGTTAATTTAACAAGACATTTACTAACTAACAGAGTATGGTGAAATTGGCTCTTAAGTTAATCAGACACATAATCAGTCGAGTTTGTGTGTATTGACTGGACGTGATTTTTGTGATTTAGCTAAAAAAACAATTCATCTTTTTCCATCCCCCAGGGGTGTAACCATGAGCTCTTATAGCCATTCAGTTTAAAAACTATTCTGTACAATATATCGGTTCATCGTTGACATCCCTCATCATTGAATAACTTTAATCGCAGAAGGCTAGATCTTCTGCGACTGTGCCTTTAAAATTGCTGCGGGCATAACAGAACCGATATTTTGTACTAAATAGTTTTTGAACTGAATGGCTATAAGAGCTCATGGTAACCCAGCAGGTCTTGTTAAATGAAGCAGTATTTTCCCCACGCCATTTTTTGTTTAGCTTTATCGTCAGCGAGCTATCCCGCCGAAGTAGTTCACAGAGCTTGTCCATTTTTAATCTGTTTTACCTCATCATCATCAGCTTTTAGAAGTCCACTGTTGGGATAGGTCCTCTTCCATAGAATGCCACGTCGAACTGTCTTGTACCACATCAATCCACCGACTTCCTTCCGACTGCGTCATCCAGTTCGACTCGAAAACGTTTACGGTTGTTGGTTCAGCGAGCTATATCGTCTGCTAATTTCCACTTTAACTTACTAATTCTGAGAGCTATGTCGGTGATCTTGGTTATTTTACGGATCTGCTCGTTTCGTGTTGGGTTTTATGCGTATCGTCAAAACTGCTATTCGTCATTACCCAATTTTTAAATGTTGAGCTGAATGAACTGTTTTACCTAGAAATTTGTAATTCCCCATGTGATTGGATCATGGTACAAACTTTCATTGAATACTATCACGGATATCCTGTGATTAAAACTTTTCGAATTATGGAGGGAAAGTTGTTACTTTAGTTCGAAACCCTACACTATACGTGGTCCGATACGTGTTGAACATTTTATTACTGCATGGTAGAGCCTGAAAGTTCAGGTCTAAGTTTACCAACACCTACATGAGAGGTTTTACGGCTGTAGCCTAACCACAGTTTTCAGATGTTTTCATAAACTATCTGTCGTCATCGTTACTGATGCACGATGGTTACAGGCTAAGGTTACATTTAACAGCCCGTTTATGTTGGTGAACTTTGGCTAGAAGTGAAAATAAAACAGAAGTAACAAAGAAAAGCTTGATAGTGTGAAGCACAGATCGGATATCTGTGGTGCGAAGGAAGCTATTAATGTGGTGTTATTTACTCGATGTGGTGATAAACCATAAAACAGAATGTAGCGTATTACGCTGTTCTGCCAAAGTTGTTTGTTGTTTGGGTCATTAACAACAAATTATGTGGATGGTTAAAGCCAGGGTTTTCAATTACGATGGCGACATTCATGTGATGACTGTGACTTTGATGTTACTAAAGGTTTCTTATAATGTGACGTGTGGTGGGATTTATTGTAAACTGAAATAATTGAACGAGCGAAGCGAGTTCTCTGAGTCAAGTTGGAAGAATCGGCGTTTGTATGTATGTATGTTTGTCCGATGAAAACTTCCAAACCGTTAATCCCATCTTCATGAAATTTGGTATGGGGGTAGATAGTATTGGTACAATTTGTAGGTAAGGTTATGAGCTATATCGGTCAAGGGGTTACTGAGATATTGGGGTCCAAGACGGGGGTTAAAAAAATAAAAGTGAGACAGTCCGATCAAGTGGGGTGTCTAATGAAAGCGCTTTGGTTGGAGATTTCAAAACTGTTTCTAAAAAATATTTAGACTTAGTATTTTCCGAGATATTAGGGAAAATAAAAAACGAAAAAATCAAAAATTCTAAGGTACTTCTAGCAATCCCACAATGCTGAAATTTGGTATGCTTGTGGCTTTTGTCTCACAACTACAGGCAAAAGTCTGAAATTGAAGAATTTAGAGACATGTACCTTATAAAACAATAACCAATATAAAATCCGTTGTTGACCTCGCATTTCTAGGAATTTGAATGACATTGGAGTTCTATGATTTCGTCAAAAGGACGTTACCAATTAATTCGTCAGGTACTTGATATTCTAACAGGTATGTACATAGTATGAACGCCCCGTTGCTTAGTCCTTATTCAAAGGTTATTTCGATGATGTGTAGGAAATTAGCGATTAAATTAGAGGTGAAAATTGTATATCTCAGTAAGTAAATATTTTTAGAAATCGGTCAAATAAAAAATCTCTCTCACGGTAGAGAAACTGACTCGGTAGTTTTAGATTTCTGATGGATCATCCATACAAACATGCTTACATACATTGAATACATAATAACCCTTTCTTCCCCACCTAAGTAATAAAGGCTGATAAAGGTGTCATCGCAAGATCTCAGTTCGGGGCGAACCACTAGTATTATAATAAATTACTAAAATACAGGGTCTGTGTTTATTGCCCAACTACTTCAGTGAGGTGTAGCGAAGCTATGACTTTGGTGATGAGGAGTTCGGATATTCTTGAATAAAGTATATGTTAAAAAGAAGTACCATGGTATTCGTAGTTCCTGATACCCACGACACAGGGAATCCTAGTGTGGGATCAATACTACGTATGTGACTGTTGGGTGTTATGTATGTAATACCATTGTGTCTATTGTTTGTTTAAAAGCCTTACGAAGGGTTTACACAGGGGATGGGCAGCGGCATCCAAACTGCGATCACCAATCCGCCTGCATAGCGTAGTGATTATATGATGACAAATTCCCCCATTTCTTTCAATGGAGGAAGCCTCGTCTAGCACTTGCTAATGAGGCGTAAACAGGCTGATGACGATGATGATGATGAATATGAGAAAACAAACATGTACTTTATTAATTAATGCCCGAACTCATTTTGTATGGGAGACGTTTCACCTTAACAAACCTTAATAAATCTTATAATATTGCATTTATCATTCTGGGCACGTGTAGGTAGCATTCGCCAATCTGCCCTTACGCCAGTGTTGGGTGTCACCGTACTCACTGTCATTGACCGTAGATACAAGTATATTTTCAATTTGTCCCGGTGCAAGTGAGAAGAGTAGTTAGAAAGAAATAGAAGCTAGGCTTTGCCTTTTAAAAAAGCATGAAAGAAAAACTTACCCAAAGAAGCGAACAGCGATATCACAACCGGGATGATGATGATCCAAAATGTGTCGCTAAGGTCCATCCAGCATCTATACACACAAAAAATTATATTCGGATGAACTTTTAGTTCACTCTGAAGGCCAATTCTCTTAATTATTTTAAATCACACTGAAAGTTGTCCAAAACGAGACTGAATTATGAATTGATTGAAAATTGGTATTCTGCTCCCGTATAATAACAATTTAGTCTACTTTATATTCACGGCTACCGTAGATTAGAGTAGGATACTAATATATCATAGGAAAGAGTAAAAAGAGACGCGTCTATTATGCTAAGATTCTACCCTAAATTCTCGGAATATTTTGGAAGGATTGATTATTCTTTCAAGTTTCGGTCACATTTTCGTGTGTCTGTTGAGGAGAACCATTTGTGACATCGATATAAGATCGAAACATGATACGCAGAACAGTCTATCTCGCGACAGGTTTGCAACACGCGTAAAATGTGCAATCATTGCTGGCAAACGGTAACTTTTGTATGAGAAAAGCATGGAAGTAATAAGTAGTTGTATATACGTAGTACTTATTACTTCCATGGAGAAAAGCGACGTTTGACAGCAATGATTGCAGAATTTATGCCTGTTACAAATCTGTCGCGAGATAGACTGTTCTGCGGATCATGTTTCGATCTTGTGTCGATGTCATAAATGTCACAAATGGTTCTCCTCAACTGACACACGAAAATGTGACCGAAACTTGAAAAAATTACATGGAAGTAATAAGCACTATAGTTGTACGTAGTACTTATTACTTCCATGAAAAATTATCAATCCTTCTAAAATATTCCGAGAATTTAGGCTAGAATTTTAGCATAATAGACGCGTCCTACGAGTCGCGTTCGCGAGCCCTGCGGAACTATACTTTTTTTGTGACTGTTTTTTATTATTACGAGCGTTGGGCCAAGGTTGGGCCTCTAATGTCCATCTGCACTACACTTTGACAGTTCCTTAGTTCATGCTTATTACTCTAGGACGTATTTAACGATGAAAAATGCGTTGCACCATCCTAAGATGTTGACTGAATTCGTTAAGACATGTCCTAACTTTATGACATCTGTTAACGCACACATCAATAAGCGAGCGGAGACCCTGCCCCCCGCCCGCGCCGACAGATTAATTCCCCAATGGACGTAGCCGCGGACGCACGCGCAATATTATATCCGCGACCCGCGCTGCCTACTCACCTAACATTGTACATAATTATCATCATTCTACATCATTAAACTTATATTCAAAAGAAGAGTCTTTCAATACAAGACAAGTGGCGACCGTGACAGGACATTTGGATAAGAAGTCTGAGGGCAAGCCTCATGTGTCGTGCCTGGATTGGTACCGTGAACGACAAAGTGCCGGCAGCTAAACAAAGAAAGTAAGCCTTCCTTCGCTTGTTTTCCTTACTGTTCCTAATTACAGTTCTATTTGCTGTGTGAATGCCTAGCTACTTCGAAGCAGTTTAGGGAGGTATCTTGCTATACGCGTACCATCCTCACTTTATTCTATTTGCACAGACAAAGTTGAATTTGAATAAAAACTTTCGTTTTACATTTAGTTGCCCGCCATTTTATAACCTTACGCTAAGTTTCATTACATTTTGCTTCGCGTATGCCCCATCGAACTGATGCTGTTTATGCCCATATTTCCTTCTAAATAGAACGTAAATACTTTTGCTCAGATAATAACATAATATTTATAATCTCTTCATAATAATTCTCTTAGTTAATAATATCTTTCTATAACTTTCTTATCGTTTTAGAGCATTTAGAGTTTTATTTAATTTTTTCCATGAAGTGCCAACGAGCCTAAAGTTGCCTGACCGTTCTAAAAATAGAACGTCACAAAATATTCAAAATTCGTTTTTATCATTACGTTTATTTAACACGCTTTGCCAAACAATTTCAGCGCCCCTATTGGGTTGAGTCCTCGCGCTATCCCGCTGCGTGGAGGTACGTCCCGCAGGCATAGGTGGTGCACTTGGAGGGCTCGGCAGCAGTGCTCAGCCCGTGCTCTGCGTACGCTGCTCGCGCTGCTGGCGGGCTCGGCGGCAGCTGTGGTTTGTGCGGTTGACTGCTGGATACCTATACCGGTTAGAGTGCACATTTAACTACTACCTAACTCATTGTGTGTTAGTAAACGTAGGTACTTATAGTTAATTTAATTTAAAAAATTCTCAATTCAATTAAAAATGGCTGAAAGTGAATCTAAGTTGAGGTCTAAGAGTCCTGTTCCATATTTATCTGTTGAAGCGTCGAATAGTGCTGATCCAAAAGAGCATTTAAAAACATTATCCCGAAAGCGCGGTGGTATTAGAAGTAGACTATCAGTTTTCAAGAATTTCATGCAAAAATACCGAGCCAGTAAATCTGCTGATCTTACAAGTTTGGAGGTAAGAGAATTATCTTTGAGGTTAACACAACTACAAGAATTAATGTCTACTTTTGACAGTGTACAAAGTGAAATCGAGGAACTTTGTCAAAACGTGGATGAGCAGATTTCTGAACGGGAATTAACAGAAAGCGAGTTTTATTCGCAAATCGCTATAGCACAGGAACTAATAGATGCATTTTCAGCTAAAAATAAAGATTCCGATCATGGATCGGTGAAGTCAAGTTGTTGTCATGCTGCAAATAGTTCAATAAAACTACCAACAATTAATCTGCCCACTTTTGACGGCAATTATATTAAATGGCTAGAATTTAGAGACACTTTTGAATCTCTAATCAATGACAACAACTCAATAGCACCTATCAACAAGTTTCATTATTTGAGAAACTCTTTAGTAGGAAGTGCTGGTGTCGTAATAAGATCCATAGAGTTTACTACGAGGAATTACGAGTTTGCATGGCAGGCTTTATGTGATAGATACAACAATAAAAATATTTTGATCAATAATCATTTGAACGCATTGGTGAGCCTCAACCCTATTCAGAAGGAATCTTTCCGGGCCTTGAGGTATTTGAGTGATCAAGTTCATAAAAATCTAAACGCGCTCCATACCCTGGATGTTCCTACGACTGGTTGGGACCCTTTAGTGATATTTTTGGTCTCAGCAAAGTTAGATACTAGAACTAGTAGTAAATGGGAGGAGCACAAAGGGTGCTTATCGCACTTACCTACACTATTAGAATTTAAAGTGTTTCTTGAAAATCGTGCGAATGTTTTAGAAACGGCCAATTGTAGCCGCAATAATAATAATAATTATGAAAATAAAAATATACAAAACAAAGAACACACTAAAGAAAATAAATCTAATATAAGATCATTTACTGTTTTGGAGGGTTCTCACAAAAGGGCATGTCTCATCTGTGATAAGATGCATCATTATGTGCATCAATGCCACAAGTTTAAGGCCATGACCGTTGACGACAGACTTGTTGAGGTTTCTAAGCATAAGTTATGTGTCAACTGTCTTCGTAGTGGTCATAATAACGTAGAATGCACGTTGAAAGGTTTGTGCCGCATCTGCCGAGAAAAACATAACACAGTTTTACACAAAAACAATACGGTTAGTAGTAATGTAGCTACCGAAAGCCAAAGCGCAGAGTCATCAGCGAGTAATGGTCCGGTTAGCTTATCAGCTGTTGCACCAGGTCAAGTCCTACTATGTACTGCACAAGTTGAAGTCGTAGATAAACAAAAAATGCGTACTTACCTTGCCCGCGCGTTGCTGGACACTGGAAGCCAGTCTTCTTTCATCACCGACGACTTGAAACAAAAACTAGGATTAGTATCAAAACAAATAAACGCATTCAATGTATCAGGTATAAATAACGTTGTGTGTAAGGTTTCTGAAAGATGTGATATCCTACTAAAGTCTCGAGTTGGCTCGTATTGTGTAAACGTGAACTGTTTGGTCATACCTAAAATTACTGGTACCGTACCTAACGCTCAAGTCGATGTTCAAAGATTAGGGCTACCAGAAAATATTGTTCTAGCCGATCCCTTGTTCTATAAACCTTCTGAAATAGATATTCTGCTTGGAGCAGATCATTTCTTTGACATTATAAGTCCCAATCAAATAAAGTTGGGGCCAAATAAACCTATTTTACAAGAAAGCTTGTTAGGGTGGCTAGTAGCTGGTCATACCGGGGAATCCTACTACAACCCTAATACTAATATCCAATGCAACTTTGTGCAAAATGACTCCAGGATATCACTTCAAGATATCCATGAGTCGATCCAAAAATTCTGGGAGGTCGAAGAATTGCCTTCAGAAATTAATACCTACTCAACAGATGAACAATTTTGTGAATCTGATTTTAATAAAAATACTCGTCGTTTACCTGACGGCCGATTTTCTGTCATGATGCCGCTGAAGGAGGATCCTGAGCAGGCACTTGGCAACTCATTCCCTATTGCAATGAGGCGTTTCATAAACCTAGAAAATAAATTAAATAAAAATGAAAATGTTAAAACGCAGTACAGCGATTTTATAAAAGAATATGGCAATTTAGGGCATTTAAATGAAATTGAAAAGCCTGAATTTGGTTTTTACTTACCCCACCACTGTGTCATTCGTGAACAGCGTGAAACTACAAAGCTGAGAGTGGTCTTCGATGCCTCAGCCAAAACCAGTTCAGGAAAATCCCTCAATGATCTACAAGCTCTTGGTCCCGTTGTGCAAAGCGACTTACTGTCGATTCTTCTTCGCTTTAGAATACATCAATTCGTTTTGACCGGCGATATCAATAAATTTTACAGACAGGTAGCCTTAGATGAGTCTCAACGTCATTTACAGCTCGTGCTTTGGAGGGATCAGGTAGATCAGCCTATCAAAATCCAGCAACTTCGAACTTTGACCTACGGAATGGCGTGTGCTCCCTTCTTGAGCACCAGGTGTCTTGTTCAGCTGGCTAGTGAGTGTCAGGATCCAGTTATTGCCAAAGTTATCAAATCAGACTTCTATATTGATGATTTAAATACGGGCTCCTCTGATAAAAACGAGCTTCAACACATATATTTAAATGTCATTAAAGTGCTGGACTCAGCTTGTTTTCCACTGAGAAAATTCCGCACGAATTGCCCCGAAATACTTTGTGATCAATCAGGTTCTTCAAATAGTCTTGATTTTCATGACGAAGCTACTGTCTTAGGGTTGAAATGGTCACCTAGCACAGACCAGCTACATTTCCCAAGTGGTATTGAAGCCACGCCTAATGTTACCAAAAGAACAATTATTTCTACAACTTGTAAGCTTTTTGACCCAATGGGGTTAGTCAGTTGTTGCATAATAAAACCAAAAATTCTACTCCAAAATTTATGGAGTGCTAAACTAGACTGGGATGATCCAGTACCAGAGCAGTTTGTAAAAAGATGGGTCAACTTCATACAAAACGTACATCATTTATCGGACATAGTCATACCACGTTGTGTATTAGGTGGCAGTCTAGAAGTCCAGCCCATTGAGCTGCATTGCTTCGTTGATGCTTCTCAGCAAGCTTATGGGACGTGTATTTACATGCGCTCTCGCGATATCAACCAATGCATAGCAGTCAGGTTACTATGTGCAAAGACAAGAGTCGCGCCTATTAAAACTCTTACTATTCCACGGTTAGAGTTAACTGCGGCTTTGTTAGGAGCTCAACTTTCAGAAAAGGTTTTAAAATCAATACCCTGCAAGGTGACTCAAGTTTATATGTGGACCGATTCCACAGTGGTACTCGGGTGGCTAAAAACTCAAAACAAAACCTTACAAACATTTGTGCGTAATCGCGTTAGTAAAATAAATGAACTTACTCAAGAGTGTGAATGGAAACATGTTCCTACTGATTTGAACCCTGCAGACCTAGCATCTAGGGGCATCGACCCGCAGCATCTGCAGGCATCCCTTTTGTGGTGGGAGGGACCTTCGTTTCTGAAGGAAGGTCAGACAGAGTGGCCTACTCAACCTCACACTACACATAATAACTTACCTGAAACCAAAACATTGCTGGTGGATGGAATTTCTGATGAAAGTAAGGTCGATTCGTTTATCGTATTTAAAAACCATTCCAGTTATGTCAAATTAAAAAGAAGTTACGCCTATATTTTGCGCTTCATAAATAACACCAAACCTAGTAACGCTAAATTGACCGGTCCATTGCAAGCTGATGAACTTGATCGTTCGCAAATCTTATTGTTAAAACAGAGTCAGGCAGAGTCTTTTCCTAAAGATTTAATACAGATTCAAACTGGGAAACCATTACATTATAAAAGCAAATTATTGCCACTTAACCCATTCATAGATACAAATGGCTTAGTAAGAGTAGGAGGTCGATTAGCCCAGTCTGATTGTCAGTATGATAAGAAGCACCCTATTCTACTCGATGCTCATCATCACCTTACTATGCTAATAATGAGATGGGAACACTTACGTTTATTCCATGCAGGTCCCCAGCTACTTCTGTCGTCTGTTCGCGAGAGGTTCTGGCCAATAGGTGGCAGAAATTTAACTCGAGCCATAACAAAAAGGTGTATAGTCTGCTCACGTATGCGCGGTCAAACTATACAGCCTAAAATGGGAGACTTGCCTAATGTGAGAATCAATCCAAACTTTCCTTTTAATTCATGTGGTATCGACTTTGCTGGACCATTTATGATTTCGTCAAAAAAGGGACGAGGTAACCGTATAACTAAGGCATATCTATGCGTATTCGTATGTCTTGCTACTAAGGCCCTACATTTAGAGGTTGTCAGTGACCTCACCACTGAAGCCTTCTTATCATGCCTGCGCAGATTTGTATCGCGTCGAGGTAAACCCTATGCGATCTACTGTGACAACGGTAAGAACTTTGTAGGTGCCAACAATGAGTTAGGAAGAGTTATACGGTCCAGCCGCCAATCAGTCTCAGATTACACTGCTAATGAAGCAATTAAATTCATGTTTTCACCCGCCTATTCACCCCATTTCGGGGGAATATGGGAGGCAGGTGTTAAATCTGCCAAGTATCACCTTAAACGCGTAGCTGGTAATGCATCCTTAACGTTTGAGGAGTTAACTACGCTGTTCACACAAATAGAGGCAATCCTCAATTCCCGTCCTGTATCTCCCCTCTCATCTGACCCTAACGATCTCAATCCCTTGACTCCTGGGCACTTCTTAATCGGCCGCCCGCTGACGTCTGTACCGACACTACCAAGCATCTCAGCGAGACCTAACCGATACCAGCGCATTGAGCAAGTCCGGCAGCAATTCTGGGAGAGATGGCGTCGAGAGTTCATGGCAGAGCTACAGAACCGTACTAAATGGAGAAAAGACCAGACCCCACTTCAAGTCGGAGACCTTGTCATACTGAAAGAGGACAACATAATGCCGCTTCATTGGAAAATGGCCCGCGTCAGCAAGTTATACGAAGGAAGAGACGGAATATGCAGGATTGCTGACGTCTACACCACAAGAGGAACAGTGAAGCGAGCTGTAAATCGAATGTGCCTTGTACCAGTGTCTGAACCTGGTCCTAATGAACAATGAGAAGCATCAAGACTTCATTCAAGATCCCTTCTGCTTCTACCCACAACATGAGCTTGGAAGAAAGCTTCCAATGCCGCGGAAGATGTTAACGCACACATCAATAAGCGAGCGGAGACCCTGCCCCCCGCCCGCGCCGACAGATTCATTCCCCAATGGACGTAGCCGCGGACGCACGCGCAATATTATATCCGCGACCCGCGCTGCCTACTCACCTAACATTGTACATAATTATCATCATTCTACATCATTAAACTTATATTCAAAAGAAGAGTCTTTCAATACAAGACACATCGATTTTGCGGGTCATAACGCTAAGAAAGTTCTTAAGTGTCAAACAAGAGTCACATTGATATTGATGTCTTGTCAGCAGCAACCATAAAAGTAATAAGTTAATGTGTTGTTTAACTGTGTTTTGGTTTTGTTGACTTTTAGTGCCGACGGGCATAAATGTATGAACAATAGGCACAGACACAAAAATGAAAAAAAAATCGCTTTAGTACACCATAGCTGGGGGCGTATGCGAGTCGCTTCATTACGTAGTAGTATTCTTTGCCATAGCTTTTGAAAACTATTCTGCAAAAAAGCGCGGTATTAATGAAGAACTTATAACTAAAACTAATCAGAATCTTGGAGGTGTTTATATTATGTAGTGTTGGTACCTCTTGTATGAGATAAGATACCTCAGTACCTTTTTCACGTTAATTTTTTGCGTGAGCATTATGTACACATGACCGAGCAAGAGCGCGATATTGTGATAAATGTGGGCTGTTACTCTCGCGTAGCCGCTCAGCTATATGCACGTAGCAAAGCCACTTGCATCCGTAGCACTCAGTGCGAATACACACGTAGCGAAACCTGCTCGTGCAGATGGGCCCTTACGAGAGAAAATCTTTATCTCCAAAACATCGCATACTTAACTCTTGCTTCCTACACAAAGCTATTATTCTCCGAACACTACGAACCACCACAGCGAGTATATTTATGTTTCGTTACAGTGTGCGTAGCGTAACTTAATTTGTTTGTTAAACATTCGCTGAGGCTGGGATTATACCACTTAAGCATTGATAATATATTAAAAGGCTCTGGGTTTAATCAGAAGCTTGCTATAATATATCATGTAGTTGCAAACTTGTTTTAAACCGACTTCAAAAAAAGGAGGAGGTTCTCAATTCGACAGTATGTTTTTGTATATTTGTTACGCCAATTTATGAATCGAATTTTGTTTTTTTTTCTAAAAATAAACTTTATCTTTACTTGGCTTAAAAGAATGCGTCAAAAATAACATATCTACATTGGAAGCAAAAATTTTTAGTTTTTGAAACTTACATTGAAATTGTTTGCTTTTTATAGGCTTTTGTGAAATAAAATTTAATTGCCTTGTATTGTATTGGGTTCAAATCTCGCGAGACGATTTAGACCCATTTTGACGACCCAAAGTCTGATAGAGTTGAAATTGTGCATTATTGTAAATTAAATTCCAATAACAATACTATGGTAATGAGCTGATCTAATCATGATGAAGGTGGAAGATGGACAACGGAACTCTTTGGATGATTACGTGTTGGGATCCTTTTGATCAGCTCGCGGTTCCTATTACAAGTCTCAGCCAACCTTGGCTAATGTATGAATGAGACAGGCGGTCGAAGTATTTTTTCAGCCTAGCTCCATTCACAAGTGTCTAGAATCTAGACACTTGGTGAATGAGAGCTAGGCTGAAGTTCCTCTCAAACTTCCTTCCAAAAATTATACCATGTTTGCCTGAGCGTGCAATCTCTGAAGAAATTATTAATCCATATTATAATTACTATTTATTAATTATATATATATATATATATATTATACTAATTATTTATCCTTTGAACTCGATCGTGTGCCTAAATATTTCGTGTGATATTAATTGTTGTACCTCGGTTAACAATCTAAATAGGTACTATATAACATTGCTCGCTCAGGCAATAATGAAAAATTCTGTGTACTTACACAAACAACATCAGTTTTCATCAATTAGACGACTATAGATAAAATGCTGAAAAAGATGTTTCTGTGTTGATGTGTTCCCCCGCCTTGTTTACTGATTTTCCTTTTTCGAGCGATCGTGCTCGCTTTTGTTCAAAGTTTAAAATTGCATTTGTAAAATGATGTTGTATATTATTATACTAGCATAAATAAAAATTCCTTAGTCTGATTTTCAATATTACTTTCAGCCAGTAAAAATAACCATCATTTCAACACAGTTTTCGAGCTAACTAGAACCCACTTTGAGTATAAATGATGAAAAATCAAAATTCTACTTTACGCTTTTTTTTGTGTATCCAAGAACAATGTTACAAAAAGTTTTAGAAATACAACACACTCGCTCAAAAAATACAAAAGTTTATGGAAAAACATGAATACATTCGGATCCGCTCAAGCGAAACTCCCTTTAACTTTCTGCCTTAGGGGTCCTTCCATTCATATAAAGACATTTATAACTTTCTATCAATAGATTCTATGTTGTAATCATATGTTTATGTTATGTTGCCTGTTGTGCTACAAAATATTCATTTACAAGCGTGACACGGCTTGCGACCTGTCTCTTATGGAATCCTAACAAATTTGAACTTGCCTTTGAGAACACAGCGTATATTATAAGTTAATAAGAGTGCAAAAACATAACGCTGTACTGTTCCATTGTTGAGCAAACTTCCCCCACTTCCGCCAGCGCTACTGTTTGGCGGCAGAAATAAGTATGGTTGTATTACTTCCATGGACAAACACTTTCACAAGAAGCTCTACTAACTAACCGCTCAGTAGATCCGTAGAGGTAGCGCACGGTGGCATACGCTAAGACGACGAATAGAGATAGCCCCCATCCCAGCGCGATGAACCATCTCATTGCCACCTCGTCTTTCACGAACACCTGAGTAAATACTTAGATTGTGATTGACATTATGAGAGCTGCCAGGTGTAGGCATTTAAATATTTTTTAGGTATTAGTTTACCTATACATAAAGTATACAACCTTTATTTATAAAAATAGTAATACAACTAACACACAATTAAAATATACAAATAAATAAAATAAATAAATAAATGAAACAGTTGAGTTATCGAAAGACCGTTTTAAATGATCCAAAGATCAACTGATCCAAATCACAAAAAGACTGAAGCTTCCCATGCAGACGCTGGGTGCTGCGTTGCCACGCTGGACGGCAATACCACTACGTTGAGGTACATAAAATACTTTTATAATTAAACTAGCTTGATCCCCGCGACTTTGTTCGCGTGTTCCCGATGATCCAGAAACCTTGCCCGGCGACAACTCACCAAAATACCTACGCGCCGTTGAAACTATCAACTAATCCTGGCGATGCTATTTCCTTATTGAATTACGTACAGTAACTATCAACTAATCTTACCGATGCTATTTAGTTTTTGTAGTTCCATAAAATACGTAGAAACTCAGGGATGATGTAGCTTCCTAATAGTGAATGAATTTTCAGAAGTAGTTCTAGAGATTACCTCACAAATTTTCCCTCTTCATACTTAACATCCATACTAAAGTATAGGTTAGTACCTATAGAATTTTCATTCATTCATTGGCAGCTTGCAGTAACCTACAGCTGGGCATTAGCCCTTATAAAGATAGATATAGATCATTGAATTTTTATTTCAATTATTGGCTTATACGAGTTTTTATTTGACCTCGATATCAAGAATTTGAGACTTTTACTCCAATCTATTACAAAGATTAGGAGTACTCAGAAGTGCCCTGAGTTGCTTACAGAAAAAGTACGACTGCGCTGCCCTGAATTGGAGGGGCGGAGCCCTGCCCGTAGGGACATACAGGGGACTTGTGTGATTACCTTACAACCAGAGGTCATCATAATACAGGAAGAAAAACAAATACCTACAATGACCTACATTTGACATTAACTTCCCGTAGGCATTCCTAAATACGGCTTTCCTTAACAATAATAATATTTTCTAAGCCCCAGAGCCACCGTACGTGACTATTCCATAGATCAACTTCGAAAGTTAGTTTGCATGTTTATTCAGTGTGATATTAACTGGAGTTTTCTGACGTTATGTACATTATATGGAGAATGGTTATGAATAAAATAACACTAGGGTTATATATAGTTTTCTCATAACATATTTTATGGGTATTTGACTGGCTTTACAGCGCGCAGGCGATTACCTGTAATACCGGTTAATATTTTTAAATATTTGGTTTGAAACTACAGCTGGAGTGTCATCATAATATTACTAAAATATTATAAATGTCAAAGATTATGATGATGGATGGATCGATGGATGATGTTTTTTGACTACGAAAGGGCAAAAAAACTACTGAACGGACTTTGATGAAACATTACAGTATTATAGCTTATAACGTCTGAATAACATTATCAACTTATAAGCTATAATTTATCCTAGAGGATTCACGTGGGCGGAGCCAATAGTTTTCACGCGGGCGAAACCGCGAGCAAATGCTAGTATGTCATAAGTAGACGACCTTCAAGATTGGCGACGTAAATTCCGTCAGATGTGTTTCGGCCCTAACACAATATAAGAAGCGGGACGGTCCGCCACCAGACAGAGATGCCGCTCAGAACAAAGCGCCATTTCTAGCAAGCACACATTGACGTTACGTTTACAGGCATTCTCACGCAAACGCTCTCAAGCGAGCTCAGTCGCGACTATCGCGTGTGTTAGTGCAGGCGTTTGTCACGTGTTGTCAAAATGAGTAAGCGGTATTATTACGCTTGCAGAGTGCCTACACGTTCTTTACCTTTCCGAACGAGATTTAAAAGTAAGATAAAGCCGGTTTTCTCCTTTGTCCACTAAAATCCATTGAAAAGATCCATTGATGGATTTTTATGCTTTTACAGTATAGTTTACCGACCATCGAGTCCGGGGGTCAGGATTTTTATTGTAGATAGGTTTTAATATAACAAGGTTACGCGTAAATTTTGAAGTGGTGGAAAAACATAGTTCGAGAAATAACTATTTTAAAATCGTGAAATTTTGCAATATTTTGATAGTTCGCACCACAGAACTCTTCATTTTTAACGGTTCGTTTCATTCGGTTCGTCATTTAAGTTTAAGATAATCTTCATAATTAATGTTACATCCTCTTCTTTTAAAAATTTTTAAAAGTCAGTTTTCGTACTTCTTAACAACAAAATTAAGTGTCTATTTGCTACATAGACTGCCGGTCCGTATAGACATTTTGACCTCTGCTCTACCCAGTCCCGGAATCATTTGTCACCCTTCTAGATCTCAACTCTTTTTTGCCTCATTTTCACCAAACTTGGCGCCTTTTTCACATTTATTGGACCTTCTGTCTCATTTGATTCTTTTTATTTTGTGGTACTAACCTAGTTTTATGTCTTTGGTAACAAAATGGATCCAGTTGTCTGAGTTATTATTATTTATTAATAAATAACAATAATAATGGTTTACCCAAACGGAACCTACTAATAAGGAACAAAGCGAAATGAGACTGTATGTACATTTACTGTGATTTGTTTGCTTTCAATTTTCTCGTGAAAGCTTGAGGCAATGTTCAAATCAAGCCACCACAATAAGTAGGTACCAAGTTGAGTTTTCAATAGTGAACCACAATGCTAGGCAATTTTAGAAAATCCGCATCCCACTATTCTACAAACAATAGAATCCATCCAAGTAAAACAATAACTACCTAAATAAACTGGCGTCCAATGGAAAAGGGTCACTTAGAAAAACCACAGTACCCCCTAAACTATGCAAGATATCGAATAAAAATCAGATTAAAATATTTCAAACAGCAACTTATGTAAAAAAATGTTTTGCATTTATTCAATAAAAAATAAAGATAAGAACAAAAACTTTGTTTGGACGGTTTTGTGGTTTTTCTCTGTTTTTTTAAGTGACCCTAATTCATTGCATGCTTGTTTATTACAATGCCAATGAAGAGTCGGAAGTACGAGAACTTGAATAATAATGATGTATGACTAATAATATTACTAAATATCATCAAAAAGACCGCAACTCACCGTTTTTCAGGAGACGTAATAAAGGAGGCACTTGTGCTGATATCATAACGTACTTTCAAACAAAACATCAGCTATTTAAGTTAAGTTGACCTTAACTGGTATTTTTAGTAATTTTTGATAAAAACTTTCATATTACATTCAAAATTAAATTGATTTTTACCAGGTTATGTTATGAGAATAAATGAGTGTTATTCTGATAATTGACTAACATGACTAAAAGCATCTAAATTGCTTAAACCCTCGGGTTGCGTACTCAATAACGTAAGTTAAACTGATAAAAATCAATGTTATCATGTATTAGTTGTTTATTCTTTCTTAGCATTTAGATAAATAATTATTCGGGACAGAAAGCAGGGCCCGTATTCTCGAATAAATCTCGTCCACCAGATGAGGTCACATCTCGTATGACACCCATACAAAATAATGGTTATCAATTGAGATTTGACGTTATCTCGTGTATGTGATTTTTTTCGAAAATCACCCCCCTTTTTCTTATATGGCTCAACGCCAAAAATGGTTCCGCGTGGCAATTCAGCCAGCGTCCCCAAGACTCGGGTAGTGATTTGGATTTGGATCAGTTGAGCTATCTTTAAATCTTTTGCAACTGTTTTTATGTAGAATAACACTGTACCTATCATTTGTATTTTTTAAAGTAGTAAGTATAAGTATATATATATTTTTTAAGTATGTACTTATTTGTTGTCTATTATTTTTTCGGCAAATAAAGACATAAGTCGATTTCAAAACAAACTTATGTGATTCTGCAAGCCAAAACTTCTAGAAATATAATACTTTACGTACGACCTACACCGTACACATAACATAACCTAATACCCAACATACACTAGAATCATTCAGAATTCAGAATATTAACCAAGAGCGTTTGTTGTAATTTTGATAGTATTCAAAAAGTAGTTTAAGTTTTAGTATTGAAAATCTCGCTAAAACTAAAACGCGGGTTCATCCTAGAACCCGCATGGAAGCTCGCATTTATGTTATTGTTTAGACCGCATAATATTATGTTATTTTTCTAATATGATGTTATGCGGTATATATTATTTCTGTCTGGCTAATCTGACCACATAATGACTGGTGATTTTTCTGAACTGTTGAACAGGTAAATTCAATCCTGATGGCTCATGATGATCATGATGTAATTCTTTGCATTTATAGTGCCATCATCATCATCATCAGCCTGTAGAAGTCCACTGCTGGGCATAGGCCTCCTCCCTAGAATGCCAAGACGAATGATCTTGAGCCGCCTCCATCCACCGACTTCCTGTTTATAGTGCTCCCTAAGGAACAGTGTACATATTGTTAAATTATTAATTAATTAATTCAGTATTTTAGTTATATGATCTTATTTACGCATATGTACCTACTTATTTTATTTTTTGACTACTATTAATAATAGGTAACTAAATACATATATTCTGCAACTCTCGTTTCTATGGAAAAGTCTCATGTTTAGGTATAATGCCCTCATTGGCATCTCGCGTTTAAGGTAATTCGATCATAAGGGTCCATACCCACTTCTCTTTTGTATACATACCACAACTAGAGCAATGTGCAAATGAAGTCCCTCGCAAAACATCCAGAAGTAACTCGTGAGCATGAAGTAGTTAGTAACGACGTGCAGCACTTGACACCATTCCTGTAGAACGCACACAATTATCGTATCTCAAGCCACCTAGAAGGTACGGAGAGAAAATGAGTCACAGGTCTTCGCATGACCACATTTACGTAGAAAGCAGGCAACCGCCAACAATACCAAGAATTTATTCTCATAATGAATTTACAATTCACTTATATTAGAACTTTTATTAGAGATGTGATGTTGGAGGAGAGTGTTGCATATCCCATGGGCAGATAAGCAAATCCATTTTCGACCAACTAAACATACAAACTAGACACTCCACCATTTATTACCAATGACTTTAATCATTTGCTTGGAGAGGAGTGATAAGACAGACAATCTCAACAAACTGGTTGATAGTAGGGGAAAAAGCTCGCACAGTAGATTACCTAGCCTACCTATCATGCCGCCCGTCATTAAGATGACCACCGCTATTTTAGGCTCGACGCTCGCGCAACGCAGCAGATACGTGGCGCAATCACGCTTCTCCGCCACCGCTTCCGTAGGGCCTACACCACAATTATTATTATAACCTCCGAATTTATCTTGATGCCGTAATTAAGCTAGAGCCATGACTACCAGTGACCGAACGAACCTATGAACCTCTCTCCTGTGGCGGTGCGGTGTGAAGCTGCACACTAGGCACCTATGAGTATAATGAGCGCGAGTTCTTAGAATGAGTTAAAGGCCGGTGTACCGGTTAACAGGCGCTGGTAAACTGCTTCCTTTATTAATGAATACGCCCATAACGAGAGGTGGTGCTGTTTTCTATCGATATTATTACGGTCTATGAAATCTCTCTATACTTAGTCAGAATTGTCTATTTCAAAACTTATATCGACTTATACCTAGTAATAGGTAGCTGCAGTTACTTTTGGTGTCCTTATGGAACTCAAAAATATCGTATCTATTTAAAGCCACCTAGAAAATTAAGGCAGATTATAATTATATTTATAGGTATTTTCTATGTATAATAAAAAATATCTATCTATGTAATGTATTTGTATTAAGTATATCAGTTATCTAATACCCATAACACAAGCTCTGCTTAGCTTGGGGCTAGCATTCAGCATTTATTTATTTATTTATTTAATTATGTAGAGTACTAAATTGAGGACTATGAACGTACTTTGTACGTACGTAGAAATAGTGCTGTTTTTTATTAAGTTAGAAGCTACTCCGATAACCAACCATACTTATATTTAATAAAAAAAATACAATGACAACATTAAGAAATGTTTCAGTAGTTAAGTACGTATACAAAGTTAACCAATTCTAACTTATATTCAAAAGTTTGACAATGAGGGTTGTCCCATGTTCCCCTATTATGTCTCTGAGAAATTGCTTCATAAACTCCACAAAACTACGAGACACGATATGAATTTTAACGATAAAATTGAGTCTAGTAAGTGTCTCTTATATATTTTCATCCAATTGGTTCAACTGGTGAGAGTTTAACTGTTTAAACTAATAGTTGAACTTAGTGGAATTATCTTCGTAGCACTTCAACATGGACCAATAAAAACAATGTTGATCTGTTCACTGGATTGAAATTACTAAACACAGATTATTTTTCAGGATTGGTGAATTAAGCCATTATCACTGACATTATAGCTCTTAGAATTAGCAAGTTGAAGTAGCAATGAGCATTCATACTCGTATAGCTGCTAGAACTGATAGATACGGAGGCATGTCAAGACTGTTTGTCGTGGCATTCTTTAGGAGAGTGCTATATCTAGCAGTGGACTTCTATAGGCTGATGATGATGATGATGATGATTGTTCCCTTTCTGCCGTTTTGACAACAAAGTTTCACAACCAGTTGTGAAAGAGTAGTTTGTTTTCTTTCTTGGCAACCAGTTGCGATGGAATGTTCCATCTGCCAAGCATAATTATGGCCATCCCCTTATTGCATTCAACGGCGGAGGCCTCGTTCAGCAGTGGGCGTAAATAGACTGGTGATGATGATGACATTCTAACCGGAGGGTTCTTGGCGAATCGTAACTTAGGTGAGACAAGTCTCAAATATGGGTATATGAAAGGTATGTGATATTTCTTCTATGATAAGATGGCCAGATGGCCAATGAGAAACCGGACGACGCGGTATAGTAAGGCCCTCCACTCGATGGACTAAAGACATTATAAACAAATCAAAATCAAATCAAATAATTTATTTCTCTCTTGTAAAAATGTTTTAAATTGCCCTATTTGCCAAGCTAAGTTTATAAAAAACTTATATTTTGCCAATCAGTGCCCTTCCTTGAATGTTAATTATAATTGTACAGACAAAAACGTCGCAGGGAGTCGGTGGATGGAGGCGGCTCAAGATCATTCGTCGTGGCATTCTAAGGGGGAAGCCTATGTTCAGCAGTGGACTTCTATAGGCTGATGATGATGATGATGATAAAATGGCCTCTCACTTATCTAAAGCCCAATTCTCGTAATAAAAAAACATTAAATTCACAGTATCTTATCTTGGTCCACTGTTACGTCTGCCACTAACTATTTTACTTAATCTTCGCATGCATAAGTTATCTTACTCGCTCTGACGAATGTTGACTGAGGTACGATTATTTTGTGAAATTTATGTTATTTTTAGAAGATCTCTATGATTGCATTACCAGGCCATGAAAAAGTGGGTGCAAAAACAAGACTGGTACCTTATTTTCCTGTACGACGGTAACTTCATTGACCACGATCTTGTACCAAACGATCCATAGGATATTGTTCAACGCGAATGCGGTAAACAGGTGCATATGTATGCGAATCCGGGTGCACTGCAACGATCTAGAAGTAAGCGAAATTATAGGTAAAGATGTAGAAATAGTACAGCTAGAAATCAGCAGGGCATTTTAAAATATTAAAATGTTTGGAAGGGTTTCCGATCGGTTTCGTTAGTTTTTCATTTCGATCTGGTAAGTAACTAAAACTATTTTCTCTTAGTAAAACACAGTAAAAACAATAAATATTGTATATTACTGTGTTTTACTAGAGAATATGTACTTACCACATCGAAATGAAAAACTAACAAATCCGATCGAAAACCCTTCCGAACGTTTTGAAATATGGCTGGTCCCAGAAGCAATTATTTAGCATAAATATTAAGATCAAAATTGAAAACTTTATTTTTTAACTTTGTAGGCGTCATAAATTTGTATTACCATAAAAAAACCGCCGGACAGAGACCGACGGAACATAGCCGCACACGACGAAACAATAAGTTTCTTGTTGGACTTCAGAACTCTAAAAAGTGAGGGCTCACTTTTTTAACGTAGATAATATGTATTGTACAAGATTTGTTAAGGTACGACCGTAGCGACAGACTGCAGATTCCATAGAAGGATGCACCGAGCGGTAGAAACTTTGCTTGTAACTACAGTTGGTCGCTACCGCAGCCCGAAAATAAAAGATAATCCCCTCATAAGAGGTGACCTCTGTGGCACGGAGGGCGAGTAGCCGGCTTAGATGCAAAGAGGTTGCAGGTTCGATTCCCGCTGCGGGACAAAGTTTGATCTGCAAATATTTGTTCTGGGTCCGGTGTTATGGTACCACGGTACTTGTAGTTCCTGATACCCACGACACAGGGATGCTAGTGTACGTATGTGACTGACGGGTGTTATTTTTTAAATTTCAAGTTAACATTAGTCGTGCCTGAGAAAAAGGGTCTTGACAGATATACAAACGTACGGATAAAAAGTAAGGGTAAATTTTAAAACATTAACCCCCTTATTCTAATCATTTTTGAAACCTATTTTGTTAAAATATGTTTTGTCTTGTTTTGACGTATGACATTTTACATCAGAGAGAAAAAAACAAAAGTTGTTTTAACTAAAATAGGTTTAAAAAATTATTATGAATGAGGCCCTAATACTTTAAAAAATGTAATCCATATTTTAATCCAAAATGAATTTATTTATATTTTATTTTTTTGGGGCAATTGAAGAAAATCTCTGAAGTCACTCTAGAAACAGTAAAAACTATTTATAATCTGGCAGACTCTGCCCAATATACGATCGGCCCATACAAACCATCCCAGCTCTGACTACGGGCGCTCACCGGAAAAACATGAATATTAGCAAGGAGAGAAGAAGTGCTGCAACTGACATCGAGTAGCCAATCACGTAGATAAAATTCACATCGGTCCGGAACTGTAACAAACACAATTTGGTATCAATTTCATAAAAAATTAACAGAAATACAGGAGAATTAAGGATTTAACCCTACCTACATGAAGCAGGGGTGAAAGATCACTGAAGATTAACCTGAGTTACTATAAAGATTTAAGAAATACGATTTTCTTACATAATATGGATGTCCTTCTCATGGATTGTATACCTATATTATTATACTTACATATTGATATATTTATTATTATTTAATATTTGTTTTATATTTGAAATGTCCTAACTAAGCGCTTTCATTAGACACCCCACTTGATCTGACTGTCTCACTTTTTTTTTTACCCCCTCTTGGACCCCAATATCTCATCAACCCCGCGACCGATATAGCTATAACCTTAACTACAAACTGTACCAATACTATCTATCTGCCCCCATACTATCATACAATTTCATGAAGATCGCATAAACGGTTGAGAAGTTTTCATCGGACAAACATACATACATACAAACGTCGATTCTTCCAAGTTGACTAAAGGGGATTTCAGGAATAACCCGACTAGAAGAACAGCTCGCTTCGCTCGATCAACTATACATAATATAATATCACCGAGTCTGCCTATCACATAACAAAGTTAGTTCAATTGTTGTTTTGTTGTTGTGCAATCATGTATTTTCTATCTATCCGCGAACATCTTTCGTTTTATGAAGCTTGCATTTTATACGTACCTACATCAAACTACATAACCGTTACCGTGAACAACCTTTGTAGTCGCTAAAGTACTGTTAGAATAGCCCTTTACGTTGCAAGCCCGGTCTTTCGGCGCCTCTCAGAACCATTCAAACAAACTTTGAATGTCCCAATCAAAAATTAATGCACTGTTTAAAGAATTTCTATGCATCATGTTTGCTTAAATATGTGGTGTCAGCGTATGTAAACAGTGTCAGATGTTTCATGATAGATGGCAAGCAAGAATAAGTCACACCGTAATGTGCCCCGCGTGTCGACAGTCATCACACCACACTCCGCTAAATCAAACAAAATATTATGAATACATTCAAACATGTCGTAATATATTATGTATTTAAGGTGATACAGGCTCGCGGATGCTGAGTGACTATGAAGCTGGAACGGCCCAGAGGCGTCATTACTTTCAGGCATGTTTTGTAGGCTTCTGGAAGCCCGGCCCGCTTATATTGCTCGCTTTATTGCAGGGGAATTAGTCAGGTTCGACGTTTCTAAAAAATGACTCCACCATTTATCTGGCAGTCTTTTGTTTCGAGGTGGAAATAGGTTACCGAATTGTTTTGTATTTAGTAGTTGTAAGTTGCACAATTTCAAGTGTGAACAACGTTAGACAGAGTAGAACCAGTAAGAACTACGACTGATGCGGAGATTGCGAAAAATAAGTTTATTGTAAACATAGCTTGCATTAAATTAGTATACTTGTGGTTATGATGATACAATATTAATAAATGAGTTAATCTATAGAAGGTGGCACCCTCATTACCCTCTTTGATTTTCATTTAATTGATATTTTGATTTTGAATTTCGTTTATTGGCAAGCTTGGCCTTATGTCTACAATAGATTTGTTTGGAAGCGATTTTTTAGGTTGATTTGATAAAATAATTTATTTACTTAATTGTGTTACCAATACACAGGTCAGTGTAAGTGTTCAGTAGTTACTATGGATCAAACGAATCAAAATGGTAAAAGTCCTCATGGCACATCTGAATCATCACTAAGTATATTCTACGATTTTCTTTTGTTTTAATGTTGTGGCCCTGAACACATAACCCACATTCAGTCAGATAAATAGAAGTCACATAGAGTACCTAATCAAGTAGTTAATATATATCTCATGTCTTCTTTTCCTAGATGCAATGTGAATATAATAATATACTCACACTCAAATCCTCCACGTCAACGCAGGAGGTGTAGTTTGTCCAAGGCTTCTTCGACTCGGGGAAGTCGGGATGCTGCATCCATGTACCGTTTTCTGTGCATCTGAGATTAGATATGGCAAGTAAATAAGACGCAGGTACCGGTGTTTCCATACAAATATTAATATTAATTTATTAACAAATAGATTTTCCCCTAAACACAACCTGAATTGTGGCTTAAAATTGTTTTTTTATATTCTTTGCGAATATTTTTATTTTCTCATTCAGGCTAAAGTAATAATAAAAAAAACAGAACAAAAGAACCTGCTACCAACATGAAACTTTGAGCTTGAATCCAGAGAGTTAATAGATGAATACAATCATGACAAATGTATGAAAAATGCCAGTTCCCCAGCTTCATCGTCATCAGAAGGTTAATGTCCATTGCTGGACGTGGTCTTTTCCATCGAATGCATGGGAGGGGTTTGCCATAATTACCACGCTTGGTATTGGTGGATTGGTGATCGCAGTACTGGTGCTAAGTACCTACTCAGTTGGATGCTGCTGCCCAACACTTAGCGTGTCTCCTTAGTTGGCTTTTACGACATCTACGGGAGGAGATGCCGAACTACGGCACTTGAGCTTAATGATCTAGAAGTCTAGAGTTTACACGCACGGGGATAAGCATTCCTTAACTTTATAAGTATAAAAAAATAATGCTTCGTAGTTTATTATGTTTTAACGTACCTAGTGGTTTTATCCCAGTAAAACCCGTCAATTTTAGGGGTTAATTTTTAACCGTGTAGTTATACTTGGTTAATAATACATAGACTAGAATCTAGGGTGCAACGCGGGTGCTCTGTGTTTACGTTATAAATATTAGCACCACAGATTTATAAGTATAGCACTAAAGATTAGCGCTATCAGTTGGGATATCTTTAGATCGCTTGCAACGGTCGTTGAATAGATCAACTAATCATTATATTTTTTTTAAATTGCATGTACTTGTAATATTATTTCTGTAAATTAATTTAATTCATGAAATTTTATGAGAAAACATATTTATCCAGTGAAGGTATTTTTATTCTTTATTACGAAGGGGAAACGGTTCAAGTTCATTCAGTTTTTATTGCTCGCTCTGACAGTAATTGCAATTCTAAAGATTGAAGCCAGGCGATCGAAAACAAACGTTTAACCACTCGACCCGTTTAGTACACATAAAATGGTCCCTTATAATAAACATGAGGGGAACTTTAAGTTGATGTACCTACTTAATAAAGTTTTTGGGATGAAAAATCTGTTATAACGATCAAAAAGGGGGTAAAAAAGTAGAGGAGTATAATATAAAAGGGCTTTATATGGTTTATAAGACGATTCAAAATGATCCTTGTGATTTCAATGAATAAAATTATTTTGATTTGATTTGATTTATCAATTTTTCATTTTAGTTGAAACTTTGTAGTTTTTGATATTTATTATATACTTATGAGCAAAAATATAGAAAATAAAACACCTAGCGTGCTTCCAGTAAATGTTGAAATTTGGCATGCAAGCAGCTTTTGTAAAACAAACCAAGGGCAAAATTCAAAAATTTCAACAGTTGTAACCTAAAAATAAATAATAAAATGAAAAAAAAATTTTGTCTAAAGAATTTTTTTCAAAGTGGGTTGGAAATTTAAAGAAAGTATGATGTCCTTACATCTCATGCGCTGTATCATTAGAGCGAACCACTGCTATGTAGAAGAAAACTATGTTCGCCTAAACACACACTTCTAAGATTATTAGGTAGGTTATTATTGTGGCAGACATGTTAGTACCGACCACAATCAAACACATCATGGGTTATCAATTAAAATAATTTTTAGAAAAAAAAACAATAACCAACTTCTTTCAAAAAGTGCTGAATCAATTTCGATAAAAATGAAGTATGACTAAAAAAGAATATAATAATTGGCGGAGTAATCGCGTAACAAACATACAAAAACACATAGTCGAATTGAGAACCTCCTCCTTTTTTTAATTCGGTTATAAAATTACATGCGCAATATTTCGTGCTCGGTGAAGGAAAACTTGATGAGGATACTGGCATTTCCAAAAAACAAAAATTCGGAGATATGAGCACGAATGGAGCCTATGTGAGGTGTATGTACAGAATCCTTTTACCACCCTGGCAGCGTAACGCTGCAAACTGGGTAGCGTGAGAGCTGACCCTGGTCTCTTACCATTAGTAATTTTTCAGAGCCAACTGTGTTTTTTATTCAGTTTGCAGAGATTTTGAATTTCTTAAAACTTTATAGACCAATGGTGGTGTGGTTTTGATACCTAACAGGGTGGTACAATGAATGAATTGGTGACCGCAGTAGTAGTAGTAAATAGGCATTGATGACATGTGTTATTATGTATGTATGTTACGGTCAAAGTAACAAATGCGGTAATTATTCATAATTACCTGTTATAGTATCAATAATAACTGCATAAAATGGTAATAGTATCAATAATCAATTTATTCGGTTACTAATAATAATTCCCTAACGAAAACATAGATATATAAGGTTCTAATTTTATTATCGGGTCAAAATGGTTTTTTCTAGGTTTTTCAAGAACACGCGTTGCAGTTAGGCCACAAAAATAAAATCCTAAAAACCTACCTAGTGACTCTTATTTTACCATCGGGACAACCCACGCATATTCATATGAATGAAAAATTGATGCGTGTGCTAAGCTCCCATCGCACGTGTCGCAGACACTACGCCGCTCCGTTTCAAAATGTATTCAAATTTACCACGAGTATGAGGGAATTATTAATAATAGTCATATTATTTATTTACAGTTGGAACACTGGGAACACTTGCTTTTGTTTAGGTACATACACGTACATAATACATTTTAGCGGCCGCGTATTCATAGTCCTTGTCAGATATAGTTATTGATTTTTTATTACTAACAAAACTACACATACTACCAAAATAAACAAAAAAAAAATATTTTTATTTAAACTAGTATTTTGCACTAAAACGAAATGTCAAATTCAGTGTTGACATGTTATAACAAAAAAACTACTAGGGCATCGAAATAGTTACATACATAAACACGTCTTTTCCCCCGAAGGGATACACAGCCTCAAAGGGTCTCTTTTCACCGTGGGTTGCAAGTGGTGAGCTCATCGCCGCCATTGCTTCATTCGCGGACTTTTTGGGCAATTTTCGTGGTTATGAGATTTGTCCTGGCTGGTGCCTTATGTATTTATGTCCTCTTATTACTGGAAGAAAGCGTTAGCTGAGTTGGTCGTGAAATAATTATTTTTATTTATAATTATTAAATAACTGGTTTGTATTAGAAATTTATCGTCGTAGTTAAAGTGGGTTAGTATTCATATTTTATATATTTAAATAATTCCCAAATCATCATTCTCACAGTGACATGTAACTATATTACTAAAGTAATGTACAATATCGTAGTAAGTAGTTATTGTTTTTTTTACAGGAACTTATACTAACTACGTAGGTTGGCTTATAGGTAAATCTTGCTAATGTTTATAGGCGTTTCCAGAGAAAGGGTTAAATAGTATTTAGACTGTTTATTTTCCATTCACTGCCACGAACAGTCTGAGCAATTAAAGGAATTACTTAATTGTTATTTACGTAGCGTATCGTAGCGCTACTAATGATGCTTCAAAAAATCTTCCCGTAAGCTTTAACGCTTTTCCGGGAGTTTTGTGACATTTTGCTAAGTAAATACTGACTTCTAAACATTCCGGTTGCACGTACTTTCGGTATGGCTTTAGTAATTATACTATATAATTATATATATATATATATATATATATATATATATTATAATTTTAGTACTATATTTTTGAATCAAATATTCAATATATTATATATAATTCTGTATAATATAATATATTATATGCCAAATAAATACCATGTGTGAACTCTTAGTACATTTTTTTTAATGAGTTTCAGTATGTTTCATTAACAAGTGCGCTTATCACTTCAACCATTCATTCCATTCTGTTTACGCTCCTCTCCATCCCAAGGTTGTCTGGATGAGATCGTTTTTTTTTGCGATAAGATCATTTTTTTTTCTAACTAGTTTTTAAGGTGAACAATGAAGTATTTTCATTCATTCTTACCTTCCTTACTGGTTTTTCATTCTTACCTTCCTTACTGGTTTTTAAGCCCGAAAATAACAAATTGTGAACGATGAATGCACTTAATTAAATCGAATGAATGAAAATGGTGATTGAAATTTTTATTCGTTTTATCATTTTCAATAAAATCTGCACATTCTAGCAGTGTTATGGCATAACAGATAGTTACGACGATCCAAGGCCGCAATACCATCGACCATGACTGCGAGAGTTTATGAGGCTGTTCCAGCTTCTTATCAAATAGAAGAGATTTATGATGAACGCAATGCGAAACGACACTCCATAGATTAACTGAAATGAATAGTAAGCCCATTTCCACATGTATATGGTCGGCTTGACGTTGCCATGATCTGGGAAATGGGACGGGGACCAATACAAGCGGTTTACCAACTAAGAAGAGGGGTATTTGTGTTCTATATGTGTGGTCTCATAACTCTGAAACGGGTAATCCGATTCTATGAGTTTTTTTAGGGTTCCATACCTCAACAGGAAAAAACGGAACCCTCATAGAACCATTTTGTTGTCCGTCTGTCCATCAAACCCTTTTTCTCAGTAACAGCTTAAGGTATCAACATGAAATTTCAACTAGATATAAAAGTCTATGAGCTTATAGTGCTTTACAAACAGATCAGAACCATAAGGGCGGGGGTCTAGCCAACACTACTTGTCCGAACTATTTATAGAAATTATTTGAGAGACTGTTTTTAGCTATGTTTAGCTATGGAAATTGGTGCCTTTTCAGTATAATCAGCTCTTAAAGCTCTTTTTGAAGGGATCTAGGATGAAGCTAGAAACTTCAGCTAGAACTGTAAATTTTCAGTTTCGACTATCTTTGAGTAAATGAAAATAATTTGTAGTCCTTCCTTTTTTATTGAGTATCACATTATACTCTCTAATTAGGATTGAAATAGCTTCTTAATTGAGTTCTTATAAATATGCTGTGCAATGTTATAGGTACAATAGAGTTTATATACATAAACACACTTTTTTTCCTAGTGGTGAGCTCATCGCCGCTATTGCTTCCCCACGACTGACTTGGCTGACGTTTTCTTCCGTAATAACACATTCGTAAATAAGCCAGCAGCCAGGAAACATCTTATACGAACAAAAATATCCCGATTTCATATACAATGTAATACATACATAGTACATACATGTAATGTAATACATTGTACAAAAACATTGCAAAAAGGTAAAGAAGATTTACAAAAATATGTTAAGTAACGTGACCTACCTTTTGTAGACAGGTAGACGAGGGTCGAAGCCGATAATAAACTCCGGGCAGTGCTGCATCACGACTGTGCCCGCCGGGGTTTGATCCCAGCACGCAAACCCATCGAACAAGCGTGGGCACCACGGTGCATTCTCTGCAATAACGGAACGATTATTATGCTAGGTATCAGAGCGGTTTCGCACTACGTCTGATCCGAGTCCGATCCGGAGCCGTGAAAATACGGCTGGAGCAGTCGTAGAACTATTTCGCACTAGATCCGGCTTCCGTCATCCGATTTCTTCATATATCCGAATTTTCACGGATACGGATCGGACTCGGATCGGAGTAGTGCAAACACAACGTTACATTTTCAAAACGACGTACAAAATGCCAAGACAATACAAAAAAGTTTTATTAATGTCGTTATTCTAATACAGAGAAAAGTCGTGTTGCGAAAGCCTGTCGCATCCACATTCTTTATTTTCAACTTCGGCTTGTTACCGCCACTATTTCAAACAATTGCAATTAGCCGGCACGTAGTCTAGACATGGGTCCTATGAACATGGTTAATGACAGTTTCCATACATATTATTAATTGTTAAGTTATAACCACGTAAACCAAGGTAGGTTTGTGCTGTTTACTCACATTCGCTTGGTTCGCACTATTTACTATTTTCCTTACTACTATTTACTTATTTATTACATTTACATTTTGATGCAATAAAGAATTTATAATTTAATTTTACTGAATTTAACTTACTTACTTAATTTAGTGATATATAAGAGGTAGTTCTAAGATCAATGACATCTACTAATTACAAACATGTCACACCCAGGCACGCCGCCGCTTTACTTACTTTATTACCCAGACCCGGAACCAATATCTTCAGAGATTGCAAAAATTTGTCCAATCAATGGAATCGAACCAGCACTTCTTGCATCTCAGCCGGTTACTCATCTGCCGCGTCACGAAGGTCGTCAAAGAGCTATGTAAAATCACTACACCACTCAGCTTATATTTGTGTAATATACAGGTTTCCATATAGAATCAGGCACGATGCCTGTACGGCCTATATTATGCGACCACAAATGAGACCAGACGGGCTTGTAGTAGCTACTTCGATCTTTCTCTCCATCAACGAAGCCTTTGGATACACTTCAACAGTGTTGACATCGGCAAATTGCCAACGGCAGAGACAACTGTAGCTGTCAACATCTGTCGGCGGCAGCCGTCAACGCATCGGTGGCTGCCGTCAACCTATAGCGACGCTTGCAGTTGTTTGTGTTTGTAGCGTGCAGCGTCCCCTATTTTGACAGTTGTTCAGTTGAGCTTCGATGTTGACATGTCAACGGCTGCCGCCGACGGGTGCAGTTACCTCTGCCATATATGAAGCCTTACTTTGCCGTTACTCCACCGGGGTAGGGTTAGCACTGGGGACACAACACACTAGCACTGCACAATACACCCGACAGCAGTGTAGGACAGCAGTGTAGGTCTTAACACCCCCACATAGAATTAGAATTGAAATCAAGACCGTCCTCCCTAATAGTAGCTGATCAAAAGCTGTTGCACGCTGGGATGATAATTATTAATTGCAAGTATACTTACCATCATACTTCTGATCCGGAACCACCTCACTGTGAGTTACGTTGGTGAAGTAGTAGCATTCTCTGACCAGCAGCTTGAGGAACTCAAACTTTGGGTTCTTGGTTGGTCCAACGGCATTGCTTGAATTTTGCATTGCTTGCGGTTTTCAATGACCATTCTCGTATCTTCTTATTTCTTCTGCGGTTGGTTTCTGCTTCGGAATGGGTGCTTATTAACTGAGCGGCAACTAAATAGCATTTTAGATAAAAACCATTTGGTACTCTAAATAACCAATTGAGTGAAAATAAGTTCTGATTACTTAATCTACCTACGATTCATAATGACCAAGAAAAAACCAATGAAACGAGAGAAATAGTTGAAAAATATTTGGATAACCTACAAATCTAACTAACCCACGATTCTTAATGACCATAAAAGAACCCAGTTACTCATGATAAATAGATGATAAAAAAAGATTTAGATACCTACATATGATTCGTATGCCCAAGAAAAAAAATGCTTGGATGTTAGTATTTTATTGATAATAAAAAGATCAATTAGTATATTTAACGCTTATTTAGAATCTACCGCTCAGTCAAAAATCAAGGGTTCCAGAATTTGCCACTCTTTTACAATATTTAAGGACCACTTTATTGCTTTCCCTTTGAAAATACCATGATTATGGATCAGCGGTTTCTATCTGAAACAAAAAATTAAAAGTAATTAAAAGGAGCTACCTACTTTTGAAGGGATCTGTGTTCAATGCTCATTGATTCATTGAATAAACAGTGGTATTGAATAATGGTAATAGGATAGGGACTGCGAAATATCAGTTGGTATTTCCGCAGGTAATTTCGTAGTTTTGTGGGAGAGGCTCAATTCGAACAGGTTGATAACATTGCTGGTATTTTTCGGTGAGTATTCCAGTTGGCATATCTCACTTGTGTGGAAGAGGCTTTAGATTAAACTTTGCCATTACAAAAGAATTAAAAGTACTTTTATGTAGTTTTGGAGTAGCCGTGGTTAGCCTAAGAATAACACTTCTCCCGTGGATTTCGTAAAAGGCGACTAAGGGATTACGCAAGAGGATGGACAGCAGCATCTATCTGAATATCTATATTTATCAAGCTTCTGCACTTCTTCCTTTCACCACTCTGGTTCCGTCACCATTAGACACAAGACCTTTTTCAACGTTCCACGTCACGTAGATATTGATACGACGAACGACCTACAACGTACATACGCCTTTTTTCCGAAAGGGTAGGCAGAGCCTCAAAGGGCCTCTTTTTCACCGTGGATTGCACAGTCACAGAAATAAAGACGTGACAAGTGGTGAGCTCATCGCCGCCGTTGTTTTCCACGACTAACTCGGCTATTGCTTTCTTCCAGTAATAACACACTCTTAAATAAGCCAGCAGCCAGGACAAATCCAACAAATCAATACCAACGAAAATTGCCCAACAAGTCCGCTACAACGTCAATCAAATATATACAGCAAATAGACGGCCAACAAAGTGTTGATAGTTCCATTAAAATCGCTACGAGACACGTCACTAGACTATCACTATCCAAAATATGTTTATTTTAAGATTCATACATATTAGAAGGCCAGTAATCTTTCATCAGAGATAATCTTAAAACCTAACGCCTGGTGTTGAGATAATGCCAATATAATCTATAAACATTTAAAATGTATATATAAATACATTTCTTTAACTTCAGTATTTACTAATATATGTGCATGCTCATAATTTTCCTATGATGTATTATTAACACATATATTAGAACTATTTGTAATTTATTGACAACGCCCATTTACAGCAGCTAGTAGGAAATAACTTTTGTTTTAGTTTCTGCGTATAAATTAGTTTGATAGATAACATGTGTATCCCTATGCTTTTAAATGTTTTTGAGTAATCTTTCTGTGATCTGTGTTTTGTTATATTTAATTGTACTAGTACCTACAATATACATAACCAACGACATAACCAAGTGTTCTGTGTAGAGCTCCTACGGTGAATAAATGAGTATTAGTATGAGTATGAGTAATTATCAATAAATAACTAATATGACTATTATTTAAAAACCTGGTGATGCATAAACAGGTTGATTTCAACTCAAAAACCCACTGAAATAGTCTTAGGACATAGTTTATACACGATTGTACCACGTCTTAGACACGTTCTTAATAGAGGTTAGTCAAAACAACTTCTTACTGCTTCCTAGTCTCCTGGTTTGAGAAAGATATTCCAATATTGTTAATCCTACTCGAAGGACCAAATGTTTTTTCGCAGACGGTACCTCATCAGCAAGATCGACACCGGATCAATTCAGTACTTAATTCGAATACTGCCTAAAAATTTAACGGATCTATATAGTAACATTAAAGTTCACCGGATCATAGCCACCAGATCTATCAGTAACTAAGTACTCAGAGTTTAGAATAAAGTTATGTTATTATTATAAATAAAGTAGTTATCTAATTTGTATAATCATTAACATAATAATTAGGTACATTATAAAATATATTTAATATTCAGGTTTTAGTATGGTTGTTAATCGAAACATCCTTGAAGTCTGTTAAAAATAGCCAATCTTTTATTTTAGTCGTATTAAAAACGCTTCATAATAATGTATATGTCAGAATTTGCTAAGACACATTGCGCGGCAGAGTCATGCAACGAGCTTTTTTTATGAGTGGAATGTACGGTTCACTGATTGTGCAAAGTACGTAGACGAAAGTTAAAGTGGACTGTGCCACACCACTAGAGAACCTTGGTGGGATAAAGTGGAAACACTCAAAAATAAAACGTGTACACAAAGATGATGCTACTTGAACCCTTTTTTCATATAAATTGGACGAAATTTGAGCCCAACATAATGATCGCACCTGACCTAGCCAAAATCATAGAACACAAAGTGATTCAGTGTGCGATAAGGCCCTTTGCCAACCTATTTCATTTTTGATCCACGTTCTCTGAATCCACTTAGCTTAAAATAAATCGAACCGCACTTATAGAGCATGTGAACTGCACTTTTTTTTACCACCCGTGAACGTGTATAATAAACAATCTTCTTTAACTATCGGTTTGAATAATTATCGTAACGTGGCGTAGTTTCACACACACAGCTGGTATCTACCAAAACTATTTCGGCGCACTCTTTATTAAACTGTGCTGGTACTAATAGTGATCAAAATAGACTAAACAGAAATGTTTGAGTTTTGCGGCACGCATCGTAGTGGTAACATTCATTACTCATCTGACATCTCCGTCATAGCTTACAGAAAACACCTGAGTGCCTAGCCAAGTGGCATTCGCTTCGTAGCGATTCCATGTCTAATGTCATAATTCAATACAAAAGACCACGTGACATATCGAAAGCTAACGTCAATCCCATACATTTTGGACTTTTCTACTGGCGACATCGCCATTAGAATGTTACTTTGTCTACGGCCCCAGATCTCCTTTAAAAGTGCGGGCATGGATATTGTGTAATTTACTATGCTCTTCTTTTTTTCCAATGTGAATGTGTGCCCATCAACGAAGCTGCCACCGCAATGAACAGGAGAGGGATCACAGACTACAAAGTAGGGATCCTCTCCGATAGCTCAGCAACTCTTAGGCATCGTCCTATAGACCGCGACTACGCGATTATCGCGCGAGTAAGCGATGCGACCATCGTGTCAATCATCAAATATTCTAGTCGCACGAGTGCATCGCGCGTATGCCAGTTAGGACACCTATTCCATATCAGAATGTTTGATCGGAGGGTTCCCAACGAGTAATATGATTATGGATTCGTACGATTGAAAATCGCGCGAACTTGCGATGATCGCTTAGTCGCGTTCTATTAGGACGATGCCTCGATCAGAGCTCTGGAGCGAGCCATAACTGCAACTCCAAGCTCGTTTACGAATGTCACCTGGCCTTGGAGAGAATCGCCATAGGAAACAAGGTGACTCTACAATGGATAAAGGGACATAGCGGATCACTGGGTAATGAAGCATCATAATGGACCATCCATAGAGTTCGAATGCGGAAAAGGGAGTCCTTTAACATTAAATTAACATTATGCCTCTTCGCTTCATGTTTCGCCCTTTTTAACCGACTTAAAAAAGGAAGGTTCTCGCTGTATGTTTTTTACGCGATTACTACGCCAACTATGAATTGATTTTGATGATTCTTTTTTTTTTTGGTAGGTCATACTTCAGAAGTGGTCCCATATAAATTTTATCGAAACTGATTTAGCACTTTTTGATAAAATATACTTTTTAGTTTAGGTTTGTACACGTAGTTATAGTTTTTGTTTTTTCTCTAAAAATTAAATTTATTATTTGACAGAATAATAATTTAAGCCTGTTTGCGTCAAAAAATAGCCTGTTCAAATAACAGTTGGCACTGATGCATATAATGCGACAATCTGTTCGAGCAACGATCTTTAATACTCACAAGTGTATTATAAGATCGTTGTGTTCGAGTGACTGACTGACAAAGCCAGCGCCGTCAGCCGCCCGCCCCGCAACACGCAACGACAACGTGCCAATCGCTGGAAGTGGCTAAGCTAGTGGCTAAGCCATTGGCTAAGCTATTTTCTATCCCCCCACACACTATTGCCCAAATCAATAATATAAAACGGGCATTTTGTCTTCACGAATCTTAAATTAAAGCCCGTGCCCTTGGGCGGCAATTTCACGCCCCATCTTCAGTGAGCGGTAAGTTTTAGTGTGACAAAACTATATAATTGACTAATCCAACGATTACTGCTCACATTCGGTCTAAGAATAGACCCCTCCGACTCCTCACGTGAATGTCGTAAGACTAAAAAATTACACTAGGGGATGGGCAGCAGCATCCACCTGAGTACTCAGCACCCATACTGAGAACACCAATCCACCTGCTAAGCGTTGATTATGATAAATCCCCCCATTGCTCTATGGGGGAGGCCTCGTCCAACATTGGACGTCTTACAACTGACGATGACGGATGTTGAATCCAACGATAACAAAAAAAAAACTAATAGGAAGTTTTAAAAAAATCAGGATAAGAGCGAGTACACATTAGGCGTTTTGAAGCGCGCGCTTTGGTAACGCGCGTTTTGAGAACCAGTAGTTCTTATCTAGCTGCACACACGCAAGCGCGCGTCGAACGCGCGCTTTGAGATTTTCGTTCAAACGCGCGTTGGGAGGGCGTCAGCCGCGCGCTTCGAGATACATGAGCCGCCATTTTGTTGTACATTTGAACGCGCGCTTTCGTGTATAGAGTGGACGCAATTTACCAAAATGGAGACCGAGCACTTCGATACAGACTTATTTATCGACGAAATCCAAAAGCGTCCAGCTATATGGGACATGGAAAGTCCTGATTATAAAAACAAAATATTATTAATATTATTAAAATATTATATATTATCAATATATAATATATATAATAATAATAATTTGATAATAATAATTTATACATAATAATTTCATAATATTATATATATATAATATGTATTATCAAATTATTACTATTATTGAACGAGCGTAGCGAGTTCTCTGAGTCAAGTTGGAAGAATCGGCGTTTGTATGTATGTTTGTCCGATGAAAACTTCCAAACCGTTAATCCGATCTTCATGAAATTTGGTATGGGGGTAGATAGTATTGCTACAATTTGTAGGTAAGGTTATGAGCTATATCAGTCAGGGGGTTGCTGAGATATTGGGGTCCAAGAGGGGGTAAACAAATTAAAAGTGAGACAGTCAGATCAAGTGGGGTGTCTAATGAAAGCGCTTTGGTTGTATATTTCAAAACTGTTTTTAATAAGTATTTAGCTTTAGTAGTTTTTGAGATATTTGGGAAAATAAAAAACGTAAAAATCAAAAATTCTAGGGTACTTCCAGCAATCCCACATTGCTGAAATTTGGTATGCTTGTGGCTTTTGTGTCCCAACTACAGGGAAAAGTCTGAAACTGAAGAATTTAGAAACTTGTACTCCATAAAACAATAACCAATATAACATCCATTGTTGACCTCCCATTTCTAGGAATTTGAATGACGCTGGAGTTCTATGGTTTTCGACAAAAGGACGTTATCAATTAATTCGTCAGGTACTTGATATAGGTATGTAGTATTACGTCCCGTTGCTTAGCCCTATTCAAAGGTTATTTCGATGATGTGTAGGAAATTAGAGTTGTTACTGATATATCCTGTACTGTACTGGTAGACCTCAAGGTGAAAATTTTCAAAAATAATAATAGAAAAATGAAAATTTCTTGGTTAAGTAGTCGGGCTGATAAAGGTGTTATCGCGAGGTCTCAGTTCGGGGCGAACCACTAGTAAAATATGTTCTTAGTAAATAGCGACCGTGTGTGAGCAAAAAGCCCAGATTTTTTATCCACACACAGATTAGTGTTGAGTTGTCGTGACGTACAAAAGGTATTATTTGAGCTGCAATTAGCTTCATTCATTATTCTGTTACAATTCACTGATAAATACAAGAAACTCGTTGGCTTAAGCCGAAATTCAATAAATAAATAAATGCTGGACATTTCACACAACATTATCTAGCCCCAAGCTAAGTAGAGTTTGTGTTTTGGGTACTAGATAACTGATATACTTAATACAATACATTACATAGATATATATTTTTTATTATACATAGAACACCCTGAACAACTATCTGCATCCATCATATAACATCCATTGTTGACCCCCCATTCCTAGGAATTTGAATGACATTGGAGTTCTATGTTTTCGTCAAAAGGACGTTATCAATTAATTCGTCAAGTACTTTAAATACTACCAGGTATGTAGTATTTACGCCCTGTTGCTTAGTCCTATTCAAAGGCTATTTCGATGATGTGTAGAAAAATTACCTATAGAGGTTAATTTTTTTTCTCAGTAAATGTTTTTAGAAATCGTTTAGAAGGGTAAAGAAAGTAAAATATGCAAAAAAATATCTCGAAGATACTTCAAGTTCTCTGGTAATGCTGAAATTTATTATTTAAGTATATTTTGTTCTACGGGGAGAAGTCGAAAATTGAGGATTTTTTCTTTGTAATATCTATTTTTAGAGTAGAAAACTTAAATCTTTAAAAATTAGGTAGCAAAACTACAACTAGATGGCACTGCTTAATTTAAAAAAACTTTTTTCTTGCTTCATAAAATCTCTTTCATATTAGAGAAATTGACTCGATAGTTTTAGATTTCTCATGGATCATCCATACAAACATACTTACATAGCCGTTAAATACAAAACCATTTCTTCCCCTTTTAAATTAGTCGGGCTGATAAAGGTGTCATCGCGAGGTCTCAGTTCGGGGCGAACCACTAGTTAAAATATTGTTAGTATGGACGGGACGCCCTACTAACGCTCGTAAAACGCCGTGCTAAGCGCGCTGTATGTACGCTACCAACGCGCGCCTAACGCAACGCCGAGCGCCTAATGTGTACTCACCTTAAATGAAGTGAAGTTACACAAGACACATAAGAATATGTGATAAAAAATCTATCAATTTGCTATTTCTATTTATAGTTTTTACAAAAATGTGTAAGTAATCATCAAGCTGTAATCAATTACAGTTGGGTGTTATGGTACCATGGTACTCGTAGTTCCTGATACCCACAATACAGGGAATCCTAGTGTGGGGTCAGGACTATGTATGTGACTGTTGAGTGTTATGGTATGTTATGTTATGTCATAAATAACTATATTGTTTGTTCCTATACAACTGGATGTGTAATACTAAAACATAAGAATTTTTTAACATAATTTAGTTGTTTTAGTTTAACAAGTGTTAGTTAAAGTTAGTTAGTGCAAGTTTAGTGTTAACTTATTTTACCTGAATAAAATCAGTCTTAAGTTAATCTTAAGACCAGTGAGTCTATATCCACAGTGCATGTTGCCATTGATGTCTGTCACGAGGTCGCTTACTATGGCCTTATACACAAGCTCTAAGACGCACAGTGGGCTATGAAGAGAGCTTTGTTAGGAGTTTCACTACGTGATATAATCTTTAATGAGGAAATCTGAAGAAGAACCAAGATCGCCGACATAGCTCACAGAATTTGCAGGTTGAAGTGGTGGCAGGTCATACAGCTCGACAACCTTTAGGAAATAAAGGTTCTCGAGTGGTCTCGATGGATTAAATACATTATAAAGGCCACAGGTATTTGGTAGATGGAGGCAGCTCAAGACAGTTCGTCAAGCCATTCTATGGGGTAGGCCTATGTCCAGCAGTGGACCTCTACAGGCTGATAACGATGATGATTGGATTGTTTGTAATAAGCACTATACAAGCCTTGGCCGCAATAAGGCGCAGATAGACGAACGTATGTGTGCACCCACCTCTCGTTCGTCCATGTATACGCCGATTTGTCGGCCGTATGGCAGTAATTGAGCGTGTTCAGTGGGGTAAGCACGAATATCTAACGGTATCGAGACGCTAGCGAGACGATAGCCAATGTCAAATATTGGCCAATAGTACAGTCAAATTAGGTGATTTTTTGCAAAAGTGCGGAACTAATTAGATGTAGTATTAGAAATTATGTAGTGTTAGTATTAGAAAAGCTTTCATTTTTCTAATTGTTTTGTATGGCTTAAAAATCACCTCTAATAATAAGCATCAGTAATTTCACCCTCCGGAACAGGGTGAAATAGGGTGAAACCCTTATAATATCCGTAACTTAATGGCGGAAATAGAAGTAGTCGGTGCAATTTGGCATAAACTTTGAACCGTTATGATCTACATTTGCACCAAGTATTTTTTAAATCCGACATACGGAACATACAAAAAAAAACATTTACAAAAAAAACTTTTTGTGGTTATTACGGCTCCGGGAAAAGTAAGGTAGTCGGTGCAAATTGATAGACTTATCAGAAAAATGTTCGAAATACATTACCAGGTTTGCACTTTGGTGCGTCTCACGGAAGGCACATTTCCATATTTTATTGTCGCTCTACTTCGGGGAAAATTAATGTAGTTCTGGAAATTGACTTAAACTTATTCATTTAATTAGTATTACATCCGCCGGAAGTTTTATACTGGTATTAATTTACGGAAGATGCATTTATTCAACACTGTGTTCCCTACATGCACGTGGTTTATATTACAATAATAATGCACTAAGACAGTCTTCTCTATACGTAATTTAACATGCATCAAGTAATTTCTTTCTATTTTAAAATTTACGGCCTTTTTAAGTTTGTATCTAATATTTAAAAGCTTTCCGTAAGCGCCAGAAACGGTGCAAACCTAGGATAAGCTTCTTTTCGTGTCATCGAACGTTTCCATAAGAATCCACGACTACACGACTTAGGTCCACACTTTTTGCTAATTTGCCTGAACTACAATGAAAGAGATCGGAGTGTCTTGAAATCTTTGTAAGTTTATTGGTTAATATTTGACGCTTAATGGTTTCGCTAGCGTCTCGGTAACGTATAGATATTCGTGCTTTGGCCTCTGTCTGTCTAATGTTAGCGGATATCTATTTTTGCATTGACTTCTGTCTTAGTAAATATTATTACATTACCTGTGCTTTTCCCTCGAGACTTATCAAAAGTGCCTTAGCTTATTTCAATGATCCTCTTTCAATCTGCACTAAATCCAACCCCTCGCCAAACAAACAAGAAATTCAATTTCAGGAATTGAATTAGTTTCGTAACCAGTAAATAATCGAAATAACTCAGCTCGGAGATATATTTATCTTTGTTAGGAAAATCGGTGTAATTTAATATATTTTGGTTTTTCCTATCTTCCCTCCGCTCTTACTATGGTGGATCCCGTGGGCAGTGCTGGCTAGGCAAAAGCTTCAAATCTATAAGTTGTCAAAAAGAGATACTTTTTTTATTAAATTTATGTTCCAATTCTTTGAAGAATAAAACAACAAAATAAGGAAATTATGTTATACTAGTTGCGCCCCGCGGTTTCACCCGCGTGAATAATGATGGAAATTGATGATGATGATGATGAAAAGTAGCCTATGTATTAATCTAGGTTATAAGGTATCTCCACTCCAAATTTCACTCAAATTCGTTCAGCTGTTTGAGCGTGAAGAAGTAATAAGCGTTTATAATATTATACATACACATTTTGGCTGTAATGGCTTACACATAAGATATAGATATATACTGTGGCGGGCTTTTTTGTAGGACTATTTAAGATAAACATTTCTATCGTACATTGCATATGTGTAACTCTAGCGGTTTTGGCAGTGCACGCTAGAATAGCTCGTAGATGGTAGATTTTTCCTAATTACTTGACACTTATCGTCATATTATGGACAATTCACACAATATCTTTAAAAATTGTAGCCTATGTGTTATTCTGATGTATAAGCTATATTATTGTAAAGTTTCATTAAAATCCATTCAGTAGTTTTTACGTGAAAGAGTAACAAACATCCATCCATCCATCCATCCATCCATCCATACTCACAAACTTTCGCGTTTATAATATTAGTAGGATAGGATATTTGTTATTTATTTGTAACTAGCTGCACCCCGCGGTTCCATCCCGTGAACAATGATGAAAATTGATGATGATGATGATGATGATGAAAAGTAACTTATGTATTAATCCAGGGTATAAGGTATCTCCAGTCCAAATTTCACTCAAATCCGTTGAGCCGTTTGAGCGTGAAGAAGTAACAAACATACTCACAAACTTTCTCATTTCTATAATATTAATTAACTAGTTGCACCCCGCGATTTCACCCGCGTGAATAATGATGAAAATTGATGATGATGATGAAAAGTAGCCTATGTGTTAATCCAGGGCGTAAAGTATCTCCATTCCAAATTTCACTCAAATCCATTCAGTAGTTTTTACGTGAAAGAGTAACAAACATCCATCCATACTCACAAACTTTCGCGTTTGATGATGATGATGATGATGATGAAAAGTAGCCTATGTGTTAATCCAGGGCGTAAAGTATCTCCATTCCAAATTTCACTCAAATCCATTCAGTAGTTTTTACGTGAAAGAGTAACAAACATCCATCCATACTCACAAACTTTCGCGTTTATAATACTAATAGGATAGGATAATTAATTAATTAATGTGATGCGTTCCGATGATTCGTAATTTTGTATACTGCACAAATCCATCTGAAATTGCACGCCACGAAGAGTTCAAATCAGCACGAATATGGACAGAACCGTACGTATGGCTATACTATATTATGTTCTTCATCAGCCGGTAGATATATCCACTGCTAGATGAGGCATCCCCCATAGCATGCAAAGCTTTGGGTTGAAAGCCAACCCATAGCGTGCAATGGGGGGTTTTGCCATAATCACCACGCTTGCCAGGCGGATTGGTAATCGCAGTTTAGTGTTAACGTAATCCGTAAGTCACCCTTTACGATATCCACTGGAGTTGGAGGAGTCCTATTTTTAGGCCGAGACTATACCGTGGCTCTATCTCGATCTATGTTACGCATGATACGCAAGGTTTTAATTAAAAATATATTATAAAGATGGAATAAACCTTTCCATAACAACCGCACTGTCAATGTAAAGGTGGATATTGTGTTCAGGATCAGTAATGACAGGTTCAGGTTAGGAGGAATTTACAAATACATATATAACAAAATAAATAAATGCTGGACATTTCACACAGCAGAGCTTGTGTTATGGGTACTAGATAACTGATATACCTAATAAAATACATTACATAGATAGATATTTTTTTATTATACATAGGAAATACCCAGAACACCCTGAACAAATATCTGCAGACTGTACAAATATTTGTTCCGAGGCGGGAATCGAACCAGCAACCTCCTGCGTCGCAGATGAACCTTCGCCCGCCGCGCCACAGAGGTCGTCCACCCACGCATAACACACGCTTTTTTGTAGAAGGGGTAAGAAAAGCCTCGATAGACTTCTTTTCACTGTGTATTAAACATTCTGTCCTGGATATATATAACGAGTGAACAGATCAACACCCTGAATTAAAATTTCGTTAATGTTACATAATAATATTGAAAATATTATCATCGTTGATCTCAAAGGCACTCTCCTCAATTAAAAGCAGTAAAGAGCCGTGTTTGGGCCCATTATTTCTTGTATAATCTTTAGTAGAGACTGGTAGAGTCAATTAGAGTAGAAGCAACCAGTGTATGTTACACTGGTTGCTTGGGAGAAATCACTTTCAGCAAATAAAGCGCAAGGGTTCAATAATATTATGGTGGCTCTTCACTTGGCGTATTTGCGTAAATGTTTGCATTATTTCGCCAAGGCAAACAAAATTATGTATTGATGGAGTCTTGATTGATTTTGCCTTGGATTAATAACGCAAAAATTTGCGAATATACACCAACTGAAGTTGCACCTTTATAATATATCTTTGATAGAGACTTTATGACGGAATTATCTTTTGGCCCAGCCCCAGCCCATTACGAAACCTCTTAGGTCACGTCCACCTAGGACGCGCCCTACGTGGCATCGCAATGCGTCCGTCACCCTGAGACATAAAGATGAATATAGTCTCATGTGCCTGTAATTTCACTGGCACTAATGCGACAGTTACTTACTGCCTGTTAAAGACTGGCTTCCTTTAAAGAATTTAGAATTGATTACAAACATTGGAGTAACGCTTATCCTTTCTGTACTGATAACATAATGCATAGTCATGTTATAGTTTGTATTGTCTTTAATGTGTATATAGGACTGTGGTCCGATCTGTAGGACAAAGGCAGTAGGACCAAGTGGCCAGAGGGCGAATAGCACGCCGAGCAAGAAGTTGGTAACAGCTAGTACATAAGTATACAATATAAAAATACTATACAATAATATACAATATGTATTTGGTTATCAAAATAACCCTTAAGCCCGAGGGGAGGGTATTCCACACATCACATGGCGAACAACTTTAGTTCTAAGACTATATAAATTTCGCTTTTTATTTGACCTCTATGTGTGAACTCTGAAAGCTGTAATAGGGCAGCCCCATGTTGTATTAGGAACATTTCTGGAGGGGCACATTTTATGAGGCATTACATGAACGAAAAACTTTGAAATTTATAAAGTCGTATAACTAAAGTTGTTCCCCATGACGTGTGGAATACTCTTACCTCGGGCTTATAGGGGTATTTTGATAAACATTGTATAAGTCACTAAGCGCGCTGCTGCTGGCTACCATGCCTATTTATTATTATGCGCGTCTACTACAACAGAACTTTGTTAGACAACGTTAATTAAATTGATCTCTTTCGATACCTATGGTAAGTAGTTAATTAATTATTTCTACTCAAACACAGGCAACTTGTGCTAATAAACTTTGAATTTTATTATTATCGTATCTGTTTGAAATTCAGTGTGTTTATACCCGCGAGCGTATAGGCTAGAACCTGCCGTATATGTATATTCGTTTTTGTATTACCAATTACTTATCTCCAATTTTAAGTATTATGTTTTTTAAATCGTTTTATCGTTTAATCAGGCCTATTACAAGTTTTGCATTGCAAAAACCGGAATGCGAAACGTGACCATTCAAAGTGACTTACGTAGTAACTATTCATCATTCTGTGCCGCGCAGTCGGCAGAAACAGTACTGATTAGTAAATAGTTACTACGTAAGTCACATTGAATGCTCACGTTTCGCATTCTGGTTTTTGCAATGCAAAACTCGTAATTCGCCCTCAGGTTCATATCTAAAGGGTTTTCCATTAAAAGCGGGTCGATGTTGCAATGGAATAAAACAAGCTGTGTGTGAGGTACCTATTTCCAAAATTATTGTAGTCATACATAATAATAGAATAATAATAATGTAAATATGTAAGTTACTATATACTTATTATAGTTATATCTATAGGTACTATTGTTACTATAAAAATAAAATTAAGTATGAATATTATGACTGTGTAGTGCCTATACGAAGTTAAACTATAGTAATAATCAATAGTTGATAAATATTAAGATTATTTTTGTATATTTTATGAGTTTGTGTATTCTTTTATGTGTTATGTTTTTTAAGATATTGCTACTAATTAGTATTCTCATAATAAATTAAATAAGACATGAGACTTTACTTCTGTGCAAGATATGGTTGTGCGATATTCAATCTTATTCCGCTAATAGTTGCGTCTAAAAGGTGATTCATACCTACATATTATATTTTTGAAGCGCACTCATAAGCTCTTTTCAGGTCTATCATAAAGGGTTTCCCAGCTCCTCAAATTGTGTATTGGTATTACAATAGATTTCTTCAGTTCATCAGGAAAAAAAACCTAGATATGAACGAGTTGCAAAGATACTATATTGGTTCAGAAATAATATCAATTGCCTTTTTGTATAGTATTGAAGATGGCCATCCCAGCCTGTGGATGTGCTACAGCGATCTGTAGCGATCTTAATTACTATTGCATCAGTTGGTAGCAGCAGTAGGGAGTTTGCAGGTTCCTCATTCTTTTTCTATAAAGCTTAACGAGGTCATCTTCACTGGTTTTCAATTTAGCTAGAATATTATCAGCCAATTTTCTGCCTACATTTGAGAAATGCTTATTAATATCTGAAGTTGACTCAGAATTCTGAATTAATTCAGAACAAGGTTGCGTCTTTTTTTCAAGATTGCATGCATATTTTCTTTAGAACTTGCCGTCTTTTTATCATTATTCCTATATTCTTGTACAAGTTTTCATTCATTCATTTCTTCAAAATTATGTTACAATGATTTCCATAATTTAAGTATGCAATATGGAGTGATTTATCATTGGGTAGTTTTTTTATATTTTGACTTAGTTTGTCTCGAAATCGTATTATACACCGATGTAACCCATTGATGCTTGAGACTGAGTTTTTTCACTGAAATATTATTAGGTACAAAATATGGGTATGTTTGTAATACATAGGTACTAGACAATATGTTCAGAAATTGATTGATGCTTCGTTTAAAAAAGTTGATGCAGTTTGATAATATTTCTATGCAACCTTTAGTCGATATTTCAGTCGGCTTTAAGAATATTGGTAGAGTTACTAGTTTTGTTGATGAATGTATGATAAAAATTGTAATTACTGTGAAATTATCTGTAACAGTCGACTCACATGCTATGGTAGTAATCTCATTTCTATGTAGTTTTATCAAAACAGTGATCCAGGTAATTCGATAATAATAGCTCGATGCTAGTTCACCGAGTCTGACACTCTAGCTAGAGTCTCTATTTTGGTTTCCAAAAACTACTCTAGTTTCGTGGTTTTTGATTGTTCTGAACAACAACTTGTGGTTTTTGTTGTGGTTTTCGTGGTTTTGTTGGGGAAGAAACCCAATATTTTGAGTACCTCGTCGTATTTTTAAGTTGTGAATAGTGGTATAGTGTAACAGCGTAAGTGTTTGGAGCACTGATGCAAACCTCATGAGGTTTTACAGTGTGTTATAGGAGCTGATCTGAATCTGAAGCTATCCTCCAACAAGACTAAAAGCCTATATTATGTATGTATGGATGTAGTAAAAGCCTTACTAAGGGATTATACCAGGGGATGGGCAGCAGCATCCCCTGGTGCTTAACATCAATCTGCGATCGCCAATCCGCCTGCCAAGCGTGGTGTTTATGGCAAATCCCTCTATTGTATCCAATGGGGGAGACATTATCCAGCAGTGTACGTAAACAGGCTAGTGATGATGATGATGATCCAATAAATGTGAAACATCAAATCCACTTATCTCTCGTACAAGCTGATAAATAATGTTTGCATTAATGATTTACAAGCAATCAAAGTAATTGAGTTCCAAATTATGTCATACGAAGTGTATCAATGAATTAGTAGTGAAATTTTCTGAAAGCAAAAACATCGCCTGAACAACAGTTCAGGATATAAAATATTTATTACTTTGTCTGAGATATTCAGTAACAACAAAACGAATATAGGTTGGCTCGTGTAAGCTGGACCTAATAAAGCCATGAATCAGTATTATTGTTGACTCAACTAACACTAAAGTAGGTGAAGTATGTGAACGCAAAGATTAAGTACGAACGGGGTGGATACATTTTTTAGGAGTACTATTAATTAACACTTGCTGATTACCCACAACTACCTATTAGAACTGTAATACAACCTGGGAACGTGACCTAGGTGGCATTGCGTCTGTTACCCTGAGACAAAATTGGAACCTCCCACGAGCCTGTAATATCACCGGAACCCAAGCCCTGGAGCACAGCAATGCTGCTTGGCAGCAGAAATAGGTGTGATGTACAAAGAACCCCGGAAGAATTTTTTCATAAAGAGTCGCAATACTACTATCTGTTACATACTGTTTATTTCCTACAAATCCAACTCGTATGGTCAGTGTTCGGAAAACTGCGTCATATCTTCTCGTCACAGATACCGCAGAGTCTCAAGACTAAAGTTTATAACCAGTGCGTGTTCCAAGTGATGACATATGGTACTGAGACATGGTCACTTGCTATTGGCCCCATAGACAATCTCAAAGCCGCACAGCGGGCTATGGAGAGTGCTATCCTCGGAGTTTCCTTACGTGATAGAATCCAAAATGAAGAAATCCGTTGAAGAGCCAAAACCATCGGCATAGCTCTCAGAACTAGAAAGTTGATGTGGCAATGGGCAGGTCATATAGCTCGCAGAACTGATAATAAAGTTGGAGAACAAAGGTTCTCGAGTGGCGAACACAAACTGGATGATGCCGTAGAGGAAGGCCCTCCTCTCTACGGACTAAAGACATTATAAAGGTCGCAGGATGTAGGTGGATGGAGGCGATTCAAGACGTATTTAAGAAGTATTTTTCCTAGTTTTTGTCATGTACGGTATCATTCTTTGGGATTACGAGTGTGGCTTGACTCATAGATTAAGGCTGCCTTTATATATTCTGTTAAGTATACCATAAACGAATTTTAATGTAAGTATAGTACTTTTATGCCACCTCATAAAATCACAACGACTCAGTTATGGAGTTTTTTATTATAGATTAGGTTACAAAAGTAGCTTCTACCATTTCAGTAGAAATGGTGTGGTGTGTGGTGATAGATCGAAATCGTTAGAGCTGGTTTTGAGATCTCAAAACATATATTATATATATATCTCTTGAGATCTTGAAAAAGGCTATAAAGATTTCGATGAAATTTGCTCTATGGTCGTTTTTATGGCAGTTTTTGGCGGCAAAAAATGATCTAGCTAGGTTTAAAGACGTGTGGCACTTGGCTGGTTTTTAGGGTTCTGAAGTCCGACAAGAAACCCCGATAGTGTCGCCATGTCCTTCTGTCCGTCTGTTTGTCCGTAATAAAAGCCGTTCTACTCGTAGACTATAAGAACTATCAAGAAGACATTTTTGAACTGTACTACAAATGTGACGCCTGCAAAGCTAAGAAATAAAAACTAAAAAATATAATTTTCGGAGTACCTGCCTTACATGTAACGTGGAGTTGTTTTTTTATTTGCGTACCCCATCATGTAAAATAGGTATCGTTTGATAGGTCTTTCAACAATTTTAGCAGGTTTTATGAACGCGCTTGACTACGTTTTTTAATTTCCAACGCCTACGAGTTCTACTCTACGCATAATAAGTAGATCTATACTCCATTTTTTAAACGTAAAAAAATTATGTAACCCTGTTCAAAGTTAGACTTAAATATTTCCTATCGTAACAAGATAGGATAACAAAACCTGTTATAAAAAAAATAATCAAAAAACCGTAAACAAGTTGGCTCGGATATCTAACAAAGTATTATTTAGAATATACTTTTAATACCTGAGTCATCGAAAACACCTACCTAAGATTAAACAGTCTGTTTTATGGTAAGTAGTTACTAAAACCGTGCTTGGAACAGTTTCCGCAATGTACGGGAAGTTGTATTTCCAGATTGATAATGGGATTCAGGCAAACAAAACATTGTTTATGATGAGTTATTAGTTCCTCAAAGTTTTTATACATATTTACATCATAATAAAACTGTATATTCCGAGTGTATTAAGGGCCCTATGACTACGGCTTTTTTTGTGAAAGAGCTCGTTCGAGGAATTACTAAACGATCTTCGATATTACAATTTCTACCCCAAAACCATAATGTAAACATTCAATTTTTTTTCAATTTGAATGTTTCTTTTTTTCTTGATTGTAGAGTTCGTCTTATCCATGGAAGTAATAAGTACTTTGTACGTAGTACTTATTACTTCCATGGTCTTATCTAACCCAAATATTTTCTTACGTCAAAATAAAATATTCTGAAATTCGTAACCGTTAAAAGAGTTGCTAATACTTATTTTATTTATTATATTATAAGGGATAAAAATAGTATTTAAATAAAAAAATTGTTTAATGATAACATCTAAAACAACATTTTTTAACAAATAATGGAGTTAAATAAAAAAGTTAAGAATTAAATTAAAAAAATATGTATAAGGTTACTTCCAATTCAATATTTTTTAATTACTGTTGCACCTGCTTATCTTATTATAATTTAGTAATGAAAATTAAGCTCAACAGAAGCCCGGTTTCCATGTTTTTAATTTAATAAAGTCTCTCAAATTAATTTGCATAAATAACATCGAATCTCGCCTTAATTAGGTAAGTACTCACGTTTAATCCGGCGTTATTGTGTTACAATACGCCCACGTGGTCATTAAGGAGGGCTCTAATAAGACCCTATTTCTACTATGGGGTTTTTTAATTATGCTTAAATTATTTAAGGACGCTAATAAATTATTTTCATTAATATTATCACTTTGCTTAGGTATATCGATTCAACATAATTTTATACTAAAAAAAATTACTTCGCGAATGTATTCGACCAACTATATAGATGATGTGTTAATTTTTTGCAAAGAATTTTTAAGCATTAGGTACTTGATTTCACCCCGAGATCATTCAAATTTATTTAATTTGATATGTGTTGAATTCATTCACATTAATTAATCACATCAAAAAAAACTAACGCCAAGCAATCACTGAGAAATTTAGGTAAGCTTATAAAAAACATAGCTGCTAAAATTAAGAACGAGATGGTTAAAAATTGAAGTTTTCAGTTTAAACTAGCTTTATGTGCTGGTGTTCGCAAATATGACCTCTAGTTAACATTATGGTAATGGAACCCAAGACTAAGACTAACATAATATGTGCAACTTAACGTCAAATACATCAAAGTGTATGTTTCAGCACCTTACTATCTATATCTAATGATATCTTATCGCCTGTGAAATACTTATCATTGAGTAGTTCCGGTGGCCATTTGTGGTCTTCTTCATCATTTCCACTTCTCAAAATGATACTTTCTGAATGCAAAATATGCTTAATTTGTTGCTGGAAATACCAAAATAATTATAGGTATGTATATCTATAACATTTGAGGAGTTCCATCACTTCTTCATGGATTCCACCATCAGAACCAAATTTTGATCAAAAAAATGGGACCAATCAGAAAGTATATCTTTTCAAATTCCGGCCGGAAGTCCGTGTTGCTCGAAGTTTTCAAATTTAGTGTATTATAATAACACATAATATATTTGTTTATACCATGGAAGTAATAAGTACTACGTACACGTAGTATTATTTTATTAAGTGGTTATCTTATGTCAAAAAAGACAAACCTAAAAAAGTTTTTGGTCCATATTTACCCCTTTTGATTATTGTAAATTTCAACTTCTCTTGGCTTGCTGCTTAGGTTGATTGACTGTCAGTTCCCACAATATAAGCTTCAGCTACCGGTAAACACAGCAACGTGTAATAACTGGTTCAAATCTACACTTGATATAAAATTGACCAGGTCATATTGACCCTTCCTCAGTAACGCCGGGTTAATGAAGGTTTTATTTTCAGTAACTAATCAACATAAAGTTTAAAATCACTTGCCACTTTTCACTATCTAAATACAACTTCTGCTTAGATTTTTACCATAGGTATCTAATATTATTTTAAAGTTTTACGTGTAATTTATAAATTTCGTGGAATGATTGGGTGGGCGGCCAATCTCTAGGGCGGCTGAACACGGACTGAATTCGCGAGAAAACTCTGTGTCTGAAGTTAATTCGCAGGATGTTTTGTTATGTAGGCTGTGTGTACAGTAAAGGCACCACAAAGGTATTTTTCAATGTGAAAAAACTCTCTGACGACGGACATCGTTATGGATAGGGTAAAAATAACAAGATCTTTTTTAGCCCTACCTTTAATGCCATAAAATAGAGTTATATCCAGTTTATAAAGTTGTTTGAAGAAGAAATCCTTACCTACCTATTTACATGTAATAATATAATATTATTACTTTATAATTACTGTACTTTACAGTACTTGCAGTTATGTTTAATATAAGTTCTTATTTATTTATAGAACAGTTTATTTCAAAAGCATCTTGCAAGTCTTTTGCACGACTTTTCCTTAGGTATGTGTATGGCGCATGGATGTACCTAATGCATGAACCCAGGATAGAGGAGTAGCACCAGAGGTAATTGGAAATCTTCTTCCAGGTTCAGGAAAAAAATGTATTTTCTCTTTCCTAAGTTACCCTACCGTTAAAAAATCCAAGACCTTGAGGGTGTCATTGAGCCCTTTGATGAAGTTGCTAGTTTTGTTTGGGAACCGACCACTACATTTTCAGCGTAAGCAGCCTCTGCTTCCAAAAATTGATTTCCCAGTCCATTTCTAACCAGCCTTCTGCAATACCTACCAAAAGAGAGTTATAAATAATAGGGTTGTTCTTCTTTGTTCCAGTCCGGACAAATACCTTTCCGTAACCGAAATATTCGCATCTCGGCAACATGAAGTCAATCTACCTACTTCACACCAAGACATATTATGGAAAAACAAAGGTTTTAAGGTCAACAAAGGCATCTATAACTCGCTCATCGTTATATCAAATGAGTAGGTAACATAGTACAGTAAGCAGGTATTTTTGACCTGCAAAAGGTGGTGTGGGAAATGTTTTAATTGGTATTGCTTAAGTATAGGTTAGTCGTGAAAAATGTAAGTTTTAGACCTCGAGGGGTCACAGCGTTAGCCGCCATCTTGAATTGAAGGGCCAAAATTTTTTTTTTTACATTTTGCTTCAAGGTTTGACTTTATGACTACATACATAATGAAAGCTGATACAATTCTTTACAACTTTAATTCTATACACTTTTTACCTATTCGCAATCGTTGTTTAGATATGAGCTCCGAAAACGGTTGGTGGAAAATAGCTTTAGCTGGTTCAATAGTCTTTCACACCATAATGGGGTGTGAACGGATTCACTGGGTTTTCTTCGAAAAGATTAAGTGGACTGTATATTTGCGATTTGAAGCCTATGCCTAGATAAATAACCCAATAGCATTGGTAACGGTCTTCGATAGGACGAACATACTGCTGCAGGTGGATAATCACAGGACTTTAGTGCAACAGCTAAAAGGAATGGAGCATGCATGAGATTTTCACCTCAAGTTTTTTGTCATAAATTGCTCGGCTCTATAACTTGCAAACAGTTTATCTGAGAAAGTAAACCTACCAATAAAACTTGTAGAAAATTTAATTTCCGTTATGAATATGTAATCATATATGCTAATTTGTCTTCAACCGTTGAAAAGTTATACCAAGAGTAAGCTTTCTGAATTTAGTTGGTAATTTTTAATCGGACCACTATTTAGAGGTATCGCATTACGAAATCTCGGCATGTTTCGTTGCATGCAAAATTTTTATCTGGCTACCAAACCGAATTTATCGTCGTTTTACACGTCAGAAACAAGGTTTCTCAAACGCAGCTTTTCATTTCAAAATGATCAATAAAAACGCCTCCCTCGAAAAGTGGCAGAAATAATGTTACCTAGTACTAGAAGTTGTTCTTGCCACCTACTTTTCGGTAAATGCGCTTTAGATGAAACTGTCTTTTTATATGAACACAATGAACAACGCATCCGCATCGATCTGCATCGCATGAAATCGCATCGTATTGAAACTCATTTCAAGTTTATTTGTTTCTCTGTTCTCCTTTATCTCTTGAAGTTAGATTAAATTCTCTTGGAAGTTCGTTTTGAAGTGTCAAACGTCATGCATTAAAAAAAACCGTTACAAATATTTACATAGCCAAATTTTACACGTGTTTTTGAATAATTTATTGAATTTCCAAGCAATTGAACAAAAGTTGCGGCAATGTCGGTTTCTCTTGACTCAGATTTGGACCCTATGGCAGAAATCCGTTATCGGAAGAAAAACGGTGCTTTGTGGATAGAAATTCAAAAGGAAACTCATTTTACATTTGATGAATTGGAACGTATGTTCAGCCAACTTATGTCGTACATTAATTTAGATTGAAGAATATTTTTACAACAAGAAATTCCAATAAAATCTTGTTATTTTTGGTGCAAGCCAGTAGCAAAATGGTCAACACAACGGTTGTGAACTCTGGTTCTATATGGGTTCTTTACACTGGACGACACATTATTTTGCATTATTATGCTGTATGTAAAGGCCATAGCGTTATAGGATAACACTATTATTTCACTAGGATAAATAGTCAAGTTATGACTAGCTGTAATGGGACGCGCGATCCTTGATAGTATACAGGATGTCCCACGGATATGCCACATGGAGGGAAAGTACGTTAAATATTGTAGATGAAACATTTTACTGAAAGAAGACATTATTTGAATTTAAAAAACAATTTAAACTGCATTCATAGATATTTAAATAATTGCATGGTTGACCCGGGAATCGAACCCGTTACACGAGAAAAATAATCATCCTGTAGCTTTATCATACCGATCAAAAGGCTTCATCATAAGAATTATTTTTTGCTCAATAACATAGTGTCGAAAACAAAAGGAAGACCAAGAATTTTATTATTTGATGGGAAATTTTGTTCAGAAAAAAGACTAGCTGACATTGCCGTGAGGACATACAACTGACATTATCATAAGTACCTATTACTAATAAATGTACCCACTTGAAAAGTACGCATCATTTCCCTATTAATAATTTAGGTGCATGATAAAATGATAAAGAGGTATGTAATTAGTGGGTACCTGGTTGTATGCAACAAATCGAGCAGTATCCTGAGTAAAAAATTAGTTTACAAGAACCAGTATGTAAGTGTCCACGAGCTACAAGCAGAAGTTTTTCTAAATATCCACCACAACAAGATCAAAAAATCGACAGGGAGCGAAATAATCAAAAGAGTGCGACTTTGTATTCAACAGGAAGGGACTCGTTTTGAGCATTTGATAAATTGATTAATTTTGTATTAAAAATGTTAAAATTCATGTTCTTACTTTTGTTTCTTTTATTTTTTGACGATCTCTGTGGCGCGGCGGGCGAAGGTTCGCCTGCGACGCAGGAGGTTGCGGGTTCAATTCCCGCCTCTGAACAAATATTTGTACGATCTGCAGATAATTGTTCAGGGTGTTCTGGGTATTTTACTATGTATAATAAAAAATATCTATCTATGTAATGTATATTGTGTCAAGTATATCAGTTATCTAGTACCCATAACACAAGTTCTGCTTAGCTTGGGGCTAGATAATGTTGTGTGAAATGACCAGCATTTATTTATTTATTTATTTCTGACGCTATGTTATTTAGCAAAAAATAATCCTTATGATGAAGCCTTTCGATCGGTATGATAAAGCTACAGGTTGATTATTTTTCTCGTAAAACGAGTTCGATTCCCGGTTCAACCATGTAATTATTTAAATATCTATGAATGCAGTTTAAATTGTTTTTTAAATTAAAATAATGTCTTCTTTCAGTAAAATGTTCCATCTACAATATTCAAGGTACTTTACTTTTTTTTTTTTTTTTTAAGGTGCTTTTTTTTTAGGTGGTAATTTCCTTCACATCATCGAAATAACTTTTGAATAGGACTATGGGGCGTTCATACTACCAGAGACAAGTAACTTGTCTCTGATACCAGATACCTGTTAGTATATCAAGTACCTGACGAATTAATTGGTAACGTCCTTTTGACGAAATCATAGAACTCCAACGTCATTCAAATTCCTAGAAATGGGAGGTCAACAACGGATGTTATATTGGTTTTTGTTTTATAGGGTACATGTCTCGAAATTCTTCAATTTCAGACTTTTCCCTGTAGTTGTGACACAAAAGCCACAAGCATACCAAATTTCAGCATTGTGGGATTGCTGGAAGTACCCTAGAATTTTTGATTTTTACGGTTTTTATTTTCCCTAATATCTCGGAAACTATGAAGTCTAAATACTTATTAAAAACAGTTTTGAAATGTCCAACCAAAGCGCTTTCATTATACACCCCACATGATCTGACTGTCTAACTTTTATTTTTTTTACCCCCTCTTGACCCCAATACCTCAGCAACCCCCTGACCGATATAGCTCATAACCTTACCTACAAATTTTACCAATACTATCTACCCCCAAACCAAATTTCATGAAGATCGGATTAACGGTTTGGAAGTTTTCATCGGACAAACATACATACATACATACATACATACATACAAACGCCGATTCTTCCAACTTGACTCAGAGAACTCGCTTCACTCGTTCAATTAACAAATCAGACATCAGTCTCCTCTCGACCCACTCATAGTCTATGCCACCTGAGTAAAATAAAATATTTAGTTCGTGAAATAGAATATCAATCTAGGTAGATAAAATAACACCCAACGGTCCACACTAGGATTCCCTGTGTCGTGGGTATCAGGAACTATAAGTACCATGGTACCACAATACCCAGAAACGAAACAAATAAATAAATAAATAAATAATAAATAAATAAATGCTGGACATGTCACACAACATTATCTAGCCCCACGCTAAGCAGAGCTTGTGTTATGGCAACTAGATAACTGATATACTTAATACAATTTATTACATAGATAGATATTTTTTATTATACATAGAAAATATTTGCAGATCATGCAAACATTTCTCCCGCAGCGGGAATCGAACCCTCTTGCATCTCAGCCGACTACTCGCCCGCTGTGTCAGGTCATCCATGGATGTTATTTCTCCGAAACTGTTCACTTCTGCATTGGAGGCTGTTTTCAACTGCACTAGAATGGATATGGCATTAACATCAATATACGTATAAAGCGAACTTGAACCTAGTGTAAAGTTTTGAATTCACGGGATTTAAAATTTGCAGAGATTATGGTGGTATTTTTCAAAATTCAAAAACGTGACGAAAAACCTGCTGCTTCTGATTTGATATCAAGGTAAATAATAAATAATGCTGGACATTTCACACAACATTATCTAGCCACAAGCTAAGCAGAGCTTGTGTTATGGGTACTAGATAACTGATATACTTAATACAATACATTACATAAATAGATATTTTTTATTATACATAGAAAAATACCCAGAACACCCTGAACAAATATCTGAAGATCGTACAAATATTTATTCCGAGGCGGGAATGGAACCCGCAACCTCCTGCGTCGCAGGCGAACCTTCGCCCGCCGTGCCACATAGGTAATAACTACCATACTACCACTGCTAACTACTATCGATGGACTAAACACATTATACCTGGTACAGGTCGCAGGAATTCGGTTGGTGCAGGCGGCTCAAGACCGTTCGTCGTGGCATTCTAAGGGGGAGGCCTATGTCCAGCAGTGAAGTTCCACAGGCTAATTATAATGATGATGCATTAACTTATTATCTGGCTCAAATTGCCATCCATCGTGGCAATACAGCCAGCATCTTGAGGACGCTTATTCCGTCAGTTAAGCTATCTTTAATGGTTTGCAACTGTCTGTAGATAGCTCAACTGTTTCATTTGAATTTTCCAATTTTGTATATACATTTATACCTTTTTTTTGTACAATTTTGTACTATTCTTTTTGACACGTCTTTACGACGAAATTAAAAATCGATCGAAATAATCTTGTGAAATCCACATTGGCCTTTTACTCATTAGATGCTGTAATCAGTTTTTTCTAGTTTCTTCTTTCGATGACTGTTATACTTACTCGTTGTATTTTTGTAATAAATTACGTAATTTCTTTGTAATTTTTTGTGTAAATAATTATTTTGATAATTCGACTTTAATTATTTTCGGGTATATCCTACAACCTATCCTATCCTACTAATATTATATCCTACTAATATTATATCCTACTAATACTATATCCTACTAATATTATATCCTACTAATATTATAAACGCGAAAGTTTGTGAGTATGGATGTTTGTTACTCTTTCACGTAAAAACTACTGAATGGATTTGAGTGAAATTTGGAATGGAGATACTTTGCGACATCTCAAGTTACAATTTTGCACGGTTTCTTGGTAGTAGAGATTTGTGTTTTGCGAAAACGTCGGTACAGCAAGCGAATTTTTTCGCTAATAATTATCGATCGGTAGTTTTCGATCGGATCGCTATCTATGTCGAGACTGCAGGCTCAGATTAGTTGATGTCAGCGCTTAAAAAGCTACCGCATTAATTAATTTAATGATTCCATAATACTTTGGGCCAGCAAATCCTATACTTAGGCTACCGCCTTTTATTTTTTGGCTGTAAAATCTTTTAATCACACAACTGGCGCAGTAAAAATTTAACTTTCAATAAAATTGTGACTAGGTTCCGAAAAAGATGACTTTGTTTTTTAACTCTTATTAGTAAAGTGCTATCTTCGGTGTGAGTTTCTGTTTTAGTCTGCTTAACTAACTTTGGATTGTTGATATCTGTGAGATGATTTTGGCAATAAGGTTTTCGGTTTGAATACGGACTAGATTTTACGACATAGATTTTACTAACAGCAACACAAAAAAATTGTATTTGACTGAATATCGGTTGGTGCCATATTTTTACGAGTTTCAATACAGTCTGAAACACCATTGTTAAATGGGGTTTTAAAAAATAATTGAAGACTTTATTTTATGTAAATAATTGTCAATGTACCCAACTCGCCCATTTGGTACACATACGTACTAGGAGGTTTTGACGAGTTGATATATTAGTAAATATGGCTTCCACAGAACCCATTTTCGGGACGTGCTACACAATGGGCTGGGTATGACCGACTCGTACATGATGGAGCGAGTGATGGTCGCGCTGGACCGAGGCACGTCGCCGTACGTCACGATGGCTACTTTCGCCAAAGCCATGTCTCTGTACCTCCGAGGGGATCTCGAGGAGAGGATTACTTATGCCTTTACGGTGAGAGTCTCTCTAGTTTTTAACACACACTGGGTCGCATTGGACTAGAGCCATGTTGCCGTTCGTCACGATGGTTCCTTCGCAAAACCATGTCTCTGTAAGTCGAAGGGAAATGCGGGTTCATTTAAAAAATCGCCAAAACGACAATAATCATTATTTGATTCCCGCTGCGAGACAAATGTTTGTTCCGGATCAGGGTGTTGTGGTACCATGGATACCTCCATGGTACCACACACCCTCTCGTAGTTCCTGATACCCACGATATAGGGAATCCTAGTGTGGGATCTGGACCATGTATGTGACTGTTGGGTGTTATGTTATGTGTTAGGTTATGCTATGTATTTATCATAATTCTCTGAGCAAAGTTACTAAGCTCGCATGTTTTAAATTTTCCCCTTTTCACCCCCTTTAAGCGCGATAAGAACTATCCTAGTTGCTAAGTTGGATAAAAATCTTTCACACAGTGAAAATTCCATCAAATTCGGTTCTGTAGTTTTTTCGTGATGGCAAACAAAATCTAACCTATACCTACCGGTTTTTACACAAAAATCCGGTTTTTTGGACAATAAATTCCTTCAATGTACAAACTATACGACCTTTTCTGTTTTACTATGGTGTAGGTAGATAGATTGTATACAGTCAGATTTACCCGTGCGTGTGTACTTAAAAAGCCTAGGTCTATGTCCAGCAGTGGGCTTCTACAGGATGATGATGATGTACTTAAATCTTAATAACCATGGTGTGAAACAGTCTTGAACCACCTCTATCAACCGTCTTCCCGGTATAATATGTACCACACGTACTAAGTGACTGCGCAGCAGAGGATTTTATATCAGAAATTGCTGCTGCGCAAGTCACGTGGTACGCCCACCAGGTCTCAACTTGATTGCCTTCTATGTGGCAAATTAAAATTATGAATTCTTATTTCAGTGCTACGATTTGCTGGGAGAGGGCTACCTGCGCCGCGAGACGATGTACCAATGCATGAAGAAATCCCTGGCCAAGGCTTCTAGAGATGATGATGTCGAGGAGGCTGTCAAAGTAAGCTCATCATCATGATCAACAGCCAATAGCCAATAAATAAATCTTAATTACTCTGGCCTTCCGAAAATGAGCAGGCCAAGATGAGGCCCCAATTTGGACTGATGGATGTTAGCGTAAATAATAGGCCGTTGAAGTCTTGGCCTAAGAATAGGACTCCTCCAACTCCTCCTGTGGATGTCGTAAAAGGTGACTAAGGAATTACGCCAGGGGATGGGTAACAGCATCTACCTGAGTACCTACTTAGCACCAAACTGCGATCACCAATCCACCTGCCATGCGTGGTGATTATGGCAAATCCCCCCATTGCACGCTATGCATCTGTGGGGGAGGCCTCATCCAGCAGTGGAAGACTACCGGCTGATGAAGATGAAGATTTACCTCGCGACTTTTCGCTTTGCCAATTGGAACACCATTGTTAGTACTTCTGTGGTGATGTCTTGCAACTGAATTTTAAACTAGTTCCCCCCAACCGATTGATCAGAAATTTTGGATACCTACCAGTCAAGTTCCGATGACAATACAACATTATGGTAACATGAAGCTGGTCTAAAGATGGACACAGAATATGTGGGCAAATCTTGCAACTCTATTTTGAACCAGTTCCCGTTATCTGATTGAGCTGAAACTTTGCTTAACAGTCAGCACAGCGAGCTGATTGGAAGGTGGACAAAGGAACTCCGCGATGATTAATTGTTGCCTGGCAGAGTTTGGGCTCATTTTTATCAGCACACGGCTCCGATCTCTGATTTCATAAAAGCTTGTATTGATAACGATATTTAAAAAACTTATTTTTGATGAAATTCGAAAATAATATCGATTTCTGTCGGTCCGGTTTGGCTCTATTAATACAATCTTTTCATCTTTTCTTTTAAAATACCCGACGGCATGAGAGCATCTTTTTTGGACTTACATGATAACTGAGCAACTTATTTTTCCAGAAATGTTCCAAACTAGTAACAGTTTTCAACTTAGGCTCTAAACTTATCAAAGTGTTTTGGAGAACTTGAGCGTCACTCTTTGAGCGCTCTCTATAGTAATACTTGGAATGAGTCCTGAGGCCCAATTCTCGTAATAAAACTTAGTCAAAATAAAGTTCGGATCACATTCCGATCTAGTATCGATGTCATAAATGTCAGAAATGGTAATTCTCCTAACTTAAAATAAAACACGGTAATGTGATTAGGTATATCGAAATGTGACCGAAACTTGAACGATTCATAGTTTTTTCGATAATTTTAGCTTAAGAAGATGGAGTCTCATTACTCTTTCTAATAATAATAGCTATATATCTATCCAACTCTAATGATAGTCACCGTGAATTGAAAATAGACTAAATTATTGTTGTTATGAGGGAGCAGAATACCAACTTTTTGTCAATTCACAATTCGGTCTCATTTTTAGTGTAGTTTTAAAATAATTACCTAAGAGAATTGGGCCTTTGATATGCATTCTGTAACCCACTGTGAGTGCGGAGTATTAGCAAGACTAATAGCTCATGTCAAGTCATCATTCTAGCCCTATAGAGAATGAGATAAAATTTGTCCTCCGTCTTGACTTGATGGATGAAACGCAATTTCACTATATTAACTGAACTGTCCCAAGAAATTAAGTCACTCTGCGGCCCAATTCTTAATCAATAACAAAGTCCTTCAATATAAATATGCAAATCGAAAATTAACATCACCATTGTCCTTTAAATAATCTTTGAAGAAAGGATATTTAAGATGAACGAAGACTGAGAAATCTGGCATACTTCACCAACTAATTACGGGCACATTAATCATATTTACCGCATAGGTGGTATACTGCATGTTTAATTGCTAGTTTTTCAGCGGGAGCTGGAAATTTAACATACCTTTTGTATCCAATTGGTTGGTGGAAATGGACAGTCTATCAAAGTTATACTGGGTGGCGCAAAAGTAATGACCATATTTGGTTCAGCTACAATTTCTATTCTAAATTAGAAAACTATGATTAGTTTTATATACTTGGGCCATGAAATTTTGTCCCATCACAGGATTTGAACATAATGTCGATGCCAGAGTTGATGCACATTTGAGCCGTATTTATGACATTTTCGATAACCTGTCGCAACAATTCCAGCGATATGTTTTATTTCTTGATGAATGTTTTCTTTTAGGGCTGCGAAATTTTACACTTTTTCCTTTATTTATGGCATGAAGAAGACTCCTAGTGTTCCAAATTTCATAATTGTAAGGTTACTGAAAGTACCTACCCTGAGGTTTTGAATTTTTGCTATTTCCATCCAAAAAATTGACATTAATTACCATATCTTTGTAATGCATTGAGTTACAAACTTGACTTTTGTAAAGCACAATAAAATTAAATATTTTGATATTTGGTATAAATTTCAAGTAGATACCTTTTGCCGTTCGTGAGAAAAAGGTTATTGTCAATTTTGGTAATTACATCTAAATTAGTTTGTGATGTAACTACAAACTTACGGTTTTCGGATTTTTACCTTTATTTGTGCTATATCTTGCCAAATTTCATGATTCTATGTCAACGGGAAGTACCCTATAGAGGTTTTGATTCCCTTGCGAGTGTAAAAATATGCGGCATAAACAGCCGTATCTTTTGATTGCGTTGACTTAGAAGTTTTTTTCACAGCTCTCACGAATTGCAGAGCTGAATATTTGACATAAATTTCAACTTGATACCTCCATGCGTTCTCGGGAAAAAGGGTATTGACAGACAGACAGACAGACGGACAACAAAGTGAACCTTTAATTTTTAGTACTTACAAACCGATCCATAATTTTGGATCAGCTGTAAAATTTTTAGCTTTTAGCGGTCGATTAACTCAGCTAGATAACCAACTGAACTACTGATGTTTGTCGTTCAGAGAATAAACTGAGATTAAAATAAATAAAAATAGGTAGGAACTTGTTTTGATCACTAAGTACACCCACTCAATAAGTACCTAGATACCTATCTATTATTGTACCTACTTGTTTTTATTACTAGGTACAGGCAGTCGATAAGAGTAGTCACCGATAAGTAGGTATAAGTAATGAGCAACTCATCTCTGATTTTTAATGTAAGACAATTTTTGTAAACAAAGTATATATATCTTGACATTTCTTTGTTTACAAAAATTGTCTAAGATTAAAAATCTTACCAAGATACTTTCAAACCAAAAAATAATTCCAATTAAATAAATCGAGCGCAGGAAAATAAAGTATCAAAAGTACCAACTTCATCGCGTATCAATGTTCCAAGTAATTATTGCCACAGAATAAACAGTAGGTACCACCGATCGGTGAATTTTTCCGAGAGGTTCTCATGTTGTTGCACATAGGTAGCGGGTTTAATCATTAATATTTTGGAATATTTGCAAGTTGTTTTCTATGATTAAATTGGTTTTCTGTAACCGTGGCACCCCCTAACGGGCTTTAGTCAAACGAGACCAAGCTGAACAAAGAACCTTTGCGAGCTTTCGTAACGAGGTTCGCTTTCATTGCAATAGGAAGTAATGGGCGACGTCCGAAAGATGGCATTACTTGTCCGTACAAAAAACTAACAACACGATTTTGTAGTTAATTCCAAACTATCGAACCGTAATTTGTGACTAAATTCCTTATTATTAAGATGACATTCAGTGTGGCCGGTCATCGAAAAAGCAATAGGTAGGTACAATTAATTCTACTCTTGTACGATTTCACCTTACAAGCTAAACAAAAACAATAAAAGTTATACCGTGTTAACATAACACCTCCTCGTTTATGGCACGACGTTCATAAAATTTAACTTTGAGATATAACATTAAAAGTACCATTCCAAGTATCTACAAGGTGGGTTTGTTGTACTTATTTTGAATGCCTATTTGCATCAACTACCTACCTAATTATGATAGGTTACTATTGGACTGACGACATTTTAAAGGTAGCAGGAATTCGGTGAATGGTGGCGGCTCAAGATCATTTGTCGTGTCATTCTATAGGGGGGCCTATGTCCAGAAGTAGGTAGACGTCTACAGGCGATAATGTCTTAGAACTGCAAAACGTAGGTATGTATGCACGTCAGGTAATATGTATTTGTTCATAAGCTCATCGATGGTAAAGCCGGAGTTCTTTATAATTGAATCGACAAGCGTGAACGTGTTCTTTTTGATCACTTTAGTTTCATTAGTCTGCAAGATTGCCACTTCATATCGCGTTAAACTAATTTCGTTCTATTCTGCTGGATTATCTTCGTTCAAGAATGGGCAAGGCATTTGAGTACATAATCATCATTATCCACAGCAGCCAGGCGGATTGGTGATCGCAGGATTCATGTTGAGTACTCTGGTGGCTGCCTATCTCCTGATGTAGTCCCTTAGTCGGCTCTTACAACATCCACGGTAGGAGATGGAGGGGTCTATTCTAAGGCCAAACACACTACGGCAAGAGTTGAGTTCATTAACCTCTATAAGTATGTACCTATACTCTGATTTTTAAACAAAGACATTTTTTTATTTATCCTACTAATATTATAAACGCGAAAGTTTGTGAGTATGGATGGATGTTTGTTACTCTTTCACGTAAAAACTACTGAATGGATTTGAGTGATATTTGGCAGGGAGATACTTTATGCCCTGGATTAACACATAGGCTATTTTTCATCATCATTATCATCATCAATTTTCATCATTATTCACGCGGGTGAAACCGCGGGGCGCAACTAGTTACCTATAAATGTATAAGATTAAAAATCAGAGTACTTACCTATAAGCCTTTATTTTTAACCGAATTCAAAACGAGGAGGTTTTCAATTCGGTTGTGTGTTTTTTATGTTTCTTACCTTATATCTTCGTCATCTAAAATCTAATTTAGAACATTATTTTTTTAATTGAAAAACATACTTTCCGATTGGTCCCATTTTTCAATATCCAGCTGATGATGATGGAATCCATGAGGAATTGACGGAACTCCTCAAATATTATAGGCATAAGATTTTGCCATTTAACATTTTGGTCCGTGCTGGAAAGCAGCACGAACCTTGGTTATCTATATAGGTACCTATCGCCATAAGAAGTATCAGTAGTAGTTGCCACGTCCGTGCGTCAACTAACGTTCGTGCTGCTTTTCAGCACGGACCTTGGTTATCTATATACCTATTACCTACCTGTCATAATTCCATCCCCCTGCATATATACCTGTCGCCATTCTATCCACCCTGGATTTATTCTATTCTTCACGTCCCGGTATATCTCACCATTGTTCTGTATTAATGAACCGAGGTACCAAAAGTTGGAGCAGACTGGTAGGGATATCCAAGGCAATAAGAATTAAATTTGAGTGACCACCGAAGTCACAGAACAGATACACCGTTTTTGTACTGCTGATCTTCAAACCGACACTCTCCAAATTTAACTTATTTTTTCTAATATAATTTATTTTATAAGTATTACAAGTATTCAGGTCAAATTTACAGGAGTTCGTAGATATCATGCTGAAGCGGATGGACCGTGACTTGGACGGCGTGATCAACTTCAAAGATTTCCACGAGTCAGTGGTGCACACGCCGTCTTTGCTTGAGAGCCTCGGCTACTGCCTGCCTGAGAGACCGGCTGTGTTCTGCTTCATCGCCACCTGGAGTCCTTCTTGGGGAAGAATGTAGATCCATTTGTGCTAACTCTTTCAAGACGGACTGTTAAGAGTGTGAGTTCTATGAGATGCACCTGCTCGTCTGTTTTCTAGCGTGGATATTTCAGTTGGATTTTATTTTACACGATGTAGGCTAGGTAATAAAAACGTAAATAGTAATAGTAATAAATATATGAAATGAAATTATGTTTAAAGAGAACTTTACAATGCACATAATGTTGTGTGCAAAAAAACATAGGTCAAATTGCTACCATTCGAGATGCCGAGCAAAATTTTTTATATACAGAGCCTCTTTGGAAAATAATTCTATCAAGGAAATTGTATGTAATAGTCATGGTTCCTTAAGAGAAGCTTTAGAGTAAAAGCTTAAAATTCACATACATAAAAATGATATCCACAGATATTCAACAAATTGACGTACGCTGAATCAAAAGAACGTGTTTTTTAAGAAATATCATGATATCTCTTTTGAGCTATTGCATTCCAAAAAGGCACCATATGTCAACAAATGAACTGTGTGATTTAATTCAAGGACACGAGGGATACTGCGACGTAGGAGTCCTTCACCTCCATGCCCCTCGGGTGCAAGTCGTAGCTATAATTCCATTATTCAAGTGTTATTAAGGAATGAAGATCAGATTCTAAGATTTATGACCTTGTTTGATATGTCATTAGCCGTTTGCTTTGCCGTACACATCTTTTTTCTTTTTACTTTTGGCTACAGAAATAAAAGACATTTTCATTTTTATCTGAGGCCCAATTCTGTTAATTATAATTATACCCGTGTTGGATTTGGATCTTATTGCATTGAATTATGAATCCATTGAAATCCGTTGCAAATTGAAGAAAATGTAGGTATGTGAACTTCCGATAAAACCATCTTATATGCTATTCTAGAATGTTTCTACCCCTATAGTGAACGTAACATTGACTATGTTTGAAGATTAAAATTGTACCTACCAGTTGCTGTTTTTTTTTCATAGGTACTGAAACTACTTAATTTGGCTCAGGAATTTTGATTAGAATGACAGCTGACGATATTTCACGCCATAATATGTTTGTAATACTGTCTGGCAAATTACTTTTATTTGTAACACAGATCACTGGTTTTTAAGTAATTTTAAGTAATTATACGCAGGTACCTACAATAGTTGCACCTCAAGCTAGACTAGCGGCAGCAACGTAAGTGAATTGCTTTTCACTCAGAAAGCACCTAATTGAATAGCAATTCACTAACAAATTGAGCGAGAGAGTTCTCGGAAGTTGCGTTCGAAATCTGCGAGCTGAGTTAAGTGAGTAGGTACAGGTACACAGTGAGCTAATATCATTCAGTCCAACAGTTAAGCTATCAGCCACTTTATCAGCACTTTACGAGAATTAATTTAATGGGCGAATCTAGCCTCCTATATTTAAGTCTGTTCCATATTCAATAAACATATTCAAAATCTTCAAAATTACCAAAACAAATTGGTTCTCATACCAAACGTGTTTAATAATAATAGACCAAGAGTCATCCCATCCCTGAGTCAATTTACGGCCTCACAATTAAAAAGCACCTAGCAGCCGGTCACAGTGACTCCAGCGATTTTATTTCCGAATGATTCCGCTATTACCTACGCGGGCTATTCGATTTCCGCTGCGGGACAAATGTTTGTATGATCAGCAAATATTTCTTCCAGGTCTTGGTGTTATGGTACCATGATACCTACGACACAGGGAATCCTGGTGTGGAATCAGGGCTACGTATGTGACTGTTGTATTATGTTATGTTTTGATATATACTATGGGTGGAATCATGTATCATTGGAATTGGGCAATCGTGCTACGAAATCAGCAAATTTTGAATCATTAGTTAAATATCTATTGTCCCTTAATTGATATAAGGTTTGTTTATACAGGGATAGCTGATTTTGATACTTGCTTCATATTGAAGTTGCTTCCGGCCTTCGCCGGCCCCTTAATACTCTCTCTTGAGTCTATCTTAAACGAGATGAGAGTAGGAAGGCATCTTATAAGTTTACTCTAACAAGGCTAACAGTAAGTGCAGCTCCTTATTTTCAACTTTTTTTAGACAACCTCTGTGGCGCTGCGGTCTATGGTTTGCCTGTGACACAGGAGGTTGCGGATTCGATTCCTGCCTCGGAACAAATATTTGTATAATTTGCAGATATTTGTTCAGGGTGTTCTGGATATTTTCTATGTATATTAAAAATATATATCTTTGTAATGTATAGTATTAAGTATATCAGTTATCTAGTACCCATAACACAAGATCTGCTTAGCTTGGGGCTAGATAATGTTGTGTGAAATGTCCAGTATTTATTTATTTATTTATTTAACTAGCTGAATCTTCGTGACTTCGTTCGCGCGGTCCCGGCAGTCCGTGGTCCAGAATGTGCGGGCAACAACTCACCAAAGTACTTACGCGCCGTATTAGTAACTTTCAACGAATCTTGCCAGCCTAACTATCAAATAATCTCGATTCTCGACAATGCTATTTTGTTTTGACGACCTCTGTGGCGCGGCGGGCGAGTAGCCGGCTTAGATGCGAGAGGTAGCGGGTTCGACTCCCGCTGCGGGGGTACCATAACAGTACTCGTAGTTCATGATACCCACGACACAGGGAATCCTAGTGTGAGATCATGACTTCGTCTGTACGCCTTTTGCCACACTGGTTTTTCGCCATCAAAATATCCGGATACTTAGTCGAAAACAATGTTAGAAAAAATAGGAGGTTCTCAATTACCTAAGTATTAGTAACACTAAAGGTTTACTGGTGTTAAATGGATTTCAATGTGTATCGATGCATAAGAATATTCTCGGCACAGATCGAGCGCTTTATGTAGCGGCAAATTGGCTGATATACGATGCATTTCATGAGTAACAGAATATGTAAACATAGAAATCTGACTTCAGATTTCCAAGGATGTTTGGCACATTAATAGGTACAAGGTAACGCAGCGCGCACTCCTAACTTGTCTATATATGAAGCCTTCCACTAAGAGCACCGATCTTGTTCCCTTTTGAGCACCGTTTTATATTTTCAATCGGTTCTCTTAGTGGAATAGTAGAACATATCCTACAAATATTATAAACGCGAAAGTTTGTGAGGATGGATGGATGTTTGTTACTCTTTCACGTAAAAACTACTGAATGGATTTGAGTGAAATTTGGAATGGAGATACTTTACGCCCTGGATTAACACATAGGCTACTTTTCATCTTCATCATCATCAATTTTCATCATTTTTCACTCGGGTGAAACTGCGGGGCGCAACTAGTTAAAAATCATTCCACGAAGAGCACCTATGGTAGAGTAGCTGCTAGTGATGGGGTATTTTATACTTACATAATGCTTTTTTGACACACATTTATAAATTACTAATTAACACGTTAAAATTTTTGTTAAACAAGCAAAGAGTTTCCGGCTTAAATTAAAATGATAAAATAAATAAAAAGCCCTTTTATATAATGATACCCCACTTGACTTAGTTGCTCCGATTTAACCCCGATTTTTTGGACCCGTTATTCGATATCTAAATATAGACAATGGCAAATTTCCCGTCGACGGCATTGATAATTGCCGAAACACACTGCGAATAGTCAGACAAACAGACAGGCAACGAAGTATCACTAGCAGCGTTTTTTTATTAACCAACCACAACATAAAGAGAAGGTTCTCAATTCGGTTGTATTTTTTTTTGTTTGTTACCTCATATCTCTGTCGTTTATAAACCGATTTGGAAAATTCATTTTGGTATATTTTTTTAGATTATTTACTATTATAAGTAAGAGAGCTTATTTGTTGGTCTAAAAAAGTAGGTGACAATTTTTTTATTTTTGTTTATTTTGATTTTTTATTGTAAGTTATAAGTTGTTGGTCAAAAATTGTGTTCTTCTCACGCTCAGCCAGTAGTATTATGTTCACCAACATATTATACACTTTAACAGGAGGTTAATGGCTGGGTAGCTAATTCCATGCTTATTCAATCTTTTTGGCAGATTTATTTCAAGCATTATCTGTCATAATGACTAATGGTGACATGGGTGACGACTTTCACGAGCGTTCACGAACGGTTCACGAGTATATTTGGAGGTAAAGGTGTTGATGTCATAGTTTCTCTTCAAAAACCTTTTACGAATTTATTCAACGTGAGGACATATCTAACGAAAATCGTTTTAGGAAACAGTTTAAATGTGTTTGCTTCAAATTATTAAATATTATCTAATACCAAAAGAACACGCTCCTTTCCCTTGAAAAAGATTCTTCAAATTAATGTCTTATTTATTTTCGATACGGATAAAAATCGCCTCGTTATTTCATTTATATGAAATCGGGTATTTAAAACGGAATGTTTTATCGTAATTAGAAAGTGGTTTAAAGTGTCATCAGGGTAGATGATTGCGAAAGGTGGCTTACTTTCTTACGTTCGTTCTCCGGGCCTTTCGGCGTCGCATTCGGGCAGCGGCGCGGAGGGCGGGCGCGGCTTGGGCGGGCGGCGCGGCGGGCGGACCGAGCCTCGCTCACAGTATAGCGGTTCGGCTGCAAGGGTAGACACCCTGGGCGCGGAACTTGCACTCGATACTCGTACCCCGCGAAACCTACTTTTTTCAATATTGTTTAATTAAAAGTAGCTAAACTAATTCCGAAAATAACCAGAGCGATCAAGAAGTTGACCCCCTTTGCCGAGAAGTTTAGCCAGGAGGAAACTTCTGGTAAGTATTAAATTAAATGTTAGAATTTAAGAACACCGGTGGCTGTGGCGCGTAAAAGTTTGGTAGGCCCACAGCCCAAGGCAAGCGAGGCGCGGCAACAGGTAAGAAGGCTGATATCGAGCGGACGATACTTTTACTTTTCACTTAAGCGGCCATAATCCTGGGGCCCAGACCCCGCCATTTTATCTCCAAACCGAAACCTCGCCGCGTTGCTCACGTCTCAAATAGTCAACACCTTTTTCTACCTCATTATTTTTAGGCGATAAATAAAATTATTTAATGTTGAAGCACAGGCTGAGTTTAGGTTTTTTGCGTAAAAAGCCTCTCAAGGATCCAGGACATTGTATTTTAAAATAAATTTATAAAGTATTTCGTTAACTAATTCGGCTGTGGATGTCAAAAAGTGCAAATATGCATGCTTATAAGCGCTTACATTATATTTTGTATGTAGGCACAAAATAAGTGCTTACATTTTGAGCGATTTGGGGTCGAGAATCTGGGTCCTTGGGGTACCGCCGCCGGTGCCTTTCGCGTTTTCATAATTTTTTCAGGGCTTCTGCTCGAAGCGAACCGTGACCCGAGAGCTGGCTCTGATCTGGTTTAACGCACTAGTATTGCCATTCAGCAATGCAGCCAGCGTCTTGGGGATGCTTCCATCTGGTAGTGATTTGGATCAGTTGAGCCTCTTGAGAGATCTTTAGATCATTTGTATTTAGATAGCTCAACTGATTAGTATGTATTTTTTATATTAATCTTTCTCAGAGTAAAGATATTCTCTATAAGCAAAACAGAACTTTTTGTTTTATTTACAAAATAAAATCTTTGGCACATCGTTGATAAATATATTTTCTTTTACAAAAATCGTTTCCACGACGTTTTTTCGACGATTACTCGATGATCACACGATCAACGATCATCGCCAATTGTGTAGGCTCCTCTACACAATCGGCGATTACGATTACGAGCGAGCACGATCGTGTAGAGGGCACAATCGGCTGTACTCGCCGATTATCGTCTATGATCGCCTGCGATCCGTGATCGTCGGTTTTTCGGGCACGCATCAAAGGGAATCACCGCGCGTTGCGTTGAGCTGCCCACACAGAATGATCACAATGATCGCTGATCATTCATTCGACGTCGGGCAGTGGAGTGTTGCGTACGTGCGTGCTAATTAAAATTAAATTTAAAAAAAACTAGTTACATTACCTACCTACTAAATTTGATCTAAATCAGTTCAGCGGTTTAAGCGTAAAGAGGTAACAGACATACAGACACACTTTCGCATTTATAATATTAGTATGGTTGTATACCGCCATTAAATAAATAGTTGCAGCAGCAACACATTTCACGTCCATCTTGTACGCTTGCCGTTCGACAACTATTGCAGACGATCGTGTGGTACTTTTACTATGATCGCGCCGATAACGCACGATTACTCGACGATCACACGATCAACGATCATCGCCGATTGTGTAGAGGAGCCATTAGGAAGAAATTACACACACACTAAAACAATGTGCACATGCATGCACTACTAATTACAACTACAAACATAGCCAAACGGACGTAATTATTCTGAGAAACGGACTTTGTGAACATGTGAACATTTGATTGAAATTGGAATTGCGCTTCCATTGGCCAATGATTGTGTAAGTACCATGAAGTTTGCTGCGCTATGCTCAGAAATAGTGATGTCCGGTTGTGTCAAAAACCGGTAAAACAATATTTTAAAGTATATAAACTGAGCTTTTCATAAATAGAAAATCATAAAACATATTAATTCATCAAACTATAGGTTCATATTTTCACATAAATCCAGTTAAAAAAATGGGCAAGTGCGAGCGAATCTCACGCCCTGAGGGTTTCAATTCGTAAAAGCTTTTTTCGTGTTTCAGCTACTCTAGGAAAGAGCAAACTATTTTAGGGGTTAAAAAGTCAACCTTCCTCAATTTTAAACTTTTTCTTCTATTGTTAGCACAAAGCCTCTTAGCTGTCCATATTTCAGAATTACTAGAAGTCACTAAAAGAACCAAGAGGTTAATCATTATCGCAATTTCTATAAAAAAGTTAGACATCTATTGCTTTTCAATTCAGTTAGAAGCTTAATTTTTTTACGACTCACAGGTCTTTACATTTGCTATTAATTTTGAGTTGATACCATAACCGATCCTGAGTAAGGGTCTTGAAAGACTGACAGATGTCTGTCCTGTTTTTTCCTGTTGAGATAGGTACGGGATCCTAAAAAATGTGCCGTGGTGTGTCCGGCCTAGAATAGGCCCCTTCTCTTCCCGTGGATGTCGTACAAGCCTACTAAGGGATTGCACCAGGGTATGGGCAGCAGCATCTATACCCCTGAGTACTCCAATACTACCTACAATACTGCAATCACCAATCCGCCTGCCAAGCATGGTGATTATGGCAAATACCCTTATTCTATAAGGGAGACCTCGTCCAACAGTAGACGATTTTAGTATATCTGTGTACTACACAGACACACCGTGTAGGTACCAAATTTCATTAAAATCGGACAAGGCGATTTTACAAATAGACCGACGCGAAAATAAATCGAGTTATCAGTAAAACTATTGAAATTTTTGGCGCGTGGACTGCTATACAATGTGGGATACAATATCCCATTCTCATCATCATCATCATCATCAGCCTGTAGAAGCCCAGTGCTAGACATAGGCCTCCCCATATAATGCCGCGACGAATGGGCTTGAGCCGCCCCCATCCACCGATTTTCTGCTACCTTTATAATGTCTGTAGTCCATCGGGAGGCCTTCCTCGCTACTGCGTCGTCCGGTTTGTGGTCGTGAATCGAGAACATTTTTTATTTATTTTTTCACTCGAGAACCTTTATTCCCCGGTTCTGCGAGCTATTATGACCTGCCCATTGCCACACTTCAACTTGATAATCCCATTCTACTAAATGTGAAATGTTTGATGTTTGGAGGTTCGGATGTTTGTTACTCAACCACGCCGTAACGACTGAACCGGTTTTGATGAAATTTGATACACTGATAGATTGGTTGTGGCTCTATAGTTTGTGCTACCGGCTACTATATGTATCCCGGTTTAACGCTAGCAAAGCCGTGGGCAGACACTAGTCACTTGTATTTTGATTGTCGTATCGTCTCAATAGACTTTCTGTCGAGCGGTCAACACGTTTGAATACCCCCTAAGATACCACCTGACTCAGAATAATGAATGAGCCTCAGAATAAAGACACTTTATTCTGAGGAATGCGCCATACAGGGTACGATTTTTGGATGTCATCGAGTGACAGTCAGTAAATCTTGACAGAGCTTACATATTTGAGTATTTCGTAATTTACATTATCCTCTTTGTTTCGGGGTCAAAACTGGGAGGAATAGGGGCCCATCGCGTTTTCAAAATTATTTTAGGGCAAGTATAATGGATCCGTTAGTATCTTCGCTACAGAACCCTAACAACTTACCTAAAGTAGGCTCAATAGGACAGTGTTGTCAGGTTAGTCAGAAATAGGCAGAACTTGAAAATGCAGGCAGATTTTGGGAACAAATACGTCCTAACTAAAGTACAAAATATAATGGATTAAGGCGGACCAAACAGGATCCAATCCAAGCTTGGATAGGTAGCGATAGGACAGGCCCGTCAAAATTTGCAAGCTTTTGTCGTCAGTTATGGAGAAAAAAGCTCAACATAATTTTTTTATAATTTTATGTACTTTCAATATTATCATAGCAATTAAGGTCAAAACCCGATAGTTTATGATTTGAACGGCAGGAACTGAAAAAAATCCAAAAATTTTGTAGAGTTTGACGTTTTACGCAGGTAGCACAACTTTTTTTTTATTTGCAAAACGTAGTTTCATTCTTCCCTAAGGGGTCCAAATAACGTACCAAAAATTCAGCTTTACTCAAAGTTTTGCGTTTTTAGGGATTTTTTTTAGTAAGATATGACTGGCCTATGAGTAGGTATACCTATAGATCTTATTTGAAAAAGATAAAACATTCTGATTTGTATGAAGCTAGTTTGTTAGATTGGTTAGACATTTCCTTGTATCGGTACAAATAAAGAAGCTGAGATGAATTATTTTATGTTGACATATGAAGAAGTAATATTTTAGAAGTAATTTAGAAATCGGGTCAAGGTTGTTGATTATTTCCCCATGACCCACTTTATGCATATTATGACGGAGAATAACTGTGGACACACCTTAGCCGAGTATTTGAAAAGACTCTCTGTCACCATTGAAAACGTTTTTGCCTGGACCAAGGGCCTGTGGGGTCAGCACGAATAATTTACGTTAACAAGACGCTAGCGAGACGATCGCAAATATCAAATATTGGCCAATGACATCAGGGTAACTTGAAATCTTAGTAAGTTGATTGGTCATCATTTTTTTACTATCGTATCTAGCGTCTCGATAACGTTAGATGTTCGTGCTTGGGCCTCAGAGGCCCAATTAATTATTTTAATTAATTATTTTTGTAGTTTCTATTTAGTTAGGTTTTTTGAGTAGATACTGATAGATCCACACTAGCACACACACACACTAGCTACCTAACTAGTGTGCTAGTGTGGATAGCACAGGCTGATTAACGCTAATAAGAAGCTAGCGAGACAACCGCAAACTGACATCGAGCTTGAAATAATTGTAGGTGATCTGACTGGGTAATAGAGGATTTTGAAGTAGGTACTATCGTCTCGTTAGCGACTCACTATGCCAAAAGCATAACCAAAGCAAAGACAAGTATTGACAAATAAAAGTACACGAGATATTTTTTTTTTATGCTTCTTGGCAAGCATACAAGCTTACGGCCCACCAGATGGAAAGCAGTTACCGTAGCCTATGAACGCCTGTAACACCAGAGGCATCACACGCGCGCTGCCGACCCTGAGACATAAAGATGAAAAGTCTCATGTGCCTGTACCTGTATTTCACCGGCACCCGTACCCTTCAAACCGAAACACAGCAATGCAAACACTACTGGTTGGCGGCAGAAATAGGTACGGTGGTAGTACTTCCCCTGACGAACTCTTTCACAAGAAGTTTTACTACTAACTACCTAACCTTACGTAAATAACCTTACGTTTTTACAATAAATGAAAATTTTATAACTCCATAATTATCCAAAATATATTATTAGGTTTAATAATAAGCGTGAGCCTTTTTTTATTTCGTAATATGATAGTTTGCCGTGGACTTGAAAAACTTCAAGACGCCCAAACTAGAACTCCAGCATCCCAACAGGAACGAGACGAGTGAAAATGACAAATATTAACCAATCAAATTACTTACAGGGTGTTATTACAAAATATGGAGTATGTCTGAGTTTAAACCAGGACTACCAGTCTAGATTTAAATATCGACCTTTGGTATATACGACTGTAATACAAAAGCAGATGGCTTGTTTTCCAGAAGCAACTTTCCAGCTAGATAGTCCGTGCTTATGCCAAAAATGACATAAGCTTGGACTATCTCTGGTTTTTCTGAAACCAGGCAGCCCCAATGGTTTATAAATTGACAGTTGATTGCTTGTTGGAGGTAAAAATTTAAAAATTTCGACAGCTCAATAGTGATGTGACACAATCCATCAGAGAACTCGCTTCGCTCGTTCCATGAGTTAGAGGTAGTATGTTTTCAGTTACTAAATAATTTAGGTCGATTATCCTAGGTCATAAATCTATAGATTTGCGTAAGGAAATCATTGGGTAATATTTAGTTTAATTAGAGTAGCGATAGGACTGGAAATGTTATAGAACTTTCATAACAGCGCTGCGCGCTGTGTTTTGCATACTCCACCTCACTTCCAGCGCTCCACTACAAACAAATATGCAAAGCCAATTATTGAATAGGTAATGAAAAACCTCGAGTTCTGGAAACCAAATTGTATTTCAACATCGGTTACAATTAAAGTTACAATATGATTACCTACTCAATGCTGTGACAGGGACGAATAGCTGGTGTGGCAACACTACAATAGAGTCACTAATGATTTGCACGGTGTGTGTAGTATACCTACCTATATGTCCCTGATTACTTATTGACCCTGAAGTAACTTTGTTATGGACAAGTTCTCAAAAAGTTTTTTAGATTAAAAAATTTAAATTTACGTGTCGTATCTACCTACATGATAAAACAATTATTGTTTCCATGATAAAAAAATATCAAACTAACGAATTAAAAGTTTTGTAACATGGGAAGGGATATACACCCTTAAAATATATTGTATTTTAACAGTTGGCTTTGGTATTCTATTGAAAGAAGGATGGTGACGTTCCATACATTTTCTGACCCACCTTTTTTGTCAATTTCACGTTACCTTCAGTAGTGATACATTTAATTTTGGTTATTAGTAAATAGGTAGGTATATGCTAAGAGAATGAAAAAGCAAATTGAATGAATTGTGTAGAGTTGGGGGAAATTAGTTGATAGAGGTTTGCTTACATAAAAAAACTTCACAAACTTTGGTTGGAATATGAAATACGTATGATTCATCGACTGACATGAAGTATCTACCATCAACGCTCCCTCAAACGTTCCTATTCAAGTTGGTAATTGTTTTTTTTAGGTTAAATTGTACAAAACTATACCCTTTCTAGTATATAATATAATTAGCTATCAAACGGTTAAAAGTAACCCAAGTTGATTATATAGTAGTAGTCTCTTTTTTATATAACTAGTATATATCAAGGTTTTGCTAAAAAAAATAAAAAAATTAATTATTGATTCCCTACTTCTAAAAATATAGAAGGTCTATGGAAAAATCGGGCAAAAAATATTATTTTGAACAATACTAATTCTTCCATGAAGGGGACCCAGTTATTGTTTTTTTGACCTAGGTCAAAAGTCACCTACCTTCTTTAATAATACTAGTAGATAGTGAATTAAAGGTGCCGTTTAAAGGGTGTGCCCGGCCTAATAACCACCAGTAATATTCCACACCGTCTCCTCCCGTGGATTTCTTAAAAGTTGACTAAGGGACTACACCAGGGGATGGGCAGCAGCATCCACCTGAGTAGGTAATCAACACCAATACTGCAATCACCTAGCCAAGCGCGTTGATTACTTATGGTAGATCCCCCCATTTCATTCTCGTCCAACAGTGGTCGTCTAACGGTTGATGATGAACCCATGTATTTTAATTTATATTCTTGTTTTATCGCAATCCTAAAATGTGAGCCACAGTGCATCTGAAACAGTGTTGAAACTATTATATTTCTTTTAAATTCTTGCTTCATACCAAAAAACTATTTTAACTAGTGGTTCACTGAGAAAACAGTTCATCAAAAAATATGGTGATTTCACGTAAAGTAGGGAGCATACGGAAATAACCATAAAGTACGATGAAACTACTGTTGCTGCTGCTAACCATATATTATGATGAGCTGTCACCATGCATTAGTAGTTCGTATCACCGTATGTCCGGACTTACGGTGACGGTAATCGTAATGGACCATTACTTTTTGAGAGAGAGCATAACATTACATTATGACTGTCATCATATTTTTGTATGCTTTCCTACTATTTTTATGTGCTCTCCTCTAATTTCCGAGTAATCCCTATTATTTTATCATACTATTTATCCATGCTTTCCTACTATTATTGTATGCTTTCCTACTATTTTTAATGTGCTTTCCTCTCATTTCCGAGTAACTCCTGTTATTTAATCCTACTATTTATCCATGCTTTCCTACTATTATTGTATGCTTTACTACAATTTTGAATGTGCTTTCCTCTTATTTCCGAGTAATTCCTGTTATTTCATCCTATACCATTTATCCATGCTTTCCTACTATTATTGATGTGCTTTCCTATTGATTTTTCTTACTATTTTTCTATGCCTCCTGTTGTAGTATGGCTCGGGTATTGTTCCTTTTTCTTAAATATATATATATAGCCAATAATTAAAGATAATTGACACATACAATAAGCAAGAGTACGGTTAAGAGAATGATGATGATGTATAGTCGTTCATCGTCATCACTCCCGTAACCGTACTTTTGCACGGTTATGGGTCAGAGTAGATTACTAAGTGTCAATTATCTTTATAAATTGGCCCACACATATTTAAGAAGAAGGAAAAATACCCGAGCCATGCTACAACAGGAGGCGTAGAAAACTAGTAAGAATAAACAATAGGAAAGCACATCAATAATAGTAGGAAAGCATGGATAAATAGTAGGATGAAATAACAGGAAATACTCGGAAATGAGAGGAAAGTACATTCAGAAAAAAGTACCTACGCAATACAGAAAATAACCCTAATAAAGTAGGTAATTCTAGACAGAAGTACCTACTTTATTAGGTATTATTCTAGAACAGTGGATTTGGGATTTGGTGAATTATTTGCTATAATGGAAAAACATATGACGGATTAACATTTTAATTAAAAATTACAAAATATTATTAAATAACGCAAAATATATAATTTAGAGTAACGGAGTAGTAGTTTTGGGGTAACGGAGGCGGGCTCGCACCGTCTCTTGCCAGAGGGCGCACGACCTCCTGTCACGGACCAGCTGAGGGTCGAGACCACTGTTCCAAAGCTGACTGCACCTTATCCGCGTCACCTGTACAAAATTGCAAGTGGTTAGGTCAAATAGATTTTTATATATGGGGGTCGAAAGTAGCTTTAAATTTGGGGTAGTAAATTCTGCCGAAGTCAGCCTACAAAACTCGAAAGGAAATTAGCTAAATTTACCTAAATACAGTATTTTGTGACATGTTTACTTTATGGTACCATAAAGAGTATCTCTAATTAACATGGGCTTTCACATTAGATATTTTACTTAATACGAGACTAAAATCAATACCTTATTCAAATCCCTGGTGATTGATCCTAGAACACGACGCGACTTCAGGCGTGCTGGACAGAGAACGGGATCGAGACTCGGGCTTTGCCAGGATACCCAACGTAATAAGATAGGCACGTTGAGCCCTCCAGGCGTTCACCAACCAGCCATGGTTTGGTAGGCGTCAGCAGGCAGATGCGTAGTAGAAAGGTGGAGATTATTTTATGTACAACCACATCATTTTAAATGGACATCAGCTGGGCATCAGTCGGCAAAACTGGGTTATGTACTGTCACAAGCTTTTACATCAACAGCTTGCATAAACTGGTGCACTAATCTTAAAACACTTATTTTTGTACACGAACAAATGTTAGGTATTATGAAACCCAGCTGATCTTTGTTGCACTTTGTTGCTTCAAATCACTTCACATTTTGTAACACTAACTATAGACAATCCGTAATATTTAAAATAAAATTACAAACAAAAGGCGGAGCGCATGTGCTTCCCTGCTAACTAAATAGAATAAAATGACCGGGCTAGGACCTACCCGCGTGCCGTTCGCAGTAGACTGGTGATTTCACAGTATTTTAATATGCCGGTCATCCAATATTATGAATCTGTAATCATACTTTAGTAAAACGATAAACGTATTTTTGTGTGACGATCACGGTATTTTGGAGTGCCGCGTCAAATATTATGGTTCCGTAATCATATTCGATTGTAATTTGTTACGTAATTGTATTTTTGTGTGCTAGTCATGGTATTTTGGTGTGCGGTGTCAAATATTATGATTCCGTAATCATTATTTGATGTTTGTTCATTTGTTAATGAATTTTTGTATGCCCGTAGTTACATAGATAGATAGATAGATTAACACTTTATTGTACACCAGGAATACATAAAAGGATTTATTAAAATTAGCAGTACAATGGGCGGCCTTATCGCTGAGAGCGATTTCTTCCAGACAACCTTTGGATGGACAGTAACAAGCGAAGCAGTAACGAAACGGCGGAAGATATAGTCCGTAGTCGTATATTATAAGGATTTTATGCATAGAAGCTTCAAGAAAATTGATGCTAACTACAAAAATAAAGTGACGAAAACTGTTATATCTTAGGTATCATCGAATTTCTGCCAACCAGACATCCAGCATACCATTTCATATTACGTAGTGTTATTTTAAGAGGAAAGCATCGTAAAGTATCGATTTAATCTTCTTATATTCTGTCACCGTTTATTACGGAGAATGGTCATCATAATATTGTATTACTTACTATTTAAACTAGATTATTTTATTATATATACATGATACAACCTTATTTTAGAACAATTCATCGTATTTTTGAAAGACGTATTGATATTTTATAATGAAGCCAAAATGACATTTTTCTCAGTGTTCGCCCCGCACTGAGACCTCGCGTATATACACGCGATGTAGGAAACCTACTTTAATTATACAACTTCAATAAACATTTAGATTTACATTATCTCCCCTCTCAATGGACCAAAGACATAAAGGTAGCAGGAATTCGGTGGATGGAGGAGGCTCCAGCCCGTCTGTCGTGGCATTCTATGGGAAAGACCCTATGTTCAACATTGCTTTCTACTTATCAAAGTCAAGTTCAATTTGAGTTTTGATCATGGAATTAATAAGTACTACGTACTATACAATGCCTTATATTCCTCAGAAACCATAATTAAAAGAAGAAGAAGAATTATAATGAGAAAATAGCAATTATTGTAGACAAAAACGACGGACAGGCCATTTATAAAAATAAAATATTTTAGTGTTTCGGCTTGTGTCGGGCGCCCGCAGCCAATTTTCCGAGAGAGCATAAGCCCGTAAAGCACAAGGGCATAGCCCTTATCCTTTGTGAGGCACCGCGCTGCGTTAGGCTTCTCTAGAGGCCGCGGGTATTTTATGTTTTTACTCCTAATTTACTATTCATATTAACATAATAATAACTTTATTACAATGAATACAACGTGGTACTTTTTGAGTACTTACACGGTACCCCAAAAGCTTATTATATGAAATTAAATTTGTCCAAAATGTATATCGCTCTATTATAGCTCCAAATTTTTGACCAAACCAAAAAACTTACTAAGTGCAACCACATTCGATTAAAAACCCTACTTTCGTGACAGTGAATGCATTTGACTCCGTAGAATAGAGTTATTATGTGTAGGTACAAAATAGACAGACAAGACAGAAATTTATATAAATAAACAGCCTTTTATATAAATAGAAAGGTAGGTATCATGTTTGTTATCCCCAGCTTGGAAAAAGGTTGGTAATTGGAGATTAATTCAGCAAATTAAATAACATACATACATAAATACACGTATTTTCCCCCGAAGGGATAGGCAGAACCTCAAAGGGCCTCTTTTCACCACGCATGGTTTGCACAATCGCAGGAATATAGTGACAAGTGGTGAGCTTATCGCCGCCATTGCTTTCACGACCTTTCACGCCAACGCTTTCTTTCAGTAATAACACACTCCTAAATAAACCAGCAGCCAGGACAAATCTTATACCAACGAAAATGTTAAACTTTGAACCGCTTTTAACTCTCGTCTAATAATCAACAGTCCAGATTAAACCTGAATTCAATAGTGTTTAAATCACCATTTAATTTTGCAATACATTCCTTATTTTGAGTACAGAAAGTACAGTAAACAATATTATATTGAGTAGGTAGGTATAACCTGATTAAATAACAGAACACAAAGAAAACAAGTAGGTATTTAGGCATGTTATCATCAAACAACCTCTCAACTAATATAAATAGCGTTTAGTGTCGATCAAGAGACTGAACAAAATTCAGTTTTCGTCACAAAATAGCTTCACTTGTTGAGTATTCTCGTGGGATGGGTGTGTAGGGATTTGGGGGAGGGGGGTTCATCTCCTAGCATTATAAGTACCCATATTTGTGTATGTTATATTTTGAAGGGTGAGGTTGTGAGTTTATTAATATTACGCTTAGTATTTCGGAAGGTACTACCTACCTACTGTTTTATTTTTAAAATGACTAAGGCCCAAAAACTCACTAGCAGGAGCTTCGCTTGTTGCTTAAAGCTACGCTGCGTGCTAAGGTAAAAATACCTTTCGGCAGAAACGCTTAAAATCAATTATTTTTTTCTAGTTATTTTTTTTATAAATAAAATTGATAACACTTCGTAACAAGTCTTATTCATTATATACTTTGCACGCCTTATCTTGTATACCTATACAAGATCTGACTTTGAGTTTAGAATCTAATGAGAAACAACGTTTTTTAGTTCCATCCGGCCAGTTTCCTTTTAATAAAAAAATTACTAGTCGGCTTTTTATGAAATTTTGTAGTTATAATTGGGTAAGACTTACAAGGTACGAAGTTACCTAATTTTGAAGCAAAGCACCAGAAACAATAAAAAAAAGAGTAAGTTTTAGGTTTGTTTGGATTCAGACATCAACCTATTATTTATGATAGTTGTAGGTTTTTTGTGTCTAAAACAATGGTAATAATGTACTAGTATTTAATTAATCCTTGTCCTATAGGTTTTACCAATAAAATGAAAAAAGTGCTCAGGTCGAATTTAAAATTGTAGCATTATTGCAAATTAAAACTGTATTGATTCTTACATAACTAGTTAGCTTATTTCAACCCTAATCTATTGGCATAATTGTTATATATAGTTTCCATACAAAATATTAGAGTTAACTTAAAGTTTAACCTGTGTCGTGGGTATCAGGAACTACGTGTATCATGGTACTATAACACCCAGACCCAGAACAAATATTTACAGATCATACTAGTATTTGTTCCGCAGCGGGAATCGAACCCGTAACCTCTTGCTCTTATGATCGAGTTACCTTAAACGCGAGATGCCAAAGAGGGCATTATACCTAAACATGAGATTTGCCTAAAAAGCTGTTTACCCTAAATTGCATCTCAGGCGGATAAAACAGGTCGTCACGTCATCGTACTGCCGCGTGACGTACGTTCCGCGCTATCCATAGAAGAAACCCTGGCTGCTGTAAAACATTTTGGTTTGGTGTTATGTTATGTACAATAGGAGTAGGTCAAGGCAAAAAACCCCCAAGCCTAGAAGTTCCCAAAGTTGTATGCATCAAAAGTACAAACTTTGACGGATGGAATCATTTTTTAACCGACTTCACAAAAAGGAGGAGGTTCTCAATTCGGTTGTATTTCTTTTGTTTTTTTTTATGTTTTTACCTCATATCTCCGGCGTTTATGAACCGATTTGAAAAATTCTTTTTTTATTTGAATAGATAAACTTCCAGATTGGTTCATTGGGTTCAGAATCCAGTTCTGATGATGGAATCCATGAGGAGTTGAGGGAACTCCTCAAATATTGTAGGCATACATATGGCGATTTTGATATTTTCAGCAACAAACCAAGCATTTGCATTCAGAAAATATCATAATCCTTTCATCACTATGGTTCTTTCATAATTTTTTTTCATCCAAATATTTAGTCGAATACAATGGCGGAAGTCGGTTTTTTAAATGAAAAGTTATTATTAATTAGAGTTTACACGGACGGGCACGTAGACAATAGCTAGTACATTGTGCACTAAGGGGAAGAAGTGACCGATTCCTAACGAGTGTTTTAATACACACGAGGTGGGAATCTCACTTTCACTTTATTTTAGGAATGACTTAAATGTTCACATTCATATTGTTTTATTTTCTTTGTAAACAACAGCACGACCCCGCTTCAGGTCCCGCGTCGGCCACCACGCCGCGCTTATATTAGTGCAGTCCATTCAGCCAGACACTTATGCAAACGGTCGTGTTGGTGTTGTGGCCGCGCCACAACCAAACGCGACAACGCAAATTATTGTAGAAAAATTTATCTAAGTGGTTTGATTTTACCTAATCAAAAACCATAAAATTTTGTAGACTTGACCTATCTTTTCACTAGTATCCATGCCCGTGGTTTGTTCGTTTCCCATTAAATTATATACTTACCTTAGTTTCCTAATCACATCGGCTTAATGATACAAATCTTTACAAATGGAAATCTTATAAAACATGCAACCTATTTTGAAGCTGTACAATTGAATGGGAAACTGACAAACTACAGGCCTAGGTTTATTAGTATAATAATTTATATACCTATAATATTAGTCTAGATTGTGTACAAAAGTTCACCAAGTTAAAAATAAATTTAATTAAGTAGTTCTTCGAACTAATTAATATTTTAATTAGGAGAAACCTTTAGTTGGCATGGAGCGAGCTAGCGATACCACAAAATACATTATTATGGATACAGCCAACCAAGTAGCTTGTACGGTCGATTTCTGTATCTCACTAGGTAGGAATGTAGAGTTTGTTTACAGTTGGCGCAGGCGGGATCGACTACGCATTTGGTTGGCTCGCTTAGCTCGTCGTATATAGATATTACAACATAGTATGTCTGTGCATGATAATTTATAATTTTGTATTTTGTACTATTCCACAATTTTGTCAGAACAGTGGTTCAGAATTACCTATTAATCTCTGAAATGATTACGGCTGTACCAAAATAAACATTAGTAATTTGGTAACGTAATTAATTTTTTCCGGCGGAAAAAGGTCCCGGGGTTTTTATTCTAGAGGGTTTGGTATATAACCTTTTGTTACCTATTTTCTACATAGATATATATTCCTTTCTACAAAAATACTTTGCGGCTAAACAATACCTATAAGTGCATGCTTCTAATGATGTAATAAACTAGCTTTTCAAATCTGGAAAGTTTTCAAAATCGTTTTTTTATCCTATCCCTTTGTGGCCGGATGAAATGAAACTACAGACAATCTTGTTAAATTTGTCAGAAAATACCTAGAAGGTATTACGTAAACAATGTACAGAGCCACAATGATTTCTGCTTACAAAGTCTGTAAAACATTGACTGAATGATGTACTGAATGGGAAGGGTAGGGTAATAGTCCTTTTACCGCCGCCGTAAACAGTAACTTATAAGCTCACGGTGCGCGGCAGGAATGGAGGCGAAGTGAAATGAAATGTTTATCGATTTCAGAACATGCCTAAGCTTTGACGTACTTAGATGGAACACTCGCGACCAAAATATTCAGGAACCAATTACGTTCGACATAATTATAGTGTAAACGGATTCGAGCAGAAAGCGGAAACTTGGGCTGTTGTCTTTATGCTTGTGATTGCATGGTGGATTGATACAAGGTGTTCATAAAATACCAGTATGAACAGTTCAGCACAGACGTAACAAATCCATTGTTGATTACCCGACTACCGTACTCTCAAAAGAATTTGATCTTTCCTAACCAACCGTGGAAATGTTAAGTATTAATAGAAGTACGATGATCCGCCGCTGTACTTTATAAATTGTTTAACATTGGAACACTTAGTAATGAACATCACTTGACGGTGAACTTTTTTTTTTTTTTTTCATTGTCTACCGTTCACTGATGGCTGTCTATTTAGTATTTCTTTTGCTAACGTTTATTGATCGCGTTTACCATTTAGTTTCCTTCTATGAACTTAGTTGACAAAGTAACATTTATGGAACAGCTTTGGACGGGCTTTGGCTCGTGTGTGAACAAATATAGGTACGTAGAGTGCATCTAATCTAAAACTAACTGCGTCAAAACAAAATATTCCATAATCCGTAATCACAAGGACCGTTTTTGAACGTTAAGTATCTAGTGCCAAGAAAAAACCGTGGAGGGGCGTGCAATTTTAGAGTAGACGCATCCTACTTAGTTTAATTAAACTATTTGCATGATTTACAGTTACTGATAAGCACCAAAGAACTCCGAGTGCTTTCATGTTTTGGTTACTTGTGAGGATACCTCGGCCGTAAATCAGTAACTATGTTAGTATAAATATGTCTGTATTGATGGCTATAATGAGCCAGTCTTTTACAATATGAGCCAAGCTACCGTCTCCGTCTGGAATTTTCAGATCTACTCTGTCCTCGAAGACAAGATGAAATTACTATATAGAGTTCGAGATGTAATCAGATATAAAAACCATACTTTGCCCTGGCGCAGCCGCCTGGGCTTGTTGTCCAAGCTTCAGTTCATATAAAATAACTCTATCGCTTTTGAATAAGTTAAACCCAACTCTAAGAGCAATCTTCATTTTACAATGGTAGATAGATTTTCAACTTGATCATCATCAAATCAAATCACCATCATCGTCATAATCATTTCAGCCCGTCTGCACCTTGGATAAACCCTCCACGCAAATATTTTAGGTCCATCGCGAGTCTCGTCCATTGGTTTCTGGCTATACGTGAAAGATGCCATTCGACCATCGGGTAAGTGGTCTGCCTTTTGGCCTTCGAGCATCTCTTGACCACCAACTTTATATTGGATTTAAATAAATAAGTACAAGTTATTCTCCAGGATCACGGGCAGAGTAACCTCCGTGCTTATGGCGAGTATATATACCTAGTAGGTACTTAACACAGTAGTCTCTATGCAGTAAAATAACAAAAACACTTTAATAATCTGAAAAACATGAAAATATCACACATTTGGAACATCATTTTTTGAATTACAACCGTACAGCAAAAGTTTGGATCGAAAAAAGGTTTTGAAATTTTTATTTTTATGATGATGATGAAATTAGTAACCAGAACTTTTATTTCGGTCTATTAGAAAGGACGCGCAATAATCTTAGCGGAATTTAAATTCAGATAATACTGCACAGAATCTCTACCTGTTAGGATAATTTCTATATGTTAGTCGCTAATAAATCATACACGCGTAAGGTCGCATTTTTGTTACCAGTATAGGCTCCAATACAAAGTAGACCCTGATCACATCACCACTCCCTCTATGCGAGAATTTTTAAGTTTGCCCATAAGACGATCTATATGTATAAGTATCTTTGTTTTTGTAAGTACACTCACAAACAAAATCAGAAAAAAAGTGGTTTTGTTTGTGGGTTGAAGTGGGCAACTGATTTATGCCATCCAAATATCTAATACAGACCTAGGATATAAAAAGTGGGATTTGGTTGGAATATCGCGTTTATGGCCGGCCCGTTCCATACTCTTACTTTCCGATTGAATGGTAGCTGGTTATCAAAGATCAGCTACGAACGTGGACTAAAGGGAGAATTCAAAGTTTACAAAAAAATCTGATCGAAACCGCCAATAATATTATCTATTTGTTCCAGGTGGTTCCAATAGAAGTTTCCACAACGCCCAATGTCGTTACTGGCCAAGTGTAGGGACACGATCGTTGAATTCACCAACCTCGCTAACCTCACCCGGGAAAACGCGCCAAAGGAGCCGCCGCCGTCCACTGACGAAAGCAATCCAATCACAACATGGTTCGACGTTAGGGAGAAAACTACAACCGCGGGTCCGGGGCTTGTATGGACAGTCCATAATGCCTACAAAAAGTCGGATGGCAGGGTAAGTCGCCTTTTCCACTAGATCACCTCTCAAAACCTCTTCAGAATTGCCTATTGCACTAAGTTCTAGTGCTGCCTTTTCAAACTGCTACAGATGGTAGTCACCCCAATCCGTCAGGGATATTCTCTATCTCGCGAAAAGTTTGCAACAGGCGTAAATTGTGCAATTGCTGTCAAACTGTAACTTATGTATGTGAATGATCGCACAATTTACGCCTGTTCCAAATTTGTCGCGAGATAGATAATATGGGGGCGGGTGTGGGTGGCAGATGGTACGGTGGCCGGTGGGCGATATCAGCTGGTGGAGTCACCATATATGTTATTGGGTATACAGGTGAAACCACCACTATAATTTATTTAAAGCCCGAAATTCCTATTTCATCATCATCATATATAAGTCCTGATCCCACAATCGAATTCCCTGTATCGTGGGTATCAGGAACTACGTGAACCATGGTACTACAACACCCAGACCAAGAACAAATATTTACAGATCATGCAGACATATATCCCGCAGTGGGAATCGAACCCGCACCTCTTGCGTCTCAGCCGCCCACCGCGCCACGGAGGTCGTCAATGGTATATAATCCATTCATATAAATTAATTTCTACAAGAACAGTCGTAACCAGTAGTGGTAAACGTCGTTTTTTCTAAAATAGACAATTCTAACTCACAAAGAAGGCTACTCAAGCAAGGTCTTATGGTGCTTTTTTTTCAGTAACTTTAGAGGAACACATAATGCAATTTTATTTTTGTTAAAATTTCAGAGTGACATTCAACGGGGCTTTGCCTCATGCAATATAACAAATCCCCTATACTTATGCTATAAATAGGTAGTTAGGAGTAGGTGGAGTAAATCACTGCAAGACCTTCATGAGCTGAACAAGAGCTTGTAAGAAAGCCATATTTTTATTGAAAACTTCAGAAGCTACAGTGAACAATTTTATAATGGTGCAGTCCTGGCCTTGAGTCCCACTGCAGTTAGATATAGCTTTTCCTTCAGTTTGTTTATCGCATTTTATATGATTGGTCAACATCAGTGAGGCACAGTGAGGATAACAAAAGCTACGTCTCGCTTCAGTGAAGAAGCGTAATGAGTTTAGCGTCTATGTGTGTAATTATGTTTGTATGGATGAACCTCCAGAACTCGACATCTCAAAATCACTGGACCAATTTGACAAATGAGGTGTCAATCGATACATCTTTACCATGGACCACCCCATGGTAAAGATGTATCGATTGACACCTTTATCTTTTTTATCTTGGATTGAAATATATTATATTTAAACATAATACCTCGTGGTGTGTCCGGCCTAAGAATACACTCCTCTTTCTCCTCCCGTGGATGTAGTAAAAGCCTTACTAAGGGATTACCAGTGGATGGGCAGCAAAATCTGCCTGAGTAGGGACTTAACACCAAACTGCGATCACCAATCCGCCTGCTAAGCGTGGTGATTATGGCAAATCCCCCATTGTATTCAATGGGGGAGGCCACGTCCAGCAGTGGACATAAACAGTATGGTGATGATGATGATAATAATGACATAGGTACCCCATAAAGTAAGAATGTATAATTTCTGAAAATTGGTGATCTAAGAACATTTAAAATATCCTTGAATCGAATTTTGCTTCTTAATAACTGTGACCGCTAAGACAGACTGGGACAGACGGATGAATTGACAATCTTGTTGCTACTACGGAAACATGAAAGGCGTTACCACACCAATCGATCGATGGTAGAATGGATTAGTGAATGTAATAATGGTATATAGTAGTGATGGACAACTGCGAATGTACCTACCTCTATGATGCCATAGATCGGCAATCGATTGATTGGTTAGGTTAGTCGAACGGTAACCGTCGATCTACTTCGATCGACGTCGATCGATGCCGTCGATCGACGATCGATCGATTGGTGTGGTAACACCCTAACAAGCACAATGATAATGACTTTACTCGCTTACTTACTTTCTGCGTTACTGAATTTCATTAGTCAAACAAGTTTGTAATGTGTAGGTATGTAAAGTGGATGGACGAGGGTGGCTCAAGACATTATAGGGTGGAGGCCTATGTCCGCAGTTGACTTCTAAAGACTGATGATGATGATAATTAATTGAAACTGCGCTGTAACTTACTAAACATTATACACCAAGAACGTTACTGACTTCAATAAGCTCCTGATAGATATTTACTGATCTATAATGTATATTCTACACTGACTCACAATTGGAACACTATAGAATTGTGCTACCCGCTCAAAACGCGCTGTGCAAAGTGCAACCAAGGAAACGTTCAACCTTGGCTGTGGAGCTTTTTCACTGGCAACTCAATTTTATCGTGTAGCTTGATGAGACGTGGGGGAAGTTTACTTTTCAACTAACGCAGATCTTGTTCTATGGGCGCCAGCTCCAAGCTAAACTAAAATAATAACAGGTTGATATAACTACGTTCTAGGAAATTGTACCACCTCTGAAATTGGATTTACGTTTTAACGTGTCAGTCACTGTCTCGCCCATCTGTGGTTCCCAAAATACAGAGAGCCTCTTACTGAATATGAACAACTTATAACAATGTAGGTATGTGTATCTGCGTAAACTTTTAAATAACACAATACCGTAATTGTAGTTTATACCTGTTTGTATGCTTTTATGAAAGTTTTAATGACTCCTAAGTCCCTAGAAATTAATACATTGCATATCATTTGGTTCGAATGAAACTTTTTGCGCTCTGTGAATCTGTGTATGTGATTCTCATTTTAGGAAATGAAAACGCATAAATATAAATGACTTCTTTTATCCCTACAAATACCTGTACAAGGTTGTCTGGAAGAGATTGCTCTCAGCGATAATACCAACCAGTGAACTTCCATACTTAAAGTATTATGATTATTTTAATATTTTAGTTTTTAATGTGGGTAATAAAGTGGGTAATAAAGTGTTTTCTATATATATCTCTATTTATACAAGCAGGTACCTATATATTTATATTGATATTATGTATGTATACCTATCTTATGTGTGTTTCTATACCTAAGTACATAAAATACTACCTAATTCTTCTCCACATAATATTATGAACCACCTAAGTACATAGTTAAATTAATCCACAATACACAACGGTTAGCTGGTAGAGAATGCTTCCTAGCATTATTTTTGCCGGTGTACATTATCTGTTTTTGTGCACTAAAGAATATTCTATTCTTTTCTACAAATACATGATTTATAGAAAAATACAAATAGTTTATCAGTTTTCAATTTTTTGAAAAAACATTGGAAAAACATCGTTGCAACCTGGATCCTATTCATCCTGTGCTGGTCATCATCAGACCCTGGAATCTGCGAGAGAAAGACATACTTATTCATGTCGTCTTTTTGAAGTTTGAACTCAAACACGAAGATTCAGCTTCAGTACCACCCTAAATCTGTTCATCTTATGCTGATCATCATCAGACCCTGGAGCTTGACACCATCGAAAATAACATTTGGAGCTTAAACTAAAGGTTCTGCAAAAATGCCTGAGTTCCCTTTAAAAAAGTGTTTCGAGCACCTGGGAAGTGCCGGCACCATTGAAATCAAAGCACCCGTTTCGGAGCTATGAGGCCACAGAGGTTAAGTAACAGACGTACAAACAAACACACTAGGTATGACCTCAAACTTATAAAACCCCTCTTTTTAGTCGGGGGGGTTAAAATTTGATAATTGTCGTGCTTCCACTCCAAAATGGCTTGGCTTTTTTGATGAAATTTAATACACAGATAGATATAAGCCTCGATCAAAATTTAGGACTTTTTATCCCGAAAATTTGTGCCCTCGGGACTAATTTTCCCGAGGTAACAAATCGATAATTCATTAATCTGTGGTGCGCTAGCCACTGGCCACGTGATAGTTAATTTCAATAATTGCTGAACTGATTCTACTCAAATTAATGTGTGGACAGATTATTCAGATAATGCAAACAATTATTCCACAATGGGAATCAAAACCGCACCTCTTGCGTCTCAGTCGGATCCACTGCGCCACGGAGGTCGACAACTAAATCTCTATCGTGTTCCAAGCTCAAACATTTTATATCAGCAAGGTTGCGTTTACGGCTCATAAAACAAAGTCCTCTAAAGTACCTAACGAGCTAGGCACATCGGGAGAACCGGCGATTAAAAGGTTAAGATAGCGTACCTTTCCTTCAATTAAATAAGCGAAGCGTTCCACAGCGGACTGTTGTTTTTTATTGATTCCCTTAGTTCCAATGAAAATTGTAGCAACCTGCTAGTTCTTTTCTTGTATTTTTTACTGAATAAATAAAATAAAAGTTGGTTTATAAGTACTTCAGAAAACTTTCCCGGAATATATCGGCTAGGTTTTGTATTCCTATTGTCTGAGCCAATAATTGTGTTAGAAATGCTATGTAGAAAATATTTTAATACGTTATTGGAAATACTTTATTGTGCGCTTATTTTCTAGCTTTGTAATAAAACGAAAAAAATAAAAATCACAATTGAGTTTATTCATTTTTAAATTTCAGGTAGGTATTGTATATACCTTCTTTAAGTAAAAAAACCCTTAGAGTCAGTTCCACTTCAAACACTATTTTTGCACTCATTCAAATGCCGTTCACCACGCTCACTAACCACACAACCACTGATTCATCAACCCAAAAAATAAGCACCGTGTTTTGATTTCTCCATCGACATACCAACATTATTTTCTTATACGGCTTTACTAGTTAAAGTAGTCGGGTTGGTAATTCCACCCCAGTATACCATCTAGATAATTATATAAAATGCGAAATCTTGTGTTTGTTAATCAAACACTATACGGCTGAACCGATTTCGATGAAATTTAGTAAATCCTGGATTTACTGACTACTGACTTTAGATAGAAGCTTGACTGTGCGTGGTCTGACACGCGTTTGGCTGGTTTTTTTTACTAGGCACCAGTAGTTTCTAAGAAAAAAATAAGAAAATCGAAATTGAAGTGCGAAAAGTTTTTATTGTATAGAACTTCAAAATTGACGAAAATTACTTGCAGACGAAGTCGCGGGCGTGACAGCTAGTTTATCCTATCGTTCATACTAATATTATAGATATAAATGTTTGTGAGGATGGATGGATGGATGTTTGTTTCTCTTTCACGCAAAAACTACCGAACGGATTTTGATGAAACTTTACATTAAGTATAGCTATATATCATTATAGTTTACATACATCAGAATAACATATAGGCATCATTTATACATACACACATACATACATAAAATCACGCCTGATTCCCGGAGGTAGGCAGAGATCACGGATTTCCACTTGCTACGATCCTGACATACCTCTTTAGCTTCATTCAATATCATTACATTCTTCATACAAGCGCGTCGGTTTAGAGTAGGTCACCTACTCTTGACCGGTCTTTCTCCAAAACGTCTCCGATTTGGTCAGAATAAGTATAATCAATAATAATTTGTAGAAGTCGAACGGCTGATGATGATGATGCATTTACTTACTTCTAGAATCAAAACGGTTAAATTCTTAAACGACTTCAAAAAAAGGAGGTTCTCAATTCGACTGTATGTTTGTTACTTGATGATTCTTTTTTTATGTGGTCTCATATAAATTTTATCGAAATTGTATAAGCGCTTTTTGAAAAAAGTTGGTTTATGTTTTTTTTTCTATAAATTAACTATATGGTGTTCGGTTACTTACAGGTTTGGCCTGAAAACCACCTCGTAATCCAATGTAGAGTACATGTATATGGCTGGTTTGAGTTCTATTCGATAGATAGCATTGGGAGGCAGGTACATCACTTTATGGGTACTGAGACGTTATAAAACGTTTGGGTTTTTTGTCCACTAAGAAAAACTTAAGGTTAGGTTAGGTTTCATTGTCCTTTACCGCTCCGGGTAAAAGAAAATGGAACCCTCTGTGCGTGAGTCTGACTCGCATTTAGCTAATTTATTTATTTTGTTGAATCATGATTTGTTTTGTTACGCGTATAAAACCAGTGACTTTTCCTATTATTAAATTTTCCAGTTCATGTACTTATCTTTTCATTCAGTGTAACAATGAGTGTATAGAAAAAGCTACGTTCCAAGAAAGTCAATCTAAAATGTTTACTACTTACAGTCAAAAAAATACTGTAGTGTTTTCAATGGGAGCCATCCATTGTAAAGATTGGCATGCGCCAGTTTTCAGTCATCATTTTTAGTCGTTTTAAGAAGCAATCAGCAGAATATTGAGCGGAACGGTAGCAATGGTTTCGAGGTATTCATTATTATTTGCAATTAACGCACGGTATTTTCGTTCAGTTTGGGACCGGCCAGACAGTGCAGTGGCGCCGAAGTAATCAGACCATAATCTACTTAACTAGTGGTTCGCCCCGAACTGAGACCTCGCGATAACACCTTTATCAGCCCGACTACTTAACTAAGTAATTTCCATATTTTCTATTATTAGTTTTTAAAATTTTCACCTCGAGGTCTACCAGTACAGTACAGGATATATCAGTAACAACTCTAATTTCCTACACATCATCGAAATAACCTTCGAATAGGGCTAAGCAACGGGGCGTAATACGACATACCTGTTAGTACCTATATCAAGTACCAGACGAATTAATTGATAACGTCCTTTTGATGAAAACCATAGAACTCCAACGTCATTCAAATTCTTAGAAATGGGAGGTCAACAATGGATGTTATATTGGTTTCTGTTTTATGGAGTACATGTTTCTAAATTCTTCAATTTCAGACTTTTCCCTGTAGTTGTGACACAAAAGCCACAAGCATACCAAATTTCAGCATTGTGCGATTGCTGGAAGTACCCTAGAATTTTGGATTTTTACGTTTTTTATTTTCCCTAATATCTCGAAAACTACTAAGGCTATATAATTATTAAAAACAGTTTTGAAATGTCCAACTAAAGCGCTTTCATTAGACACCCCACTTGATCTGACTGTCTCACTTTTATTTTTTTTACCCCCTCTTGGACCCCAATATCTCAGCAACCCCCTGATCGATATAGCTCATAACCTTACCTACAAATTGTACCAATGCTATCTATCCCCATACCAAATTTCATGAAGATCGGATTAACGGTTTGGAAGTTTTCATCGGACAAACATACATACATACATACAAACGCCGATTCTTCGAACTTGACTCAGAGAACTCGCTTCGCTCGTTCAATAAATCATCATCGTCAGTCTGTAGAAGTCCGCTGCTGGATATAGACACGAATTTATACTGTATAAAGCGGAGAAGAATATAAATGAAGCTACCCTATAATATATCGGCGCACCAACTAACTGCAGATCGTTATGTGACTTACCAGAAGTTAGTGGAGGCACTGGCATCGAAAACCACACGCAACTTAGTAATAGTGCTATGCTCCCGGTAGGCGTCATGATGTGGCACGGACCTTTAAGCTAAGCCTTCGTATTCTTTCATAAAATTTGAAAAAAAAAAATATAGTCTGACAAACTCTGTAGATGTTTCTAATGCGATAAAATGGCGCTCGGCTTTAGTATAATTGATTCGCCAAAAATGTCAGATGAGGAAGTTTATCGTTGAAAAATGTATTTTTCAAAACATGCTTTTATTAAATTAGTATCGAAATCGTGAGCTGATCAAAATGAGCCAAAACACTGCCAGGCTACTATTAATCATCGAGGAGTTCCGTTGTCCACCTTCCTTCTCCATCATAAGATCAGCTTACCGTCACCATATTATTTTAATTGTCATTTGACCTTGACAGGTATTTAAAATTTCAGCTCAATCGGTTGGGTGGAACTGTAGTCCGATGAACGAGGCAATTCTTTGTATGCACACCCTAACAATAATTCCTCTGTCGCTGAAACTTTGCTGTGTGATAAAGTAAGGTTTATAGATTACGGTTGACAGGTTATCTAGGATTTTTTTATTTTTAAATTAGGTATTCCTACCTTAACATGGAAATCACTTATAACATTCGGTGGAAAATTGCTCAGTCTGAAATTTCTTCGGTGTATGTTAGTATACATTAATAAGTATAGATATGTAATGGTATCCAGGAATATTTCGATTTCGGTGTGGCAGAAATTAAAGAATATCTGTTTTTTTATCACAACTTTTTCAGGAAATTTGCTCAGTCAGTTTTTATTTTTTTGTACGCGTAAGGTTGTTTAAACGAATCGCCTTGCAGAGTTATCTAAAAGATTTGCCGTTTCGTTCATAGCTTTATGGTTTTTTGGAAATAACTTTCGGCGGAAAATTGCTCCGTCCTTTTTTATTAATTTATTAGTTAAAGTACACTTAAATACAACAGCATTTTAAAGTATCCAATAAAATTTCGGCGTAGCATACGCATTTTAGACTATCAACATTACGCGCACAGCCACCGGGAGCTACTTTTACTACATCTTGAGACAATAGTTTTGATCAATGAGAATCAATATATATATAAGGCAAATATCACTTACCTACTTGCTGACTCATCACGATATCTCAAGAACGAAATAATAATAAATAATGTTTCTTTCGGCTTCTAAGTGCTTGTAAGTTTAATATTTGTATGAAAAAAGTTAGAGCCAAATTGAACCTAACGCCTACGCGTTACAGCATATGACATCACATAGAAGTTGAAAGCCGAAGCAAAAACGTTTGAGATCGTCTCGATTGCGTCTCGGTAACATTAATTGTTCGTGCTGAGCCCACAGAACCCCGCGCGGTACGAAAATTGACTAAGTATGAAATGTTGATATTTAAAAGTTTATGTGTTTTGGCGAAATTTTATTGGATAACTTAAAATTCTATTATAATAAAGTATACTGTAACTAACAAATGAATAAAAATGAACGGAGCAATTTTCCGCCGTAAGTTATTTCCAAAAATCCATAAAACTATGAACAAAAAGGCAAATCTTTTGGATAACTCTGCAAGGCGATTAGTTTAAACAACCTTACAAGTACAAAAAAATTAAAACTGACGGAGCAATTTTCCTGAAAAAGTTGTGATAAAAATACAGATATTCTTAAATTTTTGTCTCATTGAAATCGAAATATTCCTGGATACCGTTACATATGTATACTTATTAATGTATACTAACATATACCGAAGGAATTTTGGACAGAGCAATTTTCCACCAAAAGTTATTAGTGATTTTCATGTTTAGGTAGAAATACAACATTTAAAAATAAAAAAAATCATGGATAACTTGTCAACCGTAATTTATGAACTTTACTTTATCACACTGCAAAGTTTCAGCGACAGAGGAATTATTGTCAGGGTCAAACCCCCTCACTGACTGGACTACTGGTTCAAAATTCAGTTTCAAGTTTTGTCCAACACTAACTAACATATACAGTTAAATAAATGCTTGTAAAAAAGAAAACCTTCCTTTGCTATCGTGTAGTAGTGCGAATAAAATGTTCTTCACATGTACGTTTTTCCTACTAGCCTTGGAAAGCTCTTCGACTTTCCAAAACATATTGTACGTATGATTGCGTACTTTTTATTAATTTTAATTTTATGTAATTTTATTTAGTTATGTTAATACATAACATAACATAACATAAGATAACATACCATAACATAACATATTAACATAACATAACACCCAACAGTCACATACGTAGTCTTGATCCCACACTAGAATTCCCTGTGTCGTGGGTATCAGGAACTACGAGTACCATGGTACCATAATACCCAGACCCAACACAGATTAGAACAATAGGGCCGGAAATATTGAGTATTTCGTAAGTAGGGGCCCCTAGGAAGTCTTAATTTACCTTTCCCCTACGAGATACTGTAGCACCTGCCTCCCTAAAACCCCCATAAACCCTTTCAGCTAATATGTTTAAACCCACGAAGAAACCCTAAGATTGACTTGGATGTTGGAAGATAATAATCTGCAAGATGGCATGTGATTCGTCTGGTACTTAGGATCCTACGTCGAATTATTGAGTAGTAACTTAGAAACTTTTCAGGATATCATCATAATAGAAGGCTAGACAGGCCTTGCAGATAGTATTCACCGTCCCTCCTCGCGGGAATTGTGCCCTTCTATATCATTGGCTAGGATAGAGCTCCACTGCAAGTATAAGTAAACTTATACTGAAGTGGAATAATTTAACTACTTACCTATCTTCTATTTTACGGTAAAAAGTCTGCAATTCTAAGTTCTTGATAAGTCAAAGAGGGATCTATTTTAGTTCCTAAGCTCAAGGCTGTCCTTGAGAAACTTCATCATACCTGACTGTAGAAGGACAGATAAGAAGCCTTTTTCTCTTAAGCCTGAACTCGTGGAACACTCGTGTAGTAATCACAAGATTTAACAGCATTATAGAGCTTCGTGAATAGAAAAATATCTCAGAAACTTCATAGAATAGAGTGAACCTAATCATCTACGATCGTGCTTCAAGGACCAACTTTGGCTCCCGCAGTGTTTATTTTAGGATTTTGATCAATATCCTTTAAACATCCGTGAACAAGTGGATTTTTTATTTTTCTTTACAGATGGTTTTATTAGCACGGTTTAGCATAGATCAAGTCGTTTTGAATAACGATGAAGGTTTTACAATGAAATCTCACTCATTTGGAAGATAAATATACCATTATCAATTAACAGAAGAACTCTCTGCATTCTTTGGAGTACTAAAACTACAATTAAATAAATTGGAAAAATCTAACAACAATTTAATTTGTAAAATATGACTCTTATTTGAATCAAATAATCGTCTCTGGCTGGTTAATAGTTCAAAAATCCGTGAAACTGGCAACAAACGGAACATTTCAGTACAACTCATGTTAAATAGATTTGTCTGTTAGTTTATAACAGAGCTCATCTCAGCTCGGCATCTGTATGACTGCGACTGACATAGATATAAAGGAAGGCTTGTAATGAATTTATATTCATTTAGAACAAAAAAATAACACATTTTTAACAAAGATTACTCTACAAACTGGGTTATTCCCGCTCGTCCCCACGTCTCGTCCCCACTGGGGACGAGCGGGAAGTTTTTTACTAAAACCTTCCCGCTCGTCCCCGAAGGGGCGAGCGGGAAGGTTTTAGTAGCCATCGTCCCCACTACGATATTAAGATGGCTATTTTTTAATTAAACCACAATAAATACCTAGAATAACCTACAATTAACTGTTTATTACTCGGGTGTAAATCACGAAGAATATTTGTTAAAATTTAACCAATACAGTTTTATTCTGTTGTGAATAATATAATAATAATTATAATAATATCGTAATGTATACATACGTATTGTTTGAATCAAATAAAATGATTGATGTTTGATAATTTTCCTAGCATGAATACCTTACCTTACCTGTCATATTCTATATAGTTTTCTAATCAAAATAGGAAGAAGTATTCTCGATACATTTAAATGTGTATGTTCTTGTTGTGATATATCAGAGTTCAGTTCTAGCTTTAGAATTGCCAAGTTGTAAGCTCAGACGAAGTATAACCCTATTCACCTCACCAACGGGCCAGAATTTACCTACTGTTAACTAGGAAACGAAGTCAGCCTGATAAAAAAACATGGAGGGCCGACCACCAGAGGAGTTTCAATCCTTAATCTGGTTCCCACTCAAACAATTTACAAAAGAGGCTTGGTCTGACACAGTTAGTATCCACCTCACGTTACGAATCCTCCAGAGAACGCATATACTTAAAAACTCCTATTTCAAAACCCAAGCTATCCTCCCCTGGGTAGATTCATACTGAGTTCAAACTCACTATCTTACCGTCATTAGGGAATGCCCTAAAGGTGTTGTTCCAAGATGTATGGAGCCTAGCCCTTGTCGGTGTACACTTGTGTAAACGTGGCTAACTATATGTAAAACCTTTTCCCATTGCCATTTTTTGATTATTTCGCTTCATTTAATGCATTTCCTATAATATTTTTCTCACGGAGAGCAACACAAGGCAAAACAATATGGCAGGGCGGATACAATTTACTGTGTGGTAAAATGTTTCGACAGCTGTTGACAACTTTGACCAGAACTGCATTTCGTTCGCGTCTTGGCTCCAAGGTCTTGGAGCAAGGAAAATATTTTCGCGTAGAATCGAAATGTTGAATTGAAGAACTTGTACGATGTGATTATCGTAATAAAGCTAGCGTATAGGCAACGCATTCTATGTAGACACACTACTCCCAACGAACGAATAAAGACAGCAACCACAGAGCAATAAACGTGACATTCCCTGTCATGGCTGCTCAGGAAAATATGTTACCATTGATTTTTTTTTTCGAATTTTAAACATTTCTGTGCAGTAAATTATGCTTCAAATTAGAGTAAGAGTATTTTTACGATACGATTTTTTCGCCATTCTTTGTCTGGTGTACATCGATATAGGCCATTTTGGAACATGTCCTTTGGTTATTATCTTTCACAGTTTGGTTTTGCTTTTGCAGTTTGCAAGATTAGAACTTCACTCTCTCGTATAAAGCGGATAACAAATCTGTACTATTCTTGTAATCTTGTAATCTTGTAATCTTGTGTGATCTTGTAATCTTGTTGTATCACTTTACTTCATCAGAAAAATACTTGGGACAGGAATAACTAGAACACTCCATCTGGGTAAATTACCATTACTGTTCTGATAGTAAAATATGATTTTAAAGAATTCAGAGAGTATTTCGAGAGGACTTTGAACTTATAATAATATGACCTCTCGGCCTCCGTTTCGGTACTTGGCGGTAGGTACCTACACGTGTCAAAATGTCCGATAGGTTTAATGGCTTGACAGTCAAAATACACAATCGTTAAAATATACAATTTTTCTCATTATCACTTTCTATATATTGATTTATATTACACTCGAATGTTCAAATAAATACGTTCTTAAAATATACAAAATATGATGTATGACACCCAATTAGTTTTATCTACAACTCATCTCAATTCGATAATTAATAATATTAATTAATTATCGAATTGATTAATTAATTAATTGGTTATTGATTTTTGTTAATTATTTTATTATTATTTTTGATTTATTTTTTGCCATAACTCACCTTGCAAAAAGGATTTCGTTTAATGACTCGATTTACTATATTATAATATATTTTCTTAAATACATTTTCCAAATATAAATTTTGCTATTTTTACGTATTCTATTTACCTAAAAAACAATCTAAAAACTGCTGATCTACCGACAGTACCATGACAGTACAAAACAATCTATGCGTGTACAAATGTATTATAGACACACAATTTAATTTCAATGCTACATTTTTCCGAACATTGTATCGCTGGACTTTATAAATGGATTGTAACAATAGTAGCGATTCTGTGCAGTATTATCTAAACTTAAAGTTCACTAAAATTATCGCGTGCCCTTTCTAATAGACAGAAATAAAAGGGCGTGCGATAATTTTAGCGCAATTTAAATTTAGAGAATCGCTACCATGGCGCGTTTTTGCGTTTGCGAATGCGCACTACCAAGGGTTAATTAAACTGCAAAATGATTTAGAAATAAAACACAGCAGCCTTCCAATGTCAAACAGCATGCACGCCTGGCGATTAAGCACCATGAGAGTCGGCTACCTCGGCCACAGCTGTTGACAATAGGACCGTATGCCTACAGATTTAGCGCATCGAGTTTGTTTTTCGTCTTATTTACATATAGATTGGGAGCGAGTCCTCTGCAGCGGCATACGAGGCACAGTTCGCTAAACCCTCACTCACCACGGATTGCCCAGCCACAACACGCGAATGAAATTCTACCGAGCACCCTTCAATCTTAATAGATCCAATGTGCTTTCGGGTTGTTCGCATCCTGCTAACGCAAAGTATTTGCACAAACACAACCAAGTAGCCAGGATCATCCAACAGTAACTTGCTCTCCGATACGACCTTGTCGGACCTCAAGTACCGTACTATAAGTACGTGTCACGGCCGGTTCTTGAAAATGGCCTTGCCATGCTCTACTGGGACCGGACTGTCATCACGGACATGAATATTGTCGCTAATAAGCCTGATATTGTGCTGGTAGACGATACGATACTTGTTGACGTCACTACATACCTCGACCAATACCATAAGAGGCTCTCACTAAATGGTTGGATCAAGGGTCAAAATCAGAAGGCAGTAATTCTGAACTCGGCAATGCATAGTCAGGAGGTTCCTCTCTCTTCAGCCCTGCCTCCGACCACTTGGGCCTTGCTCCGTGGCCGCAGGCGGAGGCCGTTTTGATAAATATTTTATACTATAATGTTTTTTACACAATACATTATTTTTGTACTTTTTTTATTAGAAACAACTAGGTACTATATAGTTGTTATATATAGTTTTGTTTTAGTAAAAAATGTATTTCTTAACGAGATTGAAATTAGTGGCATAATAATAATACTTATATTTATTTCAGGCTAAATGGGAAAAGTACAATAAATCATACCAAAACATTTAGCCCATAGAAATATATACCTTTTAGATTAACACACATATTTTATAACTAAAAACTTATTTAATGATTACACGTGAAGACGGCGACGTGTATCGCGCACCCGTGCGTTGTCTCGTGGCAGGCGTCCGATGAACCTCCTGAACTTGATATATTATTTTGATAATATTAGTTTAAGTCGTCAATTCATGTTATATTAGTAAAACAGTGGCAGTTTTATGAAGGTCATGGTACGAATCAAGGTAATGTTATTTAAGGCTTGAAACAAAATGCTACGGAAACGTGATGGTTTTTAAATAGTTGGTGTTTCGGGTCCTGGTTTATCGTTTTATCTAGCTTAGATAAAATTATATAATAACACTTAATTAATTCTTCATAATCATCCCAGGAGTCGGTAGGTTCACCTAGGATGAAATACCCCATCACTCATAGCAGCTACTGCACCTACTACTGTACCTGTACTGTAGTTGCTCTACGTGGAATCATTTATAATTATGTTCTACTATTACATAATAATACCCAAATGGGCAAATAGCCGACAGGGGTTCAGGAGGTTGCGGGTTCGATTTCCGCTGCGGGACGAATGTTTGTATGATCTGCAAATATTAGTTCCGGGTCTGGGTGTTATGGTACCATGGTACTAGTAGTTCCTGATACCCACGACACAGGGAAGTGGTGTGGGATCAAGACACATATGTGACTGTTGGGTGTTACGTTATGTACCTACGTTATGTATTCCACTTAGTGCACCGATCGATGATATTCAAGGTCCTCAAAGTGGAATAGGATCGGTGTCCTTCAAATTGGTATTCCAAGTGCATGCTCCAGGATTTTTAGTGCAGGTTTTTTTAAAGATTGTACCTCTATTTGCTTTCTTATGCAAACGGACGGCTCTTTAGTCAACGCATTTGTGTTAAATATAGCCTTAACGTGGTTATCAACCAAAAGTCTGTTATAATTGTACCTACTCAATAACAATTCCCATCCAACAGAATAGTTATCTGAGGAGAAGTTTATTGATTCTATAACCAATACATAGCGTAGGTATAACCCGCTATTTCACGCGATCTAACGCGCATTTAATCCTATCGCATTGTTCGTAGTAAAGTCTAGGTCGGTTAATATAAAAATTTGTTTGATTTAGTCGACTTAGGTTAGCATCGACTTTTACAACTAATGATGGGATTGTTCAGGAGTAAATTACATCTGTTGCTTTCACTAAAATTTTAATTTGGTTATTTATGGGGATAATAATACGATTATCTACATCTATTAAGCGAAAATTATTTCTACTTAATTCGTTAGATGGGATAGCATTATGTAAGAATCAAACTCAATATTATTAAAATCTGAATATTCATATATCTGAATATTAATAATTTGATGCCAAATAAATTTTAATGTAATTATTATCTAATAAGTAAAAAACGGTGTTTTAACTATGGTTTCAACTGTTAGGAATCCTGTAATTCTAGAAACAAACAAAACAGAAAAACAGATTTCAATAGTGTCAGTTTTCATCTCGACTAGTCTTGCCTCAAATCATCCAAATCACGTAAGATTTTTAACCTCAGTTGAGTTTATTTGTTTATTTATCAACCAATTATTCTGCTTCTGATCCCTGCTCTTCTGATTTCTGCTGAATACTCGATTTTAAATGAATTTCCAAATAAATAACTTGGATACCTATTATAATATACCCAATTATTGGGTATAATTTTCCCAGCACTATTCGAGGCTTTTGTCATATGACATTTTAATCAAGCTACATTTAATAGACCTAGATTGGCAAAATTGCTAATATAATTAACAATTTTGGCAATGTAGGTCGCGCGAGGCGTCATCGATGCATCGCGCGCTTTACCTTGCTAGCTCAATCAAGCCGCACTCATTAACATCACTATCCATCATTTAGCGTAAAGTTAGCTCTAGAAATTAACTCGATTTATCCTAAACTATTTATCCATTCAACCCCCACGCCTAAGCCGCGCTCACGGTCTCGTACACTAGTGATTATAGTGCATTTATTTCTAGAATTACACTATTCCAGTCAGTTGTTATATAAGTAATAATGGAGAATTAAGTTTCTCGAGTGGCGACTAATACGAACCGGACGGCGAAGTAGCGGAGGAAGGCCCCTTTTCGATGGACCGAGGCCATTTAAAAGGTTGGAGCAAGTCGGTGGGTGGAGGCGGACCTTTTTAAGACTTTTTCATCGTGGCATTCTATGGAGGTGGCCTATATGTCCAACAATAAAGTATTACAGGTTGATAATGATGATGTTGGGATGATTATTCATAATGATGACGATGAGTCAGTCCCCTTTCTATCTACAATGGGGCTAAACCCTTGTTTTTTTGGTTTATTGAGTTTACTAACGTATATAGCGACAGACGACCTGTTGCGACGTGTTGGATGTCGTTCTATGGTCATTAATTTAAAGGTAACTATACCATAATTTGTCCGTTGTATTAAGGTTGTATCATACTATACTATCCACGTCTAAGGATAACGGTATCTAAGAATTTGTTAGTAGTAGAACTTCTTGTGAAAGAGTTCATCCGGGGAAGCACTACCACCGTACCTATCTCTGCCGCCAAGCAGTGGTGCTTGCATTGCTGTGTTTCGGTTTGAAGGGTACGGGTGCCTGTGAAATTACAGGCACATTTATGTCTCAGAGTCGGCATCAGGGCGCATGTGATGCCTCTGGTGTTGCAGGTGTCAACAATTATATCGAGTACCTACAGAAAAATACGCTTGAAAAGCCCAGGAATGGGAATGATCATCTTCATCAACCAATAGCGGCACGTTTAACATTATCGTCATGTGCGTCCACAGTGATTGACTGTATGAAGAGAAAGTAAACGTAAAGTTATATTAAGGTTTCTTAAAAAAATATCCTTTTATAACATACTTTATCGACTCCGTATTAAAACAAAAAATGATATTTTTTTTAAATAGAGCTGTTTCGATTCCCGAGGCGTGTTTAAGATCTCTTACCGTTTAGGATTTTCCCTCAATGACCCATTTCAATGAAATACTCTGTAGGTATATCAACTAATCTCGCCGATGCTGTTTTGTTTTTGTACTTCAATAAATTATGTTTTCATAATATAAGCCACATAACTCATTACAACCCTTTAAAGGGGTTTCCTGGTCCAATCTATCCGTCACAATCTATAATATGTGTACCAAACTTCATCGAAATCGGTTTGAATAACCGACTCACGCATCCATTCGCATTCATGATATAAGTGGGATGGGCTGGGATTTCTCAGTCAGAAAACCAGCGCCACTAGAGCTCTTGGAATGATGGGGATAAAATCAGACATTTTGTCAAAGCACGTCTTATAAGAAAACAATTCTGATTCTAATATCCTTCGGGTTGAACTGGTTGAAGCACTTTTGTTTAGATCAAGGGTTTATAGAGGTGTATTTTTAGGAATGAATTTATTACATCCCGTTTATTGTGTTTTTTACCTTTAGAAAAACACCGATAAGGGGTTATCAGAGACCTTTCTGAGGGGGGGGCCTTTCGTCACAAGAGCATTTTTTGTGCTAAGAAATTTTATTTTCTTTACTTTGAGGGTAATTTCGTCATCACCAAATTAAATATGATAAAATTATTGGGTAAACTCGTCATAAGCAATATTTTCTTTTTGTACAGTCAGCGCGAAATTATTATGAAACAAAAAAGTAATGTTTCAATTTCTTACGACAATCCATGTTTTATGTTTGGCTCAAAGTTCATCCCGCCTTCCCCTTGTGAATAGACAAGATCGTGTTTAGACAACTCGACAAATCGTAAGCAACTTTTGCAGTATGGCTCATAGTCTAAACTTTGCCATTGGACGCGTACCTTTAGAGTCTAAAGGTATACGCATCCAATGGCTCGCATCGTTTGCATCGTATGAATCGTATCAAACGGATATTTCCCTTATGATCGAATTACCTTAAACGCGAGATGCCAATGAAGGCATTACACCTAAACATGAGATTTGCCAAAAAAGCTGTTTACCCTAAACGTAAGATGCCAAATGAAGCAGTATGCCTAAAATGTGAAATTGACAGAGAAGCAGTTAGTCTAAATTTAAATTACCTGTAAAGCAGTTTGCCTTAAATATAAGATGACCTAGAAGCGGTAAGTCAAATAAGTCAGTTGACTGTTAGCAAAGCCTTAAATATCAAGAGAATTGGCAGCCATAAAGACGATTTCATAGTAAAAATATTGTCTCATAATATTTGCTAATCTCTATTGATAATTACTGTTATTGTGGTTATTTTTTTTTATGAAGTAGGTGTTTGAAGGATATTATACGAATTATACTGGAATGAGACAGTCATCAGTTAAATGAGTCAGAATAGAAGGTAGCCTGCATAATTATTACTTAAAGGCTGATAGGTAAAATAAAAACCATAAAAAACGAACCACTATGTAAATAGACATTTACCTGTATAGGCTTTTAACCACCTAGACATTCACCTTTGTAGCCATTTAACCACTTAGGCATTTTGTTTTGTAGGCATCCACTTTAGACAAACTGCTTCTTTGTCAATTTCACATTTTAGGCATACTGCTTCATTTGGCATCTTACGTTTAGGGTAAACAGCTTTTTTGGCAAATCTCATGTTTAGGTATAATGCCCTCATTGGCATCTCGCGTTTAAGGTAATTCGATCATAAGGGAAAACAAAAACTCTGTGGTTTTGTCATACGATATTTGTCAGGCAATAATCACCAAGATATATAAATAGATATATTGATATTGATTAAGGTAGACGCCCACAGGTTCACATCGTACGCATCAGATGGATCGTATCAAGCTGATTTTAGCATTATTTGTAAAGTAAGCCATACAAGTGCGTTCACTGATCCGCAGCAATCGGATTACCCTAAAATATCCCCCTTATGATCGAATTACCTTAAACGCGAGATGCCAATGAGGGCATTATACCTAAACATGAGATTTGCCAAAAAAGCTGTTTACCCTAAACGTAAGATGCCAAATGAAGCAGTATGCCTAAAATGTGAAATTGACAAAGAAGCAGTTTGTCTAAAGTGGATGCCTACAAAACAAAATGCCTAAGTGGTTAAATGGCTACAAAGGTGAATGTCTAGGTGGTTAAAAGCCTATACAGGTAAATGTCTATTTACATAGTGGTTCGTTTTTTATGGTTTTTATTTTACCTATCAGCCTTTAAGTAATAATTATGCAGGCTACCTTCTATTCTGACTCATTTAACTGATGACTGTCTCATTCCAGTATAATTCGTATAATATCCTTCAAACACCTACTTCATAAAAAAAAATAACCACAATAACGGTAATTATCAATAGAGATTAGCAAATATTATGAGACAATATTTTTACTATGAAATCGTCTTTATGGCTGCCAATTCTCTTGATATTTAAGGCTTTGCTAACAGTCAACTGACTTATTTGACTTACCGCTTCTAGGTCATCTTATATTTAAGGCAAACTGCTTTACAGGTAATTTAAATTTAGACTAACTGCTTCTCTGTCAATTTCACATTTTAGGCATACTGCTTCATTTGGCATCTTACGTTTAGGGTAAACAGCTTTTTTGGCAAATCTCATGTTTAGGTGTAATGCCTTCATTGGCATCTCGCGTTTAAGGTAATTCGATCATAAGGGATTGCACCTACATTCTCCCCACAAAACGTGCGAGGAACTCTCTCCGTATAAATGGGCCTTTACTCGGTTACTTCTATTATGCAAAGGCGAGGCGATTCTGCCTCTTACACAGCGTATACCTTACGTATAGTTTACGTAATTAAACTTTTTATATTCTTTATATCTTCGTATATTCGAGGCGAGAAACTCACTCTGTATAAATAGGCCTCTTATGTAAAAATCCAACAAGAGTCTTACCTTGAGATGTGTGGCGCGAAATTGATGGAACACCTGTCAGCTTAGAAAATTATAATGCATCGATTTTAGGTACCTAAGTATAGGTAAATATACTTCACTTTTCTCAAAGCGTAAAACACCGAGGAATATATACGACATGCTTACAATTAGGACCCTATAAAAAAGTACGAAGCATTCCTCTTACGACAAAATTGTTTTCGGTAAATAGAACAGATATCAGTATAACCTACAGAAGCCTAGTTTCGGTACATTAATTCAATTTCCTTTTAGGTAATCAACTGTGACATGCATTTTAAATAAGTTAGGTATTATAGTTTCAGTTGTTTGTACAATCAAACGATTATTGTGGAAAAAATTAACTTTATTCTACGAATTGCAAATACGACGTAAGAGTTAACTTATATTTTATTAGATTCTAACATATTAGAATCTATTAGAACCGAGTGTCTCGGTTGAGGCGCGCGGTTCCCTAATACCCTCCACTTTATTCATGTTGACTGAATTGTCTAGAGGTTTATAGCAGATATGGTTCAAAGAGTCTTAAATGTTAGTTTAGGAGTTGCCAAAGCCACTGTTGATATGGAATACGTATGAGTCAAACGAAATACTTAATTACGTTAACATAAATGTGTGCTCGAGAAATAGGTACAACGGGAGTGCCAAGGAACACGACTAAGTGCGGTGTTGCCTCTCAGATTTATCGTTACCTCAGTGTTTGTAAATTGATTAAATTTTAAAATATATTTTACCATTCAAAAAGTGCTTCTAGTGCCTTCGCCCTAAGGGCTAACGCGGAACGTAAATTTTGAACTGAAAAGTTCTGCTAAATTATGCAGAGGTGAAAAGCTGTATTTTTAAGCTTGTAATTTGAAATCCAAGATCACTGACTTAGCTGCGCAGTTAGAATTGAACCTACCAAACGACCTTGGGATAAAATGCTTCGTTTCCACCTGGTTGAACTATACAGACGCGTTAAGATCTTTCACGGCCATTTCCTTTCTCTCAGCTTAACTTGAACTTAATCATTCTACATGCATTTGCATATTATCGTCAAAGTCCTCCCCAGAGTCGGTGCACAAAATCCTTATTAGAATCTTAGCAATAAGATATACTTAAGGTAAACTCGGTACATATCCCACTTATATCATAAATGCGATAGTATATATTATGTTTGGATGTTGTACCTATACCTATGTTTGTTACTTGACCGATTTCAATATAATTTGATACACAGATAAATTAAAACCTGGATATTAAAGATATAGCTCCTGTACATACTTTTTATCTAAATGAGGTATGAAAGTTTAAATAAAAACGTAATTCATGGAAGTACAAAAACAAAATAGCATCGTCGAGATTCAAAAATATTTAGTATTGATAAGATTAGTTGATAGTTACTATGGCGCATAGGTCGTGGCTGGCGATATTAGTTGATCGTTACTATACGGTGCGTAGGTACCTATTTCAGTGAGTTATTATCCGCGTGCCGGGGAAGGTTTCTGGAATCACACGAACGAAAACGCGAGGGGCCTGCTAGTTATTCATAAGTACCGGCTTAGTCGAATTAGGGTAACTTATTCTTCTTCTTCCGTGTCGATGGAGTAACCCATTGATATAGGGTTTTAATCGCGATATGCATTATCATTATCATCTCCAGTCTATTTACGTTTACCGCTGGTGAGGCCTCCCCCATTGAAACAATGGGGGGATTTGCCATAATCATCGCTTAGCAGGCGGATTGGTGATCGCAGTATTGGTATTAAGTATTCAGATGGAAGCTGCTGCTCTGGCGTAATCCCTTTTTCGAATTTTATGACATCCACGGGAGGAGTTGGAGGAGTCCTGTTCATAGGCCGAGACCACCACAGCCTATTTTCTGAATCACAATCACTTTTAATTGAAATGGAAAAGTACGAGTGATAGAGTCGCGCCCCGAGGGTTCTGATCCGTAAATAATTTTGGAATTGACAGAGCCCTTTTCTAGTTTCAGCCATATTTTCTTCCAAGGAAATATTTTTTTTCCATTTTAGGGGAAAATATATTTTTCCATTTCAGGGTATTTTTTTTTCATTTCAGGGGTAAAAATATTTCCTTTGTTTTGAAATTCCTCATTTTTAGACTTATTTCTTTATTTGTGTCACAAAGCCTCTACATTCCCAATTTCAGAATTGAGAGGTCACTGGAAGTACCCTAAAGGTTTTTGTCCCATTCGCGATTTCCATTCAAAAATTAGACAATCATTGCCATATCTTTTTAATGTATCGAGTTAAAAGCTTTTACAGCCGTATAAAATCACAGACCTTTATTTGGCTGTTCATGAGAAAAAGGGTCGTGACAGACAAACAGAAAGACAGACGGTAACAAAGTGATCCTATACATATGATATATATAGATATATATCTTATAGATCCCATTTTTTTCTATTGAGGTACCCTAAAAACACAGAATGTATCGTCTACCTCTCGAAAGAGCTAAAGAAACTGGCCTAAAGATTTAATTAAATCTCAATTTACAACGCCATCTTCAATTTAGACTTTTCTCGTTATCTACGAAAATATAAGCAAGCTTCTGTGCAACTTTTAATCAAATCAAGTAAAAATGGTAGCCACTGCTACGTAGTTCTAACTAGATGTAATGTAATTAGATGTCGAATACTTATTAAATGTAGACGTAGATATAGAAAATAAAAGTAACTATAACTTGCTATGTTTTCAACAGCTGCCTTTAAACGCTGTACCTTTACCACTGCTGGACGAGGCCTTCCCGATAGAATGCAATGGGGGGATTTGCCATAATAACCACGCTTGGCAGGTGGATTGGTGATCACATTATACTTATTAATCCTACTAATATTATAAACGCGAAAGTTTGTGAGTATGGATGGATGGATGGATGGATGTTTGTTACTCTTTCACGTAAAAACTACTGAATGGATTTTAATGAAACTTTGCAATAATATAGCTTATACATCAGAATAACACATAAGCTACAAATTATAAAGATATTGTGTGAATTGTCTATAATATGACGATAAGTGTCAAGTAAGTTGGAAAAAATCCAGGCGGTCCGACGCACGGCGGGTGGAGGTGCTGGGGGATGAAGTCGCTCATCGCTGAGTGCGCGACCCGAACGCGGGCAGGGCAGACGCGTGAGGGCAAACTTCATTGACGGTTGTGTCCGTTTTACGAATTTTCAAGGCACTAGAATTTGTTAAAAACGCATTGTACTTAACGTTAATATAGGCCCAAGGTTAGGCAAGTAACTAAATAGGCAAGTATTGCATTTTTAAAGTATAATAAACATAATAAAAACTACCGTACTGTATTTTTTGAAAGTGTAGAAAAAGCACATACTAAGAATTATGCCGCGAAAATTATTTATGTGATAATTTCATAATGTTAGTTCTATTCTACGCCACGCTAATATAAGCTACTCGAAATACTAATCCTGCGCAGACGAAGTCGCGGGCACCAGCTAGTTCATTATAATTTTTTGAACACTGGGCAAAAATAGCTATACGTACGCTTTACGCTTACCACGTTACTCACAAGTGAGGATACACACAGTGTTATGTCTTTTACATTCTCACTCTCAGGTACGTAATGTCAAATTGAAATAAATAAAACGTAGTGGTAGGTTTCTCCCCTGAGAAAAGGGATCCATGATGGATTTCCACCACGTAAAACAAAAAAATGTTATCTAACTGTCCTGCTCTGCTAAAAATTAGTAGATTGTTTTGACCAGGGAGCAAACAACTATTTACTAATTTTTCAAAAAGCGAAAAGCGTTTAAATACGGCATTTTGAATTGGAAAACGCGATTTGTGAGCCGCCCTGTAGTATGCCCGTCACAAACACAACCATCTGAGTATCGACCCGCCCCGTTAAGAGAAAAAAATCACTCGAAATATAACAGTTTTTTTTTAAATGCAGTCACCAATAATAGTGAATCACAGACGTTGTGTTTTCTGCGGTAAGGTAAATAATCTCAATGTTCGTTAACTAGATTCCTTTATTTTGACCCTCGATAAATTTGGCTTAAATCCAAATAAGTTTTGAGACCATATTTTCAGAGATATTTTTGAATATTCTTATATTGGCCGTATGGTGTGTCCGACCATAACAGTAAAACCCTGCGTCTCCTCCCGTGGATGTCGTAAAAGCCGCCCAAGGGATTACACCAGGGGATGAGTAGCAGCATCCACCTGAGTACTCAACACCAATCCTGCGATCACCAATCCACCTGCCAAGTGGTGGTGATTATGGCAAATCGCCCATTGGGGAGGTCTCGTCCAAATGTGGACATCTAACGGCTGATGATGATAATGATGAAATATTATTTTCAAGGCATCAATATTGATCCCAAGAAAAGCCTTGATAATGTCTGATACCTATTTCTTATTTTACAAACTTTATTTTCCCTAAGAACTTTTCCTTCATTACCCAGACTAAATCGGATTCTGTTGATTCTGTTTTCTTATCTTAGTAGGTGTTTTTTTGAGTAGTTACTGATAGATAAAAAAAAACACATAACACGAACGTTAAAAATAACTTTTCATTTAAAAAACCGACTTCCGTTATTGTATTCGACTAAATATCTGGATGAAAAAACCATTGTGGTAAAAGGGTTATGATACTTCCTGAATGCAAATGCTTGATTTGTTGCTGAAAATATCAAAATCGCTATATGTATGCTTACAATATAGGTGTGGGTATAGTTGCAATTTTTATACTTTTTTTTGCTACACTGTACTACATAATTGTTCTTGTGTCCGATGGGAGTCACTAACACCTATAATACAGGCTCGGCCTAGTTTAGGTGTTAGGGATTTGCGTATGCGTAACAGTAACTATAATATCAGTAACCAGCGCATGCGCGGTATGCGTATCAGTAATGTCAGTACCTACCGTAGCCATTGTCAATGGTTACATATTTGTGTAATGTATACCTTTTATTTAATGAATTTCTGATTAATAAATAAATTATTAGATTATTATTATTAAATATTTGAGGAGTGCCCTCAATTCCTCATGGATTCCATCATCAGAACTGGATTCTGAAAAAAATGGGACCAATCTGGAAGTATATTCAAATAGAAAAAGAATTTTCCAAATCGGTTTGTAAACGACGGAGATACGAGGTAACAAACGTAAAAAATAAATACAACCGAATTGAGAACCTCCTCCTTTTTTGTGAAGTCGGTTAAAAAGCATCCAAGTTCGTGCCGGACCACGCACAGTGAAGGCTTCCGAAGTCAGTAGTCAGTATCCTTCTATCTGTTTACGTAATTACATCGAAATCGAAATCCATATCTGAACTTTAGCATTTATAGTATTACTGAGATGGGATTACAAACCCGACTACCACTCGTAAACTAAAAAGGCCTACTTAGCTGTTTGTGTAATTTTATGAGTTCACTTTATACGCTACTATTTGAAAATATACTTTTCAGCGGTGAAGTATCCCCTTGACTTTTACAATAATGACCACTTCAAAGCTATATACTTATTTATAAAACGGATAGAGTATAGAAATAGTAGTTTATGAAACTGGTGCATAACAAGGGTTATTAATTATACACGAGTGTGGGTTTAAAGCCGAGCCTTGGCGAGGTTTTTAATAGTATCACACGAGTGTTTTAATACCTAGTTATGGGCAGTTTCATACACTACTTTATATTATCTCATAGATTGAACCAACATAATAAAATATTAAAGTTTAAAGTCATTTGCGTTGCCGCATCTAAAATATCTGGATGAGTCTAATTTTCTTCGCATTCACTGCTATCAGAAATTGAGTCAAATTTTGTTTACATTCACTGCTATTAGAAATTGAGTCAAATTTTTAAGCAAGAATAAAAAAATCCTACGAAATTTAGTAAAACAAAACGTATGAATGGCGCCAAAATCCAGCACATCACTGCACATGCGCTTAAAGCGGGCGCTGCCATAGACAAGTAAAAATTGGAATCAAGACTTTTTTGTAATGCTATTAAAAATGGTGCGCCCCGCATGCATTCCATTAGAAAATATACCTAATCACAGTAGAACCACGTTGAAACTGGTATTCGAAAATGACTTTATTTTTTTAGTTCTACATGCTTATCTCATTAGTTTTTTTCTCAGTAACTAATTTAATGTACAAAGAATGATAGAATGTCATGAGGATGTCATAAAAATTTTGAATTTAGAATTTTATAGTTTTTGTGTATAAAAATTTCAATCACGAGTCTTGAACCATGCAGGTTTAATTTTTAATACAAAGTGGCCACTTTGTTAGAACGCCATCATCATCAGCTTGTAGAAATCCACTGCTGGGCAAAGGCCTGCCCTTAGAATGCCACGACAAACGGTCTTGAGCCGTCTCCATCCATTACATTACATAGATTAATTCATACATTGACCACTATTATATAAAATCGTATTATATTCAATCTGCCTGCCAAGCGTAGTGATTTTTCAATGGGGATGGTCTCATCCAGCAGTGGACTTAAACAGACTGGTGATAATGATGATGATATAGTGATTTGATGATCTAGTAAGACTTGATAGCTATTGCATGAACAACAAGCTGGATCTAAATCCATCCAAGTGTTCAGTTATGACCTACTCACGTAACAGAACTTTAGTCAAATCGTCTTATTTATTAAAACAGCAAACCCTATTTATTAAAATTGCAAGGTCATTAAGAGATATGTGCTGCAGGATTCCAAGCTCCTCTTCGATTCCCACAATGAGGCTATTATTAGCCAAAGCTTCGAAAGCCCTAGGTTTTATAATGAGGAGTTTCGCAAGCTTTAATCGAGCTAAAACATTTAAAATATTGTACTGTTAATTTGTTCGCAGCAATCTCGAGTACAAGCTTCTCAAGTGTGGAGTCCGCGTTATAGTATCACCAGAATTGAGCGCATTCAAACAAAATTTACTAACTATCTCTGCTTCCGCTTAAAAGTTCCGTATGACTCCTCAAATTATTTAGGCTTATGTAATAAATTTCATTTCCTCCCGCTCAGCAAGCGGCGAGAAATAGCTGACCAGAGGGCCTAGCCAAACGGCATTCGCTTGGAAGCGATTCCATTTCTACAGTCGTAATTCAATACAAAAGACCACGTGACATATCGATAGCTAACGTCAATCCCATACATTTTGGACTTTTCTACTGGCGACATCGCTATTAGAATGTTACTTTGTCTACGGCCTCTGACCTTTTTACTCAAAATTATTAATAATCGAATTAATAGTCCTGGTCTTCTTAGTAAAATTGGTCTTAGTGTACCGCGTGTAAGAGTTAGATGCAACCCGCTTATCAATATTTCACTAGCTAGGACCAATTACCGGCAAAATTCCTTTCTGTGGTGAGTTGGCGATCAATTCAATAAACTGTCGAGGCAAATTGACCTGAATCTTTTCTGCTCCAGTGTCGAATCCGCTGAGTAATGACTTTTTCTCGTTGTGAGGCTCTTATTATAAGTACCTAGGTATAGGTGTTTAGTTCATCAAATGTTTTTGTATCTTATTTGTATTCCTGTGTAATATTTAATCTGTTTTTTGTTGTGTGATGAGGTACCTATGGTATTGTGCTACTATATTATGTTACATATTTTTCTTCTTTTTATCAACTATCTCAACTTCTGCTCTATTTTTAGGTTACTATTTTTTTTATTCACATATTTTTTGTAAGTATCTAATTATTCCTTCTCTAACCGTGAAAACCTATTATTCGCCTCCTGCTACAATTTCGGTTCTTTATTATGATTTTCGTGGTGTTGGTTTTCCTTTAAGTAAATAAATAAATATAAAATCGTTGCGTGGCTGCCTGTGACTGACTCACTGGACTGACTATCAACGCACAACCGAAAACTATAGAGACCTGCAATTTGGTGGGTATATTCCTGTTGTGGTCTACAGGTACATTAATAAAGGAAACTCCGAACTTCATCTCCTAAAGGGGTGCAACAGGGTGTTGAAGTTTGCTGGAAAAAACTTTATACGTGCGACAAGGTCGCGAGCGTTCTATTATGTAAAAAATATTCAATATTTTTAAATCGAGATTCTGAGTAGTGAGGAATGTATCTACTATTTCCACAGTTTTCTCTTTAAATAGAAAGCTGTTATATATCGACAAATATTATACCTATGACCTTTCCGAATAGCAAAAACAATAGAGTATAATATAATACGACAGTGTTGAGTCAAATAACTTTTAATTAAAAAACCGAAGGAGTCCCCTCAATTCCTAACGGATTCCATCATCCGGATTTTGAAAAAAATGGGACCAATCTGGAATTAGGTATATCTTGTCAAATAAAAAAAAAGAATTTTACTAACCGGTTTAAAAAAAATACAACCAAATTGAGAACCTCCTCCTTTTTATGAAGACGGTTAATAAAAGAGAAAATTGTGGGACCAAAAAAATACCGGCTTATATTTAAAAAATCTCGTTCCAAATGCGTTTTTTTTACTTTTCTTGCCTTGCTTGCTTGCTTGCATGCTTTCCACGTGTGGGTTCTAGCTCCATCCTCGTAGCCAGTGAGATGTATTAGAGCGCAACAGACAGGTTAGGTTAATAAAATCCCATTATCCTAAAACCCTGAAATAAATTACCGAATAACAACCTTTTACGTAGAACACTATGAGGGCTTACTTATAACATAAAAATATGTAAATAGCACTCGTAGTTCCTGATACCCACGACACAGGGAATCCTAGTGTGGGATCAAGACAAGTGTGCGACTGTTGGGTGTTATGATAAGTATGTTAGTTAACTTTTACTATTGCATAATATCAAACAGTGACTGGAACAAAATTAAAATAACGTATGTAAGTATGGAGTAGTTTATTACTAAAGGTGTCAGCGAACGGCTTGCATATACATACTCACTCTTTACCCACTAATAGGTGTCTTCAAGTATCATTACGTACCTACTACATTTTTTTCATGTCCACTATCATTCTGTGGACTATATAGGCGAATGAGTGGATGGTTTTTTGGCGTTTCCTTGGGGTATGTACTCAGCTGTTCTTCTTCCCTCTATAAAGCAGTGTGTCCAAGACATGGCTTCTCTTGAACCGTCGTAATTGTCGCTTGGGTTTTCAATTAAAGCTCTTGCCAGCGGGTTCGCGTGTAATTTTAAGCGATCGCAGGAACTGTTTTAATTACCTATGTGTACTAGTTAGCTTACAATAAATCTATTCGATCCTTTGTTACGAGAAGACGAGCAGATTAGTGAATTTCAGACAATTTATGCGTATTTGCTTTTCGCGGCGCTCCGAACCTTTCCATGGCCTTGGGTGCCTTTGAAACTCTCAACGTGCGCTCAACCCTATATTACGGATACAACGTAAAAGGCTGTTTGAACTTCACCCCGTTTATGATTCGTAAAGCCACATCATGTTTGTAAAAATACAATAAACTAACATCATATTTTTGGCAAGCTTCAATCGTAAGAAAGTACAGTATGGTCCTTGATTTATCAACTCAACATGCAATAATAAATGCATAAATGAAAGAGATGGGAAATAGAGGCAATATTATCATTCAAAAGCTATTAAAAAATAATCTAGAACGAACTGTTTTTTTTCTACCTGGCCATCCCGGTATCATTCCCATGGCGCAGATAATCATTAAAAAGTAGGTACATAGCCGAAGAAAATACCGTCTCCTTTGTTTGAAGTTGGTTTATTATATTACAATATGTGCAAGTTTTAAGCATCAGGTAATTTCAAAATGTTGGTTGTAAATTCAAAGTGATTAAATTACGCTGGTGTATCGCAATATTGAACAAATCTCATGAGAGCAGGACGCGGAGAAGAGGCGACGTTATAAAATTAATTTATGTCGCACAAGCCGATACAAACATTACCTACATTCTGTTATGAACAAATTGTACTCTAACACAATATTAGGTACAACACAATATTTGACTCCTATTTGTTCAGGGGTGGAAAATGGTGGCTATAACTTTTAGAAAATACGAGCATTCAACTTCTTTCTGTCCGAACTAATAGAAATTAAATGTTAAGCTTAGCAGGCAATAAATACACATTCCAGGACGAGAAACTTATTTTAAAAATAATTATATAAGACGTTTTGTTGGTATCATTTAAAAAGTCAATCAGCTATAATATAATACTTACGTATTATGGTCTATAGAGGGTGGATTTATGAGACGGGACAGTAAGGACATAGTTACAGGAAAACGTTCCTAGGAGACCATCCATAACTTTTTGAGATATTCTGATTTGCATTTACAGATTTTGGAAAAATATTACAGTCAGCAAGAAAATGGTAATTTTACACAATAACTTTTTTTGACGCCAATCGATTGAATGGCGACGTCGTCCGTTTTTATTTTATTTAAATTTCTAGTGTTTTTTTTTAGTTATATCGTGTAATTTTGGTGGCATTTTAATCGGTGTAGCTTATAAAGAGCACATGGTAGTGAATTTAAATAAGATTAGTATTTTGCGTGTCTTTTCGAAGGAGTGGAAATTGACCAGGAACATTCTATTAAAACTGTCATCGCTTTGTTAGAACATGGCTTGACCGAGGATTTCACGACTTGACATTATTTGAAATAATCTATTCTACTTGGCAAAACTGAGATTTTACTCTGAGGCAAAAAAGAGACACAGTTATAATTAATTTCTCGGAAATGAGTTTCGTATCGGCCTCTATAAAATTTTGGAGCATAACAAGAGAACACTACATTAGAGCACTATATTATCTGGATAACGTTACGGCATTAACATATTTTTAACCGTCCAGGATAAAAATAAAACTGAAGTAGGCAGGACAAAAGAGCATCCGGATATTGCGTCCATTCCCAGTTGCCACCACTACTTAGTTGTTTTTTTTCCACAGTTATCTGCGCTGGTGTTATATTGGTTGTTATTTAACTTTTCTAAAACTCGTGTCATGCTCAAAAGGCGTGCACATTAATAAAAAGAAAAAATCTTTTTTGAACTTTTTAGGTAATACACTGATTACAAATCGAAAGAATATATATTATAGGATCCTGTGATCACTGAACACCAATCTGTTATCAAAGTTCAAAAAAGTGTGTGCCATTTTTAACCTTATTCTGAGAAACTTTTACTTACTCTCAACCGCTGACTTCTGTTATCTGAGTTTCCTGTGTCATAAAACTAAATTAACTGTAGTAGGTATACGGTACACGAATATATACATATTCAATTTGTTAGGAGTCGCGGTATTGTAGAGGGCCTTGCTGAGCTATGTTTTGTCGTGGGATCAAATATACTTACTCTTAAAGTTGCACTAATGTTTTTTTTACCCGACTACGGCAAAGCAAAAGGAGGGTTATGATTTTAACAATCTATATATGCATGTATATAACTTTGTTCGTATAGCTTCAAAGCTACTTGATAAATGTATTTTGGCAATTGATGTAACATAATACGTTGACGTTCCGTGCTATAATATTAAGTGCATAGACTAATAATAAAAAAAAAAAAAATATTAAAAAATATAAATATGCAAAAGTTGAAAACATGTATCAAAATGTTGTAGAAAAAGGCTAAATCCACGATTCTATAGTAAAGACTTCATTAGTTGCTGTAGTCGGAGGCTTTTCTAAATAAAATTCGTGGGATTTATCGATAAATCTTGTAATTACAGGTTTCTGTAACAAAGAGTAGCGCTCGGGGCAAAACCTCTTCCTTACGTTGTTTAATTGACGTATCACTGATATTGGGGACTTAGCTTAGAGAAGGGATTTAGGAGTTGGGTAATAAAAGTCAACTATTTGATCTCGAAAGTCAAACAAACAAAATTATACCTACCTATTATATTTGATGCAGATCTGACTGAAGTAACTTCACAAACTAAGAAACAAAGAAATGTAAGTTAAAACTTAGAAATTACTTAAAGTGAAGAAAAATATTTATAGGAACACCTTACTTAGCAATTTTGCCAATGTAGGTCGCGCGAGGCGTCTTACAACAAAGTAAGTAGAGCGGCGGAGGCGTTTTTTTACTTTTAACCGACTTCAAAAAAAGGAAGGGGTTCTCAAAGCGACTGTATGGTTTTTAACCGAAATAAAAAAAAGGAGGAGGTACTCAATTCAGCTACATGTTTTTTTTTGTATGTTTATTACGTGATTACTCTGCCAATTAAGAATTGATTTTGATGATTCTTTGTTAGTTTAGTAGGTCAACTTTAGTGGTTTTCCCATATATCGAAGTTGATTCGCCGCTTTTTGAACAAAGTCGGTTATTTTTTTTTTTTTCAAAAAATAAACTTTATATAATGTTTGTTTACCTTGCCAGTGCTTATTTGGCTAGCTGCCAAGCCGCACTTATTAGCAGCATTTGCCATCATTTAGTGTAAAGTTAGTTCTAGGAATAAACTCGATTTATCCTAAACTATCTCTCAATTCAAAGGCCCACGATTAAGCCACACTACGCGCAGCGTATATGGTCTCGTACATTTATTTCACGTCATTTATTTCAAACACAGGCTTAACCTGGACCTTTATGAGGCATTACTGGGGCCGTATTAGCCAACAGTAAAAGGGATTTTTAGAAGTGGTATGTTTTTGTTTTATCGCATCGATGTTTTATTACCTTTTGATGTTTTTTGAGACTATTGCAAAGTACAGATACTGTGATGTATCCCTCCTAAGAACAGACACTTCCGTCTCCTCCCGTAGTTGTCGTAAACTCCAACTAAGGGATACACCAGGGAATGGGCAGCAGCATCCACCTGAGTACTTAACACCAATACTGCGATCATCAACCCATTTGCCAAGTGTGGTAAAAAAAATCAAATGCAAATACATTCAATCATTGCATGGCAATCATGGCATTCAATGGGGTGGCCTCGTCCAGAAGTGGACATCAACTGGCTGATGATGATGATGATGATGATTGTGAAGTAACGGTTCTGTTAGCTGTGATTTATCACACAGTGCAAGATTAATTTTGAATTTCTGCTGCCACGTTGCCTGAAGATGGACTGTACAGAAAATATTGTAATATTCACTGTACCCGGGCTATTTTTTTTTATGATAGACCGCTTTTTTTGGTGACAGTTTTTAGGTGCCAACGATTCGATGGAATAAATTAATAATTTTACTAAAATAACTTTCGTGAATTATGTCTTTCATTTTGTAAAACGAGAAATTTTCACGTACGGATATGTTGGTGGCGGGACGGTCGGACGTGGAGAGAGTGTAGTGCGGATCGCACTCATCCTCTATTAGGGTCGAAACCTGTTGGAGCCTCCACCAACAACATATCACGTGAAAATTTCCCGTTTAAAATTAATGGATGAACATATTCTGTAAACTTGTTTGTAAGGTATGCTTCACCATGTGCACGGTCAGGATGTCTGGTAGAAAATGCTATTAGTATTAAGTCCAGTGCTAGATGGTCACACTGACCAATATTCTCATTTGCTCCAGTAGCAGGTCTCGACAAACCTAAGATCACGTACTGCCTACACCTATGCAATAAATATAAAATATTGTTATTTGGTAGGTGCGATATTAACGACTTCAGACATTCCAAGTTTTCTAAGCTTAGGTATTAGGTGTAGACTTTAGACTCGTAAAGTGTCTAAAACCGGGAACCTGCTCTACAAGGCCACCTGACGTGCAGCCGTTCCGCTATTTTTAGTAATTTTTGAACGAGCGAAGCGAGTTCTCTGAGTCAAGTTGGAAGAATCGGCGTGTGTATGTATGTATGTATGTATGTATGTATGTATGTATGTATGTATGTATGTATGTTTGTCCGATGAAAACTTCCAAACCGTTAATCCGATCTTCATGAAATTTGGTATGGGGGTAGATAGTATTGGTACAATTTGTAAGTAAGGTTATGAGCTATATCGATCAGGGGGTTGCTGAGATATTGGGGTCCAAGAGGGGGTAAAAAAAATAAAAGTGAGACAGTCAGATCAAGTGGGGTGTCTAATGAAAGCGCTTTGGTTGGACATTTCTAAACTGTTTTTAATAATTATTTAGCCTTAGTAGTTTTCGAGACATTAGGGAAAATAAAAAAAGTAAATACCCAAAATTCTAGGGTACTTCCAGCAATCCCACAATGCTGCAATTTGGTATGCTTGTGGCTTTTGTGTCACAACTACAGGGAAAAGTCTGAAATTGAAGAATTTAGAAACATGTACTCCAAAAAACAGAAACCAATATAACATCCATTGTTGACCTCCCATTTCTAAGAATTTGAATGACGTTCGAGTTCTATGGTTTTCATCAAATGACGTTATCAATTAATTCGTCAGGTACTTGATATAGGTACTAACAGGTATGTAGTATAACTACGCTTCGTTGCTTAGCCCTATTCAAAGGTTATTTCGATGATGTGTAGGAAATTAGAGTAGTTACTGGTAGATCCTGTACTGTACTGTGGTAGACCTCGAAGGGAAAATTTTCAAAAATAATAATAGAAAATATGTAAATTACTTAGTTAAGTAGTCGGGCTGATAAAGGTGTTATCGCGAGGTCTCAGTTCGGGGCGAACCACTAGTATATCATGTCAAGGCAGAGAACCTTGAGAAAATATAAATGGGGTCAGATGTTTTTGGTCCATAAAGTTGCCAACGCTATGGCGGCGTCCGAATAGAGACCTATGTAAACTGAGCCAATAGAAAAATGAAATGTCGAAATGAAATCACGCCAGCGATAAACGATTCTACGCGGCGCGGCGCCGCTTTATGTACTTTGTACGTAGCGACAGCTACGTTTGAGCGTAGAATCAAGCTCAAATTAGGTATAGGTTAGGATATTGGGCCTTACAAGTTCCCGGCTCTTATACCAACAAAATTTTCCGCCTGCCACCGCGATACACCAATTTCACTCTATTTGGACTAACCTTTTGTAAAAGAACAATATGCAACCCAAATACAGCCACAGCAAGATCGGGCCACATCTTTCCGGCCACCGTGAAAATAACACCTATACCTTGGTACTAGGTACCTGTGGACTTCGATTAATGTGTTTTTTTTTCTTTCACAGCAATGTTCGGTGTTCTTCTTCGACAAACGCGATGGGGATAGATTATTCAAGCCGAAGCGGAAGGATGAAATATTCATCAAGATGAGAGATGCCGTCGAAAATTTGCAGTCAGGAGAGTATAAGCAGACTCTAGTGATTATCCACAAACTAGAAGAGGGCCCGAACACAATGGCATTCGCCACGGAGCCGGTAATGACCAGTCTCCATCACATCTTCGCTTGGTATGTAAGTATCTAATCCTACTTAGGTACCTACTGATATTCAAAATGAGAAATTTTTGATGCTAACCCGTTGAACTTCGATAAAAACTGGTCAAGTGAAAGTCGGACTCGTGTAAAGAGGCTTCTGTACAAGTAGGTAAACTAAAGTAACCCTAGACCAATTGAACTTATTAGTCGGTCAACACATTTTATACGCTTTTCTCTTCAATAATATTTTCCGTTTCTTGTTAGAATACGAAGATATACAAAAGAGAGCATTTTCGTTTAGATTTTCCTATAAATTATGAATGAGATTTTGAGTTTTTTTTTATATACGAATTATACTAAACTACGAGGAACACCTATACTTCGTACATTTTTCAAAATTCCTGACTCAGTTATTTCGAATATTATAATGCTGCCCGATTTTTTTAAAATTATCATTAATATCTTTTAAACTGTGAATTTTAAAATTATAAAAAATATACTTATATTTTCCAAAACGATCCCTTTCTTTTGATACATCATATGATGCACAAAAGTTTTTTTATTATTTTTTAGTTTGCTCTTCAAAATTAACCTCCAATATCAGAATTCGCTTATTTTCGCTATACGTCCGTGATTGGGGTAAGTACCTTATAAAATTCAACTTTTTTCGTCGATTACATTTAGAGAAAATGGGCTGTGACATACCTATAAACACACACACATACACGGAAAGTGATCCTATCATGGTTTCGTTGGTACTTTTTGAGCCCCCAAAAATGCCTGTTTATTGTTTTTAATATTCTTGTTTCAAAAGGGCTAGTAAAAAATTATTTTAATCAAATATAAATTTATGGAACCAAATCTATTTTAGATACGATATAGGTACTATGATGTTTTAGGGCAAAGAAGAGTTAAAATTGATGCAAAATCAACTATTTATGAAATGGTAATTCAACCATCGTGAGGTCATACTCCTTAAAAATCGTTTTAAGTTATAACTGGCAGAAAAATGGGTATATCTAGCACAACCTACACAATTCAAAAACTAAAATGGAAGTGGGTCATTTGATCAGAAGTAAAAATGAGAAGTAGTCTAAAAATGTTATATACATAGAATGGTAATCCCATAAAAGAGAAGAAGGAAAAGAAAAGGGAAGCAAGATCTCTCCGCAAATGAGATGATGACTTCAAAACTACAGCAGGTGTGGTATGGAGTACGAAAGCTCACGACCGAGAGCTTTGGAGGACTCTACGGAGGCCTATGCCGAGGGCTTTGGAGGACTCTACGGAGGTATATGCTGGAAAGAAAACAATCATTCAAACATTTGTTAACGTCTAAACTATGTTCAATATTTTACTATCGTAGAACTAATTTTAAAATTGTTAGATAAAGGCTATTGGTACTGAATTTAAAAAAAAAAAATTCATACGTGCTCTTATTCCTAAGAATGTATGTTTCCTAGATGTTCGAGCCATCTAAACGACAAACGACTATACTGACAGACAAACTTCCAGCCACCGACACGTGAGAAATAGTCAGTGGATTCCGTAAAACAACAGAAACAATCGGGACCCTTATAGGGCCACTTTTTTGTCAGTCTGTCTGTCATTTTCTATCAGTTTTGAGGAAGTCGGTGGATGAAAGCGGCTCAAGACCGTTCGTCGTGGCATTCTAAAGGGGAGGCTTACGTCCAGCAGTGGACTTCTATAGGCTGATGATGATGACGATGACGACATACAATGTAATTTCTTTGCAGGAATCAATGTTCGACAAAGTGCCTGTCCGCGCATATCCACCATCTCTCAGTTATAGAGAAGGTAGTAAGAAGCGGAAGTATAAAAAGCCACGTCTCCAGCCATTCGCTAAGGAGTACTACTTCATGGAAGTGGAAATACGCTACGGGTTTCTACAGGTATTTTCTTGACAGTATTTATACTATTTTTAGTACGAGAACAAATCAATATTGTGACAATACCGGGTGCTGTCAGATTGTGTTACACTCGGAAGAACACTGGTGCGGTGCGTAGGTGAAATGAAGCAAGCGTATCTCGTAAAAATTGAAAAAATAATAGGTACTAACATTGTTTCTTTGTTGTTAATTACAAATAAACCGTCAATATGTGCAGTTTTACATTCGGTGGTATAATTTTAGTGGGAAAATGTAGACAGTGGATTCAACTGGTATAAACCATCAAACTTGGTACTTTTTTAGTGACTGCTAGCTGCTGATTTATTAAATACGCTGACTTTTTACTTCGCGTGAAAAACAACTCATCATTATTTGTATTTCAAGTTCATAAAAATAACTTCAGATTTTATTATACGCAATGTGTTCATTAATCTTCAGTGAGACAACAGCGGAAATACCCTTTCAATGAATTGGAACCTTGAAATGATTGATCAAAAATTTTATTTACGGATTCAATAGCGCCATCCCTGGGGCATTTCCGGGGCAAAATCACGAGGTACAGCACTAACATAATAGCTAATAACCAAGTAGAAGTGACGCTGGTGCAAGTGTCGAACTCAAAGCTGCGCTAAATACCTGCTCACTCGTGCATACTAAGTCTGCTAATCAGTGCGGGTAAACGCGCGGAGCGACTCGGGAGCGGCGAAGACGTGCGATGCAGCCACGCTGTTGGGATGACATTTTTAAATTATTTATTTTGTATTTTATATTTTATTAATGTAAAACATTTGTATGTTACTTACACAATAAACTATGATTGAATAATGTGATGTGTTCGAAATTATAATGTAAGTATTAGCATAATTTTTTGCTCTATCTCATTTTGAAGGCAGCTGTACATACCTACCTACCTATGATATGATTCCTATTCAATTGTGTACATACCTACCTCAGGTAGTTAAGATAGAAACTAATAATGATTGAAAGTAGGTATGACAAAATGACGGAAGACAACCCTATCGGTTGCTGCCCTATTGGGGTGCTGCTGGGACGTCGGGGAGTGTGGGGGAAGTAGATATTTATTTCGGCGGTATCGGGACATAGACATAGAGAAGTACGTTCGTAGTAATTCTAGAGAGTTTATTTGTTCTATGGTACACCCCTATTAGATGACTATGGAATATGAAGTATACAGTTACTATGATTAGGTACATTATTATATAATATGATTACGTGAGTACCAAGTTGTGGAATTCGAGTGTCTGTTTAGAAAGCCCTACTTGAGCTGTTCACTTAATTCATTCTAACTTTGTGCATACCTAATTCAGTTAACGAGCCACTTACAACCACTTTACTCTCGTACTTAGTGACGGTTGAATAGCCATCCCTTTCAAGCTCGCATGCGGAATGAACTCATAATAAGTACTTACCCCTTACTTACCCTGCTTTGACTACAAATAGGCCTATTTATTGCAAAAGGTTTATGTTACAGCGAGCAGATATCACAACATGAAAGTTTTTTATGATAATGCTGACAATATTTTAGGCAAGCAACAATTGAGCTGAATAATCATAAAAATCTATTCTATATGTTTTATATAACTTGATAAATATCTAATTCTTAAGGTATTTTAAAAAATTCCAACGGTATGTAGCAATTTTAGAAAAATTACGACTATACACCACGTACTTTACTATTCTCCTGCTGACGTTTCGTTGACCATTCGTACATTGAAGTACGTGGTGTATAGTCGTAATTTTTCTAAAATGATACCAAGCCACGATAACTTCAATTCTATTGGTATGTAGCAACTTTAGTACAATTACAGAAAAAATATCGTATTGTGATCAATATCGATTATCAATGTTTCATCAGATCTAATGGTGTTTTCCTCCATGGAACTATGTAGTATATAGCAGAAGCACCCACAACCGCGCGTCGCCACAATCCGCCATAGTGAGTGCGAACCTTAGTTTCACACTCAGGTTTTTCATTTGCAGATCCAATATTTTACTATCACTCGATGCAACGCAAACAGACCTTGTCGGCCCTCGATATATTTTTAGTTTTTGTATTTGGCGTCGCATGGTTTGTTATTTTCCAGTTACAAGTATTTTTAGATGAATTTGCTATTTTCAACGTTACTTTTCAAGTCTTCAAAGTCAAGTCATATTTTAGTAATACTCTAACCAGAAGTAATTTTTGTAAAAGTTTTGATACGTATATAAAAAATATGTTAATATAAGCTCTGGTTAAAATGAACAAATATTTAACTTAATTATCATTAAAAACGGAATATTTACTATCCATAACATCTACTCGCTAAGACCCGCTTGACCTGTGATCATGACGCATGCAACGTAGGTTTTTATCCTACTAATATTATATTTTGTTAAAGTGTGTGAGGATGGATTTGTTACTCTCTCACACAAAAACTACTAAACGGATTTTAATGAAACTTTACAGTACTATAGCTTATACATCAGAATAACATACAGGTTTTAATTTATAACAGAGGTTCCACACGGGCGGGGTAATAGAGGTTCTACGCGGTGGGAGCCGCGAGCAAATGCTAGTATGAAATAAAACAAAAAACCGTGTCTAAAATTATTCTCGTCTCTTATCCTCATACAACGATAAAATATTGAGGATATAGACATGGTTTATTCTAAATTAACAATAAGTGCTGGTTTGTAGCAAAAGCTATTCACATAAGTTACAAGCAAGAGCTTAAAATGCAATAAAGCACATTTGCCCTTCGGGGAAAAGCTGTGATTCTATGAAAGTAAATTGTGAGACCTTGACGTTTACACTACTCGAGAATATTTCACTTTGGAAGCAGGTGCTGGTAACTACTATTTATAGATCGAGCTGTTGTGTTTTGAAATTTTGCCATCACCTACGATAATTTACGGTAAGGTAGATAGATAGATAGAAAATACTTTATTGCACACCATAGTAAAAATTAAACAATTTAACAAATGAAAACTAAAACTAACTATGCTATACAATGGGCGGTATTATCGCTCTGTAGCGATTTCTTCCAGACAACCTTTGGATGGAAGGTAGTATTGCACTACCTTCCATTAATTAATAATACAAATGAATTCCCAAAATACAAAAGATGGTACGTGGAAATTTATCTGGCGTTACTTTGGTTTATGAGCGCGGTTACATTTAATCAGTCGTCAAGTATTGCTAACTGTTGTAGATCACCACTTAGCGATAAGACCACCCTTTAAATTTTTGTGTTTTTATATTCATGGTGTGCAGTTTTAAAAGTCAGATAAAAGTCTGGCCTGTAATAATTCATTGTATCGTAAAGTAATCCACCAAAGGGGCTCCGAATAAGATAACCTTATAATATAAATAATAATAAACGTGTCCAGTCCCAGCATATTCTTCTGAGGAAATAGGTAAAATCTATTCGTGTTCATTAGATTAAACCGACGTTTTCACTTACAATTTTATTTGCTTCGTATTTGTTACGTGACTTATTTTGTACTCGGTATCTACGGGGATTCCATGCAATAAAAATACTTTTTATTTATTAGGTAGGGTATGTTCCTGCCGCGATCTCAAGTGAATTTGGGAACTATTATAGTTGTCAAAATACAAGTAAACCAAACAAAGTTTTTAATTATAGTAATAGAGCTTACTATATTTAAAAAACTTTGTTTGGAATGGAAACTTAAGGCCAAAGTTCACGAACAAATAAACGGGCGTTTACCGTAACCATTGGTCAAGGTGATAGATAATCTTTGAAAACACCTGTCAAAAAGTATCGGTTAGGTTAAACAGTTGTTTAACCGTCTTTTCATTTATTGGTGAAATCACCCCTCAGTTATGTAAGTGACGTAACGGATATGGACGATGGTCTAAGATGCCGCGTTAGGAATTCTAACTTCAAAATAAGCTACCAAGTGCGTGTGGGAACCACGCAAAGTGAAAGGTTCCGTAGCCATAATCATCATCATCCTCCTCCTCTTCCTCTTCGTGTTCCTCTCCATGTCCAGCAGTGGGCTTCTATAGGTTGATGATGATGACGACGAATAATCATTTTATCTGTATCAAAAATAAGTCTTTGTGGCCACTAAACTCAAAATAGAGTGTAATTCAAAATAAAAATGCTCTCATTGAATACAATGGGAGGGATTTGCCGTAATCACCACGCTTATTTTAGGCGGATTGGTGATCGCAGTTTGGTGTTTAGTACTAAGATAAAAGCTGCTGCCCATCCCCTGGTCCCTAATCCCTTAGTAAAGTTTTTACTACATCCATGGGAGGAGAAAGGAGGTCTATTTAAAAAAAAAAAAAGGCCAGACACTTCACGGCTCAGGCCGGACACAACACGGCACGGGTTATGTTGTATATATTTTATTAAATAATATATATTTACTATACATATTACCCACATTTTTTTCTTTATTTCTATCTTATTGCATAGCGGTTCATAGGTTACAAGTTTCCAAATTTCATCCATATAGTGCCATAAGTCACCGGTCAGTGACATACGGGCTGACAGACAGATAGACCTAGCAATAAGCTATAGCAATGACTTTGATACGTAGGTAAAGTAGGTAGATTTTCATGGCTCTGGCTATAGTGCTGTTAAAACAGCAGCAAGTCTAACACCTTGGTAATCTATAACTTTGTTTGAACAGATCATCGATGCTCTGACCTGCCTGCACTATGAAATGAACATGGTGCACACCAACATCTGCCCTCAGAACATCATCATCACGCGCAAGGGCATCTGGAAGCTAATCGGCCTAGAGTTCATCAGTGAGTTTTATCCTATTCTAGAGTTTATAAAGATTTGCCATATCTAATTTCTGAAAAGATTTTCTTCCCAAAGCTCCTCGAAGCGTTACGTCTGAGCGCGTGGTATCGCTTCTACGTTCGTAGCATCGTGCCTACGCCGCGCGTAGCAACGCGGCTACACCAAACCACCTGATATAAACAGGAACTTTCAACCACGACGAATTGATCGTAGCCATCCAACATAATAATCATATAATTTAATAATATTGTTGTACATTTTTATTTTAGATTTATTAAGAATCTTTCTAGAATCAACACATTTGAGAATCAACCAAAACTCATATTACCTAGATTTAGTAGTAACTTAAAGCATCAACAAAGTCTTAATTATGCATCAGTATCACACATCTGCAGTTGCTAGGTATGGAATTGCGGTTGTGTGGCAACGTTCGTTTTAATTTAGAAATCAACCGCTGTCTAGTAACAGCGTTAAAAGGGAAACCCAGTATTTCTGAAACCTGCTCATTATTAGTGTTAGTTACCAAATTTGGAAAAACGAAACATTTATATGTTTTTTTTAACCTGTTACAACTGTACGTATGTCACACTCTCTCAGAGAGTCCACGGTTTCTATAAGTGACGGTAGCCACACTACAAAGAGGGGACTACGTATGACCAATTATCTATTTAATATACAAAATATAATATGGTTGGTTTATGGTATTGGCTTATTTGAGCCTATAAGTGTATGTTAGGTGTTATAAATTTTGCTTTGTTTTAAGACCAGTTACTAGTGTTGTGGAGTTCTGACTCGCAAAGGGTTGTAGTTCAATTTCCCTACCTTTCGTTTGTGCACTTTATCAAGGACCACACTATATTTGAAATACCTACACCCATGGGTCGTGCAAATCTATAGTACCTCTATAAAAATTCCTTGCCTACACCAGTTTAAATTAAACATGGTAACTCGTGAGCTCCCACTTGCTCTTGTCTGTTTTATTTTATATCCATGTAGGTGATAAGATTTATATTTATTGTCGCCATATATATCACCTAGTGTAACAAAACTAAGTTGATTGAAGATCCGAGTAGAAAACGAGAAACGGGTTTGAGGGGGCTCTGGTTTATCACTCCCACAATACCCCCTTACTTGCGTACGATCTGTTACTTTCCTAACTTACGCAATCACAGACTCAACTAATATCATGAAAAAAGATGGAATTTACCTAAAGCTGCACAATCTAGAAGCTTATAGCTAATTGAGTTTTCTGTTGTCTTGTTCGTTGTTTCACTGATTCTTATGAAAGAGGACCAAGACGTCATATTATGTTTTAAATCAGCGACCAGCCTCCTTATTCGCTATGACCAAACGTAACATAACGCGGGCTCGTTACGATATCTGCGTGGAATCATCGCTGAATCGTATATGGGTGACGTCAAACGTTATTGACAAGGAATCTCTTAGGTCATAGCGAATAACCACCCAGGTTGAGATATTTGACCGATACTAAAAGAACCAGTATGGTAAAAAGATTCAAAGCAGCTCGTTGGGTCTCCTTTGAGCCGTTTCGAGACTCGGTGGTAAACGTTCTCATGAACACTAGTTAAAACGTTTAGTAAACGTACTTTTGTCAAAATGTACAATTTGTTACAATGTCCTTTTTATTGAAAGAAAAAGTGCCAAAATGTACGACATCATATGTCACATATTTAGTTTTTTTTTCTAGGACTTGCTGGTTTACCCGCAATGTTTGCCTACATGGATTTCCAAAGGGGATTTCAGGAATAACTCGTTTGAGACCACCGTAGCACCTAGTATTGTACATATATTTTTTCCTGTTGAAAAATCATTCAGTGCATGACCGGGATTCGAACCTATCTATGAGCCACTGCACCAGCAGAGTAATACTACATCTGGTGTTGAATGAAATTGTCACGAAAATAATAAAATATAATTATAAAACTTGAAATACATGCTATTAATTATTGCAACTACGTTTTATGTTTGAAAATAATGTTGCTATTTAATGCAAAATGCACTATGGTTTTCAGATGGTTAATAAATATAAAAGAAAAACGCTTTTCTTCTGAGATAGCAACAAAATCTGAAAAGATTTGTTGAAAACATGAAGGCAGAAAGAAAATCCACACGCAAACTTGGCCGATGAAACTTTTATTTTCCACAGTTAAAATTAGTTTATGGAACGCTTTGCCGGTGGAAGTAAAATAAGCATCTTCACTGCAACCATTCAAGCTAAAACTTACGGCCTTATTACAGAACATAGTCTAAATCTGAATTTAGTACGAATGTGAATGAATCCTGTTATTATACAGGATGTTAAGGGAAAGTCATTGGCGACTTGTTCAGTCCCAATAACCTGAACCTGGCATTACCGTTACGAGGTTTTTTTTAAATAAAATGTATAAATAACTTGTAACAAACATGTTCCTCAGAATAATGGCTGATGAAAGAAAGAGAGAGGGGATGTAGTGAGTGTGATGCATTTTCACAAATTCGTTGTTATATTGTTTTCGTCCGGGTGGGTTTAATTATCGAATTACTCTATCTTCATGACAGGTCTGTAATGCATATGGCTTTTTTTACCATTTAAAAGAAAACAAAGAAGATTTTTAAATTTGGAAAAATTAAAAAAAATACTCCCGTTACGGAAATGCCATGTCCAGTTTATTGGGACCTCAGAATAAAGAATAAGTCAGCAATGATTTTTTCTTGTCATGGCTCCTATATATTTCATTTGGACAACCATCAACCATTAAATATTGTGGTTAATAGACTTGGAAAATTAATCATTTGGAATGAAACGCTGATACCGTAATCTATCTATCCAATCCATATCCAATTACAATTTTTCTATGGAAAAAGACGACTAAAACAAAGCAAGTTATTTTATTATTGGGGACACGTGTGTCTTAGGAATTTTTATTAAAAATTTCAAGATGCCGTAGGGTAGGTATTTCATGCGACGAGTAAATTATTATTATGGGATCGTTTCCTGCTTATTTTGCTCGATCACAATTTTTACTATTATTTTTGGTAGATGGGATTGGATGGTATGGTTGTTAGCTACGTAAAAATTATTTACATCACCAAAATGTCTAGTAAACTCATAAATCTAGTTTTTTTTTGGTATGTAACTGGTTTGGCTCGCTTGACATACTACAAAGAGGTCCTTGGTAAAGATTACAAATGAAAAGGAGTAAACCCAATATTTTCGTAAAAAAAACTTAATTTTACTTTCTTATCTTACAAAGACTTGCCAATTGTATTGGTAACATCAACCTACTTACCAAATTTCATGGGAAATAAATCAACGGTTCGAAAGTTACCGTCAAACAAACACCCATCAAACTTAGATATCCACTTACATACGAACATAACACCCAACATTCACATGTACGTAGTATTGATCCCACACTGGGATTCTCTGTGTCGTGGGTATCAGGAACTACGAGTACCATGGTACCATAACACCCAGACCCGGGACAAAAATTTACAGATCATGCAAACATTGTCCCGCAGCGGGAATCAAACCCACAAGCTCTTGCATCTCAGCCGGCTACACGCCCGCCGCGCCGCAGAGGTCGTCAAAAGAGAAGCCACCCCATCCCCTTTACCACAGAGAACTTCGCTTTGCTTGTTCAAATATTTCTTTCTGTTTTGAATACTTATCTTAGAATGGATTTCCACAAAATCACGCCTGAATCATTGAACTATCACAAAGTAAGTTTACCTACATAGAGAGAAGATTCGAGAAGTTGGAATTGGGACTTACAAATTGGTTCATGTGTTTCCATTGCTTGCGAGATTCACGACATGTAACAAACTAGGAGCATTTTATCTACCTACTTCTTACCTTATACCTTGGTTGAAATATTTTTTTCTTTAACAGAGCCAATAACAACTGATGATCCCAGTGCTTTAATGACACATGAGCCTTTCAACGTGAAGTACAACAGCGCTTCCCAATCCAACCTCGATTATTCGGGTAAGTGTAGATCATCAGCCGCCCACTGCTGGACATAGACCTCCATAGAATGCCACAGTTGGTCATGAGCTGCCCCCACCTACCGACTGACTGTGACTTTTAAAGTGTCGTCTGAATGACAATCGTTTGCGACTCACGACTATAAAATTTTATTATTTTTAAACTTGTTCTAGCTCCTGAGGTCCAGGCGAATTCGCAGATCAATGTTCTCTCGGACATGTTCTCTTTTGGGATGATAATCTTTGCCTTATACAACAACGGCAAGTCACTCTTCGATGCCAAAGATAACCCGATGCTGTATCTCAAACAGCTGGAAACCGTATGTATTTTCAATTGCTAATAGACCTCTCATTATGTTATACAAGATCAATGCCATAATGGCAAGGCCATACAATTGCTAATAGACCTCATATTAAGTTACAAGATCAATGCGGAAGTGAACAGGCCATACAATTACTAATATACCTATCATTATGTTATGAGATTAATGCGGAAATGGGTTTGCCATTCAATTGACAAAAGAGAATTAAAATGATTATGAAGTTTCCAAGTGGTGAACAAGATTTACTGCTTAATTTTATATCTTAGGGTTTCCTACCTCCATTGTTAGGTATATATAAGTCGAGATTATTTTTTACAGGACAGTCTTACTTCCTGAGGATGGTTTTTAATATTTATTTAAGTCTAAAAAATCTGCATTACATTCAGAGCATGAGTGATGAAAAGTGTGTTTTCAACAACCACGTAATTTCATAATTGTTTACCTAAAACGCAAACAGAAAGTGGCATTTTGTTGCGCTTATAAAACAGTAATTAAGTATGATAATCTACAAAACTGAACCCCGTCTACTATTGAAAAATTACGCTCAAAAAGTATAAAAAAAAAAAATATTCTCATCTGAAATGTACAAATTGTTAAATATTTATCGCTTATTAAATAAACAACTTGCACGTAATATATTAATTCGATTTTCGGATTTTTCCCTTTACTATAAAAGACATTGCTTCTTGGCAAATTTTATGATTTTAGGTCAACGGGAAGTACCCTATAGGTTTTGATTCACTTGCGTGTATCAAAATATGCGGCATAAACAGCCGTATCTTTTGATTGCGTTGACTTAAGCTTTGTATTTTCATAGCTCCAAGGGATTGCAGAACGGAGTATTTTATATTAATTTTAACTTGATCCTCCATGTGTTTCTGTAAAAAATGGTCATGACTGACAGACAGATAGACGGACAATAAAGTGACCCTATAAGGGTTCCGTTTTTTCCTGTTGAGGTAAGGAACCCTAAAAAATATTTATTCTGCGTAGCTCAATATTGTTACTAGATTTATATGAAATCTTTACTCTAAAGCATAGGTGTCATAAGTACCGTTTTTGAATAGCTTCGATTGGTTCTATAATATTATATATATTTATCATAGCATGGGTTCCATATCTGACGATTCAACGATATTCGAAAGGATGGTTCCCTGTTATCACAGAACACGAATCTTTTGTCAGAGTTAAATGCCCACCATTACTGATAACATTCTGATATTGTAATTCACAGTAGTTGGGCTATAATTTATTTTAATGTCTACTTTTTACCTTCTGACTAAAATAAAAAGAAATTTATTTCTAGCTCCCTAAAGTCAAAGTTAAAGTCAAAAAGAACTTTATTCATTGAAATCACAAGGATCATTTTGAATCGTCTTATATAAAATTAAATTACTCCTGTTCCAACGCGACCTAGAAGAATCAGGCAACAAACTCGGCTTGGCTTACATAAATGGTCCGTCTTACCACTAGGTGAGAAGCGCCTGTGTGGTGCCTCGGAGCAAGGAGTTGAAGGTAGTCAAAAGTAAAAAAAACATCAGCAAAAATATGCAAGACAGCACACGCTACGCTTGTTATACTTATAAATAATAATCTAATACAAACATGTAAATAGTTAAGTACAGATATTGCAAATTTCCATTTTAGCAGTCGAGGGGCAGAGCGACATCAGGCCACGCGGCTTTATCATTAATATAGTAACCACCGCTAACCAATCTAAGAACGTGGATGTATAAAACCTGCCTAGTTATATAACCTAGTAAAAACGCATTTGAGTCCGTTTAGTAAAACTCGATTTAGTGTAAATACAGACAAACAGACAGACAGACAGAAAGATAATCAAATGTTGCCTTTATAACATAGCTTACGAAGCAAAATATATCTAGTACCTAATTATTCAACAAAAAGTATCTATGCCAAAATTATAACACAATTTTGCCTTCAGGGCATTTATGAAGGTAACGTAGCTGTATTAAAACTAACTTACTACGCTGCTGGTTGGCTCAGTGACCTGTGGATTACTCTTGACCTTATTACCTTGGAAACCATGAATTGGAATACACGGATGGAATCTACAGATTCTACAGCACAATCGCAGATTTATCTTTCAATCAAATTAGACTGTTGTTGTAGAGCCCTACGTCGAATGAAACCTAAACCTTTAAATAAATAAGGGCTAGTTCAGTTTAGAGGTAGGAAGAGATCGATTCTCAATGTTAATAATATCATGTGTATTAGCTGCGGCACAGGGTGATAAGAGTGCTGTCCAAGATGCCGATAACGCTGCAAGAAGCGGCCGAACGCATGCTGAATCGCGACCCTGAGCCGCGGCCACCCACAGCTCTGCTACCGCTCACCAAGTATTTCAGGTACTCTTCATAGGACCCTTTTTGAACTTTATTCACAATATAGAATAACTAAACATCTTTCTATTGTATAATATAGCACGGCAACAAGCGATCCTGTGATCCGGGCGCTTCAGGGTTTCGCTGGACTCAAAGACATGGAAAAGTCAGAAAAGATAGAGTTTCTGAAAGGAGTCACCCCGCAAACCATCGATCAATTACCAAAGGTAACGATGCATACAACTATTAAAACATTTATACATTGCACCCTGTTGTTTACATAGTATTATGGCATGTAGGTAGAGCCTTACCCAACGCGACTCTGCAAATTATTTTTCCATTAAAAACTTTGAAAGTAATCTCCGTGTATACTTTGCACAAAGTTTTAAATGCCATTTGCATCATTATGTAGATAACGTTTGACAAAATTATTATTTGTAGACACTTAACGTTTCCACCCTGATATGGAATCATCACACATCAGGACCAAGGATTAGAAGATTATGATTTTTCGTAGTAGCGTAATTCATGAAGGCGATATTAGTAGTTCGTGATGGAGTTATTAGCTCTCAAATTTGTGTAGGTATTATTAAGATTTATTTACTACCCATAACTTCACAAATTGCGAGCTTGCGTCACTTGGTCACTGTAAGTAAGCATTTGCAATTTAATTCTGTTTGAACTTTTTTACAATTTTAATTTATTTATCAGGCAACTGGGCCAATAAGGTTGAGATTAAGCCACAGACCAGTAAATAAAGGTAAGGCAGGTACTCTGTGCACTCTTGCAGGCGATGCTGCAGGGGCATGAGAGAAGGAGCGAATGACGAATAAAGTACTTTTGTTGTTTTATAATATTTGGGTACTTACCTAATTTGATCATCACTATGCAGGCTCTGCTGTTGACGGCACTAGGTCTGAAAAGCTTATAAGTACAACAGGTTGCTCATGGTTTTTAAGACTTAGCGTAGGGAACAGAGCCTATACCCGTTGTTGAATTTCTCACCTATTTAAGTTCTTAATGTAACAAGAATGTGTGTATTGGGTACACTTTTGAGACAATAATCAATTCTTTACTTGACTATAGTTACCTTATAAAAAAGTTATATGGTGCAATGCAAAAGCCTACTGCCAAAAGGGCACTCTGAAAACCAAAGCATGATGCGAAAAACGAATCAGTGATGCGATGAGTGACAAAAAATCTTGGTATAGAACCACATACATGGTATAAAAATAGTTTTTTAAACCAAATTGCTGGTCCGTCCACTCATAACAGCAGCTGTTATCTATGTGTGTTTTGGGTATATTTCAGAAATTGCGATTTACATTCGTTTTTGACTCCATGAGACCTGAGCTGAGGACAGCAGATGGGTTGGGCTACGGTTTGGCGATGGTCGTATATATGATCAAAGATGAACCGGACGAGCACTACACAGATTTTGTGTACCCTGCAATAAAGTAAGTGGTTTCATGATGGTATTTTCATGATTTATTTACCAACTTTGATAAAAATATGAAATTAACTGACCGTCAGGTTAAGCAGATAGCCATCATAAGATAAAATTAGTTTATGAAACTGTTGCATAACAGTGGCTTTATAAACACGAGTGTGAGCACTTCATGTGAGAGTTTCACATGAGTGTTTTAATGGTGTCAGGGTTTCATTCAATACCTAGTTACGTTTTCATACACTATTTTATCTAAATTCATGCAATAGGTATTAGGTTACTTATTTCAAATAAAGACACAAAGTTAAAACAACATCAAAGTTGTTTTAAGAAAAGCTACTTAAATAATTATTTTGCTCGGAAAAATAACGCTTTCAAGTATTTTTTTATTCCTATTAGACACGAAGGTCTCTAATAGAAGGTCTTAAAAACACAGTGTAGAAAAAATTTAAAGAAAATATTTTGTATTTTAGATTATATCGTTTGTTTCAGGAACGTGTACACCAGACAATTTATTTCCAGAAACGCACTCGCTGTCAAAGCATATCTTGACGCGATGCACTTATTTTTGAGTAAATGTGACAAAAAAGTACATCTACGCGATGAAATTATTCCAATATTACTTGTAGCGTTTGAAAACAATGACAAATCCGTTCTGGTTGGTTTTCCTCAGTATGCTAATACTTATTCAATTAATTAATTTGAATGGTACCTACTTAACATTTATGGTTGAATCTATTTCAGGCGAGTGCAGTTGAATGTCTCATGAGATGCATGGAGTGGCTAGATGATGACATAGTGCTAAATCAGGCTCTCCCGCATATCAGGCCTGTGCTCGAAAGACACTATAACGATTTGAAAATGAGCTTGACGGTGCTAGAGCTCTTTGAGATGATAATGGGGAAGCTTGACAAACAGCATCTCGTGATTCACGTGGTTCCCTCGATACTTATCATGAAACTGAATGAGCCAACAGTCATGGAACGATTCGTTAGTGAGTATAATCGTGTGTTGTTATGCCTCATCAGCGTTCTACAATATACAGGGTGTCCGAAGAAGAGGTTAGATTTACATTTGTTTTTATTTTTATCCGCTAAACTTAAGGCCTTTCCGGGTGGGTATAGGTGTCAAGATGATATTCTGCGATATATATAACTACGATAGATGTTATATTACTCTTATAGTAAAAAAATCTTTGAAGATAATGTTGGTTATGCTATTACTGGTAAAGAAGCATGATAATCCATTTTTTATGGGTTAAATTACATGGTATGGGTTTGATAGACATGTGGTTCCAACAGGTTGACGAGACGTGACGTGATATGTGCTGGATCTTGATCTTGATGGACTTCTTGTAAAGCAAAGTCTATGCCAGCTGACCTCGGACGATTCCAGAGCTAAACGCCGAAATCGTACGCGTAATTGATCAGATGGAGCCCCATTTATCCTGAAATATGGGGTAAACTTTCAACAAAATGGTGACGTCATTTAGATGGGATTGAGGAGGGCATTTGTCAGATATAGTTTTCCATGTACCTAGTAGGTTTATACCTTATTTAGGTTTTAATTCAAATATATGGTATTTTAACAATTCACACGAACCTCTTTGTTGGACACCCTTTACTTCTAATTAATGTATCTTGAGTTATTTTTGTTGTAGGTACCTGTGGTAGTTATCAATTAATTATTGAATTACTTATCTTGTTGTGCAAAGCGAAATAGCATTTTGTCAACCAGCAACTTTGTAGCTAATGCGATTGTACATTTCATATATTCCACATTTTTTTTAACTGAACACGCCATTTACAAAAAGATTATTTGCAGGCCTCTACAAAAGAATGGTTACGGATGAGAGGTTGGGGCTACCTCACGAATTGATGGCTACAAAGATGCTGCCATCGGTGGCCCCGCACATGGTCAACAAAAAAATGGATCAAGCTCAGTTAACGGGAGTTATGGAGGTAAGATGAAACGTAACTAATGCAGCCGCCTTTAGTGAAAATCTAACTTGATAAGCAGGTCTTAGGTATTATCGATACAAATACCAAAAAGCTAGAGCGATGTTTCTCGCTTTTTGATGAGGTTTTTGTATTCATTTGTTTACTAATTTTTATTATTAGGTATTGTTTTGTACTTTTATCCACTGAACAGATGTTGCACCACATGCTGAAATACATTGAACGCAAGCAACGTATCGCAATCGAAGAGTATAAGAACAGGCCACCATCTCCACCGATGAACCTGGCGAGCCGCCAGATCAGCATTGACGAGCCGGCGCCGGACTTTTGCATCCCCAGCCTTAAGGCCCAACGCAAGGTGTCCAGTGCCGAGGAGATGGCTCGCAAGAACTCTGAAGCAGCAGCGCAAGCCAGCGTCAGTGCTACCAGCGTCACCGGCAACATCAGAAGTACGTGCCGACATTTTCAAAAACTCCAATTTCTTCCTTTTCTCTCGTCACACTGGATAATTTGGGCCAAGCGCAAAGTCTGGCTCGTGCACTAGTGTTCTGTTTCTTTAGATATTATTAAGTACATGTTTAATTGGAGACCTAAATATTAGTGACTATAATTTCCGTACGAATGACCGTAGAACGACGAACGGTCTTGTATTTTTACATACGGAGCGATTATATTTCTTTCGTTTTCATGTCTTCTTTTATAAATGGGTAACGAAACGTTGAGAAGTAGAACTTTTCTAACAACCCAAATAAACAGGATTAAGCCAATGGTTCTTCGGGTCAAACAACTCGACCAATTCTAACAACATGAACAACGGGGCTGGGCCGAGCGGCGTTGCGGCTGCGACCAGTGGGAATTTCTTGCGCGTGGCGAACCTGCTGCCTGGCCGGCGCCTGTCCGACAACACGTTGATGGCTCCGAAGATCAAGATCGCACCGTCATGCGTATCCTCACCCGGTGGCACGCCCGGTGGCTCTCAGGCCACCCTGCCCGCACGCCGCCACTCTAGCATCGGCCCGCAGGAGCGCCGCCCCTCGCACGCCAACCTCTCGCCGCCGACAGTAAGTGCCAAGACACAACCCAAGAACCCAAGAACATAACAGCCATACCGATACACTCACTTACCACACTTTATTCGGTGCTAGTTCCTGACGACCGACGGCGTCGATACTGTAATCTACATTAATTACCTATTTTGACAGGCTCAACACGGCCGCGGACGTGGCGCCGGCTCAGGCTCGAGCCTGTCCGTGCCAAAGCAGTCACACCTAGCCGTAAGTGACGATGTCGCACGTTCGCGTGCTTGGCCTCGTCCCCGATCCTCTGTGTTATCGGCTTCTACATTGTTTTCTTCAGCGGCTGAGTCCCCCCCGTGCCGACTGGGACGATAGTGCCGCATCACTCATAATCACCGCCTTACATGTCTGTCTGCACGTACCCGGTTGGCGATCACATCACCTCGTCGCAAACTATTCCTATCCGTCATTAATATCGTCCGTTCTCGCACTGCACCGCGCTACTTGCTTCTAGCCTCTATAGAGGTGAGTATCGGGTGCGCGTAGTGACGGACGCGCATGTTGTATGTGAGTCGCCGCAAGCATGTGTGGCGGAGCCGGCTGGAACGCGCGCGAGTGGCCTCCTCGAGCCTGCGCGTCTCCGATCCCACTCACGCGCCGTTCTACCGCTCTCCTACAGCGGCACTGTTACCTATATTGTCGTAATCTTTTCGAAATACTTCGAAATCCGATTGGCTTTAGATAATAAGTTTGACGTTACACAAAATTGTTAATATTTTTCAGAAAAAAAAAACAACCGATTGAAATAAAACTACAATGATGAACGACAACAAATTAAGTAACACCACTGCGATAGTTTGTAAATGTTTTGATGTAATGTTCTATTGATTCATGGGTCTGCGGACCGTAAAAACGTATCTGATATACGCTACTTCATTTACTGTTGCTATTTGTTCTTCTACGCAGCTTGCACGGAGCATGATCGTGAGTACGGTTCCTTTCTGTAGTCGCGTGAATCGCGAGACTACTTCTGTCTTCTTTGCGTGCCACATTATTCATTGTTATGCCTACAACATTTATACTTACTTACACTCAGATGTTGCCTCTAGACAACGCTGCATTTTAAATTATGTGCTAGACGTACCTCTCAACCAAGGGACCATTCATGTACTTAATGACAAATTAAAGAATGTGTTCTGGCAACATCTCCGTGACAAATCACTCAGTTGTAGTATAGATCAATAAGTATTGCTACATATATGCATAGATATATTATATAGATTAATTCACAGCGTTTTTCATGAGCCCAACACGCTTCAATGCTAAATTTATAGGGCCTATAGATACCTAATTTAAGGAAGCGCATGCTATTATGCTATTTTTGGTTTAATATAATCCTCTATTTGAGGAAAAGGTTCAGAAGAAAGTGTTTTTCATAACATTTTTGTATCAGCTAAGGTTTAAAAAAAATCATGATTGTTTCGATTCAGAGTAAACTTGAGTTATTCCACACCAACATTCACAGACGTTTTTTGACATAATGTTGTAAAAATAATAAAAGAATATATTAAAAACCACTGAAGAAAATGTATCAACAAAATAAGTTACCAGACTACCATCATAGTGATAATAAACTAATGAAACCGGTCAATGTTAACATTATAAATTTAGCTAGTCGTGATTGTGACGCTTCGCTATCGTATAGCATTAGATATTTATTTTGATTTTCGTATGTAGGGTGGGTCGCTGCCCGGCTCTTGCACGACTTATTTGGATCCGGCGAAGGGGTCTGCACAGTCGGTGTACTCAGCGCAGTCAGCGCTCGCTGCACGCGCGGCCTTGTCTGCGCGCGCCACGCCCACGCGCCTGCGGCGCCCGTCCGGCTGCCCACCCAGCGCATCATCGGGTGCCGCCGCTGCCAGCCTGCAAGGCGCCGACTTCGCGCAGTGCAGCTCCAACGCGGTAAGACGCCGGCCCAAGCCCTCTTCGCGAACCCCACCGCTGATGCGCCGCAGGACTATGAGCTTGACAGCGCAAATAGAGCTAGTAGCTAACAATATTTCGGAGGCAATGGCGGAGATGGCGTATAATGTTCCGTCCACAACTTCTATAATCGAAAGTATGTGCACATTCGACTAATCGCTATCATTCGCCATTTCTTTGAAAACTCTTCAAGGAAAGTTCCTTTCCTCTCCGTTTCCAATGGAACCAATTCTTGTCTAGCTATAATTTAAATTAAATTCTACTGTTTGTCCTTACTATTTATCTACTATTATGCAGGTACCTGTTTTAAAACTTATCACTGTATTTTTTATTATTTAAAATATACTTACCCTATGTGTTTTAATCAGACTTATTTGCTATAAAACAGTATAATATATATATATATATATATATATATATATATATATATTATATGATCGTACACGTTTGGTCTAAATGTACTGGAACCAGATGTTTCTGGTACAAAGAGGTGATGGTCTCAAAAGCACCAGGAGCCAGCCACTGATAAAGTAAATGGATGGAGAGTCTTAAATATAACAGAAAACATGGTGGCTATTAGGGATAAACCCATAAGTAATCAAAAATGTTGTTTAGTTGAAAATACTTTGTTGTCACTAGAGAGCAACGACAAGACTGATGATATAGGGCAGATGAAAAATTAAAGGTATAGGTCTTGTTAAATCCGAAATGTCTGAGGAAAAGTTGCAAAATAGATTAACAGCGCCAAAGATTAACTAATATTCCAAAAAAGTGTAAAAAGGTGAAGTTTTCCGCAAAGGAAGTTAGTCTCCTATCTAAAGATAGGAGTATTGGTGGTAAACCACAGATCAACCTTGTTCAGATGAGTCTAAATGCCTCGATCTAGTTTGGGTGAACAATTTTTGAACTTCATTATCACCTTGTTGTTATATCCAGGGATTGGAGTAGGTACAGGTAGAATGTTAAAGTAGATAAGAAGACATGGATATGCAACCAAAAATGACAGAATTCTGGGTATAAAATTTAAAACAAATTATCAAAGTACTTAGGTAAGCATAGGTATATATTTGTGCCCTATAAAAAGTGTTAGGATTCAAATTTTATATACTTAATCAGTAACTAAATAAGTAAGTTTTATTTTTTTAGTATGAAAAATAAAGAACTATAATGATGCCTTTAATTTAGGTAAGAATAGTCCATCAAAATATAAAAAACAAGAATTCATAGCGAAAAAATAACAATTGTTTAAACTCTATCTATCTCTGGTCAAATTGTCAAAATCTCACAAACACAATTAAAAAACAAAAACATGAAAATGATACTCAAAGAAAACATTCCTTTATTTTTGAAAAGACAGAAAACTGCATTCAAAGATTTTCGAAAATTCACTTGCCACACCTGGGAATCGAACAGACTAAAATCTGTAAAAATTAGGTAAATCCTGTACTTTTATTGTACCGATCGTTAGGGTCAATTATAAGAATGAAATGTCTCTAAAAAACTTGATAAATTAAATGAAACGAAAACCATGAAATCTGGACTTATAAATTCAATGGGTCAAGTTAAAGCACTTTTACTCAAAGATCCATCTGTTTACTATGTTAGTAATTAATCATTATCATTGACGTCATGTATTAAAATGACGAATTACTATTTAGATAAGACGATTGCAATGGAGCCCATTTCGAGCAACTAATTAATTAGTGTCACTAAATAATATATGCCAGTCAGGATTTTGCCTCTTATACAGAGCAACCAAGTTAGCAACCATATATTTTTGAATTACATAAATATCGATTGCTGTAGGATCCATTATGAAAAAATTTTGCTCCCATAATGAAAAAATACCCTTTCAAACTCATTATGTGCCAGCCTGTGGGCATTAGATACTTTTTGTTTTGACGCTTGGTTCAAGCTATAAAACTTTTTGCACATTCTCCTGTATAATTCTAAATTGTAGTTGAACTTTGGATATTTATCTTAAATTCGATACTTTGAAGCTTACCACGTAAAATTTTTGATTTGCTTTCGTAAAGTGTTCCTTACGGCTCTTTTTGTCTTTTTTATCGGTCCCGTGCACAATACGACCCACGAGTCCGCCGCGTAGCGTTGTTTGTAGACTTTCGTAGACGCCGGTTGGACCTACCTAGAGAGCTGGCGGGAGCGGGGCGAACGTCCTAAACCTCCAAGCTCGAAGCTTCTTTCTTCGTTCTACCTTATTTAATTTTTTTATTGGTTATTTCCAGTCTCAGCTGGCCGGGCGTACGTAATCACCCAATAACGTTAGAACCGCATTGATCGGGGCGTATAAGTTGAAACTAAGGCGCTCGCACCACGTGACTTATGTAGTAACTATAAAATCCTCTACTGCTCAAGTCACGTAGTACACGCTCCAGGTTTTCAATACGCTGCGAACTCTAACGTCTTCGAGAAATACCATCGAAAGTGGTCGCTCGCGTCACCGCTCTCCTCGCCGCCAGCCTCTCCACTATTTAATCTAAATTGATAAAAATTATAAAATGTAATTGGCTTTTAAAATATTTATCAGACCAAAAAACTAAATAATTTTGTAAACATTAATATTTTAGTTCGATCCCACAGATAAATCATTGTTTTTAGTAACTTTAAATGATTTATTCAATACATCACGCATTCAATATTGGCTTTAAATTCAGCCTTATGGGAATCAAAATTACGTGTCATAGATATTATTTTTATAAAGAATTATTAAAAATATATGTATCTACGGTGTTTATATGTACACTATGTGAGTAATTTTATTATAATTATATAAAAAATAACAAAATAGCTCGGCCTCTGAGCCAGATACCGTACAGGGTCAGGCGAGGTCGCTCACCCGGAGGCCGTGAACTGAGGAGGGTAGTATGAATGAAAGTGTGCTACGGGAAGAAGTGAAAGTTTCATGAATGGAGCGATCTAAGTTACGCCAGGGAGTATTGTAAGAGTTAACTCGAATGTTATATTTAAGAATTGTGATAAAAGGACGTCGGTCTACCGGTAGATCAAAACTTAAATTGGTGCCAAAGTACTATAATAAGAAGATACTTGCTATTGTGCGTATTAGTCATTAATTTGTCAAAATACAAAAATGCATATCAAAATATGGGGTTGGAAAAAGTATCTTAAAACAATTATTCGTAACTTAAATTACTTTTATGTAGTATTTTACTATTTTTGTGTTTACCCAATCAAATCATATAGGTACGAACCAATACCACGTGCTCAAAACGCTGAAAAGACACGTGACGAAACTGGCAAGTCCTAGAACCAAGTTAAATCGGTTTAAGGTTGCGGTGATGGCCGCACGCTAAATCAACTCGACAATAGCGCAAAAGTCGGCCTGCATATTGCTGTCCCTGTTTGGCTAACGCAGGCGCGCGCGGGGCACAGCCGAACACTTATTTCTATTCTGTGGCCGTTACCATTCATAATTCGAAGCTGGTATTTATTTGTTATGCAAACTAGCATTTGACAAAAATATTTTTTTGGCATATTTGGCATTTGTCACAAACTTTTTACATTTATATATCTAGCAATAAAAACTCCTTGGTACCTAGTTCTGCGAACAGTTAGAACTCGCGAGCACAAACTTTTTCCAATAATTGTGATCAGGGTGGTTATTCGCTATGACCTATGAGATTTCTTTTCAATAACGTGTGACGTCACCCATACGATTCAGCGATGATTCCACGCAGATATCGTAACGAGCCCGCGTTATGTTACGTTTGGTCAGAGCGAATAAGGGGGCAAGTTGGTGCTTTGATGATCGTTGAGTTTGGCTCAACTTTCCAATAGCGACTGTGAGCTAGGAGGTTCATATTTTTATCACATGTAGACACAAGCCTAAATATGAAATGGCGTACTGCGGAAACCAATAGTTTTAGCATTGTGAGCTATGACAAAAAAATCAAAGAAAAATATTTCAAAGTAAACGCTCAACTTTCCTTTAGCTACTGCTAGCTAGGAAGTTCACATTTTTATCACATGTAGGTTCACATAGCACAAGCCTAAATATGAAATGGCGTACTGCGGAAACCAATAATTTTGGAGCTATTCATTTTTAAAATTTGCTAATAACCGCTTTCCGAACGCCATGTTTTGGTGATATTTTACTTTTTATCAGTGTTCCCATATGATTTTCGGCTTTTGACAATGACAGTGACAGACCAAATGGTATATTTTGCTAAAAATTGGTGGTTTCTCAATTTTCAACTAGTCGTGTTTTTTGCTCTTACGGTCCAGTCGGTTACGTATTCCTTGAACATCAATGAACTCTGTCATCGTTTGTGTTCTCAGAGTTGAGATTGTTTACGTGCCTACTCCTGTTTGAGAATTCATCGAAGGACTTTCCTTTAGCGACTATAAGTATAAGGCTTGAGGGGGGAGGGGAGGGGTGGGTTGTCAATGTCAAAAGCCGAAAATCGTATCCAAACACTGACAAATAGTAAAATATCACCAAAATATGGAGATCGGAAACCAGTTTTTAGCAAATTTCAACAATGAATAGCTCCAAAACTATTTTTTTCCGCAGTACGCCATTTCATATTCAGGCTTGTGCTATGTGAACCTACATGTGATAAAAATATGAACCTCGTAGGTCACAGTCGCTAAAGGAAAGTTGAGCATTTACTTTGAAATATTTTTCTTTGATTTTTTGTCATAGCTCACAATGCTAAAACTATTGGTTTCCGCAGTACACCATTTCATATTCAGGCTTGTGCTATGTGAACCTACATGTGATAAAAATATGAACCTCGTAGGTCACAGTCGCTAAAGTAAAGTTGAGCATTTACTTTGAAATATTTTTCTTTGATTTTTTGTCATAGCTCACAATGCTAAAACTATTGGTTTCCGCAGTACGCCATTTCATATTCAGGCTTGTGCTATGTGAACCTACATGTGATAAAAATATGAACCTCGTAGGTCACAGTCGCTAAAGGAAAGTTGAACATTTACTTTGAAATATTTTTCTTTGATTTTTTGTCATAACTCACAATGCTAAAACTATTGGTTTCCGCAGTACGCCATTTCATATTCAGGCTTGTGCTATGTGAACCTACATGTGATAAAAATATGAACCTCGTAGGTCACAGTCGCTAAAGGAAAGTTGAGCATTTACTTTGAAATATTTTTCTTTGATTTTTTGTCATAGCTCACAATGCTAAAACTATTGGTTTCCGCAGTACGCCATTTCATATTCAGGCTTGTGCTATGTGAACCTACATGTGATAAAAATATGAACCTCGTAGATCACAGTCGCTAAAGTAAAGTTGAGCATTTACTTTGAAATATTTTTCTTTGATTTTTTGTCATAGCTCACAATGCTAAAACTATTGGTTTCCGCAGTACGCCATTTCATATTTAGGCTTGTGCTATGTGAACCTACATGTGATAAAAATATGAACCTCGTAGGTCACAGTCGCTAAAGGAAAGTTGAGCATTTACTTTGAAATATTTTTCTTTGATTTTTTGTCATAGCTCACAATGCTAAAACTATTGGTTTCCGCAGTACACCATTTCATATGCAGGCTTGTGCTATGTGAACCTACATGTGATAAAAATATGAACCTCGTAGATCACAGTCGCTAAAGTAAAGTTGAGCATTTACTTTGAAATATTTTTCTTTGATTTTTTGTCATAGCTCACAATGCTAAAACTATTGGTTTCCGCAGTACGCCATTTCATATTCAGGCTTGTGCTATGTGAACCTACATGTGATAAAAATATGAACCTCGTAGGTCACAGTCGCTAAAGGAAAGTTGAGCCGCTACTATTTCTCGCAAAAACTAGGTACTGAATGGTAAACAAAGCACAAGTCGTAGGTATGTTAGTTACCTAGGTTACTTCATTCCAAATCACAAGGCAAATCTAAATAAAATTACAAAAATATTGCAATGTCATATATAAAAAACAAATAGGTGAACAAACACAAGAGCAAGCGAAGCGCGGGGTTACACAGTGTACTAGTGTGAGTGCCTGTCGAGTTGTCAAACATCACACAACCGTAGTTCCCCGACCGGCCCTCGGTTCTGACGCGATAGCAATATGGGCGTTCAGAATTTTTTAGAAATTTGTTCAAGTTCCGTAATACCAAAAATGATGAATAAAAACTTGTTGTTTTTTTTATATCGTGTTGTTATTCTGTTACTTGACAATATAAGCTATGTTCCTACACATAAAATACGTAACATATCGTTGTTTTTCATACGAAACAAATAAGATGAAAACATGTCGTTTAGGTCGTAAAAATATACAAAAAGTAATTCGCTTACATTTCATTTTAGGTATATATTTTGATAAAAAAAACTATCTGGGAACATAGATAAATACTATCCGAATCCGAATAATAGCATAATATGGTGGAAATATGCTCGAATTACAAATGACGTCGGTATTACGTTTGTATGGGCAGTCCATCCTTCGCTGGGTTCTTAAGACACATCAGCTAGATTCCATTTTCACCATAAATAAAAAAAATCACTCACGGAAAAATCGGTTATAAAATAAAGATAATTAAAGATAATTTATTTCAAATGTAATATTACTTATTCTTTGTAATTTTACAAGATGATATAAGCAAGATGTTGCTTATATACAAGAAGTATTAAATTAAATAGGAGCATAAATAATGTTAAACGAAGTTTATAGCTTTGTTTAGCTTACTAAATCTAGCACGAAGGGTACTAAGCGTACTTCGTGCTAGATTTAGTCTGTGTTACGGCAGGTTACATGCTTCACCCTCCTATGCAAGACTTATTTAAAGTGGAGCAGTCGAGTATCAATGTATACATGTCTACAATTTAGACAAAACATCATCAGTCATGAACGACGTATAAGGAAATATGTACAGAAGTTCTTATACCTATAGATTAAAAAACTAACTACCGAGAGATTATCTTTACATGGCCCGTGATTAGCTCTTTTCTCGTGGTATCAAGATTTTTTGTATAGAATGGCTCTAAAATATAAAAAAAACCCTAACAACCTACAATGGCAAACACGAAATCTGTCGAATGATGATTCATGAAGATTATAGTTACGTCAGAGTATTACAAAATCTTTCGAAAGTGAAATCTGGTGGATGTGCCCTGCACCGATAAAACTAGGGCACGGGGTGAAACCACCCCCGTGCTTCGAAAATCTATCGGCCTGAGTCCTAAGAGTAGAAACTTGACAGGCTGATGTTGATGATGATAATTATCGTACCTAATCAATGAGATAAAGAATAAAGAAAGTATAGTATCTAAGTCTGCATTGAATATAAAAAGCAGACTATAAAAACTCAGCTAAAGCCACATTTCAAAAGAATATATATTTATGGAATGATATGGATTTACAGTACTTATAACGAAGAACAGTAAAACATCTATTTTAGGATAAATTATAAAAAAGTCCAGAAAGTGAGAACTAGTTTTATAAGAAAATTACTTTCGTTATTATTGTACATAAAATTTATCATTATTATAAGTATAAAATATATAATTATATTATAATATTATATTAATATGTGTGTAGGTATTTATTCATATTATGATAGTATTTTATTGATGTTGTGATTGAATCCTAATATATATTCTATCCTATGAATAAGACTCTATCTCTGACCTTAAATCTGCCTTTTTAGTAAGATTTTATCTAGTTGTGAAAATTATAGGAAAAAATTATACTTAACATAACTTCTTCCCTATTTTTTGGAATGGTACTGACACATTTTTTAATGTAGGAATGTGAGACTAAAATTTTATATATATGTATAAAATATCCTGTTCTGAACAGGATCTATTTTCACGTTAGTACATTTGTACAAGTGTACATTTGGGGATAAAACTCTTCTTTAAAATTCTCACTATACCAAAGTTGACTACTTTTACGTACGTACCTACCTATTATTCTGGCAGTATTATCTCTATTATATACAGCAGTGAGACTATTTAATTGAGAAAAAATCCTCAGGAAATGGTTTTTTCTTAATTTATATTAAAGTCTAAGGAATGCATCTGGCAACCTTACACACAAGTCGCGCAGCGGGCTATAGACTGAGCTATGCTACGAGTTTCACTACGTGATATAGAATCCGAAATGAGGAAGTCCACGATCACCGACATAGCTCTCAGAATCAACTGAAGTGGCAATGGGCATGTCATTTAGCTCGCAGAACTGACAACCGCTGGGAAATATAGGTTCCCGAGTGGCGACCACAACCCGGACGAGGCAGTGTAGGAAGGCCCCCCTCTCGATGGACCAAGGATATTATAAAGGTCGCAGGAAGTTGGTGGATCAATGCGGCCTAGGACCGTTCGTCGTGGCATTCTAGGGGGAGGTCTATGTCCAGCTGTGAACTTCTAAAGGTCGAAGATGATAATTTACAAAAAAAAATACAAGTAGATATATACAACATTTTAAATATACAAATGAAACAGTTGAACTATCTAAAGACCGTGAACGATCTAAAGATAGCTCGACTGGTCCAAATCAGTACCAGACGAAAGGACGCTTTCGCAAGACTAAAAAATTAATGAAATGGAATGAGGATGAAAATCCCGTGAATTTAAAGTCCCTACTTAGTTACATATAGGTACACCTAAGAACTCCTAAATCCTGATATAAAATAACCTGTGTGTGCTTGATTTGTGATCTAATTAGATGGGTGTTTTGGGAATATTCAACCCTATTGGATACCGACTACACTATATTGTAGGTAGGTATACGATCTATGAAAATAACTTTATTCCTATTGACTTTTAAAAAGTTGTTTACCTACGTCTCCTAAGACATGTTTTATGTAGGGTACCTAATTATTGCGGTTGTGGCGTTTGCTCAACTTTTAGTGGTAGGTTTTGTGTATGTATGTTGCGTATAGTTCCGACATAATGCCTCTATGATATACGCCTATATTTATTATGTAAGACCTCTTCTGGCCTAGTCCCATTTTTATTTGGGTCGGCTCTCCTAATTGTACTTATCCCGAGGTGTCTGTCCTGGCTCCTGGGTTGTCATTATACATATATGTACTTATTATTATTTATAAGTACCTACCTTTATTCTAGACATCCATGTAAGTCGGAGTCTTTCGTGTTTTTCAGACTTTCTTTATGGTCTCATAATTATGTAGGTAAGTACCTACTATGTTAATATGTAATCAAAATCATCATGAATTCCCTAAACTTTATGGGAATAATTTTGACAATATGAAGACATACCCTATTTACGTAACGTAAAATGCTGTTAAATTTATAAAGTAGAGATTTATAATCGTTAAACTTTCTAAGATATACAACTTTGTCTTTATTGACAGTGACGTTTTATAGATGTTAGTATATGTATCTAATGTGTGTATCAAATAAACAGAGATCAATAAAAAAAATGTTAAATATCTGTAGTTGCCAAGATGTTATTTAGGCACTTACTCGCCATTTCACTTGTTACTATCTGTAGTTGAGATTAATGTAACTTATCTGTAATGAAACGGCAAAATAAGTAGGTAAAATTAAGCTTTTTTCTTCAATGTATTCTATCCTAAGTATCTTCATATACCTACATAAACATAACATATTCATATACTTTCAAAATCAAATCATTTATTTGCTTAAAGTTTTCGTTTACTTTTTACTTTTGCTTTACTTATCTTCATGTGTGTTCATATCATGTAAGTAAACTTCATGTTATGAGAAAAAACTTGCGTACGTTTGTACTTAAATAGCATACCTAACTAATTGTATTCCTTAAAAGATTACCTTATACGTGTCTCATGTAGAAGTTTTGAATAAATAAAGATACACAATTTGTGTTTTATTTTAAAACCTTTCCCTCTCCTTTCTTCTTCTAGTGGACCATAATGTATTATCCTATTTCATAGGTTTCTTTGAAATAAACATAACACCCAACAGTCCCATACACTAGGATTCCCTGTATCGTGGGTAAAAAGGAACTTCGAGTACCGTGGTACCACACACGGGCGGATCCAGGATTTTTTTCTGGGAGGGGCACAAGGAGCGGGCGGGCAAAAAAATCAACAATAACTGTTAGAAATAAACAAACTTGAAGTATCATACTTCAAGTTTATTTCTAGAAGTTCAAGTATGAATGTATAGAAAGGTTTATGAAAGTGTCAAAACAAAAGAAAAATTAAAATGATTAATCATCTTTAATTTGCAAGTGCGTGAAAGGGATTTAATGAACAAAATTCGCAATTCCAGCCAGAAATAGACAAGAGTTTCACTCATGTTCTTTCTGTTATTTTATGCATATATTTTAACAACTCTGATAATTTGATTTGCTTTTCTAAGTCTACTTTGATGGAATCACCGGTAGCTAAAAAGGTGCTTAAGTAGGTATACCCTCGTGCACGCGTACTAAGTTTGCTTCTAATTTGGCTAGGTAGTATTTTTTCAAACTCCGTGAAACTTTGTACGCATAATCAATTTGAATACACACCTATCTACCCGTGTTGCGTTATTTTCTTATAAAATTATATGGTTACGAAATCAAACATAAAAAAAAGACATATTTTTAAAAAACTACGGGTTTAGATATTACTGATTATGTAAGAAAATTTCATGGAAGTTGAAGAAATAATAGCCGAAATAGAACCCACCGGCAACCTTCTCTTAGCAAGTTTAGGTAAGTAGGTATCTTATTTACGTAAGTCATCATCATCACCAGTCTTAAGAATACCACTGCTGGATGAGGCCTCCCCCATTGAATCCAATGGGGAATTTGCCATAGGTAATCACCCACGCTTGGCCAGTTGGTCAGTTGATGATAAGTACTCAGATGGATGCTGCTGCCCATCCCCTGGCGTAATTCCTTAGTAAGGCTTTTACTACATTCACTGTAGTCTATTCTTAGGCCGGACACCACGGCACTACGCCGCATTTACGTAAGTACCTACTTACTTTTATTTGGTTCAAAAGATGATGATGATGCTCGATGAGTTATCGAGGAAGATTTTAGTACAAAAATAAAAGTTTTAAAACTAAAACCTGACTACGCAAATGCTGAAAACAAGTAACAAAATGTTTTAGAGAAGTTTTAACTCAAACATGAAGATATTAGCTTGAGCAGTAGGTACTAGAGATCCTGTTAATCCTAAATGCTGGTCATCATCAGCTGCAGGCCAAAGATGTCATGTCGCTATAGTTTGATATTCGAGCTCAAACCTGAAAATTCAGCTCCAGTAGTACCTAGCCTAGATCCTGTTCATCCTGTGCTGATGATCAAAAGATTAAAAACCCTGGATGTTAATATAGTTGAAAATTTACATTTTGTCCTCAAACTGAAGGTTCCAGATGCAAAAATGCCCAAGTTCCCATATAAAATGTGTTGCGAGCTGATGATCCTGGAAAAAGCTGCGCCAATTTCCACCAAACATAGCTAAGCACATCTTTCATACAAAAAACTACCGCTTATAAATCTGAGGCCACAGACGAACCTATATACCAAACAGGCACACTATGGACTGAAACTTATAAAAGAGGCCCTCTTTTTGTGAAGAGTCTTTTTGCCAGGGGGGTGGGGAACACATTATAAAATATTGGTACATAAATAAAAGTAGGTTTGATAATTTTATCTTTTTATTCAAATTCCAAAATAACAACTACATGAAATATCTGGTTATCATAGTTTCAGGGTGTACGCTTAATCTAAAAATAACCGTGCGGTTTTTGTTTCGACTCCGATATTATAAATTCAAAACCACAAATCAATTGATTTTGAACAAACTATCTGGTATAGTTAGTTTACATGCAATACAAAGTAACATTTATAAGTATTTATAAGTGTAGGTATTCTACTTTACATATAAATTGACAGACAAGGAGAGTAACGAAGTCTAATTGCATGCAAATAAAGTATAATAGGCACCACGTTTACAAAATAAAGTTTAATAACTAAAACCCTCGAACCTAAAACCCGACTGCGCAAAAGCTAGCATTTTTATATAAAAAAGCCTCTGACTGCAACTACCTACTAAATAAGTTAAAGGCCTTTTCTACAGAACCGTGGATTTGGCCTTCTTCTATAACGTTACGATACCTTCTTGATATAAGCTTTTGCGTAGTCGGGTTTTAGTTTTTAAAATTAAATTTTTACTTCTTTTTAGTGAATGATTTTATATTAGTGTGATATATTTTTAGGATATAATCATCAAGCCCTTTCATTCGATATCAAACTCATTACATTTGTTTTAATTTAATATTTTTCGAGATTGAAATAATTTCGTTTTATTTCCGCCACATTGAATTTAGCTACAAGGTTCTAAAAAAATTGGTTAGTATACCTAGTGATTTTCAGATTTCATTGTGTACGAAATTATAACCTAGTAAGTATAACTCTAAAAAGGCAACAAAAACAATATTTTAAATTGAAATCTGTATTGTTCATTATAACATATTTTTCTTTATAAAGCATCAGGATTAGGATTTATTTTCACGAATCTGCCATGAAAATGTCTCGTGATTTCCCCCAACAATTAAAATGTTCATATTCTTCTTTTGAATTGTATAAAGCATATAAGCATATATTGTTGTGTTCTTTAGTATTGTAAAATTGTTTCAAAAACAAGATTTTATTTTTATTGTTCGGGCAATTCTGTCATTGTTCATTCTGTCGACTAGGTAAAGCATTTTTCTATTTTCAACTTCAACAAAAATTATAATAATTATCTACTTTTTGAAATATAACATCGGAGAATGTCAGAAAACATTTGCTTGTTTTGTTTTATGAGAACTGATTGATAGTGGAAACTTAACCTGTAACTTACCTAAGCGACTTCAGCTGTCAAAATAGCTGCTGAAAGTCAGAGCTCTAAATACAAAGCCTTCAATCTACTATTATAGTCAAGTAGTTCGGAGTTTGTTCTGCCCGAGATCCTAAAACTGTGTTTTTTTGAATACATTATTCACGATAAGCGCCGCAGCTCAACTTATTAGCCGCTATTATTATACAGAACATGAATTAGCCACCCATTTACTAAAATTACCCTATTGTACATGCTAGTGCCTAGTTGACATGTGTTGAGTATACTACTTAAGTTATTGACAGTATATTATTGATATTTGAATGAAATTGATGTACACCAAAATGTTTGCCATCAATATATAGATTAACCCTACAACCCTAACCCAACTAGGGGTGCTCGAGTACCCCATAGCATTTAGATTTTTCATTTGTTTAGTTTGTGTTAAATGCACAGGTTTATGCGTGGAAGAACGCCTGCACAAAGCCTTGTTTAAGGAAGGATATCAAATAAATGATTAAAGGGGTCTAAACCTGTGCCAGATTAAGGTTCTTGGGCCAACACAGAGACGTTGTGGTATTTGTCCAAGACATAAATACCGTAAGAGCAAGATCAAATGTTAAACGAGCAAAATTTCAATTTGTTTGGAACACCAGTAAATTTATGCCAAAGTTGCTCAAATTAATTAAAAAAGTTAGATTATCAAGTTGATTTGTGATAATATCAGTTCCTAAAAAACCTAATTTCAAACCTGGTTCTATACAAGACTCAAAAAATTTAAAGAGTTCTTTAGCGCCCCTTGTAGTAAAATCAGGTAGGCGTCCAGGGAAGTTAAAGGCTCAAGGGAAGATCTATTAAAAGGAATAGTTACTTGCATTACAGTAAAATGGAGATCTAATAATAGTTACGTAGCCGCTGTTAAAAATAAGAAAGCGTTGTTATGCCTCCTTACTTATAACAGCTATATTGATATAGCTATTTATATTTGTTTTATATTGATGTTTTGTTAACATCAAAATAGTGTTTATCGTCTTAAACGCTCTGCAGGGCCGACAGAATGGAACAATATATTTAAGACTGTGCTACTGGATCGGGCTATGCTCAGATTTTCTCTGAAAGAGAAGACGATAAGCTGAAGTGGTAACGGGCTGACTATAATATGCCGAAAAACCGACAACCGTTGGGGTAAGCGAGTTTTTGAGTGGACACAGCGTCTTGGCAAATGTAGCGTGCGGCACCCGTCGGCTAAGTGGAGCGATTTACTGAAAGTGAATGAGAAGAACCGAACTGCGGGCTATGTGGCGCTTGGGAGGCCTATGTCCAGCAGTGGACTAATGTGGGCTAATGTGATGATACTGGATCAAAATACTTTTAGTGCGGTTTAACTTTATAGTATGCTGCGTATAAATGACTCGAATACCCTCGGGGTTAAACATAACCTTTATAAATTCACTAACACCCGAGAATACAGCATTGTTTATTCTCTTCAATTATATTTTACGGGCTACGATATTAAATGGATTAAATCGATTATATCTCTTATGACCATTGGAAAGTCAATACTGCGAAGGTAACATTTACAACTTTGTTAGAACAGAAACATTCTTGGTTATTTTTATTACTTAGTTAAGTTTTTTTCATGACACAATCGCGGAATTAAATTCCTAATGGTGATATGCCTATATCTGCCAAAGATAACAGTGATGCGGGTGAAATACAAAACCATTGTAGAATATATGAATATAATTATTTTTTATAAATTTTAAGGTAACTAAATTTATACCGAAAAATTATTCACAATAATTATTACATGTAAGCATCTAATATTATATTAAAATTACCCCAAAAACTTTACAACTTAGCTCATAATCTGATCACCGCGTGTGTCTGCGTTTGGCAATTTGAATTTCAAAGATATATCGCACGAAACTATTAAAATCCTCCTGTTGCACACTGTATCCATTCCATGGGCAGTGACGTTACACAAATACAAACATTTATATTAAAACACTACATAACATACAGTGATAACAAGATAGCTTTCCACCGAATACTAGGCCACGCGATTCTAACAGCTATCACACGTTGGTCATTGTATGTATTATATTATTAGATACTAATTACAGTAGCGCGCCGAAGAGACTCCAACACAAGTAGTGATTGATCGGTTTTTTCACGGTGAATGAATGACACCGCGAAAAAACCGATCTAAAAGCCTCATAACGTGATTACCTATTTTCTATGAAGATATTGACGGCTTACTTAAAACTGAAATATGGAATTTTCCCTTTTAGTTTCTCTATATCCATATTTTTGCCAGTGTGGGCTATCGACCACGAGTCTTGTCAAACTTGCATCAAATACGTGCGGCTATATTGAGTTGCGCTATCTAGACAGATCAGAGTTTAAAGTATCAGTGATCGCAAGACTAAGCTGCTGCATCGTCACATTACCGAGTCGTAATCATCGTCGCCTGTAGAAATCTACTGCTGAACTTAGGCCTCACCCCAGAATTCCACGACAAACGGTCTTGAGCCGCCTTCATTCACCGAATTCATACGACGTTTATAATGTCCATCGAGTGGAGGATATTCATTCATTCGGCATTTCCGAGTAAATATGACAAAATGAAAATTAATTTTTCAAACGAATTAATAGATGATAAATGGAATCACGTAACAAATAATTTGTTAACCCCCATGAACATAATCTGATTAGCAACGTGCTTAAATTAGGTAAATTTATCAAAGAAGTCGAGCAGAAGCTATTGTATATTCCGTGTACGTCAAATGCACCAATAACGTGCGTACTGAATGTCGTATCTAGAGAGTTCAAAGAATCAGCTTGCCTGACTAGCGGCTGCATCGTTACATTTCAGAGTAAATATCACATGAACAAATTTGATTTGAAAATGAATAGGTAAATAAATTACCAAATTTAACATAGCGTAAAAGATATGCGTACCATGAACATGAATTTAACAAACATAATTTAATTAGCAATGTAATTAAATTAGGTAAATTCAATAAAAGTTGAGCCGTTGCTATTGTATATTCCATGTCCGTCAAATGCACCAATCACGTGCAGACTAGATGTCGTCATTAGAGTTTATTCAGTTTGCATGTCTAAATTGCGTCATTGTTACATGAGTAAATATTACAAACACAAATTTGATTTCGAAATAGGTAAATAAACCACCAAATTTAACATAGCGTAAATGATATGTGTACCATGAACATGAATTTAACAAACATAATTTAATTAGCAATGTAATTAAATTAGGTAAATTCATTAAAAGTCGAGTCGTTGTTATACTAAAAATATAAACTATAAATTTGATTTGAAAATGAATCGGTAAATAACTCACCTACTTTAAAATCCCGTAAATGTTTTTACATGACCCATGAACATAATTTTAACAAAGCAATAAAAAGATAAGCAGTTAATAAATTTGATTTGAAAATGAATCGGTAAATAACTCCCCTACTTTTAAATCCCGTAAATGTTTTTACATGACCCATGAACATAATTTTAACAAAGCAATAAAAAGATAAGCAGTTAATAAATTTGATTTGAAAATGAATCGGTAAATAACTCCCCTACTTTAAAATCCCGTAAATGTTTTTACATGACCCATGAACATAATTTTAACAAAGCAGTAAAAAGATAAGCAGTTAACAAATTTGATTTGAAAATGAATCGGTAAATAAATCACCTACTTTAAAATCCCGTAATAAATGTTTTTACATGACCCATGAACATAATTTTAACAAATAATAAAAAGATAAGCAGTTCATGAATGAAAATAAAATTCACGACGACCTCCGTGGCACGGCGGGCGTGTAGCCGTCTGAGATAAGAGGGATGCTGGTTCGATTCCTGCCGCAGAGCAAATGTTTGCATGTTCTGCAAACATTCGTTCCGGGTCTAGGTCTTGTGGTATCATGATACTCGTAGTACCTGATACCCACGCCACAGGGAATCCTAGTGGGATCAGGACTATATAATGTTGTATGACTGTTGGGTGTTTTATGTTTATGTCAGTAAATTGAAGACAGAGCGCATGCTATGGCCGTGTCTGTTACATGCACGCGTGATCGTATTCATTCCACAGAATCTGGGGTGGTGTCGCTTTTAGAGGCAGGGTTTGGGTTTTTCTCTTCTGGTTCCTGATTCTTAGACCTGAAAAGTACAAAAATTTAAAACAATTAACTACTTACCGCATACCTTATGCCTTATACTTTCGATCACTTTAAGTGAGGCAGGCAAAATATATAAATATATGTAAAGCTATATCTCGCTTTAATCCTCTCAGGAGGTCAGTGGCTCGCTACACGGGCCACTTCCCTCCTCCGCTTCACGCTGGTCGCGTGAGTGAGAATAGCGAAGGGGCGACGACGAGCGAGACATTTTGCGAGCATACAATTACGCTTTTTTCTTAGAGGATAGAAGCTAGTTAACTATAGTCAGCGCGCGAGGTGGAGAGGGAGAAGCGCGAAATTGACAAGACGCACATGAGATATTTTGCAATTGGATATATCTCGAGATAATCATATGATGTTGTGAGTCATAGTAGCGTCACCACAAACTGCGATCACCAATCCAAGCCAAGCGTGGTGATTATGACAAATCCCCCTAATGTATTCGATGGGGGAGGCCTCGTCCAACAGTGGACGTAATCAGTGATGAGCGAGGCAATCTAAAAAGTATTTATGTTCCTTGGAGAAAATTATCCAAGAACTGGGACGAAATAAAACGACTGGGAGTGGGTATTCTTTTACAGGTCGACGCATTATTTAGTCATTTCATAAGTGACGTTAGGTAACAGATGAATAATAAAAAACGAACTCTGTTGAGCTGTCTAAGAAGGAGCCGGTCTGAACCCCTCGGGCTCCTGCTGCAAGCGACGATGGATACAGATATACCGACTCCCGCAGGAAGGTCGTCAGAGTCCACAGTTTATAAACATTCCAGAGATAGACTGCTTACTTTGTTGAGCTGTCTATGAATGCAGCTGTGTTCTGGAACTGCGCCGGGCTGAACTCCTCGGGTTCCTGCTGCGTGCGCTGACGCACCAGTGAGCGCACCGACTCGCGCAGTAATTGGCGCAGTTCAGCAGTGTTCACGCCCGCCACGCCAGCCGCCGTCACGCCCTCCGTCACTGCGCGGAATCCCTCTGTCAATATAATAGTTTTAAATGAGTACTCTTCCAGCATGGAAGTCTACGTACTGATGATAATGATGATGATATGCGGTTTTTTTATGATTATAACATGGGGAACGAGCGCCTGTCGAAGCGTCATTTAGGGTAAAAAGCTTTTTTGGCAAATCTCATGTTTAGGTATAATGCCCTCATTGGCATCTCGCGTTTAAGGTAATTCGATCATAAGGGTTATAAACTATTGCTTGATAAGTGTATGTCAATAGTAAAAACTTTCGTAAGTAGTATTCATAATTAGATAGATTATAACGTAAGTTAAACCGGTTATAATCTATCTAAGTATGTGAATGAGTCACGCTCTATGACTATCTTCGAGCAACACGGAAGGGAGTAGCCATTCGCAGCGTTCCCCTCTGTCAAAAGTAGGCATATATGCGTTTAATAAAACTAGTTGAGGTTTGTTCTTATTCTGAGGAGGTGTGCAAGGTTTGTTAGTGTGAGTGTCGTCATTAAAATGTTGTATTTGGATGTGTATATGCCGAACTGCGCTTGTATGCACATTTCCCCCCGCAAAAAAAGACAGAACTATTTGAATGGTAATATATCGCTAAGGCTACTCCCTTCCGGCCCGCGGCAGGAAGTCCGTGTTGCTCGAAGGTGACTATAATGACATCTCCATACATGCATACTTTACAAAACTGATAAAACTTGAATCGTGCCAGACGCGCGAGTTAGAGTTAATTTATACCTGAATTTTTTACGACGTTCTGCGGCCTCGTAACTCTCGCCTCTTGAGCTGATTCGTCTTCCCTGCATACCGACTCCCAGTTGCTTACCGTTCATGAGTCCGTCGAGCGTGGCGTCGGGTCGTGATTCGCGCACGCAGCGCCGCTTCCTGGAAGGCATGCCGGAGAGATAAGCGTCGCTGAACGGCTCCAGCGGCCGCGCTGCCCTTGCCTCTTGAACCGCTTCATCCTCCCTGAACACCGGCTCCCAGTTACTCTCAAAATGCTCAAGCACAGTCTCCATCGGTGTGTGCTGTAAATATAAATAATAACTTCTAATTATGTTGACTCGATGAAATATATGAAGTAACTAGAACATGCAATGTTTCGTAGTGCACGAAAAATGTATATGCAACTCAAATGGGAACCCGATAAAGCGTAAACTTTCTATGTTACAAAAGTTTGTAGGTGACTGTAAATAAAAAGACAAGAGATCATGCATCATACAGAAACACTGAATTATATTATTTTGATATTGACAAAGACCCTTGTCCAAAAAATCTCTGATATAATTATTGGGTATGTATATAACCATCGGCAATCGTTACATTTCAAAGGATGATGCATTCATAGATATCCTTTTTTAAAGCGAGCCGGTTCATTTACAGACGTTTGGATGGGAATAGGAGCAAGTTATTTATATTGGAAATAACTCGAGGTCGGGCCAGACTTAGGTTTATAGCGTTATTAAACATTACAGAGTTAATGCAGTAATAATGGTTATAGTGTCTTCTTTACTAGAGCTACTAGAGCTTGGCAATAAGATATATTATGCCAAGGTCATATATTAGATATGGACTTGGCATTAGGCGAATAAAATGCAAATATACTTAGCGAGGGGTAAATTCAGTATAAAATAATAAATCTTCCAAAAATGAGCTCGGGAGGATATGTAGTTTTGTAAAATCAATTTTAATTAAAAATATTAAATAAATTGTTAAGGCCAAGTGCGAGTCGAACTTCCGTACCATGGGAAAACTCGGTGGCTAAAAACATCGTGCGTGCGGTTAACTGCATACATTGAAGCAAACTCATCTAAAACATTGTAATGTCCTAAACTATTGCAGATATCCAAATTAAATCTAACTCAACAACACTAAAATATGAATTAGAATTTATTTAAATTTTGCGTAAGTACTTTCGGGGATAGGCGGCGGGGCACGTAATTGTACACATATTTTCCGTCATTCAAAGTAAAATTGGTGTTTAAAAACAATATTCAATAGCACGCTCTTTTAAAATATAATATATTACATGCCTATTTAAGTAAAATTTTAATGCAACCCAAAGTTTTCGAACCATCGGGACTCAAACCCAAACCTTCGCGTAGAAACGGCGGTGCATCGCCGTTTTCGCTCTAGTTCGAAATGACGTTGGCGGCGGAAACTTTGGGCACTTATCAGTTAAGCACCGATAGCTCAAAGCGATAACACTACACCACCGCGTAATCGTTTGATTGTTCCTGTAAAATTTTGAAAACCCACTAACAATATTTGAAGAAAATAAAAATACTTTCCAAAACACTTCTCATCAAAAAAATCGAAACACTTCTCAAGTTTATGTGTTTAATTAGAAAAGTATTGTTATAAACGGGGAAAACATTGTCATGTAACAGTAGGTAGTACAAGATCACGAACTGCCAGCATATATAATGATAGCATTTCTTAAAGAATTAATCCTCTTATTTGGTTATTTGACGCCAGAAAGAAAATCTGTAGCGTTTCGATTTTTTTGATGACAAGTGTAGTTTTACCTGAAATAGATTATGGAAATCAACTAATAAGTTGAGGCACAATTGAATACAATTGTGTAAAATTTTAAGGTAATAGTGCAAGTTGGAAGTTGCTCAGAAACACACACTGCGGACAGACAGACGGACGGACAGATTACGAAGTTTCACCATAAGGGTTAATTTTGTACCTTTTTGGTATTACCTAATATAGATTTTGGCAAATGAGTTCTACATTTGTGCAACAATTACAATTCGATATCAATATTCGGTATTTGGAGAAAGACAATGCGGACAGACAGACAGACGGACGGACAAGTCTAGCCATCCTTCACTTGTACCATTCATTTAATTTGTAACTTTTTGTTAACGAGCCTAATAACATTTTTTTTTTTGTTTCCATAGTCAGCAATAAATAGTACAGCACAATTTTCATGGAAATCTTGTTGTTTAATTTCTTAAAATATCACATAGAGGAAATAATCAAATAAAAGTGACAGTTATGACTTTGTTTACTATGATAAATTCTAATTTAGTATAAACAATACAAGATTTCCCAGAGAATAGGTATATAGGTATGAAGGTATTTTTTTTTGGTTCACCCGAATCAAATCCATGCACATTCTGAGATTTTCTTTCATTAAAAAGTTATGAGTACATACCTACATACTCATGTATGCTCTGTCATCTTACATTCTTATACACAGTAATGTACCTAGCATTGCAACAATCTCTAAATATACTGACTGACTGGCTGGTGCCTCGGCTCGGTGCTGTCCTGTGTCCTCTCTCCCTTTCTAGTATTTGTGCTCGGAACACGTGAGGGGGACACTGGTTTGTCAAGTAGTCAATCAGCTTTGGCAGATAAAATACCTACCTATCTTGTCCACACTAAATTAAAGTCAATGTACTTTCTCTTTGCCCTATAATGTAAACATACCTAACTTGTGGACAACGGGGTTGGTTACTCTCATATAATCACTGTGTTATTTTTAGTCATATAGTACTACATGAGTGTAATTATTTGTTGTCCTAAATAAATAAAAATAAAAAATGGCTATTTTTGTAGGCAATTTTTTACCAAGTGGTTAACTTTGTGCTCTTTCTACACAAGCGGCACGATGTCAACGGCAGAGGCAACTGCACCCGTCGGTGGCAGCCGTTGACAGCTGCTGCAACAACTGCAAGCGCCGCTATAGGTCGACGGCTGCCGCCGACAGGTAGTTGCCTCTGCCGTTGACATCGTGCCGCTCGTGTATATGAAGCCTTAGATTCGTTTTTTGTGGTTAAACCTTTAAATCATTCTGATCAAAACCGGATAAATTGCCAATGAAATAAGGAAGTTTTTAAAATATGCAAGTTTTTATAGCAAGCCGTTTTTTCACAGTAACGTAGTTGGATGTTCAGAGACACCTTTTTTGGGTCACCAGCATGTGGAAGTTAGAAATGGAAATTTAAGTATGTTTTCATAAAAGTATCAAAGTCGGTTCAGCGCTTATTAAGAAAACCGCAAGCATAAACTCGTCCTGTATTCATGACTGATTCCTCTCAATTTTTTGAGTCATATAATAAAAAATGTATGAAAATAAAATGATGGCAACGCTTGGCACGAAATCTTTCTCTGGATATGCACTTTAGTGCTTGTAGTTTTACCCGAAATAGCGCCCCGCATTATTACACCTGGATCTGGCCACGCCCTAGTGTTATTTACAGCTAAGAAATAACCACCAATCCACCAAACAACAACCAATTTAAATCAAATCATTCAAATTCTTTTTTCAACCTTTTGGGCAAAGGGCCGTGGCAATTTATACGACACAAACATATACTTGTTGTCAAAAACATGGGAAATACTCGAGTATTATTTAATGTATTGTATATAGGCGTTACCGGATATGATATTTTGATAGCCGTTCTGTTGACGTTTTCATTGTCATCGAGTACGTCCCAGTTTCGTACAGCTCCCGTTTATCGCTCTGGAACACGCGACTTTGTATACTTCACGCTCTACAAAAATCACAGTGCTCCTATTTATAAAAATCTTTTGATCATTGACATTACACAAATGTGTTTTAAAGGATTTTTGGTAAATTAATTTTCCTTTTAATTGTATTTATTTATCTTTAGAAGGTGTTCGAGCAACCACATGTATGCCTACCTATTACCTAGTTTTTGTAATGAAACGTCGCTGCAAAATCGCAGGTTCCAGAGTTTTTTTCAAGTTCCTATTACCCATGCATACTTACACTCGCTTGGCTATGATGCATGTCATAATGTTCGACTGCGCATTGTAATTCATCGCCACTTGGCCGCCTAAGAGGTGGCTCGTTTTCTGCGCGTTTGTTAGCCTCGCAGGGGCGTATCATACTGCGCGTCACAATACGCTTTTGACCTTGGGCAATAAGGTGCCCAAGTTCTGGCGTCAGAACTTCCGGTTCACTTGGGATAGGCTCGCGAGGTGGCGTCAAGTTATTTCTTAATCGTGCAATATGGCGCATATTCAACTCCATCGCATATTCAGGCTCTCCTACACATGCATCGTCAATTTCTTCTTGAGCTTTAACAGGAATAGACTCGCTACTCTCAGCACGTTGTATGGACTGCGGCGTTATAAGAACAAGATTATCAGGATGCCCTGAACGTGGCGTTAAATAGCCAGAGTTTTCGCTACTTTCATTGGCGCAGTACATGTCAGGAAAGCCCAAAAAATCACCGTTAACTCGCTGATTGAGAACGGGTGACAAATATTCGTGTTCGGTTGCAAGGACATATGTATGAGACATATATTCGGCATTATCATTACATTCAGCACTATCAAAATTATTGAGCATATAACCATCGTTTTCTATATTTTCTGTTTTGCGATTGCTAATTGGTGTCAAAAATTCCGGTTCACTCATATCAGGATGGCACACTGGATGAGAGGGTATGAATATACCATCATCTCGCAAGCCACTCGGATCCAAGAACTCTACTTCGTCCGGTAGAGCATGAGGTGGCGTCGAATATTCCGACTCGCAAGGTTCGGTAATTCGGTTCATTCCTTCGTTCATGACCGTAGCGGATTCCTGTTTATCTAAATCTGCAAGGCGCATGGCCGCTTGTCTCAGCGAATCACTTATAATAGGTGATTCGTCCAACCGTATTGCTGCCTCGCTCAGCGTATTGACTTCCACGTCTCTTTCTGTTTGACGATGCTGAGCAGTTAACAGGCGCCCGTCCGCTTCTATTTCCATGGCACTTTGATCCATGGCCATCCGCTCCATGCGCAAGTCCAGTCGATTGGCCGCTCGCCGTAATGCACCGCCCCTCATGCGACTCTCATCCAGGCGCATGGCCGCTTCGCGCAGTGAAATTACACGATTCCGATAGTCAAAGTTATCGCAGGGTATGAGCAGGGAATTTTCATCGAGGTTTTCCACATCTACATCTTCATCTTCCTCATCCAAGAGATTGAGTTGTCTATCTAAAACAGATCTTTGTATCTCGGCGAAGTCGTATCCGTCTGGGTCATCGGCATCTAGAAAGTCATCGTCGTGAGCGCTGCCCGGGTCAAACTGGAACAGAGACACCCTCCGGTCTAATCGCTGGATAATTATTGTTCTTCAGTCATATCAGGAATTGTGACCAGTCGACGAATGTACTGTACGCTAAGCTCCAAAAAGTAATCAGAGAATATCATTGAATAACATACTTCTGTATTGAGTGTATAGTTATTTCAGAGCTAAAAATTGCAAGCCATCATCATAAAAATTGTAGATATAATCGGATAAGACTAATCAACGTACGCAGATATTTTAAACGATGAACAAGAAAAAGAATATGCCTAATTCTGCCAAACGTAATGTCAAGTGCTGTCTTTTCGCTTGGAAGCCATATATTGTATTTGCATTGTACGTTATACATTTATAATAATAAATAATATTTTTTCTTTTCATCAGCCGGTATGCAGCATGCATAGCGTGAAATGGGGGGAATTGCCATAATCACCACGCTTGGCAGGCGGATTAGTGATCGCAGTTTGGTGTTAAGTGCTTAGGTGGATGCTGCTGCCCATCCCCTGTCGTAATCCTTTAGTCACCTTTTACGACATCCAGAGGAGTTGGAGGAACCCTATTCTTAGGCCGAGACTACCAAGGCCAATTAATAATTAATAAACAATTAATTTTACGAGTTGTATAACTGCCTAAACTATGCCAAATAGTCCTTTCCGATTATCCGCTCATTATTTTAAAGAACAATTTAACTTTATAAAAATTTACAAACCCCCATTCATATTCAGTGTTCCATTAAAATTGAAGACGCGGTTCACATAACTTAAACATTAAGATTCTGCTTCAGTATTACCCTCGATCTTGTTTTTTACTATGCTGGTCATCATCAGACCCTGGAGTGCGATTTATTTGCGGTTTACTACTACTACTTCCGGTTGCAGATCCAGCATAGGATGAACAGGATAAACAATGTATTCCATGAAAACAACGTTATACGTACATCAAGGTAAACATTTAAACAGGGGGCTTAGTACGGGTTTTGATAGTTTACGAAACTATATGAAGTTTCGTTTCCATCCAATACATTTACTGATAGGGTCCTTAGTTTTCTTCTCGTTATCGCGAGGGACGCTGCAACTAAATGTATGGAAGGAAACGAAACTTCATATGGTTTCGTAAACTATCAAAACCCGTACTAAGCCCCCTGTACTATTTGTGTTTAACCCCTGACTAAAAAGAGTAAGCAACAGTAATAAGTTAGAGGCCATGGTGTGTTTGTCTTTTTGTCTGTGGCCTCATAGCTACGGAATGGGTGCTCTGATTTCAATGCAGTTTTTTTTTTATGAAAAATGTTTGAGAGCAAAGAACCATTCTTCGCTGTGTTTGGTGGAAATGCTCTGGCATTTATGCAGCCGGAACCTTCAGTTTGAGGTCAAAATGTTATTTTTCGACGACATCAGGCCAGGCTCCAGGATCTGATGATGGCCAGTATAGGATGAACAGGAAATATGGTAATACTTTAGCTGAATCTTCAAATTTGAGTTTGAAAAAATAATACAGATAAAAAAATCGTTTTAATGGAACACTAAAAGTAGTCGGGGCTTCTAAGTGTCTAAAACATCCATGTAAAAAAAATTCTGTTATTTTTCCCTGCGGTCTCGAACACTTCTAGACAAGATAGCAAAGTTTTTTGAATATTTTTAGATTTTAAATAAACCAAATTCATTGTAATTTATAAAATATACAACAAGAATTGTACAGTGATAAACGTTGGCCAAATGCCAAATTAAATAGATTAATAAAAAACCAAAACTTACCGAACGAGTATTTCCATTGTAACAGCTAATAAATAATAGATCACCAACAGTAAAATTACACAGCAAATTAACAAACCAAATAAAACACCGTAGCTAAATAAAATCTCTCACCTCGCTCATTTATTTCAGATATCAAGCAAGTCGAAAAATACTTGAAATAAATATTTAGTGTGGTTTGTTGCAGATATATCCAGCAGACGCGTGCGCGTGTGCTGGGTGAGTAATGAATTATGTAAAAGGTTGAATACATTCATGAATACGAGGGTCATGTCACATTAGCATTTTTAACTAATTATGTATATTTTTATTTGCCCAGAAGTGTTAGTAAGGTGAGATTAAATAAAAAAAAGTGTAAATACTTACCAACGATGAGTTGGAGTCTGCCAATCCGATTGTTATAATGCCAGGGGGATGAGGAGATCCTATTTCTGAAGGAACGCTCCTTGGATCGGAGGCGGATGGGGGTCCCCAGCGACGGAAGCGGCGGGGCGAGGGGCCTTCCGAGCGCGTGTTGTGGGCATCTGGGGGCGACCTGTAAACCACGTGGCTTTCACTTTTAGCATTTACGATTTTACCTGATATTCTGAAAACAGCGACAAAGATGACCAACCGTTTTTTACCAGAAAGGCATACGATAAATGTTACCAAGCATTTATGGAGAAGAAAATGCAAAATGCCCACATTTTTTCCGGAAAACGACAAGTCTTGGAGGTAGCTAACTTCCGAGACTTATCGGATAAATTTAAGTGTTCGTCTTTATGGTCTAAATACTCGATGATTAAATTATTTTCCTACTATTTTAACTTTGCGTCAGTTATTTTAAATAGGTAAACTACCTATTACATGAGTTTAGATAAAGTAGTGCATGAAACTGCACGTAACTAGGTATTAAAACACTCGTGTGAAACTATTAAAAACCTCGCCACACTCATGTTTTAATAACTCCAGCAACAGTCTCAACCAATTCCAAATCTAAATCAGTTGCCTGCTTTCAAATATTATTCATCAGAACAATACAATTTAGAGACGGGGTAAAGTTAAATAATGAAGATATTAACTACATACACACATAAACACACGCCTTTTAAGTCCGGGTAAAATAATGGTAACTGTGACCATGCCCTTACCTCTTAAGGTTCAAGTTAATAATTGTTTCTGTTTTCATATAATATTATGTCTAATCAAAAGTGCTAATCAGCCTGTCCGCCACTAAAACACTGCTCTTAAGCTATCCAGCACTGCTAGGGCGCCTGAGTAGAATTTAGTTTGCTGCTATCTTGAACTTAATTGTAATCAATGCACTATTATCTAGGCCAGTGGTTCGTCAGTTTCTTATAATAGTAATCATTTATTCGCAGGATATTTAAAGTATATGGTTTCCAAATCACACCGACTTAAAGATAAATAAAAGACAGTAGTAGATGGTAAAAGACTCACCTTGGTTCACACGGCGACATGGTGCTGGAGGAGCTCTCTCCGTCCCGATGGAGCGGGCACTCCGGCTCGTGCTCCGAAGGCTGGCTGCAGTCGGAGCCTTGCGTGTCTTCGTCATCGAGGTCTATTGGAGGGGATGGGGTGTCCTGGGGCGGGTCATCGGTAGCAGTGACAGATGTGCCCTCCTTAATGATATAAAGTGTTTTTAGGGTTCCGTACCTCAACAATAAAAAACGGGAACCTTATAGGATCAGTTTATTGTCTGTCCGTCTATCTGTCTGTCTGTCAAGACCCTTTTTACCAGGAACGGCTAAAAGTATCAACTTTAAATGTTTACCAGATGTAAAAGTGTGTGATCTTATAGTGCTGTAAAAATATCAAGCTGCTACCTCAATGAATTAAAAAGATATGGCAGTTAATATCTTACTTTTGTATAGCAATCGTGAAAATGAAAATCCTCTAGGGTACTTCAAGTAAACTCACAGTTCTGAAATTTAGAATCGTAGGAGGATTTGTAACACAAATGAAGGAAACAATCTTAAGGGGCCAGCGGAGGATAAATTGCCCATCCAAACGCAATACCAAAATCATTTGAAATTCAAACATATTTCCAACATATTATGTAATTATTTAGATTTGGGTAGTATTTTTCTAGGTACATTGATATTTTTTTTAAATACATTCCTAAAACGAAATGTAAACGAAATCCATTTTGTATGTTTTTACGAATTATACATGTTATCTTATTTGTTACGTATTAAAAACAACGTACTTTTTTTTAATGTAGATATTGTTTGTTCAGGAACATAGCATATTATATAAGTTTCAGAATAACAACAAGATATGAAAAACATTTAGTTTTTATTCATCATTTTTGGTATTACGGAACACAAACCAATTTGTTACAACTTCTGAACGGCTCGTATACGGCCCAGGCCGATTTTTGCACTCGCCTCGAATAGAATTTGCGCGTGGCTTTCAGCGGCCCCTTAAATTGAGGAATTTGGATTGGTGAGGTTGGTAGTAAAAAGTGGCTGAAACTCGAAAAGGGTTCTTACGGTTTCTTAACAATTTACGGATCAGAAACAACAGGACGCGAGTCTCGCTCGCACTCTCTGTCGTCATGACGTAGAACCGAAATATGGTAAAGTGGCTGAGGCAGGCCACCGCCGCTCGCTCAAGGTCACGCGTTATTTACCTACATCTAAGCCGTTCCCCAAAGAGAACAAGTGACAGTTGGTTGTCGGGCGCACGCCTGAGCGGTCGCACAACAAGTTTCCCGCGCAAATATGACTTCGCGTGCATATTGTGCTGTAAATGGATGCAGTAGTCAAAAGACAAACAGAGACATATCATTTTTTAAATTGCCGAAGGACGAAGAAAGGTAAGTTATTTGATTGATGCACATTAGTTATTGTCTGTAGGGGCATATCGAAGTAATGCCTTTTATAGGTGTGATTTCATGTACATTTAGCATAGATTGCAATGATCTAGGTTGGATATAACTAAATAATTACAATTGAATTATTATTTACAATTTGAATTTTCTACCTACTTACCGATCTATTTACGTGCTTAATATGACTTTACTTCGGAATCGCTCTAAATTACTTATATAAGGACCTTAATACTTACCTACTTTATTTCTCCATAATAACAATATTGATGATAACAAACGGTAAGTACTTAAGTAATTCGTAGGTACAAGTCGACAACCCTAACGAGTTGCATCACTCCGCGCCAGACAGCGACAGAGTTACGTGTTAGGAGAGAGCCGCAATGTTTAGGTGAATACTGCGTTAGGTACAAAGCGCTTATGCGAGCTGAATTGCGCTTTGTTGCGTAATAGCAAGAGTCGCTATTTATATTTAAAAAATGGCGAAGTGAGTCTTCTTTACTTGTACTTATATTTATTCTGCGGCTGCGGCCAGTGGGTGAGTGATGGCTTACAATAGGCGGGGGCATGGAGCCGTCGGCGCGGCGGAAGTACTGGCGCGCGGTGGAGTCTATGTTCGGCTCCAGGTTGTTGCGGATGGCGAGCAAGTTCTCGCGGCTGACCAGGCGCAGCCACTCGCGTGCCGATGCCTCGTAGTTCTCGGTGATACGCGCCTGTTCATGTCAAACAAATATTTAATTACTCCTGCACCGTGCGGAATGAGCTTCCGCTGAGTATAGTTTTTTTTTTAAACTATTTCTATCTGCCAGGGGGCTTAGTACGGGTTTTGATAGTTTACGAAACTATATGAAATTTCGTTTCCATCCAATACATATACTGACAGCGTCCTTAGTTTTCTTCTCGTTTTCGCTAGGGGCGCTGTAAGTAAATGTATGGAAGGAAACGAAACTTCATATAGTTTCGTAAACTATCAAAACCCGTACTAAGCCCCCAGATTCTGATAACAATCCAATATTACACACACAGGTGACAGCTAGATGGTCTGATGTTTTTTTTTAATTAGGCGTTGGACGCGGATCTTGGACAACGGAACTCCATACTGACAGTGATATGGCTAATTTTTATCAACTTGCAGTTCCAAATACTAAGTTCATAAATATTTTTTCACTTCTCTTGCTCTTAAAGTCTGTTATTTTAAGAGACAATAATGCACGGCTTGATAATGCACAAGCCAGTAGCTTCCAATGATCAGGGTGTGGAATATTTGGTTGTACATAATCGACCGTACAAAATCGTCACATGGTGACGTACAACATGATTATGTACAGCATGTTTTTGTGACCACCTTGTGATTGGTCGAAATCAATAAAATAAATCCCTAGCCCCAAAGTTCCACCATTTATAAAATAAATAAAAATAAAGTCTGGCTGTGGATGGTGATTAGAGCACTTACAACGAAGGAGTCGAAGAGGCGCAAAAGCCCATCAAAACCATCCTCGCAGAAGCAGAGGAACAGCGTGCACAGGTCCGTGAAGAAGCGCGCGAACACGCTGTAGAAGCGAGCCGCGAACATGTCACTAGTCGCCTCTGACATGACGCACGCGATGATGGCCGGCAGGCGTGAGCGGGTCATCACGCGGACTGACGCCGTCGGGTCAATGTCGGCTGTTACACGAGTGATGTTAGGCTGAAAAATATATTACACTGTAATGGGTTGTGACGTGTCCACTCTAAAAACCCCTCCGTCTCCTCCAGTTGATGTCGTAAAAGCCGACTAAGAGATTACACCAGGGAATTTGCAGCAGCTTTCTCTAGAGTACAATTGCGACCACCAATCCGTCTGCCAAGCGTGATGACTATGGCAAATCCCCCCATTGTATTTTATGGTGCAGACTTCGTCCAGCAGTGGATGACTACCGGCTGATGAATGGGCACACCGATCAGCAAATTGAAGTGTCAATGGTCAGGTCATATAGCCCGCAGAACCAACATCCGCTGGAAAATAATGCTTCTAAATTGACAACCACGAACCGGACGACATATACGCCCCCACACTTAATGGACCAGAGATCGTACAGATAGCAGGAAATCGGTGGGGGAGTTTTAGCCTGCACTGATGTTATTTCTATGTCTATGATGTTATTTGTACCGCAGGTTCTTCCTGGCAACACCTGTGATCGGTTCTGCCTTGTAGGGACGTTTCAATTAGAAATAAATACAAATCATCAAATACAAAACACACAAACAACAACATAACAACAACCAAAACAAACAACGCAAAAACGTACAAATTAATACCTGGCTGCTACCTACATTACTTTTTGTAATTAGTACTGATTAAATAACCTAGGTAGATTCGTAACAAAACGATATAGACTCGCGATAGCACCAGCATAAACCTTAATGGTTAGCAAATAATTATTATGTAAAAATTGTTTAAGTCTAATAATGTAGAATAAATTTTAAAAAACTTATTTCTGTGTTATTTTAACTAAACAATTAGTTACAAGCAGACTCTAGCATACAATTAGAGTTGGAGCGTATCAGTAGTACGAGAGCCGCAAGAGCAAGAGCAGACATCTCTGCTTGCACACATTGTTAATGAGCCTGTGTCACCAACCGTATTTTATAATGTGTCAAACTCGATGGCGCATTCACCAAGCACTAAGGTCCGACCGAGGCACGATTTTTTGTCTCGGCCGAGACCGAGACCGATGCCGAGAATAAAATAAATTTTCGGCCGAGACCGAGAATTTAAAAAGTATAAAAAAAAACAAAATATTACTTGGAAAGCAAAACTTTAATAGGCTAATAATTAAAATTAAACAAATTTATATTATAATTTAGGAAAAGTAACTTCTCTGCATTTTCACCACTTAAATTGTGACGCCTTTCGTCCAGCTTTACTAAACAGTTGCTCACTGGCGACACTTGTTGGTGGAGCAGACAAAAACTTGATAGCTGCTGGTTTTAGCGATTTGTACCGAGAAGAATGCCACTGAACGTGATTTTGCACAGCACAATTATAAAAAAACAATACAAGATTTACTAAATCACCGGCTAAATATTATTAAAGATGGTGCTAAAAGAAAACGAGAACGTGAAGTCAAAAAAGTTGTTTGTTCATAAACGAAAAGAGTGAAATGAATTTGAATTTGGTTGGTCAGTCGCTTGCCGGTATTCAGCCAATAACAGAGAACCGCGCTCAGGTGGCGCAACGCGAGGCGCTAAGACAGAACGCGCGTTTTTTTTTAATATTGTTCTTCTATGCATGCTGGCTGCGTCGTCTCGGCCATGGCCGAGATTTTCTAAATTTTTTGCCGAGACCGAGACCTAGACCGAGACAGTCATTTTAGCCGAAAATGGCCGAGACCGAGACCGAGATTTCGGTCGGACCTTACCAAGCACCATGCGCTGTACCTGACTCGGCTCTCTAAACCCTAATCACTTTTTGCACATTATGACAGATTTTTTCTTTTTGAGTGTTACTCACAAGAAAACGCTCTTTCAAATTCACTGATTTATGTTTTTAGAATTAATAACTAAAAAGAAGAGCAGAGAGATTGGGATACCGAAGTGCAATATTCTGATTAGTATTTGGTGCGTCGATGGTGCGCTCTAATACGCGTTGGACGTAGTTGCGGACACGGATAAATGCGAACTCGGCAGTCTTAATGTTAGCTTTTTGAAGAAAATATGCTTGAAGAAACTTACTATACTGCGTAGAAAGTCCAAATTCTGTGCAATGACGCGCTCAGTGACTGATTCGAATGTGTTGGTGCGGCCTCCGCTCTCGATAGCACGCTCCAACATGCGTTGAGCGTAGTCGCGGAGCTGCATTCGGATGAACGCAAATTCAGTTGGCATTGGAGTAGGGTCATTGGGACTCTCATTCAATGGGTCCAAGAATAAGTGGCGTGCCTGGAAAAAAGTGTTTTCTTAACTTTTGTTGATTCGTTTTTAGGTCAAGTTTGATTTAATGACAGAACTAGTAGAAATAAAAGAGGGGCTGTCCCCCACTTGATCGAAAACAGAGTTTTATGGTGCATACAATTGGACAATGTCTTGTGTCATAATTATATCTTGTACACACTCAAAAAACCCATTTTTACCGAGTATTAAACTATGCCATTGATGGTCCTGATATTACAATCGCCATTAGGTGTTAAGTCTTGATAGTGTATATAGACTGTAAAGAACACTTCTTCCTAAGGACCATAATATCTACAAGAAACACTGACCTTAAGCTTTTACAGTATATCCACCACTTTTAGCACTTTGCTGCCAAAATTGTATGAAGCAACATAAACCAACATACAACATACGAAGCCACGGGTGGATTAAGGCCCAGAAATCAGACTCAGTTATATCTCACAGATTTCAGTTAGATATTCAACATTTTTAGTTTTTTTCTAAATTAAAATATATTTTTAAATAAAACTAATTAATTAAATTAAATTTCTGTTAACCAGAACTTTATAATGTACAAAATGTACTTGTATGCAAAATTTTGAGATGCCGAGCGAAATATTTAGTATAAAGAGCCTACTTTGTTATTTGTTGTTTGTTATTTAGATATCCCCTTTAAAGAGATCTTACACAAAGAGGTACACTGAATCAAAAGATGTGTTTTATTAGAATTCTGCTCCTTAAGTATAATATACTACTGAACTTACAATAGTTATCATGAACGCGTTCAATTGTCCTTCTTCACTAATGGGCCCACTGAGCAGACGCATCATAACAGCCATGTGTCGCTGAAATGTTACAAACACAAGTTAATTTAAAAAAAGCTTCTATTTTCAGTGTTTCAATTAAAATTTGAAAAACGGTAAACTTATGTTTCTCCCAGTCTAGTACACATGTGAAAAAAAAATGGAATAAATAGACAGATAATTTTCTTGAATTCAGCTATAAGCCGGAGTAAGTGAATATACAATTTTCAAAAAATATTTTTTTTGGAAATAAATCCAAGAGAAATGTTTTTATGGCTTAACTTTTGAGTTTTGGATTTCTGAACTGCTCTTGTTTACCTGAACTGGATAAAAATAGGTAATCTGCCACGACGTAAATGGCAGGTTAAAAAACATCTCATTTTATTTTATTTTATTTTATTTTATTTATTTCACAAAATCCACAGCTCTTAAATTGTACATGCTAAATCTAACAAACTTTACCTAAAGCCAATAACGGATTTACATTTTTTAACAATAGATACGACTGTCACTAGATGACTTAACTTATACAAAACCTTATAAGGTATGTGCAGTATGTTGTGTTGTTTGAAAGTATGATACATAAATCTGTGTAAACATAATACTTAAATTAAATATAAATACATAAATAAATAAATAAATAAAAATACAATAAAAATACAATATGGATACTTGGATAGACACTCATGAGTCTTCTAGTATTTTAAGGATGTCTCGTTTAAAGACATCCTTGCTACTGTGAAAGATATCAGCTAGTACAAATTTTTGGTTATAACTCCTATGTAGCCGACTAACAAGCGAGTTTTGTGCATAATTCGTGCCGGTATGTTTGACAGCAAATAGGTTAGTATGCCTAGTTCGAGTTCTTGGGGCGCAAAAGCGTAATATTTCAGACAACAGTTCCGAGCAATCTATATAGTTATTACAAATGCCGTGCAGAAAAGACATGTCAATAAGACTCCGTCGACCTTCAAGCGTCATGAGGTGGTGATGAACGCACGCTTCCTGATAGTCTGTCAAACTCTTAAAACATCGATAGTTTAGGTGTTTTACAAATTTAATCTGTATATATTCCAAGCTTTGAACATAGGTTAAGTAACGAGGGTTCCAAATGGAGCTACAATACTCAAGAATGCTTCTTACGTATGCATAGTACAAAACCTTCAGACAATTCAAATCAGAGAAGGGGCGACTGACACGTAGTATAAAACCCAAAGACTTATAAGCTTTACTAACAATTGCTTCAATGTGACCTGAGAACGTAAGTTTGGAGTCTATTTGTACACCGAGATCCCTAACAGAATACACTTTACTAATTTTAATATTATTGATAAGATAATCAAACTTAGTTGGGTTTATTTTCCTTGTATAAGAAACAAAGGAACATTTACTTAAGTTTATATCAACACGGTTGTCTGCGTAGTAGTGCCCTAGTCTGACCAAGTCTTCCTGGAGCCTCATGCAGTCAACATGATTGTTTACTTTCATATAAATTTTTGTGTCATCTGCATACATAAGAAAACGTGCATGTTTGAAACATTTACTCACATCATAAAGATAAGACGCATACAGAAGAGGCCCCAAAATGGACCCTTGTGGGACACCTGAGGGTAATTTAACAAAGTTCGAACAAAAGCCCCCAACCACAACAGCCTGAGAGCGGTTACGCAGATACGACTCCATCCATCTCAGCAAGTTGCCATGGATACCGAGTTCATAAAGCTTACGCAAGAGTATGACGTGATCTACACGGTCAAAAGCTTTTTCAAAGTCCGTGTAGATCACATCCACTTGCGAGCCACCATCCATGCCACTCGTTATATGGTCAATAAAAACTCCTAGATTAGTAGCAGTGGAGCGACCTTTCATGAAACCATGTTGTTCTTTAGGTATTGAAGAAGATATAATGGGGTAGATACGATTGTGGACTACCCTCTCAAACATTTTACTTAATACATTAAGTATAGAGATGGGACGATAGTTTTCAACTGAAGTCCTAGGACCTTTTTTATGAATAGGTACTATATGAGCTTTCTTCCAGGTACTAGGAAAGTATCCTTCTTGAAGACATCTATTAAAAATGCAGGACATTGGAACAGACAATGATTCAGCACATTTGACAAAGAAGACCGGTGGTATATTGTCACAACCAGCTCCCTTTGATATATCTAGATTTTGAAACATAGTAAGAATTTCCTCCCTACTTACATCAATTTGATGAATAATATTTGAATTTAAATTATTATCAATTAAGTCAAAGGTGTATTGATCAGCTGGAGAACTAAAATTTCTTTCAAAGAAGGAATTAAACGCAGAACATATATCAACCTGAGTATTTAATTTACTATCATCATACGTCATATGCTCAGGGTAGGTAGACCTAATTTGCCTCTTAGATTTTATATAAGACCAGAAAAATTTTGGATGAGCTTTAATTTTTTGTTGTGAAAAATTTACATATGAAATATGACATTCAGCTTGTAGCAACTTTTGCTTTTGTCTAAGGTCAGCAAAATGAGCATAGTCATTAGGATTGCGGAAACACTTCCAATCTCGATGAGCCCTAGACTTTTCATTGATAAGTCTAATCAGAGCTTTGCTATACCAAATAGGATAAACATATGTACCACAACAACGGACTTGAGGAACATAAACCTGTATAAGATTTTCTAAAATTTGATACATATGATGTACAATATCCTCAACATTATTGTCTTTAATTATAAATGACCAATCTTGTTTATTAATTAATTCATTTATACTATCAAAGTCACCACGGTTAAATTGATATTTTGTACGAGTTTGAGGCTTAAGTGCAGGAATCAAAATGTCAGTTGCTGTTATAAAGAAGGAAGGATGAGCAGAGTCCTCCTTTACAAGCGGCTTCGAAGATTTATAAATAGTAACTGGAGAATCCGTGAATATGAGATCCAAGGTATTATTACTCTTATTTAACAATTTATTACACTGGGAAAAACCAAGGAAGCTAGTCTGGGCTATGATATTCGATGCCATGTGCTGAACTTCTACTAGTCCCTGCTTCTTGATAATGGGCTCATCAGATATCCAATCAATGCATGGTAAATTAAAATCACCTGCAATTATAAAGTTATCATTAGAGCGAGTACCATGAATTTGTGATAATGAATCGATGAACGATTGAGTTCTTGACGGAAGAAGAGTATCGGGAGGTATATAAGCAAGTGCAATATGCAAATCGCGCGCAGACCCGAGTGCTCGCGAAGATATAGTTACCCACATACATTCGGGATCATGTGACTGCCACTCGAGTCTCGAGCGAGCTTGCAAATGCGGCGCACATAGAACCATTAAACCTCCGCCCAACGATTGCCTATCATTGCGAAATACAACAAATCTACCATCGCTAAGCTCAGAATCAAGTACCCCGTCACAAAGCCAAGTCTCCGTTATCAATACTACATCCACATCCAATAACAATAGATTATTATAGAACTCAATAGTCTTAGTCCGAAGTCCCCTAACATTTTGATAGAAAAGTTTTAATTGATTGATTTTATTAATCATTATGACTAACAAGGGCATATCCACACTTATAAGTTGAAAAGTTAATTAAATGTAGAACAACGCAAAGATTATCCTCAAACAGGCTATTCGCTATTCTGTAACTATAGGCACAATACACAATACAAAAAGTAGCACAAATTACTTCTCGATGTGAAAAGTATATACAAAAGAAAACAAGTAAACAAGTAGTCCGACCAAAATAAAATATTAAGTTATGTAAACCTTGTTTTAGTTTATGAGCGTGTATTGAGGGATGAGAGTTTAAAAAGTGTATAATTCTAGTGTTTATGTTATGAGTGTTTAAAAAGTAATCAACATTATAAAAAACGTATACATATACTACAAAACAATATAATATAATAAATAATAATAAATAATATATAATAATAATATAAATAGTGTAAATACTATTTGTGTGTAGTTGGTCAAATGTGTGCACGTTAAGTGTGTAACATACAATGTTGTAACATACCTTGCTATAACACACATTTTTGTAACATACCACATTGTTGTAACATAACTGTACTCTTAGAAAATAAGCTGTCACAAGTCAAGCTATCTTTAAAAGGTCTGACGAAGAGTTTATGGGGATTGCAGGGGAAGTATCGTTCCTTCGAACATAAATTCTGCAGTTTTTTGTCCAAATATACTTGTAATTTACCTCCTTTGCTTTTTGCTTGCATGAGTTCAGAAGCATCTTACTTTCTTTTGTTAGGTGCTCATTTACAAATATTTTGCTAGATTCACTGCCGATCCCCAAATCCTTGGCTGTCATAGCACGGTGTTTACGCGCGGCGGCGATAATCTGGTCCTTAACTATACGTTCCCGCAGGCGCACGATGACGGAGCGCGCTCGAGCAGCGCTCTCGGCGCGCCGCGGCTGGACTCGGTGGGCGAACTCCAGGTCTGATGGCTCGATGTTTATTCCAATGTGCTTTGTGACTTTCAACACTAGCTCTGAAGTAATCTCATTTTTACCCTCCGGAATACCAGTGATCTCGACATTCTGCATTCTAACCCATTGCTGTTGCTTCAGGCTTTCATCCTCTAAAGCCTTGACACGAGTCATGCAGGCACTTAAATCACCCTTAAGGGTTTTATTCTCAACCTTAAGACATTTCAGCTCAGAAGAGGTACTGCCTAGAAGTTTCTTGAGATCCACAATTTCATTTTTGAGGTCATCATATTGAGTGCTGACATACAAAATTGACTCTTGAAAGCCTGTGCACTGATTGTGTATGGTCTTGAGTTGCTCTGATACTGTTCTCTTGATTGTGGCCTCAAGCATAGTTTGCATCTCTTGCCTCATCTCGTTGTTCCAGATGTCTCTAAGCACTTCCTCCGTGACATAGTCCACAGCACGCGACGACGATAAAGTCGGCGGTTCCGGCTTTTTACGCAACGAAAATAAAATTAATGCTTGTTGGGTTCGTCTGGAGAAGTACTATCACCACTACTAGTGGAGTGTAGTAGTATAGTACTATTTCTGACACAAAGCATTTATGTGATCATTGCTGTGTTCCGGTTTGAAGGATTTGGATGCTGGTGATATTACAGGCACATTCGATTTTACATCAGATAATTTGCGTCTCTAACAGAAGAGCAGAAAAGCAACGTCAGCCTCGCCATTGTAATAAGGATAAGCAAATAAACAGATACCGGTGAGAATACGGGATTCCTGTTCATGAGCACATCGATGTCCGGGGCGGGCGGCCTGGAGGCCCGGGCACGCTCTTGAGACTCTGCTTGCTCTTGATAATGCTCCCTAAAACATAAACACCATAAAAGTTCATCCGACTTTTTTCTTATATTTTAGTGCCTCAACTAACTCGCACAGTGGGTTATGGAGAGAGCTATTCTCGAAGTTTCACTATGTGATGAAACCGAAACAAGGAATTCCGTTGAAGAGCCAAGACATATCTCAGAATTAGCCAGTTGAGCAAGTAGTGAAACTCCGAGAATAGCTCTCTCCATAGCCCGATGTGTGAGAATCATCTAATCAAGCCAAGCCGTGTTTGTTGCCCTGATTTTTCTAAGCTTGGTCGTGTTAAAACACGTGTAATTTTAGTTTATAAGACGATTCAGAATGATACATGTGATTTCAATGAATAAAATACTTTGAGCTTGTGTATGAGGCCACTAGTTAGCGACCGAGTCGCGGTGCCGTAAGTAATCACTGGCCACACGCATTGGCTTGATCTGATATTTGATTGATTTTACCACAGTAGGGAGTTTTTTTTCAAAATAACTTTGCTGGTCACAAAATAAGGTATACTAACCTGCGCTCTTGCAAATGACGACGCGCGTGTGCGCTGTCGCAGTGCATGTATCTGTCGTAGACCATGCATGCCATGGCGAACGAGTGCGCGCGGTCGTTTGTACGGCGACGCGCATTGCGGATTGGAGCTAAGACAATGATAATGATATAACCTATTAGATAATTACACCAGACCACAGACACTATAGGCTGGCACATGACTTCAGAACATCATCGGAGCGTAAACAATCAGAGGCCCATTCTCTTATTTAAAAAACATTCCAGTCATAATATAATCTCGTGTCAGTCGCACTGTCACGTAGTAACTATTACTTAATCTTCGCATGCATACGCGAATATTAAGAAATAGTTACTACATGACAGTGCGACTGACACGAGACCATGTCTAACCGGCTGCATGTTTCACATAACACCCATCCAGTGTTTAAAAGTCATGTTCTTCAAACCTAATCGATATCCTACAGAAATACCTTACCTAACATCTGGCCTCCTAACTGATAGAAAGCTTTACATACTCCAGCTAGTTAAAAAAACATAAATCTCTCTTTTATGATGCTGAGAATGATAAGATCGAAATAAGAAGAGCGCTGCTCCATAAGTCACAGTTAAAACTACATTTGCTAAGAGACAGTACTAAAACAATCATCCTACCTCTATAATTTGATAAACAAATTAGCAATCTATCTGTTAGCATATTATATTAATATTGCAAAAATTCGCTCACTGAATGGCTTTATGATGATTATAGAGAATATGGTGCAAGCGATTATGTTTGTTAAACATTAAACACATACCTATAACACACTCACACTTCATCACACTTTTTAACGAACTTTCTTAGCGCATTTTGTATGTATGTTACTTTTATCTTGTTTTCTTTTCACAAATGTTTATTATGTTTATGTACTTTGAAATATTGAAACTATATTTCAATGGCTATAGAAGAGCGGGATCTTGTAACACAAGCAAATATCTGCTTAAAAAGAGATTCCAAACCCTGAAGTAAAATTACATACAATCTTGTCTTAGCACAACAATATGTACTAAGTTACAGAATTTTTTTTTTATGGTTTAGTATTTCGTCGAGCTCAAAAACTAAACTGGGCGATTTCTTAAGAGGAGTTTACCGGTAGCTAGCAAAAGAGCGCTTGCACGCTAAAAAAATTTGCTTATAATTTGGATATTATTTCTTCAAACTAAACCAAATTATGTACACGTGATCAGTAGGTACACTAATATCTAGACCCGCCTTAGTTTCTTATAAAATGATATGGTTACCAAATAATGAATTTAATAAAACAATTTTTTTAAAACTTACCACTGGTCTAGGTATTAGTTTACTAATCATGTGTACAAAATTTCATGACTTTGTTCTCGTACAAAACGCCCGTAGCCGCCCTACTGGTAAACTTTTAACGTGTTGTTGAATCTGGTGAAAAGTTACATTGTTAGGCTTCTTTCCCAATAACTTTCGACACGAAATATTGTTTTGTTTATTCATCACGTTTTCCTCTACGACATAGTATTGCGGAAAATATCAAGTTGTTTCGTATTTAATATACAATATAATATTCCATACCATGGAAACACGCTTCTTAGGACGAAATAAAAATTCTCCTTTCAATTTGTAATTTAACGTAATTATTGTAAAATCACAGGAAATAGATGACCTTGAATGTAGTATTTCTATTATTTACATTTAACCATACATAAACACAATAAAACACGGAAAAGTGCGAATAAGACATTTTGTATATAACAGTTGAGTACCTACCTACAAAATTTATTAGCACGCTCCTAAACTAGAATAAATTGCTTACTTGCAAACCTAACAATCAATTGATGATTTTCGCTGATGGTTAAATTACTATATTCAACTATTGAAGTCAAAAAATGCGTCGAAATCAGTTTTTGCGATATTTATTTACCTGTGATTCCACATTGTTACTTTGGACTGACGAGACCATTAGCAGCTGTTAAATACAATATAGTAAACTGTATTTAAAAAAGTTGATTTTAATACTATTAGTGCAGTAAGTATAAATAAAAATGTGTTTTTGGTTGTTTTGGTTAGTTAGTAAATCATTTTAAATACTGTGATCTCAAGCATACCTTGCCATTGCTGCCGGTGTTCTGCGTTACTATCCTGACTCTGGTCTGGCCCTTGGTTCTGGTTTTGGCCTGGATTTTGGGTCTGACCTCGATTCTGGGTTTGCCCTTGATTCTGGGCTAGACCTTGACTCTGGGTTTGCCCTTGATTCTGGGTTTGCCCTTGATTTTGGGTTTGCCCTTGATTCTGGGTTTGCCCTTGATTCTGGGTTTGCCCTTGATTCTGGGTTTGCCCTTGATTCTGGGTTTGCCCTTGATTCTGAGTTTGCCCTTGATTGTGTCCCGGTGTTTGCCCTTGGGCTCCAGGTCGATTTTGACCTTGTAAGAGCAACGCATCACCAATGTTTTGACGCAAAACATTTGCAATAACGTTGTGCAGTATTTCTGTAGTTGGTCCCGCACCCGGGTTCGTGAGTAACGGGGTAACATACACTGTTTTCGAAATTTAAAATAAAAAGGGTTAAATTGCATTTTTATTGAAAAATAAACATTAAACCTAATATTAGTATATTCTTGCTATTGCTTGGTTTTATAACACGCGAAGAATAATTGTTCTGGCTACACCATTTAAATTAGTTTATCAAAAGCAACAAATAATAATAATAAAATAATAAATAAACTTATTATAAAAAGCAGGATAAACCTAATATCTAGGGTAGATTTGACATTACCTACTCATGACCTAAGGGTGAGGTCAGAGTATAGAATGTTCGTACCCTCGTTCTCAGATTCAGCTGACTTAAGAAACTAGCAATGTGAGAGACTACAGAATTATTCATTAATGTTTAAGGCTTAAAGAAATCTTGAATTCTGGTTACTGTTGGTTCAATGATTTAGCACTGATTCAGGGGTGTGATTATGTCATCGTAATTCCAGGCCGAGGGCTGATGACTTATAAGTTGTTCACTTGGTTCCTTAACGATTCACTGGAACCGGTTGGACCGGTTCAAGGAAATATGAAAATATAATAAAAAGATAAGAGCTTTAAGAAGTATGTGTGATGGTGTGAGGTTTTTTCAAGAATACCACTGAACTTGCTAGTGGCCCATCTCGTGTTAAGCGATAACCCCTGTCTATTACAACTGGAAACCCTTAGGTCACATCCACTTAGAACGCGCCATACGTGGCATTACACTGCACCCTTCATCCTGAGGGATGAAGTCTGTTATGAAGGATAAAGGCATGTGCCTGTAATTTCACCGGTACTTACTTCTTCAAACCGAAACACAGTAATGCAAGCATTACTGCTTGGCAGCAGAAATATTAATCATGGTAGTACTTCCCCGGGCGAACTCTTTCACAAGGGGATCTAATACTACCAAAAACCCTTCGACGATTTGGCCATGTATAGGGAATGAACGAAAGAAGGTAGTCGAAACAAGTACATAAGGCGAAATGAATGGGACAGTTAAAAGGATAAGACCTAGTCGAAAGTATTCTGACCAAACCAGAAAAGTTCTGGTGAAAGGCTAGGTCAAGAGTACTCTGAGAACTAACTGAGACTCCAGAAAAATTGGATATTTGAAAAGTAGACACTTCCGCGAAATGTCTTGTATGAAGAATGTAATGAGAGTGAATGAGGCGAAAGCATACCAAATGGAAATCCGTGGTCCTTATCACTCCGGGAAAAGGTGCGATTTTATGTATATAAAACTACGTTTATAGATTATGAAATAAGAAATCACAGAAAATGTTAGTATGAACTAAACGTATTATTGATTCATCATATGCACCAAAACCATATCAGCTACAGGCCCCTTATTACAATGTCATAGTTCAATGAGAATCCTGTAGTCTCACATCGCTAGATAGTACGATACATACCACCGTGTTCATTGAAGTCTCCATCGATGGGAGTGCCGGGTATGAACCCACCGGGCATCTCATCCATGCTCATTACTACTTCCACTCCGCCGCCGTGGGTCAGCCCACGCAACAAATTCTCAAGATCTGGGGCAAGGAAATGCATACTTACAAACTTAGTCTCAAGCATCTGAGTTAGATGAGATATGAGGGTATACTAATAAATTTATTCATATTTCTTCGTAAAAGGGTTACAAAGATAATGATAAACTATGGAAATTTTTGTTGGTAGAAACTGAAGACTAGTTTTTTCATAAAAAACCTTTAATGCTGGTCGCTAGTTCCTCACTCCGCGAATTGTACATAGGATGGCACCCCATGGGGGAATAAAGTGGTGAGCCTATGTATATGTATACATATAATGAATGGAATGCAGTTGTGGGACTATTTTCACGATTGCATTCCCTAATACAGTACACCATATTTGCAAGCCTTTTATCTTTATTTGTAACACTGATAAAATGACAGAGGCAATTCTAAATAAAGCGTCTGGCGTGCAGAGCACTCTTTTTGCAGTGAACATTCCATATGTGACCAGTTGCAAACCCATCGCAGTTTGTTGTAATTTTAACCGTAGGTAGACCAATCAAAACCAACAGGCAGGTATCAGATCTTACTCTCAATATATCTCTACGAATCGGACCTCAAGAAAAAGCAAACTTGAATCTGGAGATTAAATTATGAATCAATATATGTGTAATGTGGAGCTTTTGCCTGATTTGACCAGCTGATTTAGGGAATCAGGCAGATTAGGGAAAAACTAACGTAGTTAAAAAAAACCAGCAGCACAGATTATTATCCATGATGATGTTATAGGCATCCTTTTCTCCGGAGTGCGACCACAGAAACTATACTAGTAGTAAAGTAAATGTCTTACCCATGAGAACACGAGGACGTCCTGCTTCAACGCCCCCCGCCCCACCCCCAGGAGCGTGTGCGTTGTCGTGCACGTGTGCGTGATCGTGCAGGTGTGCGTGATCGTGCAGGTGTGCATGATCGTGCAGGTGTGCGTGATCGTGCAGGTGTGCGTACGTGTGGCTGTGTCCACGACCACCCAGGGCGTGCATGTGTGCATGAGAGTGCATGTGTGTGTGCACTTGGGTGTGGCTGTGCCCAACACCGCCACGAGTAGACGGCACACTGCGACTGCGGGGGCCCACCCTGTCGCTAGCAGCGGCTTGTTCTTGACCGCGACCGCCCAGTAGGGTTTGGCCGAGGAAAGTGCGCGCTGGATCGCCGGGTTGAGTTTGAGCGTTCGGAGCTTGAGCTTCGGCCGTGGCAGAAGGCTGAACCGGGGCGGAGGCCGGGGGCGGAGCCGGAGCTGCGGGCTGAGTCGGAGTGGACGGGGCCACAACTGGAGCCGACGCCGGAGCTTGTGTCGTTGCTTGCTGCGCCGCCGCTGCGAGATCTTGCTGTGCCTGCGCTTGGTGCAGATTCGAGGCAACAGCAGCCAGTCCGTTGAGCAGGCTGTTGTCCAGTGGGATCGCGATGTGCCCCCTGGTCTCGATCTCGACTTGGTAGTGAAGCGGGGTGGAGCCGTCCGCGGTGGGGCGGGTGAAGGTTCTTGTGGTAGTGTGGACGGGCGTGCGGTCACTGGACGCCGCGCGGTGCACGTTGAACGTCTCTCGGGAGGTCTCGAAGCGTCCCGCGGCCGCAGCGGCTGGGGCCGGGGTCGGCGCTGGTACCGAGCCGTTGCCGGGGCTGGTGCCGGCGGCGCGCGCGGGCACTGGCCCGCCGCGCCCATCGCCCGTCATGGGGCGACGACCGGTCGTTGTCACCACATTGATGTGAGCCTGATATAAGATAAGTATATAACAATAAAATTGGTTACGTTGCTATTTTTGAAGCTTACATTTTTCATATCATCATCGTGATCAAGCAGCCTTTAGAATTGGCAGATGCCGCCTTTTCTTCTATAATAGCCCAATAAATATTTAATTAGCATGTTCTCCCTGCAATAGCACCAACTTTCACCCATTTCCACAATAGTTAAACTATCTGTCTTCCATCCACTATACAATAATGTTTTTTTTTATTCTAATTGTAAAAGGGCCTTTTACTATTGATTAATATAGCCCCAGTTATGCCTCATAAAGGTTCAGGTTAAGCCTGTGTTTGAAAATAAATGACGTGAAATAAAAATAATATTATATTTATTTCAGGCTAAATGGGAAATGTACAATAAATTATACCTAAACATTAAGCCCATAGAAATTTATACCTTATAGACTAACATACATATTTTATACCTAAAAACTTATTTCATGATTACACGTTAAAACGGCGACGCGTAGCGCACCTGTGCGGTGTCTTGTTTCAGGCGTCCAATGACCTTCCTGAATTTGACTCCCTTCGGCCAAAACTCCTTACTCATGAATGTCGATAAACGGTCAGTCAGCCAGCACTCCCACCATAAAATTAATATAATTCACATTATGACGACTCCAACTTCTCGACTCAAGGTGAGCCCGGTCTTCTGCTTAAGGTACTCCACCACCCCTTCGGACTTCACCCGAAATGTACCCGCGACAGGTACAGCAGAGTGGTGAGTGCCTCCACACGCATCAAGCATTGCACGCAGCAAGCCTTTCCACTCTCGATGAAGCCCATCCCTGATGAAGCTGGCCTTTCTACGGACATCGGTCCGTAGAAGGACCAGCAAGCAAAGCGCCACGTTTGGGTTTATGGCGGCTCTGATTTATCCCTTCATTTTTTGCCTTAATCACGTTGAGGGGTAGACGTGACACGTAACGGCTCGACCGGCGCCGGCTGAGCAGCGCGTGCGACCGCTCCGCGTTCATTTATTTATGTATTTAAAGTACATTGTGACGACCTCTGTGGCGCGGCGGGCGAAGGTTACGGCGGGTTGCGGGTTCGATTCCCGCCTCGGGACAAATATTTTTACAAACTACAGATATTTGTTCAGGGCGTGCTGGGTATTTTCTAAGTATAATAAAAAATATCAATCTATGTAATGTATTGAATTAAGTATATCAGTTATCTAGTACCCATAACACAAGCTCTGCTTAGCTTGGAGCTAGATAATGTTGTGTGAAATGCCCAGCATTTATTTATTATTTATTTATTATTGGTGTTTGCTAACATCAAAAAACTATACATTTTTGTATTACAATCTTATTCATAAAACATGTGTACGTGACCTGCATCGGTAGCGGATGGCGGGTGGTGGAGGGCGGATCAGACGTGAGGCGAGGGTAGCGCGGGCCCACGTGGTAGACGATGTCACTGATGGCATGGTATCCATGAGCGAAGCTGTGCATTATGTCGCAGATCATAGTCACTGTGCGTTGACGCTGCTCCCTTTCTGGTACCGGATACTGGAATGTTATAAAACAATGTTAGCTGCACTCCATCAAAAAACGGAACAGAACATTATACATAGTATTGTGATTTAAAATTTTGGCCAAATTTCCAAACTACGGTTCGATACCCGACACCGAGCACGCCACTGCGGACGCGGGCCGCACGCGTTGGTTTGCCATAGCTTTAGTTCCAGTGGAAAAACATGAACACCTTTTTCTTCAATGAATCAAACCCTAGTTTGTAGGATTTGGATCTTTCACCAGTAAATCACAATATGTATAATGTTCTGTTCCGTTTTTTTGACAGACTGGTTTGGCCTCAGCCTAACCCGAGGTCACAGAGCCGGAAATAAGTATAAAGGCCCTTCAGCTCCTGCTGAATACTAGTTAGCAGTAGCTTTACTTACGTTAACAGCGGTCAAATCACGCAGCATGGTGACATACTGGGCTCGGTACGGCGCGAAATCATCATGGAGCAAGTCCAGATCTTCTAACAGCTGGCCAAGATCACGCGGTCGGGAGTAACGAGAGCGAAAAGCTCTAGCAGCGCGGTGCCTAAAACCGTTACATTATTTAATATCTTCTGCCCACGACTTCGCTGGTGTGGTAACTACTATTCTTTGTCAGCCAGAAGATATCCACTGCTGGATGTGGCCTACCCCATAGCATGCATAGCGTGCAATAGGGGGATTTGCCATAATCAACACGCTTGGCAGGTAGATTGATGATCGCAGTTTATATTAAGTACTCAGGTGGATGCCTGCCCATCCCCTGGTGTAATCCCTTAGTCGCCTTTTACGACATCCACAGGAGTTATTGAAGATTTCCGTGTCGCATATTACTTATGTGAACAATAATAAATGCTATCAATTTAGTATCCACAAAAATTGCGGAGTCCAAGAAGGAAGAGGAAGGTACAGCACTCCAAGGAATACTCGAATCACCCCCATGCGTTCGATTTTCTTTTGTTTAGAAGTTATGGCTATTTTTGTATGGCATTTTTCACCGATTCCTAAATAAGTGATATTCTAAGAATCAAAGTTTGTGTCATTAAGCCGTTGAAGTGCCCTAATGAAATTTACAGGATAAATAGCCCATGAAATATGGAAGGTTTTAAGGTATATATATATTATTCTTACATAATTCTAGTAAATATTTACAGAATAACTAAGATTTTATCTATGAATTCAGCCAGGGAATGTCATCACCATCATTATCATAATTATCATCATCATCATCAGTCTGTAGTAGTTCACTTCACTGCTAATGTCAACAAGAAAACAACACGAACAACCCGCATAAATAATAAGCTGGTAATTATCATAGCTATTTCAGTCATGGGCCAAGTCCCTACATAACTTTTTTACTAGGTCTCTAGAGTCAGCAGTATCTCAGTACAAGTGTGGTGAAAGGATAAGAGTGCGCTTCTAAGGGAGACTCTTTTCATGCACATTTCCTTACTAACCTGTGAGTAGCGCGACCGCCGGAGGAGGGTTCATAGTTGTCCTCCTCAGCTTCCTCTCTTTCAGCGGCCTAAAAGATACATAACAGTTACATACATAGTCCCCATACTAGGATTCCCTGTGTCGTGGTTCCTGATAACTACGATTACCATGGTACCACAATACCCAGACCCGGAACAAATATTTGTAGATCATGCAAACATTTGCCCCGCAGCGGGAATCGAACCCGCACCTCTTGTGTCTCAGGCGATTACTTGCCCCCTGCACCACGGAAGTCGTCAAGCCAGATGCAAGTTGGATTTTAAAACTTTTTTTAGTGTTCCTACCAAAATTGGAGAAACGGAAAACATATAGAATCACCTCTGACCGTCCATCCGTCTGTCACACGCTATTTCCTCCGAAACGATTCAACGTACAAACTTGTGGCGAAGTGGAACCACAAGAAAATTTGTTAATTAGATTTAATGATTATATTAATTCTTCAACCTTATTTGTTATACCTTATAAATTAATCTTAATAATGTATGTAATTAATAATTAAGACCTTGGTTCTAAACGAATCTCCTTATTTCGGATTTTATCTGGATTATAGTATTTCACTCGCACCTAGCCAATTAATTTATGACTCTAAACATTTCTAGGGTAGCTCAAATGAACCTGAACATTTTTTGTGTTATTCAAAACATATTCAGATTTGTCAACAAGATTATATAAAAGTGTCACAAAAGTACCCAACAAATGGAATTAATCGATTTTACAGACAAGCGAACGTTTCACCTAAGCAAGCTAAGCTAGATTTATTATAATCACTAGTTTAGCACGGGTACCACGGGGGTACGGGTACGGTAGCTGCTGCATAGGTACCCGTGCTAAACAAAAATTGTGAAAACAAAACTGCATTTGTGAAAAACAAAAATAAACAAAATCTTTTCGAGTTATGGCGGAAAAACTATGACTTGACTTCGGAGCCCTACACGCATTTGGCCAGTTATTTTATACCTCTGTTTCAAAACTTGTTTTTATTTAAGAAAAAACATACAATACAATGATTTATTTACAACACCATTGTTTTAAGTCAGGTTGTCAGGTTCGCATCTACATACTTTGAAAAAGGTTTATAATCTATACTATAATCAAAAGATAGAAACCGGTGTGTCTGTACGTTGAATACAGTGACTAAAAAAGAGAAATAGAACAAAAATCTGTTAATTTTGGAATTATTTTCTGTCTGTCTGCCTGTTTGTTTGTTCGCGCACATCAACGAAACTACTGAAAGGATTTTCATGTAGTTTTCACGGGTGGACGGAACTTAACATGAAGCAGAATGCTTTGTTTCATTAAAATCGAATGTCGGAAAAAAGTTATTGACTTTTTTAGTGAGCAAATAGACGCCGAAAGGAACATTCACGCTAAATTTCAAGTTTGTAGCCTTTGCCTTTTTTTTTTTTTTGATTGTGTGGTATTTGCCTTTTATATATATATATATATATATTGATTTGGAAAACAATACGGATTTCACGGAGCATATTATTCTATTATTTCATTATAAGAGGTTCAAAATATGTGAGTAATAAAACGAACCTAACACCATGATATATACCTACATCAAATGACCTACTTTCATTCAATCGATGCATCGATGCCAATGCATGAATTCAATTTTACAGCGACGATGGAGGAAATCTTATTCATCGGCGATACAGCGCATGTGCGTTATTGATTTCTGTCGAACACAAAGGAGATAGTGAACCTTGATTGGGGTAAAGGGGGGGGGGGGAACGCTATACCTCCCAGCCGCCGAAGACTAATGCACTTCGGTTGAAATATGAAACATGAAATATGATTATGCATGAGAATAACACAACTAATACATACAAGCAAAATTGAAATTATTCATTTTAGAACACTTTTTTTCTACAAAACTATATTATCAACCTCGGTAAGGACCAAGCGATCTGTTAATGTTAACAGTATCGTAAGCTGAGGAGTAAAAAAGAGGCAAGGTCTGGGTTGTATTTACGATTACATAGTCCGCTATTGACTGACGCAGGCCGTTTTGCATTATATAAAAACGTGAGATTCCCGGCTTCTGCCCATTTTTCAACTGCGTACCATGTAGATCAATTTTCACGGTAGCCCGGCTACCGGCTTTTTAACGACTGTGGCTGTTAGAATCTCCAATAATCATACTTGTTGAGAGATAACCACAGAAAGTCTGCTTGGAAAAATTTAAAGAGCCATTAGGTGGCTTATAATTGGACATTAGCAGAACTACCAGTGTCAAGATTTAGTTTTGAATATTTGTATTTCTCATGCCGAGCCCTTCATTTGATACATCACATGAAGCAACTGACAAAAGTTTTTTTTTATTTCGCCCCAATATTATCTCCCAAAATCAGAGTTCGTTAGCATTTATTTACGCTAAACGCCCGTGATTGGGTAGGTAACCCAATCACTCTGATTATACATATGTACCAAATTTCAACATTCTTCGTCCAGTAGATTCGGAGAAAATAGGCTATGACAGATTGATTGAGCCAGATACGTGAGTGATCCTATATCGGTTCCGGCGGTATATTTTGATGTACAGAACCCTAAAAATTGTACAAAAATATGACACTACTGCCATCGACAAAATTTAGTTATTGCTCTGATTGCATAAATAACAAACGTGTGATAAAATTATGCTAGTAAATAGGTACGGCTGCCAATCACCACACCAAGATGTAAATGGCCCGATTAAATATCAATGTAGAAAACATTGTAGACGCACATGGTAGGTAGCACATTGTATTTAGCTCGGCTTTAGAGTGCGCTAGTGTCTCTTCTAGTTTTTATTCTCACGGTAAAAGTTAGTAATGAACCTACTGAAAAAAATTATAAATATACGTAACGGCCAGTCAAATGACTACAAAATAATACAAAAATAATAAAGAAATATGAAAATAAACTATTATTATTATATCTACATTTTTTAAATACTTAAGGTGAAAAGTTAAGCATATGCAATAAGCTTTGAATTTCGCGCCATTGTTAAAGTTATACCTTAACAAAAGCTAACGCTGAATCTTATCGAAAGTAGGTATGCATAGCGCGGATATCGGTGAGGTATTGTCGCAACGTGGCTGCGTGTTAGAAACACGTGACAACATTGTCAAAGTAGCCACTGTAAATTGATACAAATTCCGTTTACATAACTTTTTAATATTACTCGGCATTAGGTTTTACATGCAGCGTTGCTACTCCGTAAATCGTAATGCAATTAATGAGGACACACCCTTCAGTTGAATTCTTCGATAGAGCGAAAAATCTACGTATTTTGATTTAGCTAATCAAGCTACTATAATATCTAATAATCTAATGTATGAATCTAAAAAGCTGCCTACATTATCTAAGGTGAAGGGTGATATGAATACAAAATTTAAGAAACAGACCATAATCGGGCAATCAGTACTAACAAGTAAAGGTACCCAACTGTCCGGAACCGATTTGATCTATTTTCATATATGTTAGTGAGTAGTCTAAAATAACAGAAACGTATTTTTTTTAGCTGCCACACTCAACCTATTGTGAGAAATTGTCCTCCAAAGTACTGAAAAGTGACTAAACCTTCTAACTTCTGTAGAAAGTTTTGTTCAAGCAAATTGCTAGTTATGTTTAAGAAAATGAAAAAATAATGAGCACGTGTTTTGTTATATCGGCTTAAATATAATAATAATATAACCTAAAATAAACCCTTTTCAGTACTTCGGGGGACAATTTCTTCCAAAAGGTTGAGATTGGCCAGCTAAAAAAAACAAGTGTCTGTTATTTTAGACTACTCTTTAACATATATCAAAATAAATCAAATCGGAGCCGGACAGTTGGGTACCTTTCCTTGTAAGTTGAATGGTGGAAAGGACATACCTCTCCCTCAGTCGGCACTTCAACTGGAACGGGTTCGATGTCCATAGCTTCTGCTGGGGGGGCCGCCGGTGCTCCAGAACCAACCTACAGTAATCAACATCAAACAACATAAATTACTATGCAAAAACACTTTAGTGGCAAACAGGCATGCAATCAAACAAAATAATAATTATTATTATTTATTTACTTTAATCAGAACGGCAAGGAACCAATTACACTAATTAAACACACAATCAAATAATATTAAACAATAGAAATACAATAAAAATAACTTTAGTCAGAAGAACAGAAAAAAAAAACAGATTAATTATTATAAATAATAAAGCTTTGGTTGATTACATGCCTGATGACACACATCAAATAGTATTTAACTACTATTTTTTAACAAATTCGTGATCATATCACATAAAATCTCAGATATCGATTTTGAAATCAATCGGTCCAGTAACAAAAAAGTGCAAACCAGCAGCCACTTTTTTTAATTCTTGCAACAGATTCGTGTTCTTTAATCACAGGCACTCTCGAATATCGATTTTGATCGATCCCCGTAACAAAAAGGTCTAAATGGCGGCCACTTTTTTAAATTCTGACAAGAGTTTCTTGTTTTGTATAGCCTAAGGAACCTTCAGATATCGATTTTGAAAGCCAGGTGCAGTAACAAAAAGAACAACAAGTAAGACCAACAAAGAGAGTAACAAGTAGAGTAGACTCGCTCGTCGCCTTTTCGCTACTCTCACTCACTCGACCTTCATTCCACTCAGAAGGTTAGTGGCTCGCTACACTCGCCACTTCCTCCTTCGCTTCACGCAGGTCTCGTGAGCTTCAGGATCTCCGCAAGAGCGTTTGACTCCACGCGGGTTTATAAACTTTTAAATCAAAGAAAACTTTTGTTTATTTAATTTTGTCCTCAAACTCTTAATTGTAAAATCATCAATGAAACCTCATTTTAATTTTACAAGACGTTTCAAACAGGCATGTAACACGATATGGTACTCGTTTATTTTTTGCCATGCCCCCTTTTAAATAAAATAAAGGCAGTCATTTTGTTTTTTAAATTCAGAAATCGACGAGCTACTTTATGGCGTGGTTTCAAGATAAATCGATTGACATCTCATTTATCAAAATGGGTTCAGTGGTTTTCTAGTACTGAAGGTTCATCCATACAAACATACATGTATACATAGACGCTAACTCTATGTCCCTTCCTCACTGAAGCGAGTTTGGCAAGTTGTTGTGCGCACAACAACTTGCCAAACTCGAGCCCGCCGAGCACCGGGGAGGTTTCTAACTACGCGCTGACTACACGCGGACGAAGTCACGAGCGGGTCAGCTAGTTATAAATAAAATTATGTGGGCAAGTAAATTTTTATTTAATTCTTTGAGATAATTCTTTATTATTTTAAGAAAACTATGTAGGTATATGTGCATTGTTGGAACTCAAACACTACAATACCTACCTATATTATGAACCTTCCCAACACCTTAAATTAAAATAAACTCCTTACCAAATCGCCTGTGTGAGTTCGGAGTGTTGCTATTGACTCCCTGATTTCTGTGATCATGCGGCGAATAAACTCCATTCGGCCCGCTGTTGGTGTCATTGACATAGCTTGTTGCTGCTCCATGACTAAGTCCGTTGGAGCAGACTAGAACAGAAAAAAAATGCTTGGTAAAATTTCAATAAGTAATCAATTGACAATCCTATGGACACAAAGCTATTGAATTGCTTTTATTCAACCTACAATAATAAGAGAAGAAAGAAGGACTGATGTGTCTGGATCCCAACCATCAAGAACCATCCACCAACTGTTTAAAGTAAAGCAAAAATAGAAGTATTATACAAAAACTAATTTGTAGTGCGAAAAACAAACATATACCTGAGTTTACGTCAACAATACGTAACAATGAGATGATCAAACAATCAAATTTAGAAAAATACCTCGGTTTGTGGGTAGATGACAAACTCAGGTTAAAGATTCTCAAAAGAAATTACATTTCACTAATTTAAACTGAAGTTCTAAAATAAACAGTGAGCATGCAGAACGTTGTAGGTAAGTAATGATATAAGATAAGTAGGTAACATTTGCAGTACGTACGTAAAGTTATAGCAAGTAAACATGTAGGTAAAAGGAGCTTTGCGCTTGTTTTGGTTTTAATTATACCTAATTTTTATCTAAGTGTGGGTACAAGTAGAAAATATCGCGCGTTTGGCGAACAGTGTCGGGCGGGGCGATACCGGTCGTGCGAGCGAGAATGTTGCCACAAGACAGGTTCGGATTTAAAAATAGCATTTGATTTTTTAGTTTAGTCTTAAATATATTAAAATGAATTTAGATGTTTTAGTTGGTTTTAATTTCTTATGGGAGAGCTTTAAACAATCATTTGGGAGTGCTTCTTAACTCAACCCAATGAAGGTCAAACTATTTAGGTATTTATATCGACTCAACCCATTTTTATTAAATTTCTATTCTTAACTCAACCCAATCCTAAAACATGTGTCACAGTGAATATGCATTGGTATTAAAACTATAATAGTCTTCATCATCAGCCTGTAGATGTCCACTGTTGGACATCTATAGAATGTTTCCTCCTCTGTAGAATGCCACGACGAACGGTGTTGATTCGCCTTCATCCACAGATTTCCTGAGACTTTGTCTTTGTGTGTGAGATAATGTCCTTGATTCACCCAGAGGGTTCTAAATGTTAGAAAGACAAGTGTTTTGCTTTTTGTATAGTTGTTTACTACAAAATGTAATTTTGATGGCTATTTCGGTAATCATAGTTTTTCTACAGATTTCCTCATTTCGTTTTTTTCATTAAGTAAAACTCCAAGCATAGTTGTTTCCATAGCCTGCTGCGAAAGTACTCTATCCATTAAGTAAAAATTCCAAAATGGCGGCCACTTTTTCTCAATTCTGACAACAAATTCATGTTCGGTGATCTAAGGGTGTTCTCATATTTCATATCATTTTGAAAGCAATCGGTTCATTTACTATAAAGTTAAAAATATTGGCCACATTTTTGAAATTCCGTCTTCAAATTCATGTTCGGTCATCGTTGTTTATTGTGTGTGTCGGTCAGATGTCAATTTTGTAAGGCCATTAAGTAAAAAGTTTAAAGTGGCGGCCACTTATTGACAATTCTGACAACAGATTCATCTTTGGTGATCAAAGATATCCTCAGATATTTATCAGTGTACCTATTTGTGTATCAGTTTTAAAAGCAATTGGTCCATTAAGTAGAAATTTAAAAATGGCGGCTACTTTTTGACAACAGATTCATGTTTGGTGATCTTAGGAACCTTCAAATATCAATTTTGAAAGCAATAAGTGCATTAACTAAGCAGTTCAAAATAGCGGCAAATAATAATTTCCATAATCATTAACAAATAAATTGGGTATTAAATAAGATTTTGCATTTGATCAACATTTGTGGATCTTCTTTCTCAATAGTTAAGGCAAATAGGAATATAACTTCTTGGTTGTCACCACTACACTGGATTAAGGATCATAACATAAAGACCACCAGACTAACGGAGGACGTATAAACAAGTAGTATTTACATTATGTAAAAAAAACTGCTGACCTAGCTGCTCCTTTGGTACACTGTGTCACATGTTTGAATTTAGACAATAGAAACTTGCAATTATACTCACATTTTAGGATTGGGTTGATTTAAGAATATAAATTTAATAAAAATGGGTTGAGTCAATATAAATACCTAAATGGGTTGACCTTGATTGGGTTGAGTTAAGAAGCACTCCAATTTGGCACCTTCAAAGCATAATGGTCTTCTTACCATAATTCGTACGGGCCTTTGAGATGTGAATATTGTCTGCATTACGAAGTACTACTCTTTTCCCCTTCTGTCTATTTGTTTTGAATGTTGTTTGTGTGTGTGTTTGACCGTCTAAAATCTTTCTGATTAGAATGCAGGTTTTGTAGCTATATGTTTGGTGGATGTTCATAATTTTTGTTTCTCTATACAATTGTTTTGTCGGTGTCAAATAACCATAATAAAAAGCAGTTTTAAAAATTTATTTTGTCTTATCTGTAGGTCTTTCAGTGTAGTTTTATTGGCACTGCCCCATATTTCAACAAGATAATCTAGTTGTGGTTTAACTAGCGTAATGTAGAAAGTGTATCGGACTCGACGTGGAAGATACCTTAAAGAAGAAACTAACTTGGAAATTACACATCGAACATGTACGAACAAAACTAACATCACTACTGGGAGCATTACGTAAAGTAGCACACTGTATACCAATTAAGGCAGGCACTATTATTTATAATTCTCTCGTAAAATTACATTTCGAATATATAATTGAAATTTGGTTTCGTACAATTGTTTTGTAACCTACCTTACGCCAACAAAACAATTGTACGAAAAACCAAAGATTTTTAACCTGGCACAACTTTACACATACTGCACTTGTATTCTAATAAAAAATATCACCACAAATTCCATTCAGTCCAACATACAGTTACATCATAAACCAAATAAATACAATCTAAGAAACAAAATTAAACTACCTACATCTTACTAAGGCAAGAACTAACTATGGAAAGAAAACGATATTGTGTGGGGGAGCACAGTTGTATAATAAGTTGCCTAACAATATAAAAGAGTGCGACAACTTAAATATGTATAAAAATAAACTTAAGAAATATATATATTCTATTAAAGTACTATCACCGTACCTATTTCTGCCAACAAGCAGTAGTGCTCGCATTGCTGTGTTTCGGTTTGAAGAGTACGGGTGCCGGTGAAATTACAGGCACATGAGACTTTTCATCTTTATGTTTCAGGGTCGGCAGCGCGCGTGTGATGATATAATATAAGTACATCATCTAAGGCTCCAGAGGCCCAACAACATTAACATAATATTACATTGTAAGTGAACTATTTAGTTTTTATGAGAAATAAAGTTCTTTAAATTTAACTAAACTGGATCTTACCAAGAGATGTCGGATGTGGTGGCGTAGGGGACTAGCAGAGTGTCTGCTCCCATTGTCTCCCCTAGTGTTGTCCCTCTCATGGTCTCTTTCCCTGTCCCTCTCTCTACGCCTGGATGGTGGGCTGGGTGGAGGACGCTGCACAAGATGCAAGCATTTGCCATCGTCCACACCTGAAATTGTATTAATTTGAATGAATAGTTCATATTATCACATATTTCAATATTAATCTACACTTGCACCAACAATTACATCTCAAACTAGTCAAATCACAATATTAAATGTAGGATAGATTTAATTTGGTTATATTGAGATTTAGTAGAAGGTGCAAGTGAATGAAAAAGAACAAGTACCACATTCATTAAGTTTCTGGTCATCTTGCAAAACTCTGCCGCAGAAGATGAGACGCTGGCGTTCAATTTCAAGGCCCAACGTGTCCCTGATCTTCTCCTTGAGTTGTTCAACAGTGGACTGAAAGAGTTTTAATTCAATGACTTGTTTGATTTAACCTATTTATAAATTCAGGAGCTTCCATGCGAGCATCTGGCTCCGCTCTTTTTATATAGATACAGTAGGGGCATGCATGACACACAAGACCAAGTGGAATCAGGAAGCTCTGTGTCGGGTCTGCCACTCATTTTGGACTTAACCTGTCAATGTCAGAGTGCTCTAATTCTAGATTTCACCCTGCTAATAATAGCCAAATCATTATTTATAGAAGCTCATAGTAAGTCACCACGTAAGTAGTAAGTACCAAGTAGTAAGTTCTCTGAGTCAACTTGGAAGAATCGGCGTTTGTATGTATGTATTTATTTATGTATGTTTTGTTAGTAGTAGAACTTCTTGTGAAAGAGTTTGTCCGGGGAAGTACTATCACCGTACCTATTTCTGCCAACAAGCAGTAGTGCTCGCATTGCTGTGTTTCTGTTTGAATAGTACGGGTGCTGGTGAAATTACAGGCACATGAGACTTTTCATCTTTATGTTTCAGGGTCGGCAGCGCGCGTGTGATGCCTCTGGTGTTGCAGGCATCTATATGCTTCGGTAACTGCTTTCCATCAGGTGGGCCGTACGCTTTTTTGCTTGACAAGTAGTATAATTTTTTTTTAAAAAAATGTATATATGTATGGATGTATGTATGTTTGTCCAATGAAAACTTCCCATAATATAATTAAAAAGGCTCTTTCGATAAGACAAACTTTAGCAACATCAGTGCAGCTTTACAGAAGCACATGGTAGATTTATCATTGACATGGTCTACCAGAGCAGTGATGGTGAGAGGATTTCTATAGGGAGGTGCCTTGTCACCACTACTGTGGAACATGGTTGCAAACAACAACCAACGCTTTTTCATGGTAGGCTATGCGGACGGCCTTGCTATCCTGATATCAGGGTACTTTGCCAGTGTAGCGTGCAATATCATGAACAATACACTTAAGGTCATCAGAGAAATGGTGCACACCACAATGTGAGAGTAGGTACGGATTGACCGTTAATCGAACACAAACAGAACTAGTAAGCATAATCTAAGAGCCAATTAGCTAGCCTATCCTCTTCAATACACAACTCTGATCTTATAATATGATGAAGTAAAATACCTGAGAACAACTGTGGACAGCAAACTGAACTGGGCCAAAGATATCGATAGCAAAATAGAATAGGCAAAACATGAGCACAAGCCCAAAGATAACCTTATGGCTTTACAACACCATGACCAGGTCTTCACTAACATATGGCGCCCTAGTATGGTGACCCAGACCAAACAGTGCACCACCATTGGCATACTACAAAGTCCCAGAGACTGGCATGTGTGGTAATTGTGAGGATGATGGCCCAAACTGCTGCTCTTGAAGCCTTAATAGGCCTAATCTCTACACGTGCATCAAGAAGCAGCAACCGCTACAGACTATAGGCTCTACAAATACAAGTACAAGTAGGTACCAAATATATATGCTTGGAAAACTCAACCAAAAATGTGATCTACCCAAAGTGCTCATATATAGTACCTGATGGTTTATTACCTTACCTTATATGTCAATTGAATATAGTATCACGAAATGTAGATTTATAAAGTGCCCAATATTTACATAAATAGTAATTTTGTTCATAAACTTTTATAGGGGCCTGCTTAGTAACTTTTAATTTAATCTATATTTTACTAAACTGTGTTTATTTATAATACTTTGTATGTTTTATGCGTAATACAATACAGCAAAATTCATAAAATAGAGGTAAGTAAATTCGTAAAAAACAAGACCATTCGGTATATTTTTGATTCTTATCTTTTAAATACCTAGGTATGTAATGTTAGGTAAGTATATAGGTTTGGTGCATATTTTACTAGTGTCGAGGGTTTTAGAGTCTAGACTAGAACATCTGTGTTAGTAATTAAGTTCAACGCGGGCGGAGCCGTGGGTAAATGTTAGTTAAGTATATAGGTACCTACCTTCCCAGCTAATAACCAACGTCATTCATTGTAAAAGCCACTCACCTCTTCTTCCACGCTAAAGGTGTGGTTGAAGGAATCCAATGTTTTAACAGTTAATTCAATCATGTTTCACATGGGTATCCCGACCTCCACTTGATAAAATAAGCGCGTGCCCTAAAACAAAACCAGAAATCGATAGTTGCTACAGGAACCAAAACCCGATCAAAATTCTCGAGAATCATAAAAATTTTGTACACACGTGAAGCACGAGGAACACGAGTAATTTCAAAATAATAATCGATTAAAAAACTAAAGATAACTTATTAGTTCAGGGAAATCTATATTAATTTATCAGAATCAGAAACCAAAACGAAAAGACCGATCCATAGCCATGTTTTCTGGTTTTTCTTTTTGTCTGTCACTTGTGTGTCACAGCCATATTTTTTTTTCTCTTTCTTTCAGGCTATAATCAGCTTTTGAAAATATAACAGCCTTGTACCGCGGAAGGATTTTTTTATTCCTTTTGTTTTTTATGTTTTTGTGTACATTGTATACTATTGTATACGTCCAAGGCTTTCTCATGAAATCTAGTTCATAGTCTTCAGTTTTCTTTTTGACTTATCCTCCTTATATAATAATAATAATAAAAATAATAGCCCAATAAACATTCAGTTGTCATCCCATGTTTTCCGTACAAATAGCACTAACTCACATCCATTTCCACAATAGTTTAAATCATCTGTCTTCCATCCACCATAACCCTTTTACTGTTGACTAATACCAGTAATGCCTCATAATGGTCCAGGTTAAGCCTGTGTTTATAATAAATTACTGAAATAATAATAATGAAAATGAATCATTCGAAATAAAACGGGGAAGCACGAGGCCTTCACTTTTAGTGCTCTCTAGTTTCTTCCCTACAAACCCTCAGTCCCTTAGAATAAAGACTAAAGCACCTCAGTACAAACCTTACCTACATAACGTTTTGAAAATGCAATTTTATCTGTGCTCCGCTTAGAGAATTTACTATAAATTCTCTAAGGTGCTCCCTTAGAGAATTTATAGTAGGGAGATGGCAAGCATACGCTTTCCCCTCTGCCGAAGTACATGAACGGTCGTTCGTGTCAGTTTATAAAAACTAGTTTAGCCACGATCGTTCGCCATTCTGCGTTCATACCTGTCGCTATACGGAGCTCCTAAAAATGGTTGGTTGTGCTGTGGTTTCGTGTAAATGGCGGTCGGAAACATCAAATTTAACAAAATATGGAGTTTCTTATCACATTTAAGTAATTGACAACACAATTAGGCCATTAATTTCACCGTAAAATATATTTTCTTAGTGCAAGCATACGACAGAAATAACGATACGTAATTTCTTGGTACGGGAACAAGTGATGTGAAAACAACGAACGAATGAATGAACGAAAGAGGCTGCCACGATTTTTATGAAATTAACAGGATAGGGAGTTTTCAGGCTGAAAAAACGATCTCAAAACTGTAAAAAAAAAAACCTGTTTCCAAAGATAATATCAATACCTACGTCGTTCAATACCAGCCTAAAATATAGGTTAAATGGGCTTGGTTAACTGTTTTTCGGGTTTAAAGGGGTTGTAAGGTTATTTTAGTGGTTTGTATTTCCGATTTTGTTACGGTTTTAGTAAGGGTTATTTCGTCAATCACAATATGAAATTAGGAAGGTATGCAAAAGTATACGGATATTCGAATCTCGTTTCGTATGAAAAAAGCAGATCCACGAAAATACATTTTCTTAACAATAAATTGATCCATTTTAAAACCAATAGCTTATATTTTCATTTAAAAAATACAATATAAAATGTAATCTCAGCTTATAATTGTTAAATCCATGTATGTGGCACAGAATCATAGACTTTCTTATAATCAATACAAGCAGCCGAGAGGTTTCCCTTGCTCCTCCTGACCTTCTGTCCGATGGCCATGTCAATGAGGAGGAGCTCCTTAATACCACGGGACCCAACCTTACATCCATTCCGAGCAGGAGCCAAAATATTGTTTTTTTTAACACTCAACAGTCACATACGTAGTTTTGATCCCACACTAGGATTCCCTGTATCGTAGGTACCTATCAGGAACTACGAGTACCTGGTACCATAACACCCAGACCCGGAACAAATAGTTGCAGATCATACATGCCTGATGCGTGTAATTTGGAAACCATATAATTTTATAAGAAACCAACGCACCACGGGTCTATATATATTAGTGTACAAATCATGAATACAAAATTTGAAGAAATAATAGCCAAAATAGAAGCAAACTTCGTTCGCGTGCAAAAGGTCGTACGCGTCCTACCGGTGAGCTCTTAAATCCTAAAACAATTTTTAACTGACTATGTTTTTATTATATGTTTGTTACGCGATTACTTTTGATCAACATGAATCAATTCACCCATTCAAACATACATCCATAGACTAGATCCATAGACAATTCATAATCTTAATTTCATTCAATCTTTCACACCCCATCACTAGTTTTTGCGCTAGTGTGCAACTAACCAATAGTGTAATTACAGAAATTATTTATTTGTTTGCTTGTTTTATGTTTGTGTGACAGCTTTTATTTCCGTGTGCGTTTATAGAGACACCTCAACTTTCTGCATGAGTGTGCGTGAGTAAGTAAATGTGTGCTGTACGTGCTTACCTCGCCTCCCGCAAAAAGTGGCAGAAATAATTTAGTATTAGAAGTTGAGCATGCCATCTCCCCACATAAATTCTCTAAGGGTGCTCCGATACAAAGTGACCACAGAGTACTTTTGCAATGGGGAGTGTGGTATTCAGCCTTTGAAATAAAGCGATTGCGATCGAGGCGCCCCCGTGGAATGTCATTGCTTGGACAACGTTCGGACCGGACGGGCGTGTCGTTTGTAATTTATTACTATCCGTTTGTTTGTTCTGATTTCCTACCAGTTCCCAGACCCATAAATGGGTGTCTGAACCCCACATTGGCGACGAGGATAAAAAATTGTGAGTACCTAGTCAATAATTCGACTAAAAGTTGCGCAGTGGTCTGTTAATTGAATACCGACATACATGGAAAACTTTTCTAAAACTTGAGGAAGGGTACTTATTCTTAGTGATTTAAATCAGTCGTAACGTGGTCGTAACTAGATATTTTTGACTTGATTTTTAACCGGCCACACGAATTTAAAAGTTTTTACTAAGTACCCTCTTACTTGAAATAAATTTATGGTGGCTAATTATCTCGCAACACGTCGCAACAATAATGAAATGACAAAATAATGAGGCAAAATGTTCCAGTTCATGTCAACCAATTTATGAGTTTATTTCTGGTACCTTGCTTATAGCAAATAACTACCTATAAAGTTCTTGTTGATGTGAACCAACTCCAGGGAATGGACAAAAGTGTTAAGAGCTTCTATAAAGTTGTTTTCAATGAGTCAATTAAACTTTTACCTACTCAGTGAAATTGTGCCACGTATTTATTTTACGCAAGTTTGCTTAATGAGTCAATTAAACTTGTACCTACTCATTGAAATTGTGCCACGTATATATTTACGCAAGTTTGCCTAAAAGACGAATGTTAATGTCTACAAAATGGTGACAGTATGGAGCGATAAATGGCAATAACCTCCGATACCTACACATGTTTAATGTAGGTACGTACTCTAAGGTAGTGCATTTTGATCCCTCTGTTAATCAAATGAAATGAATTTTATTCATTGAAATCACAAGGATCATTTTGAATCGCCTTATAAACTAAAATTACTCCTGTTCCAACGCGCTCAAGCCTAGAAGAATCAGGCAACAAACACGGCTTGACTTACTTTGATGATACGTCTTACCACAAGGTGGGAAGCGCCTGTGTGGTGACGCGGAGCAGGAAGTTGCTGATACATATTAAATGAGAACTTAAAAACCTAATAAAGTTAGTCAAATGCAAATAAACATCAGCAAAAGTTTATAAGACAGTACACGCTCCACTTGATATAACCAGAGACTAGTAAAACTAGTCTCTGATATAACCTAATTTCTAAATATAATGTATGACGTGACCAAGTGTTCTTAATAATTGTTCCTATGGTTTTAATAAATGAGTATGAGTATCAGTATGAGTATACCTACTTATAAATAACAATCTAATAGAACCATGTAAAGAGAAAAGTACAGATATTATAGCAAATCAGCTCAAATCAGATGTAGCAATTATCTGACAAGGCTTATGTGCGGCCGCTAAAATGTATGTACACCATAACAAAACCAAGTGCTCCCAGTGGTCCTACGGTGAATAAATGATATAAATATGAATATGAAATTTCCATTTATCTTCGAGTAAGATGTTTGGATGCACCTTCTGGAAGTTTATTATAGAACTGTACAGAATTCCTCATAAAAGACCCATTTACTTTCTTCAATCGAAATTTTGGTATATTTAGTTTGGTTGTATTTATAAATCCAAATACCATGCAAGTCACCCTTTTTCATACAACTATCCAAGTGTTTATGTGTATGTAATAATATTTCATAGATATATTGCGAAATTACTGTGAGAATATTGATTTCTTTGAAACGCAAGGCGTTCAAGGGGTCACGTGACTTCATTTTATAAATGACACGTATTGCCCGATTTTGTAAGACAAATATAGCTGGAAATATAGCTGTTTTACCCCACAGCATGATACCATATGACATAACACTATGAAGTAGCTAAAATAAACAAGCCTAGCTGTAGCTTCATCAGTAAGCTGCCTTAACATACAAACTGCATATGCAGTGGAACTAAGTCTACCAGCTAAAGCCACAATTTGCGGTGCCCACTGACCCCCTGGATCAATATTAAGCTCTAAGAAAATACTATACTTAACAAGATCAAGTGTCTCCCCATTTATTTTAATATTTAGTTTGATAATGTTTTACATTTGGCTATGTGAATTTGATGCTTTTCGTTTTTAGCATTAAGCAAAAGATTATTTACTGTGATCAAAACATTATTTACAAGAACTCGCGACAGTGAATTATTTACTCTATCGTAATTTGCTTTAGATCTATCAACTTTGAAAATCAAAGAAGTATCGTCAGCAAACAGAACTATGCCACATAATGTAAAAAAAAGAGATTGATAGTGTAAACTAGAAATAAAAAGGGCCTAGTATTGAACCCTGTGGCACCCCCATGACAATAGTCGATCCTTTCACCACCAACATCAACTTTTTGAATTCTATTGGATAAGTAAGAATTTACAAGATAAATTGCCTGATTTTGGATGCCATAATGTTTTAACTTGGAAATTAATGTATCATGCCACACGCAGTCAAAAGCTTTGGACGATCGCGTTCTGTGAGTTCTCCTACGCTTCAAATATGTGTTCTAAGAGCATGGTATCAGCATCGGCTGTCGAATGAACCTTAGTTATTCCAAATGAATGACTGAAGAAGTCCGTGGAGGTCGAAGTGTGACAATAACTGAGTAAGAATAAGTTTCTAGAAGATCTTACTTAAAGCAGGCAATATAGAAATTGGCCTATAGTTACCTGGATCTTTATCATTTCCAGACTTGAACCAAGGATTAATTTACTATGTTTCATAAGATGAGGAAAGACTCTCGTCAAGACATCTATTGAAAATGTAGGCCATACACGGCGCAATATCAGCACCTAGCACAATTACTAGAGAAAAACTATCAAAGGCATTCATGACCTGAATATTTTTGATGACATAGTATTGTTTATGTTTAAATTCATCTGGTTACTACAAGGTTTAGATTTACCTGTTTCATTATTAATTTCCAAGTTGTATTAATTTTATTTGCTGACTTTTCTATTGAATTTCTCAAATGCAATGATTTTAAGGCGGGCTTATTCGAAACTTTTGGATGTTTTAACAACTGTATCTCTACAGAAATGTAAAAATTGCACAATAAATATTTTTTTTATTAAAATTGAACATATATACTAGAACTTTGTAAAGATAGAAACGTGAATAATAATAATTTTCTCGATTAAAAAAAATCATAAAGATGACACTAAATCGATATTTCAAACGGTTGGTACTAAAAGGTTTCTTTTTGAAATAATGTCAAATTAATATCAAAAGATAGGGCTTTTTATTTACTAAAAAATTGTAAAAAAAAATATTATTATTTTGTTATTATTCATCCCTGTGAAAGAAAACTATCAAAATCTATCCGTTCAGGCGCTCGCACCGGGCGGCCAGTGCCCGTCAAGACGTCTTCGAGGTTGGACGCACGCCATTTGTCTCCCAAAAATTCCCCCCGCGTTTCAAATCAGTGCAGTACAGATTTATCTATAAATAATATGGGTAATAAAAACAATAAAAGAAAATTGAAGCCTAAGACACAGCATAGAAAATTGTTGCTCGAAAAATGGTAAGTAGATACTTCTCATTATATTATCAGACTGTTGGCGTATAAACCTATAATAGGTCACTACCTACCTAAGTACCTAAAGTTATAGTAGATAGGTACACAAATAAATAGTTTCTTTGTCACCTTACGTATGTAGGTATGATCAGATACAATAGCTATTTACCTACAATCAGAGTGTCGACGCGCCACAGTCTAAAAAATAAAGTAGGTACCTATGTAGGTGAAGTAGATGAAACCTAAAAAACAAAATAGAAAATTGTTAGGTACCTACCTACTCGAAAAATGGTAAGTTTGGCGTATAAACTTAGGTGCCACCTAAGTTTGGCGTATAAACTTAGGTGCCACCTACCTACCTACCTAAATGATAAAGTTATATTTGGTAAATAGGTACCTACCTACACCAATAAATAGTTTCTTTGTCATTTACTTATAAGTACATAAATGTAGGTATGTTCAGATACGGTAGCTATTTACAATATAAATGATTTCCTACAATGCCGCAAGTTCCAAGCATTTGTTACCTACCTACAATCATACAGAGTGTCGACGCGCCACAGTCTAAAAAATATAGTATGTAGGTAGGTAAGGTAGATTATTGAATATGTAATTATTTTCGGTGACCGATGTGGCGTGGCAGGCGATGGTCCGCCTGCGACGCTGGAGGTTGCGGGTTCGATTCCCGTCTTGGGACAAATGTTTGTACGATCTGCAAATATTTTGTTCTGGGTGTTCTGGGTATTTTCTATATTATATAATAAAAAATATCTATGTAGGTAATGTACCTACATATTGTATTATATCAGTCATCTAGTAAGTAAACATAACCAGAGGTACTATTTCAAATAGCTTCAGTTCATGCAGTCATTTGTTTCCTACACACCCTATAACAACGACGCGAAGTGTAATCGTAGTATGTCTACATTTTATTTTGCAGCGCTTCAATGAGAAGAAACAAAGCCACCGGTGTTACTCAGGCACTAAGTAACTCGGATTCTTCTATCCATAGTACCACGTAAGTATTATATTCGAAACACTAACTGGGTGACCCAACAGACATGACGTCCTGTATATTTTAGGCAACTTTTATAAATTTACCTACCTAATACCTACCTACCTACATACCCACCTACTACTACATATCTAAGCAACGATTATTTTACTGTTACAGAACGAGTCTACACAATGTCCAGGTACCACTTGCTGAAATGCTAGATGAACATGGTGATGAATCAGCTGAAAATTATACTAATGAGTAAGTTGTAATCTTTATGTACCCACTGGTTTTTTTAGACATTTTTTACAAATTTACCTACTAAATGTTAACTTTTCAATAGTAAAAACATTTTTTTGTTTTAGAATGGAGGAAATCGATAACTATTATCTGAACATTGAAAACCACACAGAAAATGAATATAAATCTATAAGTGGGCGGCGAATTGTAGATATAAATTACCTTATATCACAGCTTCAAGAAAAAGCGCATCATAATGATTTATTTGATTGCAAAGTAGGATATTTCAATTTAATTGGAGAAAAACGGACAGGGTTGATATCAAAATATAAATTTGAATGCAATGTATGTCATAAAGTGATAACCATTGACTCAGAAAAATGTAACAGTGCAGAAGAGAGAGAGTACGTCGACGCAAATGTTGCTGCAACTACAGGAATTATAGCTGCTGGTATTGGATTTGCACAATTTGAAGAAATATTTTCTGCTATGGATGTGCCTGTTTTTTCCCAAAAATATTATTCACATTTACAAGACGTTGTTTATGAAAACTGGGAGAAAGTCGCTGCCAAATCTATGGAAGATGCTGCTAATCGAGAAAAAGAAGCGGCTGTAGCTGAAGGTCGAGTAAAAAACGGAATGGCTCTCATAGATGTGTATGTTGATGGTGCTTGGGGTTCAAGATCGTATGGCAACAACTATAGAGCAATGTCAGGTACAGCAGCGATCATAGGTAAACGATTCGGAGAAGTACTGTACATAGGAGTAAAAAACAAATACTGTCTTGTTTGTGCCAGAGCCAAAAAACAAGAACTTGCCCCCAAAGATCATATATGTTTTAAAAACTATGACGGAGCCTCTAGTGCCATGGAAGCTGATATAATTTCTGAAGGGTTTAAATCATCTGTTGAAATGTATGGCATAATTTACGCAAGGATGATTGGAGATGGAGACTCGTCAACCTACAAAAAAGTATTAGAAGCAAAACCCTACGACCATTTAAACCACATTGTTGAAAAAATAGAATGTAGGAACCATATCCTACGCAACTTTTGTAATAAATTGCGAGCATTAGTGAAGGAGACAAAATATGTAATCAAACATAGAAAGACGCTAACGAATGAAAAAATAATGAGTATGCGAAAAGTTATTGTCAAGTCAATTAAATTTCATAAGGACACAGAAGTTCCTAAAAATGTATCCATAAATTTACTCCACAAAGACATTACCAATTCACTGGCGCATGCTTATGGGGATCATACACTTTGTTGTGAGCATAACTGCTCAAAAGAAAAAAATCCTCATAATAGTAAAACTAATGAAATTCAAAATTCCACTTTCTTGTTTCGGATAAATGCAATAATTTCTACTGTAGCAAGTAAATCTCGTAGTCTCATAGAAGATGTGGACACAAATACAGTCGAACGTTTCAATAGCGTCATTGCTAAATTTATTGGTGGCAAAAGAGTTAATTTTTCTCTGAGACGGGGCTATCAAGCAAGATGTTCTGCTGCTGTAGTTTCATTTAACCGGGAATCTGCGGTATCATCTGTCCAGAAAGCTATTTTGGGGAGAAGTCCAAGGGGAAAAGTTAAAGAAATAGAAAAAAGAAGGTCACTAAAGAGAAAATTTAACAGAGAGCATCCCACAAAAAAGATAAGGAGGTTTGAAGGACCTTATGTACAGCACAACTATGGACCTACAAGTTCGGCTCCAGATATGAGTGAGGTACAATTGGAAAGGGCAAAGGAAGATTTCCTACAAAATTTAAAGATCATGACAAATGATAGACATAACATTGAAAGAAACACTGTTCTACAAAGAGATTCTAGTGAGTGGCTGGAACTTAGAAAAAGCCTGATAACAGCCTCGAATTTTGGCACAATTTGTAAAAGGAAACTGTCCAAAAGCACAGCTAATACTGTTAAAAATGTACTGTATAAAAAAAATATAGGCCACGTAAAATCTGTAGCTCATGGCGTAGAAAATGAAAAACAAGCGCTACAACAAATGGAGCGACAAGAAAACATTATCATTGAGCCCTGCGGACTTTTCATAGATAAACAATACCCATTTATTGGAGCTACACCCGACGGTTTAGTCGATAACAATAAAATTATAGAAGTTAAGTGTCCAATAACGGCGTTTAAGACCGGAATAGAAGCTGCTATAAAAGACAACAAAATTCAATTATATAAATATGACAAAAAAAACAGTACGCGAATCATCAACAAAAGGAGCAATTGGTATTACCAAGTGCAGGGTCAACTCCATGTAACCGAGAGAAACCAATGTATTTTTGGAATTTGGTCCGGCGAAAATCATCCACTAATAATCGAATACATATCTAGAGATGACGAATTTTGGAAGGTGGAAATAGAAATAAAAATTATTGATTTTTATATGAAATGCCTTTTGCCAGAGATTGTAGACCCACGACAAATTCGCGGTATGCCAATACGAGACATAGTTGTAAAAGAAAATGACGAAAATAATGACATACTTATGCAGCCAGGTCCAAGTAAACACATGGATCAAATTCAAAGTCCAATCCAATCTTGTGTCCAGTTTGGTCCATGCAAACCTAGGCAGCTACAATTTCATGAATTTTAGTAGGTACCCATAGATGCGCATTCATAAAATTGTAGGTATGTCATTTTAGTGATGAAAAGTGATGTTTTTCAAAATAAATATATAATTGTTACTTGTACCAGTTCTATTTTTTATCTCTGTGTTCTGCTGAATCGAAAAGCTGTATGTACCTACCACACGGAACCAAAGTTTTTTTATTTAATTTTTAGTCTGGATTAATTTTAAATTTTAATGTCCTAAGCTTTGTGACTGTATCTAGATCAACACATAATAAGTAATAAAAATACTAGAACAAATGTTATCAATATTACCTACCTGAAGTTAGTAAGCACATAACATAACTACCTACTGCTTGATTTTCTGTACTGTGGCACTAAAATATCGTACGCGGTCACGTAAGGTCAAGTGGTGCACGGCTTGCCGCGCCGCCGCCGGGAGCGTAAATAAATACGTCGCGCGCTCAAATGCGGGGGCTGAGGTAGCGCGAAATACATAAACTTCTTGGATAAGCCCGCCTTAATGTATGACAAACTTTTTGAAGGACTTGGAATAGTTCTTTATGTACAAGATAAACGTTGGGTCGTGCAACATTGATTCCCCAGCCGTATAGAGTTCATACAGGGTTGTAGCCCAATCAGCTAACCCGACATTCACTCTAGCTTTACAATCTCACTATGTTCCTCACTTATCAATTTAGACAAACTCGTAAAAAGGTCATTCGGATCATCTACGCACGGTACGTACAAGGGGCATTTTTAGATCAATACTGCCGTGGAATTTCATAATGCGACTATCTGTGATAAGTGAAATTACAAGTATTTAAAGCACTGTGCTGTGACCATAGTGATCTGAGGTGAAATGTTTAATTACTGATGTATCAATTGGAACACTACTACAATAAATATTATCAAAACAGGTGGATGTTGTTAGTGTCACTCTTGTTGGTTATTCGAAGAGGTGATGTAAATTAAAACATTTAAACAAATTAAGCAGCCTCTCAGAAAAAGAACTAACCTATATTGAAATTTCCGCAGACTATAAGCATTTTACTATGTACAAAAGTTTTGAGCAATACTTTTTCCATAGTGGATTAAAATAACGCGAAGTCTGCGTCAGGGGGACGGTAAACACACAATGATATGCAGCTCTAGCTCAACAGCTCAATAGTCCTCTCAATAGTGAGATTTGCAACATCTTTACGTTTCTTGCATTTTAAAGTATTTCGAACAGCAGTTAAGGAACCCTATAGCGTTCTTGCGTTTGTATGAACTTACAATATTGTAATTCTCATAATAAGGGAGTAACTCAAATTTTAACATCCAGTGTTCAGTTACATACATGATAATGTACATTAAAACTGTTTAAAAATGTTTCTAAGCCTAAGATTTTGCTGGGAAGGGCTTGTACATTTTATGTGGCCGGCCTTCTCATTGTCGAACTAGTTTAAATGACTGTCAGCTGACACTCCTACCTTTTACCCTCATTAGTACTACCTACTTCTAACCACGAGCTCGTGAACTGCGTTATAGTAGATACTTATAACGAGATCAAAAATATGAAATGCTAACAATTTAGCAATTATTAATTTACTATGTCTGCCGTCTGTTTTGACTCAAGATACTATGTATCAACAGTATCTCGTGTCAAAACAAAATTTCTAATAGAATTATTAGTATTAAAATACAAAACGTCTCTATGACGACATGTCAAATTGTGCAACATTAAATTAAGATTAAAAATTAATTGATTGTCTGCACTAACTTACAACTAGCTAATAATATCATATCGCATGACACCACACTTTCACCTAATTGTATTATCAGAGTGGTGTCGTAGTATCTTTAAGTTTTGTGAATGAAGGCATTTGGAAAGCAATTATTTGTGACAACTTGCCCTAACAGATCACTGAGTAGCAAACCCATCCCAACGCCTATCAGAGGAGAGGTGGGAACTGGGAACTACTTCAATCTATACAGAAGGTGTAGGCTGCTTCTGCGATGCACATGGATCAGAAATCTGGAAGGCTCTGATACAGGAAGATCGGGAGTATCGTTGGAATATAATACCTACACTTGAAACGAGTAGAAGGTAGTAATTGGAAGATCTGTGATCATGAAGAAATTGAGGAGGACAATAATAGCGTACCTAGTAAAGAGATCGATAATTGTATAGGTACTTAATTAAAAATTACATCAACGGCGTAGTTTAATTACTGGTTAAAATAAAATTCGATTTAGAATAATAATTATGTTGTAAAATCATTAGAAGTATCACTTTAGAATAATGATGGCTTACTTTATGTTGTAAAATCACTAGAGGTATATAGTAAAATAAGAATAGTAAGTTAACTTTTGGAAATAAGCAATTGTTAATTTTCAATTTGTTAAAAAGGAAGAGATGTGGTATTCAGCCTTTGAAATAAAGCGATTGCGATCGAGGCGCCCCCGTGGAATGTCATTGCTTGGACAACGTTCGGACCGGACGGGCGTGTCGTTTGTAATTTATTACTATCCGTTTGTTTGTTCTGATTTCCTACCAGTTCCCAGACCCATAAATGGGTGTCTGAACCCCACAGGGAGTAATCAGGGAGGCAATTAAAAAGAAAAAATAGTTCTTAAAATTCCGGTAGATGGCGGTGACTCGCAATGGTTGTGTTTTCTGAAGATTTTGCAAAAGCACCACAGAGAACAAATTCTCTTTGTTTTATCTTTTTTTCCTCCAATTTTCGCGTTGCGATTCCGAAGCTCATTTTTCAAGTCTACAATAGGCTGGTCTACATGGTCCGGCTTCAAAAATAACAACAAAAAATTATAACAATAACGTAACACTAACAAATATATCAGAATTTCAACAAAAACTTTACGTAGATACTTACTTTACTTCACCAACAAACAGCATGAGCAAGTGAAGTCAGTGACACTGACAGTTGGTGGCTGACCGACAAAATTTAGACCACTAAATCGGACTGCGCCATCTATGAATGGATTTAGAACTATTTTCTTTCTGTAACTTTCTAACTGTCAGAAAACTCCCCATTGACAACAACGTAGTGATGTTATCATGGAAGAAGAAATCCAATGGAAGTACAACTAAAATAGCTGCTGATGTTTATAGCGTGTTGCTTCTTACACCTATACTAGAAGGCACTATGTTAGAGATAGCCAGATGTATTGTCATAGAACAGTCTGTTTTCCTTTCCGTACCGCTAAATATTTGTCATAGGCAATTGAAGTTTTCCCTAGTGAAGGGAACATCGTAGGTAAATATTTTTTGTCGATAAAATAATTGACTATGATGATGATTAAATAGTTAATTTCATCGTTGATGGTTTCCAACAGTTACGAGAAACCGGCCCTAGGTACTATATTCAAAATACAAAATTTGCACATACGCGAGGCAGGTATCAAATAAAACCATAATATCTAAACACACTATTTTTTATTTACAGTAGCTTACTAGATAGGTACACATAACTGCCGTGGTGTGTCCGGCCTAAAATAGACCCCTCCTTCTCCTCCCGTGGATGCCGTAAAGTAAGATGAAGATGTTATAGATGAACGTTCAGAACTCAAAAACTCAAGCTGAGTCGACCGCTGGTCAAGTGAGTGAGTAGCAAAGATGTGACGAGCGAGTCTTGTTTAGACATTTATAAACAATTTAAGCAGATATATACGCGGCGGGCGAGTAACGGGCTGAGATGCAAGAGGTTGCGGGTTTAATTCCCGCTATGGGACAAATATTTGTATGATCTGCAAATATTTGTTCCGGATCTGGGTGTTATGGTACCATGGTACTCGTAGTTCCTGATAACCACGACACAGGAAATCCTAGTGTGGCATCAGGATAACGTATATGACTATTGGGCGCTATGTTATGTTACTATAAATAAACCAGCATTACATTAGACAAAAATATACTTATTCTAACTTGAAAACTAACGTTGGAGTAGAATCTTACTTTGACTTGATGACTGGATTGTTGACTTAGTGGTAAGAAGAGCGTGCGTACTGCATCAGGCTCTAATCTCCGCCATTTCAAATCATAATTTTTTTTTACAAAGTATTCTCGAATAAAATATTTGGTACAGATTCGTCTATCGTTAGGGATCCAATCTGGTTTGTTAATTAATAGCCTCTAGCCATTTTTTTTAATGAATAATATCTTGAGGAAAGAATTGAAAGGAATACTCCTGTAAGAAAAACGCAACGATAAGACTAAAATATTTACTTTGAAAAGGTTCCACCACATTTTGATAGCCGCGTAGTTTATATGCGTAAAATCTATCGATAGTCGATCGTATCAGGTGCATTGGTACAACACTATGATAACCAATACTATTTGTATTTTTTGCATAAAAATGACTAGGAATCCTTATAAAACAGGATTATGTGATGGTACTTTGGTATACAAATAGCCCCCAAACACATATAACCCTGACCCCTAAACCCCTAATCTACAATTACCTACCTAAACAAAATAACTTACCTACCGGTGGAAACTTATATTCACATCATTGTTTTGTCTCGTGGAGGAATGGGATTTACATCCCGGCACTGCACATGCCATTTGTTGTTAGTTTGCTTGCCTTTTTATGGTAATTTTAATTGTAAGTTGCAGTATTACAACAAAATTTTATAATTTTTCTCTCCTGTCAAAACGACGTTCACATGTAAACATAACCCGAATACACGAAAATGTCCTAAATCACAAGGTGATTTAGATATTTAGCTGGACCTCTTCAATTTGATGTAATGTGGTATCATGACGTCATAAATGGACCCAAGTACCTGGTACGATGCAAATAAAATAAGAACAGATTTCTAAATGCTTTTCTCATTCCAACACATTAAAACATTCATTGATAAGAATGAGACGGATACAATTAAAAAACGCTGGCTTTAAATCTTACTTCCATTGACATTCATTCTTCCGTGGATGTTATGCTCAGTGGTGATAACTTGGTGTCACGGAAGAATGAATGTCAATGGAAGTAAGATTTAAAGCCAGCGTTTTTTAATTGTATATTAACAAACCAGATTGGATCCCTAACGATAGACGAATCTGTACCAAACATTTTATTCGAGAATACTTTGTAAAAAAAAATGATGATTTGAAATGGCGGAGATTAGAGCCTGATGCAGTACGCACGCTCTTCTTACCGCTAAGTCAACAATCCAGTCATCAAGTCAAAGTAAGATTCTACTCCAACGTTAGTTTTCAAATTAGAATAAGTATATTTTTGTCTAATGTAATGCTGGTTTATTTATAGTAACATAACATAGCGCCCAATAGTCATATACGTTATCCTGATCCCACACTAGGATTCCCTGTGTCGTGGTTATCAGGAACTACGAGTACCATGGTACCATAACACCCAGATCCGGAACAAATATTTGCAGATCATACAAATATTTGTCCCATAGCGGGAATTAAACCCGCAACCTTTTGCATCTCAGCCGGTTACTCGCCCGCCGCGCCATTGTGGTTATATATATCTGCTTAAATTGTTTATAAATGTCTAAACAAGACTCGCTCGTCACATCTTTGCTACTCACTCACTTGACCATCGGTCGACTCAGCTTGAGTTTTTGAGTTCTGAACGTTCATCTATACAAAAAACATCTTCATCTTACTTTACGGCATCCACGGGAGGAGAAGGAGGGGTCTATTTTAGGCCGGACACACCACGGCAGTTATGTGTACCTATCTAGTAAGCTACTGTAAATAAAAAAATAGTGTGTTTAGATATTATGGTTTTATTTGATACCTGCCTCGCGTATGTGCAAATTTTGTATTTTGAATATAGTACCTAGGGCCGGTTTCTCGTAACTGTTGGAAACCATCAACGATGAAATTAACTATTTAATCATCATCATAGTCAATTATTTTATCGACAAAAAATATTTACCTACGATGTTCCCTTCACTAGGGAAAACTTCAATTGCCTATGACAAATATTTAGCGGTACGGAAAGGAAAACAGACTGTTCTATGACAATACATTTGTCTATCTCTAACATAGTGCCTTCTAGTATAGGTGTAAGAAGCAACACACTATAAACATCAGCAGCTATTTTAGTTGTACTTCCATTGGATTTCTTCTTCCATGCTTGGTGTCTTTCTTCCTATAACTTTCGGTTACGACATGGAAGAAGAAATCATTTTTCCGTGGGTTACGACTACTTTGTTTGTCTGTGGTATTAAATGTACGTTCCTTTGTGCTGTGTTGTCTTTGTCTGTCATGTCCACAGGGCGGTTGTTCTGATAAATAAGGCGTGCTCGATTTTTGGGTCGGACTGGGTCGGCTATTTGCCCGACCGAGCCCTAGTTGTAAACAATCTTGTAAGCAATAAATGAAATACTATGAAATAATGATATTTTACACCACAATGGCACTAATGTCCTTATGTTTACTCTAAATCTCACTAACAAAACATACATTTAGAACAAAATAATGAAGCAAAACTACAATTTCAATGAAAACTGTTGAAGCACTTGTGTAAAGTCAGCCCAGGCCGATACTGGCTTTGCCTCGTACCACAATGCACAATATTACACTCAGGCATTGTGAAATCCAACTTGTGTCGTAAAAAATATAGGTATTTGCTAATAAAATAGTGAAAATTTACGAAAATAAACAAAACTTTGAATGAAGGCAATCAAAGGTCACAGAGTATTAAATGAATGGTTGAATGGCAAGCTAATGGTGGGCAATTTTCATACAAAAATAAATGTTACTGCCGCTCCATTTTGTTCCTTGCTCGAAGGTCATGTCAATGTCATCATGATGTCAGTCATGTTATGTTCGTTCGTGCGGGAGTGAAATTTTGTAAACAAACAAATGTTGTTCTGTCTGTGCTGTGAAAAGACGAAAAATGCTGGTAAATATAAATAATAGATAGTTTTCGATGCCGTTTACATAAATAGCAGTAAATTTTATGAATTTCGACCAAAATACGAAAAAATTGCGACCTTTGCAAATATTTTATTTTTATTTTTTGATGTTTTTGTTCTTGACAATCCCAATTGGATTACTACATGTGAATAAAAAAAAATCGCAAAAAAATAATAAGCCTTCACAGTACATTTATCAGTTTTATTAAAACTGATAAATGTACTGATAATGTTCAAGAGCAAAATTAACGATTTAGTACTCGGTCAGCTCGACTGGCCCTTTTTTCCCTAGAGCTTGTATGCCTAGGGGTTAATTAATGAAACCACTAACCAAAACTACAGTTTAAATCACTTCAGTGAATATTGATGATTTATTGAGCGATGCACTGCATGATCTTGCTGATTTATAGAGAGAGGTAAGGTCAGGAATAACTCAATATCAATCTCTTCATCCGCACACTGAGTTAAGAGGAGTCTAATAAGACGCGTAGACAGTTAATCTCTGCATCCACAATTGTGTTGAATAAATTGTTGTGTTATAACAACAGCACTGCCCTCCCAAGCCTAAAGTGCAGTAACAGCAAAAACACGATTTTGAGAAAAGTGCGTTTAAAGTGTAGAAACTAAAAAATAAAGTCCAAAAGAGGTTATTTGATAAAACCTTGAATGTAAAGTGAAAGAATACGTAAAAAACTATATTTCTAAATGTTATTGCATTAGTTTTACTTTAAAATACAATAAATACAGCCATTTTTTAGCCTCTATTACTTCAAGCTATTTTTTTATAAAATCAGTTCTAAAACTCATTAAAAGGCAGTAAATTTAGCTATTACTGCTTTTTGACTACTTTTTGTTTTTTTTTGTAATTTTTACCAACTAAAGTGCAGTAATAATGTGAAAATACTGCTATTTAATAGGTTTTTTTATAATAAAATACTCAAGTTCCTTACATGTAGTAAAAGAAAATTGATTCATTCCCTCTAGTCCCTTTTGGCAGTCCCTTTAAAGGTACTAATGGGACTTTTTTTTCCTACTAGTTCCTTTGAAATTTTCAAATTAACTAGTGGGACATCATGTAACGTTTACCTCAGGTTTGAGTAAAAAAAGGCAATTATTTGGATTTTAGGCAACACATGGTTAGGTTAACATGAAAGCATGACCCGGTTCTGCTACCGCAGATGCAGACATAGTCGTAGATACAGATGCAGCCGCAGATGGTTTATCTAAATGTCTTCTCAGGGATAAAGTTAGTATGTTAATCATTGTTTTTATCCGCTGCGATTTCGTTTTTGACTAAATATAAGTACTGCGACACCATGTTAAAATATGGAATAGACAAATCAAAAATAAATTATCAAAATTTATTTATATTATTTTATTTGTGAAATCACTTACTCTAGCACTACTTAACAAACACACAGCACACGTCGTCCGCCTCCAACCACGTCAGCGACGCAAAAGAGCGACCGTGTGGCGATGTTATTTTGTAGTATTGCGGCAGGTTTTAATATTTTTGTAAAGCTACAAACTAAAACGCAGTATTAAAGAATATTAGTTGACTTCAGGCATAATTAGGTGGTATGAATCTGATTGAGTAAACTAACTAATATGCAGTAAAATGTATAAAACACTGTAAATTATTTAGTATTTTACAAAGAACTATAAACTCGCAAACAAGTTAAACTGCAGTATGAGCTAGAAACAATGCATTTTATTTGGTTTTTGATAGGCATTGTAAAATCCCTCACGAGTTAGAGTGCAGTAAGTACAAAAATTACTGCACTTTAATTGGGAATACAAATAAAAAGTATTTCTTCTTAACAATTGCAGTATAATCAACTTGTATGGAGTCGAATAATACTGCACTTTTTACTGTGTTTTTTTAAAAAATCTTCTTGATAAAACTACCATTTAAATGTCATAAAATATGAAAAAATACTGCATTTTAGCTAGGAAACCCAACAAAAACTTGTGCAGTATGTATTTTACTGCGGTTTAGCTGGTAAACTCCGTAAATTTTTAATAAATTTGTTAAAATTTTGCAATTTCCTTTTCCGAAAAATATAAAAATAAAATACTTCTAAATTGTTTTATAGAACAAGTATTCATTTGATTGATAGGTTTTGAAATGGGGTTTCAGAATATGTATTTAGCTTAAAACGACAAAACACCTATTACTTCACTTTAGGCTTGGGAGGGCAGAGCAGTTGTACTAACACACATTCTATACTGAACTTTGGAATAAACCTCTGAAAATTGCAGAATAGTAACTTGAGACAGTCTAATTATTGTTGTTATTCAAAATGGTAGAGATGATGTCTGCACTGACTTTCCACTTTGGGGTGTATTGTGCAGGACTTTGTGTTGATAGCAACACAAAGTTTGTTACAAAGATTGTATAATATCATATAGTTCAGTGTTTCTTCGTCTTGAAGACAGCTGCAACATAGTCTACTCTGCAAGGCCCCTTCTTTCAGTTAGGTAATGGTTTAGGTTATGAGGACAGTTTATAATTAACCAGGCATAAGAGCTGTCAAGTAATATTTATATGAATGTGGGCGTTGTCTTGGTTGCAGGGGTTCGAGTGGGAGCTACCTGCGCAACATCCACGCGCACCACCGCCTACTGCAAGTTGCTCGCCTCGTTGGAGGAGTGCCGACACGAGCTGCCAGCCTTGTTACAGTGTTGGAAGAAGGATGTCCTAACTATGCACGGAGGTATCCATGTTTCCAGCATCACATCCGCGTCAGGCCTCACAGTGCAAGTATACTCCTTCGTTTATATGGTGGTCATGTGGGTCAGTGAAGTGCAATGTTAAAGACTAGAAATAAACTGTTAAGTTAGACCCCCTGACTGGCTGGTCCTTCAGTTGTTGTTAAAGTTTGGTCACAGCATCAAAGAGGTGCCTGTTAATGAGTGTTTAGTTACAGCGTCAAATGTTTGTCTGTTAGTTCCTACATGTTTGGTTACAGCATTCTGTGCAGCATTCAGCATTTAGTATTGAAAAGTATAAAAAAACCGATGTAATTTATCTCAAATAAACCATAGAAAAGCATTTTTTATTTCTAACATCAAAAACTTGAAAAGGGTAATGGAATCCGAAATGAGAAGATCGTAGAAGAATCAAGATCATCAACATAGCTCTCAGAATAAAGATTGACCCTTTGGCAACTTTCTCACTTTGCCTACCTTTCGAACCATCAGTACAATCATTACTTGTGTCAACTTAAGGTTCCGGCGCCATATTGTAAATGTTTGCGCCAAAATCTTTTAGAAACCTAGGTTTTATTTAAAGACAGAGTGTGAATTTTAAAAACATAATTGTTAACAAGGTGTTATATAATGTGAGAAGTCATTTAGAAACAAATGCTATAATTTGGAACCCTAGCGAAGCTAAGTACAAACTTTTGGTAGAAAAAATATAGAATAAATTCACTCGCTTTTTGTACTTGAAAGAATACGGAGTCTATCCATATTATCCGCTGATGTACCCGAGCCTGTTTGTGTTAGGTATGGTAGGGTACTGCAGGCTGTCGGTCCGGAGAGACGTGGCGATGCTTAAATACATGGTGCGCGTGCTGCGTGGAGAGCAGTACCACCCGGCGGTTCTGGCGGCGCTGCGGCTGCGCGCGCCCAACAACTACTTGGGCGCACGCCGCCGCCCCGACATGCTGGAGGTGCCCACTTGTAGGACCAACCTACTTAAGTTTGCCCCCCATGTCACTCGCTATCTATTTACTCAATATTTTGTCCCAAAACTTTACTAGCTAATTAATTAATTCGTTCGTTTCATTTTACCTTCCAGCTGGCAATCGGATACGCCCGTATTCACGTTCATCCCGGACCGACGCAACGGGCGAGTCTGGTGCTGTCTCACGCTACGCGGCAACACGCCACGCGCGCTTCTGTGGCTCTACGAAAGCGTGATAATCAAGTGAAGTCTTTGGTGCCGGAATACGTGCTCACGCCCAATAATAAATAAATAAATGCTGGACATTTCACACAGCTATCTAGCCCCAAGCTAAGCAGAGCTTGTGTTATGGATAAGAATAAGAATCTTGCGCATACCCCTTGATGATTTATTATTCAGATTCACATCAAAATTATTAACATGAAAGCCAACAGCATACATAGTGTCAGGAATTATAATGTTTTAATTCATAGTTACTGGCGAGTACCATGTTTCAGAGGGAATATGACTTAGACACTTAATATATTTTAATGTAGGTACATATTACTTAGTGGCTTTGCTGTACAAACATATCAACACTCTTCAATATACCGTTAGTCGATCTGGCACCGATCTGTATCGCTGATTGTTATACTGCCCAGCCCCCCAATTACAGTAGCAAATGGCGATGGGGAACGCAACAATAGGGATCATTTTGACAGCCTTAGCGCTGTCCAAATCTTTGGAAACTTGAAAGGAGGAATATTTAAGTCAAGAAGTTTCCCCTATTCAAGTTTCATAAGATTTAGATAGCGTTAAGGCTACCAAAATGATTCCCAATGTTGGGTTCCCCATCGCCATTTGCTACTGTAATTGGGGGGCAGGTCTCGACTGAATCAAAGGCTTTCTCGTAGTCCACAAATGCTTGACACAGCGGCTGATTATACTCTTCGATCTTCTGTATCTGAAAAACAGTACCACCATGTTCCTGTTTCACGCCACCGGCGTTATACCCTCGAGGACCGTGCACTGGTCCGTTCCAATTGCAGAAAGGTGTGAAACAGGGAGATTTTATTTCACCGAAACTGTTCACCTCTGCATTGGATGATGTTTTCAAGCTTCTGCAATGGAACAGATATGGCATCAACAACAATGGTATTCGCCATTGTTGTTGATGCTCACTCACCTTCGATATGCCGATGACATAGTCATCAAGATGAAGGTAATTGGGATCCCCAAGCGTTTGGTTTGAACCTATGCATTACGTGTGGGTGAACAATTTATTATTGAAACAGGAAAAGACGAAAGAAACGTCTTATTTTTATAAATAAAGCCTGAATAGGGCCACCTGATAGAGGCTTTTTACCTGAAGTTAGTATAATAAGTATGTACCTATAATATTACTCTGATCTCAAAGATTATATTACTGCTTAAGTAGAAAGTTAAGTAGAAGTTATATTACTGCTTATATTACTGTTTAAGTATTGCTTATGTAGAAATATGACTAGATTTAAGCTTTCGACTAGAGCTGTGCTCGTAGTCAAATTACTATAAGATTAATAATAGAATAGCGAGAATAGGGCCATCTGATCAAGGCTTTTTGACTGTTGTTAGCATAATAAGTAAGTATAATATTATTCTGACCCCAAGGTTCTAGGTATTGCACAATTAAATTAAATATTGAATAAACCTACTTATTTTTTTTTAAATGAACATACAATTTTTGTATATAAGTAGAAATATGACTAGAATTAGGCTATGGACTAGACCTATTTGAATATGATGTACCTACTAAAAAGGTATTTAATTTTGTATAAATTCATGTAATCAAAATAATATTTTTTATATAAATTTTATGTACCTGGTAAGGGTTTTAGTTTGTCCACAACACATCATGTAGCCAATATGATTATTACGTACTTGAGTGGAGATAAAATAGGCGTGTGAGATGAGGGTGTGGCAGTGGTGCTCGAATAGAGACGTCCTTGCTAATGGCAATATCATTAGCAACGCTGTCTCTTCATTATAACTACGAGATCTTGATACTTGAAGTAAATGCTAGAATAAAAATTGTACATGAGTTGGGTTGAGATGTGAAAATCCAATCTGTGTTAGTTCGGTTCTTATCAAGGCGAATATCTGCTACAGAGCGGCATTCGCGAGCGATAAAACTATTTATTTTATTCTTTATTTTATAGGGAAACTAACAGCGACACAGTTAATATCTTATTATGTGTATGTGACTGTTGGGTGTTATGTAATAACCTTAAATGCATTAACTAAACGATATAAAACATTAGGTAAACGAGGGACATGCCAAGAAAACCCTTTGTCAAATAAATAATTTTAAATATAGGCAGCCCCTGCGGTTTAAATCCCGGTTGCCCCCAAGCAACTTGTTTATACGTAGTTCCGTGATTAGTTAAACGAGTGAAGCGAAAATAAATTTCAATATAAAGATATGTGACCTTATTATAGTGCCGTAAAAAGATTAAGTTTGTTACTCGATGCATTAAAAATATATGACAATGAATATCTAGTTTTTGTATGGAAATCATCGTACTATAACCTAATTCTTCTTCACAGTTAAAATCGAAATTTGCAATTCCAACGAGGGCATGTGCCGCAAATAATATGAGTAAACTTTTGCGAATTGCCATTTGTGTGTATATATGTTAGTCTGAGAATAACTTTGGAACCGATTATCCGATCTATATGAAACTTGGTATGTGGGTATACCTAATATAGTGTTAGTACAATTTGTAGGTAAGCTATATCGGTCAGCGGGTTGTTGGAATACTAGGGTCCAAGAGAGGGTAAAAAAAAGAAGTTATTCAATCAGGTAATATGGGGTGAAAGGGCTTAGGTTGAAAGTTTTAAAACAATTTTAATTCTTATTTGGTAGTTTTTGTGACGAAGCAGAAATTAAAAAAGAAAAAATGTACTAATTTACATTCTGGCCTCGTAGCTTGAGTTGGTGGCAGTACGGAGCGTCAGTGGTTGACCAGCATAGCAGACGAGCTTGCCAACAACTATGTGCCACATGTCCAACCACGCCGGTAGCAGGTCGAAAAGGCGTTGCATCATGCGGCGATGACTGGCGGGGTGAGAAGGCGAAATATGCACTGTCGTCTGCGAAGAGTGCGTTATTTGGAGTGTTGTAGAGTGCTGACTGCGGAAGCCAAACATGCTCAGGTCTAGGTTCAATGCAGGGGGTGACTCTTCACAGAAGCAGCCTCTTGAATAGCTTGGCGATGGTTAGAAGCAAGGTAATGGGCCGGTAGCTTGCAGGCAGGTAACGATCCTTGCCAGGCGTTGGGAGCACCATCACTTTGTTGCCTATATACTTCCACTGGTTTGGGAAGTGACTAGTCCTGAGGATCCTGTTAAAAAGTTTCGCTAGGGCGTTCAACGAATTCTGATTTCGGGGGTTAATTTTGGAGGGCAAACTAGAAAATTAATAAAAAACTTATGTTTTAATGTTCAAACTCCTACGAGAAACGGAAAATACTCGTAATGAGTTTTTTTTTATAAAATTGTGTTAATTGGTCTAATGTTAGCCTACTTGTAGGAACCCTCTCCACGCGAGTCCGACTCGCACTTGACTGGTTTTAATATTTAATTTAGAAATCCTGCTTGTGCCACCAATACGTAGATACCTACTACAGGGTACTACAGGTGTAATGATGATGACAGTTTAAAAAAAAACAGCTAGATTTTTATTTTTTAACCGACTTCAAAAAAAGGAGGTGGTTCTCAATTCGGTTGTATTTTCTTTTGTTTTATTTGATTAAATTGTGTGCGTAATAAACACTCGAAATTAATGGTTGTTCTGTTTATCTGTTGACGTGATAGCAGGGACCTATTATAGATTGGGTTGGGAACCAGTGCATTGCATTGAATAATTGAGGCTCGAGGGGAGCCTGCGACTTCGGCATCGTCTACGGTCTCAACGAGCGGATACATCAGTCCACAATTTTCCACTTCAATCTAATGATCTTTATTGGTCTAGATATAATCAAGAGCATACACTAGGTAAGTACCTACGCGTCAAATAACTTTGCGGCGGCATCGCAGTGACAAATATGGTGGTTGCCTAATCATGACGAACAAGATCACTTTTATATCTTAATCATCCTTCCTGCAATGATACACTATTTTAAATGTTGTGCTGACTTCAAATAAGAAGGTGGCTATGTAGTTTTTACATACCGTTGATTCATCATCATCAGCATGTAAAAGCCCACTACTGGACATAGACCTCCCCCATTGAAAGCCACGACGAACAGGCTTGACCCTACTTCGACCACTATGACCATGATGCGTCACCGACTTCCTACGACCTTCATAATGTCCTGGGTCCATCAGGATGGTTGGCCTCTAAGGGTGTTAACACCAATCGATCGACGGCATCGATCGAAGTTGATCGATTGGTGTGGCAGCTTTAATTGATCGACGGATACCGTTCGACTAACCAATCGATCGATTGCCGGTGGATGACATCGGTCGACGTTGATCGGCTAACAAGCAGCTCGATCGACGTCGACTAATCCATTCTACCACCGATCGATGCCGTCGATTGACAATCGATCGATTGGTCTGGTAGAACCTATCGATCGATTGGTGTGGTAACACTCTTAATGCGTCGTCCGGTTTCACTGTAGGTATTAGTCCGATTCAAATGGTTCGTTCGATGCTGAGTTGTCCCGTGAAAATTTGTTCTAGGTACCTAAATGTTTTTTGAAGTCGTTTAAGTAAAAAGGTTTCCTAAATCGCGTGTACCTATTTGCGAGGTCTCAGTTCGGGGCAAAGTACCTACTAGTATAATATATAACTTTGCTATCTAATATTCCTAACACGCACGACCAACATACCTACGCCTTTATTGGTAAGTAAGGTTGATAACTACTAAGTATGATTAATATTGGATAAACACGTCGTAATCTATAGGTATCTGCCATTAGTATGCAGAAAGCGTCCCAGTTGGAGCCACACATCTCTGGCTAAACATCTGACTAACCGTATAATTTTCTACTCGGTGTCACTCGTTGCCAGCCACGGTCACGGCGCGGCGTGCCTACCTTTTGGTCCCTCGTCCAACCTATCCATTGTACCTACATAGGATAGATGTACCTACAGTCCATGCGACTTTTAACGTAACGCAAAGTAACTCACTAAACTCTGGAGAAAAAAACGCAGCGTGTCATCTTTCTTTTGCCGTACAAGCAGTCTTTTTTAGGGTTCCGTACCTCAAGGGTACCAACGGAACCATTATAGGATATCTCTGTTGTCTGTCTGTCTGTCTACCACAGGCACAGCACAGCCTATTTACTCCGAATCTACTGGACTAAATAAATTTGTCATCATGTGACATATCAAATGAAAGAATTCGTATGAGAAATAAAAAAATATTTTCTTTATAATATTGAAATGAACAAAAAATATTGCATATTGGGCCTTACTAGTACTTTACAGGAAATCCAAAATGAATTCCAAAATCTTCAAATTCCTACGGGATTACTAGAAACGGAAAATAGTCGTTAGGTAATGAAAAATTTGTATAAAATTGTGTTGTGTGATTTGTTAGTTGACTAGTAAGTTGATTGGTCTAGTAGTAGTATGTTAGCTTACTTGTACGAAACCCTCTCCACGCGAGTCCGACTCGCACTTGACCGGTTTTATTTGTTCGCTATATACCTAGTTAGCGAAAGCGTTACAACGATTGTCTATTATAAATATTGGCCCTGAACAGAAACGCAAAACCATTTTGAAGTCATTAGTTACACTTAAAACATAATGCATACCCAAATGGTCTGCTCCGTTTTCAAAAGCCGCATTTTAATACAAACTCACCTAATTAGTGTTAATGGGGCTTAACTAATGGAGCCAATGACTGTCACGTTTAGATGACATACCTGCTCATAATCCCAATATAGCACACACACACATATACACATATCATTTGTCCGGATGGCAATTACAGAAGCAAATAGCAAAGGGGAACGCAATAACGGGTATTCCCCATTTTTATTTCCCCAGTTCCCAGTATTTACCAAAAATTTTAAACTCCTATACCTAGTTCTGTTATAATAAATAGGTGCTGGACATTTCACATAACATTATTTAGCCCCAAGCTAAGCAGCGCTTGTGTTATGGGTACTAGATATCTGATATACTTAATACAATACATTACATAAATATATATATTTTATCAAACATAAAAAATACACAGGGTGTTGAACAAATATCTGCAGATCGTACAAATATTTGTTCCGAGGCGGGAATCAAACCCGCAACCTCCTGCGTCGCTGGCGAACCTTCGCCCGCCGCGTCACTAAAATAGGTTCAAAACAAAGTGTAATGCACGTAGGAACCACCTATGTCTGATGAGTATCTATTATGACACCTATCTAAGATTTTGAAAATTATACCGGGAGTAAAAAGACTACTCCCGAAAACTGAAACAGTGCATTCAGACCATGATTCTGAAAATATTTAAGCTGAAAAAACACGAAAAAAAATGCTTACTTTTGGTCCGCTTTTTTCCATAAATTATCGTTAAAGGAACACAAAAACCTATTTTCCATCATTAAAAACACGTTAATAAATAAAAACGTCAAAAAAAGCAATGAAAAGCACATGAGAAATATTGGCCCCACGGGTCGATCAGCTGACCGGGAGCGTTGAACTCGCGTGGCCGGAATAAATGCGTACATTGCTGGCTGACAAATACGATACGAAACGAAAAAAAAGTTTTCTCCGGTATGAATCACCTCTCAGGCGAAAGCTATTTTATATAACTATAATATAGGTAGCTTTACCGGTACCTTCAGTATTCGGGAGCTGTCTTTTTACACCCCGTATATTATTTACTAATCTTTTGTTAGACATAGTGATTATCCGATCTGATCACACAAACTCAAATCAGTTTTTATCGTATCAAAGTAACACACGCGTTATCCATGCTAGGTAGGTATTGGCTGATTTTTTATACATCTCTGCTTTGCTCAGCTTTATATATGAATACTGGAGCGTAGCCTGGTTTTCATCAGCATCATCATCAACCGCTAATTATTAGCGGTTGATGATGATATTGTAGTGTGCCCACTGCACGTCAGACTAATAATAACAATAGTATATGTCATGACTATGCATTAAAAGCTGGGATCAACTAAGACAACTCTCCCCCTCCACCCCTCTCATAAAATTCAGAATATTATCATCATCATCATCGGACAGTACAAGTCCACTGCTTTAATAGGTAGAGACCTCTCCATAGTTGGTTTGCCATAATCACCACGCTTGGCAGGCGTATTGTTGATGGTGGTTACTGCTGCTCTTGTCTGGTGTAATTTAACTACTATCTAGTAGGTGCAATTTCTTGCTACTCTTATTTATCTTCATGTAGGTACCTACCTACTCAGGTACATATAATAGTAGCTCATGCAGGTAAAAAACGACATTGACAAGGCCGACCCGTCCACGTATATCAATCAAGCCAAGCTTCAATCTACATTATTATTCCGAGAGCATCACCAATCAGTAGACCCACAGAATAAATAACAAACAGTAGTATGCGACAAACAAGTAGTAAGGTAACATTATTTAGAAGTTAGTTTGTTATTACATTATTAGGAAGCACAGAAGGTCCAACCTCAGAATAGACCCCTCCGCTCTATCTTCTCACGTGGATGTCGTAAAACTGACTAAGGGAATTACAGCAGGAGATGGGCGTACTCAACTCTAATACTGCTATCACCAATCCACCTGTCAAGCGAGGTGAAAATAGCATATCCCCCTATTGCATTAGGTATATCGGTGAGGCGAGGCCTCATCCTGTCGTGGACGTCTACTGGCTGATGATTGAATGAAGTATTGCGTTCTGCCATTTTCATAGACATTCATAATGTCAAAAAAGAATTGATAGAGACGTTCATAATAACGTCTAAATGAATTGACTAAGACGTTCATAGTGTCACGAAAGAATTAATAAAGACGTTCACAGTGTTAAAAGGAATTGATAGGACGTTAATAATTTTCAAAAAGGAATTGATAGAAGACGTTCATAATGTAAAAAAAGTATTGATAGAGACTTTAACAATGTCTAAAAAGAATTGATAGAGACGTTCATAATGTCAAAAAAGAATTGATAGAAACGTTCATAATGTCAAAAATATTTATAGAAACTTTTGTAATGTCACAAAGGAATTGATAAAGATGTTTATAATGTCTAATAGGAATTGACAGTGACGGTAATAATGTAAACAAGGAATTGATAGCTTTCTACCCGTACGGAATCGTATGGAGATACTTAGCAAGCGAACGACAAACGCCTTCAATACCTATAAAGATCGCTACTTGTCTGAAAGCAGTAATAATATGAATAAAAACAAACTTTGTATATCTAGTTTAATGTTTTGCTCGGCGGGCTATTTTTAGTAACAACTTGTTACTATGTAGAACACAATTGTAGAAGTCACGGCGTTTTGCATAATATTGGAATTAGCTAAACGAGTTTAGAGGCTCTTACAAGTTAGCAAGGTCAGTATGCAAGGAGCTGAAGGAGCGGTGTTCGGCTTTGACACGGTTATACAATTTTCCTCTGTATTTCCTTGTGTAATATAACAAACCTGTTCATAAAACTTACATCCGTTTATTAATTTCAAGGATATTATTAAAGGGTTAGGGGCCTTTCGTCACAATACCACTTTTGTGCTACTTTTAAGTTCCATACTTTGGGAGTATTTTCATTATCACCAAACTAAATATTATATTTTTGGGGTAAACTCGTCATAAGCAACATTTTCTTAAGTTTTGTCCAGTCAGCGCGAGATTATTTTATGTTCCTTAATCACGTCATTTACCTACACTTTAGGTGTTATTTGATAAATACAAATATTGGTACCTTTACTATAAGATAAGATACCGTATGAAACCTTAGATTTTAATGAGGACCTACCAACATGATATCAAAATCGTCACGACACCACATTTTGTAGGGCAAAAATCACCTACAGACAGGCTGGACTAAAAATAGAAGGTGACTGTCATTGAATCAACTTAACAATTAATAAATAAACTGGCGTGTAATGAAATAGGGTCACTTAGAAAAACCACATACCTCCCAAACTATGAAGATATCGAATTGAAATAAAAATCATATTGAAATATATTTCAAACTGCATTAAATACAATACACTTTTGTAAAAAGTTACATAACATTTATTTACAAAAAAATCGTTTTCGTGTATGCTACTGATACAACAATCTGTCTTATGAACACGTGTTCCACCACGGATAAAGTATCCGTGGCGTATATTTCGACTCGCTTTATTTCGATAGTGGCCCCAATCTCGACAAATCCTTTACCAATTAAGCTCATATACAAATTTGCCAATTGTTTTGTAATAGGCATACCTATTAACACCCAACAGTCACTTATAGTCCTGATCACATACTAAGATTCCCTGTGTCGTGGGCATCTATCAATCAAGGAACTACGAGTAGGTACCATGGTGCACAACACCCAGATCCGGAACAGATATTTGCAGATCTTGTAAACATTTGTCCTGCAGCTGGTATCGAATCCTCACCTCTTGCGCCTCAGCCGGCTTCTCAACGTGCCAAAGGGTGTGCCGCTTTACGTAACTTGTGAAGGAGGTCATCAAAATGCATTGGTATCACCAACCTACCTGCTAAAATTTATCGCGATTGTATCAAAATGGTTCGAAAGTTATAGTCGAACAAACACCCATTAAACATACCCAAACACATATAAAAGCCGAGCCCTCGTGTTACCATGAGACCTCGACTCGCTCGGTCAAATATGCCTAAGTAGGAGCTGCCCTCTAAAGACAAGTAGCAATCATAGCACATACATACATACATTTATAAGCAATCGGAAATGCCATCAAGATAAACTAAAAATAGCCCTGTATCATACCCATATTCAACTTAGGTACCTAATACAACGGCACATAAACAGGATACTTTTGAAATTTATTTGAACTGTGCCTATTGTTGATGGTCGAACACGCATAGTCCATCCACTATCTCACTTATTAGGATAATAGAGTGCCTATCTAGACAAATAGGTATACCTACATAGACATCTATGATCGTTTGTTACTGCACGCGATGTTGCAAATGCCATGTATTTTGTCACGATATCTGATTCTAGTTCATACCTTTATATTATTACTAGTTGCGCCCCGCGGTTTCGCCCGCGTGAAAAATGATGATGTTGATGATGATGAAACTATGACTACTATGACTATGAAAAGTAGCCTATGTGTTAATCCAGGGCGTAAAGTATCTCCATTCCAAATTTCACTCAAATCCATTCAGTAGTTTTTACGTGAAAGAGTAACAAACATCCATCCATTCTCACAAACTTTCGCGTTTATAATATTAGTAGGATAGGATTATCATCATTTATTATAGCACTAGTTGCGCCCCGCGGTTTCACCCGCGTGAATAATGATGAAAATTGATGATGATGATGATGATGAAAAGTAGCCTATGTGTTAATCCAGGGCGTAAAGTATCTCCATTCCAAATTTCACTCAAATCCATTCAGTAGTTTTTACGTGAAAGAGTAACAAACATCCATACTCACAAACTTTCGCGTTTATAATATTAGTAGGATAGGATGTATATTATTAACATCGTATGATAAATAAGCTGATTTGTCTGAATTGTCAGATGTAGCAGTAACAAGTGCATTTATAAATTATGTAGGTTCTACCTAAGTATTCACTTGGTAAAAAGAATTAAATCATACCTAAGGACTTATATTATATCGAATATGAATCACGCATACCCGGACGGACAATCACGCAGGACGTAAGTATAATATGATACAAATTGATACAATACAGCTAGTGCGGAACCGCGGGAGTTTACCACAACACAAAGTACCTATAGGACCACTATATATACTATTAGGCCACTGCCTAATAGTAGGTATGTGTAATAAATACCTACATTACACATTTGTATAATTATTGATAAGTAGCTGATCCGCTCGTGACTTCGTCCGCGTGGAAGAAGATAATGCGGTCGCAGTGAAACAAACAAACCCCTATAAACTCCTAAAACCCCTAGGTACAACCCGTACAAACCCCTAGAAACCCTTGCCACCCATACAAACCGCTATAACCCCTAAAAACCCCTAGAAACCCCTACGACCCCTAAAAACGCCTTTAACCCCTTAATTATTACCAAAGCAATCGTTCGTGTCGTCTAATAGGCCTTAAACGCAAAAAAAAATTAATTGCTATGTAACTTATAACTTTTAAAAGTAGAGAAGTAAATTTCAAAAAGTTTTTTTTCCGATAAGTATCCGATTTGAATGAAACAAAGCCTATAATTCTACTCCAAATTAAGTTCTGTCCACCTGTGAAAACTTAATAAAAATTAGTTTAGTTATTTCTACTGAACGGATACAGACAGATAGACAGAAGTGAATTCTAAAAATCGCAGATTTTTTGTCTATTTCAGTCTCTTTCTATTATTTTACTTTTTAACCGACTTTAAAAAAAAGGAGGAGGTTCTCAATTCGAATGTATGTTTTTATTTTTTTGAAATGTAGGTACAATCTTTGTATATATATTTATATATGTGTGTATTTCGGTTAAAATTGCTTCCACCTCGATTTCACACTAACCTGTATTCGGCGGTAGACTCATGAATTCGATTTTGAAAACGATCCGTTTTGAATTTTGAAATGTTTCTGTGCAGTTTTCCTGTTACATTCGCAGTTTTATTGCTATAAAAGAATTAAAAACTATTAAGAAAGAAAAGTTTTATTGCAGAAACTTCCAAACCCCATCTCATCCTGTACTCTACTACTCAATGGTACATCTGGTCCGGCGGGTCCTCCATTCTGTAAACACTGAAGGACCGCTTTCTAAAAAATCATTATGCAGGTTTTTTATTATTTACCACTTTTAACTTGTGTACCAATTTTAACCTTAAAAACATACTCAGAACTTTCATATTATATACATTTCCACCCCTTCTCAACACCTTGGGGTGCGCCTACCTATATACACCTCATAGAGAGTCCTTATGCCAAATTTCAGACCTTTAGATCCTATAGTTTAAGTTTCCGAGTTTTCATGATGAGTGGAGTCAGTGGACTTCTCGTTTATATATTATATAGATTACATTTATTTATTTTCCTTTTGCTTTGATGTAGTCGGATAAAATACCTAACTAACCAACCAACCTTCTTATTCGCAAGAGTAGACTTTTTTTTATTGGTCTTTATTTCTTATAAAATCAACAAATTATTAAAACTAAACACAGTTTAGTAAAAATACAGCTTAAAATTAAAAGTAACTTGGCAGGCTAATTAAGGCGCCTATACAAGTTTTTGGACATAATTACAATTTTTTATAAATATTAGGCACTTCTAAGTTTTGCGATTTATATACCAGTCATATATGGTAAGGTAATGAACCGTTAGGTGCATAGTATGAGCACTTGGAGTACCGCGCATTTTTAAAGCAAGAGTAGACGGTGCGTCGCCAAAACGTCTTATCATCAGATTTCCGTGCCATATTCACAGAAGAAATACACACATAATCTAATCTCAGTTCATTTTACAATCCTAACCCATTTGTAAGTAGGTAGTTTTCTGTACTATTCATTATGAATTCTATTGTGTTGTTATCGTCGTATTTAGAGCCAGTTTATAGTTATTACCCGCAGTAGGTAGCTGTTTACTGCATGCGTCTATTCAGGTGTTTATTTTTATCCAACTGCAGCAAAGTAGTAGGAGGGTTATGATTTTAGCAGTCTTTGTAGGTATGTAAGTTTTTTATCTGTTCCCTCGTAGGACCAAAAGTCTAAGGTCAAAAAAAAACTACTCGACGGATTTTGGCAAATGATGTAGGGTGCGTCTAGTCTAGAACTGAATGACCCGATGAAAACAGTCAGTTTGGCTATGGATTATAGAATAAAAACATCCATCCATCTCAGATCCATCGTCAGATACTTTTACCTAAATAACATTACTAGGATTTTATTTTGACGTACCTATAATGAATAGTGGGGCACTAGACACACTTACTATCATGTAAAGTGTCTTGGCGTTATACGTATTATATGCGTTGAAAAAACGTTACTTTTCAACCTCGAAAGTAATACAATTAATTTAAATAAAACGCTTTTGGTATAAAATGGAAGGCTATTCCAAAAATATATCATATTAATATAAATAACAAATACATTCCATTAGCATGATCTCCCTGCAATATGTAGCACCAACTTTCATCCATTTCCACAATAGTTTGATTATCTGTCTTCCACATTCCATCTGTTTTTTTAGAGGAAATCGTGATTTTGTTTCTTTCAAAAATAGTGCTACGCACTGCTACGCTGCTACGACTCTTACGCTCCGGCTCATTTTGGTCAAAATCTCAACTCAATAAATCCTCAACTTCTCAATAAACAACTCGAGACTCGCTACGTTCACTTCGATTATCATAAATCACATGTTCGTAAACAATTCAAAACATAATCGTTAATATTTGGGAAAATTTTGATAGCAAATGAAAACAATTTTGTTATTGTTTATGTTAACTTGGCGGTTGTACGATTCCGACGAACTTTCATGATGTGACATCTTCCCCAATTGCGTGTGATATGTAGGTATATGCAAAGCGCCAGTTAACTCATTATAACGTATCCTTGTGCTATATTTTGAACTACTTTATAATTAAGTACTTTATAATGTGTAATGCCCCTTTTCAAAACTTCATCCGGTACCGTCTTGCTTCGTACCTAAGTCGCGGCCAGATTTATTATTCAGCCATGGCCTTGATGCCACTGACCCATCTACATTATCATCATCATCAGTATCAGACGTTCGACGTCCCCTGTTGGAAGAGGCCTCCCCCATAGAATGCAATGGGGGGATTTGCCATAATTCACGCTTGGCTGGTGGATTCGTGATCACAGTATATAGATGTTGAGTACTCAGCTCAATGCTGCTGTCCATCCTCTGGTGTAGTCCCTTAGTCGGTAAAATAATAATTGCAATAATAATATTTATTTAAAATTTGAATTAATTATTAGAGACATTCAAACAATGTTAAAATCTCCATTTTAGCCATATATATTAACTAATATTTACTAAATTAATTATTATTTTAAATAACTTTTTTTACGAACTCCTGTTCCTATTGAAAACGGGTTAATCCTTTTAGGGTTCCGTACCGCAAAAGGTACGTACCAACGAAACCATTATAGGACCACTCTCGTGTCTGTCTATTACGATGAAACCAGTTTTCTCCAAAACTACGGGACGTAGCTAGACGAAAAGTAGATACATATTTGGTACATGTACAGAGTAAAGTGATCCATATAAACGAATTTCGATTTTGGAAGTTAACTTTGTTGGGCAAAATAGAAAATTAAATAAAAACCTTTTGTCAAGTGCTTCATGTGCCTTCAGGTATCAAGTGAAAAGGCTCGTGAGAGTATTTAAAATGAGATGTATTTATATTTTTTTATAAATTTAAAATGACTCGTATCGTTCGATGCATAGTTTAAAATATATTCTAGAAAATATAAGAAAATCGAACATCCCCTGTAATCTTCAAAACTACAGTTACAGTACTCATAGTTTACAGGAAAACCAAAACATAAGTCCTTTCATTCATTCATTTTATCCCCTGCGAATCGGAAAATATTTTTAAAGAGAAAATGCGTTTAAAATGTTTGACTGACTAATAAGTTGAATTGGTCTAATGGTTACTAGGTATCCTACTTGTATGGAACCCCATGCCAGCCCGACACGCATTTAGCAGTTTTTATTTTTAAATCTAATAATCTTAGTGTTGAGACGAAAATTGAATATCTGAGACGTTCAGCCGCAAGTTACTCATTACAGATATCGGGCCGGCCTTTTGTGTGTGCCGATAACTAAGTCAAGTAGCTGTATACAGCTCCCGGTTATTACTGTGGCACATAGTGGAGCTTTATTTTTGCAAAGTGGTTTTTCCAGTTCTTTCGTTTTCTTCAGTTTTCACAGGCCGTCTTTGAATGTAGATGATTTCCCGAAAGGGGATCAATATGCACTTTAAGATGGACAACTATTGCTCAAAGACGTTTGGGATGTTTCTTTAGCTTACCACAAGATTAGTAGTACCTATGATTAGTAGATTTTAATGAAAACATTCTTTTTAATTTTTCGCCAAAAGACTTGCTTAAGAATGTTGGTGTGCCCATAAAGGATTCGAACTACTAAGTTCGAATCAACCTTTATGGGCATACCAATTTACGTGACCTTACATTATTATAACGTATTTGTAGGTAGACAATAATGGGCTAAATATTACAGCACTAAAATTATAAGCTTTATGTTTGCCCCACCGCTGGGCAACAATTCTTACCAATACTCGCATGTTTTGTTCTAATTGTTTCACAGCAACAGTCGGAAACTACATGATCTTTAATAGCTGATAATCATTTGCGTCACTATTATTTACAACCTTGTCACTAAGTGAATAGGTATCATCATCACCATCCCTACTATCTTGCTGCCGAGATATGTGTCACGCTGGGCACTCGTGTAAGAACCGACAGTAGGTACACATACAGCGTGATTCTTCGAACATTTATCAAGCTTAAGCGCGTGTAGATCCACGCACAGTAAAGGCTTCCAAAGTCAGTAGCCAGTCTCAATATAGGTTGTATTAATAGGAAGGATTGTGAAAAATAATGGATCTTAATCTATCTGTTTACCAAATTTGATCTAAATTGGTTCAGCCGTTAAGGCGTGCGTGACTGAGTAACAAATATCTAAATTTTCGTATTTATACAATTGAAAAACTGAAATTGGATTATAAACTACTCGTAAACTAGTAAAGCCTTCTTAGCTATGATTATTTTAAGTATTTCCAATTAGCTGTTTAGCCAGTAGGGGGTGGTATGGTACACGACTAGCAATAATTACCAATTCAAAGCAAAATATTTATCAAACGGATCTCAGTATCAAAAAAAGTTCATTAAAACTCGTAATATTTTTTTCCTCTCCAACGATGGAGTACCTATACAAGGGGGAGATATCCCGAAAATCAATTTTACGGAGTTTTTATTTCTTAACTTTTTAGGTGTAACGAATTTGTATTACCGTAAAATTTTAATTTTGTTAATATAAAATACTACTGGGCGTCATCCGAGTTGTGTGGATTCAAATAGGGCCCCCTGTCTCAGCATAAAGCCGCACCGGAACTACAAGATATGGTGCGGCGCTGGTTTTCACACAGAGGGCAATTTCTCGAATTGTAGACATAATGTCGAATTCGTCATTTTCATACAAATAGCTGTCAGTTTTGATAGATCATGTATAAAAATGACGAGCTCGACATTATGTAATTGGCCTCCTGCTGAATGACATCGCGAACTAAACATAAGTAATATATAAATATCAATCCCATCTCACCCCACTATCCACTAACCATATCATCATCATCATCATCACCACCCTTTTTACGTCCATTGCTGGACGAAGCCTCCCCCATTGAATATAATGCTTGGCAGGAGAATTGGTGATCGCACTACTCGTGCTGAATACTCAGGTGGATGCAGTTGCCCATTCCCTGTTGTAATTCCTTGGTCGGCTTTTATGACATAGGTACACGGGAGGAGATGGACAGCGACCAGCAATTAGCAATTATTGTATAATTATCGCGCGATCGATTGCTAGATGTAACAAAAAATGCTTTGGCTATCGCTGGATTCGCTGGTACGTAAATACGAATTAGCAATTAATTAGCAATTTAGCTGCGACAATCGCGCGTTTATTGCTATTGCTTTGCTATTGCAAGATACACAATAAGCCTGCGGGGTACACCACGGCAATTTATAGTTACCAAACAGCGCGTAGGTAATGTAGGTATTATCTCGCGGCCGGCAAGATCGCGTACGTGCCTTAGTGTGTTCGGCCTAAGAATATACCCCTCTGTCTTCTCCCGTGGATGTAGTAAAAGCCGACTAAGGAATAACACCAGGAGAGATGGGTAGCCGCATCCACCTGAGTACTCAACACAAATACTGCGATCACCTGCCAAGTGTGGTGATTATGGCAAATAACAGTACTCTTGGCCTATTTCATTCTCTTCCATTACATTCTATGGGGGAGGCCTCGTCTAACAGTCGACGTCTACTAGCTAATGATGATGAGGTTTTTCCACTGTGGCTTTATCAGAGCAGACAAAACACAATTAGGAGTGAATACGTCATATTTAAATGTTTTACTTTTAATGAACCGAAAAGATTAAGTGCTTTGAAAAACAACAATAGGTAGGTACTTACTTTAAATAACAACTTAGCCTTATCAACAACTAGAGTAATTCCTGTTATAATTGTGTCAGGAATTCAGAAAAGATGTTTTGCAGTTGTTACTACAACATTTAAAACAAAAAACCGACCTTTTACGCCTGTTGCAAACCTGCAGTGCAAGTACGTAGAACTCGATTCGATAAAACGGGACTATTACATAGTCCCGTTTTGTCGAATTTTAATGTCTTTATCGAATCGAGTCCTACGTACTTGCACTGTTGTTGCGAGATAGAGAATAAATAGCCCTACGGGTATCCTAATTTTGCGGTTCATCATTGTTTTGTCACTTGGTTTTGTATAAAATAAACCAAATTCAAATTTTTCTATTCATTTTTGAATTCACCTAGCACAACTCATGTGGGTGCGAAATATTTTTGATTGTTGCAAAATACCCAGAACACCCTGAAAAAATATCTGCAGATTGTACAAATATATGTTCCGAGGTGGGAATCGAACCCGCAACATACTGCGTCGCAGGCGAACGTTTGCCCGCCGCGCCACAGAGGTCGTCCTCTGTGGGGGACTTGTGTAATTATTTCTGTAAATAAAGATAAATGTTACACGAACTGTTCTAACTGTTCAGGCCTGCAGCCTGAGACTGTTTATGTTCTGTGTTTTCCATAAGATTTTACTTACCCGCGACTGATACGGAGATACTCCACGGCTGGTTGGTAACTTTTGGGATATTATAAAACCTATACCTACCTAAACGTCCATAACAGTGTGATTTTAATATTGGTATAGTGGTGGTGCTGTGGTAGGTATACCTAAGTGGTTAGTGGTTTAAGTTTAGTTGAAGCCAGTTCTCGTCGGTTTTGTGATATAGGTATCACAAGCGCTGTTTGCAAATCGTTTTAGTATGTTGTGTAATTAACATACACGCTAGCACGCTCGAATTAATCGTGTTATCATGATTAGGTACAATGTGTTCGCATCAGGATCATTGACACTTAGTATCATTGCGAAAAATATTTTTAACCCCGGACTAAAAAGTGTTTTATGTCTGAGGCCATAGTGTGTTTGTCTGTATATTTGTTTGTCTGGCCTATGTAGCCCCGGAACGGGTTAAAACGACATGATATACCTTTCGTCTGCCGACTTCAGGGTCTGATGATGACCAGCACAGGATGAATAGGATCTAGGGTGCAACGATGTGTTTCCATAAGTGCTCTGCTTTTCCAATTTTAATGGAACATTGAAAATAATCAGTGAACACAGTCAGACCAATGAACGTCGGGTGGCAGATCGAGGATTTTGATATACCCTTTTTGGTTTTACCTAATGTAGGTATGGTTTCTACTCAAGAGTCTTCAAATGATGCGGCGTCGTACTATTGGTAATTTCTGTTAAAAGAATATTACGTTTTTTTATTCTTTAAGCCTGCGAGGAAAAAAATTCTCAATTTTGCCAATGTCAAGTACTTAATTATTTTGATAAAGTCAAGTCCTCAAAGTCTGATTCATATTCTAGTAAAGCGATGGCAGTTTCAGTAGAATGTTCGTGGACAATTTTCCATCCATTTGAAAAGACACGCAATACACTTATATTTACATTCACTACTATTGTGTGCTCTTTGAATAAGCTACACCGGTTAAAATGCCACCAAAATTACACGATATAACTCAAAAACACTTATAAAATGAAAATGGACGACGCCGACCGACGTCTCGTTTCGAAAAAGCAGAAAAAAGTCCTACTTATATTTCTCTGATTTTAAAGGTTTTATTGAATTATCGTAGTAACAATGACACCTTTGAGAACGTTGAACCGTGTTACCAAAATAGTGACATAATCTTATCTTCAGTCTAGCGAGGCTATAGTTGAAATTTCACTCATGGCCGTTGTCAGTTCATATTCATTTTATATATCAGTACCTGCTGGGTGACCGAGCTTTGCTCTGAAAACTCGGAAAAAAATCGTTTTCCAAGAGATGAGACCTAGCTAGATAGATTTTTCTCCCCCAAAAACTCCCATAATAGGAAATTTCATCGAAATTGTTAGAGCCATTTTCGAGATACAAATATAGTTCGCTTAATACAAGGCGACTAACTAAAATTTACCGAATTTGTGGCGTAATGTGTCCGGCCTGAGAACAGACCCCTCCGTCACCTCCCGTGGATGTAGTAAAAACCCCAGGATGTGCAGCAGGGGATAGGCAGCAGCATCCACCTGCTTTTATTTATCTTGTAGTTAGTGTAGGACAAATCTTGAAACTGAATTTTGAACCAGTTTCACCCAACCGCTTAAAATTTTTCATACCTGTCAAGTTCAGATGATAATACAATATTATGGTAACGATGAGCTGATCTGATGATGGAGACGGAAGGTGGACAACGGAACTCCTCGATGATTAACATGATTAACTGCTTGGCAGTGTTTGAGCTCATTTCCGATCACTAATTTAAGAAAAACCAATTTTTGAAAAATTAATTTTTATACGAAATACTTCAGTTTCATGAATTGTCCCACAATAACATACATACAAGTTTCATAAAAGCTTGTAAAAAGACGGGTGTATAAGAATTTTCTATTTTAGTTTTCCGGAGTGCTCTTTAGTTACGTTCGTCTCCTATATTATGACATGCATGGTGTAAGCATTACTTATCTAGAAGATAATAAATTAAATAATAATTATAGTAAATTTTATTTATCTTTTAGTATGGTAGTGAATAGATATAGATATAGTGAAGTCTTTATCCGATTTGATAAAGGTTTAATTTGAGCCTGGAATAGTCCACGCTGTGCCTACGTGGTATTGTCACCTCTGCCGTTAAAGTTAATAAGAAATTTTGATAATTTAACAACTTCAATTTGCTCAATACCCATATCACATAGTCTCTAATAGCAGCACTAAAAGGATTTTCATACAAATAAATTGAATCGTGACTTACGAGATTACATAGATGGTATAGATTGGTATATTCCTTTTAGGTCGGCATCACGCGCGGCCCGCGTGCATTTTCAAAGGAAAAGTCTCAAATTATTGGTAGGTAAATGATTGTAATCACCATTTTATCAGCCAGTGATTTGTAAGGTGTTGTTCACCATCAGCCACCGCACAGTCCGGTAATCAGTTTTTTTTATACTTTTTTTTATCGGAATATAACTAGTGGTTCGCCCCGAACTGAGACCTCGCGATAACACCTTTATCAGCCCGACTACTTAAGTAAGTCATTTCCATATTTTCCATTTTTTTTTATATTTTCACCTTGAGGTAATTTCCCACACATCATCGAAATAACCTTTAAATAGGACTAAGCAACGAGGCGTACATACTACATACCAGTATATCAAGTACCTGACGAATTAATTGATAACGTCCTTTTGACGCAAACCATAGAACTCCAACGTCATTCATATTCCCAGAAATGGGAGGTCAACAACGGATGTTATATTGGTTTTTGTTTTATAGAGTACAAGTTTCTAAATTCTTAAATTTCAGACTTTTCCCTGTCTTTGTGTCACAAAAGCTACAAGTTTACCAAATTTCAGCATTGTGGGATTGCTGGAAGTACTTTAGAATTTTTGAATTTTACGTTTTCGTTTTTCCCTAATATCTCAAAAACTACGTTGTCTAAATACTTACTAAAAACTGTTTTGAAATGTCCAACTAAAGTTCTTTCATTAGACACCCCACTTGATCTGACTGTCTCACTTTATTTTTTTTTACCCCCTCTTGGACCCCAGTATCTCAGCAACCCCCTGATCGATATAGCTCATAACCTTACCTACAAATTGTACCAATACTATCTACCCCCATACCAAATTTCATGAAGATCGGATTAACGGTTAGAAAGTTTTCATCGGACAAACATACATACATACATACATACATACATACAAATGCCGATTATTCCAACTTGACTCAGAGAACTCGCTTCGCTCGTTCAATTATGGAACTTACATGGTAGCCCAACTGATGTTAAGTGGAAAATATAGTAGACCATTGCAAATGCAATACCTTGCCACGTCCAGCAAGATGCAACCTTCTTAGCATTGCAATGCGCCCGTCATCCTGAGACATAAAGATCAAAAGTCTCAATGTGCCTGAAATAACACTAGTTAGGCATCTATTCTACGTCAACATTCGCAGCTCATCTTTGATATAAATAAAACTTCACGAAGAAGAAATAACATCTGTCAACCTCCGATATCATCGAAATTCTTTATAAGAAACTACCAATGTTATTTGGGACCCACTTTATATAATAAATTAAATAATACTCTCGGATTTTATGAATTTAATTATGTAAAATGTAAAAAAAATGTGACTTTATGGCTAAAAACTCCAAATTATGATGATATTGAAAAACTTTTTATAATAATTAGATAACTTCTAATTACTTTTAATTATGTGTTTTCTGTTAGGTGATGTTACTTCACGTTTATGATTTATTTTGTAATTTATAATGATCATTGAATTTTTGTATATTGTAAATTCTGCTTTAGAAATAGTATTATTTTACTTTGTCTTATGTAATCTATAAAGTCAAAGTCAAAGTATATTTATTACTGAATTACATGTATAAAAGATGTCAAAGTTATTATATAATGGATCCAATGTAATCTACCCTTAAAGGGCGTGCAATTATTTATTTAATTTACAATCTTAGATTAATAATATCAATAGTTGAATATAAATAATAGATGTCAAACATTACAAATATTATAATATAAATGTCACATGAATTAAATTAAAAAATAAAATGTCTAGTCAATGATAAAAATAATGATTAAAATTTAATTACATAATAAAAGATTTAACAGTCATGAATTCGCTAATTTTATAATAACATTTATCAAACAATATGGTTCTCAGCTTTCTCTGCAACATCGACGTTGGCAATTCACTCAAAGATATAGGTATTTTATTATAGATGAATGGAGCCATACCGAAGAAGCTCTTGCGCATTAAAGTTGTCTTAGAGTTACGGACACAAACTTTATATTGATCACGCCTATTACGATCAACGACATCAGACAACCGACAAAAAAGATCCGGATTGTGTCTGACAAACATAGCAGTTTCTAAAATATACAGTGAGGGAAGAGTCAGTATGTTGTATTTATCAAAGAAAGGCCTACAAGTATGTGTCACTTTAAGGTAAAACATAGCTCTGATACATCTTTTTTGGTATTTGAACACTTTTTCGATGTCAGTAGAGTTCCCCCAAAATATTACACCGTACCTGATGTTTGAGGCAATAAAGCCGTGATATGCAATAATTAGAGTTTCCTCATTAACTATTGGAGACAGTTTATATAAAACATAAACAAGGCTGTTAATTTTTTTGCATAGATTTTCTACATGTGGTTTCCAGTTTAACTTCCTCAATTGTATTATTTTTATATTGTATGTCAAGGTTTGGTAAAGTAGCATTATCACGTTGTCTGAAATGAATTATTTGAGTTTTATTTATATTAATTTTCAAATTGTTATTATCTAACCAACTTTTTATATAAATGTAAAAAAAAATTGTATAAACTCACACATACGTACTTTTTCTGTTAGCATAATCATTACTTAATAACTGTTTATTCTCTGTCAACATTCCCATATTTCAATCAATTATTTATTAAATTATTCATTATTTAATTATTTGTCAACATTCACAAATAAGCACACCTGTAACTCTCTCATACTAATTTACCTACTGTAATTGTATTACCTTTTGAAAGGTAAGTTGTCTCAAGAAAGTAGTTAATGGGTGCTAACTATGTTGGTGCCGCGTGGTGGCCGCTCTTATGTCATGCGATGCGATCTCTTATCTGGAATCTTGCGTTCACTGTTCATCAAACAACATTTTTGCCTTTTTGTATTCTCGCATAATGTAATTTCAGTTAGTTATTGGAATGAGTGCCTAGGCAAATGGGCCGATCTATAAAAATGAATAAATAATAATATGTAAGTAATTTCAATCTAAAATTTTGATGAAAATTTTAAGTATTTTGATGTTTTTGTCTCATTTGGATGAGGTGAATTGAGCTTATTTTCCTTTTCTCTTGTGCATTGTGTGGAAATTGTTTATTTATGTACTCATTTACTTGTCAGTTACACTGTGTCGTATTATTAAAATAAACTAATGTTGTATAGGTGGCCGCAAGAATGTAGATACTCCGTATGGTCGAACAAGTTTGTGTGTTGCAATTTTTTTTCTGTGCGGAGTGTGGGTAGTTGCAACTTTTATACTTTTTGCTACACTGTACTACATGTTATTGTTCTTGTGTCCGATGGGAGTCACTAATACCTATAATACAGGCTCGGCCTAGTTTAGGTGTTAGGGATGTGCGTATGCGTAACAGTAACTATAATATAGTATGTACCTACCGTAGCCATTGTCAATGGTTACTTATTTTTGTAATGTATACCTTTTATTTAATGAATTTTTTGATTAATAAATAAATTATTAAATTATTATTAAATTAAATTAAATTATTATTAATTAATTAAAAACACCCATACCCATTGACTTATAATATTATCGCCATACCCTTCAAACCGAAACACAGCCATGGGAGCACACCTGCTTGGCGGCAGAAAAAGGTATAGGTGTTAGTGGTACATACGAGTGGTTCCCCGGACGAACTCTTTCATAAAGAACCCACCAATATTTTTTTTTTATTTTTTTTAACCCTCCTATAGCTTCTTGGCTGCAAGTACGTAGGAGTCGATTCGATAAATTTGACATTAAAATTCGACAAAACGGGACTATTACATGTACATAGTCCCAAAGACAAAACGGGACTATTACATGTACATAGTCCCGTTTTGTCGAATTTTAATGTCAAATTTATCGAATACTGCTGTGTTGTTCTCTCTGATGTAAAATTAAATCTAAGTCAAATCAAAACAAAAGCTATTTAGCTATGCAAGTTTAAAAAAATAATTACAGCTAATGTGGTGATTGAAGCTTCCTTTGTTTGTGGGGATTGGTTAATTTTGTTGTTACCGTACCTAATACTAAGTTTTTTTCTCTCCCTGTCACAGTCATCAGCATCATTATCATGAGCCGGTATACGTCCATTGCTGGGTGAGACCTCCATAGAATGCAATGGAGGATTTGCCATAATCACCACGTTTGGCAGGCGGATTGGTGATCGCAGTATTGGTGTTATGTGCTCAGGTGGATGCTGCTGCCCATCCTCTAGAGTAATTCCTTAGTAATAAGGTTTTTACTACATTCACGGGAGGAGTAGGAGTGTTCTATTCTTACTTTTGAGCTTTTGAGTGTCAGGTTTTATTTTACAAGGCCTCGTCGTAACAGTGGACGTAAACAGGCTGGTGATTATAATGTGATAACTCAAAAGCTGAAAACAATTATCAAAATACCCCCGCGCCTGACGAGCCGAGAGGAGAGAGCTCAGAGACGCAGTGCGAGGAAGGACGCGGAGGGGGTGTAGCGCGGATGTTATACCCACCCTGATGAAGACCCTACATTAGGGTCGAAACCTGTTGGTGCTTCCACCAACATATCGGTACGTGAAAATTTCCCGTTTTTACAAAATGAATGATATCATTCACGAAAGTTCCTTTAGTAAAAGTATCAATGTTGTAGTGTAGATTAAAGCCTAAGATTCTATATTAAAGGCCTTAAACTCGATTAATACGTGTAGTAGGAGGCCAAATACACGACTGAATATAATTTTTAAGCTTTTGTTTTTAATTACATTTTGTAGAGTAGTATTTGTGATTTTTATAGTGTACTCATCAAGCCCTCTCATTTGACACTCATTATATTTTTTCAAGGTTGTAAATGCTTTTATTTTCCGCCATATTAAATTTAGTGGAACGTAACGTCGTATAGGTACACGTGGAACGTCAAGGGTCTGTAAGAAGGACCTCATTTAATTTTGACAAAATGCGTTAGTATAATCGTTTCGGAGGAAACAAGTGAACAAACTTGCATACAAAGACTGCTAAAATAATAACCTTCCTTTTACTGTGCCCGTAGTTCGGTAAAAACATTACCGTATTTGAACTCATAATTGGTACATTTAACTTTTGTGTTTACAGTCGCATATTTTAATGCGGTCATGACATCCAATTAGTATCTATCCGGCTATTCACTACAATTATCTTCCTTTTTAATGATTGATAACTTTTTAACCGGTTTTAAGCGACCGATTATGTTATTTTAACCTCCATTTTATAGATTAAGGCTAACTTAGGTGATGCCTGTCTACAAAGGACTCTGACTCAAGCTGAATTAATCTACAAGCCCCACCGGTATATCAAATAATAATAGTTTATTTTAAGAAAAAAAACAAGAACTGACTTCTTTCAAAAAGAGACTGAATTAATTTCGATAAAATTTATATGGAACCACTTTTGAAGTACGACCTACCAAACAAGAAAAAGTCTTCAAAATCAATGCATAATTGAAGGAGTATATAATCGCGTAACAAACATAAAAAAAACATATAGTTGAATTGTGAACCTCCTTTTTTGAAGTTGGTTTTAAAAGTAAACGACATATACCTAGCTAGAGTTTATAATACCTAAGTATTTTTTAGGTAACATGTAAAGCTTGGTGAAAGAGTTCATTCGGGGAAGTATAATTCCACCATATCTATTTCTGCCAAGCAGTAACGTTAGCATTGTGTGTTCTCGTTTGAAGGGTATTGGTGCCGGTAAAATTACAGGCTCATGATACTCATCATCTTTGTCTCTAAATGACGGGCGCAGAGCAATACCACGTATAGGGTGCACTCTAGGTGGACGTGACAAAGAGGTTTACCTCCTTACCTTTATTATGGACCATTTAACATGGTGTGCCACATGCCATCTTTTTTTTCATGCCACATTTGTTTCTACAGAATTGTATAAAAATTTACCGTCAATATCTTTTCGATTCTAAGGATGGACGTAAAAAAAGGTTTTAGGAGAACCCGTTTCAAAAAATAAATCAGCCCAGAAAAGTTTTACCAATCGTGTTTATGATCTATGATTTCGTTACATTACATCCTCAAGTAATCACTGTATCAAGCTTGTAACATTTACCTTTACTGAGTGAGAATGTAACGAAGTGACTCCAAAGTCAAGGAGGCTTGTCCAATATATACGTATAAGTCCAAGTTGTGTTTGTTGCCTTGATTCCTCTAGGTTTGATCGCCTTATAACAATTAGAAAACGTAAATTGTTCCTAAGACGATTACAAATTATACATGACTGTGATTTTTTTTATTAATAACCTACCACTGGCTTCTTCTAGCCACTTATCTACTATGAGAAAAAAAACCTTGGTATTCAATGAATAGTTAGTTATAGTTAGGTGGGACGGGTAGGTAAGAAAATTTTCATTTGACAATTTTATTTGAAATATCTAGGTAAGTAGGTACCTATTTTATTCGAGATTTAGCACTCGAGATTTTATTCGAGTACCTATATATAGGTACATATTATTTTATCCTGAGTACCTCCTACACCTAAGCCAGCAACAGTGTTACTCGTATTGGTTTTACTCGTTATGGGAACCCTTATTAATTAGGTAGGTAAAGAAAAACAATTAAGTAGGTAGCTATAAATACTCAATTGTTTTTTACACTTTGCGCACTAGGTAAGTAATTCACGTAAACCTGTTAAAACCTAGAGAAAAGCATTTGGCAAAACCGCTTTAATCTCACGGAAAAGTTTCGCAAACTGAAATTAGTAGGTAAATAATTCAGATACCTAGGTACCTATTTAGTTGAATGGAATCAATCTAACGGCACTCTAGCTCGACCTCGGCCCGAGATCGGTATCTCCCCCAGCACGAGCAAATTGCCGCGAGTGGAAGCGGGACATGGGACGAGTCCCCGAGGTGATCCTTCCTCCGGTGATGGCGGTAAGTTGTGAATGAATTGGTTAGGTACGATTCAGGGGTACAATGCTTGAGAGGATGAGTGTTGTGCACCGTGTGACGAAGCGCTCCCACCACAGCGCAGGCGCGGCGAGATGCGCACGCATAAATACACCAGCGCTTCGCCCGACCACCAGTCAATCCGCAGGCCGCTTCGCGTGCCGATCGAATACGTTTGTGACACTGCACACGAATTATTATCGAACTATTTCGCGCGTCTGCACGCATCGAGGAACTGCGTCAAGGTACCGTATTTATTTTTAGTTTAAATAATAATAAGGGAAAGTTTATGGAGTTTTGTAGGACTGGAGAGTGCGTTAGGTATGCGCATTTTTTTTTGTGGCGTTTGCTGATCTGCCGGTGTGGAAACTCCCCGCTGACCTTCCCTAGCACGTGCAGAGTGAGTGCACGCGCCTCTCGCCCGTTGCCTTCCACCTGCATCGCGAATTGCATCAGCTTCGGCCAAATTAAAGCACGCTCATACCCAATGCGCTCGCGGTCAAACTAACTTTGCTTTGCGAACTTAACTATCAGCGAATTTATTCAAAACTATCCAAAAATTTGCTTATTTTCTTCCAACTTTACCAATAGGTACTTATCACAATAATATAAAAAATTAACAATCAACCAATTCTATAGGTAGGTAGGTAACTTTTTACAAGGCGTGGATGGAATTTTTACTCGTAGGTAATTTTTTTAAGTATAAAATCTTTGCTACTTACTACTTTTTCCTGAAACACTGGCCTACGGTTAGACAGAGAAAACTGTTAGGACAACCAACTGCGCTTTTATCACTACGTTTCTTGAGACAGAATTTCCTAATAATGTTGTTCCTTTGTTGCGTACAACTAGGGCAATCTCACAGATAGTACCTACCTAGTATGTCTATATCTACATGTGATCTACATCTACGGAATCTATCTATATTTATAGATGCAATACAAACAATAATTGGTTGCGTAGCGACACAACGCAGCAGCGTTGCCATTTGGCAACTTTGGTTGCCATTTTGGCAACATTTGACCCTTCGTGGCAACCAAATGGCAACCAAGCTCAAATGGCAACTTTTTGGCAACTTTTCGACTAGTCGCGCGATTATCAGTAAAAAATATCGAATATCTTTCGCAGATGAACTGAACGCATCGAATTGAACAAAATCAAAATCTTGAACGCATTTGTATTAATATTTTATGTTCATTTGGGAACATAAAAAATTAACATACATAATTAGTAGGCAAAAGGAAGGTCTATTTTGGTGAAGCTAGAGATAAAAGTAATTTTATGAAAACTAAAACAAAAACAGAAGAAAGCTCTTTTCGTGGTTTTCTAATACTTTTGTTTCTACTCGTAAGTTCTCTTTTTATTGTTTTAATCGAAGAAGCTACCTATAGACAGTGGCGGATTTGCCCTAAGAACCAGTTGGCCCGGGCCACCGGGCCTAGGTACTTGTGCTAATATGTATTCTGTGCTAGGGCGGCAGATCGTGACAAAAAAATTGATGATAGCAAGAAATTAATTAATTTTTAATCTAATCTTGCTACAAAAATTACAAAAACTTTGGCTGTTCACACTCCGAAATTTTCACGGCTCGCTCTGCTCGCCAAATCGCCACTACCTTGGTTGTTACTCTTTTTTGGGCAGTCTTGTTACCAAAATCATTAAATATTGGCTGGTCACACTTCTTAAATACGAAATTTTCGCGGCTCGCTCTGCTCGCCAAGTCGCCACTACCTTAGTTGTAACACTTTTTCGGCAGTCTTGTTACCAAAATCACTAAAATATTGGCTGTTCACACTTCTTGAATACCAAAATTTTTGCGGCTCACTCCGCTCGCCGCACCCGCAGACTTTTTTTTTTTTTTTTTTTTGTTTTTTTTAATGGCAACCTTTGGCCATCAGTGGCAACATTTGAACCTACAAATGGCAACCTGGGCTGAGTAAGCTCTGGCAACACTGCAACGCAGGTTAGTTCATAGATTCAAAACTGCACTTCGCACTGAAATCCAATAACTACCAACGTATTAAAATATATTTTAGTTAAGTACCAACAAAATAACAGTAATAAAACAGACAAAAGAATTTTCTGTTCTAAATACAAGAGCGATTAAACTTTCGGACAACGCTCTCGTAAAGATCAGAATCCTAAAACAAAGAACTAAGTAGGTACCTACAAAACTGTGTGATAAAAATACATGTAAGTAAGTAATTTAATAATGGCACTTACAAAAACACTTGTATCATTATGAATATTGCTTTGTTTGCTATTGCTATGTAAAAACAAGATCACAAGATGATTTGTCATTTGAGACAAGTAAGTTTAGAGTCCCTGCTAGGACTTTTACTAAATAAAAACTAAACATTTCCAGAGTAAAAGAGTATATTATACTTTTGTGATAAATACATACACACTACATAGTCTATGAATGATTACAGCTCTTGAGTAAAAACACCTTGCAGGGAAGAAGGAAAACCAGAGTAGTTAGGTATCAGGAAACGAGGACAATTAATATGCCAACTCAATGTCAGCATTCCTTTGTTGTCGAACTAGTTACCTTCATGATAAACAATTACTATGTAAAGTATAAGATTGAGTAAACTGAATCAAATGCACATAAATCACAAAACAAGTTGAGTCATCGTCATTTTCAAAGATTCAAAGTCAAAGTCGTAACAGATTTAAAAAAATGTAGGGATAGATAAGGTACTATCCATGATATAATTACTGTTATGATGCCAAGATCTTAGAGGTATATACAATTATATAATCAATACATACTTTATCTAAGTACCTATAGTAAAATGCATAATTCATTATTTTCCCGGGCCCGAGTGCATAAAATGAGAGCAGGCGGTTATCTCTCCCTCGACACACATTTTTATTGCTAAACGTCCTTTAGCGATTACCATATTTTGTTTATACTATATATTCTTACCTGTTATGTGACCCTATTTCGAAGGAGCCTTCAGAAGTGTGATGTAATGTAAAATTTTTACACTATTACGGCATTTCTATACTATTATAGAAGTTGTAGGATGTATTAAGAATAATAATAATAATAACAGAATAGAAAATACTTTATTGTACAACATAAGATAACGTCAAGAAGCGATTTTTTCCAGACAACCTTTGCACGGAGATAATATGTAAGATTAGAAGAAAGGCATTTACGTAATTTTTTTTAAATATCGGAAAAATTAAAAACGGTTTCTAAATACTTTTACAGAATAAATATCAAAATAATTAAATAAAAAGTAGCTACTACGTAATACAATACCATAATATATAATATACATACACACAATATCATAGATATACAATATTAAAATAATAGGCACATACAAATACATTATAACAACGAAGGGAAATATTACTACATATATGCAATAAGACTATATGCTACATTTGACGACCTCCGTGGCGTGGCAGGCGAGTAGCTTACTGAGACGCAATGAGGTGAGGGTTCGATTCCCGCTGCAGGACAAATGTTTGCATGATCTGCTAATATGTTCCGGGTCTGGGTGTTGTTGTACCGTGGTACTCGTAGTTCCTGATACCCACGACACAGGGAATCCTAGTGTGGGATCAGAACTGCGTATGTGACTGTTGGGTGTGTTATATTATGTTGTTATTTCGGTTTTCCTTATCAAGATGTAACGTGTATTCCACAGGCGTGCTGCGTGAATTGTGAAGGCATTATACATAGGTACATACATACATAAATAAACGCCTTTTTCCCCGAAGGGGTAGGCAGAGCCTCAAATGGCCTGTGTTTGCGTTCCTAAGAAAAAAAGTCTTGACAGACAAATAACAAAGTAATCCTATAAGGGTCTCGTTTTTTTCTGTAGAGGTACGGTACCTACACTAAAAGCCGAGAAGCTGAACTCATCTTAAATCCAAATATTGAATGTCAAATTATCCAACAAACAAACATAAATTACACAAGTTTTGTACTTGAGCTTAATTCGTGCCATTTCCGTTGGTATACGATTCGTCCTGGCTGCTGGAGGAGTGTGTCTGGAAGAAAGCGTCAGCAGAGTTGGTCGCGGAAAAGAATGGCGGCGATGAGCTCACCACTAGTCACGTCTATATTCCTGCGATTGTGCACAGTGGCCCTTAGCGGCTCTGCCTATCTTTTCGGGGGAAAAGGCGTGTGTTTTATGTACCTATATGTATGTTAGTAGATATTATCTAAATAACACTATCTCTAAAGTGGTAGGTAAAAGGCAATTGGCCGAATTATCTGCATTATCATATATACACGTGAACTCGTTAGCTTTGGAAAATTTTCAGTGCGATAAAACTTCAAAACCTACACTTTGGACGCGGTTTGTTTCTAAATAAACAAACACAACGTTTCATTAATTCTGATTCATACAAACCATTTATGAAACAAATTGTTCTGGCTTGGAAAATACCTACCTCAGCCAGCGCAAAATGAATCAGCGAACAACCGGGCGGGCAAAAGTCGACAAAAGTAAATGGTATTTGCTCAAGAGCAAACCATAAAATAAATAAACAGTTAATACTTTAATCAAAAGATCAAACAATAACACACGCATTGAACAGATTAGAGGACGCGTAAATAAAACATATGAGTAGTAGGTACACATTTGTTAGCGTACGTAAACTCCGCTACCTATTTTTGAACTCGACTTTCTCAATGAAACTTGACTATCTATAGACGACCTTCGTGGCGCGGTGGGCGTGCAGCCGGCTAAGATACAAAAGGTGTAGGTTTGATTCCCACTGCGGTACAAATATTTGCATGATCTGCAAATATTTGTTCCCGGTCTGGGTGTTGCGGTACCAATGGTACTCGTAGTTCCTGATTCCCACAATGCAGGGAATCCTAGTATGGGTAGGTTATGTGACTGTTGAGTGTTGTGTTATGTTATAGGCGCACTACACTTTGCCACCTTTTTATAATATATAATGTTTCTTTACTGGAATTGCCATAGGTGCCTACCTTATGTGTTCGGCCTCTGTCTCCTCCCGTGGATTTCGTAAAATCATCGTGGCCTCGTCGAGCAGTGGACGCTGGAAGTCCGTGGAGCAGTTGATGATGAAGACGATACGATGCCCGGACTGGAACTGTATATGCGCAATGCAATTGCAATTCAAGTTACTTAGTTGCAGTCCTGACGCGACTGTGAGAATTGACGTTGTGTGTGAGCCGCCTCCGATTTAGAAAGGTTAGGTTCACAGCTAGTTGAATGCACCAACGTATCCATTGACTTTATTATTATTATTCTAGTAAAAAATCAATCAAATACGAAAACGCTACGCGTACCTATGTGGTCAAATCTTCCTACTGAATTTTACACCAGTTCCATTCCACCCAACCGAATGAGCTGAAATTTTGCATACCTGTCAAGTTTCGATGACATTACAATAATATGGTACTGATCTGATGATGGAGACGGAAGGTGAATAACATAACTCCTCTATTTTAAACAGTAGCCTGGCAGTGTTTGCGCTTATTTTGATCAAGACACGGTTCCAATCACTAATTTCATAAAAGCTTATTTTGAAAATATTTTTTTGAACAAAACACTTATTATTTGTCAAAATAGGTAAAAGAAAAACAAAGCGAGAAATTCAGATTTTCAAAACTAGGAAACAAATGTATCTACCTATAGGCATATCTAATAACATTGCCCTTCTGAGGCCGAAGTTGACACGGACTTATATTTAGACACGGGTTTTTGTATGGAAGTTGGTTCGCAACGTGTACGCTAGGAGCACTCAACGGTGTCTCGGTGTCGGGTGTAACTCGTGTTACACTACACAATATTATTACAAATGCTTGATATATACAGACTCAAGGCTCATATGGGTTCCTAGATCGTCGTAGCCTGATGTTTTTGAAGTGTTTTAGTCCTATGACTTATGTCACTTTACTAGATTCTGCTAAGGTATCTTTTTACTGCCTTTACTGTCCTCTTCTACAAACTTATGATTACAATTTTGTTTTACATAAACGAATCAAAACGATAACACAGATTTCGCATTTCAAAGGCGTTACTTGTTGTCATTGGACCACTTATAGAAACTGGAGAGCCTTGAGAAATTCTGTGCCAATTTGGGCTCATAATTTTCGTGAGCCGATACCCAAGTTATTCTCCCACATTTCCACTTCCAGCTTTTATTATAAACTGTCCGAGATACTGTGCAAGATATTTTTATATATATTTTCCTATACATATAAGTGAAGGAACCATTGCAATTAATTTAAAGTAAATCAATGAGTACCTATTGAGACTTACATTAAACTAATTAATTTCACGATTTCCATAATCCGATACATCTGTTTTAACGTCTGAATAGTAACATACCTACAAACGGAATTGTTTTCTGTTTATTATTTTTATAATAACTTTTGTTGCCAACCTACTACTGCCAATACCTACTCGTGTGTCTCCACTAGGTAGGTAACTCAACAAGTGCCAATAGTTTTTGTTCTTTTATAAAAAACTGGTAAGAATACAAAAAAAACAGGTACTTACATTCACGAAATTGGTTACTTCTTTGGACATAAGTACCTACGTACCTAATACAATAACATATATTATAAATTATCTTGGTGGCGTGTGACGTCTTGACGTTAAACCCCTTAGAACAATTTCAACTTTAGTTATTGTTTTGAGCCTATTTCACCTACCTCATTATACCTTGACATTGGTAAATTTTTCACATTGCCTTTCAACTCATCTTTGGTCGGATAGGGGTATACCATGGATGATTGATTATTGATTAGCCTTCTCGACTGAGACAGAAGTCCGAGTTTTAACAAGCAATTAACATGGTGTAGTGTAACACGGATTTTTGTATGGAAAATGAGGTTCACAGAGTGTTAAGCTACGGGCGCTCATCGGTGGCCCTATACCAAATCCGTGTTATACAAAACTCTAACATAAGGGTAATTTGCACGCAAACGAAGTTTGCTTATAATTTGGCTATTATTTCTTCAAACTCCATGAAACTTTGTACACATGATCTGGGGCCCAATTCTACTAAACAAATTGTGTTTGAATTGTTAATGAATTATCTCAAAATTGACACTTTTAACACTTTTCGTATTCTACTAACTTCAATGGTTTTTTAATTGGTTTATAATTAGGTACGACCATTCAGAAACAATCGTTATAGTAGATTATGCACTAAGGGAATAAAGCAGTGTCTTATGTCGTGGGCGGAATATTGAACCCTGAGCGTAACAGCGAGGGAGTTATATAGAGTCCTGAGTGAAGCGAGGGGTTCAAGCTGCCCAAGACGAAGACAGGTTTTATTCCAGAGGAGCATACTCTACTTTTCACACCTACTGCGAGACAATAAAAAGCCAGGGCTCCATAACATAAGTATAGTCTGTTTTGATAAACTCTGGAGTAGGATCATTATCATTAGACATTTTTTGTTAACACTATATTGCCCTTGACATATATATTAAAAGAATATTGCAATAAAATTCACTGAAAATCACAGCACTAAACATAGCTTTTGTTTCACATTCTGTAAAATCGCGCCTATTTTTTTTTTTGTGTTCTGCTTATGGTGGCCAGTTCGATTTTCGAACAAACCTCTTTACAATGCCATATGGGCATTTTTTTACTTAGAATTTTCCACGAGTCTCCACACGAATTTGACGTTCCAAATTCAAATCACTTTATTCCCTAGGGAGTTTCACACAACTTTATATCCCTAGAGAGACAATGCCTTACTTTACGTTGAGGTTGCATGATATGTAATTGGACATTGTCGAGCAGGTGGTGTGGAAAATCATTTACTTTTCGTATTCTCTTAACCAATCGTTTATCAACTGTCTTGTGTCGGGGCGAAAAATTGGTATTCTACTATTTTTTGACAGCTATTTCATTTGTAATTGTACCTACACTAATATCAAGAACCGTGGCGCATCAGTTTTTATAAAAAATGTTTATATTATAGGTACTTATAGGTACTAATAATTATTAATGCAGAGGGTCTTAATAGTAGATTATGCACTAAGGGAATAAAGCAGTGTCTTATGTCGCGGGCGGTATATTGAACCCTGAGCGTGACGAGGGACTCTAAAGTTAACTCCCGAGTGTAGCGAGGGAGTTATATAGAGTCCTGAGTGAAGCGAGGGGTTCAAGCTGCCCAAGACGAAGACAGGCTTTATTCCAGAGGAGCATACTCTACTTTTCACACCTTCTGCGAGGCAATAAAAAGCCAAGGCTAGTTTTGATTTTTGCGGTAGTAGATCTCTAAAGCGTCTGTTTTGATAAACTTTGGAGTAGAATCACTATCGTTTGTAATTTAATATCAACATGAATATTGCAATAAAATGTACTTAAAATCATAGCACAAAAATGTCATGTGAAACAAAAGAGTCTTTGTAAACGCACCTTTTTCTTTTTTTTTTTGAGTTCTGCTACTGGCCACCAGGCCAGTTCGATTTTTGAACAAACCTCTTTACAATGCCATATGGGCATTTTTTTACTTAGAGTTTTCCACGAGTCTCCACACGAATTTGACGTTCCAAATTCAAATCACTTTAATCCCTAGGGAGTTTCATACAACTTTATATCCCTAGAGAGACAATGCTTTACTTTACGTTGAGGTTGCATGATTTGTAATTGGACATTGTCGAGCAGGTGGTGTGAAAAATTATTTTAACGATACTAAATTCAGGTTTTCCTGTTTAGTTTTGTTTCAGTTATACTTTTCATGTTTTTTAGGGTTCCGTACATAAACAGGAAATAACGTGACCCTACAGGATCACTTAGTTGTCCGTCTGACGGTCTGTCTTTCTGTCTATCAAGATCCTTGTCAGGAACAGAAGTACAAAAGTATCAACTTGAAATTTGTACCAAATGTCTGTGCCGTAAAAAGTAAAGTATCTAACACAATGCAATTAAAATATATTGGCAATGTATGTCTCATTTTTGTATAAAACGCGGAAAAATTAAAAACCTGCACTTCCAGTGACCTCACAATTTCAATTTCAAATTTGGAATGTTAGGAGGCTTCGTGACACAAACGTAACACACAAAGGTAACCGTCAACTTGCATAAAATATTAATTGATGTGGTAAGCCGATAAACGTAAATCGATCGTTTTTTTTCGTTTGTTGAGTTGTTGTTAATTTGTCGTTATTGTTATTCTTTATCGTTATTGAACAAATAGTTTTGCTGACACAATGTCAAAATGAACAAAAAATACTGTTTTGATCAGTGAATCTCGTGGATACGGTTTCCTTAGATGGTTTTGTTTTTAATCTATAAAAACACGAAAACAATAAAAGGTTGTAGTTACCTACACAATTTTTGAAAATATTATTCGTGCAAGACACATCCAGTTAATAAATGGACACAGAAAAAGTAGGTACACACATAAATCTCGATTTGATTCGAATTGTCCCAGCACTATTATTAAGTATTTATTATTTTATTTTATTTTATTTTATTTTATTTATTTCACAAAATCCACAGCTCTTAAATTGTACATGCTAAATCTAACAAACTTTACCTAAAGCCAATAACGGATTTACATTTTTTAACAATAGATACGACTGTCACTAGATGACTTAACTTATACAAAACCTTATAAGGTATGTGCAGTATGTTGTGTTGTTTGAAAGTATGATACATAAATCTGTGTAAACATAATACTTAAATTAAATATAAATACATAAATAAATAAAAATACAATAAAAATACAATATGGATACTTGGATAGACACTCATGAGTCTTCTAGTATTTTAAGGATGTCTCGTTTAAAGACATCCTTGCTACTGTGAAAGATATCAGCTAGTACAAATTTTTGGTTATAACTCCTATGTAGCCGACTAACAAGCGAGTTTTGTGCATAATTCGTGCCGGTATGTTTAACAGCAAATAGGTTAGTATGCCTAGTTCGAGTTCTTGGGGCGCAAAAGCGTAATATTTCAGACAACAGTTCCGAGCAATCTATATAGTTATTACAAATGCCGTGCAGAAAAGACATGTCAATAAGACTCCGTCGACCTTCAAGCGTCATGAGGTGGTGATGAACGCACGCTTCCTGATAGTCTGTCAAACTCTTAAAACATCGATAGTTTAGGTGTTTTACAAATTTAATCTGTATATATTCCAAGCTTTGAACATAGGTTAAGTAACGAGGGTTCCAAATGGAGCTACAATACTCAAGAATGCTTCTTACGTATGCATAGTACAAAACCTTCAGACAATTCAAATCAGAGAAGGGGCGACTGACACGTAGTATAAAACCCAAAGACTTATAAGCTTTACTAACAATTGCTTCAATGTGACCTGAGAACGTAAGTTTGGAGTCTATTTGTACACCGAGATCCCTAACAGAATACACTTTACTAATTTTAATATTATTGATAAGATAATCAAACTTAGTTGGGTTTATTTTCCTTGTATAAGAAACAAAGGAACATTTACTTAAGTTTATATCAACACGGTTGTCTGCGTAGTAGTGCCCTAGTCTGACCAAGTCTTCCTGGAGCCTCATGCAGTCAACATGATTGTTTACTTTCATATAAATTTTTGTGTCATCTGCATACATAAGAAAACGTGCATGTTTGAAACATTTACTCACATCATAAAGATAAGACGCATACAGAAGAGGCCCCAAAATGGACCCTTGTGGGACACCTGAGGGTAATTTAACAAAGTTCGAACAAAAGCCCCCAACCACAACAGCCTGAGAGCGGTTACGCAGATACGACTCCATCCATCTCAGCAAGTTGCCATGGATACCGAGTTCATAAAGCTTACGCAAGAGTATGACGTGATCTACACGGTCAAAAGCTTTTTCAAAGTCCGTGTAGATCACATCCACTTGCGAGCCACCATCCATGCCACTCGTTATATGGTCAATAAAAACTCCTAGATTAGTAGCAGTGGAGCGACCTTTCATGAAACCATGTTGTTCTTTAGGTATTGAAGAAGATATAATAGATATTATTCGAGGCTTTTGGCATACGTGTCATTATAATCAAGCTACATTTATATTCATCTCTATCTGTTTGCGACCTTTTATTGAGCGCACCATTTACGCGTTTTCACTATAATAAACAGGTTAGTGTATAAATACAATAACGTTGATAATGTTGATAACGTTATGGTATAGCATAGCACTCAAGCACTCATATTGTATCTAAATATTATACAGTAAGTATACTGCACCAAGCACTGCTCCCCCTGACCTAAAAACGACATGATCAAAGTTGCGTAAACTTGTAGGTAAGTACTTGATGGTGTGAATGTACGATAACTTAGCAGAAGTTCGATTCGCCGATAACTTCGTATTTTATTTGTCATTTTGAAATGTAATTTTGGCTTTGATTCACTTTTATTTGTTTTTTTTTTCAAATCTATTTATCTATTTAAACAAATCTGTCAAATGTTAAGTAATGCTAATTTATTGCCATCCGTTATCATTAGGTAGGTAATATTTAACAAACAGTGACAGCAATTTTAAAGCAATGGCCGAGTTTAAATAAAGTTTTAAATTAGGTTCTTACTTAAGAGGAGGTTACCGGTAGGGCCTTTTCGCCCTTTTGTATGCGAACGAAGTTTGCTTCTATTTTGGCTATTATTTCATAAAACTCTGCGAAACTTTGTACACGTGATCAGTACCTACCTAGTACCGTGGTGCGTCAGTTTTTTTAAATAAGTAGTTTTTTATTTTATTTTTTGTTACATTTTTTTTATAATAATTTTTTAAGAAATAAAAAAACAAAAATTATAATTTAAGGTTAAGTTAGTTGCAAGTTATTTGTACAAAACCTTTGCTTATGTTTTCATTCCAATTATCTCATCAAACAGCTGCACTGATTGTGTTTTTTTTACAATTGCGTTATTCTTTGTACACCGTAAAAAAAGGTTCTAATGGTTTTTATTGCCACGCTCAAACGGGCGCTGTAATAGATGCTGGAATGCATAAGATAACACAGTTTCATAAAGAGTTTTAATCACGAGAAGGGCACAGTATAACTAATACTATTTATGGATTTTCTAATGGGGCGCCCGCGCTAGTGGAAAAAAAGGTTGTGGTATTTTTGAACGAGCGAAGCGATGTTCTTTGTTTTGATAAAAGAGCGGTCGGTGGCGTTCTTATGTATGTAGGCAGGTAGGTGGATATCCTCAGAATAATGACTGTGGTTATCTATGTTTGATGATGATGTGTGTTGGACAATAACTTTCGAACGGTTGATCCAATCGCCAAGAAATATGAGCGTTAAAGGATTTGTTGAGATAGGGGCAAATATCGAAACATCGCGAGTTCTCAGTTCGGGGCGAACTAGTCTGTTCAGAAAGAGAACCATCGTGGCTAAACTGTGAGCTAGCGTTGTGAACTACATTTACATAATTAGGAGCTGGTTTCTTTGTCTCGAAATTTTGAATCATAAACTTAAGAAATAGAGATAATATAGAAACTTCAGTTATCATAGGATCAAAACGGAACAGACGCGCTATTGTGTTGCCCGCTAAACAAAAAAGGTAGGTACCTAATAAAGCACAGCTGTGCTCTCAAATACGGGTCTCTTTCTAGTTATGGAAAAAGTTTAGAATTTAGTTTATTAATTTTTAAGTTTAGAAATTTATTAAGTGACATTTAAGCCTTTCATGTCTGGGAAAAATAATTCCCTAAATCATAAAATCTCTAAATTAAAACTCTTCATTGCCTTTGATTATATATACTTCATCAAAGTTTATTGCATACAAAAATATTTACAGAAGTAATTACAACCAAGGTAATCATAATAAGTAATTTATTTAATTCAGGCTACAATTAAAAATGAAAACTTTACCTGTAATGGCAATGTTTAATTTAAAACTACTATACATGCATGAGGCGTCGCCTAGCAGTGGACGTAAACTGATGATAATGATGATACATAAACTTGTAAAGGTATTTATTTTAACACTTTACATCGTTTGAGAGATTTTGTTTCAATACCGTCGATATGGTCAGATAAAAAACTACATAGGTACTCCACGTCTCTTCTGTAGTTAGTGGTCGTATTGTATCTCTCATCAAGTTCAAACTTTTTGTTAGTTTGTACAACAAAAACAGCTAAATACCTAACGTACGTACCTTATTTATGTAATAATGCTGTTAAAAACTCACGAAGATACCTCGTATAGGTAATAGAACGCCAAAGTATCAGCGTGGGTTTATCACTTAATCTCATTTTTCAATCAAAGCCTGGCTTATCAGGTTGATCACGCCACAGAATAGGCAGGTGTAACATTGTAGGCATGTTACTATCAGAGTTTATATCTATGGGAATGTAAAGGTATCTGTAGAGGTAGCTAGCATCAGACACGATATCCAGTAGATTAACTATTCATTATCATCAGCCTATTGAAGTCCACTGCACCAGTCCTTAGTATAATGCCTCGACGCGAGTAAATAAATATATTAATTAGGGTATACCATTTCTTGGGATCCCATTCGTACGTTGGTGAATTCTCGTAAACAAGTGCGACAATTGTTTCTCTTCTTTACGCGCGATCGTTTCTCTCTAGTCTCTATGCATGGTCAGGCCAGGCAGGCCGCAATATCGTCACCGCTTTCGAACCACATGTTCAGCTCGATTGTAGAGTTACTCATAGCGATAGCGAGGGGCGGCTGTGATGGTCTGAAGTTCAACATGGAGAATAGTCCTAAGCGGCGGTAGTTTAGAATTCACCAAGAATGGAGTACCTAGGTCGCCTGCAGCAACTCTGTCCGCAGCCACGACGTTCACTCTAGAGCTGATCAGACCATTTGAGTGAGAGTGCGTGGGTTCTGTTAAGGGTCTACAGATGGCCTGTGACATGGCAATATAAGAGAGCTGCCATTTACAAAGCAAGTCTGAAAGGAGATCCAGAGCATGATGTATGTTGACCACATCGTTGGTTCACCTTGTCGTCATGCTATCTTCTCTAGACGTAATAAAACTCCCATGATAAACAAAGAATATCTGTGTGTGTTGTGTCTGAGCAATCGTCTTAAAAGTTGCTTTATTTTTATATCGTATAAGTATTACATCGTTATTATGCAATAAAGAAACGTACAAGACGAAATTGGAAAACGAGTCGCCGTATCTTCATAGGTCAAGACCACGCTGTTCTCTATTAACATCGAGGTGCCTTCTTACATGCCTATTTCCAGTTTATACTAATGACGCAACGGTTTATTCAATCCGTGTCACTAAAAGCTCACCTCACACGCCACATCATCATCACCAGCCTGGTCTACGTTCACTGCTGGACGAAGCCTCCTCCATTGAATACAATGGTTGGATTTGCCATAATCACCACGTTTGGCAGGCAGATTTGTGATCACAGTTTAGTGTTAAGTACTCAGGTAGATGCTGCTGCCCATCTCCTGGTGTAATCCCTCTATTACACCAGGGTACCTACCTTGAGGGTCTATTACCCGGCCCGACACACCGGCATTATACATGTTTATGTATACTTATTTAATACCGAATATAGCGTCAACTTTTATCTCGCAGAGATAGGTAGGTATACTTATAGTAAAATATAAACATTTGGGTTAACGCGTAGGAACAAGTGTTGACTACTATCAGATAGATTGAGTAAATCACTTGTAGAACTTTATTGAAATATGGGTTGATATATATATGTATATGTACCTATATGAGTAAATCTTTGTAAGTATGTGGCTGTTGTGTGTTACTGTTAGGTTAAGTATGTTATGTTATGTATGTATATGCAGAGGGATCAATACAATCAAAATTAAATAGAAGTCTAAAATTCAACCAAAATTTGCAAATGTGCAAGTAAGTAGCTACCTATGAATAAAATCAAACTGCGGCGTGAGATATATAGCAAAGTAGCGTTTCCTTAAATAAGTATATTCTATATAAGGGCAAAATTCGCCCAATAGTGTCATTATTTGTTTAATAAAATTATTATTTTGCCCGTGTCTAGTATAACGTAAGTATACATTAAAATACGTAAAATAATAGTAAGTACCTACATGAAAAGGATCGCTCAGATTCCCCATCTTTTTCATCATTTCTATTCGGATCCACCCCTATTACCAAAAACTGTAAGTGTCCCGAACTTAAAAATATTTGTAACTGTGATGTGAATATTACTTAAGTATTATAGTATACCAATTTATGAGCGTAATTCCTCTATATAGTAAACAATGCCTTTACATAATGGCATAATCTATAAATGGCTACATTATCAACGTAACAATGATAATGTTCAATGAAAATGCGTTGTATAATGTTAAGTTAGTATTGAACAAGCATTTAAATAAGTTCTGACACTCGACACAACAGCAGCTAACAACGGCCTACCTACATGATGGTGTTTCAACCAAAAGAATCGTGTCGTTTGTATCACGTCATTTATGCGCAGTTCACAGCGACAGCACATCTATATCGCTCAGTGGTCGCTGGACGGCTTTACGCGCGCCGTACTCATTGATATCTAATAATAAAATTATTTGTTGTAGGTAGGTACAACCTTAGGACTTTTAGGTAGGAACTTTTTATCTCCCCATCTATTGAGTTGGTGGCATTCAACTCAGATAAAAACATAACACATTGTAAAGTTTGTTCTTATCCTTTTTTTCAACGATCAAGTGCCAACTATTTATACTTAATGAATGTTAAGAGGAGGTTACCGGTGGGGCACTTACGCCCTTTTGTACACGAACCAAGTTTACTTCTATTTTGGCAATTATTTCATCAAACTCCATGAAGTACGTACACATGATCTGAGACCCAATTCTCTAACTAAAAAATTGTTAAAATAGAGTTCGGATCATGTTTCGATCTTGTGTCGATGCCTTAAATGTCAGAAATGGTATTTTCTAACTTTAAAATACAACATTGTAATGTGATTATACCGAAATGTGACTGAAACTTGAACGATTCAAAGTTTTTTCGATAATTTTAGCTTAGTCTCTTTTTACTCTTTCCAATTATAAATATAACTATCCTACTCTAATGGTAGTCACCGTGAATTGAAAGTAGACTAAATTGTTATTTATGAGGGAGCAGAATACCAACTTTCTGTCAATTCATAATTCAGTCTCGATTCGGTTAACTTTCAGTGTAGTTTTATAATAATTTAGAGAATTGGGCCTCAGTACACTAATATAGACTCGTGGTGCGTAAGTAAAATTAGTCGAGGGTTTTTAATTTTTATAAAGTTAACTTATTTAGGATTTTTGTGGTTTTATATTTAGGGAGGGGGTTGACCTATTCCCCTTGTATATACAGTCTTGCCCTGTCGATAGTCTTATCGAGCACAATTGTCTACAAGGGTCACCGCAAATACAGGACAAATACGTTTATCGTACCAAATGAACTTCACTGAGCCGTTAACCCAAATAGATTACGACTATCATAACTCAATGATAGTACGGAATACAACTACTTACGAAATGATAAATGAGTAAAACAAATACGAAAATAAAGGGGTTATTGTCATCGAATAATATTATTAGGTACTATCATTTCACAAACTAGAAACTTGAAAAATTTCACCACTCTGGTAAAAGTTTACCAGACCCTTTTCAAGGCCAGTATACCTACCTATAGGTCTCGGACCTAACGCAGGGTGAAGAAATAAAAGTGACAGTATAGTAGGTAGTACCCAGTCAAAGCAATGACGATTATGGCCCGTACTAGAAAACGCTAACTAACGTCATTTTATGTCATTAGCCGTGTCTATAACTAGCCTCGTCCCTTTTTAACGTTATCTGGCAGTAAAAGACAGACACACAAAGTTCATTTCCCTTCGGCCGTCTACGAAACCGTAGTTCCTAACTAGTTACGAATTAAAAAAAATTATCTTTCGACAAAACCAGTTTATACATATAGGTACCTATAAATATATAGACATACGCCTTTTCCCCGAAGGAGTAGGCAGAGCCTTAATGGGCCTCTTTTCGTTGTGGGTCGTTACTAACATGTTACTAACGCAAGTAAGACATCATCTTCTGGTAAGAGGGATACTTAGTAAAAAAAGAATAAACTTAGGTGCTACTGGTATATCTCTGTCGTGATTCTTATGTATTAACTATAATATAATATATTATTGATTACCTATATACCTTGTAATATTTAGATTGCACGATTTGCACGGTATGACAATAAAAATGCAGGTGAGAACTATCTAGAGGTTCCTAAACGTAATAGTGAAAACAAAAAAATCACTCTAGGTATACAGTGCAACAAACTTTTTTAACTTGAATCCCATGTGTAATAAGCAAGTTGATGAAACTAATTGGTGGCAGAAAAGGGTATAAGGTGTGGAGGTATTACCTCCCCGGAAGAACTCTCTCACAAGGAGATCTGCTACGACTTCTTCATCAGCTTCATGATAGACTTCCTCTCCTGGACGAGGCCTATTATACCAAAGTACCCATAGGATAGGGGGGGATTTTGCTATAATCACCACACATGGCAGGTGGATTGGTGATCGATGTATTTGCAAAGAATGCTAATGGCATTGGTGGCCCATACCCTGGCATAATCTCTTTGTCGCTTTTTACAATATCATAAATAATGTTAGGTACAAGTTGAGGTAATAATATTACCGATACTTATCCTGCGATGTTTTAGTTCTTCTTTTTTCTTTTAATTATCAGCTTATTTACGTCCTTTTCTGGACGAAGCCTCCCAATATTCATATTAATATCATATTTATCAATATTCATATATATACTATTCAATACAATGGGGGAATTTGCCATAATCACCGCGCTTGGTAGGTGGATTAGTGATACTCAGATGGATGCTGCTGCCCATCCCATGTAATCTGTTAGTCGGCTTTCACGTCATCCACGGGAGGAGAGGGATGGATCTATTCTTAGGTCAAACACATCACGGCACTATTGCTTTACTTAAGTAATTGAGTTTATTAGACAGTCCACGTACCATCGATTGCAATACTTTTTATGTCGGTAGGTACATTCCAATATCGCCTTGAACTTTGGAAGGGGCTTTGTCCACGCGCTCAATACATACTTAGTAACAATACTTACATATGTTATATTTAGATATGAGTGATATGACTCATAAATACTTATATAGGACTGCACGATTGTACCTACTGATTATCAGTCGATGTAGTATCGTTTTTATCCTACGTACCTACTATACCGTGATTAGAAAAAGTATGCGACAAAGTCTTCCTTAATTAGCACTGTTACTACGTGTAGGAATGTGATAATCTACACTAATTATAAAATTATCAGGAATGCACACATAATTGTTTTGTTTAGGAAGGTTTTTTTTTATACTAGGCAAGCAAACAAGCATACGACCCACCTGATGGAAAGCAGTTACCGTAGCCTATATGGACGCCTGGAACACCAGAGGCACCACACACGCGTTGCCGACCCTGAGACATAAAGATGAAGTCTCATGTGCCTGTAATTACACCGGCACCTGTACCCTACAAACCGAAACACAGCAATGCGAGCACTACTGCTTGCGGCTGAAATAGGTACGGTGGTAGTACTTCCCCGGACGAACTCCTTCACAAGAAGTTAGTTAACTATAATAACTAACTAAGATAAATATAAATTTGTTTACTATGAAAAACCTGAGAGAAATTGACGTGGATAAGTAAAAAGATGATAATTGACAGAAAATAGTGTTTTGGCATTTATTATCAACACTTCTTAGACAGTCTATCTATTTATAAACCAACCCGATAAATACGCAATTAAAATTGTTTGTTTCTGCTGGCAGTGGTTTCTCTAGTATCTATACCTAGCTGACGATGCAGCCAAAGCATCTACTTCCTCCATGCCAACGATGTCCAGGATTCTTTAGGCTATGCTGTGTTTTATCTACAGCCAGCAGGGCTACTCTTGAAAACAGCAGTTCTAATCACAATCCAGTTTCAATCCTAATAACGCTTGATTGGCACTCTGAGCCAAATCGATTTTGAAATCGAGATAGAGCACGCGTGTTGACTCGTGAAGAACAACAGAGACAGAAAGTCGATTTCACTCAGTTCCATAAAATTCCATATATATAGCTAATCCGATATAGCTCAAAACCTGACCTACAAACTGTACTATAATAGGTACTAGCCCACCTACCACATGAAAATCGGATAGACGACCTCTGTGGCGCCTCTTGTTTTAGTCTCGATAGAAAGAAACCTCTAGTTTCATCGGAGAACAAAAGCAATAATAGTAGATACTGATAACATACTAATATTGCTTCTATGCTCGGTAACAAATTCTATTTCATAAACATGAGTGATTTCGCTATTTTATGCATGCAATGGCTCTCAGTCAGCTGTCACAAGTTATGTGTGCTATGTGAGAACATCTATTACGGGTAATAGATACCAACCATTGTCATACGGATGTAGGGTTGAAGTACCTATTACGTACTTTTTGTTACCATGGTGGTGTGTACCCACAGTTCGTTTTTTTCGTCTTGCTTTAGGTACAATGAATCGCATAACCACTACGCACATTCATTGCAGGTTGGCCTAATCCGTGCTACCCATAGAATAATAAGAATAACTTTTCGCGTTGATACCATCATCATCGGCCTCTCCCATAGAATGCAATGATGATTTACTCTCATCATCACGCTTGGCAGGCGGAATGGTGATCTCAGTAGGTATTGGTATTGAGTATTTAGGTGGATGCTGTAAGTAATCCCTTAGTCGACTTTTACGATATCGACGGGAGGAGCCACATACCAAAATGAGTTTGAATGGGGTTTTCACTATTTGGATAGCTTGGTTCTTTGGCAAGGCATGCCGACGCGGTCGCAAACTCGCGAGCGGTACAACTAGTATTGTCAAAACAACATTTCTAAAAATCATGGTCAAGGTTGTCAATGTTAACACGTCTTGGGAAAAATACTCTCCGTAGATAGGAACAAAGTTCGAAATGTGTTAGTCCCATTTGGTGTCATACCTATAGGTACAGGTACATGTACCACGGCGGTGCGTCTCGGCAACGCGTCGTCGGTCGGCGTCGTCGGCCGTAAGCTAACCGTGAAAATGTTGGGCTCAATGCCAATTCGATTTCGGGAATTACCACCACACACTCACAGCGTGCTATACGCACGTTACTTTGAACAAGGAAACAAAACAAAGAGAAAGGAACAAAGCGAAATAAGGACCCTTATGAAGTAAAATTGAGTTTTGATGATCTTAAAACTTAAAATGGACATTTTGACCTTTTTCTTTCTTGCCTTTTTTTGTAGTCACCGCCTCAAAGGGCCTTTTTTCGCCGTGGGTACAAACGTGACAAGTGGTGAGCTCATCGCTGCCATTTCTTTCCACGACCAAATCAGCAAACCCTTTCTTCCAGTAATAGTACACACATAAATATGCCAGCCAGGACAAATCTTATTCTAAATATATATAAATATATATATATCTTAAGTACCCAATAAAGTAAATATGTAATATTATTTTTATTATTTACTTGTCTCTGCTTATACCAACAAAAATTGCACAAGTCCGAGTAGGTAACTACCTACATTTAAAATACTTGCATCTGTTTCTCGTAGAGCGTAAAACAATAAAAAGTCTGAGCTAAGAGTTTTGTATGCTTAGTTTGCTTATTAGCAAATAATTTATTGTTGGTTTTGTCTTGTTGCAGGTTTAAAGAACAAAAGTAAAACATGGCGGACGCTGCGCACGGGAAGATTGAAGGTAATTTGCACCACAGATAGTCAGCAAAAAATAAAATATTGCAGCCCTAAGAATGCTCGTTAGAAAATATTCATTGAAGGACATCGTAACCTGAGAAGAATAGTATCAATAATTAATCAATGCTTCTGATTCCAACTTTGTGGTTTCGGATCCGGTAGCATGTGCACATTGTTCACCATTGGTGTAGGTATTTAAAAACAAAAAAAACAAAGACCCAACAGTCACATACGTAATCATGATCCCACACTAGGATTCCCTGTGTCGTATCAGGAACTACGAATACCATGATTAGTACCTTAGCACCCAGACCCGGAACAAATATTTGCAGATCATACAAACATTTGCCCGCATCAGCGGGTATCGAACCCGCAATCTCTCGCGTCTAAAATAATCAAATCAAAAGAATTTTATTTATTGAAATCACAAGGATCATTTTGAATCGTCATCTCAGTCGGCTACTCGCCTGACTAATAATAATATAAAGATTTTCCCATCGTCCTTATCCCTATACTTACATAAAACGTAGACAGCTCTTTCTACGAGATAAAAAGATAAATAATATGTCATGATATTTAAATTACGAATTGGCAATATTCCTATTTGAGCACAATGTCATTCTGTCATCATTATTTTATAACAAAATTGGGCTAAAATAGCAAATAATGTAGTGTTTTCGTTCAAATTGTATTGTTACTGCGTATCGTTTCTAAATTCAGTGTTTTAATTCGTATTGATTTATACTAAAATTCCAATAAAACTTCCCCAAATACGTCGAAATCACAACAGCCAAAGAGAATAATAACGCTACACTATTTCAACCTTCAAATTGACAAATGATTGACGCACGCCCGAAATGACGGACTCTGTTATTGATCGACGAACGAGTTTGTAACTTTAATTAATAACACAAAAAGTATAATTACCGTTTGTATTTGGTTCGGGAGCAGAGGCTAGTGACCCAGACTTAAATTCGTTGTGGGTTCGAATCCGGAATCGTGCAACTATGTATAACCTATTGTGCTGTGCAATAATATGGTCTCCCAATCGCGAAGGACAACATCGTAAGGAAAACATGGCCTAGGACCTTCGTAGACATGTGACATGAGCATCAAAGGAACCTCTGTGAGGTGTACTGAATCAATTACCACCCTGATTCTTTCATCACAAGGTCCTTTTTCCTGTCACTGGCATTGAAGGTCCTTCTCAGGGCAACCATGCTTCAAGCTGTTCACGGACCTAATCCAGTGCGACCAATAAAGAAAAAGTATCACGACAAATAAAAAAAGGTTCTAATATGGCTCCGCCCTACTGTGTGTTATAAGAATGTTTTGCCCACAGATAACCCGAAGATTCTTTCTGGTCCAGTACTGACCAACTCTCCAAATGCAGTCCTCTCGAAGACGCTACTCAGTCGGTATTATGACCTTCCACTGCCGGCTGATAAAATCATCGCCACCTACGTTTGGATCGATGGATCGGGCGAGCACATGCGGTGTAAAGACCGCACCTTGAACTTCATTCCCAAACAACCCAAAGGTAAGAACATATATCTCTGTCGCGCGGCTAATTCAACCGTTTTAAGCTCAGGTAGAATATGGTTAACTTCCGCACCCCAGTCTTCAACCCACATTTTTGGAATTTTGTTCAGACCAGCGTACGCCGCGTCCTACAACTCACCTCTCAAATAACAAGCATTACCAAAGCTGTATGCAAACACAACGGTGAAAATCAATCGTTTGAATCGTGAGGTAAAATTAAAATGACAAAGTAAAAAAAACAAAGGTTTTTTTGCAGCAATTCCATGTCGTGTTATTAGGTACATTCCCTGAGACAGTAATATTATAGTGTATGCAATTTTCATATCATGCATGTCCACGAAATTAAACGCTAAAATAATCCCTGTGTGCTGTGCAAAAATCCTACTGGAATGGATGGATGGATGGATGTTAGTTACTCTTTCACGTAAAAACTACTGAATGGATTTTAATAAAACTTTACAATAATATAACTTATACGTCAGAATAACACATAGGCTACAATTTATAAAGATATTGTGTGAATTGTCCATAATATGACGATAAGTATCAAGTAAGTAGGAAAAAATCTACCATCTGCGAGCTATTCTGGCGTGCGCTGCCAAAACCGCTAGAGTTACACATATGTAATGTATGATGGACAAAAAAATGGAATGGATGGTCCTACATAAAAGCCCGCCACAGTATATATACTTATAGGTTATATTCTTTTCTACGCCACGCTAATATAAGCTACTCGAAATACTAATCCTGCGCAGACGATGTCGCGGCCTCCAGCTAGTAGTTTTAATAAATGCTTTTACAAGAGATGATACCTAGGCATTTATGCTAATAGTATACCTATAACTATTATGGCCATTAATATGAACCACCTGTCACTCAATGTCGCAGGCAATCAGTCACAGCAAATCACAGCAGACTTTCCGATAATACAGGATTGTTTCTCATTATCTCCACTCGTGGAAATTGTAAAGCAACGAAAAGAATTGGAAAAGTGCTCTGGACATAAACGATAATGAAATACGACACGTCCATTGAAGTTAGAGTGGTTTTATTACATCCTCATTAACAAACGTAATTAGCATACATTCGGTAAATTGTTTGACCTTCGAGCGAACGAGGTGTGGCTGCGTAAACAAGTTCTATTTTATAAATTAAAGTTAGATACTTATTCAGCTGCAACTAATAGCTAAATAAACAATAATATTTACTCTACAGTATTGAGTTCAATACTCTACACAGTCTGGAAAATTATACTTCAGCTAAGACGAGTACCTATACCAACCTTACATTGTAATTGCTATTCATACTTTGTACGTTTCGTAGGTAAGCTAGATTGCTTACTGGAAGACTTGAATGAAAACTACATATCAAAAATGAATAAGGACATGAAATGGGAACATTTGAACGAGTACTTGGCGCCGTATTTCTTCCCGCGGGATCTGGACAGCGTGTTCGAAGCGCGCTGCAAGCTAGGAGACCGGGAAAATACGGATAGCTTTGATGAGAACTTAAAAGGTTTCATAGCAATATTGTACTCAGCAGTCGTAGAAATGTTCCAGTAGATTCCATCATGTACTTGTTAGTCAAGATTTTTCTTTAGTCACTGAATGCATTTAGAGTAAAAAAATTACGTTCGTAAATGATGTGTTGTCATAGGGTAGAGTAGTAGGAATTCATCATCTAAAATGTTATTAAGACTCAGTAATGGCCTGCAGCATTAGCCATTCAATTAATAGCAGCATAAAGGAACGTTCATCTTGTGCTTTCAATTAAATAGGTAAACCTATTCACGAACTTTGCAGATTTGCCTATTTGGAATTTCGACGGCAGCTCGACGGGCCAGGCTGACGGCCACAACTCTGATACGTTTTTGGTAGCGAGAGCCATCTACAGGGACCCCTTCAGACGTGGAAACCACATCATCGTCATGTGTGATACATTCAAGTACAACATGGAGCCCACAGGTTCGATAATAGATATATATAGACAGTTCAAGAAGTAAATAAGATTTAATGGTACAGCTATGGGAGTTTAACTTTAGATTGGCGTATTGCCAACGGCTAGCATCGAGGTTGTGACCTCTTTTTGGGTTTACCATAGATAATCACTGCAGGAAAATACCTAGCATTGACGAAAATTTTAAGAGTAGATAGCTTCAAATTGTATTTAATGTATAGATCTCTATCTTATTCTAGCACATTCTAAATAGGATAGAAGGGTCTTAACAAACACCATCTCCATCGTCAGGGTATATGAGCTGCACAAAACCTATACAAATTAACACAAGACATTATTTACAGAAACCAACCACCGTCTTAAGTGTCAGGAGGCCTACGACAAATGCAAGGATGACGAGCCGTGGTTCGGTATCGAGCAGGAGTACATTCTGCTCGACGCCGACCTCAGACCCTTCGGCTGGCCTCCAGGTGGTTTCCCCCCTCCACAGGGACCTTATTACTGCGGTGTGGGTGCCAACAAGGTGTTCGCTAGGGATCTTGTTGAGGCTCATTACAGGTGAATATCCCAAACCTGATATAAGTTCCACATATACCTTACAACCTTACCTACCAATATTATCAAGGCACCACCTGGGTGTCATCTCTTAGTCTAGGGGTTATTACTGGTATCGTCCAGGTTGTGCCGTTATGAGACTCAGATTAGAAAGCGGAGTTGGATTGGATTGGAATTTCGAAGCTTCGATGACGGTTGCCCCATAGACATGTCGGGTTGCATACTACCTATGCACTTACACACTTATACAGAGCTCCGGTACCGATAGAATGATTTTCGTAAAGTTGAAAAATCTGCAATTTGCAGTGCAAAGCCATGTTTGATACGTACTTATGACATATTATGTAGTTAGACAACGTTCAAAAAAACCCACAATCGATTAAGTCGTTGGGGATAAAGGTAAAACACAAACACGCTAACCAATTAACAACATCACAACAGCCTTCAATACCGTTAATCTTGTTTCTAGATGTTGTCTATTCGCTGGGGTACCAATCTCAGGCACTAATGCCGAGGTGATGCCTTCCCAATGGGAGTTCCAAGTTGGTCCCTCATTGGGAGTGACCGCGGGCGATGACCTCTGGATGTCGCGGTACATCCTGCACCGTCTGGCTGAGGAATATGGAGTAATCGTTACGTTTGACCCCAAGCCGGTCCAGGACTGGAACGGATCTGGTGCTCACACTAACTTCTCGACGAAGAAGATGCGTGATGAGAATGGTATTATGTGAGTACCGAAATCATTTTATAGTCAATCATCTCATTATTTGAGAGAACAGAGGACCGCAATCGGACCACCGCGCCGCGATCCGTTAATAAAAAATAAACTTTATCTGAAAAACATCAACAGGCTCTAACACTAATTTGATAATATCAACTTCACTTATAAATATCTACTTGCACAAATAGGAGTGTTATGAATTGGAACAAAAGTAGCAAGATATCAATCAAATCCTGGCTCTCTGAACCAAAGAGGATTTAATAGTACCTACGAACAGATGGATGCTGCTACTTATCCCCTGGTGTAATCCCCTAATAAGGCTTTTACTACATCCATATGAGTACTTGTCACCAATCCGCCTTCCAAGCGTGGCGATTATGGCAAATTTCCCCATTGAATACAATAGAGGGATTTGCCATAATTGCGACGCCTCGTCCAGCAGTGGACGCAAAAACAGGCTGATGAGGAATACTCTGAAAGGTCAGAACTATGGAACCTCTTCAATAAAAATCTTCGCTAATTCAGCTTGCTGGGCAATTTTTACATTAAAATGATGTATTCTTATTTTAGTGAGATCGAGAAGGCAATCGACAAGCTGTCCAAGGTGCACATGAAGCACATCAAGGTGTACGACCCCCGCGGAGGCAAAGACAACGAGAGGCGTCTCACCGGCCTTCACGAAACAGCCAGTATTAATGACTTCAGTGCTGGTGAGTTTTCTCCACTCTGTAGTCTGTTTTAGTTGGTACTACTTACTAGCGTTCGGCCGCGGTTTCAACCGATTTACTCTCCATATGGAACTGAATTTTGGGGCCTCCTCCTTTTATTGAAGTCCGCTAAACAGCTTAGTTAACCTATAATCATTCAGGTTTCTATTCAAAATTATTTATCAAATTTTGCCTATTTTAGAGTGAAAACACGACAAACGAACAAACAGACAAAGTTTAACTTTTACATAATTATATGTACCGCGCTGCTATCCAAAACCTTTTCGTAGACTGAAAGAGTCCGCTATTTTCTTTTCTTTAATAAATATACTGTATATTATGATTATATTTAAGTATCTCTATCTACGACCAGGCGCAGATTGCTAATAGCTATATGACAGAGTAAACATAAGTACAAAATGTTAGCCTAAAAATGACGCCGATCCCAGTCGGAACAAACAATAAATATTTTCTGTTATTCCACATAGGATGTCTAGGACCTATGAAGCCAAAATATGAGCCCATTCATGCCCCGTACATTGGCTTTGGCTTTTAACTGATGATTCCAACACAAAGTTTCATATTTGAAGAGGCCCTGCACTTTTCTCCCTTTTAAACTCCAAATACCCCTTCGCAGGAGTCGCAAACCGTGGCAGCAGCATTAGAATACCGCGCGCGGTCGCCGAAGAGAAGAAAGGCTACTTGGAGGACCGTCGGCCGGCATCCAACTGCGACCCGTACGCAGTGTGCGACGCTCTCATGCGCACCTGCATACTCAACGAATAACAGCAACGTGCTGTGCCTTCACGTGTCACCTAGCACCTGGACGCCATCACTGCACTAGGAGATCCTTTGGCGGGAAAACGACCCTAGACTTTAGCACAATTGCCGCACTTCTTCGTGATCGAAACGTAGGTGTTATAGTGATAGCGGTGAAAACCGAGGTACCATCGTTCATTTATCTTGATTTTCGAGCAAGCATTAGTAAATAAGCGGCTTTTCTCGCCAAGGGTTCATTTTATCGCCTTCGAGGTCAAATCTATAGACTTGGGCGCCGGTTAACAGCTAGATTAGAACACTCGTATAGTATATTATCAATCAGTTGCTGCGTACTTTTGGCCGCAGATACGTTGGGTTTTAGTTGTGACGTTGAGCCCAGTATGGAAACGTTATGATTAAGAGAAGGGACTTTCCTTCAGACAGTCAATTGTTTGTGCCTAACCACCAGTGCCGCTCTGCCGTTAATCGTGCGCAAGCGATATTTAAATAAGTCCATAATTGAAGCCTCACGCACTTTTTGTGCTTCTTGTCAATAAGAAAAGTTATTCGAGATTTACACAAGTTTTATATAATAGCGGCAATTATTTACAGCAATATTATAGTGGCCTCGTTATTTCTATTAGTTATAGCCATAACTGAATCACAAATTTATATTTCTAGTTAAAATATTATACCTAGGTACAAAGCAGACACGTGATTAGGTAGTGCGTAAAAAGGACCATTTAAGATTATTAATAGAAAATAATTACCTACTACGAATATTATGTGATATTTAAAATTGTTACTTTCATGTTAAATAGTTAAATTATATAATAATCACATATCATTATTTCTAACATTGAATGCATAGAGAGTTAGTTTTTACACGAACGTCTGTTCTGTGATCGGCACCACAAGCACTAACTGAACAAAGCATGTCATTCAAAGCGATTTAATCATTATATTTAAGGATACATACGCGATTCTATAGTTATTTTGGAGGAAGTTGAAATAGATTATAGGTAATTAAATTTTAAAGATTATATAAATAAAAATAGACAACAATTGGGCGCCTTTTGAAAATACAGCACTAATGAACATGAAGTAATGACCGTGAAGAATGAATTCATGAATGAAGTAATCATATTCATGAACGAATTGCATAATTTTAACTTTAATTTGAGATATTTTATTTGCATGCATCAGAAGTTTATATGAACTTACAAATTAATTTGAATTTAGTCTAAAATTATATAGGTAGTGAAAATTATGTATCGTAGGTACCTGAAGGGTTCTAAGAGATGATAATAAAATATTACTTTGTTATAACCAAACCTTTCGTTTTATTTTAAAAAGTTTCTTAAAGCAGTTCGTAGCAATTTCGAAGCAATAGACACGAGATCTTCGGAATCAATTACGTAGTGATAACTTTAGCATAGCCCTCTGCTCCATAGCTCACAGCGCGACTGAGCTTTTTTGGTAGAGGAAGGCCCTCCACACTATGGACTAAAGACATTATAAACGTCGCAGGAAGCCGGTGGATGGAGGCGGCTCAACTCAAGACCACGTAAGGGTCAGAAGTGGACTTCTACAGCCTGATGATGATGAGACACGCGACTTCCTTTAGGGTTTCTTACAGAATCTCTCTCGTGTCTGACACAGCCTATTTTCTCCGAAACACATGGTTTTTTTTTTAATTTTGTAGGTCAGAGTAAAGTGACCTTGTATTAAGTATATCAGTTATCTAGTACCCATAACACAAGCTCTGGCTTGGGTCTAGATCATTGGTGGGCAAAGTACTGCCCGCGAAAGCATTTAATCCGGCCCGCCGACACGGTCCTTCCGCGATAATTATATTTTGACGGTCCAGGAACTATAAAGTAGATTCTAGGTACTTACTAGAATAATAGACAGCTAGACTATCATCATCAGAACTGGATTTTGATAAAAATGGAACCAATCTGAAAGTATATCCTATATATCCTATCAAATAAAAAAAGAATTTTCCAAATCGGTTTATAAATGACGAAGTTATGAGGTAACAAACATAAAAAAATACAACTGTATTGAGAACCTCCTCCTTTTTTTGAAGTCGGTTAAAAATTAACCGAACCATTTTGGATAGAGTTGATTCACGGTTGGTCTCGAAATAAAACTTATAAAAATAAATGGGTAAACATATCGATCCATGGTATTTTGTTGCCCACTGTACATGCTTTAGACGTGCTGCTGTCTAAATTTAAGACAGCGCCATCTCTGATTAACTGACTGAGGTTTTTGTTGCAATGTTTTCAAATTAGTTAATTTAATTGTCGCTAGATGACACTGAAATCAAAAGTAAAACCAGCGCCATCTGTGTACATATTACAGAACTACGTAATGCATTAATTGCAATTTGGTACATTAGAATATCGCTAGAGGGCAATGCACTGATGTAAAAATATAACAGAGCCATCTTTGAATACAAAGTTGAACTATGTAATGTTGAAATAAAAAATCCAAAATGGCAGTGCTGTTCTACGAGAACAGCGCCATCTCTTGTAAGCTGGTTAAATTTCGTGATACAATAATTTTAAATTATTTCTTTGCAGGGTCGCTAGATGGCAGTGATATACAGAATTTAACCAGCGCCATCTCAGGGAATATGACAAAACTACGTCATGCATTATTTACAATTTAGTTAGTGCCGATTACACCAGATGGCAAAGTTCTTGAATTTAGAACAGCACAATCTCTTGTTCACTGACTTTCGTGATGCAATTTAAAGAACGAATTTAAATAAAATTAAAGCAGTGCCATCTAGTGAATACTCCACTAACTAAATTGCAAATAATGCATGACATAGTTCAGCTATATATGTAGAGATGGCGCTGTTCTTAATTTAACAGTAATGCCATCTAGCGAATTCCATTTGAACTTATTTACAAATTATGTATTACGTAGTTTAGCTATATATCCAGAGATGGCGCTGTTCTTAATATAACAGCAATGCCATCTAGCTAATTCGATTTGAACTTGTTTATTAATAATGTATTATGTAGTTTAGCTTTATATCCAGAGATGGCTCTGTTCTTAATTTAACAACAGTGCCATCTAGCGATTTCGATAAGAACTTATTTACAAATAATGTATAACGTTGTTTAGCTTTACATCCAGAGATGGCGCTGTGCTTATTTTTAACAGTAGTGCCATCTAGCGAATTCAATTTGAACTTAGTTACAAATAATGTATTACGTAGTTTACCTACGTCTCCAGAGATGGCGCTGTTTCTAATATAACAGCAGTGCCATCTAGCGAATTCGATTTGAACTTGTTTATTAATAATGTATTATGTAGTTTAGCTATATATCCAGAGATGGCGGTGTTCTTAATTTAACAACATTGCCATCTAGCGATTTCGATGTGAACTTATTTACAAATAATGTACTTATTACGTAGTTCAGCTTAATATCCAGAGATGGCGCTGTTCTAAATTTAACTACAGTGTCATCAAATAAAATTAGCAAATTGATATTTCCAAAATGTTGAATGCATACAATCTTGTATCTCGCAATACCTTGTTGGACTACATTAACCTAAAAACTTTGCTCCTAGCCTAATTTCCAGCTTTAAATAGAAACTTGTTTCGTTGGTGAAAATGGGAATTTCCTGCAGCAGCTGCAAGCTGCTTATGACTTTGCAATACAAGGCGAATGCAATGAAGAGTATGCCAGTAGAAAACATGGTAATAACCATCAATCAATAACAATATTTTGGGAGGCAAGTAGGTATGCGAAAATAAAATATGCCAATCATGTTATGCCAAATTAAAATAGAGTTAAAAACTTTATACGAAACAGTGGGCTACCACTTAGCATGCTAAGAGATCGTGAGGCATTTGTTTTTTTTCCCTTCCGACTTATGGCACTACACGAAGCATGTCTAGAAACTGGCATGCCAGAGCTGATTCATAGTATTTTGCACACACTTGGCACGGACGTCTCGTCACGTCGTATGGGTTTTTGCAGCAATACTTAGAATAGGGGTGGTGTAGTGTAGTGTGGTGTCATCGTATGGGTCCTAAGCTCGCTATAACGAGAAGTCGATGCAGCGTGGAATCGGAATGCCGGGAACAGCATTCAGTAGGTAATACATCAATAATACAACTTTAATCTTTATTTTGAAAACATTTAATCTTTAAAAGAAGTTAATATACTCTAACAAAAGTAGTCTACATAAAATGTAATGACATTTTTATGAGTAAAAAAATCACAGTATGAATGAAAATTAACTTGGCGATGTTGGCAAAAAACAAACGACTAGTTGTTTATGTTAACATTCTGAACTACTTACTCTTACTTACTATGATTATAGTATTACCTTACTGTAATAAATTGATAACGTCTGATTGCACCAACTGACTTACGCAAACGTACCTAATTTAACAATTTTTTTTATCGAATAATTAAATTATGAACTATTTTTATAATTTTTGCCAGGACTTTAAAACAGCTGCCGCAAGGATTGTATAAGCTATTTTTAGTTACATAGACCATGAGTTTTTCATAGACGGTTTGTAATTTTGACAAGCGGAACATTTACCCGCAAACTGTTTACGTTTTTGTTGGTGCAAATGAGCGTAATTACTACATGCATATTTTATTTTCTATAACTTTTTAGAATTAATAGAATTCTATCATCCTCATCATCAGCTTGCAGAAGTCTACTCCTGCATATAGGCCTTACCCATATAATGACACAACGAACGATCTTGACCCGCCTCCAACCACCGACTTCCTGCGACCTTTATAATGTCTTTAGTCCACCGAGAGGGCATTCCTTTACTGCGTCGTCTGGTTTGTGGTCGCAACTCGAGAACCTTTATTTCCCATCGGTTGTCAGTTCTGCGAGCTTGCCACTTTAACTTTCTTATTCTGAGAGCTATATGTCGGTGATCTCGGAAATATATCTGGTGTCGCTGTAAAAAATGTAACACTGCCCAGATCTCGACTGAATCGAAGGCTGAGAAGGAGAAAAAATATGTGATTGAACTGTATTCTGTCCTATAAATAAGCTTTTCATCCCATCTATTCGAAAAGGACTTGGTTCGTCTTTAAGTTCACCTCAAAAGTTAGTGATTTCTATAAGAAACTTCTATAAGTGCGCCGCAATTATCTTTGCCGCGCATTTTTGGAATTTGCAACATCTTAGTGTTCAGCGCCAAAGAAATCGAACGAATCAAATATTGTTTGAATAAATACTGGCTGGTACGACGGTCCATAGCCGCCGGTTGAATAAAAAAAAACAAATTAAAAACAGCCCGCGTTTTCGACAATTTTCACGGACTGTTAGAAATTCATGGTTTTGTTTTGAAATAAAATATGAGGCGCCTTTTATTTTCTCATAGAGGGTGATGAAAAGTAGAGTGTATCTCTCGGGCGCAAAACATATTTTTGGCTCAGGCGACGTACTTTGAATCACTCGCTACGTTCAGGATTCTACTAAAGAATATCTCGCTACGATTGGGATTCTACTCTAGAATCGCTTCACTTCGCTCTGGATTCAAAAAAGCGCTCTCACCGTAAAAATATTATTTTGCTCCCTAATGATGCAATCTACTATTCAATATCCGAAAAGTGCGAGTTTGAGATTATAATTAGGTGCTAATTAACTAAGCGGCAACAGACCGTTTGATAATCTGAATTAATCACGACGTAATTAAGCGGTAAACATTGAGCAATCAAAAATACTTCTCGAGCAATAAAATATTAACAAAACGTGGTTTTGGTAGTCTATAACTGAGCATGCTTATTTATATATAAGATTTTCTGAATTCATAATTTGTCAATATAGTGTATTTTTTTTAACCGGGATGGTATCGAAATCTTAAATCATGGCAGATACAGAGAAACTGTCTCGAGTATAATTTCGTCATTTTTTATGGAAATAATTTTGGTATAGTAAAATTTTTGGTCAAGCGTTAGTTTTCTATAAAAATTTAAAACAGACAAAATTGTTTTCGTCTAATTCCACTCATTTTCTTGTAAATATAATAAAATTGTATGGAAAAATAAAATATGGACAGAAGACGTTCTAAAATGCAAGTCCAAAATTATTGAAACTTTACTAATACTTGTACATATAGTAACTTGAGGGAATTTTACAGCGATATACATATGTATGTTACACCTAGAAAGAACTAGTTATTAGTCATACAAGAAAAGTTGAAATAAAAAGATTGTAATATCTACCTGCTTACCTACATTCATGACCAAGAAAAAACCGGTGACCCGAGAGCAATACATGTAAACAAAGATTTAGACACTAACATTAACTAACTACGATTAATAATGACCAAGAAAATACCAGTGACCCGTGAAAAGTTCAAGTTATTATTATTATTAAAGTTCACATGTCTGTATATTAAAATACTAATAACTAGATGACGCTGCTAACATTTTTTGTTTTATAGATCACGCTACTGAAAACTCAAAAAGTAGCCAAATCAAGTTAGCCAGTAGCCATCTCTCAGACAGGAGTCAGACTCCATTTTGTACGTCGTACAACCCGAAAAATATAGATAAAAATAAGATTTCAGTACTTACCTACGATTTATAATTACTAAGAAAAAAAAGTAATACGAGAAAAATATAAAAAAAGCCAGCGAGTTTGACTCGCGTGGAGAGGGGTACCCTACAAGTAAGTACAAGTAGGCTACTATAGTAACCAATAGACTTAGAGCGGTAAATGCTCTAAGCCACTAGACTAGACCAATTGAACTAATTAGTCAGTCAACCCGTTTCCCATAGGAATTTAAAGACTTATCAATGATTTTCGTTTAGGATTCTTGTAAACTATGAGTGAGGCTTTGTAAATATTACGTATTTGAAAAAAAACATGACTCAGTAGTCACGGTAGTTAAAGGTTGCTTGATTTGTATATTTTCTTTATCACCTTTTAAACCATGCATTTTAAAAGTATAAAATAAATATATTTGTATTTCTCATAGCAAGCCCTTTAAATTGATATGCCAAATTTGACAAAAAAAAAATCTAGTTTGCTCGTTAAAGTTTACAAGTATTCAAGTTGCGATGTAGTTTTCCAAAATTTAAAATGTTATCGTCCATTAGATTCGGAGAAAATAACCTGGAACCGACAAACAGACACGAGAGTGATCCTAAAATGGTTCCGCTGGCACCTTATGAGGTAAAAAGATTCAGATGCCTACCTACGATTCTTTATTATCACGAAAAAACCAGTAACCCAAGACCGAGACAAATGATAAGAATAACCAGAGACCCGAGAAAATAGATGAAAAAATAGATTACTTACCATAATTATACTTACTATTCATAATTTTAATAGCCAAATTTATTTACTTTTACCGATCAGTTGTAAAAACACAATTATAAAATCTACGGCTTCTTAAAAAAATTAATTAATTATTAATCCAAGCGCTGATTTATAATAATTGTCATTTCACCGCTACGATGTTAATATTTCATTGCTCATAAAAAGAAGATCAATTGCTATATTATTAGCGCTTATTGACAATCTTACCGCTCAATTATAAATAAATGGTTCCAAATGTTTCCATTATAGAACATTCTAGGAACACTTTATTATTTCCTATTATAATTTACAAACCATTTTAACAGAAACGGCTACTTTTAAATTATAATAATATATTAAATAGAGTTAAACCTATTTTATACAACAACAACAAGCCTAAATTTATAAATCCGATATAAATATGTCTATTAGAAAAAATTTACAGGTTATTTTTTAATAATTTATTATTGCATATTCTTATTTTGAAACGTTTTATTTTTACATGACAAAATCAGCCAATTAGCTAAGTAAACCTATTTGTTTTTCAAAATTATAATTAATATCCAGTAGCTACTTTCTACTAATTTAATTATACTTACTTAATTTTATACGGCAGAACCTAAATTCTAGTAATATATAATTTTAAAGGTACGCATGCAATAAATACAGTTAGTAATATAACATAAGGTTGTGACGACGACTCTCAGTGAGGATATCGGTGCAAGGAGGAGGGTATAATTGAAATTCAGATGTGAAAAACATATCATTAAGCATTATGGGAGTTTAGGATGTTTGATTATTTTCTTAAATTGAATTCTAGAACAGAACATGGAACGGTTGCGGCACTTTGTATGACCAGTCTGAACAAGGGGCACAAGCATGCTCAAACGCACGCGCCTTTATTTAGACCGGTCACAAAGTTTGGCACAGTCACTACCACATAGATAGTTTTAGAAAGTTACCATTATTCCCCTGCTTTATTCAATCAAATCTCAAACACCGATATTTTAATACAATAGGCCTATATCTACAGCAAACTATAACATTTACAACAACATAATGTTTTATTTACATGCTATGTTAATATGACAGATGCACTGCAAAGAAAATGTAACGAGTCCATATCTCGAAAATGCCACTGATGAGTATTGACTAATCCTTCTCGAACAACAGATAGCCGATGCAACAGCCGACGGTGAGTACTCCCGCGTAGACGGCGGCAAGCTTGAGGCAGTGGAGTGCTGCGTTAATTTCATACCTGGCTTCGGGGATGATCTCCTCGATGCAGCATCGAACGGTGGCTTCCTGTTAGTCGGCTAGGAAGGAGGGGGGTGGTCCGGGCTCGGGGTCGCGGCGCGCGTGCCTGGCGCAATTGTCGATGACAGTGCGCGCCAGATGCTTGATGGCGGCGTATGGCGCCGGGTGCGCCAGCAGCTGTTCCAGCAGGCAGATGCCGCCCTCCGACTCAACCAGGTTACAGTACTTCTCCGCTGGAAACATAAATCACATTTTATTACCCGTCCGGCATACGAATAGACCCCTCCGTCTCTTACCGTGGATGACGTACCGTCGACTAAGGGATTATTATTGGGACTGCAATCACCAATCTACCTACCAAGCGGGGTGATTATGGCAACCCCCCCCCCCCCCCCCATTGTATGAGGAAGGCCTCGTCCAGCAATGGACGTCTAACGGCTGTTTAAAAAGAAGAGATACTTTCGTATTGAACGAATGCTCTTATTATCTTTAAGAAATCTTCTGTTTCTGGCGCACTAGGCGGTCATAAATAGTACAGGATCGAATGTTCTGAAAAGGATGGAGAAGACTGCCCAGTAGTGGGACACAAAGTGGGCTATTAACTTTATTATAAAGATATGATAAAAAAACAACTCGGACTCAGTAGTGGGCTTTTTTTTTAGGGTGAAGTTTGATAGGTAGGAAGGTACTTACGGTAGACGGAGGTCAAGTTAGCGAGCGCCCATGCGGCCCAGTGCTGGCACGGCGGGGTGTGGTGCGCGCCCAGCAGGCTGAGGATCGGCTCGAAGGAGCGGTAGTTGATATTGCGCTCCGCCTTCAGGTCCCAGCGGCGCACGGCAGAGGCGACGCGCGCCAGCACATCGTCACGCGCTGGCAGGTCCACGGTCCACGCCGCCGGCCCGTCTGACGCCATGTGCGCCAGCACTCCAGCGGCGTTGTAGCTCACCTGTTAACAACCCAAGAGCGTTAAGACTGCAGTCTTGCAAAATTTACTCCGCGTTGAATTATTGGCGGCATATAGCCAAAGCAAAGTTATGGAATTAATTTAAATGTTTTACTATTGAAAATAAATATATGTGTAGTAAAAACTATGGTTTTTTTAATGTTTACCTAGCTGGTTTATGTTAGGTAAATCAAGGGTTAAATACCTCTCTCGCGTCCAATACCATTGGAATTAAATCGTAATTTGACTTTTTAGGCTTAACTGTCACATAACTCATCTCTTAAGAACCCAGCGAATGATGAACTGCCCATACAAACGTAATACCGATGTCATTTGTAATTCGAGCATATTTACACCATATTATGCTATTATTCGGATTCGGATAGTATTTATCTATGTTCCCACATAGTTTTTTTAATCAAAATATTTACCTAAAATTAAATGTAAGCGAATTGCATTTTGTATATTTTTACGACCTAAACGACATGTTTTCATCTTATTTGTTTCGTATTAAAAACAGCGATATGTTACGTATTTTATGTGTAGGAACATAGCTTATATTGTCAAGTAACAGAATATCAACACGATATGAAAAAAACAACAAGTTTTTATTCATCATTTTTGGTATTACGGAACTTGAACAAATTTCTAACAAATTCTGAACGCCCATATTGCTATCGCGTCAGAACCGAGGGCCGGTCGGGGAACTACGGTTGTGTGATGTTTGACAACTCGACAGGCGCTCACACTACTAGTACACTGTGTAACCCCGCGCTTCGCTTGCTCTTGTGTTTGTTCACCTATTTGTTTGTTATATATGACATTGCAATATATTTGTCATTTTATTTAGATTTGCCTTGTGATTGGGAATGAAGTAACCTAGGTAACTAACATACCTACGACTTGTGCTTTGTTTACCATTCAGTACCTAGTTTTTGCGTGAAATAGTAGCGGCTCAACTTTCCAATAGCGACTGTGAGCTCGGAGGTTCATATTTTTATCACATGAAGTTTCACATAACACAAGCCTGAATATGAAATGGCGTACTGCGGAAACCAATAGTTTTACCATTGTGAGCTATGACAAAAAATCAAAGAAAAATATTTCAAAGTAAATGCTCAACTTTCCTTTAGCGACTGTGACCTACGAGGTTCATATTTTTATCACATGTAGGTTCACATAGCACAAGCCTGAATATGAAATGGCGTACTGCGGAAACCAATAGTTTTAGCATTGTGAGCTATGACAAAAAATCAAAGAAAAATATTTCAAAGTAAATGCTCAACTTTCCTTTAGCGACTGTGACCTACGAGGTTCATATTTTTATCACATGTAGGTTCACATAGCACAAGCCTGAATATGAAATAGCGTACTGTGGAAACCAATAGTTTTGGAGCTATTCATTTTTGAAATTTGCTAAAAACCGGTTTCCGATCTCCATATTTTGGTGATATTTTACTATTTGTCAGTGTTCGGATACGATTTTCGGCTTTTGACATTGACCGCGCGCGCCTGCGTTAGCCAAACAGGGACAGCAATATGCAGGCCGACTTTTGCGCTATTCTCGAGTTGATTTAGCGTGCGGCCATCACCGCCACCTTAATACGAGCTGACTGTCAAGACAGCCAGTATTTAATAGATGTAAATTATTGACAAATGAAAGAGAATTTGCGAAAGGTACGAGGTGGCGATACCGAACTTTACGATTGTCTAATAACTTCCTCTCAACTCGAATACGGTAATATGCCGGTATGCGGGTATATACCCTCGAAACGCCCAGACGACGATGAAGAGGAGGCTATGTATGACGACATTTCAAATGCCATGCATGCCTCGAAAACACACTTCACAATTGTATTAAGGGAATTCAATGCGCGGCTGGGCATGAGGAATAGCAATTGACTGAGAATGGGGCAATCCGGATTTGGACAGCGGAACCAAAAGGGTCAGCGATTGATCGACTTCATGGAGGACTCTGCGATGAACTCCTTTTTCAAGATGCGGTCGTCCAGAAAATGAACCTGTCTGCGCCCCGACGGTCAGAAAGGTGAGATAGATTTCATAATGACGACAAAGAAGCAAATGTTCATTTAAGAGGCTCATGTTCGGGCTCAAGTCGTCTCATAAAACAAAACAAGCAAGTGGTATTCACTAAGCCATGCCACCAAATATTGACTATATCGATAATAATATTTGCTTGTCCAACTCTAGTTTTATACGTGGAGCTTATTTTGCCTCTTGTCGACTAATTGGAACTTACCGATTGCCGCAGTGATGTCACGTGACGTGGCGGAATTGTTGTGAAACAAATTGAATGGAACTGCGGCTCTATTATGCTAATTTCTCTATGCTATCCGCTTACCTCGATGCCATCGCTGGAAGATTCTAGGAGATCATTGAAGACCGTAAGGAAAGTCTTGTCCATTAGTTGGGGGCGTAACTCGGCCACTTCAGCCACATTTCCGAGGAGACCCATCATGTTCCGAAGGAGTTCGTCTTTATTCGGAAAGTTCTGAAACTGCAATATTATGACATTTACTGTTGCATTGGACTCTGTTTTACCAAGTGCACAAAAAAGATCTGAGTAAACTGTAACAAAGACAAGTTTTATGTGTCAGAAAGCAATGGCGGCGAAGAGCTCACCACTGGTCAATGGTCTATATTCTCACGATTGTGCGACCCACAGTGAAGAGATTCATTGAGGTTCAGCCTACTCCTTCGGGGAATATAGGCGTGTGTCCATGTATGTATGAATCATTATTTTGTTCGTATTCATCATCATCAGCCTGTAGATGTCTACTGCTGGACATAGGCCTCCCCAATAGATTGCCACGACGAGCGGTTTCAAGCCGCCTTCATCCACCGACTTGCTGCTACCTTTATAATGTCCTTGGTTCGTCGAGGAAGCTGTACATACTTAAAATTAGATGTCACTTGTGTGTCATACAGTGTTAAAATGGTGCAAGATGGCATTGCCCGACTTTTGAAAGAATTTGATAGCTAAGGCTATCACTACACACTATCCTCTTTCCCTATCAATAACAAAAAGCTTCATAGGCCTGATTCTTGGTATAGCAGTTGTATCACACATCAGCAGCCTTTAGACGCCCACTGTTGGAAGAGGCCTCCCCCATAGAATGCAATGGGGGAGGATTTGCCACACCAGGCTTGGCAGGCGTATTGGTGTTGACTACTCAGGTGGATGCTGCTGCCCATACCCTGGTGTCCGTTAGTCTCGGCTTTTACTACATCCACAGGAGGAGACAGAGTGGTCTATTCTTGCCTGGTTAGGCCAGACACACCAGAGTAGCCGGACAAACCACAGCAGGCAGTTGTATTAGACAGAGGAAATAGTTTAAAGTAGAGTCCAAACTTAAAAAAAAATAAAAAGTCAATTTTTGGGAACGTACATCTCGTACCTTGAGGCATCCCAGGAAGAACTCCATACCGCGATTCTCGAGGAAACGGCGGCAGTTGTCCGGTGTCTCGTCGGTCACGTTCCACATGGTGGACCAAGCTACCTCAAGAACATCATCGCAGACCTGTCGCTCTAGTCGGTCTGCGATGAGGTTTAGCATTTTCTGAAACAACATTTATCGTGTCATAATAAATGTTCGTGTTAATGCCTCGATTTTTTGTTACTTTAACGGCAGCGCTGTAGGTTGGTCGAATTTTGATAAATGGCGTAGAACAATAGTCACAATTTCGAAACAAGATAAAATCGCGGAAAGTACCTGCCCGCTCAAATCTAAATAAAAATATTTCTTGGAGCGTCAAACGGACACGCAATGTAAACTTAATTTCTAATGGGAAAACGAAAACACGTGGACTTGCTCTCTAAGTAATCTAAGTAATTTAGTTTTTGAGGTTTACTAGGAGCGCACAAGAAAAACATATCGCATAGCTTCACTTACCGCCAAAACGTAAAACCGACACAAACCTACCCATATCCACACCACCACCTCAATCTATTCCATCACACCCATCCATGGATGAGGTACGAAACAACGGTGTAAACGGAATAAGAGCAGAACGCAACAAACCCAATGTACAGAATTGTTTTACAGTAAATCATGAACAGCAGAGAACATACGAAGGAGATACCCATCGCGCAAGCTATCACCAAGAAAACAACAGCGTACGCGAACACGCTGACGATAAACCGAAGTATCATGTAAAGCGGGGACATTATGTGGTCCGGAACAATCAGGTATCCGCAATAACTTTGAAAGAATACACATCAATAGTAAGACATACAGGAGCGCGGTCGTGCTAAGTTTCGATAGCACAGCGAATGGCACAGCTTGTTGCTTTGTCAAAAAAGAGTAAGGTACGCGCTCCGCACTATAGGCAGCTAGATAGCTAGATGACCGGCGTCACCGCGAAACGAGAGCTGTCGATCAATAACTGAAATTGCAATTGCATCCGCGCAGCGCATCCTACCTATATCACAAATTATCTACCTGCCCGGGCTGAGCTAATTTCGTCGATAAAATTTGCCACCAAGACGCGCCATATGCAATGAAACAGAGCAGTATTTTAAAGTTAAAAATATAATTAACGAAAATAGCCCGAACTTGGGGGCTACTTATTTAAAACGACTTAAGTATCATCAACAAAGAGTTTCTTTCTTATTTGGGACAAAATTAATCAACCTAGATAGGCTAAGACTAGCGATATTTTCGGTGTAAAATATACATGAACTACATACATTGAACAACATACGTCAACGATGTATTTCGAAGTTCAAGCTACATCGTTTATTATAAAAAAGTTCATCGTGTTCCAATGCTTAGTTAGACATTCGTTTTTAACCGACTGAGCGTTGCGAGGTTTCCAAATCAACTTGGTTGAATCGATGTGTTTACTGACAATAACTTTCGAACTACGTTAAAAGGACGACAATTAGGTTATGTAAGGTGTCATATCATCATCAGCTGGTAGACATCCTCCATAGCATGCATAGCGTACAACCCATAGCGTGCAATGGAGGATTTGCCATAGTCACCACGCTTGGCAGGCGGATTGGTGATCGCAGTTTAGTGATAAGTACTTAGCTGTAATAAAATTACGAATCTGAAACCCTTAAGAGTGCAAGTCTCGCTCACACTAGTCCGTTTTATTTTTATTCTATTTATATTATTCGAAAAATAAAATTAATGTCCTGTTTATATTATATAAATAGGTATTTTACGCACAGCCATGCCATTACTTGCTTACTTAACTTATTTATTTAGCAAGTAGATAGGTATGCAATTGTGTACCTACTACTGCATACCTATCTACTTGCTAAATAAATAAGTTACAGTTTTATGTATTTACAATAATCTAAGTAGGTACCTATTTTAACCCAGCACTAAATTAAATGTATTTTCCTAATACTTAAGTTATAATAAGTTGTCTCGAGGTAATCATTGGCCAGCGCGTCCGACCGGTTAACTTTTAGTTGCTACGCGCTAGCTGGGAGCCGGCCGACCGCTCTGCCTGGGGTTTTCTAGTTCGGTCCGCGGGTAGCTGAGTGAGTATGCCGTTCGCAACGATCTTTTTGTACCCTCTGTTTTTTTTTAAAGTAAGTACTAAATGTTTTCTTATGTTTGACAAAGTTTTTGCTACTAAATAGTTAACCTAATTAATGTTTAGGTACCGAGTATAACTATACACTTGAAAACTTTAAAAATGCGCGCTACTCAAAGTGCTCATACTATGTACTTAACGGTTCATTACCTTACCTTATATATTAATAGTATATAAATAGCAAAACCTAGATTTATAAAGTGCCCAATATTCATAAAAAATTGTAATTTTGTCCAAAAACTTTTATAGGCGCCTTAGCCTGCCAAGTTACTTTGTAATTTTAAGCTGCATTTTTTACTAAACTGTGTTTAGTCTTAATAATTTGTATATTTTATAAGTAATAAAGACCTTTAAAAAATAAAAATTAAAAAGCCTTGCCATTTACCAATTTTATGACTAAGTTTTTTTTTATCTAATTTTCTGACGGTCAATTATTTGATTGAACTGTCAGCCTCAAAAAAGTATTTCAAATCTTGGATTATGATGCCGTTAATTTAACCAGCACACACATTTGTTATGAACGCTTATTTTTAACGCAGAACTAAATAGTATGCAGAAACATTATTATAACACATAACATCAATGCAATAGCAATAGCATCTTAAAATGAGGGCAGATAAAAAACAAATTTCGTACAACACTGCAACCATAGCATGAGTTTCCATATGTTTATAAAACGGTCTTCAATTGCTTCTGGTACAGTAGATGATTTAAACAGTGTCTTTCTCGCTCAGACAGTCGAGGACACTGGGTTTGCTGGCTATATAAGCCAATACGGGAGCGGATTGAACGTCCTCAATTAGGGCACGAACCGGACGACGCAGTGTAGGTAGGCAAAACCGAATACATTTTAAAGGTAGCAGGTGTCTCACCACGACTCACGCGTCACTAGTTTGCTTATCTTTTCAAGACTAGACCTTCGTACCATCGTGGGGACACTCACAGGATACTGTCTCCTAAACAAACACCTCTATAACATCCAGAGCCACAGACGGCCCACTTTGCAGGGGATGTCTGACCGAATAAGAATCAGCTGCCCACGTAGTCCTGGAATGCGTGGGAGTAGCAGCTCAACGTGAACAAATCCTCAACAACCGGAGGTTACTCCGCAAAGCCTGCGAAAATCCCAGGAAGCTTCTGTGCTTCTGGACGCAGTTAGGCTGGCTAACTACCTCAGCCAGATAATAATGGAACCAAATAATGGACCAACCATAAAGTTCGAATGCGGAAAAGGGAGTTCATTAACATTGACATTAAGGTAGCTGAAAGTTGATAGATGAATGCGGCTCAAGACCATTCTATGTGGCATTTTAAGGAGGAAGCCTATGCCCAGCGGAGCACTTCTATAAGCTGATTATGATGAATTAGTGCTGGTGTGTGCTTCGTGAGACGGGATGGCGTGCCGTTTCACACGCTTTTCTGCCAACCTGGTCGTGACTCCCGCCCAAATGGTAGTGCTTCTGACCGACCCGAACAAACTTCCTCCGTCCTAAACCGAGGAAGGAGGAAGTGTGTTATAATGGGAATTTAGCTTTTTTGATAAGAGATAGCTAGACAAGCTAAAAATTATAATTATATATTTTTTTATATAATATTTAACTAACGAGCATTGGCGGTTATATGTTATGAATAGTGCGCGTCATTATTTACACACACTGTTATGTTATTCGCGTATTGCAGATTTTCCTAATACAGGTAGGGACCTAGAGAGGGGGGGGGGGGGGGGAATAAGTGTTGATATAGACAAAAGATGATAAACCCAAGTTTAATCTCATGCACTGTGTAAGGGTTTTTTTTCATTTCATACTACTCATACGACATTTTAACGATACCCAATTTAACATGGGAGTCTTTGCTTGCGCATAGATGTTGAAAACTTGAACTTGTCGTTACTAACAGCAACATAATTTGAATACAGCGAGCGGCGGCATTGATAATGAACTGGCTTGTTCGGCAAAGTAAAATAACCCACTTTCTGTTTTCCAATGTTGATAAGAACCGACAAAATTGGTTTAAAGTTTGGAACACCGCAGGAGCAGATCAAACAAATTGCAGCATTGATCGCCGAGTACTCGAAAGATGCCGCACTTTCTTGTTTCTCTACAATGTGCTAAGACCGGAAAAAACATTTTTTTTAAATTTTGTAGCGAAACTAGCGTATGGTCATTGAGTGAGCTGCTCAGCGAGCAATTAAATTGATTACAGTAGCAGACGTTCTAGCTATCCAATAACTAACTAATTTTATAGTGGGACCAACACGGCATAATAATTTGAAAAACGTGTTTAACGAGCACGAGCGTGCCGCAGCATCGATCGGCAAGCATAATTCTGACGATGTTCTAATAACGGCTCTAGGCTAAACACACAAATTTAATTTCATAATTTGAGCACAGCGGGAACAAAATGAGCAAAACAATCACTACGCGAGCATTTGAAATAATTTAGGTTTTTGTATGCCGTATTTTATTAAAGGTAAGTTTTTAAATGGAGTTGAGCAAGATGGTAACCGCACGAGCAGACGAGCTAGCCGCATTAATCGCAGGGCACCTGAATAAATATATTTTCAAATAATGCTAATGCCTTTAGCTGTAACATAATTTTTGTAACGTTATAGCATCAGCTCAATAGACATGACCCAAGCAACAAAAAAGAGGGAGCGACACGGTCAAGCTTGCATAATCATGTGCATTAGATTTAATCTTTCGAGCATCGCGATAAGCAAACAAGTAACACAGCGTGCTGCAGCATCGATCGCGAGCACTGTAAATAATTCAAATTTTACTGAATGTAAGTAAAGCTTGCCGTGGTGTATCCAGCCTAAGAATAGACCACTCTGTCTCCTCCCACGGATGTCGTAAAAGCCTACTAAGGTATTACACAAAGAGAAGATGAGAGAGAGATAGGTTGCAGTATCCAATTGAATACTTATCGCCAATATTGCGATCACCAATCCGCCTGCCACGCGTGGTGATCATGGCAAATCCCCCAATTGCATTCTATGGAGGTGGCCTAACGGCTGATGATGAAGTAAAGCAGGGGGTATCGATTACACGCAAACACACAAACTCAGAAACACGCGCGGCAGTTTTCAATACCACAGCGCGATCCAACCTCGGTCGATGGAAGCACGACTGCCGCGCACCTGCGATGTTCACGGGTTTGTCGCGCGTAGGTACTTAATACATTTACATACACACATAATACATTTATACGCAGCTTATTACATTTCAGGTTTCCATTTTATATACTGACTATGCTATTAAAATAAGATTACAAAGTTAGCTTAGTAAAAACATTAGCGGTTTAATTCTATTAAAACACATTTTATAAAATTATTGATTGTTTGTTTTAACTCACCAAAATAGCTCCGTGATTGCCAAGGAACTGTTTCTGCGAGCCGTCAACTTGGCAGGCCAAAGAGTTGAGAAGGTAAATGGCGATGCGTTGCACGAAGCCTTCTTGATTTACGTCACTAACTCCAGTCAAGAGTATCAGAACAACACGATCATATTCAAACAGCTGAAAAATAGATATGTTCTTTTGGTTGTTCTTGATATTGTGCAGCTATTGTTACTAAGTATGCCACACACCAAAGCAAGTGGCTAGCCACGACTAGCCAGGCAGGCTAGGTGGTAAGAAGAAGAAAACACCAAGCGGCTGGACTATGACACAGGGCCGGCAGCTTTGGTGTGTAGCATTCCTTAGGTTGAAGATAGATATTTACCACATCTTGCGGTATCTTGAATTGGCATAAGGTTAGGCATCCATTTCTCATCATAGTATCATCACCAAGGTGAGCCTCCATGGCATCAAGCAATGCTGATATTATCTTTTTCTTAAGTTTAATACTTATACGGTCTTTTTCTTTTCCTTTTACTATGTAGAAGAGTGTTGCACTAAACAAAAACAATAAAAACATTTAGTGAAGGTCACAGGGAGTACAAATTAATAATAATTGTATTACAACTGAATGATACCTTCCAGATATCTGAATATGCTTCTCAGTAGGGTGTTTCTCCATGGCTTCCAGCACGGTTGCCAGAGCATGTCCAACATATCCATTGTTCTCATAACGAAACAGATAATAGAGGTCATTCAGAACACGGGTCAGCATTGCAGGCCTATCCATGTAAGCTTGTGATGCTAATATGATCTGCTTTTCATTGGCATCTCCAGTTATCTAAAACAATAAATAATAATAAATTAAGTAGTAGGATGATTCACCATGTAAATATTAAGTATCAGTTATTATTATTTTAACCTGTGTCATCTCACTACAGGGCAAAGGCGTCCCTGTCTGTATATAAATATATTTAATCGAGATAAATTAGAATTCTTACCTGTTTGGCTGGTATGTCATGTCTCTTGCAAGCTCCATGGTGAGTACCATACAATCCAAGAAATTCTAATGGGTTGTCAACCCGACTTACCAGCCCAGGTATGTCACATAGTATCTTATTGTCATTTCTTTCAAATGACGATGCCTCATCATCTGGTAGATCTACAGGAAGCACTGAGGCTCCTGTGCCGGCAAGATTTGTTCCAGATATGTCCAAAGACTCCAGTTCAGGCAAACTTGTTACAATCTTGGCAAGGACTTCATTTGGATTGTAAAATTTGCCATGCCTTTCATTGGCTTGAGAAACATCTAAATGTCTCAAAGATGTGATGCATACAATCCATTCCACAACATCTTTAGACCAATGAACGCTGTGTAGTACCAGTGATCTCAGGTTCATCATTTCACTCAATGCCCAAATGGAGCCAGCCGATGTGCACTCAGAGAGGTCCAGGTGAACTAGGTTGGGGAGAGGAGTCAATAACAGTGTGGGGAAAATAGCAAGACCACGACGTTGTATAGTAAGACTCCTCAAATTAGGTGCATTAATTACATAGCCCCTAGCACGGTACAAGTTTTCATCTTGCGATAGAACATATGTTACTGGCCCGAACTTTAAGGAACGCAGATTCTCACTGTGGTTATTGATAGTTTCCAAGGAAGCTTGGGACAGGTACTCGCACTGAACTAGCTCCAGCACCTCTGGCTTGTGTTCCATGAAGAATCGGAGACCTTCATCGGTCACGCGAGAGTTGCGGAGCCTTATTATCTTCAACCGTGTGGCGTTCTTATCACGGAATAAATTGGCGATGTTATCGTTCACGCGTTGGCTCTTTTGATACCTGTGGAGAAATGTCTCGCACAACTCTCTCGGCAGTACGACGTCATCTTTGAGTTTTATCCACCGGCTGCTTGGATCGAGTGTCGTCATGGCATGCAGATTTTTCACAATGTAGTTCAAGCTTTGATCGTACAAGGTATCTGGGGTGTTGTTAAACATGTTGAAGACATCTTTTGTGTCTGACATCCTGATCTCGGAATTATCGTAGCTCTTTTAGGCGAGTTCACATCACGTAAGCGCGTTTTAAGTCTATGTGTTCATGTATGAAACGAAATCACAAGAATGTCACTATACACATTTTAATCAAGTCACAATTATCGCGAAAGCCATAACTACTACTAGCTTTTACGTCTTCGTCACAGGTACCGTCAATTGAAACAAATTATCAGAACAGCAACAATCCACAAACTCAAACTACCATCCAAAGAAAATAATTGCTACCATCCATCCAACCCTCGGACGAAGAATATTTTCTAAGTAGTCTAAGTACTCTGTGATCCAATCCAATCCTTTTTCTCCCGAGTTTTTCTTAGTATTTCACACTCACCAACCAAAGAGAATGTAGAACCCAGAGTCAACCTTCAGCATCATTGCCATAAAGTAATAGAACCATGTGAGAACCAACCACAGTCCGTCAACCACTACGCACTCGCTCAACCTCAGAATAATGACAGTCATTATTCTAAACGCTCAACCACAACCAACCTACCTTCCGTCAAAGAGAATAATCGAGCGAGAGTTGTTGTAAACAAAGAACCGGGGATGCTGTCAACGGACTCGTGCGAAATTCACGTGTTTTTCGTTTTCTGGTTAATTCTAATTGATTTTATTGTATTTTGATCCTGAATCTGTATAGATTTTTCGAAATTACTTGCATGTGATTGTTTTGCTTGCTTTCATATATTATTTCAGGTTGCTTACGTTGCTATTTGTATATATCTGCGGTTTTGGGGTGAGTTGATCGTATGTGTGACTAAATATGGACGTCGAGCTTTTGGACCCTGGGCCCGATGAATTTGAATTAGATCCTCCTATAGGGTTTACTTTGGCTTCATCGGATTCATATTGTGAAATTGCTTCGGATTCGTACGAGGATGCTTCTGTAACTTCGAATCCTTCTAACAGAAGAGCGGAATTTCTAAGTAAGAAGGATAAAGATGACGTCATCCATTATAAAGATGTAATCTCTAAAAAAAACAAAAGAGAAAGATAAAAAATGAAAGGTTGCAATCTATTTCTAAATTGAAAAAACCAGCTGAATCTCCAATCAACAAGGCTTTTGCCAACCCAAACCTCAAAAATGAAATAACAGCAATAGCCCCGATCTTGAACAACAAAATCACTCCTACAAATAGGGTAAACGATTTTGAGATGGAGGTTCCCTTGCCAGTGGCTCAGAATCTGACCTCGGACTCCTTGACCCCGAATATGTCCTCAAATCTCATGTCCCAAAGCTTCACTCCATTTACTAGAGAGCACTATGAGGTGAGTGACTGTGGTCCTTTCTTAGTATATGTGGAAATTGCTGAAAACAATAGTCTTTCTGGAACATCTCTCCACCCCTTGAAGTTTGGTTCATTTCTGTTCCGAAACAAATTTACATCAATTTTAAATGATGGAATTAAGAAAATAGGTCGCAATCGCCTCGCTGTCAATTTCAAAACCGCTGAGGAGGCTAATCAATTTTTGAAAAACGAGTTGCTGACCCAACATAAATATAAGGTCTACATCCCCTCTCATAATATCTCTCGCATGGGAATAGTTAAAGGTATTCCATCGGACTGGTCTCATGAAGAGATCTTAGAATCAGTTCAATGCCCCGTTGGGACAGGAAAAATAATAAAAACCCGCCGCCTGAACAAAAAAATTACGACACAAGATGGTAGTAGCTGGACTGCTACCCAGACTGTAGTTTTTACCTTCGATGGTCAAGTTTTGCCTAAAGAGATAATATGTTGCTACTCCATTTTGGCTGTAGAACAATATGTCTTCCCGACAATTCAATGTTTCAACTGCTGCCGTTTTGGGCATATTAAAGCTCAATGTCGGTCTAGTTCCAAATGCTACAAATGCTCTGATAATCACACGGGAGATTCCTGCCTTCTTGAAGAGGCAGATGTAATATGTATGTACTGCTCGGCCCACCACTTTGCAATTAACAGGGCTTGCCCAGAGTATATCAGGCAAGTTAACATTAAGCATTTTATGGCTAACCATAATGTATCGTACCAAAAGGCCATCAAACTTGTCCCGCAAGTCAAAAAATCTTTTGCAGAAGTCCTTGCGTCCTCACCTGTTCGTTCTCAACAAATTTCCACCTCTCCTCAACCTCCTCAACCTTCTGTTGTTCCGCATTCATATCGGAAAACCATTATTCGCCCTCCCCGACCTCGCCCTGCCCCAGTACAGGGTTATGACCAAATGGCACATAGAGAAGTCATTCAATCATATGACATTCCTACTCCTACTAATGGTTGTGCTATAAATTTAAATAAAGAGTCTGACTCTAATGATAAAGATGTCTTGTCACTTGAAACAATTAATAAATTACTTTCTTCGTTGACTAATATAATCCTACACTCTGATCTACCGAACAACGTTGCCATACATATGATCAACACTATATCAATTGCTATTTTAAATGCTTTTAAACATGGATGTAGTCCTTCAGTGGAATTGTAGAAGTGTGGTTCAGAATAAATCTGAACTACACCATTTATTAAATCATCATAAGCCTTTCATATCTGCCGTCTCGGAGACTTGGTTGGTGCCTGGTTCTATCTTTAGAATCCCTGGTTACGCCATTCTCCGGAACGATAGAGAGGATGGCAGGGGCGGATGCGCCCTTTTTATGAAAAATAATTTATCATTTACTCAAATTCCTTTTAATAACTCAAGCAAGTTGCTAAATATTGTTGCTCTTAGGCATAATAGCATTTCATATGTTTCTGTTTATATCCCAAATAGAAATAGTGCTGTTATTCCTATTCTTCGCTCTTATCTTTTGGCTGTTCCTTCTCCCTTGGTTTTATTAGGTGACTTCAACTGTCACAATCAATTATGGGGTGCCCCTAATAATCACCCCTTTGGACGTTTATTTTTAGATATTTTAGATAATCTAGATTTATGTGTTTTAAATGATGGTTCTCCCACTCGTAGAACTCCCCCTGGTACTAATTTGAGCTTTGTCGATGTTTCTTGTTGTTCTGCCTCTTTAGCTAGCCTTCTTTCTTGGTCTAGACTTTCTTACACTTATGGGTCAGACCACTATCCTATTGTTATCTCTTTCCCCTTTCAGAATACCTCCGTTCCTAACTTACCCCCTCTACTTCCCTACATAATTAATAAAAATAAATGGGATACGTACTCTCTCCTCTTGGATGAGAAAATAGAATCTCTCCCTAGCCCCAATCATTCCAATATAATTGAATGTTGTGAATTGTTCAAAAAATCTATTATTGATTCTGCTGATTCTTGTTTTAAAAAAAAGAACTTATTTGTTGATAAAATTCCGTCTCCTCCATGGTGGGATGCTGACTGCACTAGCGCTATTAAACTTCGAAAAGCTGCTGAGTCCAACTGCGATCAATTAGTTACACTAGTGAACTTTCTTCAATTCAAAAATATAAGTGCTGCTTCAAAAAGGCTTTTTAAAAAGAAGAAATTTCAGGGTTGGAGTAACTTCTGTTCTTCTGTTTCCCCACAAACTCCTTCTTCTATTGTTTGGGACAAAATCAGACGTTTTCGATCATCTCGTAGACAAGACTCCCATTCATCGTATTCTACTGCATGGGCTAATGATTTTATGTGTAAGTTAGCTCCTCCATTAGCTCCTAATAATTGCCAGCTACCTGTCCCTAACTTTTCTTCGAATGATATCCATCAGACTACTAATTCTGACTTTTCACTTGATTCGATCTATACATATCAGGAATTAAAATTGGTTTTGGACCAGGTTAAGGATTCTGCTCCTGGACCAGATGGTATCCCTTATTCCTTTTTATCTAGTGCTAATGAAAGTACTCTTAAATATTTCTTAATTTTAATTAATATTGTCATCAATTCTGGGCTTATTCCTCAATATTGGAAACATCAAATAATAATTCCCATATGCAAACCTGGCAAAGATCCATCAGATTCCTCATCTTACCGCCCAATTGCTCTCTCATCTACGATTCCCAAAATAGTTGAACATTTAGTTAAAAATCGCCTGGAGTGGTTTTTGGAACATCATTCTCTTCTATCGAATTCCCAATATGGATTCAGAAAAGGTAAAAGCATTTCTGATAGCCAAGCTATTTTTACCACTGATATCCATCTGGCATTTTCAAGAAACGAGTCAGTTGTAGCTGGTTTTTTAGATATCTCGGCTGCATATGATAATGTTGATCTTTGGATACTCAGGCATAAATTGCTTGAGCTAAGAATTCCGAGTAAAATTACCTCTTTCATATTTAATTTATTTTCTGGTAGACTAATTTCATTACGACTTAAAGGCGTGAATGAGGCTGACAGAATCATCTGGAAAGGTCTCCCTCAGGGTTCTGTTCTAAGTCCCCTGTTGTACGATGTGTACACAGTCGATATTGAGAGATCTTTGACGGCGGTGTGTAGATTGTTACAATATGCGGATGACTTACTTATTTACTCTGCTGATTCCTCTATATTGCAAGCGGCCAACAAAGTGGAAGAAGGTATTACAATTTTGAATTCTTGGTTGTTCTCCAATTCTCTCTCCCTTTCGGCATCTAAAAGTTCTATTTGTATTTTTTCTAGGAAGAGACAAATTCCTGATGTCTCAATTGCCTCTAATGGTCTTAATATACCAGTAGTTAAAAAAGTAAAATTCCTTGGAAAATATTTTGATTCCAAACTAAACGGTGTGGATCACGTTAAGCATATGTTGGGTAAAAGTGAACGAGGTATTAACATAATGAGATGTTTAGCTGGTGTGTGGTGGGGTGCTCACCCATTCTCCCTTAGAATGCTATATAATGCTATAGTTAGGAGTCACTTTGATTTTGGTTCTTATCTGCAGATTCCAGGTAATAAGGCAATAATTAAAAGGCTTGATGTATGTCAATCGAAAGCTCTGAGAATAATTATTGGGGCTATGAAGTCTTCTCCTACTAACGCTCTTCAAGTTGAATGTGCGGACCCTCCTTTGAACTTAAGACGCCAGTATCTAGCAGACAGGTTTCTTTTCAAAATTTGCGTTTTTGCAAATCACCCTTTGATTCCTAAGCTAAAATTGTTGAATTCTTATATTCGAACTAAGCCATACTGGAGACATAAACAAGTACCTCCCATAGTGAAAAGTTACAGGAAACTTGAAAATATTAAATTCAAAGTAGAGAGATTTCCGATTCACCCATTATTTTTCTACGACTTTAAATCCAAAATTTTCCAACCTGATATAAGGCTTTCTGTAGGAATTGACAAGAAGACTTCTAATGCCAATTTAAAATTTGTTAAATTAGTCTCAGAACTCTGGCATAACTCTGATATATTTTTCACTGATGCTTCTAAGTTAGATTTACAAGGCTCCTTAGGAGCTGCATTCTTACATTCCAATTCAAGCATCTCCAGGTTATATAAATATCCTCATTATTGTTCAAACTTTTCAGGGGAAAGTTTAGCCATTCTTGAATGTATAAAATTTATTAGAAGTCATAATATTCCGGACTCTATAATCTTCTCTGATTCTAAAAGTAGTTTACAGTTATTACAAACTAACCCTTTTGGAAAATTAGCCTCCTGTCCCATTTCTTTATCTATTAAACATATTCTAAGACTTTGCAATGATGATAACTTAAAGGTCACATTGGCTTGGATACCTGGCCACAAGGGTATTGAAGGTAACGAACGGGTGGACCTCCTGGCCAAAACTGCCATTGTGCATGGTAATAAAGATAATTTTTCAACATATGCTCATGACATTATCGCCATTGCTAAACAAAGATTAGAAATCTCCTGGAACTCACATTGGACTAGTTCCAGTTGTCTTAAGGGAAAACATCTTTATCAGATCCAACCTTTTGTTACCTTTAGATCTTGGTTTTCCAAAGTAAAGCTCAATAAACAAATTTCCTCATCAATCAGCAGGTTGCGAATTAGTCACTGCTCTTCTCCAGTTCATCTTCGTAGATTAAGGGTAAGAGACTCGTTCCTTTGTGAATGTGGTCTAGATGATGGGTCTATTACACACATACTGTTCAACTGCCCCAGATATTTTGTCCCATCCTTATATGATATTTTATCCCATTATAAAGCTCCTCTTCCTTCAAATGTATCTTCCATTTTAGCTCTTAGTAATAAAAACTCAACTCGTGCCCTTTCTAAATTTCTCACCCACCATGCTATTAGATTATAATTTTCATACTGTCATAATAATTTATGTATTGGTTCCTATATATATAGTTGTATTTAGTTTTATTTGATTTCATTTGATCAGAATCAAAATATTTTGTTACCTATAATTTTTTATTTTTATTCGCTTTATATCGTGTAACGTGAATTAGTACGTGAAGTTGGCAAAAATGTTCCACAACCTCCAAGTGGAACCAGTTGCCATTATTTAAAAAAAAAAAAAAAAAAAAAAAAACAAAGAACCATGAAAGAACATAAAACAACCGGAAGACTTTCTTCACCCAAGAAAAAAGGTCCCAAAACCAATTTCAAACAAAAGATTGAAGAATTCACACGTGCTGCAATAAAAAGAATCGTCCACCAGTTTTTTCGCAGGAAAAATTGAATTTAACGAAGGTAAGAATTGATTTACCTCAATTTCAAAAGAATCTCGTTTTGAGGCATGTTTGGGGTGTAGATAAGAGGACACTTGACGACCGGAATCTCTATTATAATGTGTAGTAGTTAGTATTTAAATTAGTGTGTGTAGTAAATTTTTACTACTTATATGTAGATGTCAATGATTATCAAGGGAAATAACTAGCATAATAAGCTTTAAAAAAAGCATTACTTAAATAAGGTTCTTTACATACATAAGCAATATACCCTCATTTTACACTACTACTTTACTAAATACACATTCACTTCAACCCACTGCACATCAACATAATCTCAGGAAAAGATTACTTATTATTATTTTTTTTTAATTTTCAGTTTCTGAAATTCATTCACGAGGACTCTAATTTACCTAAATTTTCAAGGAATACCCTTCAGAAAATACTGTGAAGCACTTAAACTTCAAGTAAACTGGAAGGAAACGTAACAGCAGCCTGATCAACCGCAACAATATTATATTGTGGCACCAAAAGTACTTAAAAATGATAAAGCAGTATCGCAGGGAAAGCAAATTTATCTATTATCAAGATGAGACCTGGCTCAATGAAGGTAATTGTTAATGATCAAATTGTAATTTATGTACTGATATCAAAATACTATTAAATCATATATAAGACCTCAATAGTAAAAGCCTAAAAATATATATTTGTTATTTTATTGCAGACCATACAGTAAAAAAAACATGGGTGGACACTGAGGTTCTGTCTTCAAAACAAGCTTTCCTAGTAAGATTGACCACAGGCCTAAAGGCTGTAAAGGCTAAAGGCAACGGGTAAAGGACAACGATTAATTATCAGCCATATACCTAGGCAGTGAAGAAGGTTTTGTAGAAGGAGGTCTGCTAATGTTTCAATCAAAGAAAAACACTGAAAATTACCATCATGAAATGAATGCAGATTGCTTTGAGGAATGGTTTCATAAGATTGTGGCAAAATTAAAGCCCGATTCCGTATCACAGTAGGAGGACACAGGACACAGGAGCGGATCCCAACGACGGCGTGGAAGAAAGCTGATATTCAGGACTGGCTTTGCACAAAATGCATTGCATTCAGTGACAATATGATTAAAGTCGAATTACTAAACATTGTGAAAGAAAATAAAAGTGAATTCAATAAGTACGCTGTGGATGAGTTGGCTGCCCTGCATGGTGTCACCGTCTTGCGACTGCCCCCTTACCATTGTGAGCTCAACCCTATTGAGCTTGTGTGGGCTCAGGTAAAGGGGTATGTCGCAAGAAATAATACAACTTTTAAAGTTATAGATGTAAAACGTTTCCTTCAAGAAGGTTTGAGAGAGGTGACACCACTGAAATGGGAAAACTGTATCAACCACACTATAAAGTGGAAGACAAAATGTTCGAACTAAACCATTTAATCGATAATGTATGCGATAGGTTTATTATAAATGTAAGCGAAACTGATTCCAAATCAGATGATGATAGCAGTTGTTCCGATATTAGTATGTAATTTTAGAACATAAACAAGCGCCTGTACTGTATGTATAAAAAAAAACAAAAAAAAAAGATTTTGTTTGTTTTATTTATTTCTGAGGGCAAGATCCTACGACACGATAGGACACGTCTTATCAGATATTAGTATGTAAGTTAGGCAATGAAAACTATGTAGGTACCTACCTAATCTTTTGCTAGAAATGTACATCTCTAATAAAAAAATGTATCTATTTGTTTGTTTTGTTTAATCCCTGAGGGTACAGTCAAATGATGCCGTGCTCTTGTGTAGGTACAAGCATAATTTAGGGTGGCGCGTGAGCATAGGTTTAATAGAACGCGCCGAAAATACACCAAAATTTCCTACTCGAGCAAAACCGGCAGGGCAGGAACTAATAATAATGATACATCCAACCAAACTCTAGAAAAATGTTTTGTTCCAGTCCAGTCTTCTGATCGGTCGGTGAGTGAACGCGTAGACAGAGAAACCAAAACGTTTTGGGTCGTAGAGGTAGGATTTTTTTAAGCTGTGGTTGAGCGCACACCACAGACCACTAATAACCTAATACCATAGAGTTGTGAAGTTTATAAACCCCAATTTTCTTTATGGTACTTACATATAATCTTCTTATAATAGACTTGTTAATAAGGTTTATTTCAATCAGTTCCAAATACAACTTTTACCATCATCATCATCGTCATCAACCGAACGACTAATTTATTATAGCGTGTCTTGAAAGTTTTTATAAAGATTAACTTGTTGAATAATTCAATCCCAAACTCCAGATAATACCTATGTCTTTATGGGTTAACCCCATTCTAGGACACTATTGCTAACCTTCATTGAAGATTATTTACCTAGGTATCTCCCTTAGAACAATAGCTAGGTATCTCCCATGTCGCGCCACTGAGCCTGTTCTTTGGATCTCTCCACCCAGTTGCTGCCATAGAGCAACATTACTCGCGTGGTTGCTACCAGCCACTCAAGCAAGTCATCGCTCTAACTAGCCGGAGGGCGTACCTACACCTACGTATACCTAGACGGTCTCTACTCAAGAACTCCTTTACTCCAACGGCTATCGGTTCTTCGGCAGGCATGATTGATTACTGTCTTCGAAGCTAGATCGAGGAGTCGATATCCAAGTATATATATATATTTAAGTTCCACGAAACTACAAATAATTATACCTACTTAAAAACAAACCTAACAACCTACCATCATCTATTTTTAGTCACTAGGTAGGTTTTTTGTCTTGGGATCGGTCTCAAAATAGATTTCGTACGACTGTTTAGCGAAGAATTTAGTCCAATGTCTGTGTAGGTAACTACTACTCAGCACCTGCCGGGCGTTGCCTCATAGTAGAGTTTGGATGCACGCAGTCGGGAGAACGAGTGCAGTATAGAACAGGCTTAGAATACTTTTTCTGAACTCGTAGGGTGGATATACTCCCCCCCCTTCCCCTTCCTCTAAAGTCGGCCCCCAACACATTTTTCGTAAATTAATTAAGAGACACATTTTTTTCACATAAATCACAACCTGTGTTTTATGCTTTTCCTTTGAAAACAAATGGTAACCCGCTGCATCATCAATTTTTTGTGGAATAAGCGTCAGAAGCGAACTTAGTACTGTCAGGCTTTGCTAATTAGTGCACTGACTGACGACCTTGACACAATGGTTCATAAGAAAACCACAAGGATGATGCGGGTAAGCCTAGGGTTGCCGATTGCCGCGCCGCGCCGCCATCCCGGGCTAGGTTGAAACTAGCCCCGAAATCGGGGACTGAAGCTTTTTAACTACCTACCTACCTACATATAACATACCAAGCTATTTTTAGGATTTTGTAGATAGGTAGGAAAGTAACAATTTATTAAGAAATTAACAAAACAAAATGTTGTTTTAACGTTTATTAGTATTTGTTAATCGACATTATAAATTACATTAAAAACATAACTAAACTTAAAACATAAAAATATAATCAATACATAAATTAATTTTTGGGTAGATGCCTAACTAAGCATACACAAATTGATATAGTTACGTGTTTGGCTTTTCATTAATGTAACTAGGTAGTTCTTACTTTCGGTAAGTTAATCTAATAAATAGTTATGTACATGAAATTATAAAAGGAACTCTTCCGCCTGCGATGCTGTTTTACCCAAGATTGAATTTATGTCATCTACCCTTTCTATTCTACCGATAGTTATACGTAGGTACCTAAGTGAATGGTAAAAAGCCTCCCCCATTTCCCTTAAGACTACCGTTTTCAGCATCTTGTTCAATTTAAATTTCTAAAAACCCACGGAGGCTTGTAACTAATTTATCTACCAAGAAAAGACATGAAGGTACAAGGCGTTTGACGCAATTGAAAAAGAATAAACAAAACAAACAGACCAATAAAACAAGCAAGATTCGGCACAATCATTGGAAACAGCTCTGGTAGATTTTCTAAAAGGGAAATACTAGAATACTTAAATACTACGATGGCCTAACTTGAAAGTGAGACACACTTTCGGAAAGGTTTCTCAAGAATTACAGGCTATTTTTTTACTGCCCTTTCTTATTTATTGGGCAGTTTTTTTCAATAGTCAGTGAACGAACTTAAATGTATTTTTTATTGTAATTTGTCAAAGCTTTATGATTTCAAAAGTTTTTAAGCATGCAAAGATTATGGAAACAATTTGCTGTATTTGTATTACCGTGGTATTACTGTAATCCAGAGAAAAGTTTATTAATTATTTTAAGTCAATTTTCAAAGAATTTTTTTATACAAAATTAGATTCATTATTTTACTTGCGATCATTATGTGCGTGCCACTTGTCATTTTATAATTCACAAAAGTTCAATCACTACAATACAATTTAAATCGCCCGGCTCGTAGAGGGGACCGCTCCAGCCACAGCTAGTATCCCACTGGAACTCGCGCCGTGTGTTAGCAGTTTCAGCGAGGGGAGTCGTTTTTATCCCTAAAGCGTAGATGGTCAGTCAGCGGATGCGCGATATGCGCATGCTCGCCGCTTCTTCTTTCATCCGGCCATTTGACGACGACGTTGGAGCTGGCGGGAGGTAGCGTGATGGGAGGCTCGACAAGGAGCGGCAGGGTGCCCTCACGCTCCGGCAGCACCTGCCCGATAAGTGCGCCCACGCGCCTGTACAGCAGCTGCGAGGGTTGCACCGGTTCGCCAGAGCGCAGCACGACAATGGGCGCCGCTTCGGGCAGCGCGTCGTTGAGAGCACGCATTAGCATGGGCGAGGTGGTCTGCGCCACCGCGCACGCCGACACGCCGCTTACGCGCGCATTCAGGCTCTCCAGCACCGTCATCAGCTCGTACAGCCGCTCGTCACAAAGGACTGGGTTGTCTGCAACATGTTTGATTGCGTTGTATGTGACATGTATCACTGACGAACGCACACTCTTACAAATGCAGCGTAGCATAACATGAGTTGGCTTTTCTATATTTTATCAATTCAACATCTAAAAACTCGTAGACGTTCGTAGAGCCCTCGTAGAGGCAAATTATATCAAGCTACTTAGAAGTTAAAATAGAATATCGCAAATGCACAGATTAAAATACTATTCGCGTTGCTACTTTTCGCTAACTTATAAAAGCATTATAAAAGTAAGATACCTACTTTATTATTAGTTATTGTTTACGCATGATTTTATAATTGCAATAAATTATGTTTGTTGCCCAATCACGCAGTAACGGCTGAACCGATTTCGATGCAATTTTATAACAAAAAAAACCCTGGAATGGGATGAAGATAGAACTACTAGATAGAAGAACTAGAAGATAGATACTTTTCATCCAGAAAATTAAGCCTTGTACGTCGTGCTTTACGGCTAAAATGAATAGCAGAATAAAGCGGGAGAAACCACGGGTGACGGCAAGTACCTATTTTTTAGTAGTTTTTGCAATATTACTTTCACGCACCTTGAAGATAGATCTTCAGAATACCAGGTACTCCATTGATCGTGCACCGAGACTTGGTGACTAGGTCGTAGTTAACACGCTGTATCTGGTTGAACGAGAGATCAGCCATGCATAGCGATGGAAGCCCATGGAAGTCCTTATCTAGTATCGTGATGTTGTTATGGTGGGCGATGAGCTCCTCGAGAGACGGCAAAAATGTCTAAAACATACCAAATGATATCAATATACTTGAAAAATAGAATACAAGATAAGAAGAAAAAAATCGCAATAGCAAAAACGTTTTATGAGGCACAATATAGCCAAGAATTGAAGATTAACGAACCTTTGAGGTTTCCTCTAATGTGGTAATGTGGTTGTGCGATACATCGAGTAACCTCAAATCCTCCAAACCAATGAGGTCATCTGGAGCTATTTGCTGAAGAAGGTTGTTACTCAAGTTCAACCGGAGCAGGCCATGGAGACCCATCAAGGCACCACCTAAACTGAAAATGTAGTTGTGGTCCAATCGCAACTCCAGTACTCGCGTTTCAACATCCACCAAGTTCTGAAAATAGTTTTACGGTTAGAATACTTTGTTAATAGGTACGTTTAACTACGTGGTAGAATCGGTAATGAGGAAATCCGTGGAAGAACCAACATCTCTGGCATAGCCTTCAGAATAAGCAAGTTGAAGTGGCAATGAGTAGATCATATAGCTCGCATAACTGACAACCATTGGGAAATAATAGTTCCCGAGTTGCGACCACAAACAGGACGATGCAGTATAGGAAGCATCAGGTGTTTGGCCCTGAAATATTCAAAATGTTGTCAAAATCTATATTTTTTTATTGATATTTTTTTTACGCCCTTGATATGAAGGACCCTCTCAATGGACCAAGGACATTAAAAAGGTCACAGGGAGTCGGTGGATGGAAGCGACTCGAGACCGTTTGTCGTGACATACTATGGGGAGGCCTTTGACTAGCAGTGGACTTCTACAGGCTGATGATGATGATGATGAATATGTACTTAGGTAATTAGGCTTCAATTTACCACCATATTTCCCGTAACACGATTAATTTTGTTATGCGATAAATCTATGACGGACAGTCTTTTTAACCCTTTGATTTCCTGGAGGGAAAACTCTGTCATCAAATTGTGGGTAAGATTCAAGTATCGCAGAGATTTCAAGCTTCTTAAGGATCCGTTGAGAGATTGAAGATTATTGTATGCTATATCCAATTCTGCTAGTTTTTCTGCTTCCGTGAATTCATCTTCCGCTAGCTGGAAATATACAATTTTAAAATAAGTAAGAATACTGACGAAGCGGCCGTACCTACCTCAACTGGAAAAAACGGGAGCCTTAAAGGATCACTTTGTTGTCCATCAGTATATCTGTCTGTCTGTTTGTCAAGACCATTTTTCTCAGGAACGGCTGAAGGAACTCTAACTTCTAACTCAACGCATTTAAAAGATATGGCAATTATGCCTAGTTTTTTTTTAAATCGCGAAACTGAAAAGATAAGGATGACTAGAGGGGTTTTAGTACTTCCATTAACCCTATAATTTGCTTCGTCTTCAGGATTTCCATTTAGGGTTTCCTGTAAAGTATGTGTAAGGCCCGATATTCCACATTGCCTTTAAGCGTGGCAATTGGCAATGCAGCGTCTTAAGGACGTTTCCGTCTAGTAGTGATTGGATCAGTTCAGCTCTCTAGATCGTTTGCAACAGTCTTTAGAAAGATTAACTGATTCATTTGAATTCTTAAATATAAATACACTCGAGAGCAATGAATCCGGGTCACTTAAAGAATCCTAAAAATCTCGGAAACTAAAAATGCTAGGTTAATGCAATAAATTGTATTTAATAGACAATGTAATACTCCTTAAATGAAGGTATTAAAACTTCTTAGTTATTGTAAAGTTATATCATAAAAAAATCAAATTTGAAAAAGGGCCACTTTCGAAGATGGAACTACGAAATTACAGCATTTGGTTTTGCTTTTGTTTGTAATCTGTCATTTATCATTGTTTGATTTCTGTTTTTTTGTTGTTTTTTTTCTGCGTAAACGCAGTAATGGAAGCACGAGGAGGCAATACGAAGTATTAAAATTCAAGAAAATCGTAATAAAGTTCAAAAATTTCATGTTTCCTATTTTTGTTTTAAGGAGAGATCAGCAGTTTTTTTCTTTATGTAATTTTGTGTTAATAAAATGTATGGTGACTCATATTTTTTTTACCTTCATTTAAGGAGTATTACATTGTCTATTAAATACAATTTATTGCATTAATCTATCATTTTTAGTTTCCGAGATTTTTAACATTCTTTAGTGACCCGGATTCATTGCTCTCGAGTGTATTTATTTAAATAAAAACATACCTATTATAAACTTATTATGCTATTGGAACGCCCGCAACTTCGTCCGAGTTGAGTTTTTCCATACAAAATGTAATATCTTAGGGGTGAATTTTAGAAATTCCATTTTTAGTGCACCCCTTGACTACAGAATGAATGTACCCTCCAAATTTCAGGTCTCTATGCGACTAAGGTCTAAGGACTAAGGACTACTCTATGTAGGTGTGTGCGGTGAAAGTCAATCTGTGGGGTCAGCACGATCAACTTACGTTACCGAGACGCTAGCGAGACGATCGCAAATGTCAAATATTGTCCAATGGCCTCGAGGTAACTCAAAATCTTTGCAAGTTGATTGGTTAATATTTGACGTATACGATCGTCTCGCTAGCGTCACGGTAACGTTAGATTTTCGTGCTAAGGCTTCAGGCGTGGGATTTTTGAATGTCACTGAGTAAACACTAACGGCCTTATTACAGAACATGGACTAAATCTGAATTTAGTCCAGGCGTACTGGTCTAGGATTAAATATCTACATTAGGTATATGCGACTTTAAATACGAAAGCAGATGGTTTGTTTTCTGAAATCAATTATCGCGCTACTTCGCAAATTTCCAAAGTATCAAACTGACGGATTGTGTCACATCACAATTGAAATGTCCAAATTCTTACCTCTAACAAGCAATCAACTGTCAATTTATAGACCATTGCTAAACTAGGGGGCTGCCTGGTTTTAGATAAACCAGAGATAGTCCAAGCTTATGTCATTTTTGGCATATCTAGCTCGAAAGTTGCTTCTGGAAAACAAACCATCTGCTTTTGTATTACAGTCGTATATACCCTAGGTCAATACTTAAGCCTGGACTGGTAGTCCTGGTTTAAACCCAGACTAAGGGCATTTTTTATAATAACACCCTAATATAAATGTTGGGTGTTATTATAAAAAATGCTCTTAGCCTGGGTTTGGACTACTAGTCTAGGTTTAAATATCGACCTAGGGTATATACGACTGTAATACAAAAGCAGATGGTTTGTTTTCCAGAAGCAACTTTCGAGCGCTCTTATGCCAAAAATGACATAAGCTTGGACTATCTCTGGTTTATCTAAAAGCAGGCAGCCCCCTAGTTTAGCAATGGTATATAAATTGACAGTTGATTGCTTGTTAGAGGTAAGAATTTGGACATCTCAATTGTGATGTGACACAATCCGTCAGTTTGATACTTTGAAAATTTGCGGAGTAGCGCGAGAATTTATTTCGGAAAACAAACCATCTGTTTTCGTATTTAAAGTCGCATATGCCTACTGTCGATATTTAATCCTAGACTAGTACGGCTGGACTAAATTCAGATTTAGTCCATGTTCTGTAATAAGGCCGCTCATGTCATCAAATAAGCCGTAAATCACCGTTTTCAAGGAGATGTACTGGAGGAGGCACTTGTATTGATAACATAGGTATAATAATTTTAGTCATCAATGAGGTTCAGATGCAATGGAATTTGGAATCGTTTTACTGACGTTTAGTCACTCAATGATTTTCAAAAATTGCACCCCAGTCTGTGAGTCAATCAGTCATCCAACGATTTACATTTGATAAATTGTTTGAAATAACTTACATATTCTATTTTATTGTAAGAAAGTCCAATTCTCATTAGTCTTCGCGACTTTTGGAGAGCACCGTCTAAAGATTTTAGTTTGTTTCCGTAAAAATACAGCGAATCTAAGGACGTCATCTGTTTCAAATCTTTAGGGAGGCTTTGTAGCTCGTTGTCGGCCGCGTGTATTAGAGATATCCTCTTAGCTTTCTGTAAAATCAACACATAAGTAGAAGATCTAGTACATCATGCTAGGTTAATACTTAACCGAGATGTAATTTCAAAAAATAATTGTTCCATTTTAATAATATTAGCGTCTTGGGGACTTAAGTTGAGCTATCTATCTCTAGATCGTTGCCACGGTCTTTAGAATAGCTCAAATATTTATTTTGCATGTATATGAGTGGAGTAGAATGTCGTGATGTGCCTGGCCTCCGTCTCCTGTGGATGTCGTAAAAGCCGTCTAAGGGTTTACTTTGGCGGATGGGCACCAGCAGTATCCCCCTGAATACTCAACACCAATACTGCGATCACCAAACCGCTCGCCCAGCGAGGTGGATTGTGTTGGATTATAATAAAAGATGTCTCATCCAGCAGTGGACATCTAAACGCTGCAGAAGAAGAAAGGGAAGAATACTAGTAGTTAGTAGGTACTTACCTAAATACTAGAGTTTATATGGTTAGTTTTAAATCAAGCGTAGATTGGACAAAAATTAAATGAGCGTAATTGGGTCCAGTTTTCTGAAATTAAGTTTTACCTAGGTATAAGCAAATCCGCTTAAACGAAGTAGCGTGGAAAAGTTTCTTATAAGAAATACTTACTACTGGTAGTTCGTTATCAATTGATTTCAAGTTGTTCGCGTTTATAAATATCCATTCCAAGTCATCCAACTCCCTTAGAGCTCCGTTCAGTGTGCTAAGTTTGTTGAGCCCTAGATGAACATGCTTAAGGGCCTTGGGAATCGCGTCTTTGTCTATTTTGGATATCGAGTTATCAGCTACCAGTAGATGCTCCAGCTCTTGGATGTCCTGCAATTTATAACGTCTGTTTAACAATAAACTTCCAATGGTTTTAAGAAGTAGAAGACAGAAGTCGTTTATTTATAGTGATAGTTTTTTGTGAATATAATTTTTCGGATTTTGCTTTAACTCGCGCTAGTTGAGATGAAGTCTTGTAACTCACCCGAAAGTCATCGACCGTTAGTTTAGTGATCTTATTCCTGCACAAGTCCAGCGTCTTCACGTGTGGCAGATGCTGCAAAACATGCCGTGGTAACTCCGACAATGTGTTGTCAGCTAAACTGAAGTAGTCCACCAAGTCCAACTTCGTGAACGCACTTTCCTTCAGCTCACTGTAATTCAAACAAAAAAACAATGAGAAGCGTTAATCAAAGCCGAGTGGAAAGATGGGTAAGTCACAGTCATCATCATCATCCCGTAAATGCATATAGACATGTATAGGCAAACCGTTCGTCGTGTTATCCTATGGGGGAGGCAACGAACGGTTTTGAGCCGCCTCCATCCACCGACTCCCTACGACCTTTACAATGTCCTTGGTCCATCGATAAGGGGTCCCTTTATCTCCCAAGTCAGTTCTGAAACGATTCAACGTACAAGCTTGTAGCAATGGGATCGTGAGCCTATATTTTCAGGATTAGTGGGACCACAAGTCAGTACCGGTTTTGCTCAGGCTATAGAGTCACAACTATCTAAGCACCAACGGTAGAGCCTTGGTTAACGAAACATAAATTACGCCGATTACAGCAATGATCGAACGGCCTTCAAAGTGGATGTGTTTGTCTAACTCTACACAATCAACAGTCCCTCAACGTGGCAATCGTTATTAAATTAACGTCTAAGATTGTCGTTAATTAGCTTAGTTGTTAGCTATCACCTTGGGTTCCCTTTTTTCCTTTTTAGTTACGGAACCATAACAAATATTCTAGTCTGTGTTTTATCTCTCTACAATAGACTGCTAACTTAAACTGAAATAGTATATTACTAGTATATTATTAGTATATTACTATTTTATAGCACAAGTGACATAAACCCGCCCCGGACGTTCATTTTCGCACGGTGTAAAAAAGAGCTATTTAAGTCACGGAAAAGCGTGCGTAAAGTGCGGGTTTAAGTCACACTGTGCTATAAAAGTTATAACCCACCTTCCTTGGTCTTTGTCCAAGGAAAGGGTGAACTCCTTTCAACAAGCTGAATAAATAGATTGCAGAATAAGATCTCAATTCTGTGTATAAAAGTGTGTTCTTAAAAATATTTTTAATTGGTTTTTCCAACCTCTTGTGGTGGAATTCAATGTTCAATTAAATTTAATTATTGATTGTAGACCATATTATCTTTTGTTCCAGACTTCCAACGCTAACAGCCGCGGATACAGAGGGGGAAGGGGGCATTGGGTGCAATTGCCCCCACCTGACTCCGACTAAACACATTATTATGTTTATATCTTCCTAATGACTTGTTTACAAGAATCGAGAATTTGAGGTTCGCCTACTTACGCTAGGGACACTTGTTTTTTCACCATACAAAAAACAAGTAATGGAATCGTTATCCGGTATCCGTAATTAGTGAAATACAATTATTACATGAATAACAAATAAAAGTTTATATTTTTTTTGTTTTTCATGTAATGATCATGTGTTAACGGATTTTCTGGAAGATAGGTCACGCAAAAATTCCTGCGTAACTGCTGGACGAAGCCTCCCCCATTTAATCCAATGGGGGGATTTGCCAAAATCACCATGCTTGGCAAGCAGATTGGTGATCGCAGTTTGTAGATGCTGCTGCCCATCCTCTGGTGTACCTAATCCCTTAGTAAGGCTTTTACTGCATCCACGGGAGGAGAAACAGGGGTCTATTCTTCGGCTGGACACACCACGGCACCACACTCAAATATTTTTCGATTTTTGTTATTTCTTTAAATATTTAAACGTTTGGTTTCGTTTTAACTATTTAGTCTAACTTCCAAATAGTTTCATGTTCTTTAATTTTCTCCTTCTAGTAGGGTACTCTACCGTTATATCAATTACTCTACAATTGTGCGAGTAATAGTGTAATAATACATAGGTAAGTGGAGGAATTGATGTTGGCGTCTCCATCTAAGCAAGCACTGTTTTGACTGTACTAATCAATTATTTATCAAAGGTAGAGTCTGGAATAGTACACATTGACTGATAACTGCAGATGTCTGTGGAATGGACAAAGGAAGTGCGTGGTACATTGTGGACAAGAGAAGGATGTCAAGGTCTGTCAAGCTAGCTTCGGTTTTGTAGAGCGTGTTCTCTATTGCAGTGATAAAACGGGTGATATGATGGGTCAATCTAAAATCTGTAACTACTTACTACCTAGATAATGTATTTGTAAGTAAACCAGCAACTGATGACTTTACTCTACGCTTTTTTAAACTCAAGTTGGTACGTGAAGACTTATTTTGATCTTGTGCAACTTTTCCATTATTTTATATTTTGTGTTATGTGCCTTCTAAAGCTGTGATGGTTTTTCTATAAACTCATAATTTTTAGAGTTTTTTTTATTTTTACACTGCAACGCAAACGCATATGGTTTGAACCATCCTTGTGTTTCTCAGCAAATACCATTGCCATTGGCTTTGTATTTGTCATAAATATCGAAGTCATTTGCCAAATCCAGGTAAAATAGTTGAAAATATTTTTTATTTAAATCGAATATACCTACTTACATAAGTGTTAAAAAAAGAAGGTCGCAAATATTCAGATTCAAGCAACCAGACCATATTAGCACTCTTTTATTTACGATTATTAGAATAATACTCTTATCTCCGAAGTTTACCAAAACATTCAAACTGTTAGACCAATATTTAGTTATTTAGTTCAATATTTTAGAAAAATTAAAAGTAGATTAACAGTTCTTAAGAAAAAGTTTCTTGTCTTAGCAATATACGTAGTACATACGTGTATCCCCATTGTATTCAATGAGGGAGGTCTTGTTCAGCAGTGGAAGTATACAGGCCGGTGGTGATGATTATGATATGAGTACCCTACGTTTAAAAATGTGCACATTGATTAAAATTCGGTGCACGAGTCTGATTCGCACTTGGCCAAATTTATTGACAAACTAAAAAATACTGCGCAGAATACAGCAATGCAAAATGCAAGTGAGTCCAGAGTCCAGAGCAGAGACTCGCTTGCATTTTGCATCAAACCATTAAAAATGTAGAAAAGTTCATTTTAGAATTTGCAACTTCGTAGGGCACGTGAATAGGCGATGCGCACGCGCATCTAGCACATGCAACTTAGCAATTGCTATGCATGTCAGTTTAGTACACAAATGTGAGGGGTCAACGTTCCGGGGTTATCACAGAGGCGGCGCCAAACGGTCGCATGGGCGCCTGGCCTGCCAGCCAGGCGCCTTCCCTCTACCACATCCATGTTCAAAAACAAACAGTATTATATGGAAAAGACCTTTTAAAGATTTTTAATTTTGGTAGAGAAAGTGAGGTGGAAGTTTCTCGAAGAAAAAATTAAATCAGATGAGATTTCTGAGTGATTGGCCTCCAACACGCACCCCGCACAGGTAGGTTTAGAAAAAAGTTCTGCGTGTAGGCCGACGAGCACGTAGGTACTCATTATCGCTATAAACAATATGAGACCGAGATAAAAGGCGGTTCAACATAAAATAACAACTCATATTTTCTCAAAAGTAAACTTACAATAAATAGGATGAAACAGTTTCTGATAGGAGATTCATAAATAAATAATTAGCATAAGTAATCGACTTTAGATTAAATTATGTTGACACCAATATTTTGTCAGGGTTCTGCTAACTAAAATTTATAAATGAACGCTTGTTCTCTTCCCTACATTAGTTAATATCTGGAAATCTGAGTAATTCAAACATATTGGGGGTTTAATGACAAAGTCATTGACTTATATAGTTGATAATAGACAATAATAATAAAATTTACTTGGCTGCTGAATAGAATTGTTCCCGGCATTCCGATTCCACGCTGCATCGACTTCTCGTTATAGCGAGCTCATATGTATCATCAGTTCAAGAACTAAAATAAAAAACTCATGAATAAATAAACCTACACTATTGTCTGTACAAAATATATTATGTAAAATATAATTTCAAATCGCCGTTTTAAGCAAGACGTCCAAGAAGCTGATACGAAACAAATGACTAATAGGTAACAAGTTTCAGAAAATTTCAAAACCCCCTGACTATTTTTAATGTTCCATTAAAATTGAAAAAACGGCGGACACTGATGGAAACACATCTTTGCTTATCCTATTCATCCTGTTTTGATCATCTTCTGACCCTGGAGTCTGTGGGAGGAAGACATGATGGCATGTCGTATTTACTTGTAGTTTGAACTCAAACTTCAAAATTCAGCATCAGTTCCTACCAGAACCTGTTCATTTTATGCTGGTCATCATCAGACCATCGAGCCTGATGTTGTCAAAAATGAATATTTTGAGCTCAAAGGCTCAAACTGAAGGTTAATTATAGAATTGAAGTTATCGTGGCTTGGTATCATTTTAGAAAAATTACGAAATACACCACGTACTTTACTATTCTCCTGCTGACGTTAGTTCTCGTCGCACGACTTTTGAGCGTGGTCGCGGTCGGTGCTCATGAGGAAGGACCTCAAAATGGTCAACGAAACGTCAGCAGGAGAATAGCAAAGTACGTGGTGTATAGTCGTAATTTTTCTAAAATGAAGGTTAATTATATTAAAATACAATGAATCTATTTTGTTCCAAGCATCTCTAATAAAATGAAGCAAAATTAACTGAGTTCCCTTAAAAAAAATGTTGTGATAATCCTGGAAACGGCAGCACCAATTTCCACTAAACATAGCTAAGACCCATCTCGCAAACGCCATTTTTTGTATCAAACAAAAACCGCATTGAAACCAGTGTACCCGTTTCGGAGCTAAGAGGCCACAGACAAACAGAACATGCATAGAAACAAACAGACTATGGACTCAAACTTACAACACCTCTCTTTTTAGGCCTCCGTTTCAGTAGAACTACTAAGAAGTACAACTGGTTGTACAATTAGTCAGGGGTTAAAAAAGGGCTCGGGGAATAACCCGGTAAATTCACATTCATTCACTTTACTGCACTTATAGTGTTGCCTGCCTGCCTGTCATTTAGTGAAAGCTTAATATTCGCTAAGCAAAATATATATTATGTCTTAATAAATCGATTCATCGTCGGAAAATGTTTAGTTAGCTGCAGAGCTATAAGCTCGGTATGTATTAATTCAGTATATGCTGCAGCGCACTCTGGCGGTCTATTGCTGTAAAAAAGGTAAAACATATCTAAAGCAAAAGCTATGATGTGATATTCTGTCTTTAAAAATCTATGAGTAATTGTACATAAATTAATTACTTGTCATCATCGCTCATTTACTTCTGAGAGGTTGGTACTTATTGGACGTGCGTAATCAAGAACAATTTTAATTTTTTAGGGTTCCGTTCCCAAAGTTTGCCAAACGCCAACAGTCCGTCTGTTTGTCTATCTGGATTTTGTCACTGGGGTATATCTCGGTATCCAGTTTATTTTTTTACATAATTATTATGTGATGTTGTTTGGTTGTTTGGTGTTGTGTTTGGGCATGAATCCAATGCTTTTTTTCATGGGGATCAACCAATAGCGCGTTCTAATCCACTAATGGCGACAACTAGCCTTGAGTTGAGTAAACTTCGACAGTCCTTCTGTTGGTCTATCTGGATTTTGTCACTGGGGTATATCTCGATATCCAGTTTATTTTTTTACATAATTATTATGTGATGTTGTTTGGTTGTTTGGTGTTGTGTTTGGGCATGAATCCAATGCTTTGTACTATGGGGATCAACCAATAGCGCGTTCTAATCCACTAATGGCGACAACTAGCCTTGAGTTGAGTAAACTTCGGAACCATAAATTATAGGTTCGAGTGGCATGTCTGGTTTATTAGTATCTGTCTGAAATTTATCACTGGAACTAGACTTTAGATACAGACCGAGAAACTCTCAAGTACAAGAAAAGGCGGTGGTGGAAACATTCAAGCTGAAATCAAAAATAAAGTACGCGACCAATACAAGCGGTTGCTAGACCAGTCCAACGATTCATAATTGACGTGCTCGCTTGGGCCAAAGGGTAATTAAATTACTAAACGGGACCAGCAAATACAATTAAACGAAGAGCGCCAGGCTCGTCGGAGCGATGGCTGATTACACACAGCTTATAGCTAGGAATAAATAATAGTAGGTACTTATTTGCAAACTAATAATGAACAATTAATTTAGGTAACATCTCCAGATGACACATCTGCATGCAACAGGTTAAGAGACTCCCGTATTAAACGTGAAATTTCAAAGTAATCATAACAAAATAATAGTCACGTACATAGTCCTGATCCCAAATTAAGATACCGTGTCGTAGGTATCAGGAACTACGAGTACCATGGTACCACAACACCTACACCCGGGACTAATATTTGCAGATCATGAAAATATTTGTCCCGCAGTGTACTACAACCCGCACATCTTGCATTTTAGCCGATTGTTGTATTGTTACCAGTACCTTATTCGTACCCTTATGTTTTTAAAATGTTCTGTAGTTTAGTATGAACTTCTGATCTAGAGATGAAGACTTCCGCTGTTTATGTTGTAATGTTCTGTTACCAGCATCTGTATTGTAATTAACGGAATAGGTATTTACAAATCGTTGCACCCTAGATACTATTCAAGCAAAAGATAATTATGTTATGTCGTTTTAATTTGATATTTGAGGTGAAACTTGAAGATTCAGCTTCAGTTTTACGTTGGGTCTTGTTCATCCTATGCTGGTCATCATCAGACCCTGGAGCTTGATGTCATTAAAAATGACCATTTTGAGCTTAAACTGAAAAAATTACCAATTTCCCGAAAAAAAATCATTTTTGCGATTTCATGATTTGTTACCGGCTCCACCTATTTCCACCAAACCATAGTTCATAGTTAGTTAGTTCATATTTATTTATTACAAAAAATAAAATAATGCGGAAATCAGTTATTAAAACATAATTAATATCATTTCAATGAATGTAATAATATAACAGTATGTACAAAAAAAATATCAAGTCAAATACCAAATAACATTCATTAAAATGTTAGATAAATAGTCAATTATTAAAGAAGGAGCTAAAATGACCCATTATATACGAGAAAGCTCGGGAGTAAATAGAAACCGAGTTTTAATGGGTTTTTAGCGCCGTGTAGCACTCTACTTTTCACTACGATTGCGAAAAAATAAAAAAATCTAATACATTTTCATTATTGTAAAATTAATTACGGTCAATACCAATTCAATTTGCAAATAGAGAAAAATTCTATAGATTTCGCGCCAATGTCTTTTTTTATTTCTTCTGTAGCCGCAACGCATTGCATGCATTCTACCAAAGAGATCGCCGATTTTAGTTCCATTATCAAAAATAAAATGTTCTTTTTTTATGAAACAGTAATAAGTCGAGTCTTTATTCATGATTATTCTACTTACGACAAAAGACTTTCGTTTTTGTAGGCTAATTGTGTATTGTAGACAGACAAAACTTAAAAAAAACCCCTATAGGAAGAATAGTAGATTATGCACTAAGGGAATAAAGCAGTGTCTTATGTCGCGGGCGGCATATTGAACCCTGAGCATAACGAGGGACTCTAAAGTTAACTCCCGAGTGTAGCGAGGGAGTTATATAGAGTCCTGAGTGAAGCGAGGGGTTCAAGCTGCCCAAGACGAAGACAGGCTTTATTCCAGAGGAGCATACTCTACTTTTCACACTTTCTGCGAGACAATAAAAAGCCAGGGCTTGTTTTGATTTTTGCGGTAGTAGATTATCAATAATCTCTAAAGCGTCTGTTTTGATACACTTTGGAGTAGAATCACTATCGTTTGCAATTTTTTATCAACATGAATTTTGCAATAAAGTTTACTGAAAATCACAGCACCAAACATTTCATTTTCACAACATTCTTTGTAAACGCACCTTTTTCTTTTTTTTTGTTCTGCTTATGGTGGCCTGTTTGATTTTCGAACAAACCTCTTTACAATGCCATATGGGCATTTTTTTACTTGGAGTTTTCCACGAGTCTCCACACGAATTTGACGTTCCAAATTCAAATCACTTTAATCCCTAGGGAGTTTCATACAACTTTATATCCCTAGAGAGACAATGCCTTACTTTACGTTGAGGTTGCATGATTTGTAATTGGACATTGTCGAGCAGGTGGTGTGAAAATGCTATTTTTTCTTCGCTCTGGTACGCCACAATGACGGTCTTTTTGAGCAAGAGGACTGAAAATGAATTGAATTTATCATGTCTTTAGACAGGGACTAAAAAAATCGTTTGGAACAAAACACTTATTATCACCAGTGATCCGTCCCGAATTGAGACCTCGCAAATACACGCAATGTAGGTTACTTTCTTACTACATATATCTCTCTAACCAACTTCACTAAACATGACAACAAATACAATTAATAGACAATTTTCACGGTACCCCATCCCCTACACATCATCATGATAGATAGATAGATAGATTAGATAGATTATAAATTCATTGTAAACCATAAACAAAAAACAAGGTTATAAGTGCAATGGGTGGTCTTATCGCTTACGAGCGATTCTCTTCCAGACAACCTTTGGATGGCAAACAATCATTTGAATAGGAAAGGCGTAAATCTAATAATACTTGACCCAATAGTAGCTACATAGCTAACAAATTAATTGATAACCTCGTTTTTAGAAGTCAGCAACGTCTGAAAATAATCTAGCAAGTGTATTAAGATGCCAATATTGCAGGAAAACTATAAGCAACAATGTAAAGTTTAGTGTACTTATCTGTTTATCAGCAAAGTTATAATTCAGTCATTGTAGAGAATACCTAAGTAATTATTCTATACAATATCGAGTTCATCAAGGTAATGTATAATATGTTTTTACTACTGTATAACTGTACTGTATTGTTTTATTTTTGTACTGTAACAGAACTAATAATGTACACTGTAACTGTAAATAATGGATGGAATTATATAGAATGCCATAAGGAGATCAATTGCAGTAGCATAATGGCAATGGGGAACGCACCTCCCCATCATTTTGGCAGCCTAGCACTATCAAACTTGAATAGGGATAACTTCTTCACCTAAATATTCCTACTTGCAAGTTTCAAAAGATTTGGACAGCGCGAGCGTTATGGACGAATGATGGACGAATAATACATATTTTTATCAGTATCCTTTATTAGACACTAGGAAAGCAGTTTATTTTTCATCTTCTTTTGTCTTTCTCTAAAAGAACGTTAGAACCTATTGATTTAGTGACCTTATACTTATCGCAAATAATGGATGATGGTAGGTTGTTAGGTTTTTCTTTAATTAAAACAATCTAACTACCTACCTAGTGACTAATAATCACACAACACATATAGCACAACCCTGGAACGGGGTCCCAACCCCACCGCCGAAATATTTTTTTAAGTCTTTTAGTCAAAAAACTCAATTTTGGACTTTTCCCTGTAGTTGGGTCACAAAAAATACTGGAATGCCTCGGCATTGTACGATTACTAGGAACCCTATTGACATAATGTTCGTCTTGCCCATGTTAATTTTAAGACCCACCTCTCGGGAGATGGTATTGAGGTGTCTGGCATCCTCCGATTGGTGATCGATTCGGGAGTATTCGTGTTGGGGAACGTACCCAGACTACTACCATATTTTTCCTATTTTTTAACCCCCCCCCCCCCTCTGTGACCAAACGTGGTATTTGCTAAGCCCCCCCCCCCCCTCCTCGAGTTTTCACGTAGTAATTCAGAAATATGGTTTTAAACCATATTTTGCAAACAGAAAGTAAAAAAAAAATATTTTGGCTCACGTTTGTCTTTATTATTACGGCGCTTGCCACGTGACGCCCAGAATGCGTGCTAATAAGCTTTTAAAAAGCGCCCATATTTTAATACAGCTTGAAAAAGCGTGAGATTCATCTAGACTCTAGCGGATATTGACTACGTGACGAAAACCTAAGACCACCCCCCACCCCTGTGACCAAGCGTGGTATTTTTAAAAACCTTCTCCCCCCCCCTAAACAGGTCACGTAGTAGTATTGTTGTTTGTATTATCAGTATGTATGTAGTTTCATGTTATCGTATCAATATTTAAGTATGTAGGTAGGTACACCATAAATGCCCCATTTAATTTTACACAGTCCAGTCCATCCAAAGGTTGTCTGGAAGAAATCGCTACAGAGCGATAAGACCGCCCTTTGTATAGCATAGTTAGTTTTATTTTCGTTTGTTAAATTGTTTAATTTTTACTATGGTGTGCAATAAAGTATTTTCTATCTTCTATCTTCTATCTATGGGTACGTTCCCTTGAGTACTCGATGAATTCTGCTGCCCATCAACTGGTGACATCCAAGGGAGGAGATGGAGGCGTATATTCTTAGTCCGGCTACACTACGGCACAATAACAAATATACATATGAAAGCCGATTCATATGAACGAACTCAGAGAGCTCGCTTCGCTCTTTTAAACACTTATTATGAAAACGTCGGTTGGTGGACGTAAGTTGTTAGACGTTTGTTAGAAGTTTAAAAACTGATCTAAAATGCTGCATTTTGTGTTGGGGACCGGTTAAATGGAAGTTCTTCAAACCCATCTTGATGAGGAGATATTTGGTCAGTCAGCAGTTTAATCGGTCTTGATAATAAAACTAATGCTAATCACTTCCTATACGACGACCGCCCCAAGACCGACGACCTCTGTAGCGCAGAGGGTGAGTAGTCAGCAGAGACGCAAGAGGTGTGGGTTTGATTCGCTGTGGGACAAATGTTTGCATGATCTGCAAATATTTGTTTTGGGTCTGGGTGTTGTGATACCAAGGTATGCGTAGTTCCTGATACAGACGACACATGGAATCCTAGTGGGAGATCAGGACTCTATGTATGTAACTGTTGTGTGTTATATTATGTGTATGTTACATGTATGTCTTCTAAAGAAACAACAAATATGTCGCTAATCATAATGAACTTGGTTCAATTTATATCTTTATGTACTAAAAAAAAGAAGCAGGTACAGTAGAGACTCGTCACTCGTCATCCTAGAAGATCCAGATAGAAGATATAGACGGTTTCCATCGTGCGGATAATAGACGTAAGAGGTTGCGAGAGGGATTTGTCATTGTTGTATAGCTTGACTCTTCAGAAAGGTTTATGAAGGGTTTACCTAGGGGAAGATGAAGTCGCGAAGGTAGTAGAATATTTATATTCATATTACTATATTACATTACAGCAGTAATTAAATTTTTACTGGTACAGAATGTACAATTCCCAAAATATCCAATAGCTTCAGTGTCCATATACCCCTACCTTTTTATATTTCGTAATAAAAATATATTGTTGAGTAAATCTACAAACAGATAAATACCTACGCAGTTATTCTACGAAATTCGAAAACATCTGTCTTCGGTATTTCGACGTAGGCACCGCCATACTCAACAGTGGAGCTGTTGGATATTGACCAATAGCTCTTATCATCCCCGAGAGTGAATGATAATGACTTAATGGCAGCTGTTTAGTTGGCTGAATAAATTACTCAATATCATAGAAATAACAAACGTTAGTATTTATTGTAATAATTTAGATTCCGGGAAAAGTAAACAAGTAATGCACCTGACGCAACAGAAACTTGAAAGGGTCAGAACTGCATAATTTTGACGAGAGTAAACATAGATTTAAATAAATAGTTTTAAACAAGGAAAGATAAAAACGAGCACAGTAATTTGATAGTTCATTTATGGGTAAATACTTAGTGAATACGACACGACAAATATGATATCATTCAATTTTACTGCTTTATAATCGACCCCAGATAACCCGAACAAACTATTGAGCATGGTCTATACTAGGTGCCATCCCCCACGATTTGAACTTCACCAAAAAAATATAACGAATTCTACATCAAAACTTATCAGTCTTTTAAACTTACTAACTTAAGTCTTAGTAAACTTAGGAGATGTGCCGGAACCTGCATATATGTAGCATAGTTTTCTATTTTGCGTGCGTCGAAAAACGTTTTGAAGACGTAGACGTATTTTTCACTTTATTGACAAGTGCCAGAACGATACAGAAACATATAAAACGATGCATACCGATGAGATTAAGAAGATAAACATTCGTTCTTTTAGGTGAGTCATTTTATAAAATCTGTAATAATGAGTCGAGATGCAGATAAAAACATTTCATTTAGTAATTACAGTGAATTGAAAATCTCCGAAGATCAATTGAATGGTCAATAAGAGTAGAGCACAAAGGGTCACGGGCATCCTAATTGTTGACTTGTAAAAAAAGGCATCGCCAAAAACTAAATAGTAAAGATCGCAGAATGACTATATCTGCTGTTATTGGACTCTTGTCCACGATTCTGGTAAACATTATTATTTGTTGCAATGAAACTGATAACAAGTATTTCAATAATAAGCCCATTCCAAAAGGGAATTTACTGAGAGTCGCTCGTCTCGCTTGCTTGAAATGAGGACACAAACAACAAAATTGAATCCTATTGTTTCGGGGACCGGAGCATTGGTGAACGTTGCTTCCGAATGTCAGCTTTAAGCCGGCAGCAGGGTACCACCCACTCGCCCGATAACGAGCCAATCCTCGTCTGTACGCTTCCCTTATCACAGACCTGTTGTTTTCTCAATAAACTTACACATTGTTTTGATGTAGGTACCTTTACTGTGTATGATGTGGATCCTATTGAATCGTTCGTTTCACACACAGCTGACACGTTCCGTTCGGATGATCGGAAGATCCACGTAACCGCAAGTCAAGAGAACAGCACTTAGAAAACGTGTGAGCCATTCGAGGATCATAAAATATTCAATCGACTTGCCTTAGATTGTCGAAGTTGAGTTTAAGCCTCGTGATAGAGAGGCCGAGCTCGCGGAAACTTCGGTCCGAAAAGTCCGGGAGCTGCGAATAGGAGATGTCGAGGCCAATCTTGGTCTCGGGGCTGAACTTGTCGGTGAGGGCGACCGCGATCTCGTCGAAGGCATTGATCCGCTGGCAGACGACGAGGATAGCACCGGTGCCGGTCTCCTCGCGGCGGCAGGTGCAGGGCGAGATCTCGCGGCGCATGGCGCAGTGCAGGCTGGCTCCAGCACCGAGCTGACCAGCCAATGCGCACAGCAGCGCGGCGGCGAGCGTGTGCTCGAGCGCGATCATCGTGTGTGCCGTGTGGGGCTGGGCGCGCTACTGTGCCGGGAGCGCGCACCGCCCGACCGCGACGTGCCCGCCGCGCGAGCACCTACCCCGCACCGTGCAACACCACCCGGCTCCACTCTGCACTCTTCTCCTGCTCGAATGGATGCGCTCTCCGGCCAAGTGCCTCGCCTCCAATCGCACGTCTGCCACTGAGCGGATTAAAATTAATAGATACTTTTAACGTTTTGTGTTTAGGATAAGATAAGTATGAAATTGAAATTATTTGAAATCTCCACCATGAACTTTGAAAATCACCTGCTGCTCTGTAGCTATAAATTGCATTGCTTCTTGACCCCTACGCAGAATAATCATTTCAGCATAGATAAGATACTGTTTCCTAATAAAATATGATTCAACTGTCTTCCTTGTGTTCTAGATGTGTACTACTATAAATAAGTATCTGCCTTAAGGAATGTATTGTATAAGTAGGTATGAATATGACCTTATCCTCAGGCCAAGTTTGTGGAGATAATGATGAACCCCTTATCGGAGATATTCCAAGTTCGCATTAGACTTTCATCCCATATCCATAACAAATTTAACATAATCATTTATTAGCTTAATTTATGATTCTAAGTTATTTTTAAATTAGATATATTTAGGTCATAAACCTAACTGTGACGTGTGTGTGTGTGTATTTTTTTTGTTTTAATGCATTCTATTAGTATTAGCTTAAAGATTGTAATGCAAGTGATTATTGAGCCTTTCTAATAAATTAGAACCGTAAACAAAATAGGTCTTATAAAATATTTGCCATAGATTTTTGGATGTATAAATAGAATAATCCAGTACTATTATAATAAGTATTATTTAAGTAGTATCTATTATTATTAAGTAGTCTATAACTAAAATTATTCTATTTATAAATCCAAAAATCTGTGACAAGTATTTTATAAGACCGATTTTATCATCTATAGATGAACCTTTCGCAATATATTGCGAAAGGTTTGCAACAGGTGTAAATTGTGCAACCATGGTTGTCAAACGTCGCTTTTACAAAAGTTACCGTTTGACAGCCCTGCCTGCGGGTCAATCGTTTTTTTCTGTTTCTGTTACCCGTGCGAAGCCGGGGCGGTTCGCTTGTAAAGACATTAGTTACTAACGGCTTGTTACTACATTCAAAAAGTTTGACTTGATACAAGATTGTAAATAAAATACTAATAAAAAGAGAGGTGTTATAAGTTTAGGCCAGAATGTGTTTGTCCGTTATGTATGTCTGTTTGTCTGTATGTATGCCTGTTTGTCTGTGGCTTCATAGCTTTGGGATGGGTGATGAATGAAAGTCACTCGGTGACTAACGTTTTACAATTGTTATTATCGAGCAATTAATTAATTAATTAATTTTGAATTGTTGGTAATTTTGTTTGTCACAAACGTTAGTCACCGAGTGACTTTCAGTTAGGGAATAGGGGGGTAGATTTAAATGCATTTTTTGCATGAAAGTTGGTTCTTAGCTATTTTTGGTGCAAGTTGGTTATGCCGTTACCAGGGTTACTTTTTTGAAGGGAACTCAGGTATATTTTTTATTTGGTTCGATTTCCGACTCGGAACAAATATTTCTACGATCTGCTGATAATTGTTCAGGGTGTTCTGGGTATTTTTCTATGTTTAATAAAAAAATATCTATCTATGTAATGTATTTGTATTAAGTATATCAGTTATCTAGTACCCATAACACATGCTCTGCTTAGCTTGGGGCTAGATAATGTGTGAAATGTCCAGCATTTATATTTATTTATTTATATTTATTTGCAGCTAGAACCTTCAGTTAGAGCTCAAAATTTTAACTTTAGGCTACATCTGGTTCCAACTTCCAGCCCCCTTATTGTGTAAGAAACTGATAGTAACTTTCGATTACAATTTTGCAATACATTGCGCCGCATGTTTTAGCGTCTTTTCAAAGCTAAAAGCGCAATGTACTTTTAAATCGTAATTGAAAGCGATTATCAGTTCGTTATAATAAGTTGGCAGGATCTGATGATGACCAGCATAGCATGAACAGGATCTAGTTACTACTGAAACTGAATGTTCATGATTGAGTTCAAACTTCAAATAGGGCGATATGATGTCTTTTTCCTCCTTTTGACTCCAGGGTTTGATGAAGACCAGCACAGGATCTATAATGATCTAGGGTGCAACGATGTATTTCCATAACTGTTCCGTTTTTTTCAATTTGAATGGAACAATGATAATAGTGGGAGTTTTTTTTATAAAGTTACCTTATTTTTACCAAAAACAGCGGAGTAAATAAATAAATGCTGGACATTTCACACAGCCCCAAGCTAAGCAGAGCTTGTGTTATGGGTATTATATAACTGATATACTTAGGTAAATACAATACATTATATTTTTTTATTTATTTATTATACATAGAAAATACCCAGAACACCCTGAACGAAATCTGCAGATTGTACAAATATTTGTTCCGAGGCGGGAATCGAACCCGCAACCTCCTGCGTCGCAGGCAAACCTTCGCCCGCCGCGCCATAGAGGTCGACAAGGTCGGAGATAAAACTGAGATTTACAAAATACTCGGGTTAATTAGAAGATGGGCAGCAGCATCCACCTGAATACTCAACACCAATTCTGTGATGACCGACCTGCCTTCCCAAGCGTGGTAATTATGACAAATTCCCCCATTGCATTATATGAGGGAGGCCTTGTCCAACAGCGGTTGGCTGATGATGATAATTAAATAAAACTATGAAAAAGGCTGAATTTAAAATCATAAAACAAAAGTTGTTCCCGAATATGTGTGTAGCCATCCCTTTTGGAATTGCCTACCTATTCGGGGCCATCCTGTGTCTAAAAACAGCAGTAACAAAAAATCTGGCATGATGTCTCTTTCATGATGTCGTCTTCATCACCATCATCATCCTCAGCCTGACTTCTTCCACAGCTGCGTATAGCCTCACATTGCTTTTCTAACACTCTCCACTGCAGATACTCTCTCGGTCCTGGGATTACTCCGAGATGCATGGCTGAGCCTAAACAGATATTATTCTGCCAATAAATGGCAGCGAAGCGGTTTATTAAAAAATAATATAATCATCATCATCAGCCTACAGAAGTCCACTGCTGGACATAGGCCCTTATAGAATGCCACGACGAACGGTCTTGAGCCGCCTCTAGCCACCGATTTCCTGCGACGGTTATACTTCCGTATACTTACGTAAAAATGATAAAAATATAAAAAAATATATACTTAGATAAAATAAATTAATTAATTATAATATACTTACTTAACATTTTTTATTTTTTATTTTATGAAACCCCCCCCCCTCCCCTCCCCCCGGTTTAATTCGCATATTTGGTTTCTGTGATTTGCAGGGTGATGATTTTGTATTATAAACCTTCTTCGAAAAGGTATGAATTTTCTAAAATGAAATCAATTTCCTATCAACGATAAAATAACCAGCCAAGTGCGTGTTCGGGTAACGAACCACGCATAGTGTATCTGTAGACTGTGTAGAGCTTCGAAGTCAAGTCGCAGTTTTTCCTTGCTAACATTTTACTACGGCCATATTATGTGTAAATACACTGACACGTGGTCGCTTACTATTGGCCTCTTATACAAGCTCAAAGGAAGCTCGGAAAATGTTCGGAATTTCCCTACGTGATTGAATCTGGAAATAAGGAATTCCGTAAAAGAACCAAGATCACCGAAATAGTCCTCAGAATTAGCAAGTCGAAGAGGCAATGGGAACTCGCAAAGCGCAGAACTGACAACTGTATGGGATTATAAAGGTTCTCGAGTGGCGGCCACAAACCGGACGACGTTGTAAGGGAAGGCTCCCCTCTCGATGAACTGAGGACATTATAAACGTCGTAGGAAGTCGGTGGATGGAGGTGGCTCAAAACGCATTTGTCTTGTTATTATGTGGATGAGGACCAGCAGACTTCTACAGGCTGATAATGATGATGATAGTTCGAAATCAAACACAGATATTGTATTTTTTTGTATCAAAATAAAAGTTTTTTTGTTAGGTGTGTTCGTAGCAAGAGCTCATAATACAGCACGAACGATGGACCTTGACCGCCGTGAAGTGCGCTAAAATTAGTTTAGCGTCGCAATAGCTTTTATAGGAACTTCGAAAAAGTAAAATGAAACAATACATCAAAATTACTATTCTATATCATAGCACTGCTATGGTTGCACGGGATGGCACCTGTGTTACGGTAGCAGCCGTTCCTCATATTCCCTACCTACTCAGATCAATTAAACAAACTGATCTGACAACGAATACTGAATGCATAATATATATGTCAATGACTACATTACATATTTATAGAAACTTAATTTATTTGATACGAGAAAAACACGCGAAGTCCAAAAACAAACATAACAACGACAAAAAAGAATGAGTAAAATTGCGAGTAAGACAAACGCTTGCAAACGTCTATTATGTCGCGTGGCCTAACGGCTAACTTCACAGCGGCGCTCCATCGTGCACACTATAACACGAATAGCGACGGACAGGACCTCAGAGTGACTGGCTTCATTCTTTTATTCTTTTTCGATGTAGGTACCTAACCGGTAAAATAACATAAATTAACATAAAAATACCTTTTGATCTGACCACAGACTCGATGACTCCATCGGCTAAGTACCCGGATTTAAAACTAGTTTGGAAATCAAAAATAGTTGAGGACCCATCTTTACTCCTCTGGTTAGTTACTATAAAAATTATAATTTTGTTTAAATTTATGTCTCTGAAAAAACTACTCAATTACATACCTTGTACAAGCAATTAATTAGAGTAAGGTAAATAGGTAAGGTAATGAAGTAAAAGCCTTACTAGTCATAGTCATAGTCATGGTCATTTATTTCCTCTTTTTACATATACATGCACTTAGATATGTCAAAACAAAGGATATACATAAAACATCATATAAACAATACTGAGAATCGGTACATTTCGATAGAATTCAAATAAGAATTAGAATAACAATAAAAATATAATTTGAGTTTCAGCTAAAAACTTCGTCATATTGTAAAAACAAAATAGGTATTAAAATCATAGGAATTATGGGTTTAAAAAAAATTATAACAAGTCATCACACTAAGGGATTAACAAGGAATGGGCAGCAGCATCCGCCTGACTGCGATCACCAATCCGCCTGCCAAGGGTGGTGATTTCGGCAAATACCCCCCATTGAATACAATGGAATACGTGCGTTATTTTTAACTTTTTTTCGAAATAGGAGCTGATAGGAGCTGTTCAGAAATCCAACTGCGCCGACCCCAAATAAATTGGGATAAGGGCAAGACAATGATGATGATGATGATATAAGACTTTTATTTCTACAATCATTCATATAATAATAGCTTTAATTAATGCTCTTCAATATATTCCATTGATTAAAATATCCATTATTCCAATTTAATTAATTCAAGTGTTAATATTATAACTTTTGCGATTGTATGACTAGCTTTATTAATCCTTACAAAGTGTTTGAATAGAAACTTGTTCTAGATCCGACAAGGGTGTGATTAAGTTCAGTTAAACTATTAGGTATTAAGTTATCAAATCCGAGTGAAATCAAATCCCGATGATGTCCGAACGATCGTACCAACGTGGTACTGCCACGGTGGAACCAAGAGTTCGCGAGGAGTGAGCAAAATGAGCCTCTAACCTCCTATGCTATGCGGATTTTCTCCATTTAGTGCAATCAATAGTAATGTAAACGAAGTAGTGAAGGAGCAACGAGTGAATCTACAGGAAGCACTCGAAATGGCTATGTTGACAAATGCCCCGTTCAACATTTTCCCTAAAACCGGGAGTTAATACCGTTGCGTGACTGACTGACACACTCACTGATTGACTACATCAACGAACAGCCTAAACCGTAAGTCCTAATACCTGAAATTTATATATACGGAGGGGTATATACCTTTTGTGATCTAAGGGCCCGCGAATTTGTTCACGTGAGTGCATCACGTGAACAAATTCGCGGGCGCGTTCCACTAGTACCTACAAAGCAAATGCTTGCTCATTCATTACCTTACCAAAGAATGAGAATTCGCTTTCTTGGTAAAAATCCATCCTTACTAACAACAAATAAATATTGGTAGGTATATACATGTACTTTACATTGTACATGTACATATTATATTGGTATGTATACCAAAGAATCCAAATAAATTTCTTGACGTATTATTACCGATATTTTTAGAAATGTTGATGGCTTGCAATGAAGTTGTTTCTGGAAAATAAAATATTTCAGCATTTAAACGTGACTTACATGCATACAATACAGCTGTCTCTAGACTAGCTAATCTAGTATTTCTAACTCTTTGACAGAGTTTGTGACCTCTACCGGATCAAAAATGAATTAATGAACTGTGAACCGGTCGAGCAGATAGAAACATTTTAACATAATATTTGCGACCTTAGAGAATAACAACAAAAACTATTTTCCGTCGAATATACTAGGAAAATTATTATTTTAAATTAATAGCAAAATCCTTCACACGAAGATCCGCATAGCTCGATAAAAATACGATTAAATATTGAAGGAAATTAATACCAAAAGATAAAATTTGTACCGATATTTGTACTTATTATTTAATTTTCAGCATAAGCATCATCAGCCAGTTTAAGTCCACTACTGGGCCTCCCCCATATAATTCCACGACGAATGCTCCTGAGTTGTCTTCATCCACCGAGTTCCCGGGACCTTTATATTTAGTCCACAAAAAGGAGGGCTTTCCTCCACTGCGTCGTCCGGTTTGTCGTCACCACTCGAGAACCTTTATTCCCCAACGGTAGTTCTGCGAGCTATATATTACTAGTGGTTCGCCCCGAACTGAGACCTCGCGATAAAACCTTTATCAGCCCGACTACTTAACTAAGTCATTTCCATATTTTCTATTATTATTTTTGAAAATTTTCCCCTCGAGGTCTACGAGTACAGTACAGGATCTACCAGTAACTACTCTAATTTCCTACACATCATTGAAATAACCTTTGAATAGGGCTAAGCAACGGGGCGTAGTTATACTACATACCTGTTAGTACCTATATCAAGTACCTGACGAATTAATTGATAACGTCCTTTTGATGAAAACTATAGAACTCCAACGTCATTTAAATTTTAGAAAAATTACGACTATACACCACGTACTTTACTATTCTCCTGCTGACGTTTCGTTGACCATACGGGACTCCATTCGGGACTGTGGCCGAGGTGTTCTGGAATGTGATACAATTAGCACAGTGTGTACGCAGCTTTTTGTCGGTAACGCGATTGACGCGAGCGACGGTGAACGGGTTGCTGCCTCTCCCCCGCCGCCCCCGCCGCCTGCCCCATTGTCCAGTCGGGCTGAACGTGCGGAGCGGCGGAGCCAGGCTAGTTCTCGTCGCATGACCTTTGAGCGTGGTCGCGGTCGGTGCTCATGAGGAAGGACCTCAAAATGGTCAACGAAACGTCAGCAGGAGAATAGTAAAGTACGTGGTGTATAGTCGTAATTTTTCTAAAATGATACCAAGCCACGATAATTTCAATTCTATTGTCATTTAAATTCTTAGAAATGGGAGGTCAACAATGGATGTTATATTGGTTTCTTTTTTATGGAAACATGTACGTTTCTAAATTCTTCAATTTCAGACTTTTCCCTGTAGTTGTGACACAAAAGCCACAAGCATACCAAATTTCAGCATTGTGGGATTGCTGGAAGTACCCTAGAATTTTGGGTTTTTACGTTTTTTATTTTCCCTAATATCTCGAAAACTACTAAGGCTAAATAATTATTAAAAACAGTTTTGAAATGTCCAACCAAAGCGCTTTCATTAGACACCCCACTTGATCTGACTGTCTCACTTTTATTTTTTTTACCCCCTCTTGGACCCCAATATCTCAGCAACCCCCTGATCGATATAGCTCATAACCTTACCTACAAATCGTACTAATACTATCTACCCTCATACCAAATTTCATGAAGATCGGATTAACGGTTTGGAAGTTTTCATCGGACAAACATACATACATACATACATACGCCGATTCTTCCAACTTGACTCAGAGAACTCGCTTCGCTCGTTCAATTACAGTCTTTGCTATTTCAACTTGCTAAATGTGAGGGCTACGTCGGTGATCTTGATTCTTCTACGGATTGCCCTCTGTACACACAACGGTACGACACCGAACGGGACATCATTCTCTATGTAAACTCCTGTACATTCGGTTATGGAACGCACTATTATTATATAGGTAGCTGTTGGTATCAGCAATTTAAAATGGGTGGTCAAGGAACATATTTTATCTTTTTGTCGCTGATTATTGCTTGATACCTACATATTGATTTATGCACATATATATTACTTGATAATAGGTATTATGAATTGTATATTTAGTTTAAGTAACTAGGTATAGATGATTGTCTCATATGCATAATTTATTTAAGTTGTATTTTTATTAGTTATTGTATGTACCTACATAGCTATACTTACATCCATCTTATAATTTATGTAAGTACCTACACATATTAGTACCCCTTGTTTATTACGTATACAGTAAATTCCATCAAAATGTGGCCTGGTAGAGATCTCAACTCAGCGATAACACCGCCCATTGTTTATATTAAGATATTTTTTACTTACCTATTGAATTGTGTAGCTGATAACCGTTGGGGAATAAAGGTTCTTGAGTGGCGACCACAAACCGGACGACGCGGTAGAGGAAGGCCCTCCACTCGATGGACTAAAGACATTATAAACGTCGCAGGAAGTCGGCAGATGGAGGCGGCCCAACACCGTTCGTCGTGGCATTCTACAGGCTGATGATGATGGTGATGATTATTTAATTGTGTGATGATGGTGTGCAATAAAGTATTTTTCTATCTAGATTTGTTCATCTGTTCCATCCTAGCTCCGAAACTACTTACTTGATGAATTTTGACAACCCCATCTCCGAAACTACTGGGCCAAAAATTACAAAAAAAAACATAGAATTTCGTGTAGTTTACAGGAACCTAAATGAAAATCAGTTTACAGGAAAACCTTAATGAAAATCTCAAGTCTTTAAATTCCGACGGGAAACGGAAAATATGATATTAAAATGTGTTAATTGAATAATTGGTTTTAGTTTAATTTGGTGGTTACTATGGTAGCTGCTTGCTAACCCTCTCCACGCGAGTCCAACACTCACTCGACCGGTTCTTTTCTTTACCTACTAGATAATTATTACACTGTGGACATAAGGCTAAATTAAATGCAGACAATCAGAGAATCAAATTTACTTGTACAATTCACTATACTATACTATGGTAATGGGTAAATTAAATAGCTTTTAATTTTCCATTTATTTTATTTTGTATTCAGTGTACTTAATGTGTGTGCCATGGTGTGTCCAGCCTTAGAATAGACCCCTCTGTATGCTCCCGTGGATGTCGAAGGGGTTACAACAGGGGATGGTCAGCAGCATCGACCTGAATACTCAACACCGATACTGCGATCACCAGTCCGCCTTCCAAGCGTGGTGATTATGGCAATTCCTCTCAATTGTACATTATGGGGGAGGCCTCGCCAGCAGTGGACGTCTAAAGGCTGCTGATGATAATTATGTGTACTTGTTATAACTGTAAAATCAAATCAAATCAAAATCATTTTATTCATTGAAATCACAAGGATCATTTTGAATCGTCTTATAAACTAAAACTACTCCTGTTCCAACGCGACCAAGCTTAGAAGACCCAGGCAACAAACACAGCTAGGCTTACTTTGATGATCCGTCTTACCAATAGGTGGGAAACGCCTGTGTGGTGCCTCGGAGCAGGGAGTAACTGACACAACATAGTAAATGAGAACTTAAAAACCTTAGGAATGTAGTCAAAAGTAATGAAACATCAGCAAAAGTTTATAAGACAGCACACGCTACGCTTGATTTACTTATAAATTATAATCAAAAATAGAACCAGGTAAATAGGTATATATACCTAAGTACAGATATTGCAAATTTCCATTTTAGCAGGCGAGGGGCAGAGCGACAACAGGCCACGCGGCTTTATCTTTGTCCTGTATTTTACGGCATTTTAACTGAACTCAGGTCCTGTAAGCGTTGTGTTACAGTTCTGCCAATGGATCTTGGGCACGCTGAAGTTGGCCCTATAGACAAATTACTTCCTAAAAAGTCTATTACGCAGGTAAACCTGCCTAACGGCAAGCCAAGATCCATCAGCAAAATCATTAAAAAGTATTTTTTAAATCACAACAGATCCTACAATTTATTTCCTTGTTTCGGAAATTATTGCCTCGTAACAGGAATTTAATATGTTTTAGTTTTTTATGAATACTATAAAGTTTGTGAGTCATTGAAGTTGATATTTACAAATTAAATATATATTTTATAGCAAAATCTATTAATGAGGTATCGTTTTGAATTGCATTTCACTATTTACAGCCACATAAAAATACCATATAAGCTATAAGCATTATATACTAGTGTATCTGATTTCTGTAGTTACAAATTTGAGTAATGTTGGTGTTATCATTATTTTCTTTTCTTTTTTCTTGTGTAATTTTGTAATATTATATTTTTTTCATTTATGGATCCAAGTTATTCGAATAAAAATATTTATTTAATTTTTATTTATTACTTGGATGTTTTAACTTTAACGTGAGAAGTTCATCGTTCATTGTATATAAAGAAAGTTACACCGAAAGTATTGGTTAATCCCAATTAATTTTGTTTTTGAACATAAGTGACATAGCGTTGGGTGGGTGGGTAGCCTATGTAATGTACGTTTGCTACATACTCAGTTTCTGTGACTTATTTAATATTTTTTTTGAAATTGATCCTTATAAATTAAACTTTCGGCCGGTATAATAAAAATACAGTTTTTTTTGTAATTTAGCGGGGTTGTGTCCTGGCTTAGGCAAGTGACTTTTTTAATATCCTTGAATGCAGTATTATAATTATAAAAAATAAAAGAAAGCCTCCATAACGTAGAACCAAACTTCAATATTTAAAGACTTGTCCTCCATGTAGCATGGCCGTGGGACACCCTGCATGTGATAATATATTAAAATAATAGGTCTTCATTTTACTTTACTTTTCTTGAGCTAAAAACACTGACATTTTGGCAGCTCACTACGCTCGCTATATTATCCTATGCCTGTAGCTTTTGTTTAAAGCGCCAAAACACTGAATGACTTGCGCCTGTAGGTCCTTCGTGCCCTTGGAGCATGATAAAAAAAATCGCGGCTCCCTCAGCTTAACGGTAAGTTCTATTTACTTTTATTATTGCTCTGCTCTCCTTGAGCAACAATGATTTTTTCGCAGCGCGCTCCGCTCTCCGGTGTTCTCGAAGCCGCAGCAATAGAAGCTTGCACTGGGCGCACAAAAGGCTAGTCATCAGCTGAAAGAAGTCAACTGCTGGACATAGGCCTCCTTCGAATTCCACCACAACACGTCCATTCATTGTCCATCTAAATGTTTTTTCGCGACCATGTTGATAAATCGGAACGTCCGATAAGAAGCCTCCTGAGAAGAGTAAGAATTCATTACCTAATCTAATTATGACAGTGCGGTTAATACTAAGTGTGCTCAAATTTTATCTATCTCTACAGTGCGTCTAATCTAAACTATTCCATTACGTCAAAATAAAGTAATTTTAAAACGTTGAGCTTGCGTCAAGTGTTAAAAGCGTTGGAGGGTAGGTAGGGTCTTTCAGTTTTAGACTAGACTCATCCTACCTAATATCTTAAAATACAGTTGATTTATAAGAAAATGGTGTATCATATACTAAAGCTTCTTCTGCTTTGAATTTTAACAACCAAAATAAGGAACCAAATACTTAGGTACCACGGAAATATATTTTCTCTTGCAATAGTAGCAATCCGACTTTGTCTAAATTACAATTTAATTTAAATATAAACCGAGGTAACTTTTGAAAATTATTGTTGTTTTCTGAAAGTCAATTTAGGAAAAAAGTTCCCCAATCAAAATAAAATTATATGTAAAACTAATAATAATAATGTAATTTTATTTTGATTTGATTGGGTACTAGATACCTGATATACTTAATACAATACATTACATAGATAGATATTTTTTATTATACATTGAAAATACCCAGAACACCCGGAACAATTATCTGCAGATCGCACAAATATTTGTTCCGAGGCGGGAATCAACCCGCAACTTTCTGCGTCGCAGGCGAACCTTCGCCCGCCGCGCCACAGAGGTCGTCATACAACAAAACTACACATTATTAAGTAGGTACCTTTCGGTAAATGCTCTAATTGGTGTCTTTTCAAGTTTTGGTGAAATGCCTCCGCAATAATAACTTAATATATATTAAAAACAAAAAATGACTGTGTTGTACAATGGGCGGTCTTATCGCTTTATTTCTACTAGACAACCTTGTACCCTTGTGTTGTTGAGTGCCTACCTTCGTATTAACGACACGTTTTTGAATGCCTTCCTTCGTCTATAAGACTTGAATTATGTGTAAAATAATGTGAATGTATATTTTTTACTGTATTTTATGGGACGGGTAGGTTTAAAAGTGGTCGTTAAGGTTGTCGACCTCATTTTCTATTTGCTGAATGTTCTATTTATGATGTCATGATAAATAAGGAATCCTGTTTATGCGTTGCCTTGCTAGAGAATGTACCTATATTATTTTACTGAATCATGTCCATAAACTACCTATATTCCATAAATTACTTTTCTTCCTGTTTTCAATGACCTTGATGGCACGGTCAGTAAATTCTTAAATATGTAGCCGAATGAAAATGGCGAAACAGTTACTCTGCTTACTAGATAACTTAAGAATCTCAAAATGGCAGCTTCATTAGAAAAAACTATTTCACAACCGCCATTCAGTTTTACATAGGCTCTTTCCAGAACCACAAACATACCTGAGGGAGATCAAGAAAAGACCAGCGCCGTGAATCGACAAGAGAAGGAGTTTGACAAAGTACCTAATTATTATGTAGGTACTAAGTACAGTTAATGAATAATGTCTCATTTACAAACCTCATCTTGGTACCCTACCAGTCATTGCTAAACATGCACACATGCTAAGCCTGCAAAGTTGGTAGAGCACTGATAACCGGATTAACGAGGATAGGTTAGTTACTACCTACTATCTATCAGAGCTTCCTTGCCACTGTCAGTGAACCGTATGATCTTCGCCAGCGATTCGTCAGACATCAACGTTGCTCTAAAGTTCGTTTCGAGAGTTCCATACCTCAACAGAAAAACAGGACCCTTATAGAATCACTTTGACGTATCCGTCTGTCTGTTTGTTAGCCCGTCTGTCTGTCTGTCTGTCAAGAAAGACCCTCTTTCTTAGGAACGACTTAAGAAACCAACTTGAATATACGTTCTGCGAGCAGTATAGTTCTGTGATTTAACCATTGCCATTTCAACTTGCTAATTCTGAGAGCTATGTCAACGGTCTTGGTTGTGTTACGGATTTATTTAGTTCTGTTTCTATCACATAGTGAAACTCCTAGCATAGCTCTCTGCACAGCCCGCTGTGCGACTTGTACCCTTGCTATACGGCCAATAGTTATCGACCACGTCTTAGTGCAAGTATTGGTAAACTTCCCTATTGTTAAATATTACACATTTTTCATTAAAAAAAAACCGGTCCAGCGGGTCTCGAATATTCGCCTAAAAACGGCAATGCCCCTAATATCCAACGTCAACTCCATCCATTACCGAACTGGTCAAAGCATTGCCGAACTGGTCAAGGCATTGCCGAACTCGTCAAGGCATTGCCGAACTAGTCAAGGCATACCGAACTGGTCAAGGCATTGCCGCATTGGTCAAGGCATTGCCGATTAGAGGCAAACTATGCGGATTCGAGTACCGGGACATGTTTTGGATAACGTTTAATTTAAAGCCCTTTTTTATTAAGTTGAGTGCACTGATGATGTCTATTGTATGAACAACGTAGAGGTATTGATGTTAATCGATCCTTGATAACGGCGTCACAGAGTCTTTAAAATTAAGGAAAATAACACTGAATCGCGACTGCAATGCGTTTGTATCGCGATTATAATTATATCGCTACTAAAAGTTACCGTGTGTGAGCAAACGCCTGAAGTGTTTATTACTGTAAAATTATGCTATACTTAAGTAAAACAATGTGTGTTTTGTGTTAAATAACTTTAGCATCGACTTGTGGTGTTTAACACCGTTTATTTTCTTACTGATTGTGTTGTTTTTTTCGTATGAGATAGTCATTACAAAAATGTATACCTTACATGATTAACCGATATTACTTGTAATGAAACGGGCATGTGCGAGCGAGATTCGTTCCCTGAGGGTTCTGATCCGTAATATATTTCGCAATCACCATAAGCCGTTTTTGAATTTCAACCACTTATACCAACAAACTTCGACATCCCATTAAAAGAAAAAAAGTGTGTTTTTTTATTCGTTTTACTCTAATTTATTTATTTATTCAGGAACAATAAACAGCTACAATATAAAATCAAAGGTTATAGAAGGAATATAAAGTTGAGCTTAACAATAGTGTAGCCCAATTTGTATCCACAAATTAGCTAACATAAAACATAAGACCCTAGAGGCTTTTAAGTGATACAATATTTTAAAATTTAAACTAATTGTGCCACAAAGCCTTTTAACGTTCCAAATTTCAGAATTGTGGAAGTGCCCTACACTGGATGTACCCTAGAGGTTCTTCATTTTAACGATTTCCATACAGAGTGAAGAAATTCATTGCCATACATTTTACATTTAGTGAATTAGAAGCTTGATTTTTTTTACGGTACTATTAGCTCACATATCAAGTTGATACCTTTAACCGAGTCTTGACAGACAGACAGGAAGACAGACGGACAACAAAGTGATCTTATGAGGGCCCGTTTTTTCCTGTTGAGGTAGGTACGGAACCCTAAAAAATGAACTTTACGCTCGATTTCGATATTACATGATTTACTTACGTCACAATCTAAGGATTGCGTCAGGAGTAAGAAGGAAGTCAGCCTCACAGGCCAGTCCATCAGAAGACGACGTTTAAAGTATGAGCTTCCGCACTATGTTACGAACTTTTTTACCAAGATAAGCTTTCCACTATCCATGCAAATATATGTGCCATGGTGTGTCCGGCCTAAGAATAGACCCCTCCTTCTCCTCTAGTAGATGTAATTTAAAAGCCTTACTAAGAGATTATAGGCGATGGGCAGCAGCATCCACCTGAGTAATGAAAACCAATACTGCAATCACCAATCCGCCTGCCAAGCGTGGTGATTATGGCAAATCTCTCCATTGCTTTCTATGGGGAGGCTTCGTCCAGCAGTGGATGTTTAAAGGCTGTTGAAAAATCAGAAAACTAATTAAAAAGTTGTTTTGAAAATGAGAACGAACTAACACATATTTTATTATTTACGAAAATATCTGCATCATACCCTTATCAGACCGCACAAAAGAAAATTAAAAACATACTACTTAGCATTTGTTTTATTTAAAAAAAAATTTACGTCATCATATTTAGTAGCCTTACGTCCACTGCTGGAAGTCTCACCCATAGAATGCAATGGGGGGATTTCAAATAATTACCACGCTTAGCAGGCGGATTAGTGATCGCAGTATTGGTTTTCATTACTCAGGTGGATGCTGCTGGCCATCCCCTGGTGTAATCCCTTAGTCGGCTTTTACGACGTCCACGGGAAGAGTCTGAGTGGTCTATTCTTAAGACGGGCAAAGTAATGTACGTAGGTACCTTTAACTGTTTTTATTGTACAATGACAAGCGGGGATTTTCATTCATCAAGCAAATATTAACGTTATGCGAAAAAGAGCGTATGTAAATTAACAGATTTTTCGTGAACCCGTTGACATAACCTTGTAGGTTCAAAGACAGGTTGGCCGGACCCGCGACTAGTATTTAAAGCCCGAAACAGGTACAAGCATGACACTTGCCGCATCACTTGTTTCCGAGCAAGCACGTCCGGAAGACCATCATGCAAGCGATTTGGGTACGTAAATTATTTTTAAACAAAACATGGGTCTGTTCAAGTGCTCGTAACTGTTGCTTTCGTCAAAAAACTAAACGCGCTCTTATGATTTAGCAATAATAAATTAATATTTTGTTAAAAAAACATTATTTACGATATTATCTAAAATAGTACATAAGTGATGAAGGCAAATTAAATTTAAAGTATTTTTTTATTCAAATTTTCAAGTTCAATATTCAACAGAAGCTTGTAATTAATTAAACAGTTAAGGCCGTAATTTTTTTTATTACTTAGATTACGTATTCAACGCAAACTTATTAATGCTATTGTTTTAAAAATAAATAATATTTTTATATATTTGGTAGACAAATTTCTGTGATGATTACAAGCCAGTCAAAAGAGAGTGAAAAAAAAATTGCGTAGTTTTATCGTTAAAATAATTAAGTCGTTCATCGTAAAAGCTTTTAAAGCTTTTGTACACTCATATAATGCAACACGCATGCGTAAAGATTTTATTAACGATACTAGTGGAACGCAAGCGATTTCATCCGCTCCGAGTTTTTTCTATCCAAACATACAAACCCCACTGCACTCCAGAGGGGTGATTTTCGGAAATTCTTTTCTTAGTGCTCCATTAGGGTACAAAACCTAGGAAAACTAGGCTAGGGCTTTTGTTTTTGGGCTGTGCGTATAGTCAGTCAAGCAACGATTTTATATGTGACTGGCTGAATCCGTTGTGCTATGATGTGTCCGGCCTAAGTAAAGACCCCTCCTTCTCCTCCGGTGGATATCGTAAAAGCTGACTAATTGATTACGACATGGGCAGCAGTATCCATCTGAGTACTTAACAACTATACTGTGAACACCAATCCGCCTGCCAAGCGTGGTGATTATGGTAAATTCCTCCATTGTATTCAATGTGGGGAGGCTTTGCCCAGCAGTGGACGTAACAGGCCCATAAAGAAAGAGAGAATCTGAATCCTTGCGACTTCGTCTGGCTTAGAATATGCTTTAAAACTATATTAATCAGAGATAGTGTAGCTTTCTATTAGAACATATTTTTTTGTAATCAGTTCATAAGTTCCCGTGATTAATCCCTACAAACAATCAAATTTTACCATTTTATAATAAGTGTAGATGTGTTTTTTACGGTCAGCGATATACTTTAATATAGAGAGATCTAGTTTAATGGTTAAAACTATTTCTCCTGTTAATATCCTTTTGATTGATACTCTTTGACGAAAAGTTCGTTCAAGTTGTTACCTTCCAGATATCACTATATTCAAAGCGAGTACTATTTTTAGATGCAAAGCGAATTAATATCGAGGTATCATTTATCATTTATCACCATCAACACGCCCTAATACTCTAACTACTAATTACAGAGGCCTATATAAATAGATCTTTCTTAGCACTTACTAATGCTTAGCATTATCACTCTCTATCACGCGTGTTTAACACATGGTGTGACAGTGACAGGGACAGTTCTAAGCAAGTGCAAGTTGCTAAGTGATACCTATTTATCTCGGCCTGACACAAGAAGAGCTGGCTCAATACACTGTTTTTTTTTGTATGTTTTTTTATATATTTTTTTTAATACTGACGGCTTCACCCCAGTCCTACAGAATGACCCCAGACTCCTGTCACACAATGAAATTAAAAAAAAAACATTCTGGGTACAACAACTTGTGGACCATAAAAAATGTAACAGTGTACCTAGATTGCTAAATTATTTTCAGTCGGTGAAAAGAACTTTTCGATAGTTCGGTACTTACAAAAAAAACCTCAAAAAGGCTTCACATTTCAAATTCACCTAGTTCTGTATGACAGCACGTTTGTCAGAACTACATATGCTCAAGCGTGAATCTAGGCTCAAAGGGCTCAAGGGCCAAGATAAAAAATCAAATAAAACTAACCAATCAAACCTTAGAATAAGGAGTCCTTGTTCTAAGAATCAAACCCTTGTTTCTTTCATGATAAATGTCGATGTTCTTTGTAAGTTTTTGACACATTTTAACATCAAACACATAACATTAGGTACCTAACTTAAATATACAATTTGCAAGAACATCGGAACTCTTTCTCGGAACTTGACCTAGGTTTAACGGAGGTTTAGGCTTTGGTTTAAGAAAATTAAGGTCAATCTACATTAATTTATGATTTTAAAGCCCTATAAAGACCTGCAAAAAAATACACTGTAGGTTATTCACATCTTTGCCAATATTTCCCATTTTTATTTTAAATTGTGACAAAAACACACATTATTTACAAATACAACAGAAATTATTAGAAATGATCTTAAAATCTTTTTCTGAATTATTTCTACGATAGATCTTTCCGCTTTTTGTTATTTTTGGACAAAAACTGATTTAACCTTCTTTATCTGTCTTTTTACGTCCACTGCTGGACAAAGCCTTCCCCATTGAATACAATAGAGGGATTAGCCATTATCACCACTCTTGGCAGGCGGGTTGGTGATCGCAGTATTTGTGTTAAGTACTCATGCTGCTGAACATCCCCTGATTTAGGTAATTCCTTAGTCGGCTTTTGCGTTATCCACGGTAGGAGGAGGGATCTATTCTTCCAGACAAACCATGACACCACGGCCTCACCACGGCACCTAAAGGTTACCTGATTTAACCTAAATTTACCTAAATTGATTTAACTTGTAATTTAGATTTTCACTTTTCTAATATGATAAACTATTCTTAGGAAAATAACGGGCTCGGGCGTCAGTCGAACTAAGTCGCGCGCTGCCATTGGCGGGCGCTGGCTCAAGGTCGCTGACAAGTTGTAAGGCGTAGGTAGACGCCAAATTTTGACACTATCTTACCTACTCATTAAAGTTTAGGTCTAAGTTAGAAGGTGACAGAATAGCGCTCGTGAAATGAAAAGTGAGCGAAAACCACGAAAAAAAAACGTTAAAAATCATTAGGAAAGATATTTGCTTAAAAAAATAACTCCTCGGGTAATAAAAAAATCTTGTGATTGATAGTTTAGGAGAAAAATGGTTTTAACTGCGAATACAGATGGTACTTTACATATTTATAAAGGAAACTAATTTTTTTTTTATTTTGTAAGAAAAGATTAGCTAGATTAACTTTTAATTTTTAGAAGTTTTTTTTGAAAAATGATTTAAATCACGTGTCTATTACATCACCACTTAGTGAATAAAGCAGCGCCTACAAACATAAATAATTATAAGCATTTTTTTTCTATCTATATTTACGAGATATTCAATTAAAATATCTTTTTCGAGCAGCTCGGGTGAAATAAAAAAACGACCCGAGCTGCTCGAAAAATATATTTTAATTGGATATCTCGTAAATATAGATAGAAAAAAAATGCTTTATTGCACAAGACAAAAAACGAGTACTTAAATAGGCGAATTTAATGCTAACCAGCATTTTCTTCCTGCTAAAGCTTAGCTTTAGCTGGTAGCTGGTGGCTTTGCTTAGCTGGTAGTGCTAATAGCGAATAATTATAGGTCGAACTTATAACAAGTAAAGATAATTTTACAAAACCCTCTCAATATATAAGTTTTATCTGTATTTATTTTATTTACCTATGTTTTAACCCAATTATTAAGAAACAATCACATCTAGCCAAAAGTTAGAGGTTTTTTTGTTTTTATAAAATACATATTGAGGTAACTACGCTTTTTAGGGTGTCGTACCTACAAACACCAACAGGAAAAAATGGGACCCTTATAAGATCTCTTTGTTTTTCCTTTTGTCTTTGAGCGCCTTTTGCGCTCACCAAAATATGCCCGGTAACGCAGCATCGGCCATCTGAGGCCAACTACATTAAATCCTTCAGAAAAACAAAGAAAAAAGAGATTTGTCTGTCAGTCACGACTCTTTTCCCAGGAAAGACTAACGGTATTATATGAACAGTTTACACCAAATATAAAAATCCGTGAGCTCACAGTGAAGTTAGGGTAAACTATATAATTATATATAATGAAAACTCAATGCATTCAAAAGATAAGGCATTGCATTCATAAGTAGTTACATATAAATGTATGAAACTCATAAATTGAATGATATTTGGACAAATCCGCCTTATCCGGCTGGCCCTTAAAACATCAATTTCTCCATGACGTAAGTAACATTTCAATAAAAACCTGCCGTCAATCCTTAATGGCGTAACATTCCGTTGAACCATTAATATGCAAAAAATATTATTTAACAGTTGCGGGTCAAGTTTAAAATGATCCTAATATGCATAATGGCTATTATGTCTGTGAGAATAAGTATATCGATTTAATAAATATTTAAATTCGTTTCATTTTATTTATCGATGCTAATAATAATTAAGAAATTAGTATACAGTATTTAATCCAAAGAATATGATATTCGGTACAGCAGGACCCAACAAAAGTTGAACTTCTTTTGGAATGTAGCTATTTTGTTTTGACTTATCAATTTATTTAAATAAATTGATATTAAAAAACCCCTTATATAGCAAATTTAATCGAAGTCGTTAGAGCCGTTTTCGAGATCTCAATACTTATATACATAATACCTATATATACAAATAATTATAATAGGGCCTTTGTAGGGTAAGATGTGGTGTGTCTGGCCTAAGAATAGACCCCTCCGTCTCTCGCCGTGGATGTCGTATAAACCAATGTAGGGGGGGGGCAGCACCAAGATTACACCAGATGGGCACAGCATCCACCTGAGTACTCAACACCGATACTGAGAATCCGCTTGCCAAGCGTGGTGATTGTTACAAATCCCCCATTGCACATGGGGGAGGCCTCGTCCAGCAGTGGGCATCTAACGGCTGATAATGATGATGATGAGGGCTAGCTGTAGCCGTACTTTTCATTTCAATTAAACACCTCTAGAAATCTCCTTCATCAAATTCAAATTTATCTTCATTATCCAAAAAACTATCCTTGACATATCATTTGTGTTTTTTTTAACACCAGCTAATACATTTAGCAATGAAAATGCATGGACATGATCGAATATTTGTACAAAATATGAAACATTACGTCATGTGTGACTGTGAATACGACAGTTTATCAAGCGCCGTAATTATTAGTTGCATCTAAAAGCATTAAAAGGTTTTTTAAAACCAAATGACAAGAAAACGGGAACCATTTTAAGGAGGCAAGAAAATAATCATCATCATCATCATCATCAGCCTGTAGAAGTCAATTGCTGGGCATACAAAGAAAATATATATTTATTTAAAGTACTTAAACCAGCCCGTTTCTCGTAGAAACATAGAAAATGATAATCGCTTTACAAACAAAAATGTAGGTACATTATAATTAGATGAAAGTTCATAAATATAGTAATAAGGTGTCCATCTTAAAAAACAAACGTGAGAAGGCAGGTTCTGCGAATAAATAAAAAAACATTGTAGATACCTATTTCTTGTTTAAAATTTCCAAGTCATCGATCGTGCCACATTTTTCCGTAATATACCGATAGCAGTGATTTGTACGGCTAATCTTTATATGAATTGTGTAATGAGTTTTTAAGAAACTCCTGATTACCTACTTAATGTCTACATAACTTATGACTAGTTGTGAGTTGTGACTAATGATGGTGATGATTTTTCCTAATTGTTTGCTACTAGGTAGGTATTTCGTTTGTAAATTAACAATTATGACCCCACAAAATTCAAATTCACATAAAACATTGTAATAACATTGCGGTATCCTGATTGGGTTAGGCAGGGGCCTTTCGTCGCTAAGACCATTTTTTGTGCTACTTTTAACTTCCATACTTCGAGGGTAAACTCGTCATTAGCAACATTTTCTCAGGTTTTGTACAGTCGGCGTGAGATTATTGCTATATAAAAGGATTTAGATCACGTCCGTCAGATTCCACTTTCGTCAGAAGCAGTTATAAACATACGGCTTCACATAGTAATACTTAATCTAATTTTATGTATGCTTATACAGATAATTTAAACATTCTACCTACACATAAGTTAACTAACCTACCTAACCCAAAACATATTATAATTATGTTTAAATATTTCATAATTATGAATAATAAAATTGACTTTAAAAAAAACTCAGGTAGGTATATCAAGTTATCAACTTCATGCATCTTTGAAAGTTTTATAACAAAATTTTTTTTTCTTTGATTGACTTTCTGACTCACTCAATGGCTGACTATCACAACGCACCCCACATGGTCCAGCCTGGGGTTACCGTTAATCTCCAATTTCCAAATTTCTTTCAATTGAAACTCATTGTTGACTAAAATTCTTATACCTATGATATCAAGACGGCCTTCTCCAGTACATCTCCTAAAAAACATTGATTTGCGGTTTTTTTGATGATATTTAGTCACTCAGTGACATACGAAAATCGCACCCCTGAATCGTAAGTTCTATTTGGAGGGTACATTCCTTTTGTGGTCTAGGGGTGCAATAAAAAATGAATTTCCGAAAACCCCCTGAAGGGGGTGTTGTCTGGGAAAAACAACACGCAGACGAAGTCACGAGCGTTCCACTAGTAATCTATAAACTGATCGGTTATTGTTTTTTATATAAATATTCAAACAAAATATTTTAAATAATTGACATAACTTGTACCTATACCTTCGGAGCGCTTATAATAGAATACCTACTTGAAAAATAATTTCCATTCAAAGAAATATAATTTGCATTATTAGGAGCATGAATGTTGTCTTGACCATAATACCTACCATGTTGATAGAAATCCTTGTTTAATGATGATATCATCATGTATTTATGGATAGGTACCAAAGAACCACGCGGAAGTCCATCGCCCATAATCATCACACAAATAGAAAAGTAATTTAAAAGCAGAAAAATAAATTTACAAGACGGTAATACTTGGGTAATTTAGTTAGGTATTCGAAAATTAGTGCCTCGACGATCACTGCGCTACAAAGTACCAAACCTCCAAGTTCCAACCTACCAACTAGGTAGGTATATTAATTTAGTCAATTTTAATTGAAAGTAGATCATAATAATATTTTCTTCCGTTTGCTAGTTATTTTTAGAAAGCAGTTAGAAAAATTTGTCATATGTATAGGAAGGTTAAAACCGCAAACAAATATTACAATAAGTCCATTTCACTAGCTTTCATAACAGACCAAATGTTTACTGATCATGCAATTGTCCCGCAACGGGAATTGAACCAGCACCTCTTTCGTCTCAGCCATTTATTATATCATTCTACATCTATTCTCTACCATTACATATTACATGACGCAGGAGGTTGCGGGTTCGATTCCCGCCTCGGAACAAATATTTGTACAATCTGCAGATATTTGTTCAGGGTATTTTCTATGTATAATAAAAAATATCTATGTATGTAATGTTATTGTATTAAGTATATCAGTTATCTAGTACCCATAACACAAGCTCTGCTTAGCTTGGGGCTAGATAATGTTGTGTGAAATGTCCAGTATTTATTTATTTATTTACATTATCATATTTTTTTTATTATAGTGGCTTTTAGTTGTGACTACAAAAGTCACAATAAATTTAACTTTTGTAAAATTAAATATACCTAAGTAACTGAGCAAAGTCATTATTTGAGTGGTCAATTTTACCAAAAGTTTTTTTTAATCTTCTCTTGTTAGTTATGTGGTCAAATCTTGCAATTTCGTTTTTAACCAATTCTATCAAACCGATCGAGCTGAAATACATATCTGTCAAGATCCAATGACAATAAAATATTATGGTGACAGTGAGCTGATCTGATGGTGCATGGACAATGGAACTCCTCGAACATTAAAAGTAGCCTGGTAGTTGATTTTACCGGTTGAAATTTGAGCTCACGTTTAATTTTATAAAAGCTTGTTTTTCAAATATTTTTTTCAACAAAAAACTTAGTTCTATCAGCTGGTGGTGGTGGTGAACGAAAATAAGCCACCTGCCACATAATTTCATTAGAAATGCAAAGTAGAACGCTAAACAATATAATTAATTATTAGAAATAAGTTTATTGTTGAAAAATTTATTTTTCAAAACAAGCTTTTGTTAAATTCGTTATCGGAACCTGAGGCCTTAGACAAAGTAACAGTCTATTAGCGATGACACCAGTAGAAAAGTCCAAAATGAATGGGGTTGACGTTAGCTATCGATATGTCACGTGGTTAGTATTGAATTACGACTGTAGAAATGGAATCGCTTCGAAGCGAATGGCGTTTGGCTAGGCCTGCTGATCAACATGAGCCCAAATACTGCCAGGCTACTATTAATCATCGAGGTGTTCCGTTGTCCACCTTCCGTCTCCATCATCAGATCAGCTCGCTTTCACCATAATATTGTATTGTCATCTGAACTTAACAAATATGAAAAATTTCAGCTCCATCGGTTACAGCTAACTGATTTAAAATTAATTTGCAAGATTCCACCCGGAAAAACACACATACATTGCAAGTTAAATAAAAGCTTGTAATAAAAAAGACAAAAACCGACTTCTTTTAAAAAGCGCTGAATCAATTTAGATAAAATTTATATGGAACCTCTGAAGTTATGACCTACCAGCATAATTAGCGGAGTAATCGCGTAAAAACATACTTACAACAGAAAAAGACACAGTCGAATTGAGAACCTCCTCCTTTTTTGAAGTCGGTTAAAAATAGAGCGCGCCGACTCTTTATTTAAGTACCTACGTGGATATTTTAGTATGATCTGTAGAAAAAAAGCGGAATTTAAAATTTAACTCTTACATGTTTGTTAAGTCGTAAAACTGGTTTTTGAAAGGTTGATGATTATAATGATAGACTGGGAGTCCCCAGTTCAGAAACAACGTAATAACTCCTTTGTCATAAACACATTTTTCGAGACGAGCATAGGTACTAATGACCAAATATTTTGTAACCTAGGTAGACTGTACGTAGACTCCGCGCCAAGTAACTTTGCGGTGGAGACTACGTCGTAAAGCGTCGGATGCGCAAGGGGAGAACGCAATGCATTCTTCACTTTGTAATACATAGTAATTTTTTGGGTACCGTTGTATCGTCCAGTAACACAGAGTACATAATAGCCTACTAATACGCATCACGAGTACTTAAAGTTATCCGAAAATGTGGTAAGTTCAAGTTCATCGCACTCGCATCGCTGACCGAGTGGCAAGATCAGTCTGGGTCGCATTGCGCAAGCTCGCTGGGCTTACATTTTAGTAAAAAGCTCGCCGAGCGATTGCGCAACTCGTTTACCTACCACAAAAATCTTCAAAATCATGTAGAACTTAAGTACAATGAAAGAAAGAAAGAAGGAAGACATTTATTCGTACAAACTGTACACAACAATATAAAATGGACTTTACTATCTGAATTATTAAACGAATTGATTTGAGTTTATTTACTTATGAGTGCCACCAACATACTAGGTACTAATACATGCATGGTATGGTACATGGTACACCATTAAAAGTGATTCACGTGATTTTTATGCATGCTAAGTGCCACTTCACTTAGGTACAGCTAGATGGTAGACTATGTGCTATTAAAAAAAATAACAATAATAATAATAATATATTTATTTAATCGAACAACTCATAAATGTCAAAATTAAAATAAAATTAAATGTCAAAAATTAAAATACTTAAAATTACATTTCTTAAAATTATGAAATAATTTTTAAAAAAACAAAATATTTTGATAAACTTTAAAAGCGATCTAATTTCAGAGACAGGCTAGGAAGTGAAGAATTCGAATTAAACGCGTGGTTTTTTTTCAAACAAAATTCTATATGTTTTATCCTACCCAAAGTCATAACATTGACCCCTCACCAAAGCTTTGCATCTCTCATAGCTATAAAACATTATGTTGTAGGTACCTACATACCTTAGCTATTCTTATTTTTTTAATGTATTTTTTGTTATTTTTAAAATGATAACCCTCGCTGATTTTTAATGAATTTGTACCGCGTGCCTTTGGAGGCGTTATCATAATATGGTAAACTCTGAAACAATAATTTCAAGCTATAGGTACAGTCAGCGACATTAGTAGCCGACTGTACTGCTACGTATTTACGTAAAAACAAGCCAACCAAAATAGCCAAAACATACCTGTATGACTTCATACCAAGTCGAGTTCATTTTAAATATTACCCATTACATCATACATGCATAGTGAATAAAATGGACCCCATTTCTGTGGAACGCACTATTGCAACATTTCTCGGTAAATGCATAGATTAAATGTAAGTTACTACGCCAGTACATGGGACCGGTCCCACTTGTTCTTCCCACCTCAGGCTGGTGCAACGGAAGTGGTATACCCTCCTCACGACTTTTCAATTATGAAATCCAATACAGACAATATTAAAACCATGGTACAATAAATCATCCGTCTTGCAAATGGTTAAAGACAGGCTTGAGCTTATAGACTCTGCAACCGAACAACAGACTCTACCAAGCTATCAGTACGGCTAGCATATCTAAGACGCTAGCGAGACGAGTGCAAATGTTAATTATTTGCCAATGACATCGGGATAGCTTGGGACGTTTACTATCTTCTCGCTAGCGACTACTACTTTCGGCTATCGTTACAAATGTTAGTCAGCCAGTACTAGCCATACGGGTAACAGTTTAGTATACGAATGCCTTTGGAGATAATTGAGGTCTTATAATTATTTTCAATATGTTTGTTGATAACCACAGGCATTTTCGCAGCCACAATTGCAGTTAACGTTCCTTTGCTGGTTAATAACCTAAATTTTGTCTTGTTTCAGATTTTAGCAGTTCTCGCTGTGGCGGCAGCTGATGTTAGCCATCTTGGTTACCATTACAAGGTGCCACAGACATCATACGGTGTCCCTTCTCACCAACTAGGTGGCAGCAGTGGCCATTACTCAGGATTTGGCCACTCCGGACATGGAGTCAACTACAAGGGCTCTGAAGGCCAATACTTGGGGTCTTCCTTCAGCCATGGTGACCACAGCGGACCCAACTACCAAACTGGGGCCAGCACTCTCAACAGCGGTGTATCCACTGGATTCGGAAGCTCAGGCAGTAGCTTTGGAAGCGGCCTCGGTGCAGGTTACGCTAATGGCTACGGCAGTGGCTCCAACATCGGATACAGCAGTGGCTTGAGCAGCGGATATAGCAGCGGTGGAGCCGGATTAAGCAACGGGCAATACTACCAGACCGTTGGAGGACCTAGCACCGTGCAACCCATCTACCTCAGTGGATCCGACCGATACCAAACTACCCAATACCATTCGGGTCAGAAATACCAACAGTTCTACCAAGTGCAGTCTAACGAGCCCACTCAGGTTTACAAGCACTTCTATGTCCACTCCGCTCCCGAAGAGCCCGAGCTACCCAAGCCCCGCACGCCCATCGTCGTCCCCCCTCCTCAGAAGCACTACAAAATCATTTTCGTCAAAACCCCGAATGTAGAGTCGCACTCCTCTCAGATTGTCCCAGTGCAGCCCCAAAACGAGGAGAAGACCATCGTATATGTCCTGGTTAAGAAACCCGAAGAACACCGTGAAGTCATCGTTCCTAAAGTAGAGCAGAAACCCCCGACCAAGCCCGAGGTGTACTTCATCAAGTACAACAACAAGGATGACTCGCAGGCCGTGATCAACAACATTGTCAATGACTACAACAAGCCAGGACAGTCCGTGTCTTACGACGCAGGTGACTCTGTGGCCTCCCCAATCTTTGCTGGGCTTCCCTCCAGCCAGTCGAGTGGTTCTAACTACATTTCCGGCAGCTCTGGCCTCTTAAACGTCCCTAGCTCTAGCTTCTCCAGCGTCCCCAGCTACCCAAGTGGAGGATTCTCAAACGGCTTCTCAAAGTACCCTAGTAGCTCAAATGGCTTTTCCAGTGGTTCCAGTGACACCCTCTTCAACAAATACAGCAGCTCCAACTCTGGTATATCTAGTGGATCAAGCTCTGGTCTATCCAGTGGATTCAGCTCTGGTTTATCCAGTGGTTCCAACTCTGGCCTATCCAATGGATTCAGCACTGTTCTACCCAGTGGTTCCAGCTCTGGTCTCAGTGGATTCAGCTCTGGTCTATCCAGCGGCAACTCCCAATCCGACTCCTTGGTGCAATCTCCCATTATCTCTTCTACAGACAGCTCTCTGTCTTACGGTGTGAGCGGTCTTCAAGAAAACGACTCCGGCAGCGACGCTGGTGCCGAGGCCAGCTCACAGTTCAGCGGAGTATCTGCCTCCTCAATCAGCAGCACCTCATCAGGAGCTGTTCACCATGACCAAAACAATGTTTCTGCCAATCAGGGCCTTCCCCACGAAACTTACGGAGTACCTAAATTCAGGATAGTTTAAATAATTAATATTAGTTTTAAATACTTTTTATAGCAGCAAATGGAGTGGATGTTAATAAAGATTTGATATAAAGTTTTGTGTACTTACTTATCTTGATTCCATTTAGTAGTCCCTAGCTAGAATCCATCTAATTTATTTATCTCATAAAGAAATTCAATTTTATCCAATAAACCAAATTTTAGTATCTGCAGCAAACGGAGGGCTCAAAAGCTTTAACCAAAAAATTCTAATATATAAGTTTTTTGAAAAATGTATTTTTCATAACAAGCTTTTATTAAATTAGTGATCGGAACCGTGAGCAGATCAACATGAGCCCAAAAACTGCCAGGCTACTATTAATCATCGTGGAGTTCCGTTGTCCACCTTCCGTCTCCATCATCACATCAACTCGCCGTCACCATAATATTGTATTGACATCTGAACTTGACAAGTATGAAAAAATTTCAGCTCAATCTAACTAACTAACTAACTAATTTTAATAACTGTTTAAAATGCATTTGCAAGATTCCACCCGGACAAACATACATAGATTGCAAGCTTTTAAAAAATACTAGCTGACCCGCTCGCGACTTCGTCCGCGTGGAAGAAGATAATGCGGCCGTACTGAAACAAACAAACCTCTACAAACCCTGAAAACCCCTACAAACTCCTACTCCCCTAGAAACCCTTACAAACCCTAAAACCCCCTACAACTCCTAAAAACCCCGACAACCCCTAAAACCCCTACAACCTTTAAAAACCCCTACAACTCCTAAACAACCCTACATCCCCTACACACCCCTAAAACCCTAAAACCCCTAAAAACTTACACACTCCTAAAAACCCTTACAACCCCTAAAAACCCTAAAACTCCTAAAAACTCTTATAACCCATACCAACCCCTACAGTCCCTACAACCCCTAAAAACCCCTACACACCCCTAAAAACTTTTACAAACCCCTACAACCCCTACAAACCCCTGCAACCCCTAAAAGCGCCTTAACCCGTAACCCTTTAATTCTAACCAAAGCAATCGTTCGTCCAACGCTAAGAATTATTATTTGCTTCTAACTTCTAACAGCAGAAAAGTAAATTTCTAAAATCTTTTTATATGACTATATAGCTTTTTTTCCGAAATCCGATTTGAATGAAACAAAGCCTATATTCTGCTCCAAATTAAGTTCTGTCCAACTATGAAAATCAGTTCAGTAGTTCTCCGACTGTGTAAACGGTGAAAAGAGGCCCTTTGAGGCTCTGCCTACCCGTTTGGGGAAAAAGGCGTGCGTTTATGGATGTATGTACATGTAGTTCAGTAGTTTCTACTGAACGTACCTATACAGACAAACATAAATGAATTCTAAAACTCACTGATTTGTATTTTATTGCTCTTCTCTAGTCACCCCTTTCTATTTTTTTACTTTTCTTTAATGTACTGAAACCGGGTTCTATCTTTTTGTTATACATTTTATTTTATGTTCATTTCAGTAAAATTTGCTTCCACCTCGCTTCACACTATCACTACATACTACACTACATTCTGTGGTAGACTCATGAATTCGAAATTTAAAACGATCGGTTTCGAATTTCGAATTGTTAGCTATGCAGTTATTTTCCCCCCATGGTAATTTCACTCTAAAAGCCTTTATTGCTATAGACTTCAAAAACATTGGACTTTCTATTTCATAGAACTTTCCAAACCTCCTTTCATCTCCTCAGGGTGATCCTTTCTCAGCAGACAGCAGTAGACGCCTACGGCCTACATTTTATAAGTAGGTAACCTGTTTTTCAGGGTTGTAATCGGTTTAGATATTTTTTTACATCATTTTTATATAAGGTAAAACTTCTATATATATATATATATATATATATATATATATATATATATGTATATATATATATATAGAAGTTTTGGCGCAAATCATAAAAAAAATACTTCCAGGCATTTCCTGTAAATTGTATTTGGCATCACTTCACTCAAACAATGGTATGCCGCCTACGAAAGAGTTGGATTGAGGAATAGTGACGGAGTTTCTCGAGCTCCTACGCACACGCCATGCCAGCTGATAACAATTTAGTTTCGGAACTAAGTCTGCAATCCGAGTTGGCACATTACTGGAATTTTAATAGCAAGTCCATCCGCATAACTCTGTTATCTTGATTGATGGAGCTGGAAGCTTTCAGAATAACGCGTCGGTTAATTTATCCGAAGTAAATATGCGATGGTGATAGTATTTCATTCCGATGTGCATTCTTTATGAATGGGGGGTTCTATTTCGAGGCACCCGCGCATGATGCTGATGGCCCGATATCAAGCATCGCGGGAGCTTTAATAGTTGAGCAGTTATTCGCGGATGCACTCTGCGGACCAGTGCCGTATCCAGAATCTCCACATGCTGGCATGTTTTTAATAACTAGTCTGAATCGCGCACTGAGTAAAGTACCTACTATGGAAGAATTGTTTCCAGCAGGTACTAATTTGTTCTCTAACCGCCAGAAAGTATTACTTACAATTTTTATAGCGTACCTAGCATTTTTTTTGCTGCTGTTTGGTGTTTGCTATTGACCGAGCGAGCGAAGCGAGCTAAGTCATTGCAATAACTGGCAAAATTTGCTTTCGTCTATCCGGATGTATGTATGTAGTACTCGAGTACAGGTCGTATTTTTCAATGAATCTTGAAGAAACTTGATATACTTACAAGTAGTATTGTAGGTTTTCAAAACTATTTTTTTTGTCGTCGGTGTTTTTTTGTTGGAGGGTTTCCAACAAGGGGGAAGTTTGCTGCAGCGCTATTTGCCTTCAAGGGGGGTGTCATAAGAAAGGGCTATCCCTAAAATCCCTATACATTTCAAAACTATTTCAATGTTTATTCTACGATTCTATAGATATAGAGAAGTTATAAAAAAAAAGCGGGGAAAAAGGCGTATGTTTATGTAGGTATGTATAAACACACATATATATTTTTCCCACCACCTGCTCGACAATGTCCAATTACAAATCATGCAACCTCAACGTAAAGTAAAGCATTGTCTCTCTAGGGATATAAAGTTGTATGAAACTCCCTAGGGATTAAAGTGATTTGAATTTGGAAAGTCAAATTCGTGTGGAGACTCGTGGAAAACTCTAAGTAAATAAAATGCCTATATGGCATTGTAAAGAGGTTTGTTCGAAATTAGAACTGGCCACCATAAGCAGAAGTCAAAAAAAAAAGAAAAAGGTGCGTTTACAAAGAATGTGAACAGCGTGTTTGGTGCTGTGATTTTCAGTAAATTTTATTGCAATATTCATGTTGATAAAAAATTACAAACGATATTGATTCTACTCCAAAGTTTATCAAAACAGACGCTTTAGAGATTATTGATAATCTACTACCGCAAAAATCAAAACAAGCCCTGGCTTTTTATTGTCTCGCAGAAGGTGTGAAAAGTAGAGTATGCTCCTCTGGAATAAAGCCTGTCTTCGTCTTGGGCAGCTTGAACCCCTCGCTTCACTCTGGACTCTATATAACTCCCTCGCTACACTCGGGAGTTAACTTTAGAGTCCCTCGTTACGCTCAGGGTTCAATATGCCATAATATATATATAGTGCATAATCTACTATTGTATTCATGCAAATATATCCCAAAAACTGTTAACTTTCGGCCACACATTGGGGGCCTTAAATTAGTTGCATTGGTGCACCCCCACCTCCTCCTGTCGGGAAGACATTGAGTTACCTGTGTATACAGGGTGGATTTTTGAGACGGGAAAGTATGGGCGACAGAATATTTTTTGATCCGTTAACCGTGATAGTTACAGGAAAACGTTCCTAGGATCCGTAACTTTTTGAGATATTCTGAACTGCATTCACAGATTTTGGAAAAAATGTACAGTCAGCAAGAATATAGTAATTTTAAACTTTGATTATGGCAAATCCCCCTTATTGTATGGGGAGGCATCGTCCAGCAGTGGACGTCTACCAGCTGATAAAGAAGAAGTTGATCGTTTGATATCCTGCCATTCAAACTTTTCGAGTATAAGTATTTAGAATAAAAACTGTGATTTGATTTTGGAACCCTACACTTCGTGGACTGTGACACGCACTTAGCCCGTTATTAATGTTTACCAGGATAGCCACATAGCACATGAATGACCCTGGTGTTGCCAATCTCTATAAGTGACTACCACTTTACGTGGTACATCAGAGGCCCAATTCTCTAATTTAAAAACGATTAAATTACAATATAATCTCGTGTCAGGTTGATTAAAGCTGTCAAATAGCTACTACGTACTAATAGTGACAGATGCGACTGACACGAGATTATATTGTAATTTAATCGTTTTTAAAATTAGAGAATTGGGCCTCAGGTGCCTGCCCGTCTGCTGGGTATTCTTCGACTTTGTGTCCCCTAGACTCTGTTGCCTCTGGCACGTGCCTTGGTTGCCTGAATACGGCCCTGCTACCGAGGCATAGAATAAACACTATTGTTATGGCCGAGGCTCGTTCGGAATGATGGCGCCGCGCCGGAGCTCCGCTGCCGCCAGCGTGACCATTCCTTCCTTTCGAACGAACCATCAGCACCCATTACTTAGGTATGCGCCATTATAATAATACATACATTTGATTGCATTCTGTAGCTGATTGATTGTGGCGCCCGTTTGCGCGTGGGTATTAAGTACCTAGTACCCAGTGGGAAAAACCTGGAATAATAATCTGTTCTATATTATTACGTAGTAAGTATGTACTTGTTACGATATCATCATCATCATCATCATCAACCTGTAGAAGTCCGCTGCTGGACATAGGCCTTCCCCTGGAATGCCACGATGAACGGTCTTGAGCCGCCTCCATCCACTGACTTCCTGCGACGGATCATATAGGTACAATATAAATACATATTGTTACATATATTTCGGTAAGTATAGGAAATAAAAAATTTAGGGCCTTATTCATAATCATTTTATATACCTATTTTAGTTACAATAGCTTTTGTCTTCTTCTCTCTGATGTAAAATGTCATATGTCAAAACAAGACAAAGCGTTTTTTTACTAAAATAGGTTTAAAAAATGATTATGAATAAGGGGGTTAGTTTTTAGGTGTTATTTCGGCAAAATATATATATAATTCCAGTAAAGAATTAATAATACAACTAATAAGTACATATTAAATACATTTAAAAAACCGACTTCCGCCATTGTATTCGACTATGTATAGGTACCTAAATATCTGGATGATACTTTGATGGTGAAAAAACCAGTGTAGCGAAAGGATTCAATCAAGGCCATACATAAAATACGACTCAAGTAGCGCAATTTGAACTCGAATAATTTATAGCCAAAGTGCATTTCATGACAATTCCAATAAGCCTAAGCACGGCCATATGATACCTAGGTATAGGTAGGTACATTGTTTTATGACGGAGTCCTGGTGGTGCCTGCCTGTTTTATCTTCAGATCATTCAGATTATTACCATTCAAATAGTTGTCACACCACCTGCTCGACAATGTCCAATGACATAATCATGCAATGCAACCTCAACGTAAAGCAAAGCATTATCTCTTTAGGGATATAAAGTTGTACCGAAACTCCCTAGGGAATAAAGTGATTTGAATTTGAAACGTCATATTCGTGTGAAAACTCGTGGCAAACTTTAAGTAAAAAAACGGTTGTCTGTAAAGTCGGTTTACTGACGATAGTTCAACGTGTCAACGTCGTTATTGTGCTTCTTTATCGCTCGTTCCGCGCTCTCGCGCATGCGGCGTTAGCACATGCGCATATATATATATATATATATATATATATATATATTTATATCGCATGCGCTTAGCGCATGCGGCGCTAGCGCATGCGCTTCGCGCATGCGCATATATATATATATATATATATATATATATATATATATAGCATATATAGCGCATGCGTTTTGCGAGGTGACGCATGACGAGGTAACGACGCATTAATCATATTTTTTCGAGCGTGCAGCCGGCTCCATCGATTTATAAGACGTTAACACGTCAAAAAATGCTCCTATAGCATTGTAAAGAGGTTTGCTCAAAAATCGAACTGGCCAGGGCAGACAGAACTCGAAAAAAAAAAGGTGCGTTAACAAAGAATGTGAAACAAATGACTGTGTTTGGTGCTGTGATTTTCAGTGAATTTTATTGCAATATTCATGTTGATAAAAAATGTCGAGCGATAGAGATTCTACTCCAGAGTGTATCAAAACAGACGCTTTAGAGATAATTAATAATCTACTACCGCAAAAATCAAAACAAGCCCCGGCATTTTATTGTCTCGCAGAAGGTGTGAAAAGTAGAGTATGCTCCTCTGGAATAAAGCCTGTCTTCGTCTTGAGCAGCTTGACCCCTCACTTCACTCAGGACTCTATAATGACTCTAGAGTCCCTCGTTACGCTCAGTTCAATATGCCGCCCGCGAAGTAAAACACTGCTTTATTCTCTTAATGCATAATCTACTATAATAGCCAGAGTGCATCTCATGACAATTCCAATAAGCCCAACCCAAACACGACTAGGATAGGTACCTACCTACATTGTTTTATGACCGAGTTCTAGTGCTTTCCTTCCGGCTTCCTAATAAGTACTTATTATTATTTAAGAGATATTACCATTAAAATAGGTAGTTTATAGCCAGAGTGCATCTCATGACAAATTCCAATAAGCCCAAATACGGCTAGGATAGGTATATTGTTTTATGACTGAGTTCTGGTGAATTCTGTTATTTTCGGATCGTTTTTTTAGTACCTGCCTATCAGTATCTATAGTAGTTTTTACCTAAATTCACCACAAAGACGACATTTTTTGGATTTTTTACTTTACCGCACATGTATGTCAGTCATCGGAAGGGATGTGCGCGTGCGCTGCGTATATTTACCCCCGGTATATACTATACCTACCTATTATGTACTATGTAATCTTTGGTAGGTAAGTAGGTTACTGTCGCCGATTTTATTTTATTAGGGTAGGTACCTATTCTTTATTTATGACCTGTGAGGAAATTTTTCCTCAATTTTACCAGTGTCAAGTATGTTGTAAAATTTGGTCAAGTCGTTAAAGTCTCAGTCAAGTCATGTTCTAGTAAAGCGATAGCAGTTTTACTAAAATGATCGTGGACAATTTCCACCCATTTGAAAACACACGCAATAGGTATAGGTAACAGTACTATTTTTAAAAGTTCCTAATACGTATAAAAATAGTACCTATTGCGTGTGATGTATTTGTGTACGTGTAGCTTGTATTTCTTCTTCCATGGTGTAGCTTGCGTATGACAAGTGAAATTGTTTGACATTGGCTTCACCTCATAATAATGACTTTAGAGCTCAGAATAAAGAGTAACATATTCTAAGCTTTAGAGGCTCTTAGAATAAGGACTGAAGCACTCAGTCCTTATTCTAAGTAGAGGCTTCACCTTAGATTAGTATATTTTCTCTATAGACCATTGATCTGAGTCTTAGAGCATTTTTCATTCTCTCTCTCGCTCTAAGCTCTAAGTCTGCTTGCGGTAAATGCAAGAAGCTTTATAAGCTTCTTGGGTAAATGCTATGCTCCTTTCTCATTCTACCTAGTCTGTGTGTCACACATGTCATAGACTAAGGAGAGTACTACGTATGTGACATCCTTGGACCTATTACCTCTATTACCCCATGATCACATCCTTAGACTATGGACACAGATTTATAAGTATAGTACTAAAGACTATGGACTAAAGCCTTAGAGCCATGGAAGATTGACATTCATTCTTCCGTGCTTAGAGCACATCGCATCACACTACTGTGGGCTAGAGGAAGAAGAAGATACCGAAGATACGAGTATCATGCATGGAAGTAATAAGTACCGTAGTACTTATTACTTCCATGGTATCATGTTAACGTATTCTTAGTACTACTGTTTATCTGTGGAATACGTACTATCTATACGTATACGTCTTCGTATACGTAGTATTTATTTTCTCTATGGTGTCTGTCTTCTGTTTTCGTTTTTTACGTTCCGAGTAATAAGATGAATTCGCTAAAGATCAAGTGACCGGCTAACTAAATTGAATGCTTAGAATACTGTTTCTCGTTTCTGTGCTACTTTTTTGGTCAGGTTTTGTAAAAGAACCATTCTCAGTACCTACACTGGAAAACATAGTTTTGTTGAAGGACGACCACTTATTTAATTTGCAAATTGGAGGCCTATTAGGCCAACGCTCAATCTAATTTCCGGGACGATGGCTGCAGCAGGTGGTACTCAGAATTTCAAAGTTGTATTGCTTGGAGAAGGATGTGTGGGGAAGACGTCCCTTCTCTTGCGATACATCGAAGACAAGTTTAACGATAAGCATCTTACGACGTTACAGGTGATGAATGACGCATTTAAATATATCACTCGATACCATTTCATTGTCTGAACATTGTGTAATAGTTTGGATATCAAAATCTCTTATCAAATTCTTTGTTTCAGGCTACATTTCTGAACAAAAGGTTGAACATTAATGGGAAACGTGTCAATCTGTCTATCTGGGACACGGCTGGCCAGGAGAAGTTCCATGCACTTGGACCCATCTACTATAGGAATTCAAATGGAGCTATTCTTGTCTATGACATTACTGATGAAGATTCATTTGGGAAGGTAACTATTGTCTTCTGGGGCTGTTGCAAAATGAAGTATAGTTAAAAGTAAATAAAGTCTTGCTCTATGGATCGTAACCGAGCTGAATTTGTTGTTTACAATGCACAAAAACAAGTTAATTCTAAAGATTGCCTCGCTAATCCACTCACTTCAACTTGTCCAAGATCGGCTCGTCTTTTATATACAGGACTTGGAATAGAATCTTCAAATTTTTTTTATGCAAAGTACTTATTGCAATCTCACAAAGTTTCAGATCTATGAAATAATTTGAATATGTATATGTAAAAAGTCTTGAAACCGCAAGAAAACTTCTTACACAGGCCATAGTATAGACAGGACCTCGGTAGGTTGTTAGGTTTTTTTTAAACTATTTTATAGTATTTGTACACAAGAAAAGTTCTAATAATAGGCCCTCAGTAAGTTATCTCCTCCCCCTCCGTCGCCCCTCCCCACCCTCAAATATACATATTATGTACCCTTTATGTACCCTTGTATAAAAGTCCTTCCCCAAGATCCAGTGGCAGAATTGTATTTGTGTTATTGTATGCCAGTTACATAAATTTTACACCTTAACATAACACCCAACAGTCACATACATAGTCAATCCCACACTTGGATTCCCTGTGTCGTGGGGATCAAGAAACTACACGTACTATGGTATCACAACTTGCAGACCTAGGACAATTATTGGCTGATCATGCATTTGCCCGCAGCGGGAATCGAACTTACACCTCTTGCATCTCAGCCTGCCGTCTCACAGCCCCTGTGTTTGTCTTGAGTGGAAGATTTTATGATGAAATCTAGACGATTAAAATTATTTATAATATTTAATGCAGTAAGTGTTCAATTATTTAAAAGCTGTTTAACATTCTCAGGTTAAGAACTGGGTGAAAGAGTTGAAGAAAATGCTGGGATCAGATATTGTTCTAATCATCGCTGGAAATAAAATTGATTTGGAGCATGAAAGAATTGTGTCTCTTGAGGAAGCTGAAGGGTAAATTTACATTTTATTATGTACACTCGCACACACACACACACTCACACACTCGCCTCTGGCTACGTGATTGTGTCTACGCTCACAAGCTACTGGGGACATAGTAGCCCATGTGTACGTCCAAGTTTTAATCTATCATGCAACCAAGTTTCATTGAAATCTGTTCAGCAGTAACTTTGTAATGATGTTAAAATAAAACGGACCAGTGCAAGACTTCGTAATCGTGAGGGTTCCGATCTTAAGGTAAATTATTTCGAAATCGTCTTTTTGAATTTCAGCCACTTTTCCCTAAAAACTTCACCATTCCATTTAAGGTGTAAAAAAGTTGAAATTCCTCAATTTTAAACTTTTTCCTTTACCTTAAAGACTCCTAGCAGTCCCAATTTCAGAATTGTGAGGTTACTGGACGTACCCTAGGGCCTAGAGGATTTTCATTTTTGCGATTTCCATACAAAAAAATAACCATGTCTTAGTAGTTAGAAGTTTGTTTTTTCTTCTGTACTATATTTTTATATTTGGTATAAATTTTATGTGGATATCTTTAGCCATTCCTGAGAAAAAGGATCTCGACTGTTTTGGTAATTACATCTAAATTAGTTTGTGATGTGACTTACGATGATTTACGATGTAAATTTACGGTTTTTGGTTTTTTAACCTTTACTTGTGCTATAAAACCTTGCTTCTTCATTTCACGATTCTAGGTTTTGACAGACAGACAGACGGACCACGAAGTGAACCTACAAGAGTCCCGTTTTTTTATGTTAGACAAAAAAAAATCATAACTTTTGAACCGTAAATATTGCAGTGACATTCTCAGGATTAAAAAGTTTGGAAATTACCTTGCCCACGTCCCTACACAATTTGATCCATACTTCCAGTGACATCCTGTATAAAGCTTATTGTAGTTCGAATTCCAACTTATTAATATAAGAATTTAAATAAAACTAATTTTCCCCCATTTTACTTGAATCTGATGTCTTCCTTGTGAAATAAAATCAAACGGAGTTTTACTGTAACTACTGCTGCCGGCAGAAGTAATAATTAAGTTATTTTTGACCCATTTCAGTTATGCTACATTGGTTGGCGCCAAACATTTCTACACATCAGCCAAAATGAACCAGGGTGTCGAGGATCTCTTCCTAGAGCTCACGAGGGAAATGTCAGAGAGATGCGAAAGAAACGTACAAACCAACGTCACCCGAACATCCCAGGTCTTAGTTGTTGACGATGAAGTACCAGCACAGTCGTCATGTTGTTTCGCGAGCAGGATAAATTGAAAAGTGGAGTTTAATGTGATTATTGGCAAATCAATGATGACTAATAATTAGGCCTTTGTTTATTTGCGGAGTAATATGACCCCTCCGTTCCAGAACTAAACTCAATCGATATTCAAGTATATATTTTTTGATATATTAAACTATGACAAAATGACAATATGCCCAATACAGAGGGACGTCAGTGCAGGTCTTAACACCCCCACTATGACAAAAAATATGTGCTTCAGTCTCGCTGGGTAGCAGTAGTTCTGGAATACGTAGGTAGGTGAAAAGAACTAGACCCGCATACAAACTTTAGCCGAAAAATATGCCATTAGGTTTTATAAATAATGATTTAAGCTGATTTTTAGCAGCGTATGTTAAATCTGTAAATAGCCAAATAACTATCCTTAAAAATTGAGGCAAAACATAACTTATGCAAGTTTTAATTATTTGCGCAAGTGGTCCTTAAATAGTTTTGTATTCATGATTTGCTTCACTTTTCAGTCATACTTTAAAAGATAAGATATTTTTGTCGTCTAAAGTGGGATTACGAACTAATATTTTCCAGATTTACTTAGTAAACCTCTGCTGTTAAAACATTAGTTTTTAAAATAGGCTTACCTTCTTATCTTGAAGTCAAACTCCTGGCATGAGTTTATGCTTAGGAAATGTGCTGGTTTTTGTTTTATAATACCCAACAGTCATACATAGTCTTTATCCCACACTAGGATTACCCGTAGCGTAGGCTTCAAGGAACTACGAATATCATGTTTTAGTATCCACTCTCTTGTTTAAATTCTTATCATCATCAGCAGCCTTTTGACGTCCACTGCTGGAAGAGGCCTCCCCCTTAGAATACAATGGGGGGGGGGGGGGTTGCCATAATCACCACGCTTGCGAGTGCTCGCTGATGAGATGGATACGCTGTCCATCCCCTGGTCTAATGCTCGTCTCGCTCGTAGCTGCTCGTCTATATATAAATAAAAAATAAATAATCCCTAGTTGCCTATTACGACATCCACGGGAGGAGATAGAGGGGTCGACTGTCAGTTCGGATACACCAAGACACAATTAATTATTAATTTCTTGTACATCTTGATTTTTTGTAAACTAAACCGCGATTCCTTGCCTAAAAAGTTCCAACGAGACCATATTAATAAGACTATACGCCGACCGTCTATCTGTATGTATTCTGTCACAAGGTATGAGGTAGCCACTTGATTTTTTCATGGCATGAAACTACATTCGAAAATCAAATCCGAAAAAAAGAGTTCTTTAACCATGTATTAAAACCTTATTTATTGTAATTTAAGCTGCGGTAATTAAACTGGCATTTCTTTTTTTATTTTACTGGGTTAAATTGAAAATTTTTAGTCAATGTTAAAATTGTCGACCTCTGTGGCGCGGCAGGCGAGTAGCCGGCTGAGATCCGAGATGTCGCGGGTTCGATTCCCGCTGCGGGACAAATATTTGTATGATCTGCAAATATTTGTTCCGGGTCTGGTTGTTATGGTACCATGATACTCGTTGTTCCTGATACCCACGACACAGGGGATCCTAGTGTTTGATCAAGACTACGTATGTGACTGTTGAGTGTTATGTTATGTTAAAGTCAAATTGTTTTTTTTTATTGTATAAATCTTTTTGTTAAAGTAAGAAATCACTTTGTATCGTTATATTATATTCGACGAAGAACTCCCTTTCGTTTGGGTACATTCAAGCTCATTTTGATTTATGTCTGAAAAATGTATTCAATTTTGTAGGTAGGTATGTTTTACGACATTTCTTTAGTTTTAGGATCACCGTTGAAAATACAATAATGACACGATGCAGCTAGCACAAGTCATTATTGAATTTCGTTTTCGCTGCGTAAGTAGGTAGAGTGCGTCTAATTTAAACCATGGTCTAAAAAAGAATGCCCCCACTCCATTACCTCAAAATAAAATATTCGATATTCCGTAGTTTTATTAGAGACGCACCCTACCTATCTTAAAATGAGAACAATCAAATGTTACGCTTTATTAAATAAAATGTTATATAAATACTAATAATACACATATTATTTTGATACCTACTTCTATGACCTACTTTTTCGAGATAGTCGTTAGGTAAGTAAGAGTTATCAGTAGTAATCTTACCTATCCTATGATTAAACAGGTACATAACCTAACTTTTCAGTAGGTAGGTAGTAAGTTGGTTCTTCCGTAGTTTCTACAGATCTAGCAAAACGTGGCAAAACCAAAACAATGCCGTCCCTCATACTTATTAGATAATCGCAAATTATTTTCAGATTTCCAAAATTTATGAGGCAATAACAGGTTATTAGATTATGCACGGTAATTACTGGCGCCAATGACGCGACATCGGTAGCTTATAATACAAGGTCAAAAAAGTATCTCTTCCTGTTTATTAAAATAGTAAAGGTCAAACAAACTATGCTATCTAGATCTAGCTTACGTCTCGTATACTTAATATCCAAGTGAGTAGGTATTACCTACATTGCTTTAAATAATTTTTAGATGTGGACCTAATGTATCTAAATACCTCCATTGCTTTAAATATTTTTTAAATGAGTACCAAGTCTAATTACCTACATTGCTCTGAATAGGACTAGACTAATTTGTAAGACCTATTTCACTAAGTTCAACCAGTTGAACTTTTTAATATTTTTCTTGACACTGGTTCTTGGTTCTCTGCTTTAGGTCAGTAATCAGCTTAGGGCTGTCCTTGAAAAGGGCCTTGTGACCGATGCTGAAAGAACGAGTGTGGTGAAAGTATTTAGTACCTCGTGCGCAGCTCTTTTGTAATACCTATCTAGAAGTAATTTATACGAAACTAAAAAAACCCCTTTAGGATGGAAACGGCTCCTCCGCTCTATATGTAGCTACGTTTGTACCTGTTTTTAGTTTTTAATTTTAGTTTATATCTATTCTTTCAGTTTTATTTTGTCAATGCATGCGTACCTACCACAGACTACCACTGTATAAAATATCTGCCTATAAAATGTGGATTCGATTATATTTAATTGCATACAAACTAGCATAAGATAAATGTGAATCCTAGATTAATAAAATAAATAAATATATGCCTGGTCATCTGACCCTGGAGTCTGCGGAGTGCAGACGTAAGGTATTTCGTGCTTATTGGAAGTTTACATAAAACAGGTTTTAGTAACAAAGTTTTTTATTGTAACTACTAAAAATAATAGCTATGCTAAAAACTAACGGTAGACAACAGGTTCATTGATGTTAAATTAAGACTAAGCCAAGCAAAATATGGCTTTCATAATAAGGATCTCTCTGCACACCTAATATTGATGAACACAATATACAGTTATGTAGATAATTATTCAAAAAATCAATACAAACTCACTTCTTTATCACCCTATAAATCTTAACCAATTGGAAACCCAAAACAACTACACGTGTAAATAAATGCACAATTTTCTTGTCCAGTATTCAATGAGCCTAGCTCAATATTCAATTTTTGCATACAAATATCTAATAATAATAATAATGTTGTTTTAATATCTGGATTTTCCGAGCAATTATGTTTTTTTTTAAATAAAATAGATACAGGCAGTTTTTCGAAAAGGATGTCTCATCTAAATACAGAGAGATCTCTCATCTATGTTTAATGAAACATGATAAGTGTCTTCATTCAGTAGGTAAATGCTCGGGCTTGATATTTAAGTTATAATAATTATTTATTTAGATAAATATACCACTCAAAATAACATGAAAATAATAAGAAAAATTCTAGGGAATAAAATATAAACTGTTAGGTACAAAGTGTAAAATAAACAACCACTGATCTGCCCCCAATTGAACACCAATATAAAATACATACTATATTTTACTAGTGTACATTTTAAATGAAGTATTCACAGTTAAAAATAAGCATTGCGTTTTCGTACTCGGCTATGTACATGGACGCACCCTCAAATTGTTAGCATTATTCAAACACAAGAACTAAGAAATATTTGCTTTAAAAAAAACGTTTGCTGTCTAAATTTATATAAGTAGTTGATTTTTAGATCAGTATTTTTTTCTTTGTTTGATATTTTAAACATACACAAACACACGCCTTTTTCAACCGAGGGGTAGGCAGAGCCTCAAAGGATACGTTTTCACCGTGGGTACATAGTTTATCTATTTAAACAAAGCTTTACCAGATGATTACCAATTCAATTATTGTGATCAAACAATTTCATCGTTTTAAGAGCAGCTTCTTTATGGTTATGAGACTTTTAAACCAAGAACGGATCTTTTCGTTTTAGCTTATCACAAAACGAAATGGGTAATTGACAACCAGAAATAACTATAGCTGGGTTAAAACTTGGATAAAATACTGATCAAATCAATATAATTAAACCAACTTACAATAAAATTGCGTGTATTTACAATTAGTTATGTCCAAAACGAAAATATGTTTATAGTTACTTCTATTTTGAGGTAATTGTTTGTGCCTTCTGGTGAAAAGCCAGTTTCTGCGACGTCGCCGTTCTAGGCCAACTTTTTGTCCTTAACATATTTAATTTTATTCCATAGAATGAGCTGACGAAGTATTTCCATGTCTGAATCAGTGAATGCAAGAAACTTTTTGGGTTTAGACACTTTTAAATCATACAAGAATTTCTGGTTTGTATCACAGTCGACTTTGTATGTGTTAGTATCGGAACTTGGTAAGATTGGTTCTATCTGGTTCAGTACTTGGATGTCAGCTGAAAGACAGGGTCACTTCTCCGTTTCGATTTCTTTCGCTGACACCTTGGATGCTGTTTTTGATTTGATGGGTTCGTCTTTGGTTTCATAGAGCTCTGTGACGGTGGCTTTTGAGGTGCCTTCTGTGCTGTCCATGGGCGGCAAATCCAGGAGATATGGCATCATGCTGCGGGACTTTTCCTCTTCAGACAGCCATTCCATCTGTAACGATAATGATGAAATTAGTGAAAGGAATATGTTTGCGAGTCGATTAAACATTGTAAAAGATTCGTTAAGTGCATCTCAATAATAAAAAAGTTAGGGGCATGTTATGCTGTCGTAAGTGTGACAATATGGTTTACCAAAACAAGCCACAAGATTAGATTTTCATACAAATTAGAATTAACGCGAACGTGTTAAACAAGTGTCTGTTTCTTAAATACCCAATTTCTCATTATAACTTCTCAAAGTGAAAACTACATAGTACAAAGTACTTCTCAGAATATTTATATCTCAAAAGGATTAAATCACAGAATTACTACTTTAACTGTGATATACAGTTGGACCTTTAAAATCAAAAATAATTTACAACCTAGGCAGAACCAGTTTGTGCCGACAGTAAAATTAGTTTTAAGGTAGTGATCTGCGTTTTATTTTTTCTTCTTGATTCATATACCCAATTGTATCACTGTTGGTTTCTCTAAATAAAATAAATAAGCCAGCAGGGCTAAGTAGAGTATGGTTTAAAACTAGCATAGCTCATGCAGTAAGTCCGATTTTTTGAGGCCTTTGAATGTAAATAGTAGAGTACAGACCTTCTGGCGATGATCGCGCACGGCGTCGTCGCAGATGTCGATGCACATCTGCTCGGTTAGCCGGCCGTCGTCAGAGGCGTACGCGGCTGCCTGCCACGCCACACCGAGCTTGGACAGCGCGCGGCCGGACATGCCGCCTGTGCGGCCCGCCAGCTTGCTGCACAGCGCGCCGTAATCGAACTGATCCACGCTAAGACGCCTGCAATAATACAAAAACAATACGATCATATATCTTCTTTTTTTTTTATTTACCCTGTGTGGGCTGCTGTCCAGAGCCAAAACTAGTATTTTGCAAAAAAAAATACACAGACGTGTGTATAATGTGGGTTATTTTTAAGCTTTATGTTCATTCACGAGTCGGACGACGATGCAGTGTAAGACGGTCCTCCAATCGATGGACCGGCAACGTTGTAAGAGCTGCAGAAAGTCTGTGGATGGAGGTGTCTCAAGACCGTTCCTCGTGGAATTCTATGGGAGAGGATAATTTCTAGACAGTGGACGTCATAATAATAATAATAGAATTGAAGTTATCGAGGCTTGGTATCATTTTAGAAAAATTACGACTATACAACACGTACTTTACTATTCTGCTGACGTTTCGTTGACCATTTTGATGTCCTTTCTCATGGGCACCGACCGCGACCACGCTCAAAGGTCGTGAGACGGGAACCCACAACGAACGTCAGCAGTAGAATAGTAAAGTACGTGGTGTCGTAATTTTTCTAAAATGATAATAATATAACACATACCTTTTTCCTTCCGAGGCAGGTTGTAGTACGAAAGTATCAAAGTACAGGCGGATCAATCGTTCTCTCTCATCAACTCCCGGCAATCCAAACTCTATCATCTTGTCCAGACGGTCGTTTATCGCGGAATCAAACTGCTGCGGCGTGTTTGAGGCTAGCACCAACATGATACGGTTACTTTGGTCGGAGGTTCGGTATAGGAATGCATTGAGGGCCGCTCTAAGGTCCTCGCTGATCTTCTCTGAAGAACGCTTGCGAAGGAAAGCGTCAGCTTCGTCGATGAAGAGTAGGACTCCTAGAATGACAATATCAATGTTAGATAGCAAGCAAATCAACTACTACAAAATAAAATAAAAAATAAAGTTTTTCGTCAACTCGTCCACTTCTGGATGATGGCTCCCCATAAAAAAGGCGGGATTTGCCATAACCACCACGCTTGGCGTGGAGGATAGGTGATTGATCTAATTACCTGTGCTAAATATTATAAATTCAGAATCTATACCCTGATTTTTATTTTCAGACAATTTTTGTAAACTAAGAAATGTCAAAATATGCCACTGTGTGAATAAATGTCATGGTTGTGTATCATACGTGTACATGTGTGTTACACATATGATTCATATACATGACATTTATTCACACACTGGCATATTTTGACATTTCTTTGTTTACAAAAATTGACTGAAATTAAAAATCAGGGTATAGTAGATATTCTGCGTATTGAACATTTTGAAACTGCAAATAAAACAAAAAACCACATTTTTCGTATTGAACGTTTTGTGTATTAAACATTCTGCATGTAGACGGATAATAAACCTGCGTTGGACCCAATGTCAGTGGTAACATGTCTGGTGATGAGTAATAAATGAAGATCCTAGTGGACGACCTACGTGGCGCGGCGGGTGAATAGCCAGCTGAGAAGCAAGAGGTTGCGGGTTCGGTTACCGTTGCGGAATAAACGTTTACATAAATATTTGTTCAGGGTCTGTGCGTTGTGTTACCATGGTACTCGTAGTTCCTGATACCACGGCGCAGGGAATCAAGGACTGTATGTGACTGTTGACAATCTTCGTCTTTTCGTAACATAAACATGACTAAGTGAAAAAGTGACAATCTGTCACGAACGAAGATTGCCGTGGCGCATTTCTTTCGTAACGTGATCTTAGATCATAACGTGTGATGGTCCTGAAACTACGTCACAACAGACATTTAACAATAAGACAAATAGGATGACTACAAATCTTGAGGGAATATTTTGGCCATTCTACACTCGAGAGCAATGAATCCGGGTCACTAAAGAATGTTAAAAATCTCGGAAACTAAAAATGATAGATTAATGCAATAAATTGTATTTAATAGACAATGTAATACTCCTTAAATGAAGGTAAAAAAAATATGAGTCACCATACATTTTATTAACACAAAATTACATAAAGAAAAAAACTGCTGATCTCTCCTTAAAACAAAAATAGGAAACATGAAATTTTTGAACTTTATTAGGATTTTCTTGAATTTTAATACTTCGTATTGCCTCCTCGTGCTTCCATTACTGCGTTTACGCAGAAAAAAACAACAAAAAAACAGAAATCAAACAATGATAAATGACAGATTACAAACAAAAGCAAAACCAAATGCTGTAATTTCGTAGTCCCATCTTCGAAAGTGGCCCTTTTTCAAATTTGATTTTTTTATGATATAACTTTACAATAACTAAGAAGTTTTAATACCTTCATTTAAGGAGTATTACATTGTCTATTAAATACAATTTATTGCATTAACCTAGCATTTTTAGTTTCCGAGATTTTTAGGATTCTTTAAGTGACCCGGATTCATTGCTCTCGAGTGTAATTGAAAATGGGGGAGATAAGATTTGCACTGACTTCCCGCATCGGGGTGTATTGTGAATTGTCCCCCTGCTAACCCTCCCAGCCAGCCCAACTCCTTCAAATAACGTAGAAGGACTCTGGGTTGATGGCAGCTCTGTTCCAGTGTTCGAATGAGTAATGGATGAAGTTAAACAGGACTCTATCAGCTCCCGGAGTCCGGTTTTTTTCCTGGCTTCATTTGTGGCTGTGCAGTACAATATAACATGAGATCACAGTGTCCCGTGATGATGCCCACCATCATCCGTAGGGATTCGCGTTTCATCTTCAACAATGTGTTTGTTATCCTGTTGTTTCTAACTGGAAGCATTTCCTTTGTTTGCTTACAGTCCAGTCTACGTTCTCATATTTTTTGGTGTTCCCTTTCTTAGTTTAGTTTCAGCCTGTTTGCTGAAATGCGAGCTTTGTTTTCTTATGCCATGAAAAACATACCCTTTCTGCTAGTATGGGCCCAGTCAAATACTTTGTGAATAGCTGCCACCGCGTCCTTGCCCATGGGCGCGACGTCTCCGCCAGTGAGGATAGCGTAGTCCATACCGGAATGTTTAGCCAGTTTCTGAAAAGTTAAAAACTTTAATTTCTAATAAAAAATATATTTGTACTTGACACTGACTACCCCCTTGTTGGAACTCCTTGCGTATTTAATAGAGATAAGGTTTAAGGAGCGAGCCTTATAATATTATTATCTCAATATCATAAATGTTATGTTCTTATAAAATAAACTTAGCAGGCAACACAGGTGCAACCTAGCATGGCTGATAAAGCACTTGTTAAGTATAAATATAGTTCACTCACGCCAAATTAACTTCTTTTTTTTGCAACATCATCATCAGTACATTATTGTTGCAGTTCCACCTACTTCCTGCTAACTTTAAAATGTCTTTAGAGATAATTCTAACAATGTTTCTACACTGCATCGTCCAGTTCATGGGCCCTCAAGAACGTACTCTCGTTATTAGTGAAAATACTGGGTAACCCTTACACGGTACTAACGTATTACTAGTAAGTATAAGGTGTTCTGTATAAGTTGGTGAAAATTTCTTACCTTTGAGAAGAGCGTTTTACCAGTACCGGGGGGCCCGTACATGAGTAGATTTCTGTAGAATCCCTTGTTTAGTCGTGTATTTTTCGTAGCGATGGCAATATCCCTAAGCCTAGTCTCAAGCGTGGGTGCCAGTACCACACCACTCAACGCGTCTGACGGTTTCCTGAATGTTGCGAAGGCCTTTGACACTGTCAGTATGGGATGCTTGACAGCTTCCAGTATGGAAAATCTTGATGTTTCGTTAACAAGAGTTGGCTTGCCTGTAAGTTAATAATAGTTGTGTGATCTTAGTTGTGAAGTTATTGTTGTCTCAATTGACTATTTAGTTCTTAAAGAACCCATCTCACAAAACTAATTTTCTTTTCTTCTACTAGCATATTCCGATGGTCCGAGTGAGTGTTCGCTGCTCGGCCTCAGTTCACAATCGTGTGAAGTCACAAGAATAATTTTTTATCATCACCCTCTGGCAAATCGCCATGGCCAGTCGACTTTATGGAACAATTTATTTAGACTGTGGTATGTAGGCACTAGTATGTATTCGTTAGGAAATACAAGACTCCATGACAATGGTTAATAAACTTGTTGAGAAGCTGTTATGCCCGTGTGTCTGATAAATCAGATAGAAAAAGTATTCTCACCAATACGGGCTTCTATGAATCTCGCAGTGACAGATGTGGCGCCCTTTGCAGAGTAAACACCAAGCGCGAGAAGCGACAAGCCACCAGCAGCCGCCAGGGTCTTGTCCCAGTCGGTGACGAGAGCGTTGAGACCAGTGCCAACCACGCTGCCTGCTGTCCTGAAGAAAGATTGAGGGTGTCAGTTAAAGATGCACTTCCAAATTATGGATAGTGGTCCATCCATCGCCATATTTAATTTAATTAAAGTCAACGTGGATAGATCTCTTATTGCCAGCTGACTTGAAGTGGCACACACAAGCCATAGATGTAACAGTGATGGTCAGTTGGCAATGTAAAATAAGACCTAAACGCGTTGGTTTTACATCCAATATGGGGATGGATCAACCACTATCCCACAATAACTGTTGTCGGCTAACGGAATGTTTGGAAGTGCAACTTTATATTAGTTAGGTTGAAACACAGAGGGAGAGTATCCAAGTAACTAATCGAGATTTCAATGCATGCAGTATCACTCATGAGGATGGCACAATGGATGTAGTAGCTTTTTTTCTGACTCTCTCTTTGTATGAAAGGAACTAATACAGGCTTGGCCTAGGTTAGGTGTTACAGATTTGCATATGCGTAACAGTAACTATGTACCTACCTTAATATAACTATTAATGGTTAAGTTTATTTAATAGAATAATAATAATAAATCAATTATTATGAATTATCACATGTGTGGTAAGTTATATCCAACTTACTTTATGCCCTCGAGAATAGTTGTCCTGTTCTCCGTTGCCTTCAGTCGGATCTGTTCGAGCGTGATGTCTCGGTTCTCGCGGTCTGCCTTCGCCCGGGCTCGAGCCTCTGCCTCAATCGCCTTGAGTTTGTTCTTTTCGCGCAGCTCCATTTCGTGCTCGATCGTGGCACGGCGCAAAGCTTCTTGCTTAGCCACACTTTCTTCTTGTCTGTACATGGAAACATGTTTACAATGTAAGAGTAGTTTATTATACACTAGTGTCCGCCTGCTACTACATTCGTGTTATACCGGGATAAAAGAGCCTTGTACATACAGATCATAATCAATCTGATTACCGAATTTTATAGTAATTGGTTCAGCGGTTACTGCGTTATTTTATCGCATTTAAAATATCAATATGATTATTGCTCGTCGGATGCAGCTATCTTGTAGCTGTATTCTTACTTCTTCAAGATTTCCTCTTGTGATCTCTGCTGCTGCACCAGTTGCTCCTCATATCTTTTCTTAGCAAGCTGGTCCTGATACTGAGCCCTCATCTGATGCTGCTTTGTTTCCTCCTTAGAACACAAACCAAAATTGTATATCACTCAATTAAATGGCAATAATTTACCTAGTTTATAAGATGACTCTTACGATCAATGAGATGGCAATTAATAAAATACTATTGACTGACTCAATAGTAAGTCTTGTGAGTTGTAGTAAACTCATAAAATAACTGTCATCATCATCAGCCTGTAGAAGTCCACTGCTGGACATAGGCCTCCCCCTTAGAATGCCACGACAAACGGTCTTGAGCTGCCTCCATCCACCGACTCCACGCGACGTTTATAAAATAAAAGCAACAAAAATTGCATAATTGAAATTGTCAAGCAAGAGTAGCCTGGGCAATGTAGCCAAAGAATATCCACTTTGAAATAAGTCAAAAAAGGACTGGACCTTTCGTGCGACAGTGGAAGACAGCAAAAGAGGAGGTCAGATGGGCTTAGTCACATCTATGAAAAAGTGACCAATCTCAAACTCTAACTAACTCTATGGTGCGACGGGCAACTAGCCAATACGACATAAAGGGAATCCTAGTGTGGGGTCAGGACTATGTATGTGACTGTTAGGTGTTATGCAATGTAATCTTTCGCTAAGTGCCTCATAAGTGTTAGGTGGCCCATAGTAGACGCAATTGAGATTTAGAAATACAAAATGTAGCATATAAAAAGCAAAAAATTTGGGAAACAAACCTGTAGAGTTTTACGCCTCTCCTCATGGTCAATTTTCCTCTGTTCAACTTTGGATTGTTCGATGGCAGCTTCATATTCCTTGATCTTTGCCATCTGCTCTTGCTGCTTTGTAGCTTCCTGCAGCTTACTAAGTTCCAGTGCATCCTTTGCATGTCCTGGAAATTACAAACGAGATAATGAGACTACTCTTTTTAAATTAATTGTTTATGTATTTCTGGTATTGGGCATGCCAGTTTATTAACATCATTATTTGGTTTAGAGTGTGTTTGCCCAATAGACCCATTCCCAATTTATTCAAAATTCACATTGACTGAAGTTCCATATAACATATATAATCTACTGGATTTGAGGAATGGGAGTGGGGAGGGCTCTCCCTATGGTGAACCCTCAAATCAGGTAGGTTGGTGATATCTGTTGCCCAATTCTCTAAGTTATTTTAAAACTACACTGAAAGTTAACCAAATCGAGACTGAATTGTAAATTGACAGAAAGTTGAATTTCTGGTCCCCCATAAATAACTATTTAGTCTACTTTCAATTCATGGTGACCACCATTAGAGTAGGATAGTTAAATATATAATTGGAAAGAGTAAAGAGAGACTCCATCTAATTATGCTAAAATTAACGAAAAAACTTTGAATCGTTCAAGTTTCGGTCACATTTCTATATAATCACATTACAGTGTTGTATTTTATGTCAGGAGAATAACATTTAACAAGATCGAAACATGATCCGAACTCTATTTTAACTATTTTTTAGTTAGTGAATTGGGCCTCTGAAGCCAACCCATCCTACCTATACATATACAGTAGAATCTGGCTATAACAACCTTTAAGGGACTGGCGACATCTGGCAGTACTAACTGGACAACAATAATTTAAGCGGTTTTTTATTACATACTTATAAGATATTAATTATCTATAACTACAGTAAAAGGTAAGAACATTATATTGTACTAGTGGTTCGCCCGAACTTAGACCTCGCAATGACACCTTTATCAGCCCGACTACTTAACCAAGTAATTTCCATTTTTCTATTATTATTTTTGAAAATTTTCACCTCGAGGTCTACCAGTACAGTACAGGATCTATTAGTAACAACTCTAATTTCCTACACATCATCGAAATAAACTTTGAATAGGGCTAAGCAACGGGGCATAATACTACATACCTGTTAGTACCTATATCAAGTATCTGATGAATTAATTGATTACGTCCTTTTGATGAAAACCATAAAACTCCAGCGTCATTCAAATTCCTAGAAATGGGAGGTCAACAATGGATGTTATATTGGTTTCTGTTTTATGGAGTACAAGTTTCTAAATTCTTCAGTTTCAGACTTTTCCCTGTAGTTGTGACACAAAAGCCACAAGCATACCAAATTTCAGCATTGTGGGATTGCTGGAAGTACCCTAGAATTTTTGATTTTTACGTTTTTTATTTTCCCTAATATCTCAAAAACTATATAATGAATATTGGAATCCTTGAAATGAGATAGTGTGTAAGGTTATGCGGTCGCATTATGCAATACCGCGCAATGTGACTGATACTACCTCTCGATGTACTACTTACTTGAACTTTCCAACTCTTTAGCGGCTTGAGCAGCTCTCTCGAGAGCACTAGAGTCAAAGCGGTATGCTTCCATCGCCTTCTTCTCGGATCTGGAGAGGTTAACAGCGGGTGCGGCTGGGGCTGCACCGCCTCTGTCCGAAGGATCCTCAAGAGGCGGCTGGGGAGGCTTCGAACTATACCCGAATAACCAAGACATGGTCACGTTCCTTCAAGATTCACTACACAAAATAGATTCTGTATTGCTTGAGTCCATGAATTTCAGAACCCAGCTAACTTTTCTTTGCAGCCAACTCGCGGGCTGATCACTCAAAGAACATCAAACTCAAAGAAGGAAGGAACCAAACCACAGACAAATCATCACACTTACCGATTTTTTTTTTGTGTCAGCAAAGCACTTGCCTAACCTAAGCAGCAAAGTACAAATCATGGACGTAAAATTTATGAGCGTAAAATAGTTATGCTGACTGACAGCTATTCGCAACATCAAAAAAATCTGTCAACAAATTGTCAAATGTCAATGATAAACGCCGGCTCAGTCTTAGAATAAGGACTGAACGGACTGAAGCACTTATTCTAAGGGCTCAGGCTCAGTATAATGACGTCCTTTAATCTAAGCTCAGAGGTATAATATAGTTTCCTCTGCGTCATCTTAGCCTACCTAACATCTTAGAGGAAAGCAGATGGTAGAGATCTTAGAATAATGTGTTTAAATAAATAAAAATACAGGTTTCCAATCACGTGTATCGCCAACTCGCGACTGGCGTTCTATTCGACTGAGTTTCATCAAGATCGTCACGGTTAGGTACGCGTCTTTATGTACGTGCGCCCTTGGCCTTCTGTTCATAGAACAACATTACTCACGAGCTTCTGTTCCTATAAATTTTATTTATTTATTTATAATATTTAAAATAAATAAATAAATTTTTGTATTTCTTATGTATGATTTCGTTCGTTCAAGTCTCCTCTCCGCGTAGCAGACCAAAGACTACAATGTAGGTACATCTTCAAAAAATAAACAAAAGAAAAATATATCGCCCTTTTCGGTAAAATGCAAGTATTTTTTATACTGGTACATGCTTGGACGATTATTACAATTCGTGAATTGTTGAGATAATTCGTCCACAAGGGTACCTAGAATAAGGGGGCTGATCCTTCTTTATTCTAAGGGCTGACCTGACCAAGACAAGGCTTTACTTAGAATAAGGACGTCCTTATTCTGAGGTATTTTACGTCCATAGTTTACCCCTCTGAGCAGAAGTTCATTGGTTCAACGAGCCTACAGGCTAAAAAATTCTAGCAGGAAAATTTGCGGCATATTCCGACCGAGTCGGAAATATTCTGATTTGATATAAAATGAAGGGAAGATGTTGATGAGCCGCGATTACGATGTGGACTGAGACTCGCGTCGCTCGGCATCCCCGTATGGGACATGCAGACATTGAAATACTGCACGGTACTTGGACCGTACAAACACAGCTCTTTCTATCTGTAGGTACCTACCTAATACCTAGCCTTTGTTGCCCAAGGTCCCTGTGATAGTCCCTGGAAGGTACCACGGGAATTATTTTACCCGTGGTCCCTGAATTTAGGTACCTAGTTATGGAATACCTAATGCAAATAAAAAAACACCTTTATTTTATTATGTAAATTTAACCATTTATTTAAATACAATCTACATACTTAGATACATTTTCAACTTATAATAGGATTAGAATAAAACACAAATTACTTCGGTACAGTCATGAACAAAAGATGCTAGGTACTTGTTATAAGTAGGTCTTAGCATATACATATATGCATGGTATATTAATATACTCCACCAGGTATGCTCTTCAGAGACCCGATGATCGCGTGGGTAAATAACAGCAGCAGCATAGGTACATCATCACCAATGAGAATTAGAGGCTGTTTTTGTGTTACCAGTAGCGTAATCTAACACCCCAACCACTTATATTACCTGTCCGAATCCGATAAAACCACAAGGTTATTACCAAAACAATAGGTACCTATATTCAATCATTAATATAATTGTTTAGTCGGATTAGACAAACGAAATTTAAATTTAAATATCTTTTTATCAGAAAGATAACGGATAAATATTTCCGTAAATTTTAGTTATGGTTTTTACCAAAACAATACATTCAATCATTACTTGATTGTTTAATTTGATTAGACAAACGAAATGACAATTTATATATCTTTTTAACAGTGAACTTGTGGTCATTTCACAGAAAATATTTCCGTAATTCCGTTAGGGTTGCACCTAAGCTGGTGTTACTCTCACAGTGGCAGACCTTGTTTTCTTGGATCATGCATATGTGTAAGTGACTAAAAAGAAGTAAGTATTGTAGATAGGTATACAATTTATGTATATTACTTATCAAAACTTAATTCTGTAACAATCAGTTAATACGAATACTTCAGTGCTCACAACTGTACTTTGATTGTGACACACGGAGCATATAGGTAAGGCAGTGTTTATAGCATTTGAAATTATGTGATGCAAAAATTGTGTGCAATACTACGAAAAGTAACATATACGGTTTTACGGGTTAAAAATTATAATATTCATAATAAAAATCATTCAAAAGTTAAACAATGCTTAGTGTATTAGAGATATTCCAAACTTAAACTGTGCGCCCCACCATTTTTTAAACGTTTTTAGTTGAAGATGTGTTTTGAGTAATGGGAAAATGTATGCCAAAATATTCCTTACTCGCATTAATCTCAAGGATCTTTTTGCCAAGTAAATGAGGGGGAAAGGCGCGCAACTTTTGCTTAGAATGTCTACCGTCGCTTACTACTACATAAGATGGACGAGCTTAAAATAGCTTTGGTGGCTATTAAGTATTTATTAAAATAGCACTGTAAAAAAAATATAAAAGTTTAATATTGCTTATTATTTCGAATAGTTATTGTGATGTATTTATTAATTATTATTTATTACTAAGGTACTACAAGATGCATAAATCAGTACCTACACGTAAAAAATATTCTATATAAACCACGACACCAATATTTGAAGCTATCATTTCATCCAGAAATACAACCAATATGCCATATATTTTCAATTACTTACTTTGACGTTTTCTGGCAAGGCCGGCCCCTTACCACAAAACGTTGTCTGACTTTAAACATAAACATTTAGGTGCGGTCAATGGGACCATGGGATATGATATTTCAAATGGGTTATCTCCATTTGGTACACTACCGATTAAAATGTAATATTTTTTTTTTTTAAATCCTATACAACGAAACCCATTTCGTACACTGCTTCAATATGGTTCACTTTGCACGGAAAAATCAAGATATGCGGACAGTCATTTGCAAAAGTGTTAAAGCTGTTTTATCGTCAACAAGTGATGGAACAAATTTTAAGACGCGAGACGTTTTGTGGTATGGAGGCCCTGGCCTTAAATGGATTTGATTTTATTTACATCAAAAAGTCATTGCATATAAACTTAAATAATACCATTAAATAAAGCTATTATGTAGGTATGCACAACACAAATAAATATATTATATTTGTAAGCTTAAAGTAATATCGCGTGTTAATTAAAAAAACGTAAGAAATACTAAATTAAAGTAATTTTTACAGTATAAAGCACAGTGTCCACTAAAGTGCCACTGCATAGACACGTACGCGACATTTTATACCTACTGACTGCTGGTTGCTGCCCCCACATAAATGCTACCGTTTCGCTGCAGCAGACGAAGCGGCAATGGTTGTTGTACAAATAGGAAGGCTGCAAATTTTAAAGTATCTATGCAATACGATGACAAGCTTTAGCGGCCAGTGGGCTTTACTGGAGGTATATGGTAATGCATTCATTTTCTTGAATAATCAAAGATAAGGCGCTAACAATTTGCAAATAACCATAAAATTTGGGTTACATAAAAATATAAAATATAGCGGAGAAGATATTTTGGCACACTGCAGTTGTTGCCACATGTAAGTGATGATTTCAGACTTCATTAAGTAGCAAAATGTATAATGGAAGGTTTATGTGAAAGCAATCTTATAATAGATTTTTACCTAATATTATTAGGTACTTGGTCTTAGCAGTTGCCAGATTTACATTAACTTCTACAAGATGCCAGAGAATTTAACATATCCTATAAACATTTGTACTTGCAGCTCATTCACAAAATACAAGAGATTGACATGATTGGAATTAAAATTCTTAAATTGAGTTATTGTACCAGATTTTTTTGATTTGCTTTGTGTAATATAAACTTCACTTAGAAAAACCGCAATAGCTCCCAAACTATTTTTTTGTTTAAGTATTTATTCTTATTTAATAAAAGTTATTGTATTCAAAATTGTATGAAATATATTTTAATATGATTTTTATTTCGATTCGATTTGAATAGTTTGGGTGGTATTGTGGTTATTCGTGACCCTTTTTCAATGCACGCCAGTTTATACAAAATCTTGGCGTGACTTACTATCAAGGCACAGCCGTACACCGTAAGTCCAAAAAACCTAAAACTCGGAGGGTACATTTGTATTCTAGGGGTGCGCTAAGGCCAGAATTTCCGAAATTCACTCCTCAAGAGGGTGCAACCGGGTGTTTAAATTTGCATGGAAAAATCTCGACGCGGACCGAAGTCTTTGATTTACCAACTAGTTTTTAAATATTTTTGTTATGAAATATTTAATATATTCAATTCTTGACAGATCTTTTTTTCGAGAGATATTTCCGATAGCCAAAGAAATAATTCCTGGCATCTATTTTGTTTCTTAATCTGTGGTGATGTTCAAGTGATAACTTTGTTTGTTTATCGCCGAAAACGTCCCAAGTACGCACTGCAGTGGGGGCATTTGTGGTGAACATCCATGCAGCTGTCAATGCAGCATGGGATCAGGCAGCATCCACAAATGCATCTGAAAAATTTATAGTAAACACTAAGATATATTTTGTTCAGAAACCATAATTACCGACATAAATTAGCGTAGTTTGTAGAATGTCAAATTGTATTCGCCCTTTTTATAGGGTATCGCACCCAAAAGGTTTCAAACGGAACCCTATTACAGAGCCTACGACACGTCCCCGTTCGTCCTGTCTGGATTCTGTCACAGAGGTATTTCTTGGCAGCCGTAAGAGGTAGCCAGCAGATTTTTTTACAGATTACGTGTCGTTTGAGCATGATTCTATGCAAATAAGAAAAATGCAATAAACCAAATCCCAAGGTCTACAAATGTATTGGTATTACTACACCTTAGGATACCAGGGATTTTACGAAGGTTCGCATTCGCATATGCGAATGATTTGCATCATTTTAAACACTCATCAACACTCGCATTCGCATCAAGCGATGCGAATGTTTTGCGAGTGCGGGCAGTGGTGGATTTATACTAGGGGCAGTCGGGGCTAGTGCCCAGGGCGGCAAATTTTCTAGGGCGGCAAAATTTGGAAAGTGAGAAAAAAAATTCTATACAATATATAATTAACTAATCCTTTTAAATAAACATTTTATCTTTCAAGAAATATAATTCAAGTATTATGTATCACATTAAAATTTTATATATTATAATTTAGGAAATTTAAGTAAAAACTATTCAAATAGTTTAATTAATTTATTTCCATAAAGGTTTGAAAAAATTAAAGTTGATATTTTTATTTTCTGGAATTGATTTTATGTAGTTTTTTTGAAGAATTAAAAATATTTTCAAATTATGTATGTCTTTTTGATAACAGAAACTTTTATTGATTAATGAATTTCTCTAAAATTGTATAATTATCCAATAACACTAATTAATTTTAATTTAAAGAACAATTTTATATTTTTACTATCGTATATAATATATGAGTAAATAAAGAATAAATATAAATAAAACATAATGTATAATAAATGCTATATAATACATAATAAATTTCCTGCAATCAATTAGTTATTCTAATTCTTAAAAAATAAGATATCAAAACTATTAAAATAAAATTTAAGTCATAGGGCGGCATTTTTGTGCCCCAGGGCGGCACAAATTTTAATTCGGCCCTGAGTGCGGGTGTCGTTGTGCAGGTCGTGACATACAATTAGAGCGCCGCGTTCGACCAATAGGAAGCGTGTCTCAGTCACCGATTGATTGGAATTTTTCCGAGGGCTTTGGATTTCGAAGATTGTTGCATCACTCTAAAAAGCCGTAATTTTTTTATTGAGCATGTTTCTCAAGATTTGTCAAATTGAATTTTCATTGGGCAAAAAGGCGGCTAAATTGCTATTTCTGAAATATATTTTGACTCTTGAAATTTGCTAACTGATTCTACAAAATTACTGTATACAGTTATTTACCCGAGCAGAAATATGATGGCTCCTGAGATGTAAGCAATGAGCCCAGGCTTGGTCTGCGTGGCTGTGTCTATTTCAGCATGGCAGCTCGGGCATATCATGTGTGTGGGGTGAGGGCCCACAGGAACCACTGTCGTCACGATCTGAGGGCCACCAGCTGAAACAAACATTTTATCAAATAAAGAAATATTATTAAACGAATTTATTACTGCTACTGAGGCCTACTAAAGTATAGTTAAAATCTCGCTGCAGACTCGGTCATAAATCATTCGAGTGTTTCGCTCTCTTTCCCACTCACGGGCCTTATGGGCAGGCCACGCCCACACGTAGTCCTGTGCATTACTGCAGTCGATGAGTGATATCGATAGTTTTATATATTTATAGGTGGTAGTCTTTTATGTTACTGATTCTGAATCACCGTTATGAATCATAATTCTGTATAAGTACATCGAATTATAACTTTTCATTTAAAAAACCAACTTCCGCCTTAGTATTCAACTAAATATCTGGATGAAAAAAAAAATATGAAAGAACCATAGAGGTGAAAGGATTATGATACTTTTTGAATGCAAATGCTTGGTTTGTTGCTGAAAATATCAAAATCGCCATATGTATGCCTACAATATTTGAGGAGTTCCCCTCAATTCCTCATGGATTCCATCATCAGAACTGGATTCTGAACCAATCTGGAAGTATGTCTATTCAAATAAAAAAAGAATTTTCCAAATCGGTTCATAAACGCCGGAGATATGAGGTAATAAACATTTAAAAAAAAAATACAACCGAATTGAGAACCTCCTCCTTTTTTGGGAAGTCGGTTAAAAATTAGCGTATCATGGTAACATGTAAAAATAAATGAAGACTTACGTATTTTTTTATTCTCCTGCTGACGTTTCGTTGCCCATTTAGAGGTCCTTCCTCATGCGCTCCAACCGCAACCACGCTCGAAGGTCGTGAGACAGGAACTTCGAGCGTTGTCATGGTCATGCAAATCATACCATGGTCAATGGTCAACGAAATATCAGCACAAGAATACGCGATGCATAATCGTAATTTTTAGGGTTACGTACCTCAAAGGTAACAACGGAATCATTATAGGATCACTCTCGTGTCTGTCATAGACTATTTTATCCGAACATACTGGATTGAAAATTGGAATTGTAATGAAAAATGAAATTTAGGCTCCGAGTCTAAAATTAAAAAAAAAAACATTTTTTAGGGCTTTACTCATAGTTTACAGGAAAACTTAAACGAAAATCTTAAGTCTTTAAACTCGTACGGGAAGCAGAAAGTATTCGCTATGAGAAAATGCGTATAAAATGTGTTGCTTAACTTCACCAAGGACTAATAAGTTCAATTGGCTTAGTTGTTACTATGGTAGCCTACTTATACGGAACCCTCTCCAAGAGAGCCCGACTCGACAATAACCGGTTTTTCTAAAATCACTGCCCACACACAATCGCTATCACATACATGGCACAAGTTTTATTCTTCCTATTTTACTCACTACACACTATCCATCCATCCATCATCATCATCAGCCTGTAGAAGTCCACAGCTGGACATACTCCGCCTCCATCCACCGACTTCCTGTCTAAAAATATATACGACTGTCGAACTGTCCTTAATCTACCGAGAGCCGGCCGTCCTGGGTGGTTATTCGCTATGACCTAAGAGATTCCTTGTCAATAACGTGTGACGTCACCCATACGATTCAGCAACGATTCCACGCAGATATCGTAACGAGCCTGCGTTATGTTACGTTTGGTCATAGCGAATAAGGGGGCTGCACTACGTCACCCGATTCGTGCAGAGACCAAAGTCTAGAGTTTTAACAAGCAATTGACACGGACGTATGGTGCAGTGTAACACGGATCTTTGTATGGAAAATACTGTTCACAGAGTGTACGCTAGCACGCTAGAGGCGCACTCATCGGTGTAGCCATACAAAATCCGTGTTACAGTACACCATATACGTGCGTATCAATTATTTGCAAAACCTTCGCCACTGGAGCTTTATTCACATAGTTTAATTTTTAATATTTTTATCCCAAACTTGTTTCAAATAATATATTATGTGACTTAACAAATGAAAGAACTCGTGAGAAATACTTCTATTTATTAATTTTAAAATGCTTAGTTTAAAGATTAAGATGATAAAGCAAACATGCGAAAATTGACCATTCCCCCCTCTCCCTATCTCCGAAACTACAGAGGCAAAAATATGAAATATAGCAAGTATCAAAATGTTGTGACGGAACAACAAAAAGCCTTCAACTTAATTAATAAGTGTAGTATAGTCGGAAGCCAAATCCATAACTTTTATTTACATAAGGGTAATTTTTACAACTTTTTAGTGGAGTATTTAATAGTAATGTCATATTTTTGGAATATCAAGCCCTTTCATTTGATACCAAACTCATATTTATATTAATTTACTTAGCTGAACCACCACAACTCCATCCGCGTGAAATAGCCTATAGTGTAGCTTTGTAATACAGAAATATTTTTTGAATTAGTTTAACTTTTTATAATGTTAGTGCAAGCATTTTTTTCAAGGTTGGAACTGCGTTGAATTTTTGCCATTTTGAATTAAGTGTGACTTCATATAGCATATGACACGCGGAACGTCAAAAAGCTTCATATGATAGAAAAAGCTTCATTTCTGCATCCATGATATGATACCTCATTCGTCAAAATCTATTAACTAGTTTCGGCGCTACGTCGAGGGAACACGATGAATAAACTTACATACATACATGCATCATCATGCTGGACATAGGCCTCCCCCTTAGAAAGGCACGACAAACGGTCTTGAGCCGCCTCCATCTACAGACTTCCTGCGACGTTTATAATGTCTTTAGTCCATCGAATGGAGGGCCTTCCTCTACCGCGTCGTCCGTTTTGTGGTCGCCACTCGAGAACCTTTATTCCCCAACGGTTATCAATTCTTCGAGCTATATGATCTGCCCATTGCCACTTCAACTTGCAAATTATGAGAGCTATGTCGGTGACCTTGGTGCTTCTACGAATTTCCTCATTTCGGATTCTATCACGTAGTGAAGCTCCTAGCATAGCTTTCTCCATAGCCATACATGCATAGGCGGCTAAAATCATAATCCTCCAGTAGCTTTGTCGTAGTCAGGTAAAAAGTTAACTTAGCTAAAAGTTTGTTGGTGCAATCGGACATACCTAAGTCCAAAAATTGTATTGTACAATTTGTGTCAGAATACGCATTACCTACCTCACTATACCTCACAAAACAAAACCATGCACAAAACTAAATAAGTACCAAAATCTCACTGAGAACATCTGCCTACATGTACCTACTAAAATGTTTATATTTACTATGGAAGTTTGATCTTTTACCACACACATTGCTTTGGGCTGACCTTCACATGATAATAAACAAGTTACATTAAGACAGCCTAGTACAGCTAAACATTTAAATATTGGCTTGTTTCCTGTTGGATTAAACAGAGGTATGTTTAAGTTTATTAATGACATCACTAGCGTCCGCCCGCAAATTCGCTCGCGAGGTATAGTTACAAACATAGGTTAGGTAGCCTAACTTGGGCTTTTTTAGACCGACTTTTTAGAGAAATATTCCGTGGATACGATTTTTGAATATCATCGAGGGACTAAACGTCAGTATACGTAAATTCCCGATTTCCAAATTTCAATAAGCTTTTTCTGCTCTTTCGAAGGGAGACGTCGTCCTTTTTTATTTTATTTAAATTTCTAGGGGTTTTTTAAGTTATATCGTGTAATTTTGGTGGCATTTTAACCGGTGTAGCTTATAAAGAGCACATAGTAGTGAATTTAAATAAAATAAGTGTATTGCGTGTCTTTTCGAAGGGGTGTAAATTGTCCAGGAACATTCTAGTTCTAGTAAACTGCCATCAATTTACTAGAACATGACTTGACAGAAGACTTTGACGACTGGACATTGTTTGATTATATCAATAACTTGACATTGGCAAAATTGAGAAAATCCTCAGATGCCATTAAAAAAAATAATAATAAATAAATAAATGGAAACTCATTGATGACAATAAATGGAAACTCATTGATGACTCAAATTCTTATACCTATGATACCAATACAAGTGCCTCCTCCAGTAAATCTCCGTTTGCGACCTTTTTGATGATATTTAGTTACTCAGTGACATTCAAAAACAACTTAATTTCCCTACCAAATTTTATCGAGATTGATTCAGTTGTTACTGCATGATTGAGTAACAAACAAACACTTAAACACCACGTTTTTAGTATTCGTTTTAGGGTTCTGTACCAAATGGGACACTATTACTAAGCCTACCCTGTTGTCCGGCCGTCTGTCTGTCTAGATTCTGTGATAGGGGTATATCTCAGAAGACGTAAGAGGTAGGCAGTTTGAATTTTCACAGATAATAATGTGGTGTGTGTGTGTTGTAGCCATGAAACCTATACAAATAATAAAAAGTAAAAAACAAATCCCAAAGGGGTTATATACCCATACAAGAAGAGTTCTCCTACGAAGAAAAAAACCGATCCGCGTTCTAATCAACTAGTGGCGACATTTAGTCAGTTGAGTAAACTTCGGAACCCTAAACTATGCATTATTTGAGAGCAGATGCATGTCTAGTTTATTTTTTTATTTAGATAAAAACATGATTACTGTAACAATAATACAACAACAAACAGGTTCATACAATAAGTAAATATACAAATGATCAAAACTTGGAAGTTTTACACATCTATTGATGACTTTTTATCTCAATGCAACACAGGCGGGGCCATGGCCAGATGCTAGTTATTCATATTAGCTTGTTGTTGTACCTAACAATAACTACATTTCACCATGTTTCAGCCTGATTCATCTCAAATAGTGTCAAGGGCAGGCTGTATGAAGTTGAATAAAAAGAGAACAACAAAAGACTGCACAGATTTTCCTTAAAATAATAATACCAAGCCCTTTATTTTTCCTCAATAAACATCATTCAATACTTAGTTCTGTAAAATACCACTTAAATAGCACCAATAAAACCATGTTTAAATGCATTGAGTAATCTACAGACAAGGCACGAATCTCTTTTAGTACAATAATTTACACTTACCCAGAGGTACATCAGTTCATGAGATAAGTCAACAGATCAGTTATACAGTATGGAGTGTTTAAGTTAGAACATTTATTTGCTTGAATATAAGCAAACTTAATTTGTATGGTGTAATGTTGATGTAAAGCTATTAATATTATTACTTTTATTTATAATACACAGGCAGCACTTGGAGCTGATGCGTGTATATAAATCTCAGTCCTTGTCAGTGCAATTTAAATGTTTGTGTAGTCTATTTATATATAGATAGATTTATATAGATGTGTCTAACCTACTGTTTAAGTGTTTCCTAAAGTCAAAGTGAGGAATTATGCTTTTGTGCACTATAAAACTACAAATGGATCCTCCACAAAACTCCCTCATCAACTCTTTGCTGCTCTTCACTCATATGACCCTTGCGAGCTAGTCCTGCTTCAGGACTGCACTTTGAAATAAAAAATCTATATGCAAGAGTAAAAAAAACTTAATAAACATTAATACTCTAAATTACCAATTGAGTAGTGTATTTTGAGTATTACAAAAACGTATTGAACGTTTTTATTTTATATTTTAAGGCAAAAACAAAAAAAAATAGCACTACCATACATTGCTTTCTGTCACATTCAAATTTACTAAATGCTTACTTGACAGATACTGAGGTGTGTACGGGCTCGAAGGGCCAACGCCTCCGATTGCCTGTGAGTAGCTCGGGGGTGCCGCTGGTGGCGGCAGCAGGGCATTAGCATTGCCCCATCCGTATGGAGGGGGATTACCACCGCCTTTCTCCATTTCTTATCTGCAACAATGAAATGAAAAATGTATTGAAACTGTATGATCAACAAGAAAACCTGTCGGTGTGATGCAATGCAATCTTGATGCTATTTTTAGGTATGACTCCAACACCATACCCAATCCTCCAAACAGCCCTCGTTGATACAAAATATGGTATAACCGTATGGTTTTCTACTTACCAAAGAAATATAATGTTTATTTCACAGATACGGATCCGCTACTTATAAAACCTAGACCAAAGATATCGTGTAAAATAAAACGACTGAACAAATTGTACCCATAAATAAATCCACAACAGGGCTAAGGATTGCCGTGGGATTGCCTGCCTTGCCTGTGAGTGAATAACCACAGACTAAGGAGAGTGTGAATAACTTATAATATTTGACAGTGACAGAAACTAGTGGAAATAAAAAAACTGCAAAGTTTTCACAGATGTCCAATAGTGGCTTAGAGAATGTGGTTTTTAAATAATCATTAAATCTAACCGGGATTTTAACTTATTTGGGTCCCCTAAACCAATCTTTTCTATGAAAATCATACATACCCCCCCGTTTAGGAAAAAACTTTTTTTTTTGTATAAAAAAAACTAAATTTAGGTTAAGTTAAGGTCTCGCATGTGGCGCGAAATTCAAATTTTATTGTGTTTTTTGTAAATCACAGCTAATCAACACTTCTTGAGATAGAGAAAACAGATTTTGCGAAAACTGGGAGACCTAGCACACATGTTTTAATTGATAGTATCTCATAAATGTCATTAGTTAAGCTACGCATATCTTTAAACCAAAAAAACACTGTAAAAATCATTGAAGAGTATTCGTAGCTGAAGTAATGATCTATATGTGAAACTATAAACTAAAACATGTGTGTTAGGTCTCCTAGTTTTCGCAAAATCAGCTTTTACTATCTCAAGAAGTGATGATGAGCTGTAATGAGCAAAACCGCAATAAAATTTGAATTTCGCGCCACATGCGAGAGGAATCACCCAAGGTTTTAGGTTCAAAGGTCTAAATATTTAGACCTTTGAAAGAATGATGGCCGTTTTGCTACCAAAAAAAAGTAAATACGCTCATCAAATTAACAAATCAAATTAAATTTGACAATGTTTTAATTTAAATACTGATTAAAAAGCTAAACTTTTTAAAAATTCCTCCTATTTTAATCAACTTTATTCAAAACATGTTAGCTGGTCGAGTAATCATTTTAAATTCCACCCAGGTTACAAGAGTGGCTTGGAAAGGTTTACCGCAAGGCTCTGTTTTGAGCCCCTTGCTGTATAATATTTATACGTATGATCTAGAAGAATCCATTTGTGATACAGTTAGTATTTTACAATATGCAGATGATTTGCTGATATACACTTCTAGCAGTTCCATTGATACAGCATCCTTTAAAATATCATTTGCTCTTAAATTTTTAAAAATATGGTTAGATAAGCATGGTTTGGAGCTTTCAGTGACTAAAAGTACCGTAGTTACTTTCACGCGCCAGCTTAACCCAAAACTTGCAAAAATCCATTATGATGGAGCTATTATTCCTTTAAAAAGTTATGCTAAATTCTTGGACGTCTTTTTGGATTCGAAGCTCACTGGCCATCCACACTGTGAGTATGTTGTTGCGAAATGTGAAAGACTTTTGAACTTACTGAGATGCCTCACTGGTGTCTGGTGGGGTGCACATCCCTTCTCTTTAAAACTAATATATAATGCTCTCATAAGAAGTACTTTAGATTATGGTACGTATCTATTAGAACCTGGCAGAATAGCAGCTTTTAAGACATTGAATGGGATTCAGTCAAAAGCAATGCGTATGATTATGGGAGCAATGAAGTCTAGCCCTATAAATGCTCTCCAGGTGGAATGTGGCGATCCGCCTTTATATTTAAGACGTCAATTTTTGTCCAGCAGACTTTTTTTCCGTGCTCTGCAGTTTTCCAACCATCAACTTCTTCCCAAAATTCAACATCTATCACTACTTACTTCGACATCTTCATATTGGAAAAACAAACAGCCAACCTTTTTAGTGCATAGTTACAACAAATTCAAAACTTTGTCAGCCCCAACTCACCAATCACTTCTCCTTCCCATATTCGACTGTAGTTTCCAAGCTCTCATATTTTCTCCTGATGTTTATTTTGACTTGAATATAGATCGTAGTGAAACATATGCAAATTCTTATTTTAAATCCATTGTTGGTGAGCGATGGCCTGGTTGGCATCAAATATATACTGATGCTTCCAAGCACTCCATAACAGATAATGTTGGTGTAGGTGTATATCATAAACAGTATAATATTGTGCAAAAAGTTAAATTTCCTCCTGAAACGTCAGTTTTTTCTGGAGAATGTTATGGCATTGTAAAGGCACTAGAATATATTTTGTTAATGAAACTCAAAAACACGGTTATTTTTAGTGACTCTATGAGTTCTTTACAATCACTTGTTAGATATCCTTTTAGATCTAAAACGTGTTACCCTAGCATACTAGAAGCTAGAGTCAAACTTTTTCGCTGTATGTCTGATGGCTTTACCGTTAATTTTGCATGGATACCAAGTCATTGTGGTATAATAGGCAATGAGCTAGCAGATAAATTGGCTAATGAGGCTGTGGAGTGTGAAGACCTTTTTCCGTACAAAAACTTTTCTCATGATCTTGTTGCACTACCCAAAATTTATCTCAAAGAATCTTGGGATAAAGATTGGGATCATACCAGCACTGTCAAAGGCAGACACTACAGGCAGATTATACATGCAATTAATTTATAAAATAAAATCATGTTAAATTAAATTAAAAAATTAAAAACATTAAATTGATCACTACATTAAAACCTGAATAAATACATATCAATAAATCAATCAATCATTCATCAAAAACTTTAAAGGTACGTTTAAGTTAAATATTATTAGGGTAGTCTTAAAAAATTCAGCTGATTTAATTAGATGTACAAGTGAGGTAGGATGAATGTGTATAGAGTGTATTTAGTGTGTGTGGATGTTTGTGTCTGTGCTGAAAATACTGAGTATGTGGATGTTTTTTTGTGTATGTTTTTTTTTGTAGTTATTTTACTATTTTGAATAGACCCTCAGTTTCATAATATGATAATGTTTTTAACCAGTCATAATTGACTGGTTAAAAAAACCACCATTGACCGTCACAGAACTGCGCTAGCCGCACGACACTATGGTATATTGAGCTCCCGTCTCTACAATGTGGCCAATCAGACATTGCAAATATACCATCTTTCTTCGGGAAATTGTAAGAAGGTTGTAAACCATCTTTCTTCGGGAAATTGTAAGAAGGTTGATTACAACCTTCTTACAATTTCCCGAAGAAAGATGGTATATTTGCAATGTCTGATTGGCCACATTGTAGAGACGGGAGCTCAATATACCATAGTGTCGTGCGGCTAGCGCAGTTCTGTGACGGTCAATGGTGCAGACTTGATGTTTCCTCCGCTTATTAGCATTAAGAGCAGGGTCATATGGGGTTTCTGCATGCTTTCGAAGTATGACTTGCATAATAAACAGCTTTCTAATAGAGAGTACAGAACTATCTACATATAGTCTGATTGTGGGATATCTGTAGGGTTTACTTAACATCACTTTAAGAATAGCTCTTTGAGCCCTTTCTAATCGTAGCATGTGAGTTAGATGTATTCCCCCCCATGACGTTATACAGTAGGATAAGAGTGTCTGCACCAGAGCATAATACACCATTTTCATTGTATCTAGCGAGGCATCCGCCCTGAGGCATTTGAACACGTATACTCGTATTAGTTTTCTGGCACGCGTCACTAGCGTTTGTATGTGGACTTTCCAGTCCATAGTACAATCCAAATGGACGCCGAGGTATTTTATGTCAGGGGTTCGTAAGATAGGCAGGCAAGTTTGGCCATCACACGTGGAAGAACTTTGACAAGTATGGGCTACAATATTGAGTGCATGGTTGGGTGGCTGTGAGAAAGAATTATTAGAGAAAGCTACGTATTTGGTTTTACTGACATTTAGTGTTAGTACATTCGCACAGAGCCATTCCATGACAATCCCAAGGGCCTTTTCAGCATGCTCTTGAACTAACTCCCAAGTATTACCGCTAACCAATATCGCTGTATCGTCTGCATACATAAATACTCTACAACCTGGCAAGGATAAAACGCAGTATTAAAGAATATAAGTTGACTTTATGCATTAGGTTAGTGGTTAATTAGGTGGTATGAATCTGATTGAGTAAACTAATATGCAGTAAAATGTATAAAACACTGTAAATTATTTAGTATTTTACAAAGAACTATAAACTCTCAAACAAGCAAAACTGCAGTATGAGCTAGAAACACTGCATTTTATTTGGTTTTCGATAGGTAATATAAAATCCCTCACAAGTTAGAGTGCAGTAAGTACAAAAATTACTGCACTTTAATTGGGAATACAAATAAAAAGTATTTCTTCTTAACAATTGCAGTATAATCAACTTGTATGGAGTTGAATAGTACTACACTTTAATGGGTTTTTTTAAATCTTTTTGATTAAACTACCATTTAAAATGTCACAAAATATGATAAAATACTGCACTTTAGCTAGGAAACCCAACAAAAACTTGTGCAGTATGTATTTTACTGCGGTAAAGCTGGTAAACACTGTACATTTTTAATAAATTTGTAATATTTTTGCAATTTCCTTTTCAGAAAAATATAAAAATAAAATACTTCTAAATTTTTTTACAGAACAAGGATTAATTTATCAGATTTTGAAAAGGCAGTGTACCAATTTACAAAACAACACGAATTATTTCCCCTGATTGCCCATATCTTGATTGTACTATGTTATGTCCGAAAAGTGGAATGACGTCAGGAATTCAGGATTGATGTCCCAGCCAATGAAAAAATGAAAAAAAAATATTTCTTTTGGCATAATCCAGGACCAAATCAGAATGGACCTGCTGGCATTACTGGCAAAACATCATTCAAACTATTCAAAGGCGGATTTCAAAAGTTTATGGAAATGCACGTCAAAGTTAAATGTGAGGCCTGGCACTCCAGTGAGCGTCAATGGCGCATCCACGCTTTTAGAGATTGCGAATGTTTTCAAAGATTATTTTTATGTTCAGTCTCCCCTAGGACCTCATGCCGAGGGTGTGAGACTGGGAACCGGGGTGACCAGCGGATTAAAACAGTAATTCTCGCCAAAGATGTCAGAGCCGCGAATAATAAAATGACAGGCGGCAAATCACCTGGGCACGATGGGCTTAGCATCGAACACCTGAAACATGCTGGTGTCCACATCCCTCGAGTACTCGCTATGCTGTATAATGTAGGTATGCATAAGTCATTCTTACTTGACTGCCGAACTGATGTGGACGCTGGTGGTGCCTGTTGTAAAAAACAAGACTGGGGATATGTCTGAAAAATCTAACTATAGACCCATATCGCTGGCCTCGATTGTGGCCAAGGTACTTGACAGTGTGCTAAATTCTCACCTAAACAAGCAATTGCGGTTGAACGATGCTCAATTTGGGTTTCGATCTGGACTCTCAACCGAAACAGCTATTCTTAGCTTAAAGCACACTGTTAAGTACTACACGGACAGGCAGACGCCTGTGTATGCCTGTTTCCTGGACCTCTCGAAGGCCTTCGGTATGATGTCATATGATGTACTCTGGTACAAGTTGAACGACGCGGGGCTTCCATCCGAGCTATCACTGTTCAGGTATTGGTACCTAAACCAGCAGAACCGAGTGAGGTGGGCGGGCGAGCTTTCGGACGCATATGAGCAGGAGTGCGGGGTGCGGCAGGGGGGTTGAGTTCACCCTCTCTCTGTCTGTATGTAAACGCGCTAATTGAGCGACTCAGTAGCATGCCTGTGGGATGCCACGTTAATGGGGTGTGTGTTAACAACCTTAGCTACGCTGATGACATGGTGCTGCTGGCTTCCTCAATTGGTGCACTCCGAAAGCTTCTTGCGGTATGCGAGTCCTATGCTGCGTCACATGGACTTACATATAATGTTAAAAAGTCGGAGTTCATGGTCTTCAAAGCCGGCACCAAGTGTCCCGAATTTGTTCCATCGGTAACACTAAATGGCGTGCCTCTCAAAAGAGTGTTTAACTTTAAATACCTAGGACACTTGGTGACTGAAGACTTAAAGGATGACGATGATATGGAGAGGGAACGCAGAGCATTGTCAGTCAGGGCAAATATGCTGGCCCGCAGATTCGCACGATGTACAGATGCGGTGAAGGTTAGGTTAGGTTATTCAGAGCATACTGTACTTCATTCTATTCAGCGAGTCTGTGGATCAACTACCTATACCCAAAAGGCTTACAATGCTTTGCGGGTCCAATATAACAACGCGTTTAGGTTGCTGTTGCGACTACCGCGATTCTGCAGTGCCTCGGTCATGTTCGCCCAGGCACGCAATGACACCTTTGATGCCATCTGGAGGAAGAAGTCAGCCTCACTACTCAGCAGAACCCGCGGGAGTGGTAACAACATCTTAAGCGCGATAGCTGAAAAATTTGACTGTCCTATAATTTATAAATTGGTCAAAAGGACAAAATCATTAATTAATTTTAAATACTAACCCCTAGTTAAGATAAACCGACTAACACAATGGATTGCAAAATTATCTGAATAAATAAATTGAATTATTATAATGTATCGAAAACAAAAACAGGAGCTTATACGCGGGGATATCACCGCAAAGGAATTTTTAACAAATATGGATGTTTTAAGAAAGTGATACTTATAGAAGTTACCTACCTATTTTTTATTATAATGTAGAAGTTTAATGCATTGTTAAGTTAAAAAACCGAAGTAAGATATTTTTTCATGATAAGTAGAAAATTGTAGAAAATAAAATATATTATATTATCAAAAATGATTATTTTTTATACCTACATCAATCTGTCATTCAACTTTTCGGACAAAACAGTATTCAGTCATTTTGGCTTTCAGGCATTTTGGGATTAAGGTGTATCGAAAACAAGGTGTTTTGAATTTTAGTCCTAACGTCACGTAAGCGACATTTAGAGCCGCGGGCTGAGTGAGGTGTGGGCTGAGTTGACCAAACTCTAAGTGACCAAAGAATCTTACCTAGTAACTACCTATACATATACCTACTTAGGGCAATGATCACTGAAGCTTCCCCTCCTCAAGGGTCAATCAATAGGTAAATAAATACCCACCTACTTAGAGAATTTATATAAATTCTCGAAGCCTACCTAGGTAGCTACCTACCTAACAAATGTTTTTTTTTAAAGTTTTGTTAGGAGTTTTTCAATATCTCGACGAAGAAAACACCACGCTATTGAAAAAAACAATGAAAACATGTTTGTTGAATGTGGTTGAATTGGGTTGAATGGCTTAACCCTTAGAATAAGGACTCCTTATTCTACTGACTGACTGAGGACGTTGACTGCCACCCATAGACATCTGCCACCACCATCTTATGTTCCTTGCTCCAAGGCCAAGCCACCACCACATAAGTTGTCGCTATTATGCGGCAAAATAGAGTTGACGTACAATTTCGCTCTTTACTGCCAACAACATTCTGCATTTCGAATCTATTGGGCTTACATATTCTTACATCCTAGGATGAATAGCTACCCAGTATTGTCTACTTCGTTTATTCCAATCTTTCCTACCAACCTTCTACCAACAGTTCGATAGTCTGACAAAATTTGACGATTAGGTGTATTGTTCATCAAAGATTAGGTTGGAAAAATGCTACGAAGTTATCTCAGAGTAAATCGTAAGAGTAAAGTTATTCCGGGATAGTTACTCTGGTATAGGAAGGCTTTTGGTCAAATCCACCATAAGGGTAGATTCCTGAGGGTCCGGCAACGGACGGCCGCGGCGGTTTCGAAAGCGTTCCTAACACAAGCGGCTGAGCAGAACACCGTGGAGTTTTAGTGGGCTGAAGTCCCACATCACCGCACTGTCTCGCCGTGGCAGAGCGGTATACGAGCACATATCTCCACATAAAAACAAAAAAGATTAAGCAGGGGGACAATACACAATACACATTAATTCGGGAAGTCAGTGCAGATCTTATCTCCCTCCCAAATTTTGAATTAGATTAGGATATAAGCTATTAATCGCTTGCATGTTATTATTTATGTTATACTGAAAAAATAACCATAAAGGAAGTCAAATCAAATCAAAAGAATATTGTTCATTGAAATCACAAGGATCATTTTGAATGGTCTTATATATTAAAATAACTCCGTTCCAACGCGGCCAAGGCAAGAAAAATCAACCAACAAATACGGCTTGGTGGAGGACCTCAAGCAGAAGACTTGAGGGTCGAGAAGTTGGAGTCTCGCCATAGTGTGAATTTTATTTCTTATAGGTGAGAGTACCGACTGACCGTTTATCGACTTTTATAAGTGAGGAATTTTGGTCGAAGGGAGTCAAGTTCAGCCCCCCTATTCCCTAACTGAAAGTCACTCGGTGATTACTGTTTTGCCAAGTAAAATTACTGAGGGCTTTTCAACTACGATAAAAAAAAAGTAGTTCAAATTGTTTCGATAGATGGCGCTGACTCAACTGTAAATGCCAAGATTGTCAAATGTATTATCTGTGGTGTGCGCGTACTAAGCTATTATCTAACTAGTCTGTGGCTATTAGTCATGATATTCTGTTTGTCTGCTTCTTGAGTGTGCGCTAGTGTTTTCGTGATGTTTTTAGAAGTAAGCAAAAATAAATACCACGGAACGAAAATATATCTACGTTGTTGATGTTGACGTTTAATTTTATTTTGACACTTGACATTTACGTAACAGAGCAGCGCCATCTATTTTCAACGCTGAAAGCATGATATGAAACGGCCGCGAAAACCCCTCATTCTAAATGATAATTTTGAGCAATTGATGGTCATTCTACTTGTCAAATGTTAGTCACCAAGTCACTTTCAGTTAGGGAATAGGGGGCAGGAGGTTCATAGGACACCGCACGGGTGAGCTGCACGTGATCGTCTTCACATGTAATCATTAAACAAGCTTTTAGGCATAAAATATGTACCTATGTTAGTCTATATTGTATAATTTCTATGGGGTTCATGTTTAGGTATAATTAATTGAACATGTCCCGTTTAGCCTGAAATACATTTATTATTATTTTTATTATTAATTTTGCAGACAAACTGACATTGAAGTTTTGTTGTCACCCAACGTGACGTGCCCTAAACTAGTTCTACATAATAATATAATAATGAGGGGGGAGGGGAGATTTACTCTAATCACCATGCTTGGCAGGCAGATTGGTGATCGCAGTATTCATGTTGAGTACTCCGGTGCATGCAGCTTCCCATCCCCTGTTGTAAGTAATTCCTTAGTCGGCTTTTACGACATCCACGGGAGGAGATGGAGGGGTAAATTCTTAGGCCGGACACACCACGGCAAACTTGTTACAATGTTTAAGAAGGTATTCACTCCACTGATCCACTGATGGGCATAGGCCTTCTCCTTTTCTCCAGAGTGAACTCTCATGTGTGTTCACAAAGTACTGTTACGAGATAATGTTTTATTGCATTGCTTGCAAGCATATAGCTTTTCTCCAGTGTGAATTATCATGTGGTTTTTTAAATTACTGTTCTGAGAGAATGTTTTATTGCAATGCTGCATGCAAGTATATGGCTTTTATTCAGTATGAATTCTCATGTGGATTTTCAAGACACCATTCCTAGAGAATGTCTTATTGCATTGCTTGCAAGCATATGGCTTTTCTCCAGTGTGAATTTTCACATGTGTTTTCAAGTTACATATCTCAAAGAATGTCTTATTGCATTGTTTGCAAGCATATGGCTTTTCTCCAGTGTGAGTTTTGATGTGTGTTTGCAAAGTACTATAACGAGATAATTTCTTATTGCATTGCTTGCAAGTATATGGCTTTTCTCCAGTGTGAGTATTCATGTGCATTTTCAAGTTGCTTTTCTCGGAGAATGTCTTATTGCATTGCTTGCAAGCATATGGCTTTACCCCAGTGTGAGTTCTCATGTGTTTTTGCAAAATACTACTATGAGATAATGTCTTATTGCATTGCTTGCAAGCATATGGCTTTTCTCCCGTGTGAATTTTCACATGTGTTTTCAAGTTACATATCTCAAAGAATGTCTTATTGCATTGTTTGCAAGCATATGGCTTTTCTCCAGTGTGAGTTTTGATGTGTGTTTGCAAAGTACTATAACGAGATAATTTCTTATTGCATTGCTTGAAAGTATATGGCTTTTCTCCAGTGTGAGTATTCATGTGCATTTTCAAGTTGCTTTTCTCGGAGAATGTCTTATTGCATTGCTTGCAAGCATATGGCTTTACCCCAGTGTGAGTTCTCATGTGTTTTTGCAAAATACTACTATGAGAGAATGTCTTATTGCATTGCTTGCAAGCATATGGCTTTTCTCCAGTGTGAGTTCTCATATGTGTTTGCAAAGTATTGTTGCGAGAGAATGTTTTATTGCATTGCTTGCAAGTATATGCCTGTTTTCCTGTTTGAGTTCTCATGTGTGTTTTCAAATTGGAGGTTGTAGAAAATGTCTTATTGGAGGCAAGCAACTTTTCCCCAGTATGGCTTTGAAAATGCCTAACCATATTGTTTTCCGACATGAATACTTCACTGCATACTACTTGCAAGTATATGGCTTTTATTCAGTATGAGTTCTCATGTGTGTTTGCATATTACTATTACGAGAGAAAGTCTTATTGCATTGCTTGCAAGTATATGGATTTTCTCCATTGTGAGTTCTCATGTGTTTTTTCATATTACTATTATCCGAGAATGTTTTATTGCATTGCTTGCAAGCATATGGCTTTTCTCCAGTGTGAATTCTCATGTGGATTTTCAAGACACAATTCCTAGAGAATGTCTTATTGCATTGCTTGCAAGCATATGGCTTTTCTCCAGTGTGAATTTTCACATGTGTTTTCAAGTCACATATCTCAAAGAATGTCTTATTGCATTGTTTGCAAGCATATGGCTTTTCTCCAGTGTGAATTTTCACATGTGTTTTCAAGTCACATATCTCAAAGAATGTCTTATTGCATTGTTTGCAAGCATATGGCTTTTCTCCAGTGTGAGTATTCATGTGCATTTTCAAGTTGCTTTTCTCGGAGAATGTCTTATTGCATTGCTTGCAAGCATATGGCTTTACCCCAGTGTGAGTTCTCATGTGTTTTTGCAAAATACTACTATGAGAGAATGTCTTATTGCATTGCTTGCAAGCATATGGCTTTTCTCCAGTGTGAGTTCTCATATGTGTTTGCAAAGTATTGTTGCGAGAGAATGTTTTATTGCATTGCTTGCATGCCTGTTTTCCTGTTTGAGTTCTCATGTGTGTTTTCAAATTGGAGGTTGTAGAAAATGTCTTATTGGAGGCAAGCAACATTTCCCCAGTATGGCTTTGAAAATGCCTAACCATATTGTTTTCCGACATGAATACTTCACTGCATATATCACAGCAGTAATATGAATCATTGTTTATTACATTGGTTTCTTTAGTTTGTAAATGTTCAATATTCAATTCACCTTTTTCAATGCCACAAACATAATATGTAATTTTCTCAACTTCATTGAGTTCTTTTTTGTGTTCTTCCTTCACAGCTACTGGAAGTAATGGAGTACTCTCCATGTTTAAAGAAACAAATGTAGTAGAGGGCACCGATAAGTTTGGTATTGTTTCTAGGTTCAGTTTAAGTCGTCCAAGCTGAACCGCCTTGAGTGTTATCTGGAATGAGTATAAAAAAGCAAGTTTAGAGGAGCTACCATGAGGTGATGGTGGAACCAAAACTGAAATTATCATCATCATCATCAGGAATTTAATTGTCTCAATTAGATGAAGTCTCCCTCATAAGAACATAATGGCACAGAATAAATATTAGTAAAAGTACAGAAGACTCACTTCGCGATTTATATATATATGCGATATGCACCTACAGACAATAACTAATGTACCTACATCAATCAAATAATTGCATTTCATCGTCCTTTGGCAATTTAAAAATAAAATGATATGTTTCTGTTTGTCTTTTGACTACTGCATCCATTTATAGCACAATATGCACGCGATGTCATATTTGCGCGTGAAACTTATTGTGCGAGCGCTCAGGCGCGTGCGCCCCTGTGCCCCGGGGAAACACTTTGGATGTAGGTAAATAACGCGCGACCTTGAGCGAGTGGCGGTGGCCTGATAATGGGTAGATTTGCCATAATGACCACCCTGGGCAGCCGGATGCTGATTGCAGTATTTGTAGTAAGAAGGTACTCAGCAAGTGGATGTTGCTGCTAGAGAATACAATCGCGGGATCCCGAATCCCGGGATCCCAGCCGTTTTCTGGCCTCGAAAATCCCGGGACTGTACTTGGCTTATCTCGTTAAGTTTGCATTCCGAAGTCCGTTGCGCTTTCAGGTTTTATTTTTTTAATTTAGCCTCTTGTTTGTCATACCGGCCTCCTATAGGCATATAGGCATATATAGGGGTCTGAGTTGCGCCTGCTAACAAACTGCCAATTACTAATCCGCCTGCCAAGCATGGTGATCATGGCAAATAAATAAATAAATGCTGGACATTTCACAAACATTATTTAGCCCCAAGCTAAGCAGAGCTTGTGTTATGGGTACTAGATAACTGATTTACCCACGACGACCTCTGTAGCGCGGCGGGCGAAGGTTCGTCTGCGACACAGGAGGTTGCGGGTTCGATTCCCACCTTGGAACAAATATTTGTACGATCTGCAGATATTTGTTCAGGGTGTTCTGGATATTTTCTATGTATAATAAAAAATATCTATCTATGTAATGTATTGTATTAAGTACTAGCAGGAGCCCGCGACTTCGTCCGCGTTAAAAACTGATATGTGACCGTACATATTGTAAACAGCTGTTGCCCGCGACTTCGTCAGCATGGAAGAAAATAATGCGTACAACCCTTAAAACCACTACAAACCCTAAAAAACCACTACACACCCCTACAAACCCTAAAAAACCATACACTCCTAAAAACCCCTACAACCCCTAAAAATCCCTACAACCCCCTACCCCTACAAACAATGTTTTGTACTTATTTTGAGGAGAAGGGGTAATATGGACGGGTAATGTTTTCATGAGAAAAATATTGATTGTCCTAGAATTCCATTTTTTTTTTCATAAAAACTTTACCCCTCCATTTTATCCCCTTCTACCCAAAATTTTCTAAATTTTATAGACCTACATACCCTCAATCTTTAAAATCTCTAAGACCAGCGGCTTAAGCTTCTGTCAGTCTGGACATGTTTATTTTATGTAATAGAAGAAGTTTTTAAATTGAGGGGCATCTTGGACCTTGGGATCCTGAAAATTTTAAAATCTCAACAACCGCACTGTGAAAAAACCTTTGAAATTACACCACACTCAAGTTGTTCAATTCAGGGGTCCCATTTTAAACTTAAGGTCCTGAAAATATTTTAATCTCAACAACTAATGTTTACTGCGTCGAAATAAATTAAAATCAGGCTAAACGTAAAGTGTATTCTTTGTACAAAGAAAACGTTCCCTTGCCCTTTTTCAGGAAAATTTCAGGTATTGCTGAAACAGGTGTTTGTTAATTTCATTTGAGGAATCTACATGTGAAATTTCAAGTACCTACTACAAACGGTTTTCAAAATATAGAGCATTCTTGTTTTACATTGAAAGCCCTTTTTGGACCCCTTAGAGGGTGAACTTTCCAAATTCCTTTCTTAGTGCGCCACTACATCCTAAAAGGAATACACCCTCCAAATTTCATGTCACTAGGACCAGCGGTTTAGGCTGTGCGTTGATATATCAGTCAGTCAGTCAGTCAGGACTTTGAATTTTATATTAGAATATCAGTTATCTAGTATCCATAACACAAGCTTTGCTTAGCTTGGGGCTAGATAATGATGTGTGAAATGTCCAGCATTTATTTATTTTATTTATACATAATACAAATACATTACATAGATACCTAGATATTTTTTATTATACATAGAAAAATACTCAGAACACCCTAATCAATTATCTGCAGATCGTACAAATATTTGTTCAGAGAAAGGAATCAAACCCGCAACCTCCTGCGTCAAAGGCGAACCTTCGCCCACCGCACCACAGAGGTTGTCAATTTCAAAAATCTTTAGTAAAAGGCGAAAGATTTGTACGTGTTGAAGGGAAACCAGAGTAAATGGAGGCCTCGTACAGCAGTAGATGTAGACAGGCTGGTGATGATGATGAAATTGTGAATTATTATCAATAGGTACTTACCTCAATGTCATTGCTAACTAGAAATGAGAACAATTTTTCCGCTCTTCGAGCCATCTTTATGAATCGGTGGCATCTCTGCAGTTGAAGGTGACAGATGTAGCATATTGTGTCAGGTACCCCGCCTTCAGGTGTGAACTGAAAAAGATATAGGTAAGTAGGTAGTACCTACAGACTTGATAAACTGATACCACTGATACATAGAAACTGTATTTTGAACGCAATGGCATTGTCATTTAGCGAAGGAATGCAGCCAGCCAGCGTCTTAGAGACGCTTTACTCTAGTACTGATCAGTGGTCGTCTAATGGCTGATGAAGAAAAGTGAGCCCAAAAAACCAAATTACCTATAAATTGTAAGAGTTTATACCTTGGTCCTTGTGACTTTTTCGTATAATCCTCGTAGTCCACTGTCGCCAATGCAATGCATCCTTACATTCTCGGTTAGACACACTCTGCAGACTTGAGAATTCATGGTGCAGATAAACGTAGGTTGTGAGCACAGATTTATAAGTATAGTATGGTAGTGAGTATCTAAATTATCTTTGGCTGCAGGCAGACATAATATGCATAGGCAAAGAGCATTGACCTAAATATTAATTTACTAGCGTAGCGTAGCAAATAGGATATAAATCGCTATATTTGTTTCACAGACTAAGGAGAGTACTATTTGTTTAGACAACTGCAAAGTGCAAAGCACAAACTAGTAGGATGCTAACGCATGTGCAAAGAAAATATGGCGACCACTCAGCAGCATACAAAGTATATAAACAAACCTACTGTTTGTGCTGTCAGTCACCTGTCTGACTGTCAGTGTCCAGTGCATGGAAGAAGAAATCCAACATTCTTCCGTGGTCCAGTGATATGATATGATATGATACAAGCACAAGCACTCGACTGACTGCGACTACCAAGTGCCGATGCCAAGGAACATAAATACTCTAGCTAGGGAGAAGAAGGCCAACACGATACTTAAAAAGTGGTTAAAAAAAATTTTTCTTTGAGACCTAGCCCACAAACGTAACCCACCAGAAACTTTTTAACAGATCGAAAGGGGGGAAATTTGAATTTGTAGATGGCGGGATTTTTTATGAACCAAACACTTTCTAATGTATATCTGACCCATAAAAATACGATTGTTATAGGGCCCACACATACATTAGCAAGTTTATTTGTTTATTGGTAATGTACAGCGTTTTCTTAAAATCTAGGCAGAAAAACATGTTTGACAAACATAATGCCAATAATAGATTACCCCAATTTGTGAATAATGTAGGTAGTTAAATTGTTGAGGTAAGGAAGAGTTTTACAAAATAAAAAGCATGTGTAGGTACGAAAGTTTCCACCTAAAGTGACTGGTGCGTTATGAAATATTTTTATTTTCAACACTCAGACACTTTGAAAGCATTACATCAATTAATAAGTAGAAGGATAATAACTAAATATGTGGGTACACGCTTAATTTGCTTGAGCTTTAAAAGTGTGTGGTTCATTTATTTAATCTTAATTTAAGATTAAATAAATGACCACACACTTTTTGAATAGCCTACTGGCGGCAAATGTGTAAATCCGCCACTGATCTTCAATAAAATAATACGTACCACGAATTCAAAATAATAATAATTCATAGTTTGTGGTGATTTTACAAGTCATATATAAGTGTAATAATAAATAAAAAGCACACAATACATGTGTAATGGAAGTACTCACAAATTTATTTTACGTTACACAATATTCTTTATGTTAGAAACAAAACACCAAAACATTTCGCAGCGGACCCGGTTCAAGATCACAGCAAAAGGATGGACCGTTCGGCGTGGCATTCTATGGAGAAGGTTTATGTCCAGCAGTGAACTTGTACTGGCTGATGAGCATGATGATTCTAATTGCAGATCTTGCGTCAAGACCATGTCAAGACTGTTTTCGTTGATGAGCGGCATGTGAGGGTGGGTAAGCCACGCCGCGTGCGATTTGTTGATGGCTGTCTAACAACCAACCTATAAACATTAATATCTCCTAAGTTTGGCCCTTTTTCATCTTGTAGTTTTATACCATTTATATATGAAAATGTATATAATGCTACATTTTCATCAATGATACATGGTGCTTTTTACGGTTTTTGAGATACGATAGAAGTAATGGTCAAAATACCTATTTAAAAAGTCAAAACTGTTAAATGCCATTCTATTTGTCCATCAAACATAAACAACTAATGATAGAATAAACATTTCTATTGGACTCATGGTTTAGGTGTAAATGTGTAAAATCTGTTTTATTTTATGAAAGGCAACCTATAAACATGCATATCATGGAGGTGAGACCGATTTTTGCAAGTGAGGGCGCGTGTGGGCTGACGAACCTACGGAAAAGATGAACCATCCTCCCACAATTACTTTAGTCGAAGTCGAATGGCACCATTATTTGGAGCCCACCTATTGCCGTCTGCTCTGGGTAGTACTTCAGAGTACCTATCCTATCTACTTTTATTTGGTTTTGGTCAGAGTTAAAAATAAACAAAACGAGTCAGAATTTTGTTCTCATCTCATCTCAATAGTTAGGTACTATTATAGTTCTAATAATTGATCTAATAGCTACATCAACATCTTACATTTTGCCCGTAAATCTTTCTCGGAGCCGTTGCCAACAGAAACACCGTTTCGTATTCGTGATTCATGTGACACCTTGTTTTCCTTGTCAGGGTTTAGTTGGGAAGATGTCGTCACCACGCCCAAAGTCCCCTCGTACTCCAGTTTTGCCCAAAAAAGAGGATAAAGAAGAATCATTTTGGGATAAGATTGGGACAATCGGACGCAAGAAGCGCATAAAGGAAGGTACGTGCTTGCGTTCATGAATATTGCTAACAGATTGGATTTCGTGTGGGATGGACGAAGGGCACTGTTTCCTCATACCCATAAACGAATGTCCTAGTAACCATACTCTTGTAATTTATGTACCACATGAAACAGAATTCGAATGATAATATTTTTAGTGCAAGATGTCCAGGCTGAAGGCAAGCATGCTATTGACTCGCCGGGTAGTCCAACTGCACCAGAAATACCACCTGAAGAATACAGTTTACGTAAGTTATCTTTCATTTGCTTGGTCTCTATTGCTCCAGACTTGCTCAATGTTTAAGAATGTATATTATATGGTGTAGCTACACATCTTTCCTATGATTGCAGATGATAATGAAGAAAGAGCTATCATTGAGCCGAGATCACTGGAAGATCCGCGAGTGAAGGATCTCATTCAAGTACTTATTGATTGGATCAACGATGAGCTTGCTGCTCAGAGGATCATAGTGAAGGATATCAGTGAGGACCTTTACGATGGCCAAGTTCTACAGAAGCTTCTTGAAATACTGACTGAAAAGAAATTGGATGTTCCTGAGGTCACTCAGTCTGAGGAGGGACAGCGCCAAAAACTTGCCATAGTTCTACGCGCTGTGAATAAAGTAACATAACTTCCTTTTATTTTCGTTGAAAATGGTTCAAGGCTTAATTGATTCATATGTAATTTATCACCTATGTTCTTTTGAAGTGCGTTTTGCGTCTATAAAACATGATCCAACCAATTTTAGGTCCTCTATGGAACAGCCAAGCCGGTACCAAAATGGAGTGTAGACTCTATTCATTCAAAGAACATAGTTTCTATATTGCACCTGTTGGTTTCACTTGCGCGTCATTTCCGAGCACCCGTCCGTCTCCCTGAAAATGTGACCGTGAATGTTGTTGTAGTGAAAAAGGACACGCCCAATCAGCTTTCACACAGGTAGTTTTTCAATATTCTAGCCTAAGGCACTGGTCCCACCGCCGCAGAGTAAGCGATGAGCTATCGGCGATTTTCTCGCCCAAGAAACGAATAAAAGATAATCGCTCCCATGTAAATAAAAGAGAGAGATTATATTTATAGTTCCAGCTACTCGTTCTACGTACTACGTTCTACTTGTTTATCGCTCGTCGCCGGCGGTGGGACCAGTGCCTGACACATATTTATTGTACTCTGATTTACACTATGGACATGCTTACAACTCTTTTTTTTTACAAGCTTTTATTTAACTTTACTTTAGCTGTCCACTAGACATGAGTAATTGGACTAAAGAGGAAATAGACAAAATGAGCTATAGACTAATAGGGAAGATGACGGAATTGGTAACTGGGCGTAACAACAGACTAGATCAAACGGTGAATGAAGCAAATGGTTTACAATGTATGTTAGTTGGGAAAAATCTTGTAACTGAATTTAGAACCAGTTCCACCCAACTGTCAAGTTCAGATGACAATACAATATTATGGTGATGGTGAGCTGATTTGATGATGTGGTGACAACGAATGATCGAAGGTAGACAACTAAACTCCTTGATGATTAATAGATGATTAGTAGCCTAGCAGTGTTTGGGCTCATTTTGATCAGCTGATGGTTCCAATCACAAACTTATAAAAGATTGTTTTATTATACATTTTTCAACAAAAATCTTGTGAAAAGTGCAATTTTATCAAGAACAATAGAGACCATCCATAATTGTATACAAATCTTTTATAAACCTATGGAAACATCATTGTCTAACTAAAGGAACTTATGCCAGGGATATATTAATAAGGCTTACTACAAAATAATTGATTACCTCGATGACAAAAGGGCCTGGGAGCTCGGCATATGATTGTTTTAGACTGTTTTTTTGTACCATTATACTTGAGAAGTAGGTACGTTTGTTAAGTTTAATCTATATACTAATACTTTTGTTTAGTAGGTGTTTTTGTTTTATCTATAATAATATAATAATAATTTTTAACATTGTGACATTGTAAAAACGTGTATTTACCTTTAAGACATAATTGTAAATCACTTACTTGCAAGAATGAAATGAATTGAATTGCAAATACCCACTTGATGTGTTCACGTTTTCTGAAGTACCAGTTTCGTTAAGTGAACGCTTCCATAGAAACTAGTACTTCAGAAAACGTGTTCAGACATATTATTGGGTTGCATTGATCAGTCAGTCTGATTTGACAAATTATGATTTTCACAGAACTTTCATTGAAACCATCACAACAACCTATGATGACTTGGGCATAAAATGTGAACGAGATGCATTTGACGCTCTGTTTGACCATGCCCCTGAAAAGTTACAAGTTGTGAAGAAGTCACTGATCACTTTTGTAAACAAGCACTTGAGTAAAGTGAACCTTGAAGTGACGGATTTGGATTCTCAGTTCCATGATGGTGTTTATTTGGTATTGCTGATGGGGCTGCTGGAGGGATTCTTCGTGCCATTATACGACTTTCACCTCACTCCTGAGGATTTTGATCAGAAGGTCCATAATGTATCATTTGCTTTTGAGCTGATGCAGGATGTGGGTCTTGCCAAACCCAAAGCTAGACCAGAAGGTATGTTTAATGATTCAGTGCATGTGACATTAAAAATATATACTGCGTTTACAAAATTGAGCACAAAAGCGATTCTGATGTCAAGTGGTATGTGGTAATAAGTAAAACGTTAACTGCTAAAGTAGCGGCACGTAAGTCTAGCGCTGAACGAAACGTGAAGGGGATAGTTGCGCATGTTTACTGTCGCGCACGCAATACAATTAGTATAAGATAGATAGAGACGGAGATCCCCCAAGATACCTTACTTTTGTCTTCTGCGCAATGATGGTCTGCGCTAGAGTTTCGTGCCCCTACATGTAGACAATGTTCTTTCAAAAAATATGCCATGCTGAACAGTATTATCCTCCATCCACCGACTTTCTGCAACTGTTACAATGCCATTGGTCCAGAGAGTGAGGGGCTGTCCTACTGTCTTCTGGTTGCCACATGAGAACTTTTTTCCCCTGCAGTTCCCAGTTCTGCAAGCTATATTGCCTGCTCATTGCCAAATATCTGGAAAAGTTTTTTTCCCTACTAAAATGTTGTTGTTTTACAGATATTGTAAACCTTGACCTCAAATCAACACTACGGGTGTTGTACAATCTCTTCACCAAATACAAGAGCATGCCGTGAATAGTGTAACCAATCTCAAGTTTATTTGTTAAGAACTACTAACATTACCTCATATGATACAAATTAGAATCTTTAATTTGAAAATGTATTTTATTAACATATTGCTAAGTAATTTAACTACTTTGGTGCCTTTCTTTAATAATTTAGTAAATATTTTCTTACTAACTGGATTTTTGTTTTATTTTAGCCTAGTAGGTGTCTCATAATATTATGTCACTAGTTGGTGTACCTGCCCAAAAGTTCCCGTGAGAATCCTGAAATCTCGTGTTAAATCACTACTATTCACTCTATATTTTTTTATGACTATTGTTTAATTCGTGCATTGTTTTGTGTTATCCGTTATATTCACAAAATGTTATAAAGGTCTAATAACTTACCTACAGTTTTAAATGAATGTGGTAAAGATAAATAGGTAATGTACCTATTTTTTTTAACCCCCGACTAATAAGAGGGGTGGTATAAGTTTGAGACGAGAATAATTATGTATGTTTGTCTTAAATGCGGTTTTTTTTGTATGAAACGGGTGTATTGTGTTTGAGCTGTTTGGTAGACATTTGGTGCAGCCGTTTCTAGGATCACCAGCTTTCACTGCTTTATTTGAAGAGAATTCCGGTAATTTTGCGGCTAAAACCTTCAATTTGAGCTCAAATATCAAATTGAAACATCAACACAATATCTTTTGCCGCATACAAAATCACGGGTCTGATGATGATCATGCAATCAATTGCCCCGCAGCGAGAATCGAACGCTCACCTCTTGCGTCTCAGCCCACGCCCAATCTCACGCGCGCCGCCGCGCCAAGGAGGCCGTCATGTATGTTTGTTCGATCAAACCAGCTTTTTTTCTAAATTTTAGAAAAAGGTTTAACTTTTTTTGCGCGCATACTAAGTTTGCTTCTAATTTCGCTATTATTTCTTCAAACTCCATGAAATGTTGTACACTAATATCTAGACCCGTAGTGCGTTAGTCTTCTACTATATAAAAATAAGTCGGGTTTTCCTTCCTGACGCTATAACTCCAGAACGCACGAACCGATTTCCACGGTTTTGCATTCGTTGGAAAGGTCTCGGGCTCCATGAGGTTTATAGCAAAGAAAATTCATAAAACGAAGCCATCTGGTGGCGAAACGGAGTTCGCCGGGTTTGCTATTTATTATAAATTTAAATGGTTTCCAAATCATAAATAAAAAATAAAAAAAAACTGGACTCACAACTGGTCTAGATATTACTGTACATCATGTGTACAAAGTGTGTTTTCATGGAGTTTGATGAAATAATATCCAAAATAGAAGCAAACTTAGTTCGCGTACAAAAAGGCGTAAGCGCCCTATCTGAGACAAAATCTTGGGACCTTGAGAAAATACTTAGATTGAGGGATCCATTTTGTGGATCATAATTCTGAAAACAGGTTTTACCTACAAATTTTTACTAAGACCTTTCCAAATTTAAGTTAGGATCCCTCAAAGTGGCCACTGTTAATTTGACTATAATGATAGTGTGCTCCATAGCTCGCTGGCAAACCCTGAAGACTTATTTACATTTGCACTAGTTTAGTCGCCAAGTAGGTAAGTAAAATTGACTACCTGAGTAGGTACCTACTTTCCGTGTTCACACATACTTAGAAACGAGTTTAGTTGTAATTTTGATCGTTCACCGGGCAATGAATGAAACTACTAAACTGGCCAGATTAGCACCACGCTATCATGCACACAAAAATGTTGCATATCGCAAATGTAAATCAGCCTTTAGAAGTCTAAAAAAGGATTGCCACTAGCGGGATGCTTCCACTCTGCCTCACCAAGGCTCCCTAGGTACTAGTAGGGCACAGTCCAATTTAACTTTTTTGTCGTCTACTTTAGCCAAAAGTGGGGCAGATTCAACTTGGCACCCCAGTAGTGTTTAGGAGATTCAATACGAAAAACAATTTACTAGATTGACCCTGAAATAACTGGTACTAATTGGTAGATTTCCACTAGTTCGCCCGTTTAGTTCCACTAATGGAGAAAAATCCAAGTAATTCGCCTGACTTCGAAATAGTGAAAAGACAAAATAGTTAAATAATTTGTCCCAGTAGTTCACCCTTACCTAAAAAGGGGGATAATTTGCAATTATAAGACTAGTTAGTTTATTGTTACATATGTATTTCGCTATTTAACCTAATACCGAAGACGTAAGCAAGTTCAGTTTTAATAGACTAATACATTGTTTTATTCGACATAAAAATTTTGGATCATGAAACAAACTAGCTTTTATAAGACATAAATATTGGTTAAAAAACATAATTATTCGTTATTAAGATTTTTTAACTACTTGAAACGAAGTTACATAACAATAAAAAATGTTAATACAATTTTAAAAACATAATAAATAAAAATGTAGTTGACTTCTATTTAATGACGCGCACATCCACTGCATTTCATCCGTTTCTGATCATGGCGGTACACGTGTCAAAATCTCCAATAGGTTTAATGGCTTGATAGTAAAGATACAAAACCATCATCATCATCATCAGCCTGCAGAAGTCCACTGCTGGACATACGCCATAGAAACCCACGACGAACAGTCTCGAGGCTAACACTGAGAGCTACATGTTGGTGATCTTGGTTCTTCTACGTATCTCCTAGGTTAAAATTTTATCATGTAGAGTGAAGCTCCGAGCATAAACTCTAGCCATAGCCTGCTACGCGACTTTGAGCTTGTGTGCACCTCTTTTATACAATGAAAATCCTTGTTGTTACAATGAATAATGAAGTGACATTGACGTAAGGTAGTTGAGCGCGTTCTTTTGTTTTAGACGATCACTACAACTTTATTACCGTAAAACAACGATCTTATAATTCACAATATTAAAGATCGTTGCCGTAAAACGATATAGAAACAATTTGCCATGCAAGTATTCATAAAGAATATATTTTGATAAATATAAACTTATTCAAAATATTAAATATAACAGCTGAAGTGAAGTCTTTACTTCATTTACAAATAATTTTCCTTTAAATTACACATAGTATGCAGCTGCCAAATATTGCTTATTAAAACCATATATTATTTATTAACTAATCAAACCTAGTGCGAAGCTCCAAATGATCAGGAAGGCAATTCTCGTAATTATTCGACATTTAATTCACAATATAATCTCATCTCAGTCATCTTTCGATTAATCACCAACTTTTCTGTCGCTCAGGAAGCCGTTCTTTAGAGCGAGAAGGATAACGTATGCATGCAAAGATTAAGTAATAGTTACTACGTCTACGCAAGCAGTCACAGGCGTGACAGTTTACCGAGATGAGATTAGATTGTGAATTGAATGGATCCTCCTTAAAATCAATACTGAATGATAATCCTACTATAATATTATTAAATGCGAAAGCTTGGATGTATGAATACTTGTTGTTACTTAATCACGCCGTAACCGATTTCGATAAAATTTCGTACACAGATAGATTATGACCTGTATTGAGCAATAGGCTAATTTTCATCTCGGTATAATACGAGCGAAGCCGCTATAACTAGCCGCAGATACTAGTTAAAACATAATTAACAGGAAATAAATAAGTCGCTTCGAAAATAGCTCTGGAGTTACATAACATCAAAGTTGAAACGATTATTTTTGGCTTCTATTGCACTTAGCGTAAGGTGCACTTGTATACTTGCCTTTTTTTGGTATTCGTGTCAACTTTCGTGGAAAGTGACGTAAACGGCTTATCTGTTTCTAAATATTTAAAAAATGATCTATACATAGTAACTACATTAATTAAAAGTTTGATTTACAAAGACAGCACAGACATACTAACTTAATATACTTTTCGTAGAACATTCAATTGACGGGTTTGACATTGATCGTACTTATAAGCTTACATTGGCTAAACGTATACAACTGATAAGTACTTTGATGCCTATTACAGTCATAATATTATGATTAAATTCTACCAAAACCAACTGAGTGGTTTTTAAAGTTCCGCAGTTAGTATGATCAAAAATAGAAAATAGTTTTTTTTAAATATATTTTGACATAGTCGATAGTTGAGTATTTTAAGAATAAATTTACATAAAAAGATATTTCACCTACGGACTAATACAACTATAAGCGTCAGCTAAATAAGGACGCTTAATATTGCCAAAACAGTCGCTCCAAAGGCTATCACTATAAAATAATTATCAATAAACGTTTTACCAAACAACACCTCATTGAAGCGGACTTAATAGTAACAATAAATAATATACAAATTGGAATGTTTATATTGAAATGATTTGCGTGAAAAATAACATTTAATTAAGCAGCGTTGTTTAAATTTTAAATGCTTTTAAATCTATCACATTTTAATGTTCTATGGAGCACCTATCTACTAGGCTTTCGTGTAACTAAAAAACATTCGGATAGCAAATTACATTATTAGCTATTAAATCAAAAATTGATATAAAACAAAAAAACTTAATGTAAAACTCTAAAACTATGTAATACAAATGATTAATGTTTACTTCAAATCAAAACTATTTTTATAAGTTTAGGGTGCCCGATGAGATCAAAATGACCTGGGATATAAATTCTCGACGTGATAATAAGAAAACGACGTTTGATTAGAAAAAAAAACTCGCAAGACAATTGTCATAAATCCGAACTTACACTACCTGTCTATCATTTATATTAAACTACAAAGATACAAAAGTACCTATATTGCTAACTGTGCATCGATGTTCTCTGTTGGCACAACATAGTATAGGTCTCTATAGTACAAATTATTTGGGTTTGATTCAAATCTAGTAGGTAATTGTTAACAATGTTTATTTCAATATAGCTAATGTTAAATAGTTATCTTAGCCAAACTTAATGGATTAGCTGTGAATTAAAAACCTACACAGCCAATGAGCGTGCCATGGTGTTGTCGAGAAGAGAACCGCTGCGCATCCCTGGACGACAGAATTGACAAATTTAAAGTCGGTAAAATGCTAAATTCGTTACAATTTACTCGCTTTACACTCGAAATACACAGTACAGGAAAGTGAAGAGAAGAATATATAAATATAGTTATCACAAGTCCATGTATAAATATAATATAAATTAAGTAGTAAAGTTGCCTACAATATTAACAGCTTTTAGCTAGAATCATATAAAATTCATGATACGAAAATATGAACAATGAATGGGATAGAGAATGTTGGGTTAAATTCCCAATACTCATAGTTCACCCGAAGAACAAGAGGTAATCAAACAGTATTGAAGGTATGCTACGAGGTGTTGCGCGATGTGGCGGGTAGTTCCAGAGACGTGGATGATTCACGGCGCAGGATCAATTTGAGTTTGTCATCCTCCTCAAGGTCCTCCTCGACGGAAATGGCGCGGCTCAACTCGGTGTGGCCGAGCGCGCGCGATCTCCATGCCTCGAGCCTCATGACCTGTGTGACACGTTTCTGATATGTAGAATCTGATATTGATGAGTTGTACATCTCGCCTCAAACATTATAGAGGCCGTAGTCTGAGTTTTAACAAGAAATTGACACGGACGCATGGTGTAGTGTAATACGGATTTTGTATGGAAATTGAGGTTCATAGTATAGGGGCACTCATCGACCTATACATACAAAATCCGTGTACACTACGTCTATTGTTTGCTAAAAACTTAAGACTACGGCCTCAGCCGCCAAAAGCGTCGCGCCGGTCTGAATACAGGCAGGCATTACCTCCGGAGGCTCTAGTCTAGGCTTTGCGGCAGAAGAGGCACGCTATCAAAACCTTTTTGGCAAATGGACGTCTCTTTCAAGTTCCATCAAATATAGACTGTCAAGAAAACCAACAATTTTTTTTATAAAATATGTTACTTTATTGAGCAATTAAAATATTTGTATTACTTTTGTCATGTTTGTTATGTAAACCTTTAAATGTAATTTCATAGACGTTTATTTGTCGGCGGCCTCTTCTGTAGGTGTAATCATGCATTTACATTCCAACTTATTATTTCATACATTGCGTACAGTGGGAAGCACGACGGATCATGGCCGCCGTTCCGGCCGAAATTATTTTATGGCGTCGCAATAGAGCGTTTTGTACCTAGAATATTGACAGCAATGCCAAATAGTTACATTACGGCGGCGACCAAGATACATCGTACTCACATACGCCAGTATCGATATCAGCTAAATACCAAGATACGAGCAAAAAACTACAACGTAGTCAAACATTTTAGTTTAAATAATCATTAAATACTCAGCCAAATACCTACGAAACGAGGAAAAACAGCAAATATTACTCCATTACGTGGACTTATTGATAACATTTCCAGTTAAAACATTTAAAATAACTACTTGTACGAACTATTTTATAAGCTTGGGTTAATAAGCATTGATACACATAAACGAAAAACCTCCTTATTTACAGAAAGAATAATACAAGCACACACACAAAGAAATTAAAAAATATAAGTAAATTAAATTGTTGATCTATCTAAAGACCGTTGCAAACGATCTACAGATAGATCAATGATCCAAATCACTAACAGACGGAAGCGTCCCCAAAACGCTAGCTACATTTTCAAGCAAAAAAAGCATTTATAGCAAATACTATTATAGCTCACTGTGAAAAGCCACCTAAAGGTAGATTTCCGAACATTTTTCAAAATAAAATGTGGGCAAGCTTGCATTGCACAATGAGCTTTAATAGCGTTGACTTTAGGTTAAGTATGGCAATAGATGAAACAAGCAGCATGTCGGCTATCAAAAAAAACTGCGTTTCTTTGATATGTTTTATCCGATTATATCTACAAAATAATATGAAAATCTGACTATTAATGAGAAACTTCTTTTTTATGTTCAGTCTGGCTCTAGTTTACTTTTTATTTAAATACCACAAGTCAGATGTCTATAAAATTTTGTAGATATAACCCTACGCATTGAAGCGTTATTCTACAGAAGAGTTCGAAGTGTTGTACTTGAAAACCTTAAGGTTCCCCGGTACCACAATCCACGTTTCCATACAAATGAGGAGTATGCTAGAAACCCGAGATTTGGTCGTACTATTAAAATACTTGTGATAGATTCAACTCTCCGATATCTATACGCTTCTAATTCGTTATATTTTAACATTTTACTTTCATTGTATCATGAAAGTAAAATGTTATATACATATATATAATTTTTATATTAAACATAACATCAAAATAATTTAAATTTTAAGTAATGCTTAAATCTTTTTGTATCCCTGATTTCTTTGTGTCAGGAGACACAAAGAAATCAGGTAAAATTATGTACTTAGGTCAGTATTGTGACTGACTTCTTCGCACCACCAAATCCATTTTTCAAACAGTATTTTTGGGCGACAAAAAATGTACGATAAAGATTTAAATCTGCTATTTAAAAAAGCTAAAGGATAGCTATTTTAAAAAAGCACTTATTGGAAGCGTCAAAGGTGTTGGGTTGTTTAATTTGACAGCTAGTTATGCATCATTTAAATAAGTAATTTAGCACTAAACAGTGTTCATGAGCAAAAAAATTGCTTTTATAAGTATATTGCGGAAGATATTTAAAACGTGCAATCTCGAATCAAAGTGTTATTTCAAAAAGTTAGATCGTGTCTCATTATAGGAGCATGGATATTGGGGAGCCGAAACTCGATACTCCTTTGTTTGTATGGAAATGGGCGACACATGGAACTGTGGAGGCTTTAAAAAATATATCAGAAATACCATGCAAATTACGGAAGCCGGCATTGTTTTATTAGCAACCAAAAAAAAGACTATGATGTATGATTGGAACAGCAGAGTGATCCTTAAACAAGTGAACTAACATTCGATAATCAAAGTAAAGCTTGATACATCATTTGATTTAGCTTTAGTACGTTAACATGAGACTACAATAAGTTTTTTGTTAAAAAAATATTTTTTAACACCGGTTTTTATTAAATTAGTTACCGTAACTGTCAGCTGATCAAAACGACCTAAACACTGTCAGAATACTATTAATCATCGAGAAGTTTCGTTCCACATTCCGTCTACATAATCAGATCAGCTCGCTGTCACCATAATATTGTATTGTTATCGAAACTTAACAGGTATGCAAAATTACAGCTCAATCGGTTGGGTGGAACTGGTTTAAAATTCAGTTGCAAGGTTTGACCACATTCGCGTAGCTAAATGAAGGTAAATAATAGCTTTTAATATAATTAACGACCTTAGATAAACAAATCTGGCAAAAGTTAAACAATTACCATCTTTCACCGTTAGATGTTGTACAAGTTTTAAGTATAGCTTTAAATATAAAGCTATGTATATGTTATAAAAAGGCACGAAACGGATTGAACAAAAAAAAATCAAAATAAAGTTAACAACTCGTTAAGGTGAACTAGTGAGATAATTCACAATGAGAGAACTGCTGGGAATATATCATTTGCTATAAACAAGCCAGCCACCGTCATATTATGTTGACCGTAAGTTCTCTTGCAAAACGTTGGTTTTAAAGAGTCGCCATGTTAACGCACCAAAGGAACAAATCTGATTGATTCATCAATGCACTTACTCGATCCAATTCCAGGGATCAGTGTCCGGTGTGGTGATGGGTGTCGGAAACTGTGCAGTGCCAGATAACAGGAATCAGAATTTATTATGCAACCTGGTCACAGTATACCTAGATAAAATTTGACGATCTTCTATGGCGGTTGCATATACAGCCAATAGGACAGTTGGCATTGCAGTGGTCATCATCATTTGGTAAAAAAATAAGTACAGCTGTAACTATGGTATGTGGCATCCTATTATGTGGTTGTGTGGATTCCTCCTTTTCACGTCATTATTTAACTAAATTGACAGGTGGATGACAAAAAAACTGGCGTGCAATGAAATAGGATCACTTAGAAAAACCACAATACCTCCCAATTTATGCAAGATATCGAATTGAAATAAAAATCGTATTAACATATATTTCATACGGCATTAAAAACAATAATAACTTTAGTAAAAAATTACTTAACAAAATAAATGAACAAAAAATTTGTTTGGACGGTATTGTGGTTTTTATAAGTGACCATATTTCATAGCAAGCCATATTATATATTGACAAGTTACAGAATACGATAAAGATTAATAAAAAAAAAAAGTTTTTATTCATAATTTTTGGTATTACGAAACACGACCTAATTTGTTACAAATTCTGAAAGGCAGGGAAAAGTATACGCTTCGTGCTTGCACGGGGTGGGGCACCGGTGCCAAACGGGGATAAAAATATTCGGGGCGATTTTTGCACTCGCCTCGAATTGAATTCGCGTGCGGCCTTCGCCGGCCCCTTCTCAGCCACACGGTAAATTTTATTATTATTATAGTTTTTTTCAGTAGTGCCTTATATTGCATGTTATTCTTTATGTGCACGTGATATCCAAAGCGTAGAAAATAATGACATAAGCGTTGTTATAGCGGTGACTCACACACACTGTGCAATCGCCCACAACACATGAAATGGAAATATTAGTTTTGTAATTAATTTTATTTATAAATAGGTACCTATTGTATTTGAATTCTGCAAGCTTTGTCATCATGTTATGACTCAGGTTAGTTGGAAGCAAGAGCTATATGCGCAGAAATGAATGTGATGGTATATGTTCATATTTATATAACACTATCATAGGAGGACGATGCGGTAAAGGACCTCCTTTCTATGAACTAAGGACATTATAAACGTCGCGGGAAGTCGGTGTATGGTGGCGGCTCATTTTAGGGGGAGGTCTACAGGCTGACAATGATGATGATGATAGTAGGGACACGAGATAGTCATCATCACCATCATCATCAGCTCATCATCATACAAGTCTACTGCCGGAAACCATAGAATGCAATGGGATGATTTACCATAACCGCGCTTGCTTTGCAGGCGGATTGGTGACTGCTGTATTGGTGTTCAGTACTCAGGTGGATGCTGCTGGCCCATCCCCTGGTGTAACCTTTACTTATATATATATATATATATATATATATATATATATATATATATACATGCAGTCATATAGTATATATACATGTTAATATCTATTTGGATTACAAGTTTCAACAATTTTTGAACCACGGAAAAGAGGGGACTCCTCTAACACAGGTGTTTCTAACTTAAAAGAAGAGATCCCAACCCATGTAACCACACCTTGTAATTTTTAAGTAAACAATTTGAATTTGAATTTAGAATTTGATTTTTTTTATGAGGTAACCTTAGTCGGCTTTTAAGACTTCCACGGAGACGGAGGTGTCAATTATAACGACATCATCATCAGCTTGTACAAGTCCACTGCTGGATATAGGCCTCCCCCGTTGAATGCTAAGACGAACGGTCTTGAGCCGTCTCCATCCACCGACTTCCTGCGACGTTTATAATGTCTTTAGTACATCGAAAGGAGGTCCTTTCTCTACCGCGTCATACGGTTTGTGGTCGTGAACCGTTATTCCACAACGGCATGCAGTTCTGCGAGTTATTTTGACCTGGGGTGCGATTTTTGAATGTCACCGAATGACTAAATATCATGAAAAAGGTAGCAAAGTACCGTTTTTCAGGAAATGTACTGGAAGAGGCACTTGTATATGTAAGGTATAAGAAATTTGAGTTTCAGAATAGAGAATTTTTGAAATCGAGGATCTACGGCAATTTTTAACCGACTTCCCAAAAAGGAGGAGGTTCTCAATTCGGTTGTTTTTTTTTTTTTTTATGTTTGTTACCGCATATCTCCGGCGTTTATGAACCGATTTGGAAAATTCTTTTTTTATTTGAATAGATATACTTCCAGATTGGTCTCATTTTTTTCAAAATCCAGTTCTGATGATGGGATCCATGAGGAATTGAGGGAACTCCTCAAATATTGTAGGCATACATATGGCAATTTTGATATTTTCAGCAACAAACCAAGCATTTGCATTCAGAAAGTATCATAATCCTTTCACCACTATGGTTCTTTCAACATTTTTTTTTCATCCAAAATTATTTAGTCGAATACAATGGCGGAAGTCGGTTTTTTAAATGAAAAGTTATACTGACGTTTAGTCACTCGATGACACTCAAAAATCGCACCCCTGCCTATTGCCACTTCAACTTATCTTACTAGGTAACCCAGTACAATTTATTTTTGCTAATCTTTTCTTACCTCAGCCTTTAGCTCCGCGACTTGTTCCTGAAGTTCGCGCACGCGCTCTGAGTCGTCGTTGTTGTTTCGTAGCTCTCCTTCAGTTACCATCACTTCGTTCTAGAAAATTTCAGTCATAATCTCATATGAAATTCATAGTATAAATATAAATGTTCATCATCAAATAGCAATTTGGAAGCCCTTCATAATCAGCTGCCTTTAGACGTCCACTACAAGACGAGGCCTCCCCCATAAAATACAATGGGGGTAATTGCCATTATCACCACGTGTTTGGATGCATATCTCCTCTATGGTTTTATTTGCTATGCTTGTACTAAACCTCTGTATTACCTGTCAGTTGAAAATTATTGTCTGTTTTAACCTCTTTGGAAGAAAAAAAAATGTTTTGTGATGAGAAAATATTTGTGCCGGTGTTTTGCTCTGAAATTTCCTACAATAAAACTAAGATTAAAATCCTGTGAAATCGCTCTGATTATCCACCACCACGCTTGGCAGGCGGTTTGGTGATCGCAGTATTTCTGTTGAGTACTCAGATGGTTGCTACTCATACCCTGGTGCAATCGTTTAATCGGCTTTTATGAAATCCACTTGAGGAGATGGAGGGGTATATTCTTAGACTCGACAAACCAAGGCAAAGGAAGCCCCCTACACATTTGAATATTATTGGTAGAGCGAGTGTATCATAGCAAATCTTAGCAAGGACTTGGAGAAGGTGTAGGAGTCATAATAGTACTTACCTTGATTTTGTATTCGGATATTTCCGTCTCGAGTTCGGCTATTCTTTGTGCGTCCTCCATGTTTCTAATGTTAGCCTGCATGGACTCGTATTTAGCCTAAAAAGAGCAGTATTACATTATTAAATGAATGTGCCACTAGACCAATTAACTTGTTAACAATCAACAAAATTTTATACGGTTTTACTCATAAAGTATTTTTAGTTTCCCGTAGGCATTTAACGACTAACTCCCTTATTCATAATAATTTTATAAACCTATTTTAGTTAAAATATGTTTTGTCTTGTTTTGACGTATGACATTTTAGATCAGAGAGAAGAAAACAAAAGCTATTTTAACTAAAATAGGTTTAAAAAATGATTATGAATAAGGCCCTTAGGATTTTTAACTAGGGGTTTCCTTTAAACTACGAGTCAGGCACAATTTTACCTACATTTTTTTTCTTAATTTTTTGTTTTATTTGCTTCGGAGACGGTGGTCAATTTAAGCATATTTTGTTTATTATATTTTAAACAAAGCATTTTAATATAATAAAAAAAAACCAGTTGTAATCCTCAACAAGCAACAGTCTTTTATTTGATGTGCCACATGATACATTTGACACATGTTTTTTTTTCTTGTTTGAGAAAAAAAGCTACATTTAAAAAAAAACTGTTGCTGTTGACCCCCCAAAATCAGAATTAGTTATTTACGCTACACGTACGTGATTGGGTTACTTAACTATATATATGAACCAAATTTCAACATTTTTGGTCCATTAGATTCAGAGCAAAAAGGCTGTGACAGACACCTGAGTGATCCTATAGTGGTTTCGTTAATACATTTTGGGGTACGGAACCCTAAAAATTAAAAAGTAAGTAGTTAGTACCTTGCTCTCTAGGTCGGTGTACTTGTGCTGGTACTCGCGTTGGCGAGACTGCAGCGCCCTCTCGCGTTGAAGCGTCTCGTCCAAAGTCTCGCGCAGTTGTCGCGTCTCCTCGTCTTGCCTCCGGAGCTGGTTGGTCGACACTTGTACTTGTGTTTCGAGCTCCATTACCTAGCATGGAATGATGAAGGTTATAAGAACTTGGGCTAGGACAGGGGTAGGCAACCTGCGGCTCGCGAGCCACATTTTGGATAAAAGTTCCGGCTCTACATTTAAAAGTCGTTCTGAATCCGATCATCGAGGATTAGGCACCATTTCTACCTCTCAGCCTCTTGTACTCGTTTTTAACCGACTTCACAAAAAAGGAGGAGGTTCTCGGTTATCGGTATTCGGTTGTATTTTTTTTTTATGTTTGTTACCTCATATCTCCGTTATTTATAAACCGATTTGGAAAATTCTTTTTTTATTTGAATAGATATACTTCCAGATTGGTTCCATTTTATTCAGAATCCAGTTCTGATGATGGAATCCATGAGGAATTGAGGGAACTCCTCAAATATTGTAGGCATACATATAGCGATTTTGATATTTTCAGCAACAAATCAAGCATTTGCATTTAGAAAGTATCATAAACCAATCACCACTATGGTTTTTTCATAAAAAAAAAATCATCCAGATATTTAGTCGAATACAATGGCGGATTAAGTTCTCATTTACTATGTATCAGCAACTCCTTGCTCCGAGGCACCACACAGGCGCTTCTCACCTAGTGGTAAGACGGACCATTTAGCGGAGTCGCTAGGAGAACACTCAATTGCTTGTGCCTGGTTCCTGTTGTTCATGGCGTCTACACTTTCAATGCGATTTTTTCCGTGATTTCGCGTGTAAATACGATTTTTTTTGAATAGTAACAGACGTGTTTGTGAGCCACTCTATAGTATGGCTGCGTCAAACACAACCGTTTGTTTATAGCCACCCCGTTAAAGGAAAAAAAAAACGATAGAAGAAAAAATAATGCAATTAACAAAACCTAAAAACACAGACGTTGTTTTAAGGCGAAGTTTTAAGGCTGCAGCACACCGGCTGCGTACGCGTCGACGCCGTCTTGAACGTCGTCGTACCATGACGTTGTGATGTATGGAACTCTATGAGACATGGCACATCGCTTGCGTGACGTGCACGCAAGCGTATACATACAAAGTGACGCGCGTTTCTACGTTACGTGCTGCATACGCATCCAGTGTGAATTGGCCTTTATAAGTATGGCTGTATTTTCCCAATGAACATACCTTCAGTCTTAACTCTTTCAGTTCAGTGTGCGCTTCGACCTCCCTGATTTTGGTAGACATCAGTTCCTCCTCTATTTTCTGTACATCGCCGGAGCGGCCCTCCCAAGCACGTAAAAGTTTCTTAGGTGTTGCCATAATATCGGAGACGACGGTTGATTGAACTGGCACCGGCGGAACTTCTTGTTTGTGCTCCTGAGAGAAGAGGACTTGATATTACTCTAATGCTCACATTCAACAACCACTTATAAGCCGCCTAAGGCACTGGCCCCACCGCCGGCGACGAGCGATAAACGAGTAGCCAGCGATAAACTATAAAATAATCTCTCTCTTTTATTTACACGGGAGCGATTATCTTTTGTTCGTTTCTTGGGCGAGAAAATCGCCGATAGCTCATCGCTTACTCGCCGGCGGTGCGTGGGACCAGTGCCTAAACTATGGACACGTTTACCTTTGTGACGTATGAACGTCTATCAAGTTCTGTCACTGTTGACAGCCACTCGAACCGACAAAAACGACTCCCGTGTATGTAGTAAAAGCCATACTAAGGGATTTTATCAAAATAATATACCTACTTGGCACTGGAAGAATTGGGGAGACTTTCCACAGAGAACATAATTAAAATAAGAAGAAGATGACGACGTGGTCGAAGATGCAGCATAATTTTCTAGAAGATACATACCTTACATACCTTTAACTTGAAAACTCCTAGATTGTATTAATCGATCGGGGAAAACGGACACTGGCAATGTGTTCCATTCTTTTGCTGTTCTAATTATAGACTTACTTGAAGATGTCTTTGCCAGCTGTCCGATAGATCTGCGACGCGCTGCCGCAGATCCTTCAGCGAGAGGTTTGCTTCTGCTTCGCGCAATTTCACTGCGATCAACTCGTCCTGTCAACAACGGACTCGCTTATAAAATAAGTTTAATGTTGAAAAATGTATTTTTCAAAACAAACTTTTGTTAAATTCTTTACGGAACCTGATCAAAATGAGCTCAAACACGGCCAGGCTACTACTTATCATCGAGGAGTTCCGTTGTCCGTTGTCTCCATCACATCAGCTCGCAGTCACCATAATATTGTATTGTCATCTGAACTTAACAGGTATGAAAAATTTCAGCTCAATCGGTTAAAGATAACTGATTTAAAGTCAATTTGCATGATTCCACCCGGACAAACATACATACATTGCAAGTTAAATAAAAGCTTGTAATAATGTCAAACGTTTACGGCATTATTACAAAACATGATTTAAATGTGAGTGATCCTAAATGATGACACTAAATTCTGAATTAGGATCGAGTAGAGTGTCAAGAGTAGCCTTGCTGACCTGTAAATGTGCCACGTTGTTGTCGACACGTTGCCGGCGCAGACTCTTGTTCTCATTCTCGAGCTCGGCTATCCGCGCGGAGAGCTCGCGCTCGGCAGCCTCGCGTTCAGCCGCGTGCAGTCTCGCGCGCACCAGCTCTCTCTGCAAGCAGCGCGCCAACTCCTCGCCTTTCGGGGAGGAGCCTTCCATGCCCTCGAGCGAAGACTGACGGGAGTTATTCTAATCGACAAAAGCTGGGTTTACTCAGTATTCATACATCAATAGGTACCAATGTGTATCAAAATACCCCCAATAAGCCCTAGGGGGGGTATTTACAACTTACAACAACTTTAGTTTTATAAATTTCGAAGCGCATTCAATATGGCAGCTCTATGTTGTGTTATGTACATTTCTGGAGGAACTTTACGAGGCATTTCATGAATAAAAAACTTCAAAATTTATAAAGTCGTAAAATTAAAGGTATTCGCCATGATATGTGTTTGAATACCCTGCACTCGGGCTTATAGGGGTATTTTGATACACATTTTTTTTAAAAAACGTTACGTGACTGACTGACCATCATCAACGCATAACCGTAAATCCTAGAGACCAGAACTTTTGAAGGGCACGTTCCTTTTGTGGAAGATGACTAGGCATTTTTTTTCTTTGCTGGCATTTTAACCAGTGTAGCTTATTTAAAGAGCATGCGGTAGTGAATTTAAATATAAGTATAGCGTCTTTTTAAAAGGGTGGAAATAATCCACGAACATTCTAGTGAAACAGCCATTGCTTTACTAGAACATATGACTTGACTGAGACTTTGACGACTTGACCTAACTTTATCAAAATAATTACATGACATTGGTAAAATTGAGGAAAGTTTTCCTCAGAGGCCATTAAATAAATGAAGAAGAAGAAGAAAGGATACCTCAGCGATGGTCATTTCGAGTGAGCGGATCTCGTCCTGCGCAACGGCCAGGCGTTGCTGCGCGTCCATGTGCGCACGCCTTAAAGCTTGCACCTCCCGCGCCAGCGCGAACGTTTCCTCCTCACCCTCCGCACGGTCCACTTGCCCGCGGACGAGCCTCACCGCCAGCTCGGAGCTCTCTTTCTCAAGTAACTCGACGCGTTGCTTCAGTAAACGATTTTCCTGGCGTAAGCACTGAAATTGTCAGCCAACTGATAAAACTGAATTATGTTCGAAAGCCAGGTAAGTACTACCATGGTATAATAATAATATAATTCGCCTGGTATGACCCGATGGTCGCGTGGGTAAACACCAGCCTACGTCATCGCCAATGTGAAGTGAGACAGCTCGTCTCTTCGACCTCCTTATATTATCTGTTCGAATTCAGATCAAACCATGAGGTTTTTAGGTTTTTTTATACGTAACGAAATGACAATTTAATTGATTTTAGGGTTCCGTACCTCAAACAGCACCAACGGACCCACTATAGGATCACTCGGGTGTCTGCTGTCGCTGCCTATTTTCTCCAAACTCACTGGACTAAATTAGTTGAAATTTGGTACATATAGGTATCGTTATCATACATAACACACAACAGTCACATACGTTGTCCAAATCCCACACTAGGATTCCCTGTGTCGTGGGTATTAGGAACTACGAGTACAATGGTACCATATAACACCCAAACTCTGAACAAATATATGCAGATACAAACATTTGTCCCGCAGCGGGAATCGAACCCGCAACCTCTTGCATCTCAGCCGGCAACTCTCCCGCCACGCCACAGAGAACGTCAATCCACGCAACGTTAATCACGGTCGTATAGCGTAAATAAACGAATTCAGATTTTGAGGGCAAACTAGAAAACTAAAAATCAATCTTGTGTCGAATGCATTATGAGAAATACAAAAGTATTTTTTTTATAATTTTAAAATGATTATAATATTTTTGCTACATTCATCATTTTAAAAGCCTTATTCAATTGATTTTCGGGTTGTACTTACCCTTAAGACAGCAATATCACCCTGCTCCTTAGTCTTGATCACAGTGTACTCCTTTTCTAGCTTCTTCATCTTCTTGGGGTTCACTTTGATGGAATACGAAAGGTTCATGAACGCATCCGGGTCACCCTCCACTTTGGATGGCAGTTCCTTTTGTATGTACTGTGAAGAATATTACAAAACTAGCTGAATACCCGTGCTTCGCTACGGTGAAGCCCATACTACACCTACTTACATAAGGATCAAATAAAAAAACACTTAAAAGTGGCTGCCTTAAACTTATCTATAAAAAAGTTAAAGTTAATTAGTAGAATAAGTAATGGGCAAGCTATATAGCTCGCAGAACCATCAGCCGCAGGGGAAGAAAATAAAAAATAAATATATGCTGGACAACAACATTATCTAGCCCCAAGCTAAGCAGAGCTTGTGTTAGGGGTACTAAATAACTGATATACTTAACACAATACATTACATAGATAGATATTTTTTTATTAAACATAGAAAATTATCTGCAATCGAACTCGCAACCTCCTGCGTCGCAGCGAACCTTCGCCAAACGCGACAAAGAGGTCATCAAAAAAAAAGGAACAGCGAAGCGAAGTTCTCGAGCGACGACCACGCGGTCAGACCCAATGTAAGACGGCCCCGCACTCGATAGATCCGATAAGACCGTTAATCGAGGTATTCTTTGGTGGAGGCTATCATTTGTAGACGTCTAAATCTATGTCCATTAGTGGACTGCAATAGGTTAATGACGATTGATGAGGGTACATTACCTTGAGGATGCTCTCCATGTCGAGCGACAGCAGGTCGTTCTTGCCACAGGTGAGCATGGCGATGGCAACCTTGAACACGATCTCTATGCCCTCCGAGAGGAACACGTCCATGATGCGGCACGCCAGCGGCAGCGACAGCGTGGTCGTGAATAAAGTCAGAAACCAACTGCTTGCATAGAGTGATGTACTGAAGCTCTGGAACAAAAAAGAAATGTTTTTTGTTGAAATTTTTTTTTATATAAGTTTTTTAAGGCCCTTTCGTATTCTTACACCACGTCGGTTAACAAAAAGCTCAAATGACACTAGTGTTCGCGCGCGGCTTCGTTCGCGTTATACCGGGATAAAAACCCAATATCACACCATAATCGTGAGGCCCAATTCTCTAATTTAAAAACATTCAATTCGCAGTATGATCTCGTCTCAGTCGCACTATTACTTAATCTTCGCGTTTCTTGCGAAGAATATGTAACAGTAACTATACGAGACAGTGCGACTGATACGAGATTATATTGTGAATGGAATATTTTAAAATTAGCGAATTGGGCCTTAGTTCATAATCTTTCTTTGTATCAAATTCGTTCAAAATCGTTTCGAATTTACATGAGCAACAAACAAAACTCTTGCATTTATAATGCTAGTGGGATTTATTGTGTTCCCGGAAAAGTTGGACAATTTTTGTTGGTATAAGATTAGTCCTGGCTGCTGGCTTATTCGGAAAGCAACGGCAGCAATGAGCTCACCACTGGTCAAATTTATATTCCTACGATGGTGCGACCCACGGTGAAAAAAGACCCTTTGGGGATAAAGACAATCCTCCTGTTTCATAATCATTCTCTTAACCTAGTTAAAATAGCTTTTGTCTTGTTTTGACGTATGACATTTTACATCAGAGAGAAGGAAACAAAAGCTATTTTAACTAAAATAGGTTTAGAAAATGATTATGAGTCGATGTGTCTATGTCTAGTCTAACCTGTGATTGGAAATGCACGTGCAGGTCTGGTAGCAGCTCTTGCACAAGGTTCTCCAGCTGGAACATGCAGAGCCCCAGCTCGGCCATGCTCGGCTTGAACATGTCTCGCATACGATGCTGCTGCATTATCTTAACGAGCACCTCGAACGCCTCTTCTTCGGGCATCTGCCATGAGAACAACTAATATTAAGACTGTTCTCGACCAAGTACAAAACAAACATTCTAATCTATTTTATTCTAACTGTTCTCTTCTGAGGGTTTAACCAAACGGCATTCGCTTCGAAGCGATTCCATTTCTACAGTCGTAATACAATAGAGCACGTGACATATCGATAGCACGTCAATCCCATACATTTCGGACTTTTCTACTGGCGTTATCGCTATTAGAATGTTACTTTGTCTACGGCCTCTGTAGTAGAGCTCCTTAGGAAAGAGTTCGTCCGTGGAAGTAGCCAGAATACCTGTAAGAGGACGGAGCCCTCAGGTTGATAATGATACAATGAAGTGTTGTTGAGTCTTCATTTTATTCAGGGATTTTTCACTCGACGGGCGACAGATACAGACCGAATTTATTTGGCTTCTTAAGTATGTTTTTATCATCATCACCTAGTAGAAGTCTACTGCTGGACATAGGCCAATTCCCCCTAGAATGCCACGACTAACGGTCTTGAGCCGCCTCGATCCACCGATTTCCTGCGATGTTTATAATGTCTTTAGTCCATCGAGTGGGTTTGCTTTTAAAGAAAGTAGTAAATAAGTATCTAATACTCGGGACAATTACTACGGTCACCAATCCGCCTGCCAAGCGTGGTGATTATGGCAATTCCCCCCTATTGTATTTTATGGGGGAGGCTTCATCCAGCATTGGACGCCTAATGGTAGCTAATGATGAGTCTTGTTAAAATAACATCATACCAAAATATCTTAATAAAATTAATACAATTCAGTAAACAATTTCCAATAATATTTTTGATTATTAATTAACCGATATTTCATTTGTGTGTTAACATACTTATTTCTGCTGCATTGATTAATATAGCGGTGTTTCAGTTTGAAGGGAGTCGGTGAAATTACAGGCACTTTTCATCATTATATCTCAGGGTGGCAGGCTCAGTGCCACGGCACGTAGGATGAGTTGGAGTGTGGATGTAACCAACGAGATATTGCAGATATTGGCAGGGGCCAGTTCACTTATAAAAATCTCAACTTAAGAAACAATGTTTTTCTTAACAAATGTTTTTAATGTCCTGCTAAATCATTAATTCACGGAAGCCAATTTATGATGCTTCATTTAGTCATAAAAAGCGACGGTCACAATAACGGAGTTTTTTTTATCAAACCGGCGTATTTCATACTGCTGTTCCTTTCAAATCCTCCCAACTACGGTTTGTCCGTCGTGTCATTAGTTTTTTCTTGGGTAAGGCTTTTTTCTGCGTAAGGTTAGTCCGACTCCGCCGTGAAGAACATAACCTAACAAAATCAAACAACAAACCTGCATAAGTAAGAGCCCCACTATAAATCCAGAACCCTGGCAATAGCCGACTTCCCGATCGTGGAGCGAATATGCCTTCATCACGTTGAAGAGAGACTCTTGGCCCAATCCATCTTTTTCTTTGAAGAAGTCGTGTTCAGGGTATGTTCGGGCTATATCGCGACGGATTACCTTCTCGCACGCTGATTTTGCCTAAAAAAAGACGAACGCTTTGATTAACTTCATAAGGTCCCGTAACTGACGACTTATGTATAGAGTTAGAGAGTCTTGATACTGTTTTTTTTTGGTTCAGGGACATTCGTAGCTAAACTAATGCGGCCTTATTACAGAACATGGACTAAATATGAATTTAGTCCAGGCGTACTAGTCTAGGATTAAATATCGACATTAGGCATATGCGACTTTAAATACGAAAGCAGATGGTTTGTTATCCGAAATCAATACTCGCGCTAAAAAAAAAAAACAATTCTCGCGTAAATTTCCAAAGTATCAAACTGACGGATTGTGTCACATCACAACTGAGATGTCCAAATTCTTACCTCTAACAAGCAATCAACTGTCAATTTATAGACCATTGCTAAACTAGGGGGCTGCCTGGTTTTAGATAAACCAGAGATAGTCCAAGCTTATGTCATTTTTGGCATATCTAGCTCGAAAGTTGCTTTTGGAAAACAAACCATCTGCTTTTGTATTACAGTCGTATATACCCTAGGTCGATATTTAAGCCTAGACTGGTAGTCCTGGTTTAAACCCAGACTAAGGGCATTTTTTATAATAACACCCATGATATTTAAATATGTCCGGTAAATATGGTAGTGGTATTATGGTAGGTGAATGATACACGAGATTCTGACTTATGTGCAGAATAATATAACCGGTCTATAATGGGCCCCATACAATTGTTACGCATTTTTTTGTTTGGTAATAACTATTTTCCGCATTAATTATTAGTCGCATAAAATTTGAAGGCCTAAATTATTACCTGTGCATAACTTATTTCAAACTTTTTTTTTTTACGAAAATTAATTAATTGGCATAAAATAATATACGCCTAAAAGCGATAAGACCAAAACTTACTTCAATAAAGTAATTTCAAATTTGCAAAAAAAAAAAAAAAACTATTACTCATAACATAATGCGCCAGGCAACACCATCTATTATCATCAGAATAAGTTTATCTACGCTATCTATATATATTTTATATATATTAACGCGGGCGTATGGTGTGAAACTGATTTTTCGTCATTGGTACTCAATTAACCGATATTTTGTAAGAAAAAATATAAATAAACTTCGGGTCTGGCATTCGCCGGTCACTCTCGCGGAACGCTTCGCTCGGCTCGTGTGTTTTTGTACATTATTCAAACTATGCTCGTCCCTACACTCTTCGCAACCTATTTGCGATCGATTCGAAATACCGGGTTTTCAATTTATTTTTAATTGCTAGTTTCACGACCATAGCCGTTATAGTTAAATTAACAAATAATTGTGGCTTAGCAATATGATGCCAATATAATGCCTAGTATGCCAGCATCAAATAAAACAATAAAAATTATACTTAGCAAAAATATACCAAACAAGTATTAGAATTAATATGCTATTAACAACAATAATTATGCTAAAAGGCAAGTATGCGAAAATGAAATACGCCAAATTAAAATAGGCCAAAAAAATGAATGCGAAACAGTGGGCGGGCATCACAATACAACATATTTTGACAGCTATGACAATATGATAGGTACAGCTATTGAACGGAAAAATTGGAGTGGCCCAGTTTAGTAATAACCTGGGGCATTCAATCAATCATAGGGACATGTTTACCTGTCAAAATGTAATGCGCTTGCACGACCAAATGAATAAATATAAATAAAAAATTAGAAGTGAGATGACGATATTCTTTGCTATGGGTTCACAAGTTCGTGAACTCCACCAACTGTTGTCAAGTGATGTTATGGCTACTATATAACAGACCCCCACCACCTTACACTCACTTACCAATATTACGTCGTCGCTTGATAATGATAGAAGTACCTTAATATATGAAGAATAGAGTTTCTTTTCCGGCACGCCCTCAACGCCTGCCAAAAGCTGCCATACGATGCCCCTGAAGTGGTGGGGCACCCCCTGACGGACCAGGTCTCGCACGAACTGGTTCCGCCGCTTCCATTCAGTCTCCCAGTTGGTGACTATCCGGCCCCAGAGACTCCATAGGTCCTCTTCACCATTGCTGCTGCCACTGACCCTCGCTTCAGTATCATGATTTAAACTAGTCACTGAAATCATTCATGCTCAATCAAAACAAAGGTAAGATTTGTTTCATTTATGAAATTGTGTACCTAAGTAATTGATAAAAAAACGATCCGAAAGATAATTTTGTACATCATTCACACAACAGATAAAACAGATTTTTGCGTTTTCAATTTGTCGATTCTTTTTTGGCACGAGTTCTGAAGCGATTCATCTCTAGATGAGTCATGGCGTTGGGGCCGCATAAACTAGATGCAAAAATGTTAGGACATTACGAACATAATGAAACGTTTTCCAAAACGACCGACCGATAAAACTCTATTACACTTTTTGTACCGAACAGATCGTTCATTTTGCAAACAAATCAACAGTTTACTGAGGTGAAGTAAGATTCGACGTATCTACACTATTACGTTTCGTGGCTGACTGATAAGAGATAAAAGCATATCTGACCTGCAATAGAGAGTTAGTTTTACGGTACTATTTATAAACACCGAGGTGAACGAAGGGGTCGGTAAGAATTTTTGTAATGCACTCGGTAATTTGTGTCCTAAATTGTATGATTGTATAACGAGTTACAGTAGGTACAGACGAAGAAATTACGTCGCGCTCGAGGTATGTTTGACGATGCGTTTAAAAAAATTGTGCGATCTCTTTTTGTGCGATTTTAGTTGAAAATAAAGGACCGCGTTATGTAAGTTGGCATATTCATTACACATAGAAGCCGTTAACAGCTCTTTCTGTGAAGCTGAAGTTTACTTGTTTTGTTTGATGACCATCACCAAGAGTGTCAATCAGACAGATTCATGCTACGGTGTTTTTTTTTATCTATTGAATGTCATTATTATTGGGTTGTTGTATTGTAAACATTTGTCTTTTATTCTTACCAGAAGCTAAGGATATTTGCGACGTGTCCGAGCTCTTTCGGCTGTGCACGTTCGTGAGCGAGGCACTCTTTGCATCGGCCTCGATTCTTCGGTTCTCTTCCTCCAGCTTGGCGAGCAGCACCCGTTCGGTTGAAGGGATAGCGACACACACCGTCACACGCAAGTCTGAATAAAGAACGACGTCAATACTTACAATTCGGCAATATCAGGCATAGGTAAAAGAACCAAAACGAAATCCAAAATTTCAGTCGTGAAATCAATCTTATCTGAAATGTCGTATTTCTTTCATTATGTCTAGGTTAAGAACATGGAAAATTCGGACGTTAATACATACACCCCCCTACTGGATTATTGTAACCGCGAATACCGTAACTAAAATAACAGTAAAGTTTTAAAGCACAGCTGTGAACATGGAGTGCGGAAATTCAGAAATAGCGGACGAGAGCACTTTTACTCAGCGATCCCATAGCATACACGACAGCGCGGCGAACGACGTGTGGCCAGGACTCAGTCCTAAATTTTTTACGAAACTTGTATATGTATAGTCGTAATTAACATACTGTTCCACAGTGATTAACAATCTAGAAACACCAACTTTTAGTGAAAACTCCACACTATTAGAAAATGTCTGACACAATACGATACTACCAAATAGATAGAACACTACTTTTTCATTTGTGAGGATAAACTTGCATCTATTTTATTTAAATCACGTACAAAATCTTAAATAAAATTATGTTTATCTGGCCTTATTTGTAACCAAGTAGACTGAAATAAAAGAGTCCGCGATAGTTTTCACGTGGTTTTGCTACCTTTGAAGATAACGCATAAGAACATCCAACAGTTCACAGCTCGCAAGTTAGTCAGCTACATTAAAATACAACTACCTACCTACACACAAATAGCTTACTTATTGTATAAATAGCGACGTCACAAAAGTAATACAACATACTAGGTTTTCAACCTCATTGCTATGACGTCACTTTTTAGGGTTCCATACCTCTACAGGAAAGAAACGGGACCCACACCACATATATAGGATCACTTTGTTGTCCGTATGTCTGTCTGCCAAGAACGTTTTCACCATGAACGGCTAAAGGTATCAATTTGAAATTTATACCAGTAAGATCTGACAGCTTATAATGCCGTAAAAACAATAAAGCTTCTCATTCAATGCATTACAAATATATAGCAACGAATGTCTATTTCTTGTATGGAAATCGCGAAAATTAACAAATTAACAACCTCAACCTCCAGTAACCTCACAATTCTGAAATTTGGAATGCATGTTTTGTGACACATATAGAGGAAAAAGTCTAAAATTGAGGAATTTCAACTTCTATCCCCAAAAATGGGATGTTGAAGTTTGTAGGAAAAAGTGGCTGAAATTCGAACAGGGTGCGGACTATTTCGAAACTCTCAGGACGCGAGTCTCGCTCGCACTTGTCCGTTATTTTATCTAAAGATCAATATGTAGGTATCTAACACATACATAAACCAGGTATATGTAATCTAATTTACTTATGTTATTGAATTGGTAGTAATAAAAACAATGAAGATGATCTACTGATGACTACTAATATGCCGCAACGACTGGAGCGATTTCGATGAAATTTGGTACAAAGATTAGGCCTGGATTAACACCTTTTTATCCCAAAACTACGAGTTTTTAAGTTTTTGTTAAATCTACCTAAATGCATTTTATGTAAGTTAGTCTGTGTAACTAATAAAAATATATATAGTGGCGGCAGTTAGTATGTTAGCCTGAAGCGGGACAAGTAAAGTGTTGTGAAACTTTATGAAGATGGCATACCGTAGGTAAAATGACGTGAGTTACGATGCAAGCGGGAATTTACAAGTGCAGAGATATGTTAGTGTTAAACCAACAAACCGTCCAAGGATGACTGAGGCGATTCTGTATTACTAGCGTTGGGGGTCCCAGGTGAAGCGGCCGGCGCGGCAGGTGCGGCCGGCTCATCTTTCACGTCCGCATCCACCTTCATGGCGAGTCGGGATCTGCCATACAGAGCCCTCCTTTCGCCCTTCTCCCGGCCACTGGCCGCGCTCCTCTCTGCACCAGACACGCGCGTCACGCCATCAGCACTACTCTATCAAAGGTGCAACGCCCCCCTACGTGCTACTCAACAGCACACACACATACTCCCCTAACCTGTACATCGTATTCCAAGCCATTTAACTTTTTTGATAAGAGGTTAAAACTAATTGTTTAAAAATAGAATGGACCAATTTGAATAGGGTACATGTGAGATTTTTTTAACTTAAAAGGCAACATCTATGCGTGGGGATTGAGAAACTAAATATTGAAATTGCAAATTAATTTTACCCATATTTTTGATTTTAAAGATTTTACTTAGAAACAAAAATGTAGTTACACTTTATGGAAACATTATTATATGACATGCTATGATACATATACAACAAACAACCTATGCAACCCTTGATACTGATAGGTATATACTAAAGCTAGCATCATTCCGCCAACCATGCACAAACGGATGATGAATGGTCGTGAAATCATGAGCGATCTTGCGTTATTACACTATAGTCACAGTGCACTACAATCAACAATTATTATTCACGGTTTAGAGTGTGCGATTTATGCAATTATGCGAGTAAGACCGTTCCAATTGCAAAGTTATAACGTTTTGTTTTGATGAAATAGTTTCCGTACGTGAAAGCCGGTGCGGTGTGATCCGCCCGCGGTCAGCCGCCCACTAAGCACGACACGAAGGCCGCTCAGGGTCTTCATTACATAGTTTTTCGTGTCAGGAGCCAGACGCAACAACTTGCGCAAAGACAGACTTTGTAATTTTTGGTACGAATATATTTAAGGCCGAGCTCACCCCAAACAGAAATCTTCACACAAAAAAACGCCCGCGCCGCTCGAAAAAGGCATTTTAATTTAATATCTCGTGAAATAAGATAACTTTACCAAACATTACATTTACGTTGCAAGCATTCGAATTAAGTGTATTGATTTTATTTATCTATGTAGGTACCTAATTTTTGACCCAATTAATCTGCACCATATTGAGAAACAATCGAATCTAGCTTTGGCTAGAGGTAACTTTATGATTTTTTCTAACGAGAAAATACTGTCCTATCGTATTTTTGGTAGAGTGATTGCTCGGAATTATAAGTTAGTATCCATGCATATTTTTTTATTCTCTAATATTGCACTTGATTTATTCAGGTAAAAATCAAATCTACGATTGGCATTTTGCCATTTTGTTATAGGCGCCCTTTAGAAACTAATGCCGATTCTAATGAGCTAATCTATAGACGGCACTTAAAATGTTTCCGCCGCTTCCGGTCCGATTTTTATGTTGTACTGATCTTATTTTGAACATATCTCAAAATCACTTTTCAAGCCGATATTTCTAACAGAGATTGGTCGTTGGCCTTCTTAATGATGTATTTATAACTTATTCAAACTCAGATGACTAATTTCAAGTTATTCGATTATGATGAGGTAATATTTTAAGTGACCTATGACTAATCAATATTATCTACGCTAAAAGAAACCATGCTTATACCATAAATCCTACTAATATTATAAACGCGAAAGTTTGTGAGTATGGGTGGATGTTTGTTACTCTTTCACGTAAAACCTACTGAATGGATTTGAGTGAAATTTGGAATGGAGATACTTTACGCCCTGGATTAACACATAGGCTACTTTTCACCATCATAATCATCATCAAACGCGAAAGTTTGTAAGTATGGATGGATGTTTGTTACTCTTTCACGTAAAAACTACTGAATGGATTTGAGTGAAATTTGGAATGGAGATACTTTACGCCCTGGATTAACACATAGGCTACTTTTTATCATCATCATCATCATCATCATTAATTTTCATCATTATTCACGCGGGTGAAACCGCGGGGCGCAACTAGTAAATCTATAACAATCTATTACTACAATAACTTTGAGTCTAAATTTTTTAGTTATATTTTTAGTTTCCGCTGCCGTAGATAATACATACATAAACACATGCTTTTTCCCCTAAAGTATAGGCAGAGCCTCAAAGGGCCTCTTTTCATCGAGGGTCGCACAATCGCAGGAATATAGACGTGACAACTGGTGAGCTCATCGCCTCCATTGCTTTCCACGACCAACTCCGCTAACACTGTCCTCCGCAGTTATAACATACTCCTAAATAAGCCAGCAGCCAGGACAAATCTTATACCAACGAAAATTGCCCAACAAGCCCGAGGATAATATTAAATCTAAAATAAAACATTATATCGCTACTAAGTGAAATTAATTATAATGATGCTTTCAGGTCTAAACGGCTAAGCCAACTTTTATGAAATTTGGTACCTACACAGATAGACATAAACTTGGATTAGTACATAGAATACTTTTATAGCGAAATTAAATTCCCTCGGGACAATAATGCGGGTGATACCACCGGGCGATCCGACTAACTGGACTGGTCATTTAGTATATAGACAGTCATTTTACACAGAGAACAACAAAGTACACACTTAAAAATTTTCCATTTACACATTTTATTAGTTACGGATAAAAATGATATTCGAATAACCTTTTTAAAAACCAATTCATTTTTCAAGCATTGAGGTCAAGTGATCGATGCAGGGCGCTGAAATGCATGTTACACACATCAACATAAAAATTATGTTATAAATAAGTGAGTTATAAATTAATTCTAAAAATAACAAAAAGTTTGTTTTTTTCAGCTCTAATAACATTAGTTCAAAATATTACTATGACAATTTTGTGTACACACACAACTTTAGATAGTTATTTCAGTCGGACAAGTAAATTGAAAGGAAAAACATATCCAAGTGAAACGGAGTGGCTATTTACGGATTAAATAGGCTATGTTCATTGACGACATAAGTACTCGGACGAGGGTGCGACAGTCCATGAGACAGGGCGTAGTGTCCGCATTGAGTTACTAACAGCTATAGAATATGCAACACCGCTAGTAATGAAGAGAGTACAGATTAGTCAGTGTCTTCGTCTGTTTAATTATATTTGATTACTAATAGTCGAACGCCCGCGATTTTTCCGCGTATGGAGTTTTCTCCATACAAACTTCAACATCCTGTTGCACCCTCTTAGATCACAAAAAGAATATACCCTCCGAAATTTCAGGTCTCTAGGACTTACGGTTTAGGCTGTGTGTTGATAGTCAGTCAGCGAGTCAGCCAGTCAGTCCCGCAACAATTTTATATATTATTGATCAAAGTTGAAGACGGGTGTAAATAAAAATGGTTCATTACTCATTAGGCAGCAGCATTCTTAATTATTCCGAAGAGGAGGCTGTTCTAATCAAACGGTAGTTTCAATGGTACGGGGAGACCGTACCTGGCTTCGTATAAAATATTCAAAGACACGTCTTCGTGTATCCAAAGCATCCCAGCCAGACTAGAAACCCTACATTTCCGGCATCATCAATGCAAATTTTGTATAATAGTATAACGAGGTGATTTAACGTACAAAGTAGACAATTAGACGAAATTGTATTTTGGGTTTAAGATCGTCTTGACACTATTCGACGAGAAACGGAAGTGAAATGAATCACATTCGGATTAATGGAGCGTTTCAAAGTTTTATAAAGGGATATTTGTACATAATGAAACCAAAACACCTGTAGTTATTTTTCTCAAAAATCAATACCAATTTCAGCACGCTTAAACTGTACTATAGATCTCTTTAGAAGGATTGTGAGTATAAATTTAACCTTGGATCAAATTAATAGCGATTAAAATTATTCACTTTTTTTTTTCATTTTGCACTTTGTAACATTCTCATTCAACAAGGTGCGTTGGATTTTCCAAAAATAGGGTTGGTGGTTAGAATTTGATACGCATACTTATTTTGTTGATACAGCAGAAAGAGCACTCTAGGAGGCTCCGTAGAGTCGAGCCCGCGACAAACAATGTTTGCCTAATACTAGGTAGTTTGACGATAGCAAACAAATCGAATTACAGATTTACTTTAGGTACAGGCTTTTTCAACGGGACAGCCTTGGACATCATCGGAGTGAAAAAGCAGTCCTCGAAGTAATTTCATTATTTTGTACTAAATATTTGATTCGGTGCTAACGTACATCAAAGAAAAATAACAGCATGTCTATGATAAAACTGAAATTTGTATTCTTTTCTAAAGAAAATTGATTCAATACGGGGAGCCGGAAGCGACAGCAAAACAATTAAAATCCTCAAATACCTACTATTTTAAGCCCCACACACAAACATCACATAGAACTTTGTATTGAATGTAGTTTTTAGATAAATTACCTACAAAATTGCAGGAACAAGCAATTGAACAGGGATATTAGGGTGTCGATTCTAATGCACTATTTTCAAAATAAAAGTTTAATTTCGAGAATATTAGCAAGCAAATAAGACGACAAAAAACTAAAAGTGAACTGTGCCCCACCAGTAGGGCACCTTGGTCGGGCAAATTGAAAACACCCTATCAGAATCGACACCACTGTATTGCATTTTTGAGAAACGAAAATACGGGGTTTTCCCCGTGGACCCACTGCTATGACCCACTGGTGGGACCACGGGGATTTTTTTCCCCCGTGGTCCCACCACGCTAGAGATGGAATTAAAAAACAAAACTATTGTAGCGCACTAGCTAAAATAAATATGAGACGAAACTTTTACACTTAGATTGCATTAAATTTATATGTATAATTACAAACTATTTTCCTATATTTTATTAAAAACTTCATTCCATCTCTAGCGCGGTGGGACCACGGGGAAAAAAATTCCCCGTGGTCCCACCAGTGGGTCATAGCAGTGGATCCACGGGGAAAAACCCGAAAATACGATGTAATGAGTGTGCAAGAATAATTAACGAATTAAAATCGAATTAATTATTTAATTTATGTCAAAGGGTTCGTTGAAATAGTAATTAAAATAAAAGGTCGGTTAAAAAGCTTAATCTAGGCAGAACTTGCACCTACAGGTACTAATCATAGTAGGGAAAACTTTTTCAACCGACTGTTTAGCCACATCAAAATTGCCCATTGATACGATAGAATAAGGGCCTTAAGAAAAGGTCACCGGTAGCGCGCTTACGCATCTTTCTATTTTGGCTATTATTTATTCAAACTACATGAAACTTTGTACACATGATCATTACACTAATATTTAGACCCGTGGTGATAGCCAAAATAGAAGCAAACTTCGTTCGCGTGCAAAAAGGCGCAAGAGCCCTTTTGCTAGCTACCGGTGACCTCTTCTTAAATGTTGGCCACTTCAAGGGTTATTTCAAGTATCGAACATTATTTAAAGCTTTATTTTATCTGCATCTCAGTGCGTTCTAAAAGCATCGAGTGTAAGGAAAGTAAAAGTCTAATCTTGTTCATGTTTATTTGAAAACATACGACTCTTTTTATTTTTAAATAATTATGGCATAGTACAAACAAATTGAACTTTATTCCAATGCAAGTAAAATCTGACGTCACTACAGTAAGGACACGCTTATATACCTACCATCATCATCATCACCAGCCTGTTTACGTCAACAGCTGAACGAAGCCTTCAATTCATTGTATTCAATGGGGGGGATTTGCCATAATCACCACGCTTGGCAGGCGGATTGGTAATTGCAGTTTGGTGTTAAGTACTCAGGTAGATGCTGCTGCCCATCCCCTGGGTTAATCCCTTAGCAAGACTTTACTACATCCACGGGAGAAGGAGGGCTATTCTTAGGCCGGACACACCACGGCATATTATATACCTATAAGTTACCTTATATCATTGTCGTCTATTTTTGAATCACAAAAATTCTATTGGCTATTCAGTTCATGATAAAATTGAACCTATCAAAATGGAACGGTAAGCGTGTTGCTACTGTAATAGTGTGATACAAAATAAAGAGAAGATATTGCTTGGTGTATAACTGTACAGTGTGCATGAAATACCTTGGAATTCTTTAAATTTTGGTGTACTCGTCGCAATTGGCTCAAACATTAACTGCAAAGGGAGAAAAGGTATATTATCGTCAGAGGCAACAATCGTAGACAAAGTAACATTCTAATAGCGATGACGCTAGTAGAAAAGTCCAAAATGTATGAGATTGACATAAGCTATCGACATGTCACGTGGTCTTTTATATTGTATTACGACTGTAGAAATAGAATCGCTTCTAAGCGCGTTTGTCTAGGCCGGCAGGTCTATTATACCCACAGCTGGATGACCGCTCTACCCTAAGGCTCGCCACACCAGCGAACGACTGGCAGCGCCTTTGCGCGCCATCACGCCCGCGCCTCTTCCCCTAGCTGCGCGTCAAGCGATAGTGAAGATAAAGTTTTGGCAAATTTTGGCTGCTCTGCCGGCCGCTGCCATCTCGGCGTGAACTGAGTTAAAATAGCAACGCACTCGTGATAGCTAGTTATGATTACTTTTAAATCGACTCAGACTGAGCAGAGTCCAAGAGCTTGGTATTGAATAACTGGCTAAGTGTGTCGGATCGTATAGAGCAGGGCTTCGAAGTCAACAGTCACAGTTTATCCTCCATATCTTAAAATGTTTTAATCGCAGGATTAAGCATTCCACTAAGAGCACCGATCCTATTCAACTTAGAGGACCTTTGAATAGTTTTTGATTTTTGATCGGCTAAGTGGAATATTAGAACATATTATAACCGAGTAAGTAGTACACCAACTTCACACGCAATCAGGTGGCCCAAAATAACTTTGACAAGTCATTTTACAAATTGTTTTATTAACTTTCAAATAAAATAATTTACAAGTTTTTTGGTGTAAAGCATATTATTCAAAACAAGATTTTTAAGTGTTATTTTAGACCACGGTGTTTAAAGGTTGCCACACACATATCAACATCGCCTCAACCCGAGCGGTTCAGTATTCCTTGTATGAAACTCCATACTACAACCCACACTTATCAAGCATCGTAACAACGGCGCGGCATCGCCTTGCCCCGAAACAAGCTAGTGAACGGCTAGCGGGTTGTGGTCAACTCGCGCCGTGTAGGCGTGCTTACGTCCCGCCGCGCCCGTGGCGCCCCCGTCGTCGCCGCGTTTTACTGCTGCTGCGTCACCACGCTTACGACTCACGGTCGCTGGCGCTCGCGGGTCGTCCGTGGTGTCGCTCTATCAAAATGTCTCAAAAACTCGTCAACGCCTTGCTGCCGGCGCGCCATAAGCGCGATGTCACCCAGCCGTAGCCGCGTAGACACCTCGGCACCGCGGCGATGCTAACTCGCTCCGATGTGCTTGCGTTGCGTTTACTGTCGGTTGACGGGGCGGCAATGAGCCCAGGCGGAGCCGATCCGATGCCGACATGATAAGTGTGCGACAACCTTAATAAGTACAGCAGTTTAAAACGGTTCCAGTCAACTGTCTAATTTAAATTAATCAAATAGAGTATAAGCTTAATAATTAATGTGTAATCTCATCTTCACTTCAATTATAGCAGTTTACTAAACTAATTCTCTCAAAAGGGACTCGATGCCTGCTTATTTTACCGGAATCATTTAATTGAATCTGATTTTGCTACAAACGCATTACAAAAGGAAGTGTATGGCCTCCTATAATTTTTTTTAGTCCTAACCTAATAGCATGAGCGTAGCCAGGGAGAGGGGTTAAGGGGGTTCAAACCTCCCCCGAAATATTCAAAATGTTACAAAAAAATTTGGCTGTTCACACTTCGATAATTCATAATAATTGAATTATTTCAATTAATATGATAATTCATAATAATTGAATTATTTCAATTAATATGAATTGTTTATTCATGACAGTATTTAAATATATGAAATTTTCGCGGCTCGTTCCGCTTGCCGCTTCCTCACCTACCGTGCTATTCGGCAGCTCTTGCTACTAAAATCAAAAAAATTTGCCTGTTCACACTTCTTAAAAAATGTCCTTCTGACGCATAATGACCAATATAATCAAAAATGACAATTTTTTTTAAATATTCCCTTCGCTAGCCCAGGGCGGCAGTTTTTTTTACATGAATATTAATGTAATTTCGTGTACATTTTTGTTTTTTTTTATTTCCTTAAACCCCCAAAAAACTAAATCCTGGCTACGCCCTTGCCTAATAGCGTACACGTACAGTTGGTTTTTGTTATGACTAAAAAGTGCTCAAGGCAGTCGCACCACGTGGGCCGCCGCTAGTGACTCACCATATACCTCACCCGAGGCGAGCCTTGTTTCGACAACCATAGATTATATGGTTGTCGAAACAAGGCTCGCCAGATTCACTAACTTCTTTGCTAACAATCAGCAAGTAATAGTAGGCTAAAGAACTTTTAGTTTATATTGGCAGACTATAATGGCGTTCAAAGTCGCTCAGCGGGCTATGAAGAGAGCTATATATGCTCGGAGTTTCACTACGTATACGATAGAATCCCAAACGAGGAGAACCAAGATCACCAACATAGCTCTGATAATTAGTAAGTTGAAGTATAGCTACTTCAACTTCAGGCAGGCCACAGAACCGACACAACAACCGTTGGGGAATAAACGTTCTCGAGTGGCTACAACGAACCGGACAACGCAGTGTAGCAAGGCCTCGTTAGACCAACGACTTTATAAGGCAGCAGGCTCAAGTCGTCGTGGCATTCTATGGGGGAGTCCTATGTCCAACAGTGGACTTCTACAGACTGATGATGATAATACATACAAGCACGAAAATAATATAAATAATCGTCATCATTGCCTTTTTTATGAAAACTGCCGTGTTGTCTCGCGCCTAATTTTGGGCAGCCCTGTCACCGCTGCTTTTACTAAAGTACCTATTAATTAGCCTGTGCCTAACTCATAGTAAATCTAATCCATATCAATACAATATGTAAAATCGTTGCGTGATTGACTCACTGGCTGTCTTACTATCAACGCACAGCTTAAATCATAAGTCCTAAAGACGTGTAATTTTGAAGGTTTATTTCTTGTATGGTCTTAGTGTGCACTAAGAAAGGAATTTTCGAAATTCAAAGCGGGGTGTTGAAGTATGTATGAAAATAAAAATTCCACGCAGACGAAGTCACGGGCGTTCCACTACGTCGAAGATTAGTCACATCAGTATATTATTATATTCATATAAATTTTAAAACTTCATTTAATCAGCTTTCAATCACTCTTAACTAAGAGTTTTATCAGTAGAAAATAAATAAAGAGAAACTGAATAAATTATTTTTCTCATAAGACTTTTTTGTTATTTAATAAGCACGGTTTTAAGGGTTGACCCTATAGGATATATGAGCGTACGGAACTTCAGTACTTATAGCATGTTTGACATGCTTTTGTCGTAATTGTTATTTGAGTTGCCTCGCTGAATAAAAAACATGCTAGTATAAATTATTGTCGGGTGCCCCGTTACTTCCTACAAGCGCACAATTAAATACCACGGTACCTACTTACATAAATGTAGGTAGTGTGTTGTAATTTTGTTACAAACAGTCTTAGCTTCTAGTATTTCATTTCAATCTCGTTTCGGATTTGAATTGTTGGATCGTTTTGTTTGTTTGTTGAGTTGGCAAAAGTATTTAGAAACAAAAGAGAGAACAAAGCGCTTTTCTATACACATACGCAGGAATTTTCAAAAAAACTTAATCACATTAAAATTTTATAAGTGAAGTCGGTGGTATTTTTTATATTAATCCTGAATATTTATACGTATGTGCTGTGGCTATCCGGCTTAAGAATAGACCCCTCCTTCTCCACTCGTGGAAGTAGTAAAAGCCTTACTAAGGGATTACACCAGGCCAGGAAGGGCAACAGCATCCCTTGAGTGCTAAACAGTTTATTATACAGATCGCAGTTTGGCGATCACCAATCAGCCTTCCAAGCGTGGTGATTATGGCAAATCCCCCCATTGTATTCAAAGAGGAAAGCCTCGTCCAGCAGTGGACGTAAACAGGCTGCTGGTGGTGGTGGATATATCTTTAAGACCCGATAAAAACTTTTTATTCTGTAAAATCGCTGGTATGAGAACGAAGAAAAAAATAACTAGAAACAGTCGCATAGAAATAGCAGTCACAGCCTTGCTTAACATAAAAAGCAATCGCTATGGCAAATACAATTATAGTAATTAGTTCATTCTACGAGTAGATTGAGATGAGCTAACAAGTAATAGTGTCGGGTACATCGACCGCATCGTTCCGTCCCGTTTTTATGCGCACGAGGCCAATATCCTCATCTCTAAGGCCGGGTGTCCAATTGGCAATGATTGACATGATAAGCAACGTTGCAGAACGTCGCGCAACGTGGCCGCTTGACACACGGCATGAACGTGGAGTAAGTGTGGAGAAGAGAAGCAACCTGTCAATATCAACACTAGCATTGCATCGCAAGAGACAGTATATGTCAACACATAATATATATGCAGCTTAATGCTATAAGCAACAAGTGCGTAGGTAATAAGCCCGTGCGAAGTTCATGGTATGCTACTTATCCCAGTGCATACCATGAACGTAATTACTACGTAATACAGCTACGTATTGATTTATGGTCAAGTCTACAGAAAAAAAAAACTAGCTTTCTGGGCGGCATCTTTTCGGCAACAGTCATACATCAAGACAATGTTCCTTTGGTAAATAAGTAAGCTGCGCATTATTAATAAAAAAACAAGTTGTGTCAAAACATCGAGATCATGTTAGAGCAACAAATGTATCATTGTATACCCGGCTTTAGGCTGGCAATTTAAAAATTGCTTTTTCTCGTCTGATTCGAATTTCCGCTTACTTTTGCTACTTGCTGATATTTGCTCAAACAACTGCGAACCACGACAACATACAAAAAAGATTACATCGCAAGAGGCAACAATCGACACATCTGTACTATGTGGTATATGACGGCGCTGCGTCTTAATAACGGTTTCCTATTCTCGTTTTTTTCGATAACCTATCTAGCGCGGTTATGCCACCTAGCGTCGTTTGCCGTTAAACTTTAAAAGACAAAAAATATTCAATCGGATGTTACAGCTCGCCAATAACAACAGTTTGGATGTAACGAGAATAGATGTGGTAAAAAATATGTGCTTTGAGAGCGAATACTGCAAGAAGCAGCACCACAGAAGACATCACCGAGCGGAGCGAGGCTTGAATGCTCCGTGGTTTTTGCTAATCTTTGATTTTTGTTATTTTGAATTTCTCGATAATGCAAAATATATTATTTCTGCCCGAGATCGACTCTAAAAGCTCTCGCGACCGACATTTCGAGCAACTATGACTGACATACACGCTGGTTTCCTTGGTGATATACGAGTAGATAGGTATTTCGCCATTTCAGGCACATGCTAATGTCCACATAAATCACGAACCCCTGTTATAACCAATTCAATTACTGTGGCATTTAAGCATGTTCTATTTTTCATAACATTTGCCCATTGACATTTATACAGTGTATAGTCCTTGGTAAAGTGCACAAACGATAACTTTTCATTTAAAAAACCGACTTCTGCCATAGTATTTGACAAAATATTTGGATGAAAAAAAAATGATGAAAGAACCATAGTGGTGAAAGGATTATTATACTTTTTGAATGCAAATGCTTGGTTTGTTGCTGAAAATATCAAAATCGCCATATGTATGCCTACAATATTTGAAGAGTTCCCTCAATTCCTCATGGATCCCATCATCAGAACTGGATTTTGAAAAAAATGGAACCAATCTGGAAGTATATCTATACAAATAAAAAAAGAATTTTCCAAATCGGTTCATAAACGCCGGAGATATGCGGTAACAAACATTTAAAAAAAAAAAAAAAAAAAAAAAACAACCGAATTGAGAACCTCCTCCTTTTTTGGGAAGTCGGTTAAAAAGTAGATACGACTCACGAAAATGGAGAGCTCTAAAAGGAGAGATGAACTCTCTCATTAAAAGACTTCAAAAAAGGAGGTTCTCAATTCAACTGTATGTTTTTTTTAGAACTCATCATCACCATCAGCCTGTAGAAGTCCACTGCTGGGCATAGGCCTCCCCCTTAGAATGCCACGACGAACGGTCTTGAGCCGCCTCCATCCACCGACGTTTACTAATATTATATATATATATATGTAATAAATGTCTAACATTGAGTTTAAATAAAATCTGGTACTTAATTAAGTATAATAATATTATAACGTGGCCATCAAGCCGTAGTAGTCTCGGCCTAACAATAGGACTCCTACAACTCTTCCTGTGTTCTTCGGTGTTCTTAAAAGCAACTAAGAGATTACTCCAGGGGATTGGCAGCATCACCCACCTGAGTACTTAACACCAAACTGCGATCAGCAATCCGCCTGCCAAGCGTGGTGATTATGGCGAATTCCCCCCATTGCACGCTATGCATGCTTGGCCTCATCCAGCAGTGGATGACTACTGGCTTATGAAGAATAAGAATACAAAATTAACAGAAATTTTCAGTTTTATTCCTTCTAACTATTCTAGACTGGAACCGGCTTCAAGAGACAGTGATAAGTGCTCCATCAGTGAACACATTTCAAAATAGACTGTCTAAACATTTTAACAAGATATACACGCACCAGCTAAGCTGCTTATGTATGAACTAATAATAATATTATTATTCCTTTGGATCTTGTTTCAGTTTCTTTAGTTTGTGCATTCAAGGACCACACTGTACATACATTTGCCATAGAAAACTTCCACATTGGCCTGCACAATTGTACGTTGGTTTAAGAGGTAAGTTCACTTTAAGATCACAAATGTTTTTCCAATGCGTAATCCACATTTGCATCTGCATTTGTGACATTCGGATGTACCGTGACTCTTTAACCGTGTCAGAGACATAAGTTTGTTTTTTTTTGTCAGTAATCTAAAGGTGATATCAGATGGGTAATTTTTCGTTAATTTTCGTCTTTCATTCAGCACCTTTCACTCGAAATGAAACGTTTGAACATAAAATGAAACAATAGTGCCGAATTAATTCAAAGAAAAATGAAGCATTCACTTGAGTGAACATTCATTCGAGTGACCCGTCTGATATCACCTTTACTGCCACACAGTGATCAATCGGCCTCACTCATGAGACAATACACCAATTTTGCCATCTCTTAGATTATGGCGTGACATACACGCATAAAAACATCATACATTTTTATGAAGGTCCAGTGAGGAGGTTTTTGTACAGGCACCAGTCACAAGCCGATCCAACGGAAGTTGGTTTCTTCAGAGGACTTTTATCTTTGCCTGGGTGAAAAGAATCGCCCACACTTTTGGCTTGTGTGATAGACATGGCACAAATTTCAGAAGTTACAGGTACAGTTACGAAATATCCCTAGATACTTCAACCACGTTGGGACTCTTTAAATCGCCTGTATTTTGAGTGAATCTATTGCGGTTACATATGCCTACACTGTCAAACTGTTATTTTGTTTTATTATGCAGTGGACTCCAGAAAATGTTATAAATTGATTGATGAAGTGGCAATGGGCAGGCCATGGCTGCTTACAGAACAACTACAAAATGACAACGCAGTGTAGGATGGCCTCACTTGATGGACCGATGACAATGTAACCACAGGAAGTTGGTTGATTGACCATTTCCTAAACAACAAATTTAGATGATGGGGCATCATGTTTCGACAGCTAAAGACAGCTTTTGGTAAAAATTACAACTTCGCTCCATTCAATAATATAACTTTAGTGATCAGAGGCAACTAAAAACTCTTGGAAAAATCATCAGGTCTGCAAATGACCGCACTCACATCCCTTTTATTAATTGCGCATCAAAAATATTTGTGATCTTTCCTCTTAAACATGCTGTACAAGTGGTGTAAAAACTGTGCCATTTGGTTAGAACTTTGATGTACTGAATTACTAACCTGTTACAATATTTTCGGCATTTTCAGTTCCCACTCAGTTATCACAATTACAACATAATTATTAAGTTATTATTAAGGTTAATTTCAGAATATAGGTAAGCAAAATAAATAGCCTTACAGTTAAAAACTACAAAGTAAAAAATTATAGTAGTGAATGTGTTGTCTAAATTTACAAAGCATACAATTAGTAGGTACTATCAAAATAATTTTCTGTGTAATGACCTGTAAGTGGGTCTAGGCACACGATTGTTCATTCAAGCTGATCGAGGCATCAATCTGGCCACATATTGATGGTACCATTCGAAAACGAAAGGACTTCGTCCATTATTATTTGAGGACAGCGTGCGAAAAATAGTTGGTTTAAAGCTCAATTTAATACGAGGTATTTGTCTGCAGTATTCGGTCGCATTATTATTGATTTCAATAGACTGGTAACGATTAACAGTCATGCAGCTAACAAACTTGCAGAAGTAACGCATACTCACATTTAGCTGTTTGTCGAAGGCGAGAAGATGCTTTTTTCAGTCACCTGAGCTAAGAATTGCTGGTTATTGTAGTGATTTGGCTATAACACCAATTTAGATACGGACGGAAAAACTTATTTACAAAAATATAAAATACGGAACCGCCCAGCTGGCAAAATTTACACCACAGACTTAGCAAAGCAAGCATCAATGCAAACTATGCAAAGTAATGCAAGGCAATGTACCACAGATTATAAAAAAAATTGACAGTTCAGCACACACGGCGGTGGTTCTGATAAATAAGGCGTGCTCGGTTTTTGTGTCGGACTGGGTCGGCTATTTCTCCGACCGATCCCTAGTTGTAAACAATCTTATAAGAAATAAATTAATTACTATGAAATAATTATATTTTACACAACAATGGCACTAATGTCCTTATGTTTACTCTAAAGCTCACTAACGTAACATACATCTAGAACAAAATAATGAAGCAAAACTACAATTTCAATGTAAACTGTTGAAGCAATTGTGTAAAGTTAGTCCAGGCCAATACTGGCTTTGACTCGTACCACAATGCACAATATTACACTCAGGCATTGTGAAATCCAACTTGTGTAGTAAAAAATATAGGTATTTGCTAATAAAATAGTGAAACTTTACGAAAACACAAAAAGTAAATAAAACTTTGAATGAGGCAATCAAAGATCACAGAGTATTGAATGAATGGTTGGCTGGCACGCCAATGGTGGGCAATTTTCATACAAAATAAATGTTACTGCCGCTCCATTTTGTTCCTTGCTCCAAGGTTCAGCAACACAGCAAAGACAATAAAGCACCTATGATGGAACCATTTTCATTTGGCTATTTTCCTTTCTTCCTCTCCGTTTAGTTATTTCTGTTTATTTATTTCAAGAGACAGAGTAGTCAATCTGTCTACGTGGTAGGGCCCCTAATTTAAACCTACATAGGCCCCGGACTAGCCGGACCAAGAATAGAGTGCGCGTTATTTATCAGAATAACCACCAATGTTGTTGTTCTATGGTCCAGTTTGTTAGTCCAGTTGCTTTAGTCCATGAACCTACTACCCTTAGAACCTTTGGATATAAAAATTCCATCTCTGAGCTTTCACCCAGGTGGTCTTAGGGAGGTGGATGGTGAGTATTAAAAAGTCGTAAAATAATAATAAATAAATAACCGGAGTTTTTATCATTAGGTAGGTATGTAATATAATTAGAGAATAATGCACTCTGGCTATATATGATTTTTATGGTAATATCCTCTGGAATATAATATGGACTATTCCATCTGAAGATGAAGCCGGAAGGCACTAGAACTTCGTCATAAAACAATGTATCCTACCCGTGTTTGGGCTTATCTCTGGTTTGGTTATGAATGATTCCGCGTTCTAATTGCGCTATTTGAGTCGTAGGTATAGGTATGTTATGTGTGGCCTTGATTGTCAGAAGACCATGGATATACCTAGTAATACTATCTAAAAAATTCCTTGCAGAAGACCGATTTCGTAGTCTCGTTATTTCCGTCTATTATTTCTCGTCGTTTGGTTGATTTATTAATTTATTGGCATCCAAATCTGATAAAACTATGCCTTCCAAACTTCTTAGATTTAGGTAAGTATTTGCCCTTTTGCAAATTTTTGGCTGTAACATAGAATTTGATGTAAGTAACCTATTTGACGTGGACTCGCACATAGCTTATCACGAGATTTTGGTTCCATTAGGTACCACCCGCGGCAGGAAGCCCGTGTTGCTCGAAGGGTACCACAATGTTCACTAGAGGCAGAGACATGTTACCAAGTAGGTACCTAATATAGAAGATCGTTGAGGTCATATTTGCGAACACCGAAAACCTCAATTTTTAACCAGCTTAAAAATAGGAAGAGTTCTCAATTCAGCCGCTATGTTTTTTAAGCACACCTTTATTACTCCGTGTTGACTTGTCCGATTTGGATATTTTTTTCTTTGCTGTGATGAATTTATGTAGGTAGGTAAATGATTTCAAGGAATATGAAATTTAATGAATTTGAATGATCTAGGAGTGAAATCTTTGTATTTATGGCTGTGCAGTGATGGTTATTTCTATAGCTTTAGGTACACAAAGAGTGTGCGAGTAAGTATATCATAACAATATTTCATGTCATACCTATATTTGCGACTATAGTTAATGTAGTTTCTGTGAACGAGATTAAGCGAGCAAAAGTTTTGTTCCTGTGAACCCACAACTACGATTCCTTGCTACGCCTATACCAAAAGTTTTCCTGTACCTATTAGCCTATAGCCTCGCAATGTCCTTATTAGAAACACTGTCCGCATTCCAAACTTTGCCCGCCATAACGTGTCTCTAATTAGGCAGTTAGGGCAGTTGTGCTTACAAAAGAGACATTTATTTCCCCCGCGTCCAACTTGCCGTAGTTTTTGCGCGATTCACCGCGGTGATTACAGGAACTGTTGCAAAAATAAATTGTACTTGGTACCAACTGGCTTCATAGTCCGTTTCCGTTTCTATTGTAACGACGACCGCAACATTCCTAAGTCAATTACGAACATTTAGTTGGGAAAACAATTTGACACTTCAATTTTAAAAGTTTAATGTGATCCGTGGTTTGGTCAGTCTAAGAATCTTCAAGCAACACGGACGTCCTGCCTAAAAATAGACCCCTGCTTCTCCTCCCGTGGATGTACTAAAAGGCTTACTAAGAGATTACACCAGGGGATGGGCAGCAGCATCTACCCTGCGATCAGGAATCCGCCTGCTATGCGTGGTGATTATGGCAAATCCTCCGATCGTCAATGGGGGAGGCCTCATCCAGCAGTGGACGTAAACAGGCTGATGATGATGATGAATGCGATCCGTCTGATACGTACAATGCCGACCTTGTGGACGGTTACGCATAGTTACGCGTGCGTAGGTATTTGTATTGTATATATACTAATATCGCGTAAACTACAAAAGTCTAAAATAAAAGTAAAACTATTGTTTAAGCCCAATTAAAGCTAATAAGACACCCCCTATCACATGACATGCCCTGATTGTCTCAGTTTAATTTTTGTTTACCTCTTGGATCCCAATGGTTGCGATTGTGTTCACCATTAGGTATCTAAATTTAAAGTGCACTAAAATTATCGCGCGCTCTATTTTTATTGAAACAAAAGGGACCACGATAATTTTAGCAGAGTTTAGATTTAGAGAATGGTGCACAGATCTATGCACTATTATCTAAATCGAAACTCTGCTTCGAGCGATTCGAATCGCTACCTGCACTATCTTATCTCAACAACCCCCTGACCGATGTACCTTATAACCTTACCTACAAATTAAAATAAATAAACAAATAAATAAATTCTGGACATTTCACACAACATTATCTAGCCCCAAGCTAAGCAGAGCTTGTGTTATGGGCAGGTACTAGATAACTGAGGCCCAATTCTCTAATTTAAAAACATTCAATTCGCAGTATAATCTCGTCTCAGTCGCACTGTCAGCTGTCACCTATATAGTAACTATTACTTAATCTTCGCATGCATACTCGAAGATTAAGTAGTAGTTACTATACGATACAGTGCGACTGACACGAGATTATATTGTGACTGGAATGTTTTAAAATTAGAGAATTGGGCCTCAGGTATACCTACTTAATACAATACTTAAATAGATAGATATTTTTTATTATACATAGAACATTACCCAGAACTCCTTGAACAAATATCTGCAGATCGTACAAATATTTATTCCGAGGCGGGAATCGAACCCGCAACCTCCTGCGTCGCAGGTGAAACTACGCCCGCCGCGCCACAGAGGTCGTCAAATTGTACTAACTTTCTACCCATCTTTTTGGAAAAATTACGTACTATTCTATCTACCCATCTCAAATTTCATGAAGATCGGATAAATGGTTCGAAAGTTATCCCCAGACATACAAATGTAAATTCACCCAAGTTGACACAGAGAATTCGCTTCGTTCGTTAAATAAATAGGAATACCTGAGAGATCCTTCTCCACGACAGGCGATATCTACCTACCAATACCAGACTACTTAACTAGTAGGCTGCTGTTGTTGGTGCCGTGGTAAGGTAACGTGGGAATCGCAAGAGTGTGTAGGGGAAGCAGGGGTAATGGCGCTCTCGGGGTAATAGCGCTCACCCCAATAACTTGCTAAATAAGATGCGGAGAAACATGGTGCACAGACCGAGGTGCGGGGGGTGTAACGCTCGTGTAGGCAGAGACAAGTAAAATCAGTTCGCTCGCACCGTGAGAGAGTGAGGTACGTTTTTGTGTTTACGGCCAAACCGATCTTATTATAGGCCGGATGTGTTTGTCGGTAAGTCTGTAATTTCAGTACTTTTTAATATTTATCGTATTGTATTTTAGTTACATAAACATTGTATTTTGCGATAGTTTAATCATTTTAAAGGTTTCGGGTTTCAGTTAAGGATTCATTTAATCTTTAAATTTTTTGAAAGTTTCTACTTTTATACAAAACGAACATTTGGGGTTATGCCGCTCACGTGAACGCCATTACCCCTCAGTGATTTTCTATGTTATTTTCTTCAGATATGCTCCGAAATCGTAAAAAGAACGGTATACTTATGGTATCGATGTACCGCTTAGGGGCTGTGGTTACATACAATTTGCTCTGCGTCTCCAGAGAGATTTCTGTGTGATTTATGTGCCTAAGAATAAGTTTGATTTGTTATTAATTCTAATAAAGATAATTAATGTTGAATTGAGATTTTTATCCTTAGTTTAGTTAATAAAAGTAGATTTTTCGTATAGTTGATTGATACAAATGGATCTCGTTTGTTTTATTCAAACAAACAGGCTTGAGCGTCATTACCCCTTTGGATGAGCGGTAATGGCGCTCAAACCTGATTTTTTTTAGACTGATGTAACTAATATTTTAAGAGGGATAATTTAATTTTGTGTTAATAAGTTGATAACTTAATAGTTAATGTTTTGTTATCTTCCCATACTTTTAATAAAACACAATACATTTAAAAAATATTGCGTTTTTCCCTTCAGTGAACGGCATTTACCCTGCTTCCCCTATAGGACACGGATCCTACCGATTGAAAGAGGGGTTGTTGAGAAGTGTTCTATCCACCCACGAGATGCAATCTTGCAGTTCGATATGGTATCAAGCTTGCGTCGAGCAGCGGAATTGCAAGATACAGTTACACGCAACATCTAATCACAGTAAATCCGTAAGATAAACATGTTGCTCCGTTTCGTCGGTTGACGGCACAAGCAACGGGTTTGTAAACAAAAGCCTCGTTTCATGAAAGACTGATAGTCTGGGTCCCGTTTCTTGTACACCTCTGTAATTCTACAGTCTTCCGGTAGCTGTAGTTTAAGTCGGTCACTCAAAATTCTGAGCCCACTATCATTATAAAGCGATGACTCGTTTGAGGTGTAATGAGGTGTATAATAATATTATATTATATAACTAGGTACGTAAAGTAAAGCACAGACGAATAGTCAAGGCCCTTTCAAGTAGTCATTCCAGCAGGGCGATTCTAAAACGTCGGAAACGTTTCCGATCGGATTCGTTAGTTTTTCATTTCGATGTGTTACTAAAACAATTTTCTAAGAAGTTTCTCTAGTAAAACACCGTAATATACAATTTTTATTGTTTTTTACTGTGTTTTACTAGAGAAAATTGTTTGCAACAAACAACGAGCAACGAAAAATTCTTTGGAGCAACGACACTACTTCCAACAGAGGAACATGCAACAAATTTACATACATCATAGACTGTTGAAATCATACCTTTTCAATCAATCACCTTTTGCTTTGCTGTAGTCAGGTAAAAAACAGCGTAGATTTGTAGAGTTTTGCTGCAGATGGGCTCTTTTTTTATTTTCTGTGGACTTTACTAAGTTGTGAAAGTAAACTGTAAAGTTGAAGAGTATTTCATGAAACAGGCCCTGTTTATTAGTGCAGGCAGCCGAGACGGTAGGGATTAGTGCAAAATTAGTGTTGCATACAAAGCTTTGAAACGTGCTGTCGTACGCTTCGCTTGTTTCATGGATTCAGAAATTACTCACGAGGTTTGACGAAGTTTTACAGGTAGGTAGGTACTATATGCATACTCAAATGCACTCAGTGGAGACGTAATACTTCGTTATCAGCCGAAGACGTCCACTGTTGCAATGGATGATGCCCCATAGAATGCAATGTAATCATCACGCTCGTCAGGCGGATTGGTGATGGCAGTATTATCGTTCAGTAGGTACACAGGTGCTGCCTATCTCCTGGTGTAATCCCTTAGTTGACTTTACGACATCCACGGGAGGAGACGAAAGGGTCTTTTCTCACACTGCTACTCGTTAGGTTTTTAGGGGTTTGTACCTCAAAAGGTACATCTACGGAACCATTATAGGATCTCTCAGTGTGTCTGAGTCAGAGCCTATTTTCTCTGACTCTACAAAACCAATAAAACTGATTGGTTTAGGTTAATATTAGAGTTAGGTAACCCAATTATGGACGTATACATACAGCGTAAATACATTTTTATAATATAAAAATGCTCCGTTACTATTGAGCCTACAATTTGAATATAATATGGAATATTGGGCCTAGCTCAGTTTACAGGAAAACCTCGTAATCAGAAAATGTGTATAAAATTGTGCTGATTAACTAACCGTTAATTGGTACTATGGTAGCCTACTTGTAAAATCGGTGCTCTTAGTGGAACGCTTCTCTATAAGGAACCCACAAGAGTCCGATTCGCACTTGACAGGTTTTTTCTAATCGACTAACCCTCATCATCATCATCACCAGTCTGAAGAAGTCCACTGCTGAACATAGGTCTCCTCCCTAGAATGCCATGTCGAATTCTATTGAGCCGCCTACATCCACCTACATGCACTTCCTGCTACGTTTATAATACTAAATTTGTTGCTTAGTATACTTAGGTAACATAAAAATATTCATTGTTTTTTCTTTAACGCCCTTTGTCGTTCATTTCAACTCTGACAAAATATCTGCACGATTAAGTAAATACTTTTGTGGGAACTCGTATTTAAGTAAGAAGATAAGGTAATATGATAAGCGTAGGGTGAACCACATCATAGCTTGGAAGGTACCTATACGTCGGGTAAAATAATACCTACTGAAGGCAGAGTCTTTGCAAACAGTATACGAATGTATGATTTAGTGTAAGACGGTTTTTGTATAGCGACACCGATTAGCGCCCCTAGCGTACACTCTGCGAACCTAATTTTTCATACCAAAATCCGTGTTACACTACACGATACGTCCGTGTAAATTGCGTGGTAAAACTCAGGCTTCGGTCTCTGATAACACGTGCCACAGTCGTCGCGTCGTCGCCGCGCCCTGTTTGTGGTTTTTCTTTTTCTCGACAACTTTCCCTTCCAAAACTTCGTGTAATCCCAGCAAAGTTGTCGTATAAATACGATGTTTCCTTAATTTATTTTTTTGCGTTCAGCTCCATTTATGAGTGAATGAAAAAGTAAGATTAGGTGCGTGAATTATTAGCAAAACTCGTTGACAAATCGGAGCTTACAAATTATCTTTTAGGCTTATATGCTAGCCTGAATCCCAAGCAGTGAATAAAATTTGTTTGATTATATTTTGTGAGAGAAGGTAATGAATTGTACAGCAAATGCCATACAAATGCACGGCACACATTGCGGTTTGTACAGCAGGGCCATTAGGCCTATTCGTCTTCAGGACGCACGGATCCTGTCCAATTGCAGAAAGTGGTGAGACATCAGGGAGACGTTATTTCTCCGAAACTGTTCACCTCTGCATTGGACGACGTTTTCAAGTTTCTGTACTGGAACGGATATGGCATCAACATCAATGACAAATAAGTAACATCACTCACCTTCGATATAGCGATGACATAGATATCATGGCAGAATTGCTGGAAGACCTTGGCATAATGCTCAAAGACCTCAATACTGTCTTCCAACAGGTGCAAAACGAACATATCATGCTTAATGCTCATGTCGCACACCTATGCCGGTACTCGTTGGGAACGATATTGTCGAAATTTGACTTCTATATGTTTATTTGGGTCAGACGTTCAACTAGGAGCGTCCTACTTCAATAAAGAGGTCAACCGACGAATCCAACTCGGATGGGCAGCGTTCGGGAAACTTCGCCATATCTTATCTCGTCACAAATACCGCAGAGCCTAAAGACGAAAGACTATAATTAGTGCGTGTTCCAGTGATGACTTACGGCACTGAGACGTGGTCTCTAACTATTGGCCGTATAGACAAGATCAAAGTCATGCAGCGGGCTATGGAGAGTGCTATGCTAGGGTTTTCACTACGTGTTAGAATCCAAAAAGAGGAAATCCGTAGATGAACCAAGATCACCGAGCTCTTCAGAATTAGCAAGTTGAAGTTGCAATAGGCAGGTCATATAGCTCGCAGAACTGACAACCTCTTGGGAATAAAGGTTTTCGAGTAGCGACCACAAACCAGATGATGCGGTAAAGGAAGGCTCTTCACTCGATGGACTAAAGACATTATAAATGTCGCAGAAAGTCGATGGATGAAGGCGGCTTAAGACCGTCCATCATGGCATTCAACGGTGGAGGCCTATGTCCAGCAGTGGACTTCTACAGGTTGAAGATGATGATGATGAGGTAATGAATTAAGATGAGTTTAGGCCGCGTAACATTGATAAGATATAAAACCCTGTGTGTTAATTAACAAAGTCTACCTTGTTGGCATTTTTGTGACGGTAACGTGACAAAACTTTTCTTAATGCTCTTTTGACAAAAATGAGCACAAAGGTACGTGAGTGGGCCCTTCCCAACCTAATTACGTATTCAAAGTAGATAAAACTCCCGTTGTATCCACTGTCAAGTGAATAAGGCTATGCACTCCTAAAGTGGCAACCAACGTGACTAAAATTACTATGCGTAAATAATTAAATTCAAAGTCCCTCAAATGATAAGGGACGTTAATCTTAAACTGGGAATCGTTGCCTAGTTTTGGTATGTCGTTTTAAGGGTTCCTTTACCTCAACAGGAAAAAGTGGGAACCTAAATAGGATCACTTTAGTGTCTGTCTGTCTGTCAAGACCCTTTTTTCTTAGGAACGGCTATAGTTATCAACTTGAAAAATCAAGCTTTTTACTCTATGCATTAAAAATGCAATGAAAGTCTAATTTTTGTATGGAAGTCACGAAAATAAAAACCTCTAGGGTACTTTTTTATAGCCTTACAATTCTGAAATTTGAAACGCTAGAGGCTTCGTGACGCAAACAAAGGAAAAAGTCAAAAATTGAGGGATTTCAACTTTTTTACCCCATGGATGGTGAAGTTGGTTGGAAAAAGTGGCTGTTAGGCTGTAATTTTAAGAGGGCTCTGACAATTTTTAATTAGTTTACGGATCGGTAATCTCAAGGCGCGAGATTCACTCGCACTTATTTGTCCGTTTTATTTTAGATGTATTGGGAGTTTTTAAAAGCTTTTATTTAACTTACAATGTATATGTATGTTTGTCCGGGTGAAATCTTGCATCTGAGTTTTGAACCAGTTCCACCCAATCGATTGAGCTGAAACTTTGCATACCTGTCAAGTTCCGATGACAATGCAATGTTATGGTGACAGCGAGCTGATCTGATGATGGAGATAGAAGGTGGACAACGGGACTTTTCGATGATTAACAGTAGCCTGGCAGTGTTTGAGCTCATTTTGATCAGCTCACAGTTCCAATCACTAGTACAATAAAAGCTAGTTTTGAAAAATAAATTTTTCAACAAAAACTTTTTCTGTTTAATATATTCACTTACGGAGCAGCAGTCATTGATTTATTATATATATTGTTTACTTCGATGGCAGCAGCAGAAAAGTTTCCCAAAGCTTTATTACATCCTTACCTGACTCTTTTTAAGTTTACTCCAGAGACATGGTTCTGTCAGCTAGTCTACGGTGTCTATTCCATTTAAGATTCACCAAAGGCGTGAGAATCAGATGTCAAACGGTGGCGTTGATAAATGACGTGCTGCTTGGGATTTTGTTACTATCACCACGTTCCTTCTCTTGACTTGCTTTAATCTTTTGAAGAATGAATTATTTTGAACAATCGTACCCTGACAAAATCTGCTCTGATTTATGTCGGATGGCTTTGTCGGCCCTCTAAATAGAGTCTAGTTTCAAAATTCTTGTGCCAACTTACAGTTAATAAATAATTACCTGGCGGAGTGGCAGTAATGTAAATGTTCAACTGTTGAAATTTTAATTAGATTTACACTAAGTCAAGATTAATGCACGCTCTAGATTAGTCTAGATCATTAAGTTTAAATCTAGTAAATATTAAATTTTGTTAGTTTGCAACGTTTCGTAAAGCAGGTCACACGGGAGTACCTACTTCGTTTGACTTACATACTAGTGAATTTACAGTAAGGTCTATTAGTATTGAAAAAAAAAGTTAGATAATTTGCCCAACTAGGTATGCAAAGGTTTCGGCTGTTTGACTAAGAATCGTGGATCTGGAACATTTTCTACAACATTTTGATACTTGTTTTAAGCTTTGGTGTTGTATTGGGTTATAGTTTTTAAGTTTGATTTATTTTAATACATTTAGCGGACCTGTTAAAAAAATTATTTTGGCATGTACATAGAGAGCCCTTTAATTTTTTTAAATTCATTGTACTTAGGTAGATAAGTTTTATTGAGGTTGCAAATTTCGTTTCATTTTCATAAAGGTTATGATGACAAATGGAACGTCAAGACGCTTTAAAAATAAATTTTATTAATATAATAATATAGTTAAATAATATATATATATAATTATATAAATAAATTAAATGTATATATATATATATATATATATATATATACCTACCTCATTTGTTAAAATCAGTTATGTATTATAGTTTTAGAGATACTAGGGAAAAAATCATAACCCTTCTTTTGCTTTGCCGTAGGCGAGTAATAAGGAATGGATGACATATAAGTCATGAAGCTTGTTTTTTCAGCGAACAACACAATCCTTTTACTATTCGGATGGTCCTTTTCGTTTTTATTCAACTACGCATTTTCCTGACGCCAGACTCCCATTGTATATTTTTCCTTTGATATACAGATCCCGCCAAAACATTACCTACGGAAAAAGCACCGAGTTCCTACTTAACATTTCAGCGCTAAAAAGTGGCAAGGCAACTTAATTCTTTCATTTTAACTTGGCTACGTTCCATTAGATATCTAAGCTGCTTTTAAATATTAGCCTGCTTCCATTACACTAAAAAAAACCTTTTGTTAATAGCAATAAAGTTGATGTACCTAAATTTAAAATTACAAGGTAGTCTTTAAACTTTTTGAGTGCAAGGAAATACGTATCAATCATAATAATAGTCAAAAAAAATACAAAAAAAACCGGAAACTTCAAAATCACCCACTCTATCCTAGTGTCAGCGTAGGTAGGCAGGTAACGGTTATGCGTAGATTCTTCTAGCATCCTACATAAAGGACAGGTAATACACACAACGGTATTTAATTTTAACAAGCGTTGTTTATTATTTAGTAGAAGAAAACCCAACTCTTATCATCATCATCAGAGACATTGTCACGGTCTAGTGACCCGGTAACACGGATTTTAGTATAGAAAATGAGATTCACAAAACGTACGCTAGGGGCGCTCATCGGTGGCTCCATATTACACTACACCAAGCATGTCAAACATGCGGCCCGCGGGCCGCATGCGGCCCTTTACAACTTTGACTGCAGCCCGATTCAATTTTTTTAAACAAAGTATATTTTTCTGTCATTTTACTACCCTTTAAAAAATGATTAAATAAACGATAAGCGTCCTGCCCCCCTATTCCCTAGCTGAAAGTCACTCGGTGACTATAACGTTTGACAAGTAAAAATATGACCATCAATTGATCAAAATTATCGTAAAGAATTGTCAATTGATGGTAATTTTACTTGTCAAACGACAACCACCGAGTGATAGTCACCTAGTGACTTTCAGCTAGGGAACAGGGGGGCAGGTACTAATACGTATATCTATGCAATGAGTTTGTTTTCTTCGTGGTTGGGTTTTGCGGCCCACTGATTCTACGATCGTTAAGCATTTGGCCCACCAATGACTTTGAGTTTGACATGCATGCACTACACCATACGTCTGTTTCAATTTGCTTGTTAAAAACTGACTCAAGGCTTAGCCTTTAGACGTCCACTGTGTTTGAAGAGGCCTCCCTTATAGAATGCAATGAATAGATTAAGAATATTAATTAATCACCACCCTTGGAAGGTGCAGATTGGTGAAGTATTGGTGTTGAGTACTCACAGGTGACTGATACTGCTGATCCTCTGGTGTGATCCTTTAGTTGGCTTTTATAACACGAGAGGAAACGGAGGTGTCTATATAGCATTATAGTGCTTCCAGTGAAATGTATTGTCTCTTGTCTCGTCATATTTTTAATAGCTCGATCTAACGAACACCTGCTCGTTAGTTCGAGCTATTAAAAAATGTAATCTGAACGATTGCTGCAACAATATTGCTTTGTTTTCGTAATTTAAATGGTTTCTAGTTATTCAGATTTCATTTTATCGGAAACCTTCTATTTCTTAGTTTCATGGAAGCATTCAAATCTCGGTGAAATCGCAAATGCCAAATGGTTCGAAGTACTGTTGAATGAATACTCGTCCAATATCATTCTTCAACTGTCTCACATTGTATACCTTTGTCCTTTTGTTCATCGTTCACAAGTGATTCTATTGCAATTGAATCGTTGATTTCTAAAACAACTTAAGCATCACTTTTTTCAAGACCTGTTTTTTTATTTTTTTTACTTCTCTTATTTTGTTAGGCCAAGCATTGAAACAAAAGCACTGCACTGCTTTACTCATATAAATAAAATGTTGAAACTACCTCCGTGTTAAAGAACATGCTAATTTCAAAAAACTGCTAGTACCTATTTCTGACCAAACTTACAAAATACAGAACAAGCTTTTTTCCAAAAAAATATAAAAAATAGGATATTAAACAGCATAAAAGAAGCCCATGAAGTTTTCTATGATGTAATTTTGAAGTGGCCCACTTCTACAGTTGAATGTGTGAAGTGAAAGATAATAAGATAATAATTGTGTTGTATCATCATCATCATCAGCCTGTACAAGTACACTGCTGGACATAGGCCTCTCCTCTACAATGCCACGACGAACGGTCTGTAAACTCTGAAAATAAAATAAATAATAATCAGTAAAATAACTATAGGTTACTCACAAAATAAATATAAAAAATGTAAGTACACACCATAAGTAGAAGGTTGAGGGTAAAAACGACATAAGTATTTACAAATCTTTAAAAAATCATTTAAAATATTAAAAGCCACATAAAGATATGAAATAATCGGAAAATTGTTAATTACATAGAATAAGTACTCTTAAATTACTTGATATTCATAGTCGAATTATAGTTTATATTTTTCCAGTAAAATTTGAATTTTGTTACTTTACGTTGTTTTAGAACTAAATCATCGATTCAATTATTCTATCGTCAATTGGCAAGACTTCAATGTAACTGCGCTTTCGACGCAGTCCTGCCATGATTTGTGATACTGGCTGGGGGCTGAAAATTCAATAAAACTGTGTTACTGTGACCCGTATTTGTTTATTCATAACAGTTGTATCAAATTCTTGTGTGTTGTTCGTTTAATGGCATTGTTACACGAAATGGGTGCGCTGAAAATAAAATCTAATCTGATATACGCACGCGTTATGCTACGTTTTACGTTTGCTTTTGTACCTTGCAGCATTTAAATCAAACACTAGTGCAATGCCTGCGATTTCGTCCGCGTGGTTTTTAACATACAAACTACAACAAACCACTGCACCCCCTCAGGGGATGAATTTTGGAAATTCCTTTCTTAGGGCTGCACCCCTAGACCCAAAAAGGAGTGTGCCCACTAAATTTAAGGTCTCTAGGACTTACGGTTTAGGCTTTGCGTTGATAGTTAGCCAGTCAGTGAGTTAGTCACGCGAAAATTTTATATAACTTGATGACAACTTTATTGCTACAAACAAAACACAACTAACTAACTAAACATGACACATTATTATCTAATGTTTTTATTCAGTTTCGGTACAGTCCAATTCTCCGTTAGTAGAGCACTTTCCAAAAACTTGTTTGCCATGGTTTGTCCGGCCTAAGAATATACTTACCCCTCTTTTTCCTCCCGTGGATGTAGTTAAAGCCTTACTAAGGGATTACACCAGGGAATGGGTAGCGGTATGCCATTTTGGCGCAACTTTTTGGACGGTTGGAGTGGGACAGAGTGAGTGAATATGAATATGATCAAACATAAAAAACGCTCCAGAGTGATTTTGTTCGTGAACGTGCAAATCGCATAAGCCATTCCTCAGGAGAAGCTCATAAACTAGCATCACCGTTCAACAAACATAATACAGACCGCGGGGTAGCCGCGGGGCAGTCATTCACGCGGGATGGAATGGTGAAGTGTTTGTCGAGCACTAGTCAGGGTAAAGATCAATGGACCGTGGTGTGACGCCACAGATGATACCTCATTGTCTTTCTTGCCCGCGATGCCCAAATACATGCATAATGAAAGACCTGTGCGATGTCAATGAGAAAGCCATTGCAAAATTGCATTGAAGTGGCGAGATTTTGGGCAAAAGAATATAAAAATCACAATATTTCAACCATCGACACAAAGAAGAAGATTGGAGTAGTCTCGGATATCCACGCTTACCTACAGACTACTTATTACCTAACGTAAGCGTGCGAGTTTCAAAATGTTTAGTGTGTAGTTTAATTATGGAAACTATACTGAATAGGTACTGTACACAAACAGTACCTACACTGTTTGTTTTGCCACCCTTTTTGAGTGTGGCAAAACCATGTGTGTGTAATATTATGTGTATACAGGCTGTGGCAAGCTAATGGGACTTCAAGGGAAAGTATCCTTTGTCCTATGTAGATAGAGTTTTGTTTCTAGAAATCTTAAGATTAATCTGGGTGAAATCATACCTGCTGGTTTAATTTACTGAAAGGTTTTCAGTCCGCCAAAAATTCATTTTTATAATTTGTGCAAAAAGTTCCTCAGCGTTCGAAAACAAATTTGAAAATCGAACTTTTTGAAATCAATTACGAAATTACTTTCAGGGTATTAGATAGGTAGGTACGAAATGTACTTCAATGATTATATTATAAGTATTCTTTATGCCGGAACGGGCGGTTTCTTAGAAAATGGTACTAATATTATAATTATGTTTCTATTAGAAGGCAGAATCTGAGAGTGATTTTGACGAAATCTCTCATCTTCTCCACTCGATATGCTACTAAAGCTTTATTTACAACTTAAAATGACTATGGAAAAGTTTACTAAACCTCTTGTTGTTGTCTATCTACGCCTTAAATATTATGTAGGCATAACAGCGTAGTATCTAAACTTTGTACTGCCACTGTAAGGCAATTGCCTTTACGATATATCCCGATGCATCGAAAGTAATCATCCAATTTATTGACCTGCAGCGACCACTTGATTGTCAACTGACATATACGCAGCGACATCCACATTGTATTGTATGCATCTAGAAACTTCTCGAATCAAATCGGTTACAATGTCATATTCATTTGATCGAGTGGATGTGGTTGGTCTTTAAAATGACTGTCTGATTTTCGCTTTATCCACGCTAAAAACAGAAAATTGCTCTACAGTTAATAAAAAAAACATTTTAGAAAATTTGTTATTGTTAGGCGTTACAGCTCGCAAAATATGCGGAACTAATTTTTACCTCTTATAAACAATAAGGCATTATCGACATTATCGATGTATCATCATCAGCGGTTGATGTTCAATGCTGGACAAGGCCTCCCTCAAGGAATACGATGGAGAGATTTTCCATATTAACCACGCATGGCAGGTGGACTGGAAATCGAGGTATTGATGTTAAGTACTCATGTGGATTCTGCTGCCCATCCCCTGGTGAACATCAACGGGAGGAAATTATGTGTCTATTTTTAGGCTAGATACACCACAGCAATCGATGTATGCTACGTTAAAAAGGGATTAGTCTGCGAAAACGCTCGGAGAGTGTTGTTTGCAAAGAAGAATTTTCCAAATTTAGCTTATTCTTAACAATATTTAGATCAATAGAAAGAACAATTCAGGTTGAATAAATATATGTGGGCTTTATCTTAATTTAATTCTAGATTTTGTGTAAATTGATTTGCTAGGGATTTGATGGGGATTAACGAAATTGACCAAAAAAGAGCTTGTAGACATGTGCCAAAAGTTATTTCTGAGAAATAAAATACCTTATATGTATTTATTTTTAGGGTTCTGTACCCACTCACTTCACTGAGTGAATCACTTTGTTGTCCGTCTTACTGTCTGTCTGTCTGTCTATCAAGACCCCTTTTCTCAGGAACGACAAATATCTATGTCTGTGAGCTTGGAGTACCGTAAAAAAAAGTTTCTAACGTTACGCGTGGCATTGCCATATCGGCAATGAATGTCTATTTTTGTATGGAAATCGTGAAAATCAAAAACCTCTAACCTAACTACTTAGAGTAAAGTACCTAATTCTTAAATATCGAATTCTAGGTGGCTTTGTGACACAAATAGAATAGAAAAAGTCTAAAATTGATAAATTTTGACTATAAATTCTGATTATTTCGAAATAATTTACGGATCTTAACCCCCAGTCCTACTCACACTTATCCGTTTTATTTCAAAGCTTTGAGTGTTTTTCTACAAAAAATCTGTTAAAACACGAAATACATTTTCAATTTGCCGGTTCCTTGCGGTTTTTTCGCAACTTTCTTTCGTACCACGGCCATCCGTAGAATAAAAGAAAATGGCAGATTGAGTATAAAACCGTATTTTACAATTTTTTTTGTAAAAGAAGACCAAATGAGCTTTCATACTTTTTTACCACCAATAGGATCACAAGGAACACTTAGTTCTATGTCAATTGACACAAAATCGAGAAAGAATAAAATTATGTGGGTTAGAAAAAGCCTTACATACTTTTATTCAACCTGAAGTGTTCTTTCTATTGATATAAATGTTGTTAAGCTTTTCAATTTTGGGAAATTATTGGCACATGAAAACAACACTTTAAATTTTCTCAGACTAGTTATTTAAGTGTGAAGGTAATATGAAAAATCTTATTAGACCAGTTAAACCTCTTGTAAAGGTGTTTCTAAAAAAAGCTAACTAAAACCCTCCGCAGTAGACATTTTAGTGCGTGTTTAATCTCTCAAACTTATGTAGGTATGCTTGCTTCTTATATTTTTTATTTGAGTTAATGACGGAACTGGCACGTAGCCCACCTGAGGCCTTACCACGAGATCTTATAGCGATTCAGTTCAAAAAATATTCAGTACAAAATATCGGTTCCAAGATGTCCGCAACTGTATTTAAAGGCAGTAGCAGAAGGTCTATAGAATTCTGCGATTAAATTTATTCAATGATGACGGATGTCAACGACGAACTGATATTTTGTACTGAATAGTTTTAGAACTGAATCGCTATAAGAGCTCAGCGTAAGGCCTCTCATCCATTACAAATGCAATACCTCTTATCTCTACACGTCCACCTGCCTTATTGGCACTGCACTACGCCCGTTATCATGAGACAAAAAGATGAAAGTCTCAATGAGACTTGGCCGGGCCAACTTCAGTCATCATCATCATGCCTGTAATTTCACCGGCCCCCATACCATCCCCTCAAACCTTACCTTAACTTGTCCTCAAACTGGAACACAGCAGAGCTACATTATTACTTGGCAGCAGAATAATGTATGGTCAGTATGGTGATAGTACTTCCCCCCGACGAACTCTTTCAAAAAGAGCTCTAGCTACTAGCTATTATATATATATATATATATATAAGATACGAACGTAAAGGCGTGAGATGAAATGTACACACCAAACAAGCTTAAGTATTTTTTATCCCGTATTCTTATCAAGTCTGCACTGACTTTCATCCGATTTAAACTTTTTAACTCCTTGGGATAGGACACAAATCCGCAATTTTTCCGTGGATTAGATGTAGAATAAAGATAACATTTAATCAGTATACTTTTATACAATTTAAGCAGCAAGTCTCTTTGTGAGTTTAAAGCTTGGGCTAAGCGTTTATCTTACAACTCTTGCGAAGTTGGATAATTGGAGTGGTTTTCAATTCTCCTCAAGAGTTGGAGCTTGTTACGGGCAGGTCATGGATTCAACTTGTAATCTAAAGAAATTGCTATTGTTGCATTTTAGCTTGTTAGTAAAATATAAAAAGTCTGCTCAGTGCTTCGTTATTTACGGTTCTCATTATTACTGATGTGAAGCCAGGCTTCGATTTCACCTCTTGTTATCTGTTTTATGTCATCATAATCATCATCAGCCTGTAGAAGTCCACTGCTGAGCATAGTCCTTCTCCCCTAGAATGCCACAACGAACGGTCTTGAGCCGCCTCCATCAATCGACATCCTGGGGCGTTTAAAATGTCTTTAATGTTGTTTAATGTTTTTGTCTTTTTTATGTATATATTATTTGAAAATGAAGAGCTAGATATTGTTATTTTATTGTCTGTGTATAATATAGTGAAGTGAAATAATAAAATAAAATCTTGACTTAAATTATCAAGTAAAAGTTAGAACTCTGCTTAACCCTGTTTCAGCTACTTATATTAAATATCAGTACTTACACGTATATAATTAATTTGTTATTAAAAGTCCTATTCAACTAATTTAATTGTGTTATTCGACTTTTATGATATTATTATTTAATGGTACAGGTGTCAAAGTGACAGGTAACACGGGTATAAAAAACGTCCCGTGGTACTACTGGATCGCTTGGTAGTTCTAGGGGTTTTTTTACCAGTGTTAGTACCACGGGCAACAAACGGTAAAAACACTAGTAGGAAATACAACTACTGTTTTTACTTATTACCATCATCAGCCAAGCGCTGATTTTAGTTTTCAGCTAAACCTACAAGATAATTCCTCATCATCATCATCAGCCTGTAGTCAGTTAGATATAGGCCTTCCCATAGAATGCCACGACAAACGGTCTTGAACCGCCTCCATCCACCAACTTTCTGCAACCTTTAGAATGTCTTTAGTCCATCGAGGCCTTCCTCTAATGTGTTTGTGGTGGCCACTCGAGAACCATTATTCCGCTATGGTTGTCAGATTAAAGATAATTAATTCAAAGCTAATTAAATTTAGCGTATCAGCTCAGATTAAACATACCTAGATTTCATCGTAGATAGAGCTTCGGAATTTTATTATTTGGGTGGATGGAAACACTAAATAATTATTCCTATCGCAAGCTTTATCAACTTCTCGGTCTCGTCACGCGTCATTTTATTAATACCTTAATTTGGTAGAGGTCATTCGTGTTATTATTTATTGTATGCTCTACCAAAACTTGGAAAGCACTTTAGCGCGCCGACACGCAAATCCCAAAACAAATAGTGGTATCAGTGGCAAGCTATATCATTGTCGACTATAAAGTGACAATAGAGGGAAGTTTATCCATTTTTTTTATGCTTAACATCCTATGTCCAGCAAAGAGTAATGTGAGGGGGACGGCAGGGTTCGCGAGCCCCAGGGGCGGGAAGTGGCAGGTGCGGGGGAGCCGGTATCCACCCTATCCGACTAGGCTTACCATGCAAGCCTCTTGTGTATCGTTCGTTCAGTCTGTCCAGTTTCGCAGCGCGATCGACACGCCTCGTTGCGAGCTCGCACTGAGCTGAGCTTGCCATGCGTGCGGTCAAACTTTATTTCGACTTTTAAATAAATAATTATTGTGCGAAAATGGATGTACTGAAACTTCAGAGTAGCAGCAGCGGCTGGCGTTTGAGGAGGTTTGTGTATTTTGATACTTATTTTGATATTATTATTTTGATTATGTTTGAATTATTATTGCATAAATATTTTTTTAGTGTATTTTATTTATGATTTCTGTTCAGATCAGATTTTAACTGACTTAAAGCATCTTTTTTGGACGTAATTTACCGTCGGACTGTATATTTTATATAATGTTATTAGGTTTTATTTAATTTTCGGTGTAGCATGCGCTGGTTAACAACGCCGCTGATATATATAGCGTTTAAAATGCATTTTTCGGACATTGAAGACAGACTTGCCTTTGCCCTCATAGATTTTAAGGCTATTTTTCTGTAATTTATGTAATCGTGCATTATTTTAGTGTAGTTTATACGTTTGATGCAAGATATTGCGCAATTAGAATTAACCTCGATATCCTCTGGCTTCGGAAACAAATATTCATGATAGGATAGAGAGGTTTTTAATCAAGATAAAATACATTTTCCGGGACTTCAAAAGAACTTCCCTGTATTTGAAATCCAATCAAATGAAGGGTCATAATCATATATACATAATCAGATATTGTTGATGTACGTACAATGTGTTATGTTAGTTTAACACGTTCACTGCGGACTTTTTTACGCGATTCCGCGTGTATATACGGTTTTTTTATTTGAAACACAGACATGAGTTTGAGCCGCTCTGTAGTTGGGCCGCATCAAACACAAGCGTCTGCGTACAGTGTTGAAAGAAAAAAATCGGCCAATGAAAAATATGTCGAGAAAAAAAGAAATAGACATCACCCAAAAACCAAAAACACTGAAATTTGCGGTTTCGTCTGCCTGATACCACTAGTAAGAAATAAAACAGAAATAAGTTAAATATGGGATACCATAATAGTAATTACATTCAGATCTGCGAAGTATAAACATCGTAAAAACATTACATAACATAACACCCAACCATCAAATACAAAGACCCCACATTAACATTATCTGTGTCTTGAGTATCAGGAACTACGACTACCATGGTATCAAAACAAACATTTGCTAAACATGCATTTGTCTCGCAGCGGAAATCGCATATGCAATGTAACCGAAAATGAACGAAATCTGATTTCAGGGGTTAATTTTGGGGGACAAACTAGTACATTAAAAAAAAACTTGTTTTGTCATTGTGACATAAATAAAAAAGCTCGTTATGAGAAATGCAAAACATACTTTTTTTAAATTTGAAGAGTGATAGTTAAAAAAAATATGTGAAAATTGACTATCCCCGAAATATTTACGAAAATAAAGAGCCAAATTTATTTAAAAATATGGAATATTGGGATGTACGCATACCTAGATTACAGGAAAACATAAATGAAAATTCCAAGCCCTTACATTCCCACGGGACGCGGAAAATATTCGTGAAGAGAAAATGTGTATAAAATGTGTTGATTGACTAATAACTTTAATTAATCTAGTGGTTACTATGGTAGCCTTTTTGTACGGAACCATCTTCACGCTAGTCCGACTCGCACCTGACCGGTTTCATTTTGATGATTTTTGGGTCAGTTATTTCAGAGATAGGGTGGGGGGAATGATTTATTTGCGCATATTTTCTTTAATATCATTTTAACTAGGCACTTTAAAAGTATAACAAAATACAATTGTACCTCTCATAACGTATTCTTTAATTTATTATAACACATGAAAAGCATTTAAGACAAGATTTTTTGTTTGCCCCTAAATTTAACCCCCGAAATGAGGATTCGTACGTCCGTGATTGCGTCTTGGTCTTGTCTTTGGCGTGATTGGTTCTTTTGGTATCTTTTGACGTACGGAACCTTAAAGGCAAAATAAATGAAAGCTTGTAAAATTGCGATATGTGTTAAAGGATCGCGCTTCGGCCTATTTAAACCGAATTCAAAAAAGGAGGAGGTTCTCAATAAGGTTGTATTTTTTTAAAATGTTTCTTACCGTCGTTTATAAATCGATATGGAATTTTTTTTTTTATTTGAATGCATAAACTACCAGATTGGTCCCATTTCTCAAAATCTAGTTCTGATGATGGAATCCATGAGGAATTGAGAAAACTCCTCAAATGTTACAGGACTCAAATGGACAGGACTATTTTGATATTTTCAGCAACAAGTTAAGCATTTGCATTCAGAAAGTATCATTTGGTGAAATGGAACTGATGAAGAAGACCACAAATTACCACCGGAACTCCTTAATGATAAGTATTTCAAGGGTGGTGATAAGATATCTCGATAGTTAAGCGACTAAGCAAATTTAAATAAATAATTCTGATCAAACTGGAAGGTAGGCACCGGATCTCCGTCATAAAGCAATGTACCCTAGCCGTGTTTGGGCTTATTGGAACTGTTATGAGATGCACTCTGGCTATAAATGATTTTAATATCATCCCGCGTTCAAATTGCGCTACTTGAGACGTATTTTGTGTGGCCCAAAAATAAAATCTAGATACTTAGTTGAATACAATGGCGGAAGTCGGTTTTTTAAATGAATATAAAGTTATAAAGATAATTTTTAGTCAAAATATTGTATACCTTTACACCGGTTACTTCGGCTAATGTGAGGTAGCGTCATTTGCATTATAATTAGGTTCAACCACGGGGTTCAACCATCTATCGCGTTTAGTTGTGGTTGCTCCCACCATGCATCCGAGTAAGGACTGGGCTCCTGAGTCCAGGCACGTACGGAGAACGCATTGTTGAATACTTTAAATACCAAACTATCCCAAACCTTGTACAAAATAAAAAATCAAATCATTTGGATTTGAATGATTTCTTCTTTGTTGTAATGAAAATCACCCCAATTCAAATGGTAGTGGGGACGAGCGGGAAAAAAACTTCCCGCTCGTCCCCAGTGGACGAGACGTGGGGACGAGCGGGAATAACCCGAATCAATCACATGAAATTTGAATTTCAATAGTTGATAGGGTTTGATTCCAAATCAATAAGAATGCAATCAAGAATTTAAAAGCAGGCATAAAAAGAAATAAGTTAACTAAAACTCGATTACGCAAAAGCTGAAAGGTATAATTAGGCCTAAAGCTTTTGCGTAGGCAAGTTTTAGTTATTTACCTTATTTTTTTTCAACTTTTTAGTGAAGTTTTATTAAATCCTCATCCTCCTAATTCCCGCAAAATCAGTGTTCGCTATCTCGAGAAGTGATGTTCTGAGAAGATGATCTCGAGAAGTGAAGTTGATGAGCTGTAATCATCAAAAAACACAATAAGTTTTTTATTTTGCGTCGCTTTGCTAACGTTGCACCTTAAGTCAAAGTCAAAGTCAAAAAGAACTTTATTCATTGAAATCACAAGGATCATTTTGAATCGTCTTATATAAAATTAAATTACTCCTGTTCCAACGCGACCAAGCCTAGAAGAATCAGGCAGCAAACTCGGCTTGGCTTACATAAATGGTCCGTCTTACCACTAGGTGAGAAGCGCCTGTGTGGTGCCTCGGAGCAAGGAGTTGCTGATACATAGTAAATGAAGTACAAGAGGAGTACAAGTAGCTAAAAAAGCACGCGAACAAAAATTTTTGCGTACATGATCAGTACACTAATATCTAGACCCGTGGTGCGTTAGTTTCTTATAAAATTATATTTATGGTTAATAAACCATAAATAAAAAAAAACTAGTTTTTAAATTTTTAACATACGCTCCACGATCTAGTGTACCAAATTTCAAGGAGTTTGAAGAAATTATAGCCAAAATATAAGCAAACTTCGTTCGCGTACAAGGCCCGTAGGGCGTAAGCGTCCTACAGGTAACCTTCTCTTAAGTGGATACCTAATTTGATTGTTAAACAGGTGTGCAAATAAATAAAAGCTTTCAAAACTTCAATAGGAGAAAATTACTTTCCCCTTTTCAAGATTTGTTTTAAAGTAACGATGATCTTTGTTTTACTGGGACAAATTCACCCTGGGTACGTTACACACGATTTCTCAGCACCTAACGGCCAACTTGTTAAATCGAATGGAGCAATAACAAGTCGTTATTTGCTTTGAGTTTCATATAACTCAAGAACAAAGGGACCCGGTATCATGATTAGAGAAATAACTCCAGGAAAGCGTTCCATTCATTTTAAAAACATCTTTTTGAGAATGGCTGTAAAATAGCTTAACTTAAATGTATTAAGTTAAGCCTAATATCAACCTAAGCTAAGTGACCTTAAGCCCTAAGTTTAGGACATTTAAGGCATCTCCTAAGCCTTTGGAGATATATCGCTCAGTTGCGACAAGAACGTGTTAAGTCGAAAAACTAGATTTTTCAGGAAACAACTTTGAAAGTTTTGGATTCACATATATTTCTTACTATTGGGTTTTATGCCCAATTTCTTAAAGATGCACAACTAGCAACGATTCTATTTTCGAAATAAAATGCTTTCAAACAAGCTAATTTATTTATTTTATTATTATCTTAGTTTAATTGAAATATGGGAGTACTTATTACGTTTTTCTTGTAAAATATAAAACTTTTCGTAAGACATACAGACCTATCACGTTCTACGTGATAGAAAATTTGGAAAATATACGGGAAATCTTGATTAAAACACGTTGTAGTACTTGAAATTATTTTAATCTTTTTAAAAAAAACAGTATTACAGTAATAATAGAAGCTAAGAAATCATCTTTAACCTAAATTTCAGATATTTTCTATGCTTAAACTAATCAGTCTGTTGTAATGGGAACAACATTAAGTCTTATTTCTAAAATTGCAATGGCTTTAACAAAAGCATATATTAATAAATAAATACTCATAGCTGTTACATCTTAGTAACAATAATCACAGAATAAAACCCACAAAATTTCTCAAATTAAACTCTCAGTCAATCAACATCTAGACTAAGTTAAATTCAGTCGGTAACAAATAAAAATCTTAGTAAAAGTAATGACTTTTTCTACAACACAAAGTACTATTAAATATCCTAGCATTCGCGTTCATGAGTATACAATGTTCACTATGTATTTCACGTTTTTGCTTTTCATTAATTTTTTTTCGACATTTATTGATACAGGGCTTCTTTCCATGCCTCTCCCAGTTGACGTTCCGGAATGTTTTTTTTAGTTATGCATGATTTGTATGCCTTTCCGCAATTTCTTAATTTTTAGCTACGTTTTTTTTCAGTTATCTTCATTTACCGGTCTTTTTTTCCCTTTCTTAGTTGGTGTTGGATCTTCATTGGTACTTATCTCCATGGCTTCAAATGTTGATGTAGGTATGTTTTCAGCCTAGTAGTTTAGGGGGGTGTTGGAGTAACTCGGCATGTAGACGAGGCTATACTTTCTATTGCGCTTATCAATTCTTTTCTCATTCTTTCGTCATTATCTGTGTTATTTATGTTGTCAGTCGTATTATCAGTCTCTCTTTCTACAGGTAAATTTAAATTTGTTACAGTCTCATTTTTATCTTTTTCTTTAGTCTCGGCGGTATTTAAATCAGTCTTATTAATAGGTCTATTTTCTTGATTTTCTTCTTCACCAGAATTCTCAATGTAAATAGCTTTTGCTCTAATTATTTGATAATCAAAGTTCTTCACTGAATCGTCAGAATCTTCATAAAAAGATGGTCCTGATGAAGAGGTATTGCTACCCGATGAACTAGTGGTTAACTAAATATAGTAACGGCGAGGCTTACTATATTTCTGTTGTTCCTGTTGTACAATATCCTGCAGTAGGTCTAATTAAATAACAAGGAAAATTAACACAGCTTAGTAGGTTTTACTAGTTTAAGAGTAATATTCGGGTTTCTAATCCCATCCCGGTATCCCATCGTATTATAAATGCAATAGTTTGGATTTTTGTTACTCAATCACACCTTAAGGTTTTCACTCATCAACTTTTCGCCTGAATTATCCTACAACTCTCTCTAAATATGTTCTAGTACATTGTTTCAAAAATCTAGAAGTCTCTGTACCTTGAAAATTTGTGTTACTCAATTATATCTACAAAATTTAATGATTATCTGACTCTAGGTTTTCAATTAAAAGGAAACTAGAGCCAGACGTAACTAAACAATTAAACAGTAATTCACTTTTTCCAATAGTTTAGACTTAGAGTAGTATAGAGACAGAGTAAAAAGTCGTGGCCTTAGTTTACTTTTTGACTCGTAGCAATCTTAATAATGTCCTAGTCTGTATCGTTATACCTACCCAGGTACCATTAAGCGTTACTTTAATATTGCTGCCATAGGCGTGGGATACGGACCCCATTTGAATATAAATATGATATTGCGTAAGCAATTTTATAGGATAACGGAATAAAGTCGGCTTACGGAAGATAATTTCATTAATAATATGTTTGCCAATAGAGTAGTTATTGTTTTGCTACCAAAATTGAAACTGTTTACACAGATACGTTTTGAACAGTCTTTTGTTTATGGGAATAGAACCACATCAAGGAATTGGTACTAAATACGTGAACCACGGGACACTTGCGCAGACTAAAAATTGGTTATAAAAAAAACGCAATAATGCCGAGATTTACATTTTTGTCATAACTTTTCAACTAAAAAACCGATTTCGAATGTATTCAGCTGACTAGATGATGTGTTTATTTTTAGCAAATATTTTTTTCTAAACCCCACTTTATACGTCCCGTGATCATTCAAATTCATTCAATTCTATAATTGTTGAATTCATTCACATAAATTCATCACAGCAAAGAATAACTTTTCATTTAAAAAGTTACTTCCGCCATTGTATTCGACTAACTGGCTGACTAACGACTGGATGATATTTTGTTGGTGAGAAAACCAGCATGGCGAAAGGATTTAATCAAAGCCGAACATAAAATGCAACTCAAAAAGCGCAACTTGAACGCGGGATATTACCATTAAAATCATTTATAGCCAGAGTGCATCACATGGCGATTTCAATATGCCCAAACACGGCTAGGATACATTGTTTTAAGACGGAGTTCCAGGCCTACCTTCAAGTTCGATGGTATACCATTTTCATCAGAATTATTTATTTAAATTTGCTTCATAGCCGCTTCAAAATTGCTATAATATATATAATTATAATAAATAAATAATGTATGCCTGTAATATTTGAGGAGTTCCCTCAACTAATCATAGATTCCATCATCAGAACTGGGTTTTGATAAAAATGGGACCAATCAAGAACTAGTCGGTTAAAAATAAGTAACATTGTTATCATTGGGAGCAAAACTGGCGTGAATGAAATAGGTTCACTTTGAAAAACCACCTCGCAAATTATACAATTTATCGAAATTAAATAAAAGTCATATTAAAATATATTTGTAACAGAATTAAATACAATAAGTTTTGTAAAAAAAAATATTTCACATACCATTTCATTCAGGGAGCTATCTTGCATAGTTTATGAGATAACTTGAGTCTTCCAAGTGACCCCTTTTACGCCAGTTTACTATAAATAACGTTTCAACTGGAAACTCTGCTAATGTTTGATAAAAATAAATATCGCCAAAAATCCAGGGTCAGTATCAATTTGAATAAAATCTGGTTTCATTTAAAAAATTGAAACGTCACGAAAGAGGAGACGTCATATCGATTATTTAAAGTCAGCGTCAGATGCAGGAGAGAGCTCCCCTTCTAAATGCAAACCCACCCCTATTATAATTATCGAACCCCAAATTGTGTTGCAGACAGAGGGAGCAACCTTTTATCAAACAAAATAGGGTGCAATTCAAAATTTGCCTGATATGAAACTTGTGCACAGAATCAAAAATATAGAAGCTTCTCAATTGTTGGTATTGCAAATAAAATAACAAATAGAAAACTTTACAATTATTTTGACGTAAGAACGTCTGTATAAAAAAAATTTGATGCGACGAAATTATGCCGAATTTTGTGGCGCGCTAACTCTGTGAATAAACAATTACCAATATGATCCTAAAATGTAAAAATACAAAAAAAAAACTATATATCCATCTACATCCAAAAATCCACAGTTTTAATCCAAACGGCTTTGCTTAAAGTTGAAAATAGCATGTCATATTTTAAGATGAAACTGGGTTGCACTTTGTTCACTTTGAGCGTTTATAAATTACTTAATCGAAATATACAAATCATAGAAAAAAAAATATGCGGTTATAGAACTTTATTATAGAACTTTAAAATACAAGTCTAATTAAATAAAAAATTGTGTTTTTGCCGTTCAATATGAACATTTGAATGCCGAAGCTTTTTTAGGGTAATGTGTGCGATTTCTTTTGCAAAACCCGACACTTTTTAAAAGTTCTATTCGGTTACAACTATTATTATTATTTAGTATATTGTTCTGCCAACACTATTTTTTTTGCATCTCATTATTTTAAGCTCGTCACGTCACAAATACTACTTTTGAGTTCAAAAATAATACTTCTGAGATCAGACCTCGTCTTAAATTCAAAAAAGAGGAGCAATCATGGAGATCTCGAAAAGCGCCCAAGTGCGCGATATTTGGCCTTAATAACAAAAATCAAAACTCGGACACGACTGAGTACATTTAATTTTGTTATTAAACTTAAACTTTTAATAACTTTTGAAACTATCATGGTTATTAACATAATTATCACTAGATCAATCAATCAATCTAGTGATAATTATTAACATAATTATCACTAGATTAATCATGGTAAATATCCTGTTTCTAGTGATAATTATGTTAAACTTTTAATATATATCGTACCTATTGTATAAAGCTCCACAGTTTTACAACTAACAGCAGTAAAAACATTCTCGTTATAATGCAAATACAACCATAAAACGTAGGTACATAGCTGGAGTATAAATATTTCCCAGCCTTGTTTTTCAATTATACAAGCTAAGCCATTTTCAGGGCTCTTATCTTGAAAAGGTAAAAGTTCCGTCCTCGGGGATCACTCGTTTGTCATAACTTTCGAATCGTTTGACATAGGTAAGAGTCTCATTGAATTCGAACCGCTGAGGTAGTGGTTTGCATCTCGCACGGAAATGCTGATCATTTCTGAACAATTAAACATTTCATGCACGATCAGATTATGGGTATTTTCTTCATTTAAACTTTAGCACATATTTCGAGGCTATTTAAGGGTCGCCACACATACTAATAAATTCCTTAAACAATTTAAAAAATACAAACATAACACATTACGTAGAAGAACCAAGATCACCGATGTAGGTCTCAGAATTAGCAAGTGGAAGTAGCAGGGCAGGTCATTATAGCTCTCGGAACTGACAACCGTTGGGGGATAAAGGTTCTCCAGCAGTGGCGACCACAAATCAGACGTCGCGGTAGATCCACTTGATGTACTAAAGACTTTATAAAGGTTACAGAAAGTCGGTGGATGGAGGCGGCTCACGATCGTTCGTCATGGCATTCTAGGGGGGAAGTCTATAATAATAATAACACCCAACACCCATCCAGGACTGCAAACGGATCATGATAATGATGAACACATTACTTACTCGCAGCTTCCGTCTTGACATATTATTATGATATTATTGTTTACTAGTAAAACAAGACTACTTTTATAAGTTTGTCAAAAATAATGTGTTGTTCGCAACTAGTTTCTTAGGAGTGTTGTTACAAACCTCTGCATTGCGTTAACCTTGAGCTACTAAAACGTACATTAGTTACTTCTTACTTAAATTACAGAACCTACATATTGGGGTTAATATATGAAATTTGCTGTCGTGGTGTGTCCGGCCTAGAATAGACCCCTCCTTCTCCTCCCGTGGCTGTCATAAAACGCGACTTAAATGCATAGGGACATAGACTGCTAATATCATAACACTCCTTTTGCTTTGTTGTAGTCGGGTAAAAACCACTATCCCTCCCCTATAACATTTCATTATTGCAAACCAGCTATGCCTTGTTCTTTGTACTACCTACTAGGAAATAAGCAACAATAATAAAAAAACTTCATATTGCTTTCACGAGGCTGGTAGGCATCTTTTAGAACCAGGTTTGCTGTTTTCTTTGTCTCAAAGATAGTGTTTTAATTTAAACTCTGATGGCTTTTAAGCTTCTTTTCTAACGAATATAAATCTCGAGCAAAACTGGAGCGTTGTACAAAGAGGCATAAGTATATCGATGTACAGCTACGCACGTAGAGGCGCGTAGGTAATAATGTGGGTCCGATTTCCCATTTGTAAAGAAAAAGGAGAAAGGAATCGTTCCGTAGCCCGTAGTCTGTTAATGTCGGTCCCTCGCCTTACGAGTAGATCGAGCACCGGTAGGTTACTTATATAATGTCGTTCGCCCCATTATTAGCACATCGTAATAAAATCACTATTGCTTTGTGTTCTAGTGGTTTGTTTAACGCTGTAAATGGTTGGATAACCAACTAGATAAGGTGAATTGCTTTCTAGCCATCTGATGATAGAGCTCGGGTCTTTGCGTCGTTAGGGACACACAGCCGTAGCTTTCGTCAATCTTTCCGACTCACTGATCTTGCCACTTTAAACATTAATTCAATTACAATTACGGCTTCAAGAGAAGCTCAACCTCTAAAGACGAGTTTGACGATAATCGAGGGGTTCTCTGGCAAGTTGCTGGATTCTTGGGAATGGTCTAATCCGGTGTGGTTACAACCACCATAGCTTATTACCGAGTTGGTAGGTGTGAGATCGGCTTAACCCAAGATACGAAGTTCAAGTTTGGCTCACGAGCCGTCGACGCCGGGTCGTCGCGGACTATCTTTGTCCCTCCGTGGGATTAAGTTAAAAGCAGAAATTTTTCGGTGGCTATCCAATCATTTGGACTAAAGCCGAGTGTATTTAGAGCTCTTTGTTAGTTATCAAGGCTCTAATCTGCTTGCCCTGCGTGACAAATGTTTTCGGGAAGGCTTATTAACGGTTCAGTAGATTAATACTAATAGTTTCTTTAATGAGTATTTTGTTGAGTGGTGATGTTATTTTAATTTTACTCGGTCGTCTTTTTCTTGCAAATAATTAATGATTTATTCGAAGTGGAAATAATCTTTTTGTACATATTATGTGAGAGCTGGTCCTATAAAAGCAGTACGTGTTGTTAAATCGATTACCTGAAAATTTGCCTACGTTATTACTTACAATGGTAGGAAATTGGCAAGCTTATACAAAGTAGACGCGTTAAAATATGTTTTACCTTTTAGATCACACGATATAACCGCTATATAATATAATATACATTATATAGTCACTGGATGAACAATTCAAAGAGCAGTAATTATCGTCATGATCAGTCCTCATTTCTTCCATTTCGGGAGAAACACGATTGGTAAAAAAAATACACACTCAAAGTGAACAAAACGTATCATATTCTCTTGGGTGAACATACTGACAGTTTGGTAGAATATATTATAATAAATAATCCGTATTTAATAGATATCTATTTTAGCTCTAGTGCTTTCGACATGATGATAGGAGTAGAATACGTATTGTTTATAGATCCATTGCCTACTTAGACCATCACGGAACAGCGAGCAAATGGAAGTGGTATCCAACTTAAAATAAAAATTGCCGATATTGAACTAAATTACAACTAAATTGACGATTTTGAAAATTACCAAACTACAGTTTTATTCACCAATCAAGCACGGTAATTATGGCAAATCCCCCCCATTGTATTCGATGGGAGAGGCCTTGTCCAACGATGGACGTCTGAAGGCTGATAATGATGATGATAACAGTTTTATTTATGCCAACGGCAACTGAATGTGAACTGCTGTACCTATCTGGAGCCAGGAAACAAATATTTCAATCAGAACCACGCCAGCGATGAAAGATGATCCAAATTTTGCATATTCCTGGCTTACCTATCGGAGATAGGCATACGGCTTGGACTAATTCATTTAATGCTGAGAGTGATTTTTTCCAAATCTACACTAAGGAAAAACTTAAGTAGCCATTAAGCAACTCTGAGTGTGGCTGTCAGTGATTGTGATTAGCCTCGGGATAACATATTCAAAATATGTATCATATACACTTGTCATTTTTAACACTTCATGTAGAACTATTACATAGTTCAGAATTCTGTGTAAATTTTCAAGCGTGAACTGTGCCGGTTTACTAAGTTCAAAGCCAGTACACTAATTATACGTTCGGTGTTTAGCCAACTCCCGACACAGTGTAGGTACACACCAATTTACAACTGTTAATTAATTCATGAAATCCCAACACGTTATTTATAGAGGAAAATTACGTTGCTTCAAAGGGTTGGGAACTTTAGCTTATTTAAATCAAAATCAGACAGCTAGATTCATAAAAAAGCAAAGGTAAAAGTACGTTTTCCACATACACTTAGTAACATCAAAAGCCAATGTTAGGGCGCGTCCTATTAGACCTGGACGTGACCTAAGAGGGATTGCATTTGTAATATGCTGGGGTTAGAACACGCAAAAACTCCGTCATTTAAAAAAAAACTGTCTCCATACAGTGGAAATGCTTGTTGGTGAACGTTTTAAAACAGCTCAATGCAAAGCCTAAACCGTAAGTCCAAGAGACCTGATATTTGAAGTTATCTTGAAATAGGAATTTCCAAAATTCAAACCTGGAATAGAAAGTGGTGAAAAAGTTTACATAAACAGAAGCTGCGGGCGTTCTATTAGTGTAGATATAACAATATTTGCTCCCTTAACAGATAGTGTTTTCACTCTCTAAGTTTGATGAAGGTAGCTTTAGGCCTAGGAGGCTATTACACGAAATCGGTCATCATAAAATATGCAAAGCAGGTAAGTGTGTTAGCAAATGGTGTGGGTGAAGCGCTCGGGGCCCATTTGTTTTTCAGATCTTTGTCTATCAACAGGAACATATAACCTACCTAGTGCTTTTCGAGGATCCCACATGAAATATTACCAGCGCCTCTACTAGAAGATTGCTCAGATTAGAGCTTCGAGCTTGGCTTGCAAAGTGGATGTTGAGAAGCCTAGATTATTAAATTATCAATACGGAGAAAAACTCTTAACTCTACAGTCTCCCTTAGATTCGTTGCCATAATCACCACGCTTGGCAGGTGGATTGGTGATCGTAGTATTGGTGTAGAGTAATGAGGTGGATGCTGCTGCCCATCCCCATGTTTAATTCTGTATCGGCTTTTACGACATCCACGGGAAGAGACGGAGGGGTCTATTTTCAAGCCGCGGACATACTACAACTTTAGTTCACTAACGGCTAAAACTTATTAATCGCCGCCTTCAAAAAAGGAGGATATTCTCAATTCGGTTTTATTTTTATGTTAGTTACCTCATATCTCCGTCGTTTATAAACCGATTTGGAAAAATCTTTTTTAATTTGAAAGTATTTATAAATTATCAAATCTTCCATATTTTTCCCATTTTTATCAAAATCCAGTTCTGATGATGGAATCTATGAGGAATTGAGGGAACTCATCAAATATTACAGGCATAAATAATAGCGATTTTGATATTTTCAGCAACAAGTTAAGCATTTGCATTCAGGAAGTATCATTTGGTGAAGTGGAACAGTTGGAGAGGATTACAGATGGCCAGATGGCAGATATATAATTCTGATGAAAATACTCCACACTGCTTGTTTCACCATCAAAATGTCATCCAGATACTTAGTCGAATACAACAGTCAGTTTTTTAAATGAAAAGTTATATTAGAAGAAACTTGGCTAGATCCAAATTTTCTAAATATACCAAACAAAGATTTCGGATTTAGCTACGCAAAGATAAAACTTTCAAAGATACCATTTTTACGGTTACGGTTTGTTTCAAAACAAAAGATTGGAAACGGCTTAGGAGTGCAGACTTTTCGTCACTTTAAGAACGAAAATTTGGTTTTAGACAGAGTTTATTCAACATAATTTAAGATTCTGGAATAAAATATAAGTAGGTAGTGAAACTTTTGTGATGACATATCTAACAACATAATATCTTATTTAAACCAATTTTCGTTGAAAGTGTTTTTTATGCTCTACTAGGTATTCTAAATTTTTTCAGAATTTTCCTCACCATGAAACATTCGTTTACTTGTCACTAATAATTTCATCTCTAATAATTTTTGAGGTACACTAACGGTTCAGCGAAGATTGTTTCAAAAATATTCACTTCGTAATTAAAGCCTACATAATTTTTATTTCGCAAATTATTCACTACATTGCTTCAAAAATGTTCATTTCTAAAATAGATAATACTTAAATAGATTGGATTTAAGAAAAAAAATAAACACATTTCGTAAAATTTTGTCGTCTTTACAAAAATAAATAAATAAATGCTAGACATTTCATACAACATTATCTAGCCCCAAGCTAAGCAGAGCTTGTGTTATGGGTATTGATATAAGTAATTAACACAATACATTATATAGATATATATTTTTTAATACCCAAAACACCCTGAACAAATATCTGCAGATCGTACAAATATTTTTTGGAAATCTAATCCGCAACCTCCTGCGTCGCAGGCGAACCTTCACGCCGCACCACGGAGGTCGTCAGAAATTAATAACGATTTAAATTAAATTTTGCGTAACGTAAATTTGTAAAATAATTCATTTAAGTATATGGAATTAAGTTTTGTGAAGTAATCATTTATGAAATAAAACATTGAGGTACCAAATATTATTTATGATATTAAGTTTTTGAAGTAAGTATTTATAACATGAAATAAAACATTACCGAATCGATTTTAGAAGGAAAGTTGTTTGGGCATACTATTAGTACTTTGCGAAATAAACTTTTGAGTAATGTAATTTCGGCAAGATAAGTTTTTGCTAGATTTTTTGCAAATATACATAAAGTATTTTATGCATATTTGCAAAATGAGTTTAAAATTAGTAAATCGATGTTTATATGTTGATATGAGAATTTTGAATTAAGGCATCGAAAACAAAATATGATCATGACAATTACCTATAACTCAATTATTTGAACCGCAATCAATATTGTGGCATGATAAACGTTTCCGCCGAATTTGATTTGCTTAAATTTACGTTATAATAATAATAATAATAAATTCTTTATTTGTATCCAAAAACACACTGAAACAATACACTTAATTATGTAAATAAGTACCTAGTACCTAAATAAACAGTTACCGTCTGACGAGTTAACTCGCTCGAACCTTTGATCCTAAAATCAATCATGTATCAATGTCTCAAGTACCACTGCAATACCTAGTCGTGTTACAAAAATAGCTATGTTATGAGTCCACTTGTATCAAGTTGCTCAAGACCGCAATGGTAGAGATTGCGGCACGGAATACTGTTTTCCTACATCGCAAAGAGAATCAATAAGAATCCGAAGGAACAATTATACATTTAATTATAAATTAACTTATTGCTACCTTAACCAACTACAGCAACAATAAAGCAAATAAAGGAGGGTTCTGATTATGGCAGTCTATGTATGTATGCATGTTTGTTTATCTGTTAGCTGTTATCCCAATGAACCTATAAATCCCTCGTCTATGAAACTACTATTGACGGATTATGACAAATCAGAGGCCGTAGACAAAGTAACATTCTAATAGCGATGACGCTAGTAGAAAAGTCCAAAATGTATGGGATTGGCGTTAGCTATCGATATGTCACGTGGTATATTGTATTGTATCACGACTGTAGAAATGGAATCGCTTCGAAGCGAATGCCGTTTGGCTAGGCCCTCAGGTATCATAATATGAAGCGTCTTGACGTTCCGCGTGTCACAGTTTATATTATTATATGGTAAAGACCTTCTACTATTATTGTTATAATTTGTAACATATTTGTACCGTGAATTATGTTATCAGTAAATTAAATAAGTTTCTTTTGCATTACAAGCGCAACTTTTTGCCCGACGTTAGTGATGTGTTATTTACAACTTTCTTATGGGAAGAATCTAGCGTAAACTGCGGCATGATCGCTCCTGCGGTGCCTGGATTTGAAAACAATTGTAAGTAGGCTATAATATGTGAGTAGGCCATATATGTAGGCTGACACGAGACACCGCACAGCACAGGTGCGCTAACACGTCACCGTCTTTACGTATGTAATCAATAAATAAGTTTTTAGGTATAAATATGCATGTTAGTCTATAAGGTATATATTTATATGGGCTTAATGTTTAGGTATAATTTATTGTACATATCCCATTTTAGCCTGACATATTTTTTTATTATTATGGTTATTGTTATTATCAGACTAATTCATGCTCTATCTCTGTACCAAATTTCATAGGAATCTATTAATTCGTTACGACACAGTTCAGTTACAAATAAGCAATCATCCAAACTTTTGCATAAAGTATTTGTAGGATATGGTTAGGTTAAAGGGCATGCTTAACCAAACCGTGGGCCGTGATAGATTCGGGAGGCGGGGTTTTAGTCTCGGTCTGAGAATAGGACTCCTCCAACTCCTCCTGTAGATATCGTAAAAGGTGACTAAGGGATTAAGCCAGGGGATGGGCAGTACCCCCCCCCGAGTACTTTACACCAAACTTCGATCACAAATTCGCCTTCCAAGCGTGATGATTACGGCAAATCTCTGCTATTGCACGCTATGCATGGCTACGGAGGAGGCCTTATCCAGCAGTGGGTATCTACCGGCTGATTAAGAAGAACCAAACAGAACTAACTCTTAGGTTAAGTTAGAACACATCCAAAATATCATCAATAGCAGGACATTACAAATTTAATGACATTTTTTTCTGGTTCATTGTTGCAAAAGTCGCGTCGCATTCGTTTAGAAATAACTTTTCATTTAAAAAACCGACTTCCGCCATAGTATTCGACTAAATATTTTGATGAAAAAAAAATGATGAAAGAACCATAGTGGTGAAAGGATTATGATACTTTTTGAATGCAAATGCTTGGTTTGTTGCTGAAAATATCAAAATCGCCATATGTATGCCTACAATATTTGAGGAGTTCCCTCAATTCCTCATGGATCCCATCATCAGAACTGGATTTTGAAAAATGGGACCAATCTGGAAGTATATCTATTCAAATAAAAAAAGAATTTTCCAAATCGGTTCATAAACGCCGGAGATATGCGGTAACAAACATTAAAAAAAAAAAAAAAAAACATCCGAATTGAGAACCTCCTCCTTTTTTGGGAAGTCGGTTAAAAACTGGGGCAAAGTCAAAAGCTTGTAAAATAAAATGGACAAGTGCGAGCGAGACTCGCGCCCTGAGGTTTACGAACCGTAAATAATAATAAAATCGTGAATTTTCTCGATTTCCATAAAAAAATTGACATTCATTGCCATAATATATTACACTCGAGAGCAATGAATCCGGGTCACTTAAAGAATCCTAAAAATCTCGGAAACTAAAAATGCTAGGTTAATGCAATAAATTGTATTTAATAGACAATGAATAATTAATACCTTAAATGAAGGTATTAAAACTTCTTAGTTATTGTAAAGTTATATCATAAAAAAAACTAATTTGAAAAAGGGCCACTTTCGAAGATGGAACTACGAAATTACAGCATTTGGTTTTGCTTTTGTTTGTAATCTGTCATTTATCATTGTTTGATTTCTGTTTTTTTGTTGTTTTTTTTCTGCGTAAACGCAGTAATGGAAGCACGAGGAGGCAATAGGAAGTATTAAAATTCAAGAAAATCGTAATAAAGTTCAAAAATTTCATGTGTCCTATTTTTGTTTTAAGGAGAGATCAGCAGTTTTTTTCTTTATGTAATTTTGTGTTAATAAAATGTATGGTGACTCATATTTTTTTTACCTTCATTTAAGGAGTATTACATTGTCTATTAAATACAATTTAGTGCATTAATCTATCATTTTTAGTTTCCGAGATTTTTAACATTCTTTAGTGACCCGGATTCATTGCTCTCGAGTGTATTTTTCTAATGCATTACGTTAGAAGCTTGATTTAAAATTTTCTAATTTTTAAAATTCTGTAGGTAGGCACTAGGAAATCACATACTTTTATATTTGGTATAAATTTCACGTTTATACCTTTAGCCGTTCATGAGAAAAAGGGTCGTGAGAATGGGAAAAACAGACAGACGGACAACAAAGTGGTCCTATAAGGGTCCTGTGTTGTCTTGTTGAGATAGTAATCCTAAGAATTAAGAAGCAAGTGGCGCGTACAGAATGGATTAGGTCAATTGAGGCCTCTTTATCTGACAACGATCTAACTAAAGTTTCAGTTAAAACAGTCCATAGTAGGTATAATTTATTTAAACCACTTTGAATTCTGACGCGCTAACGAGAATGCCAATCAAACATTCATAATTAATTCAGTAACCGCAATTTTGGGACTAAAAGGTAAGTATTCATTTTGTTATGCTAGGTATTTTACAGTTTTCACAAAAATATAAACTAATGTTATGTAGAATATATTCTTAATTTATAATTCTTAATTGTACACAAAATACAGACAAAAAAAACTTACACAAAGGACATGTACAAAGGATAGTCCGGGGTTTATAGTAACATGACGAATCCCAAATCTGACAACGTGAGTCAATAACACCGTGACTCTAATACAATTCTCTACACTTCTAAGGTTCCGTACTTCAACAGGAATAAATGGGACCCTTATAGGATCACTTTCTTGTACGTCTGTCTGTCCACCTGTCTATCTGTCTAGCTGTCAAGACCCTATCTATGAAGACTTTTCACAGGAACGGCTAAAGGGATCAACTTCAAATTTATACCAATACCAAAAAAGTCTGTAAGTTTATACCTAGTGCTGTACCAAAATCAAGCTTCTAACTATTCATTCTTCATTATTCTTGACATTCTTTTGCCATATCTTTTTAATACATCGGTATTAAAAAGATATGGCAAAAGAATGTCTAATTTATGTATGGGAATCGCAAAAAAAACTCTAGTGGCTGGTAACCTCACAATTCTGAAATTTGAAATGCTAGGAGGCTTCATGACACAAATAAACGAAAAAAAATTGTCGAAAAGAGTTTTTCTATAAAGGATATCTTTTATAATATATACCGAAATATTCGTTATAAAGAATATTTTATTTTTCTATTCAAGATAGAACGAAATTATTTTACTCTTTCCAACGCTGTTCGTAGTACAAATTATTAACGCGCGATGTTCGCGCGTATTTTCTTTTATTGGACTGAAAACATTTACACATTTTTAAATATGTCAATTTATACACAAACGTGTTAAAAGGGACTCGAATTGGATAATCATGAAAATTTGATGTTGTTTATTCTCAGTAAACAACATTAACTTGTACAAAAAAGAAAAATAAAATACGGTAGTCAATTATTTAGAGCACTTGATGAATATCCTGTATTACATTGATGGACCAGTTTCAGACTCCAAACAGCGCTCGTGTTATTTATTGAAAATAAATAAATAACTACTTGATTTTTGGTATTTGCTTTGGTTGGACATTTGAAACCTATTTTTAGTTATATTTTAGATATTGTAGTTTTTCTATTGGAATCTGTCTATTGGGTAAAGTCAATTCATGAATCTGTAGACTGACAATGGCAGTAGATATTATGCAGAAAAGTAAAAAACAATGGCAGGGAAATTTTATGTTAAAAATTTAATTACAAAAAAATAAATATGTAAAAAATCCGTTAAAACAAGTAGTCAAATTAAATTAAACCGGATTTGAGTCTGACCAGTATCAAATGTTTGATTAAAATTCAAATAATCCAATTTACTAACACATAGGTACTTGTCTCTTCAAAGGTAGCTTTATAATATTATTTAGAGCCTTGAGCAGATTGTGGATTAATTAGGTAGATGTTCTTTTAATATTATTAACCACTTCATCCATGCCGCTGGTGGAAGGAAATTGATTCAGTTCTAAGACTTCACCTTCAAAAAGCTCGGTATTATAATGGTGATTCCTTATTTCAGGAAATAGCTCTAAAGAGATGGGACTTGAGATTATAGACTTTGAAAGGGGTTCGAATATTTTTGTATAGGAGGGTGTATAATGTATTATCAGCAGACATTTTTTTTTCTCAAATCGGCGCGGAAGGTTTCTCCTGTTTACATTATAAATACAGGATATACCCAACAAAAACTATTCTACACGTGATGTTGAAAACCTACTTTCTTTACTTTTCTACTTAAAAAACAATTTACGGGACCATCTCGAGATCCCCTACCACTACTAATACTACTACTAAGGAGACCTAAACAGCATCGAAAGATCCATTCGAATCGGACTTATCAACGGTGAAACCGGACGACTCATTAAAGGCAGGCTTGTCGCGATAGACCAAGGACATTACAAAGGTCGCAGGAAGTCGGTGGATGGAGCAGAGTCAAGGCCGCTCGTCGTGGCATTCTATGGCAAGACCTTTGTCCAACAGTGGGCTTATGATGATGAATCAACGGTGCGTTAAAACTACATAACATACGTCTACCTCCTTTTTTGAAGTAAGAGCGAGGCCCCATTAGCGCTTTGCGCTACGTTGCGTCGCGTCGTCGCAACGGAACAACGCATTGTATGCCACACCTGCGTTGCGTTGACGCTGCGACAACGCAACGCAAGAGGGTATGATGCAATGCACGCCGTCGCAGCTGCGTCTTAGTTCACCCTTCGCAATGGATAGATACAAACGTGTTCCCATATAATGGGTCTTTCTTGGACCAAAGATATGAGAAAATCTATATCAATATCCTGCTCATTCATGGTAAGATAAAAAATCTCGTTACGTTCGTCTAGCTTCTTCCAGCAGTGGATCACTGTCCGTCGTCGCAGCGGAGCTCCGACAACGCAGCGCATTCCTCCCTCCCGCTTCGTCTCTTGTCCGTCGATCCGTTGAAATGTCGCGCGCGACGACGCAACGGTCTAATGGGGCATGTAATAAAAAATATATGGAAAACGACGCCGCGACGACGCTGCGACAACGCAACGCAGCGCAACGCACTAATGGGGCCTCGCTCTTAGTCAACTTCTAAAATAATCTGAATAGCAGTTTTTATCAAAAAGATTAGATGGCAAAATATCAAAATCATTGGACCTACTTAGTCGTCAACTCTTGTAAACATTGTAGTTTTGGCCAAGTTCAACATCGTGTTGTTCCTTCACATCTTTGTATTTACGTAGGTATCATGTTATATAATAACTACCGCACTTCACATTTAATAGATTTAAGCATTTTCCTACATTTATTTTGCGAAACGTAAGACAGCGTTAGCGATCGTGACAGCTCAAGTACCACGAAAGTGACTGATGTAAGAGGATACCATGTACAAATCTTTTTGGGGTTGCCCATTTTTATTCCATTGCAGAGTTAGCGTGGTCAGACTCTACCCTACTTGATTCTGCTTGAAATGTCTTCCATATAGATAGTCGTGCCTTTTTCATTCAAAGCTACATACACAGATTGAATTATAATATACTTATAGGTTCTATCTAGAGTTAACTTTATTTAAATGAAACAAAATTGTCGATTTCGTGAACCACAACCGTCTTTTAATAACTTATAGGCAAGTACGCTGGGCACCATTATTTTCATCAGCTGGTAGACATCCACTTCTGGTTGAGACCTCCCCCATAACATGCATGCGTACAACCCATAGCGTGCAAGAGGGGGATTTGCCATAATCACCACGCTTTGCAGGAGGATTAGTGATCGCAGTTTGGTGTTATGCACTCAGGTGGATGCTGCTACCCATCCCCTGCTGTAATCCCTAAGTTGACTTTTACGACATCCTCAGGAGGAGTTGGAGGAGTCCTATTCTTAGAACGAGACTACCATAGTTTTTTTCATTTATTTACGTCGCATGTAGATTCATATGAGGGAAAGGTTTTATTGTGTTGGAAGGCCTAGTTTTATTGGTTCGTAATAATAAAGTTTTAACTGTGTCGGTTGAACGCGGGCGGTGCTCGGGGCAGCGTGCCAGTATACTGTAATGACAAATCCTTAAAAAACAGTCACCCTATTTGTCGTGCGTATAAATATAACAGCACCGGATAGCAACATCCAGTTTATATTTTAAAAATCTATACAATAACAATGAAGAATAAATTTTATAACATTTCGCGGTGTCGACGTCTTTTGTGAGCTTCCCTGATATCGGAACAAAACCTTATTTTTAAACCGGTTCTGTAAATAAGCATCATTATTCTGATATTCACCAGCCGCCCATTCGCCCAGCCACCATCCCAACAAAGCGGCCTCCAGTAATTGCGTCTCGACGGCCGCGGTGCCTGATGCCCCTCATTTCTCTTGTAATGTTAAATAAATATTATAACGACGCAAATTCGCACTCTGCTTGGATGTCGAACGCTGGCTCTGCTTGGGGACAGCAGCTGCGCCACGAGGGATTAATTCCTTTCATAGGTATTGAGTGGAACTGGATTTAAGTTGTTGTAAGATATAAAATAAATCAGGTTTTATTACAAATGTATGACACTGAACATTATAAACATAATAAAAAAAAGTTAAACGAGGCAATAAGAATTGACGTCAGCTCGCGCTGAATGCTTGGGTTCACTTTAGATATATCGTATTCGCCATTAAGTAGGTAGCTAACAAAAGATTTCTTTGAATCTTCTATGACAAAGAGCTAGATGGCACGTGAATTTTTACGTGTTGTATGTATACCTAGTTGTTGCTTTAATGCCGCCGGCGTTGTTAGCGAGTATTTATTGCCAATATTGAATTCTTTAGGCATAATACTGTGGGCTCTATTTTTAACCCATGACTAAAAAGAGGGGTGTTATAAGTGTTAGGCCATAGTGTGTTTGTCTGTTTGTCATTGGCCTCATAGCTCCGGAATGGCTGCTCTTTATCCAATGCGGTTTTATTATGAAAGATAGTGTATCCGAGACAGTTCTTAACTATTTTTAGTGGAAATTGATGCAGACGTTTTCAAGATCAAACAGTTCGCAACAATTATTTTGAGGGAGGTTTTTATAAAATAAACTTAATTATGTTTTTGAAATTTTCAAAGACCCAAGTAGAGAGAGTTTATCCTTGTCGTAGGAATAACAAATCTTATCAATCGTTTGTTCTGTTTTTCATCGCATGAGAACACATTAACTATTGTTTCTATTGGCGAATAATAGTGGAGGGTGGATTGCCCCTGTTCCCAATTGCATCCGGTCCCGTGTGAGCTGAAGACAAAAATGATACGGAGAATAATCATCAAATAAAAAAAACGATCAAAGTAACTGTTCTTTCTTATGGTATGATTTTTCACTATTAATTTATTATTATTATTATATTTTATGATTAGTGTGTTAAAAGACCGGATAGGTATTTATATTACTGGATAGTAATAGAACAAAAAACTATTTATAAGGGAAAATAGAAAATATTTTTAAATACTACTATAAAACTGAAAACAATATTTGATAACGTAATGCATTTTTCAATAGGTATATCCGCATAAAATGCCTTTTTGCGAATATATTCTTCACTTCCGTGACAGCAACATTCAGGGCTCAACCTATAAGCATTATACTTACTTGCTACAATCAAAAAAGCCGTACGATCGTTCGCTACACGACAAAAAGCTACTACAAATTCATTCAAGCATGGATTACGTGTTTTCTATCGGGCCCCTATCCTAGGGGAGCCCGAGAAATCAATTTGTACTACGACTCATGTAAAATAAAGGAATAAAGTGGAGCTCCCACAAATGTGTTTCAAGAGATAAGTAATAACGATAAAGTCCACTCGATTTGACCCGCGGAGAAGATTCTTTATGTAACGTTTTATATCATTGTATTCAAGACTCCCGCAAAAAAAACCGTGAAAGCATTATGCTTTTGTTATTCGCAATCGATCTTGAGACAATCAATCTTCGTACTACGTATATGAAGTTAAGTGTATCTACTTTCCCATAATTATCGTCTCTACTTAAACCTACAATCTAGTTAATTAATTAAAAATGAAACTTTATCTTCACCATGCGTAAGGTTTTCATACACCTACCTAGCCAAGCACAAGGCTTTGGTCAGCTACAAGGTTGATATTGATATCACCACAAGCTGGTTAGAGAGTGATCCTATACCTACGGGCCCCGTTTTTTCCTGTTCAGTTACGGAATCCTACAAACACAAATTAAACAGTTGAGCTATCTAAAGACGGTTGCAAATGATCTAAAGATACCTCAACAGAGTTAAATACCTCACTCAGAAGTACGAATTTACCAGTCGATGTTGAAGATTTTGTAGTTATTACACCCTTAAATGAATGGTACTATCATAAAATTATAGTACCATAACTATAATTCGAAGAGATATAGATATAGTAATATATGCCTGGCTGTTGGTTGGGTTTTGTTAAGAATAGAGTCAACAGAGCGACAGACAACAACAAAATAAATAAAACATGAGACGGTTTAAACCAAGCCAATTCAAAGCCAGGTTTAATATACTGAAGTCAATGTACTTATCATTATATTTCACAGAAAGAGACGTGGATAAAGTCTAGGTTTTACTTAGACCCTCGCACGTAATCGCTCGTGAATATGTTTGTGATACTCTGAACTGAGCCGTGGTGTATCCGGTCTAAGAATAGAATTCTCCATCTCCTACTATGGTTGTCGTAAAAGCTGACTGAGAAATTACACCAGGGGATGGGCAGCAGCATCGATCGAGTGCTTAACACCAATCCTCCTGCCAAACATGGTAATTATGGCAAATCCCCCAATTGTATTCTATGGCCTCGTCCAGCAGTGGATGTCTAAAGGCTGGTGATGACAATGATGAGGTATCATTGAACTAGGAACAAAATATTCATATTTCTGGTCTAACTTGGCACTGCAAAAACAAATAACTGGCCAAGGGCATGGCGGACCTCGCATTGTAGGGTTCCGAAGTTAAGTCACAGGTTTTACTCTATAACTCGTAAAGCTTTCATCGCAGGATATCCGAGATAATTTTTTATGAATGTTTCCACCTTGGTCAATTACTTGGAGAATTACAAATTTGAGGGTAAAAATTAATTGTAAACCACTTTGGCGGGGCACATCTTGCTGACGGTAGGGCTAATATAAAATGATGTAGGAAAACGCTGCCTTATTTAACTAAAACTTTTAACGATATATAGACGGCGTGCGAAGTTTTATTTTCTTAAAATTTATATCTGTAACAGAGTAACACCAAGAGAACAGTGATACTCGATGGGAAAAAGATCCCAACGAGTAACATTTTCACTCATTTGGGTGTTAGATACGCGTTGGGAACCCTCCTATCTAATGTATTTCAATACCAAATTACATGCATTTTGGTTCATAACTGTGAAAGTTATAACGCTCTGGCAGAATGTAAAGTTCCTTGTCGATCTCGGAAACCTAAAAAAACATAGTCTGAAATTAGAAAGGCCTCGAGTTCAATGCTTCCTTTGTCGACGCCTTAATAGACGAGAAGTTTTGTGTGAGGTTTGGACCGTAAACGAAAGCGGCAGTTCCTGTTTCCATGTAGTCACCAATCCAAACTACCATGCGCAATCTCCCCCTGAATAAGACACCACTTGCGTACTTTACGGTTTTTTGAAAAATCCTTATTTCTTTCATATTTAATTTAATTGTGTTAAACAACAACAACAGAATGGGGTCAAACGCGACGCAATTTATGTTGCCAATCGGCCCATTATATTGTGTAGTTCGATATATTGCAAGCACTGGGATACAATTGATTAAACAAGAATTAATTATTCTGATTTTACTGTTTTGCATAATAATAAATTCAGCCAAGTGAAGTCAGTCTCTCAAGCAATTTATACCTTTTTATAAAATTATGGCCTAAATTTTTAGGAGGTGGGAAGAAAATTTTATATTTTTTCCAATTATACCTACTAGTAATAGTATATTAGTCTTCCCAATCGTTTTATTTTCCAGTAATATATATATTTATAAATTTAGCCATCTTGCTCGTAAACAATATCATATCCCATGGTATAGAGAGGAACTGTGGCCTTGTGGATTGTGGCATTCTAAGGGGGCGTATATGTCCAGCAGTGGACTTCTAGAGGCTGATGATGATGGTGATGGTGATGATGATAGAGAGAAAAGTAACCTGAATTCGGACAGGTATTCCATCAGAAAGAATAGGTACATCCATCACATTGTAGAGAATGCACAGGATTCGCGGCGTTGAAGTGCGCGCAAATACATTATATCGCGTGTCCCTTTCACAGATCGCTTCCCAAAGCCCGAAAAGAAGTTGTCTGACAAATTACATTTTTGTTAGGGTATCCCGGAATCTAAGCATAAAAGGATCGTAAATCTTGTAATGCATTTTTCATGCTTGGTCAAGCTCGTAAATAGATGACCTGAGTACGGTTTTCGTACCTATAAATTGACGTTATTGTATGTATCAGTCTTGTGTAAGAGTACTTTAACTTTATGTGCTTGTTTGTATACCTACAGTAGCGATAGATTTGGCCGTTTGAAGTAACAAGTTCATGTTTGTCGTCTGGTTTTAAGACCGTTCTTCAATAAATCTGTATGTTAATAAGCGAAGGCATATCAATCCTTCATGGAATTCATGACTATATTCTGAAGCTGCTTGCCAAATAATTATCAGGACTGAAATCGGAGTAATATCTTGAGTATCGGTCTTTTATCTTCTTAGTATCTTTGCTGCCATACGAAAACTGCGTTCATCCATGTGAACTCATTTTTTTTAGTTATCTGAGAAGTTTGCGCAACGCATTAAAACTATCTGTGTACGCCTCCCAACACTTAAAACATAGCAAATGCTATAAAATACATAGTTAAGACTTAAGGCCACGGTCTAGGCGGGAGACATTAAATTACGTTTACGTCGTGTAATAGTAATAACGCCGGGAAAGCCATCACCATTAGTGCCCGATGCGACAGCCCAGCATTTGGTCTAATTGAACTCGGCTCACGTAATAAGGCGGAATAAGATTTGTCAACCAACTGGCACTAAAATTGAGGTTTCCTATAATTAGGTAGTGTATCCTGTTCCCATAAACGGGTTGAATATGACAGGCCTATGCTGGGTTTCCTGACTTTATATGTGGGCATCTACCTACCTAATACGTGACAAGAGATACCCGAGCAACACGCCACTCTACGTGGCCCTATCACTTTGTGAAGCTTATACTCTTGCACGAATGTCGAATATCTGCGGGTGATAAATAAACACCTTTATGCAGGTATGGAAATTATGTAGAAAATAAACTTCTTCCCATATAGCCATTCTGCATGCTAGCATTAGCATGCTGAGTAGTTACTGATAGATCCTGCGTGGTTATCATTCTGCGAACTTTGGTGTTCCTTAGAATGAAAAAGAATGTGATGAGACTGAATAAAGCAAAAGAGATAGGTATAGCCTTAGTTAAAATCCGTGATCTCAGCACGTAGTGATGTTGTACACCTCCGGGAAACAAGTGTTAGTTTATGTATGCCATGCCGCTTTACATTATCTAAACTTACCGTACATTGAATCGACACGTTTCATTATGAGACTCTTAGCAGTAAAACTTGATTTTTCACAAAAAATTAACTGAGTACCTACACAGTACTTAGAGACGAAACAAAATGGGTCACCACCCCAGCTTGTACAGGAGTACGCAAGAAAATGCATGCGCGTGCGTTATGTCAAGCCCCTCTGATATTAGGGTTCAAAAATAGAAATGACTTCGCTACAGTAAATTGCTTCGTGAACAAATTACTGAACCAATCATAATACTATTAGACTGCAAGACTATCTTTCATCTGCTATCACAGTGCCTCCGATCAATTATAACTTTTCATGAAGCTGCTCTGGAAGTGCATTTTATGTATATTTTAATTTATATCTGTGTTTATTTCCCGTTGTGGAAATCGGAGGTGGACCAAGAGGAATAATTTTCCAAATGGCACAGAATATACAAATAATCTGTTAAAACATATTAAATCCAGCCTTGGCTGGTATATATATTTTATCTACTCTCATACTGAAATATAAAGATTAAAAAACTAAAAACAAAACTGAAATGACAGTCTTTATGCACATGCCATCGAAATAAATTTAAAAATTACATTAAGTTACAGCTCTTCTATGGACAATGTATCATAATATAACTTTTTTCCATTACGATACAACTTCACTTGGACCAAGGAGGTTGCAATGCAGTTTTTCTATACATAATCTGTGGACGCGGCACAACACGCTCGCACGTATGGATTTTGGCGCTAAACGTTTACAAAATTTACAAATAAATGCAAATATAAGCTGTAATTTTACGCAAATTTCATTGTCAAATTAATTTTTGTTTTAAAAAATGTCTGAAAACGCCAGTAGCGATACTGAAGAAAATTTTACACCACCGGACATTCTCGAAGCTGCAACGAACAAATGAATCTCTTACCGGCGAAATCTAGAAGGTATTACAATAAATGTTACCAAGACTTTAAAATATAATATTACCTATTTCATGAGATTAGATAAAGTAGTGTATGAAACTGCACATAATTTGGTCTTAAATAAAAAATGTTTTCCAGTGTTTTTGAGTGTTGTCGAAAGAACCCTTATTACCCTTACCCATTCTCGAAGCTGCAACGAACAAATGAATCTCTTACCGGCGAAATCTAGAAGGTATTACAATAAATGTTACCAAGACTTTAAAATATAATATTACCTATTTCATGAGATTAGATAAAGTAGTGTATGAAACTGCACATAATTTGGTCTTAAATAAAAAATGTTTTCCAGTGTTTTTGAGTGTTGTCGAAAGAACCCTTAATAGGCAACAGTTTCATAAACTACTATTATTATGTTTTGGCAATGTCCAAATGTAATTTGCTGTCTAAAACAATTGAAGGTTTTTTTTATCTTGTATATTATTATGTGACGGAACACGCAGATGATGGGCTGGCCGGGCTAGTCTCTACCTTACGACAGGTTTGCAACAGGCGTAAATTGTAGTACAGGCAAATTAGCAAAAAGTGTGGACCTAAGTCGTGTAGTCGTGGATTCTTATGGAAACGTTAGATGACAGGAAAAGAAGCTTATCCTAGGTTTGCACCGTTTCTGGCGCTTACTTAAAAAGGCCGTAAATTTTAAAATAGAAAGAAATTACTTGATGCAAGTTAAATTACGTATAGAGAGACTGTCTTAGTGCATTATGATTTTAATAAAAACCACGTGCATGTAGGGAACACAGTGTTGAACAAATGCATCTTCCGTAAATTAATACCAGTATAAAACTTCCGGCGGATGTAGTACTAATTAAATGAATAAGTTTAAGTCAATTTCCAGAACTACATTAATTTTCCCCGAAGTAGAGCGACAATAAAATATGGAAAAGTGCCTTCCGTGAGACGCACCATGGTGCAAACCTGGTAATGTATTTCGAACATTTTTCTGATATATCTATCAATTTGCACTGACTACCTTAATTTTCCCGGAGCCGTAATAACCACAAAAAGTTTTTTTTGTAAATGATTTTTTTTTTGTATGTTCCGTATGTCGGATTTAAAAAATACTTGGTGCAAATGTAGATCATAACGGTTCAAAGTCTATGCCAAATTGCACCGACTACTTCTATTTCCCCCATTAAGTTACGGATATTTTTATGATTTTCACCCTATTTCACCCTGTTCCGGAGGGTGAAATTACTGATGCTTATTATTAGAGGTGATTTTTAAGCCATACAAAACAATTCGAAAAGTTTTCATGACAACATCTAATTAGTTCCACACTTGTGCAAAAAATCACCTAATTTGACTGTACTATTGTGCAAACGCACAATAAAGTTAAATTGTATATGTAATTGTGTGACGTTTGACAGCAATGATCGCACAATTTACGCCTGTTGCAAACCTAGCTGTCACGAGATATAGAATACGGGGGCGGGTATGTCCTTTCTGATCATGAATTATTATTTTCAATTGGGGGGCTGGTCACGCCCACTTAGGTTTTCATAATAAAACATACTAGGTACATACATACATAAACTCACGCCCTTTTCCCCGAAGGGGTAGGCAGAGCCTAAAAGGCCTCTCTTCACCGTAGGTTGCACAGTCGCAAGACGGTGTGGTGGATATTATAAATGTAGCTACTAATTTATTCTGTTTTTTTAAACCGAACTGATTTTGAAGTTCAAAATATGATAAGCGACAGTCGGTAAAAAAATTACGTCATAATAATAATAAAAACTCAGAGGCGAAATCGTAATGAGAAAAGTTTTGTAGGAGTTACTAAATTAATCGAAGTTTTTAGGGTACCGTCGGCTGACACAGGATGACCACGAGCCTAATTAATCTCGCTTTTCCATTGGTCCCTTATGATATTTCGCTTCTAATTAATTTTGCCAGTTAGAAAATTTTGTATATTTAGCAATAAATGGTTGCTACTTCCGATATACTAGTTTGCAAATAATAAAACAATAACTAATTTCAAAATAAAAGTTAAAGTACCTACAAAAAAACAATGTCAAAAATATACTAATCCTACTAATATTATAAATGCAATAGTTTGAATGAGACACTCACTTAGACTATTTTTGAAATTCCATTTCGGAAGACAAAGTTTATAAGGGAATTGATGAAATGTATCAAAAAAAAAAGAGGAAGAGGAAATGTTTCGAAGTTCGGTACTTTTTTTTTACTTCATACAGGTTATGTAATTTGTATGTTCCTAACCTATCCCTCAATTATTGACTTGAATAGAGAAGCAGCATCCTCGCTAACCGGCCCAATAATTGCATACGCGGGTACGACGGGCTTAAAGACTAGCATAATTTCCATGAATGTAGTATGAAATACTACCGAGAGGCACCTGAATAGGGGCATTAAGAAGCCTCTCCACGATATGCCTGATTAGATTGATTCGAATCCAATGGCCCGTTCATAGATAGCAGACTCTACAAGCCGGTGAGATTACGGTGTCCCTGTAAAGTAGGAGTATTATAGAGATAAGTTTAGTTTTCTGTACAAATTTGGGAAAAATATTACACTTGTTGTGTAACTCCGGTATCTATGTCTATTAGCGCCTACCTGATGAGCTAAGCCGTACAAGGTAGAGTATTTTTCATGATAGGTTTGAGGTTATGATTAATATATTATAATTAAGGGTAAACATCTAAGAGTAATTAGGGGGAGGAGGTCAATTATGTTATAAAAATGTTGCTTACTTAGGGTCGTCGTTTAGTCGTTTCGCTCACTAGGCTAAATTTTAAACATCGTTTTTCTTTCCGTTTCTATGAAAAAAAAAAAAAAAACATGGTCTTGTAAGTTTACCATAAAAACTTAATTCTAAGAAAACAACTTTCCGTACAAATTGGTCAAAAATGGCGTAGAAATCCATACATAGGTACATAATTACATAGATTGCTAAAATCATAACCATCTTTTTGCTTTGCCGTAGTCAGGTAAAAATAGCCACAACTTTTTGATCTGGCATATGCCAATAAGAGAAAGTAGTAGTATACCTACGAGGAAAATAAAGGTTTTTTAATTCTGGCGGCGGCATCAAATCTTCTCTGTGTAGCATTTTGAATAGATTTTAAAATTTGGAAATTCTTTATAAAACGACAGAAATAACTTAAAACTTGTTAGTTCTTTTTTTTAATTAATGATCAGAAAAAGTAACTGGCCAGTATCATTTTGCGGACTTGGTGCTAAAAACTTTTTGTATTTGAGCATTAATTATCATTTAACGCATTTATTATGAACGTTAAACAGAATAGATTTTTGTTGAAGTACCTATCTACTTAATAGAGCTTTCAAGAAACCAAAAAAAAATTATTCTCATTTTCACTTATAACCGATGGAACTAATCATTGGTACTACTGCGAATGAACTATTTTTATTGTTCTGACCTAAAATCAGAAAATCAGAATATTTTTGTAACCACTTTGGTGTCTATCCGTCCATCTGTCACTAGCAGTTTCCTCAGAAACGATTTAACTCAAGTAAAAACTTGAAATTTGGTAAGTATGAAGACAGGAAGTGTGCCAAGGTTGAAATTTGAATTTTGTTTTTGTGAATAAGTTTAAGGGGGTTTAATGCGAATTGAAATGAACCAGACATGCGTCTTCTCTCGAACCACGCATAGTGTGGGGTTCTGAAGTTAACTTATAACTGAAGACAGAGGTGTCACCACTGGTAGATTAGGTAGCGCTATCGGTTTTATTCCTTGGTTGAAGAACTCGTACGATCCCCTATCCCCCTGGCTGGTGTATATTATTTGCATAGGGGTCATGCTTAAACAACATAAAATTTTTGAAAATTTCAACTGGTTGCCTCTTACTGCTAACGAGATAAGCCCCTGTGACAGAATACAAACAAACAGACAAACAGACAGGTGGACGGCATAGGCTTAGTATAGAGTCCCGTTTGGCACCATTTACCCTCAGGACCCTAAAAAGAAGTAATCTCAAGGTCACTGTTTGGGTTATCATTATTATGAAAGCTGTTGAATTGGACACCTCAAATATATAATCATTATTTGAATATTTTTAATATAACTAACTTTTTGAGTAGGTACTTAAACTACGTGTCACACAAGCCTTTTTCCAATAAATAATAAATAAGTATATGAACAAAAGGTAATAAGATCAATTTCAACAAAATATAGAAATATGTAATGTTTTTCTCATTTGAATTTCTACTGAGAATAAATATCACAGAGTAAGTGGTAAAACGTGTAAATAAATATTTTTGAATCTCCCGTAATTTTCCGTAATGGCCGCCTCTCCGCTTTAAGGGCTGTGACTCAAAAAGTATTTTCTTATCTACGCGCTATTTTTCAGACGCAGAGCCGCGGACGAAGCGTCCGTATTTTTCAAGCGGTAATCTCATAGTTGGGATTTAAACCTTTCCTACAGTTAGCTGCGTTGATTGCGATGGATTTATTACCAAAGTTGAATCCATGCCAGTGAGTCGTGAGCTGTCAACGTTTTTCTAATCCTTTAAACGTTCTTCTAAATGATGCCATGTGTTTATATTGGCAACATTTTAAAAACCACCGCTAAGCGTTAATAAAAACGACTTTAAGAGTGGATATATCATGTTTTAGTAGTATCATGTCTCATGTAGTCATGTTAGTCTTTTTACACTGCTTTTACTGATGCGATAGTACAGTCAAATTAGGTGATTTTTTGCACAAGTGTGGAACTAATTAGATGTAGTCATGAAAACTTTTCTAATTGTTTTGTATGGCTTAAAAATCACCTCTAATAATAAGCATCAGTAATTTCACCCTCCGGAACAGGATGAAATAGGGTGAAAACCATAAAAATATCCGTAACTTAATGGGGGAAATAGAAGTAGTCGGTGCAATTTGACATAGACTTTGAACCGTTATGATCTACATTTGCACCAAGTATTTTTTAAATCCGACATACGGAACATACAAAAAAAAACATTTACAAAAAAAACTTTTTGTGGTTATTACGGCTCCGGGAAAATTAAGGTAGTCGGTGCAAATTGATAGACATATCAGAAAAATGATCGAAATACATTACCAGGTTTGCACCATGGTGCGTCTCACGAAAGGCACTTTTCCATATTTTATTGTCGCTCTACTTCGGGGAAAATTAATGTAGTTCTAGAAATCGACTTAAACTTATTCATTTAATTAGTACTACATCCGCCGGAAGTTTTATACAGGTTTTTTTTTACGGAAGATGCATTTGTTCAACACTGTGTTCCCTACATGCACGTGGTTTTTATTAAAATCATAATGCACTAAGACAGTCTCTCTATACGTAATTTAACTTGCATCAAGTAATTTCTTTCTATTTTAAAATTTACGGCCTTTTTAAGTTTGTACCTAATATTTAAAAGGGTTCCGTAAGCGCCAGAAACGGTGCAAACCTAGGATAAGCATCTTTTCGTGTCATCTAACATTTTCATAAGAATCCACGACTACACGACTTAGGTCCACACTTTTTGCTAATTTGCCTGTACTATAACAGCTGTTTCTCTTTGTTGCAGTTACTCCAGATGCCAATCACTGATGCTAATTTTCTTTTCATTGGTAATCAGCGTGCAGGGAAGCGGCAGCAATATAAGGTGCCCTAGTGACTGTAATTGCAGATTACTGATCAACCCCGAGGATGGTGCAGCGCTTCGCGTGCAATGCCTTTACGGTGACATGCACCGCATCCCTGTTGACGATATCGATAGATCAGTATACAAGCTGATCATAGGGGCCCCTAAAAATCGGCAAAACCATCTGACCATCGGCCCCATCTTCACCCATCCCGCGCCATTCCACGAGCTCAGAGAAATACACATCGTCAACTCCAATGTGCCATCAATCGGAAAACACTCCTTCTGGGGTCTCCAAAATCTCAAAGTGTTGAACTTGACTTACAACAATCTCACCAGTATTGGAATGGACAACTTTAGAGGTCTCATAAATCTCAAAGAATTGTATCTTTCCCACAACCACATCGAAAATATGCCCAGTGAAACATTCCGTCATTGCACTTCCTTGAAAATACTCAACTTAGCTTACAATCATATCTCTGTCTTGATGCCGAGAGTGTTTAGAATGCTTGCAAAACTACAGACACTCGACCTAAGTGGGAATCCTTTGGATGATTTGAATCCGGAAGTATTTAAGGATATACAGGTGCTGACGGTTTTCAGGTGCCGAGATTGTATGTTGGCAAGAGTTAACACTCAAATTTACCATTTAGCTCCACAGTTGGAAGAGATTGATCTTGGTTACAATCGAATAAAATATGTTCTGATAGATGATTTCCCAAACCTCAAAAAACTTAAATATCTAAAGCTGGATGGAAACCAGATATCCGTTATAGTAGATTATGTGTTTGGACAGAACCGAGAGTTGCAAGTATTGAATTTGGCCTGCAACAGACTGGCGTTGCTGTCTCCGAACTCGCTAGCGAACCTTACCAAGCTACTGCATCTCGATATCAGTCAAAACAAAATTGAGCGTTTCGATCTGCAGACGTTTGCCCCAGTCGTCGAAACATTGAGGATTATCAATTTTAGCGGAAACAACATGCCTCTCAATGAAGTCGCGATACTACTGCAAATCTTACCGGATCTTAACGGAGTTGGGCTTGCTAATCTTTCACTACCAGAAATCCCACCTAATTTTTTTATTTATAACGAGCACCTCATGGCTGTGGACCTATCTTGGAATAAACTAGAAAAATTCCCGTTAAAGCTTCTTTCGAAGACTAAGTTTCTGCAGCGATTGGATATCTCGCACAACCACCTGACCTTGCTTGAGGAGCCAGATCTCAAACGATTGGAAGCGATACCGGAGATAAGATTGTCAAAAAACAGGTGGAACTGCGATCAGTGCTCGGCTGGCATTATGGTCGTGTATATGAGCACAACGGTCCTGAACGGCTCTCTGAGGAATCTGCGTTGCTACGCGCCGATGCGGCTGCGTGGGACGCTGCTGGCTAATATGAGCTTTGACTCGCTAGAGGTGTGTACGTCGTCGCATGAGGCGCAAATGAGCGTGATCGCGGGGTTGGTGTTGGTACTGGTGGCAGCGCTGGCAGCAGTGACAGGTGCGTTGTGCTGCACGCGCCGCCGCACTCAGCGCTACTACACCAACGAAAATAAGCGCCTCGAGCGTGACCACGAGCACCCAGAAGAGTTGCTACCACACACCGAGCTTGGAACCCTGGCAACCATCCAAGCACCCGACTACGAGCTGGGTGAGCATAGCTAACGCCATGCTCATACCCCGTGCCGAAGGGTTGTGCGTGTCGCACTCAACGAAATCTCGGATTCTCCCCATTTCCTGATGACCCCAGCTCCCTCGCCAGTTCTTGAAGAGATCCCAATGCACTACCTTCGCCCACCGCCCGGATTTGAAAATGATGATGATGCGATTATGTGATATGATGACTATGCTTACGTAAAAGATTAGTGTAAATAGACCAAAGAACTGAAACTAGTATTATTCATTTATAAACTGTGTTTAGGTAAGTTAGATGAACGAGACATCATGAGTGCTAAGGATACAAGATTGGACTTTTTATGTTAAGAAATATATATTTTTATAAAACAAAATTATGTAACTAGACTTTATATTCAACAGTTTTTAGAAATTAAGAATTGCCGTGAGTATAATACGGATTAGATTAATGACATGTAATGGAAAAGATTTGATCAAGAATTTTAAGAACCTGTATTATGTAGGAGTTTATTATCATGTTTGAGAAACAAAACTAACTAGAATAAAATCGAGCTTAGTTTAAAATGTCTTACCTATAATTCAGAAATAAAGTTTTGTTATGTTCGTTTTTTCGTTCAATCGTACTTGTTTCTCGAAACTCAAGTGCAATCAGGTTTTTTTATATTGTAACATGAGCTCTTCTGCAACATCCATACTAACTTTAACAATTATTAAACAAACATTTTTGCTAGTTTTTGTTACCCGATGTGGCCTCCAGTCCGGTGAGAATAATGCCACCCCTTGGCTTTCGTTCATTCTCCACATCCCCAACCGGTATGTCCCAACTGGGGACGCCGGGAAAAAAAATACTAACGTCCCCCACTCGTGATAACGTGACAATTTTTTTATAACATTATGAGAACTAATAAGTTTTTTTGAATATCTGATGGTTCATTGCTTAAAGGTATCGATACTGAAAGCAATTGGTCGAGAAACAAAAAAGTTCAAAATGGTGTCCATTTTTTTCAATGCTGACAACAGATTCAATTTTCAGTGACCACATGGATACTTTAATACAGATTTAATAAAATAAATCTTTAAATTTATAATTGTAGAATAATAAAATTTATCCATTTATTGTTTTCATCAAATGTTCAGAAACTATTTTAATTAAACTCTGATTTTATAGTAGTACATAATAATTGTTAGGTAGGTCATTTACTATTTCTTATATAAATAAGCTATAAAATGGCGCTGTGCCAAGATATAAATAGTACTTAAGAGAGGTAGCCTACATAGTTTTAGTCCTACTTGGAATGATGAATGAACAATAATAGGTTATTTGCTTACCCCCTTATTTCTACCTTTTTCTGCGAACACGTTTCAAGGATCAAATAATTTAATGCATTATTTTAGAATAGTTTGTAATGGTTCTGCTTACTCCTTGGATAAAAGGCGTGTAGGTATATCAGAGGGAGAGAGAGAGAGAGAGAGAGAGAGAGAGAGAGAGAGAGAATATTTTGTTATTTACAATAAGGGATTTATTTATTTGGTTTGTAACAAACTAAGATTGTTCAAATAGATAGAATTATAGCATGCTATTATTTTAGGCATTTGATATTTATGTTTTAATTATATTTTGTATATTATTAATTTTGTTTCTAAATTGCAAACTTTGCTGCAAGTTTTTGTTCCTGCTAGTATGTTTAGGTCAATCTTTACAGGCCGGCAGGGTTATTCTCTATCTCGCGACAGGTTTCCAGCAGGCGTAAATTGTGTAATCAGGGCTGTCAAACGCTAACTTTTGTATAAGAAAAGCGACTTTTGACAACCATGATTGCACAATTTACGCCTGTTGCAAACCTGTCGCGAGATAGAGAATAGCCATGGGGTGCTATTTTTGAATGTCATCGAGTGACTAAACGTCAGTAAAATTGCTGTTAATCCCCGATTTCCATATTTCTGTACATTGAAACTTATTGATGACTTCAATTTTTATATCACTCTAGGACATCTCCTGAAAAAGGTGATATGCGGCCTTTTTGATGATATTTAGTCACTCAGTGACATTCAAAAATCGCACCCCTGCCGGGTTCGATGACAATACAATATTATAGTAACAACGTGCATCTGATTATGGCGATGGAAAGTGGACAACGGTACTCTGCGCCGGATTATTTATACGGCGAGGAGTTCGTTATCGCCCAAGGATGTTTAAATAAAAACATTTGTTTTGTATTTGTATTTATTTATTCATCTATAGACCGTTAGCTAAGTCATCAAAAAAAAGTATGTCATTGGATATCTATGCTACACTTCAAACGCACCAGACATTAATTTATACTTGCTTACACGAACGATATGAAAGATAAAAAGATGGAATATCTAGAGACAATAGAGTCAAAAATATATTTTACTAAAAAAAACTGAAAATCATCAAAATATGTCATAGTGGACCGAGGAAAACTAGTATCACTTTTTCTTTGAGGATAATTAGTACTATGTATAGGAAAGTGCAATACGTAACACTATTATGTTTTATCCACCACTCGATGGATAAAGACATCATAAACGTCCCAGGATATCAATGGATTGTAGGAGGCTCAAGACCGTTGTCGTGGCATTCTAGGGCCTATGTTCAGCAGTGCAATTCTACAGGCTGATGATGATTATGATGTTTAAAAGAAAACAATCTGTCAAGTTCGTGTCGGGCTTGTGTGGAGAGGGTTCCGTACAAGTTGGCTACCAAAGTAACCACTTGAACTTATTAATCAGTCAACACATTCTATACGCATTTTCTCTTCACCAATATATTTCGTATAAAGAGAATTAAAAAAAATTGGCTTGGTATTTTCGGAAAAATACATAACGAGCCCTTCCATTTTATACGTCACGTTTGTTATGCACACGACAAAACTATTTTTTGTAATTTACTAGATTAGATGGTGCAGTTAATATGGAATAAGTATTCAAATGTAATTGGAAATTCCAACTTATTTTTACGTTGAATAATTAAAAACCAAATCACATGCAAGGGTCAAAGACCCCTAGCCCACCGATTTTTAGCAATAAGCGAAATGGTGTGATCAAATAAAAAGATATAAAAATATAGCATTATGTTTTTATTCTGATCTCATTTTCTTTGTGATTCAAATTGCCTCGGTCTACTAATACTAAAATAGTTTAAAAATAAAGTGTAAATTCTAAAAACTATAAGGGCAGAACACCAATTAATAAAAATACTCAAATAAGTGTATAAAACTAGAAGTGAATTGCTTATTTTTTTTATTTATTTACTTAAATTGGGCTCACGGCAACATATCTACTGGTTTTGTCAGAGATGAGAAAGGTATGGAAATCCTTATTATTAATAGTAGACGTAATCTCAAAACCACTAAAGCGTTTTGTAAAATATTATATTGGGATCTCTTTATATTATTAATATTTAATCAAGGAAACTAATATTTGTTTCACAACGCAAAAAAAAAACCATGATAAAAGGCAAAAAAAAAAATCAAAAAAATACAAAAAACCAACATTTTTTAATTTAGTAGTTTAGCAATTGATTCAACGTCTACAAGATTCATTCAGGATTATTGAATCAGATTTTCATATTTACCATCATTATTTTACAGTGATTTAGGGTGTATAATGAACCTTTTGTAAAAAAAATACTCAAATATAATAATGAATAACCAAACTGTGAAAAACTTTAAGTGTTACATTTATAAGTTATTGTACACAAGTGAAGTGAAATTATATTTCCGTGTTATTTCATAAGATTATTCATTAAATTATAAAACAAATATTTTAGATTGGTGTTAATAATGGACATTTTATTGGAAAAGCAGCATTCATACGGCACCGCCTGTCACGGCGGTGTTACGAAGCGCTGAGGTGTGGATTGGATTGGATTTAATTGATTAGGTGGATTCTAGAGCACCCCGTGGATTTTAAAGTTAGCGCGATCCACTTGACCACGCATCTCCGTGACAAGCGAATCCGTTGTTTTAGCGATTGGTTACGTAGATATTTAAATATAACTAAACATAAATAGTTATCGATGTAATTTATTGAATCACGCATGTCTTAAAATGTTTATACTTATGCATAATTAGACGTTGTCTATGACATAGTGAATGTTTTTACCGAACGTTTACGAATATGTGAATCTATACAAAAAGGTAGATTTAAGTACAAGTTTGCATTTGAAAATACCACCATTACATAAGACTTATCAAGACCATTTGTTTAATAACTTATCGCACTTCAAATTATTTAATGTATGCCCTATTACAAAACGTTTAGCCGCTTTGAAAAAGCTCTATCGAACGCCTTTTCTATATTAATGAACACCATAATGCAAGTTCTTGTGCGCTCGTCGGAGTTTCGCGTAAAGTTGCAAAAATATCTGATAAATAAAATTTATTAGATAACAATCTGTAATAAAACTATTTCATTTTAGTTTATTCTCTTAGGAAAACTATCAGCTAGTTATATGAAAAACATTAGGTTAGGTTTTATATAAGTATCGAAGGCTAATTTAAAGTTTTTACAAAAACTTGAAGACAAGTTAATAAAGAAGAAGTAGTAGGAGAAATACTTTTGATAATTAGAGATATTGACTTGAAATTCAGAACAATAAATTATTGTAATAAAATGAACATTTATCGATCTCAAAAAGTCAATTCTGATTAACAGAATCAACATGAATTACTTCTTGTGCTTGATGCTTTTATATTATTTACTGGATTAGGTATAATTATTGTACATAACATCATGCATTCCCGTTGCCTAAATTAACTTATTTGCTGGTCGAGGACTCTTTACGAATCTCGGCCTGGGATTCCATCACTAGATGTTCATTTTACTCTATAAAGTCTCTTTCATAATGTGCCACTAAATTGTGTGTATCGTCTGCATTATACTTTATTGTAAGTTTTACTAATAAGTTAAACCTGATGCTAGTAGTGACTTAGCTCGTAATCCAATTTAATAATTATATCGCTTTTGTTGTATCGATGTGATAAATAACATATCACTTTTCATGTGATTGAGTAAAATGAAAAAAAAAAATAAGTGGGTGTTTTAATGTAAAAATATGTCACATTGATTTTAGAATGTAAGATTTTCATTGAAACACAAGTAGGTAACAGTGTTTTTGTTATTAATTTTTAACAGATTATATTTCTTAATATTCTGTCAAAAACAGTTGCATAAAAATAAAAAATGTAAATTACTCGAGACTAACTTAAAAATAATTCAAGATTTGAAATAGCGGTCACATAAATATGTTTTTTTTATATTTAGTTGGTACTTAGATTAAGAGGTAAGTAATTGTAAGAATTTTTAAACGATAAGATTAACTATAAATGGATATAAATTAATATTTAATGTAAATTATTTATTTTGTAAAAATAAGTCCTCTAAAGACTTGATTTTATTTAAAAGTATAACTAATACGGTATAGTTGCATTGTAATCGCTGATAAATTTACAGCTCATTATAAACGCTTTTTAAATACCTATCGATTTTATCACATCACAAAAATCGCTTTGAAGGTGTTTTTTTTGTAAAGAAGCTACCAAAGGTGGCAATCCTTTTCTAACATATATGTGTTTAGAATCAATGTTGAATTAAATGTTTTAGCGCATAAGCCATATTTAATGTGTGTTTAAAATACTAAGTAGACCAAAGTATTTTGGGCTTACAATCAAATAATCACAAGACAACAACGTATTAAAAAATTGCAGTTGTTTCACTAAGCCAACAATCAGCAAAAGTGGTTAACCGAAGCGGGTCTAGCTGAGCATACTTGGATTCCTATAATCAACTTAATTGTAGAGTCTTCTGTTGTAAATTTCAATAGTTAATAAACAAGCTGCAAGTTAAAACAACTAGATAAATTAACTAAATTGTAACAGACACAAAACTTAATTTCGCTGTAGTTCAACGGAATATTGATTTATATATTTAAATTTACTTGGACATACACTTGGAATATTTTTCAAATCAACAAAGCAATTTGACCTCTATTCGTGACTTGGAAATATTCGTTCCAAGTAAAAAACTGTCGCTATATCAATGTACGTAGATCTTAAATGTTTTTTGATTACCTACATAATATTCTATGTTTCTATGTTTACGTGTGAATCTATATTTAAAATATAGTATACAGTCTAGGCCATTGTAGTTAAATGTGTATGATCTACTTCCTCCAATCATTTGAGTTGATATTAGGCTGTGGTATAGTGTTTAATTACGTTAAACACTAAGTGTTCGAGATTCAAAGCTACGCGCCAATTTAGTTTTAATGATGTGACAGATCGCAGAGATCCTGTGCGCCCGCAGCGCCATCCTTACATAATATACATTTTGTCTAATGTTCAAGCTTTGGCTCTTGGGAAGTAAACGTGACCGTCGAACTTAAATAAGTATTTAATTTACCTGGCCCCCCCTACACTAGGTATACCACAGCCTAATACACAATTGCATAATAACACCTATTCTATTGTAAAGGGTCAGTCCCCCAATCGCTCTAACATACGGTCACAGGGTTTCAACTATGAGAGCATTTAAAACTTTTGAAACTTAAAAGAGGAAACTTCTTGATCTTAACAGTCCTCATTCCATGTTTCAAATGTTTTGCATACTGAAACTGGTTCTAAAGATAATCTCCATAGTTGCGTTATCCATATCCATTTGCTAATGCATAATGGGGGACACTCCCCATTACAGCAACAAATGGTTATGCGGAACGCAATAATGGGGATCATTTGGCAGCCTTAGCCCTGTCCAAATATTTTGAAACTTACTTTCCTTTAATCAAATTTCATAAGATTTAGATAGCGCTAAGGATGCCAAAATGATCCCCATTCCCATTTGTTACTACAATTAGGGGGCAGGTCACATAGCCAAAGTTAACGTAAAAGAAAATAAAAAAAACCAATGACACCTGCAGCTGTCATTTTCGTTTTGCAGACGCCTACATTTATGTAACACTGGGTGGCACAAATACGAATTTAACTCAAAATATCCAACAAAATTGCCATGCTAAAAATATAGTTATTGTTCAACAGTTCCAAACAAAAAAAAACTGGTTTTGTTCTGCAAAATGCCTACCATTATTATATTCTTCCAGGCATACATGACCTGCACTAGTTTATTGGGTTTTATTTGTTATTATTTTTTGCATTTTGAGTGAAATGGTCTGATATATCATCTTGCGCCATTTAATTAATTAGAAAAGCAAAATCAATCTTATACTACGTATTACTAATACGTTTACTATTTAACCCTCCTGTTGTAATAATTTTAATTTATAATAAAAATTTCGTCATTGAATCTAATGTTGTTTTATTTACCTATGCTATATTGTGTATGGCAGCAACACCTGGCATCATCATAAACCTATTGCAGTCCACTGCTGGACATAGGTCTCTTCCATTGCGCGTCACTTAGCTCGGTCTTCGGCTCTCCTCATCCTGTTGATGCCAGTCATCTTGCAATTCATCGCTCCAATAGCGGGAGGGCGCCCAACACTACATTTGCCTAGACGCGTTCTCCACTGAAGAAATCCGTTGTCGGTTCTCAGGCAAACATAACAAGCCAACTATACCACTTCAGTTTGATAATCTTCTGAGCGGTGTCGAGAACTTTGGTTCTCTGTCGGTAACCTCGTTTCGGATCTTATCCCTTACAGAGACTCTAAACATTGCCCTCTTCATAGCTTGTTGAGTAAATTTCAGTTAGTGGACCCATCCTACAATGTGTTTCAGCTACATAAGTCATAACTGGTAGGAAGCTCTGGTTAAAGACTTTTTCACACCACCTGCTCGACAATGTCCAATTAAATGTCATGCAACCTCAACGTAAAGTAAAGCATTGTCTCTCTAGGGATATAAAGTTGTATGAAACTCCCTAGGGAATAAAGTGATTTGAATTTGGAACGTCAAATTCGTGTGGAAACTCGTGGAAAACTCTGAGTAAAAAAATGCCCATATGGCATTGTAAAGAGGTTTGTTCGAAAATCGAACTGGCCACCATAGCAGAACTCGAAAAAAATAAGAAATAGGTGCGATTTTAAAGAATGTGAACAAAAGAGATGTTTGGTGCTGTGATTTTCAGTGAATTTTATTGCAATTTTTTTGTAATAACATGGCAGTGACAATATTAGTGTTAACAAAAAATGTCGAGCGATAATGATTCTACTCCAGAGTTTACCAAAACAGATGATACTTATTTTATGGAGCCCTGGCTTTTTATTGTCTCGCAGTAGGTGTGAAAAGTAGAGTATGCTCCTCTGGAATAAAGCCTGTCTTCGCCTTGGGCAGCTTAAACCCCTCGCTTCACTCAGGACTCTATATAACTCCCTCGTTACACTCGGGAGTTAACTATAGAGTCCCTCGGTACGCTCAGGGTTCAATATGCCACCCGCGACATAAGACACTGCTTTATTCCCTTAGTGCATAATCTACTATTGTTATTAGGCATTATGGTATGGGCGACGAAAATCCTTGACGAAGTTTTCCAAATGCTGCACAGCCCAGCTGAATTTCTTTACTTTTCTTTACTTTAGCTGCTGTTTAATCTGCCTGAGGTAAAAATACTCCTGCACAAATTCGAGAGGTCGACCGGCGAAGTAGCTCTGAGGTAATACGCTCATTTTGACTATGATTTTGGCCATGTCTATAAGTTCCAGTCGACCCGTCAAGAAGCATCAGCTAGTCTATTCAGCATTCGTTGATTATGGCTAAAATGCAACAGGTAATGTTGTATTTTAGCCATAATGACGATGTTGTTTGAGTAGGTATCGAAGGTGTAAAATATATTAAGTCTGTTCCAGTTCAACGTCTTAATTTTTTTTTTCCAAAGTGTTTGTGAACAATTTAGGGGATACAGCAACCCCTTGCTTCACTATGCGGCGCAATTAGATAGATTTAAACTGCAGTCTTGTACAGAAGTACAGAACCAGCAGGTTTGTACTTGATGATCATTGTGGCGGAGTCATAGAGGCATCTCAGCACCTCTATAGACAGCCTGTAAACTTGACATTACTGCATGGACTCCAGAACAGTCCAGATTTATATAGAGTCAAAAGCCTTCTCATAGTCCATAAACACTAAGCACAAGGGCTGATTAGTGAGTATACTCCTCCAACTTCAAAATAATCTGTCGCATGTGGTCTATTTGAAACCCAGCCTGCTCCAGGGGCTGAAATTCATCAAATCTCACAAAAAACGCACAATTTATTATTACCCTGAAGAATAATTTGTTGACATGGCTTAAGAGTGGTTTGTTCTTCGACAAGGTTTTTTTTCCTTTTTTGAAAAATAACACCATCCTAACTCTTATTCTGTACCACTTGAGGTCTCTCCAACGAAGCTGAATTATCCACTTTTCCCCTAGGCTTTTTTAATCTTTAATTTTTGGCCAGCAATTCATGGCCAGCTCGATTTCGTCTATGCTCATTTCTGGCATATCTTCAGCACTTGCATACCTAGTTAGAATATCCTAAGCAAATACATCTCAGATATCAAAGTAACACGTTTGTGTGAGAAGCGGCTCTATTTCTACTTAAGTTATGGATCTGCAAGAGAAATCAAGCAGTGTCTCTCAACTCAATTCATTTTCAAATGATCCATTGTTATTTTGTTAGATTTGTCCCTGATATATAATGTAACAATGCCTCTCAATACCATCTACCAATAGGTGGAGACCTCAATACCGTCTCCCAACAAGAGTCTTAAAATTAATATGAGCAAGATGAACCTCATGTGAAATGTCCATGTCACACATATGCCAATACACATTGGGAATGATAATGTCAAAGCTGTTGACCAATATGTATATTTGGGGGGGACGATTTGCAGACGATTCAACTAAGAAGGTCCAACTTCAACAAAGAGGTCAACCGACGAATCCAATTCGGATGAGCAGCTTTCGGGAAACTACGCCATATTATCTTCTTGTCACAGATACCGCAGAGCAAGATGCGCATTGCCAGTGATGATTTACGGCACTGAGACGTGTTCGCTAACTATTGACCGTATAAAGAGGCTCAATGTCACGCTGCGGGCTACGGAGAGAGCTATGCTAGGGGTTTCACTACGGGACAGGATCCGAAATGAGGAAATCTGTAGAAGAACCAAGTATACCAACATAGGTCTCAGAATTAGCAAATTGAAGTGGCAATGGGCAGGTCATACACCTCACAGAACTGACAACCGTTTGGGAATAAAGGTTCTCGAGTTAAGACATTATAAAAGTCACAGGAAGTCGGTGGACTGAGGCGGCTCAAGACCGTTCACATACATTTCCGAGATTAGGTATAAAGGAGAAAAGCTTTTTTGAACAACTTTGCTCAAAGTATTTTAGGCCTTCATGTCATCTATGGTGATTGCTGAAACGCACACTGCATATAAACAGATGGGCACTGAAGTCACAAGCCTTTTTAGGTGTCGAAACAAGAGTTAGTATGTAGAGCAGTGACAATAAGCAGAGCACGGTAATTTACTGAAAAAAAACTGAGTTGATACTAAATAGATCAATTAATCAAAGTATCAATTAATTCAAAAATCTAACATATAATAGCGCAAGGCATATTATAACTACTGCAACAAAGCCTTCAGCAGAAAACAAATTACCGACCAAAATTCTGCTATAAGATTTCCTAAATAGTTTGCTTTGAAGTGAAATAGGCGATGAAAATGGGCGCCGAGGGGCAGTCACGAAATTTCATTTCATTACGTAGCCATCGTAGATTGTCGACAAGATAACTTAGAGCTAAAATGTTAATCTAAACTGCAATAGCCATTCTCATTAGGTGAAAATAAGGAAATACTGATGAGTTTAATTCAAGGTAAGTAATCAGTAAGTATTCAAATTGTATCCGAGTTTGTTCTGTGTGTGATTATTTGGACTAATGTAACTGTCTCTCTGTCCAGTTACCCATACTATATGAAAAACGATAGATTCTTAGCTATACTTTGTTTGGTGAGTGAAACCGTAAGATTTTTTGTTTAAGAGGAGGTTTACCGGTTAAATTCGTTTTTTTATATTATGATTTGGTCACCATATTACAATTTTATAAGAAACTAACGCACCATGGGTTTAGATATTAGCGTACTGATCACGTGTACAAAGTTTCATGGAGTTTGAAGAAATAATAGCCAAATTAGAAGCAAACTTTGTTCGGTGATCTCCTCTTAAAAGGTGTAAGTACTCGGAAGACGCAAGGACTACCCTTCACTGGATGGACCGATGTCATTGTAACAGTGCCGTAGGAAGTCTGTAGATGGAGACCATTCGTCATTTTAATGGGGGAGGACTATTTAGAAATTATAAAAAAAATATGTTTGTATTTCTCATAACGAGTACTTTAATTTGATAATTTGACATAGGTAAGTTTTTTATTTTCTTGTTTGTCCCCCAAAATTAACTCCTGAAATCAGAATGCGTTGATTAACGCCATATAGGTACGTCCGTGATTTCACGTTAGTCTGATATGAACACGAAGTGATCCCTCAAGTTTTCTTTGAGAATATCTGTAAACAGACACGTTTTGCTGTGTTTATTTAGGTGAGCCAGATATTCGGTTACCGAATGGGATTGTGTAGGTCATCATAATCATTATCATCGCCAGCCTGCTTACGTCTACTGAGGCCTACCCCATTGTATATAATGGGGGGGGGATTTGCCATAATAACCACGCTTGGCAGGCGGATTGATAACCGTAGTTTGGTGATAAGTACTCAGGCAGATGTTGTTGCCCATCCTCTAGGGCCCCCCATAGGCCCCATTAGGGGTATCCCATCGTAAGGCTTTTATAACATCCACGGAAAGCGACGGAGGGGTATATACTTGGACCGGACCCACCACGGCGCAGTTGCGTATAGGTACTGTATCCATAAATAATCGATTTTAAACTTGCGACTGGAATTCAAGCGTTTTATCAGAATGGTAGGAATTTAAAGCCAAACCTAATGAGAAAACACAACGATTCACCCAATTTCACTCTTACCTCAACTAATTGGAAAATCCTGTAGCTCCTCATTTCCAAGACCTCCATCTATCTCAAACGTATCCGTAGTGGTTGTAGGATCGATTCCAATCATATTATTATGTTCAACGGCACTTTGGAGCCTTACGAAAAGAAAATATGAAAACGTAGATACGTGTAATAGAATTTCTCGGTAGCTGTTAGACGAGTGATAGTGTGTATTGGATAGAAATAGTAAAGTGTATCTATTTCGTTTCATAACTTTTCCGGGTTTTGTAAAACACTGGAGGTTTTTTGAGTCTTGGATAGTAGACGGAGATTTCTGGCCAACCCGTCAATCCGTCAACATTTAAAGATTTTAGCGAAGAATACAAAATAATGGATTAGGGTTGCTGATGAAAGCTTGGACTGAACGTTGGCTCCGATCACAGCATTCAACTAATCTCACTATGGAAAATTACCATTTTTGTTGAAAAAAATATTGTATGATCAGGTATGTTAGGCCTTAATTTAATACATATGGTAGTAGCATGGAACAGATAAACTCTTCTCTAGAAGTGGGTGAAGTGGGGCATAGAGGCAGCTCAAGACCATGCGTCGAGGCATTATGGTCTATTAGTGGACTTCGACAGACTGATGATGATGGTGTTGGTGATGTGTATAATGGTGATGTGTCTGTTCATCTGTTCCCTCGTCGTAGCTCCGAAACTACTTCACGAATTTTGACAAACAGGAACCAAAATCAAATAAAATATTGGCATATTTAATATAGCGAACATATAGAACGCAATTTTCCAACCACGAAAAAATATGATTTTACATTTTTATTCTCCAAAAATATATCACACCAACTACTCTTTATTGCTTACGTTAATAATGTACGCAATACGTTAATTGGTCACTAATTAGCTGAATATTGTGTGTGCCACTTCATTTTTTGTATATTCGCAAATATTTGCGTTATTTTGCCAAGGAAAATAACATTATGTATAGATAGACTCATGGTTGATTTTACCTCGGAAAAATAACGCAAAAATTTGCGAATATACACCAAGTGAAGTGGCACCCACAGAATATTACTTGGCCAGGCAAATCTCAACGCACTCCCTGTATTACAGAGGTAAACACAATTGGTCGAAGCTTTCACCTCTGTAATTATGTTTCCAGGAATTTGAAATTTATTCGTATGAAATCTAACGTACCTACCTGAGCTATATGATTTGTGACGTGCTAGCACGTTACTTTAACCTTTTACCTATAGGAAGGTCATCATCATCAGCAACGGAATTAAGAAGTCCACTGCTCTTCCATAGAATGCAATGAGATTTTCCATCAATGGATCGGATTGGTGACGCAGTATTGATGTTGAGTACTCAGGTAGATGCTGCTCCCTATCCCCTGAATTTATCCCTTACTTTAATTTTACGATATCCACGGGAGGAGACAGAGTGGTCTTTTCATAGACCGGACATACCACGAATAGGCCTTAGTTCCTATTTCGTGAATGTTTAGACTTATCAATGTTTTTTGACGCTGCAAAATGTGGAAGTTGAGATGCAATCAAAATATAGGTTATCAAATGTACTATATATTGTATTTAATAAATTACAAAGAAAGGATATAGTGTGTTAGATTCAGTATTACTATTTTAGACTGACGATTATCATGATTGATAGATAGATAGATTAACATTTTATTGATCACCACAGAAACAATAAACAAGTAATATTACGATAGAAAGGCAATACAATGGGCGGCCTTATCGCTGAAAGCGATCTAAACTTCCCGCTCGTCCCCAGTGGGGACGAGACGTGGGGACGAGCGGGAATAACCCATCTCTTCCAGGCAAGTTTTGAATGGAACGAAATAAGCAACGCTATAATAGACTGCGAGTACCTACTTAGAGTGCGTTCCTTTTGGGTGACATTTACGTTATTTTCGTTATTTTTGATCACAAATGATGTTCCATTCGATTTGAAAGTGCTCACTGTGATCGTTTGTAACTGTTTTCACCGTTCTTTCAGACAGATTAAAAACGCTAAGAACGCCACCGAATTTTGCCAATTTTTACCCAGCTATTTCGATGGGTAAAAATTATCGTTTTTTGACATTTGCGTAATGTTTGACATTCTGAAGTTATTTGTTTCGTAATAAGCTGTAGAATTAACATTTTAAAACGGTGAAAATGAAATATTTACTAGTCTAGGAATAAGTTAAAACGGCCTATGAATAGGGCTCCTCGAACTCCTCCTGTGAATGTCGTAAAAGGCGACTAACGGATTACGCCAGGGCAGCAGCATTCACCTGAGTAATAAACACCAAACTTTGATCACCAATCTGCCTGCCAATCGTGCAAATTCCCTCCATTGCACGCTATGAGGGAGGCATCATCCAAAAGTGGATGTCTACCGACTGATGATAGTAAGTATAAATAATATTTGATATATAACCTGCACCTGCATAATTATGTTTACAATTAGACTTACCACCAAGTAACTGACAACCGTTGGGGAATGAAGTTCTCGAGTGGCAACCACAAACCTAGCGCAGAAGAGGAAGGCCCTTCCCCCCCTCTCAATGAACCAAAGATATTATGAAGGTTCCAGGAAAATGGTGCATGGAGGTGGTACAAGACTGTTTGTTGTGGCATTCTATGCGGGAGGCCTATGTCCAGCAGTGGACTTCGATAGGTTTCATGATGGAGATGATGAATGGACATACTGATCAGAAGCCAAATGTTAAAAAACATAATAAGTCAGGTACATGTCTAGTTTAATTTTATGTTGTACCTATAATTTATTTTTTCAGTGACTCTTCGCATTCGGGTGCTACAGCCAGCACATCAGCTACCTACATAGAAAAAGATAGGCTGTAGAGAAATCTCCAAAAGCTATCGGATCATTATCGGACCTTATGAATACCGTTTTGGAATAATTTTGTAGAACATGAAGTCTGATTTCACCTAAATCTTTAAATTGAACAGTGTTAAAAGATACATGTTTTTTTTGTTTATAAATGTAAATTGTGATACCTACTTAAGAGAAAAATGTTGCTTAGGAATGTCTAATTTGTAAATTCAGGCACATTGGTACTGACTGATGCACACAGTTAATAATATAAGTATACATTAAATTACAATTTATGATAGTTCTTAGAAGTAAAGACTGATCTAAGATTCTTTGTTATAATTTTTTAGTTTAAACAATATTATTTCATTTAAATGCTGTGGTATGTCTGGCCTAAAAATAGACCTCACCATCTCCTCCTGTGATGATGTAAAAGCCATCTAATGTGTTTGCCACTGGAGAACCTTTATTCCCCAGCGGGTGTCAGTTCTGCGAGCTAAATGACCTGCTCATTGCCACTTAAACTTGCTGATTCTGAGAACTATGTCGGTAATCTTGGATCTCTAAGTCATCACTCGCAACACGCACTGATTATAGACAATAATAAATTACAAACAGTATATTCTGTTACCATATATTTTATTATATACATTATTATATGCAAAAACATGTACTTAGCCTAACTGAAATAGACTTTTATATTTAAATACCCTCTAAATATCCTGAAGAGGTAATTTAGTTGCTACATAACATAATAATTGGCAATAGCTTCTTGATGATAGAGTCCACGCACGCACAGTAGTCGACTAGAGTGTCTGAACTTGAGGCTCAGACTGAGCTATTGTTATCTAGAACTAGTTATCTCATTATATTATTCTACAGTCCTTTCTTGCTTTCTATTTCTTTCCAATCCATCCACAATTTCTCGAGTAATTTCCACATACCTACCACATGTTTGTTTACAGTGTTTGCGTGTTTGTTTTGGTTTGCTTGACAAGTTTGTTTGACAGATTTCGTTCCAGACACCTGTGAACAAAATTTTTGAAAATATCGTTTTTATCAGTTTATAGCCAAGTGGAACACTATTGAACGAATGTAATCGTTTTTTGCGTTCTTGGCAAAAAAATTATCAAGTGGAATGGGCCCTTAATCAAATGCGCCCCCTATTTACGCAGAATGACGTCACTCTCGTAATTATCTCGAATTCACGATAGTCGGTAGAAGATGTTTTGTGCTGCCAACTATCGCCACCCTACGTAAAGGTATAGTAAATACGATACGTTTACTATACGATTTGACAAAATGTTCCTGCTTGCCCTACGGAATGCAACTACTCAGGCAATCGTAAAAACGTATTTCAAAGAAAAACATCATTGAAACCGATAGCAACAAAGGTACATAATCGTGTTTTAAACGACGGCCAACGGGAAACATCATGAATTCGAGCAACAGACGGCCCTCAAACATAATTCCTTGCTCCTCTAGCAAAGCTTTTATGAAATTCAGATTAGTGTAGGACTACAGGATACTGGCAATTATTAAAGCAAAACAGATTCACCATACGCCAATGTTACCAGAACAAAGCAAAAAAAAAAAAAAAAGTAGTGTATGGAAATGGCAAAATAACAAAGAGCGATTTTGGAGCAGACATCTTTGTTTTTTTCATCCCATCTATTCGAAAAGGACGACTTGGTTCGCCTTTAAGTGCACCCAAAGGTGGTGTTTTCTGTATGAAGCTTCTATAACTGCGCCGCAATTATCTTTGCCGCGCACTTTTTAAATTTGGAACATATCGAACTCAAATAAGTGCGCTGCAATTATCTTTTACGCGCACTTTTTGAATTTGGAACATCTTGAAAAGAATCAAACACAAATAAGTGCGCCGCAATTATCTTTGCCGCGCCCTTTTTAAACTTGGATCATCTTAGTGTTCAGCGCCAAAGAAGGCGAACGCAAATATTGTTTAAATAAATACTGGCTGTTACGATGGCCCATAGTCACGCCGCGCCACCGGCTGAATAAAAAAACCAAATTAGAAACGCACGAACTACGGCCCGCGATTTCGTCATTTTTTAACTGACTTTACAAAAAGGAGGAGGTTCTCAATTCGGTTGTATTTTTTTTAAAATGTTTGTTACCTCATATCTCCGGCGTTTATGAACCGATTTGGAAAATTCTTTTTTTATTTGAATAGATATACTTCCAGATTGGTCCCAATCCAGTTCTGATGATGGGATCCATGAGCAATTGAGGGAACTCCTCTAATATTGTAGGCATACATATGGTGATTTTGATATTTTCAGCAACAAACCAAGCATTTGCATTCAGAAAGTATCATAATCCTTTCACCACTATGGTTCTTTCAACATTTTTTTTTCATCCAAAATTATTTAGTCGAATACAATGGCGGAAGTCGGTTTTTTAACCGACTTCCCAAAAAAGGAGGAGGTTCTCAATTCTGTTGTATTTTTTTTTTTTTATGTTTGTTACCGCATATCTCCGGCGTTTATGAACCGATCTGGAAAATTCTTTTTTTATTTGAATAGATATACTTCCAGATTGGTCCCATTTTTTTCAAAATCCTGTTCTGATGGTGGGATCCATGAGGAATTTAGGGAACTTCTCAAATATTGTAGGCATTCATATGGCGATTTTGATATTTTCAGCAACATACCAAGCATTTGCATTCAAAAAGTATGATAATCCTTTCACCACTATGGTTCTTTCATCATTTTTTTTCATCCAAATATTTTTAAGTCGAATACAATGGCGGAAGTCGGTTTTGTAAATGAAAAGTTATCTTAAATAGACATAATAGTACATACTACGTATTCATAATAGTACATACTAATAGTACATAATAGTACATAATAATAGTACATGCTAATAGTACATACTAATAGTACATACAAATAGTACATAATAATTGTATATACTAATAGTACATAATAGTACATACTAGTAGTACATAATAATTGTACATACTAATAGTACATAATAGTACATACTAAATGTGTTTAATAATAATACATAATAGTTCATACTAATAGTACATGCTAATAGTACATAATAATAATACATAATAGTACATACTTATGGTACATAATAATAATACATAATTGTCCATACTAATAGTACATGCTAATAGTACATAATAATAGTACATAATAGTCCAAAATAGTACATAATAATAGTACATATTAATAGTACAAAATAGTACATAATAAACATACATAATAATAGTACATACCAATAGTACATAATAGTTCATTCTAATAGTACATACTAATAGTACATAATAGTACATACTAATAGTTCATAATAGAACATACTAATAGAACATAATAGTAGTTCATAATAGTACATACTAATAGTATATAATAGTACATATTAATAGTTCATACTAATAGTTTATACTAATAGTACATACTAATAGTACATACTAATAGTATATACTAATATAACGTACATACAAATATATAATATTATAAAATAATAGTACATTATAGTACAAAGTAGTACATAATAATCGTGCATAATAATAGTACATAATAATATATAATAATAGTACATACTAATACTACATAATAGTACATACTACTAGCACATAATAATAGTACATACTAATATTACATAATAGTAGTACCTAATAGTACATACTAATAGTACATAATAGTACATACTAATAGTACATAATAATAAAAGTACCTAATAGTACATACTAATAGTACAAAATAATACATACTAATAGTACAAAATAGTACATAATAATCGTACATAATAATAGTATATAATAGTACATACTAATAGTACATAATAATAGTACATAACATATGATCACAACATATATTATGACATGTCATCACAAAAAATAAATTTATCGGCCAAGGCCCGCTCAATATTATAATAACATATATATGCAATAAACTATTTTTTATGCATTTAAAGAATTCAATATCAGATTTATTTCTAATGTCAATGGGAATTTTATTATACAAGTTTATAGATACACACATGAAGCTTTTTAAAGTTTTCTTCAGTCTAACAGAGGGGGTCACAATATTTTCGTTATATCTAGTGCTTTTTAACCGACTTCCCAAAAAGGAGGAGGTTCTCAATTCGGTTGTTTTCTTTTTTTTTTTTTTTTACCGCATATCTCCGGCATTTACGAACCGATTTGGAAAATTATTTTTTTATTTGAATAGATATACTTCTAGATTGGTCCCATTTTTCTCAGAATCCAGTTCTGATGATGGAATCCATGAGGAGTTGAGGGAACTCCTCAAATATTGTAGGCATACATATGGCGATTTTGATATTTTCAGCAACAAATCAAGCATTTGCATTCAGAAAGTATCACAATCCTTTCACCACTATGGTTCTTTCATAATTTTTTTTTCATCCAAAATTATTTAGTCGAATACAATGGCGGAAGTCTGTTTTTTAAATGAAAAGTTATTTCGTCATATTATTGACATTTTCCCTTACGTATACTACATATATTTTGGTATAAATATTCGCAAATCATGGTCATAATGTTTAACTCTCTGAACTTATCTCTACAGGAGTCTCTATAACTTAGACCTAATATATACCTGACAGAACGTTTTTGCAGTATAAAGACTCTCTTTGATTCAGCTGCAGTGCCCCAAAACATTATTCCATAACTCATTAAGGAATGAAAATATGCAAAATACACATCTCTTGCTGCTCTTAGCCCTCCTAGTTCATTTATTTTTTTGATGGCATAGGTAGAAGAACATAGTTTTTTAGTCAGAGGCCCAATTCACTAACTTGAAAATAGTTAAAATAGAGTTCGGATCATGTTTCGATCTTGTGTCGATGTCTTAAATGTCAGAAATGGTATTCTCTAAACATAAAATACAACACTGTAATGTGATTATATCGAAATGTGACCGAAAATTGCACGATTCAAAGTTTTTTCGATAATTTTAGCATTGTAGATGGAGTCTCTCTTTACTCTTTGCGATTGTATATATAACTATCCTACTCTAATGGTAGTCACCGTGAATTGAAAGTAGACTAAATTGTTATTATAAGGGAGCAGAATACCAACTTTCTGTCAATTCATAATTCAGTCTCGATTCGGTTAACTTTCAGTGTAGTTTTAAAATAATTTAGAGAATTGGGCCTCAGTTCTTCAATATGAACCGCCCAAGTTAATTTGGAGTCTAACCAAATACCTATGAATTTCACACTATCAGTACTGGATAAAGAAAGATCATTTAGAGCATCAGCTACAAAAGGATGTGGCAAAGTAACATTTGCTCCTAAACAAAATTTAATCAAATGTGTTTTATCAACATTCAAAAGTAAATTATTGACCGAGAACCATTCTTTTAACTTGGGAATAACTTCCTTTAGCTTAAGACTAAGATCCTCATTGGATTTGTCTTTAACAATTAAACTGGTGTCGTCAGCAAATAAGACTATGTCAATGTCCTTACACACTACCGAAACATCATTCACATAGATTAAAAATAATAGAGGACCTAATATTGATCCTTGAGGAACGCCTAATTCTATTTTACTTTTATTTGATCTTAACCCGTTTATTTCAGTGACTTGTTCCCTGTCATTTAAATATGATTTAAAAATTCTCAGTTCATTATTTTTCACACCGTAGTGTTCAAGCTTTCCTATCAAAATATCATGAGAAACAAAATCGAAAGCTTTGGATAGATCACAAAAAACACCATAAGTTTTTTGTGATTTCTCCAAGCCAGAAAGTACGTCTTGCATTAGCCGTATTATGGCATGTCTCGTAGATTTACTTTTCTGGAAACCAAATTGTCTACAGTTCAAAAGCTTATTGTCTGAAGTAGGTAATGCGTTACGTTCCTAGCTACTGGGTGCTGTTATATTACCTAGGTGTACCTTTGTTGGAGTGCAAAAAGCCTAGTAAGAGTTTTAAAAATTTTAAAACTCTTACTAGTCTTTTTGCACTACTATTTAATAGACTCGTTCGTGTACCCGTGGGATGTTAGGTACGTATAAACGTTATGTTCTCCGATTTCTTTGCGGCGCAAGAATTTAATTTTGTTTTTTATTGTTAAAACCAACATCGTTTGGCACTTTTTGGGTTCTCCTTGATAGTACTCCGTACCTCAAATTACCAGATTCTTAGTTTTTGGTGGTATTTTCATCTTATATAGGCCATAGTTATGTCATATAATTGTGATTTTTATTATTAAAGATTATATCTCTCAAGGTAAAATGACTGCCTATAAAATGTGCATATTTCTGTCTTTTTTTTCTGACCAAAGTCAAAGTCAAAGTCAAAAATAATTTTATTCATTGAAATTACATGGATCATTTTGAATCGTCTTATAAACTAAAATTATTTGACTTTGACTTTGAGACCTAATTATCTAAAATTGTAAAAGAACATACTTTCTGAACTTAATTAGTAATTTTTTATAGGACCATTATTCACAGTTACTGCGTCACAAAATATTCTATGAACTCGATTTAACAAAAATGTTAACAAAACCAAACCGAATTTATAGACGTTTTTACGTCGATAACACAAAATTCCTTGCCCACATTGTATCACGGTATACACGTCACCAACACACGAGCAAGATCGTATTGAGCCAATAATCACTGACAAAAGACTATTGTGTCGAATATCGGATGAAATGTGTCAAAATTGAATTGGCTGGTATTTACAAAAATGAAGTAAATATGTAAAACTTTTAAAGTTTCAAATACGTTTTCCTGCCCCCCGATTCCCTATCTTTTTTGTCTTTAGTGACTAACTGATGATAGTTGTTCACTCGCCCTGGTGGGTAACCGAAGATTGTTATTAATCGCGATTACGTATCGGAAAGCTGCATTGCTGCACCAAGCTCTAGCTCAGTGACTTTCGATGTTTATCGATATTATTTTAACAGCTCTAGTTACTTTCAAAATGGAACTCTATGTGTGGTCTATGAGCAAAGAATGAAAAAGATTTGTCTTCGCGCCCAATAGCGAGCGGCGGCGGCTATTTACAAAAACTGTTGGCGCCAACTTGAACAAATTTTAAATTACATTTTTGAGAAAAGTTGCTTGTTTTCTTGTGAAGTGACATTTTTCAAATAAAAGCAAGTAAGTACCTATTTAAATGATGTCGAGTGTAATGATGTTTAAAGATGAAAAGATAGAAAAATGGAACACGTGAAGGGAGACCTAATAATTGAATGTCCACCACCTATTTCAGAGAGCTTAGAGCAATAATGGATGATTTATATTTGCCTAGAGTACGATGAGTGTGGGTTAGACACCAATAACTGCTTGCAATGGGCCGCGCCAGCGGGCCGATGGCCAGCCAAACAAACAGCTAACAAAAAGCGTGGGATAGTTTGGCGGCCCAACTCAACTCCCTGGGAGATAGTTCGACCAAGACTGGGACGCAATGGCGGAGAGTATGTTTTACTCGCTTTTGTATAACTTCACAATAACGCCATGACTTCCACAAGAATTACAGGCCATATTTGTAATGCATTGCTTGCTTTTTTCTTTACCACAGTACTGGATAGACTTTAAGGCCAAAACGAAAGGTAAAGAGGCTAACTCCAGACGTCAAGCAACAGGGTCAGGTTGTGGACTCAACCCATGCTCAACCGGATGATATTCATTACTGCACTGGAAGAAAGGGTGTTGGCTCTAATAGGGCCTGTGGCGATTGAGGGCTTGCCTAGGGTTCCAATACCAATAGATGTAGGTAGGTAAGTATTGTTGTAAGATACACACTAGCATTTTATGACGACCTCTGTGGCGCGGCGGGCGTGTAGGTAGCCGGCTGAGATGCGAGAGGTTGCGAGTTCGATTCCCGCTGCGGGACAAATGTTTGTATGATCTGCAAATATTTTTTCCGGGTCTGCTATGGTACCATTTCTAAGGGTACCATAGTACCTACTCATAGTTCCCGATACCCACGACACAGGGAATCCTAGTGTGGGATCATGACTACGTATGTTGACTGTTGGGTGTTATGTTATGTTATTACCTACCAAAATTAAATTTATTTTACTGTATACAGAAAGTCACAATCAAACGAGCAGTTGTCGTGAAAGTAGGCGTCGTAAGTACCTAGGTACCTATCTACTTAGATGGTTGACCCAATTTGTTACAATAATTTAGTAATATTTACTAACAGAGCCTTTTTTATTTTAGTACGGCATGAGCAGCGTGTGCCGAATTGGGCAATGGCTATTGAGGAGCGGAGAATTCAAAATGATGAAGCCCTAGCTCAAAACGTTGCCATTCTTGAGCAACAGCTGAAACGCCTCTCACTACTAAGTATCTCAATTAGGTTTTTTCATCAATCTTTACTCAGATATATATATAACAAATAAACAATACCTTCGAAATGAAGAATTTTATTCATAAAAAAGTTAGATAAATTTAGGGTGCGTATGCCTAACTCCGGCCCCCCTCTAAAGTCTACTTACACCCTCATAACGATTTCTCGCTCTTCACGAGACGTAGGGAACTTTATGTGGTTGTGAAGAACTACTGCATTTAAGGCATTAGTCACTTCACGCAGGCATTTTGAAAAAGTTGGCTGAGCCATACTAAATAAATAGGATGCTCCCGCACTTCTCTGACCCGTGCATATAGAAGGATAATGCAGCTAGTATCTGAAATAGGTGCAAATAATTTAGACTTATCTAATTTAGACGCCGACGATTTGGCATTGATTTGGCAATGGCGCTTCGCTTGCTCAATAATTAATGTAATGTTTTAGGTAGGTGTATGTATAGGTAGGTAAGTTACTTTCAATTGATGGGGTACTGCCGTAGCACGCAGTTTTATTTTCAAATGTGGCGTTAATTCTTCAACGAGAGCCGCGAAGGAATTTTTCTGCAGTCTAAAATAATCTATGAATTGCTTATCCGGCAACGACATGGGATCACTGGTGTCGCGGATAAGCTTCCTCTCTAGTCTGACGGCATTTCGCGCCCTTACTTCCTCGGCTGCGGCGAGTATTATATTGCTCGAGCCTTTATTTATTGTTTGCTGCAATCACGAGTTGCTAAAAATACATAAGTAGGTACCTCTAACGTAGGTCCTAAATATTCTATAATTCTAAATTTCTTCGTTATATCAATAACTATCCTTACAAGATAATCACACCCAAACGGAATTTATAAAACGTAGCCTCGATTAGCTCCTTTCGCGAAACGTTGGTGATTTTGAATGAAAGCGATTGGAGCCGTCATTTTGCTTACGGAATACCAAATAATAATAAATTCATAGATTCGCTATGGAGTCGATAAGCGCTGAAACCATCTAGTGACTTTGATGGAAAGCAACCGATGGTGACGTCATCTCAGTAACCCACTGAAGATAGAGAATACGAATTTTGTCATTTGACAATTTTTGATGATAACTTTGGGCAAGTGATAGTCATTCTACTTGTCAAACGTTGGTCACCAAGTGACTTTCAAGATAGGGAATCGGGGGGCTGGTGTCCTTTTTGAATTCACCTTATAAGCACTTAATCACTCATGCTTTATTATTATAAGTATGCTATTAATTGGTTTATCTACTCTCATACTGAAATGTAAAGATTAAAAAACTAAAAACAAAACTAAAATGACAGTATGCACAAGCCATCGAAATAAATTTAAAAAATTACATTACGATACAGATCTTCTATGGACAACTATAGAGTACGTTCCTTTTGGGTAACATTTACGTTATTTTCGTTATTTTTGATCACAAATGATGTTCCATTCGATTTGAAAGTGCTCACTGTGATCGTTTGTAACTGTTTTCACCGTTCTTTCAGACAGATTAAAAACGCTAAGAACGCCACCGAATTTTGCCAATTTTTACCCAGCTATTTCGATGGGTAAAAATTATCGTTTTTTGACATTTGCGTAATGTTTGACATTCTGAAGTTATTTGTTTCGTAATATGCTGTAGAATTAACATTTTAAAACGGTGAAAATGAAATATTTACTAGTCTAGGAATAAGTTAAAACGGCCTATGAATAGGGCTCCTCGAACTCCTCCTGTGAATGTCGTAAAAGGCGACTAACGGATTACGCCAGGGCAGCAGCATTCACCTGAGTAATAAACACCAAACTATGATCACCAATCCGCCTGGCAAGCGTGCAAATTCCCTCCATTGCACGCTATGAGGGAGGCATCATCCAAAAGTGGATGTCTACCGACTGATGATAGTAAGTATAAATAATATTTGATATATAACCTGCACCTGCATAATTATGTTTACAATTAGACTTACCACCAAGTAACTGACAACCGTTGGGGAATGAAGTTCTCGAGTGGCAACCACAAACCTAGCGCAGAAGAGGAAGGCCCTTCCCCCCCTCTCAATGAACCAAATGTTAGCGACCTCAATAATACTCCTGCATTTTATGAGTGCAAAATCGTATATAGGATATTTTCAAAACTATCGACGAGTATTATTGGGTCCTAAATTGATTGGAGCAATAGCCGGCCATTCTGACTCGAGCCGTAGCACCGAACAGTCGCGTAGGTACGCATAATCAACTGGTGATATCTAGTAAAAATAAACAGTGTGTTCAAGTAGTTGTCGTATTATTTATTGAAGTCCATAGAAGGAACGAGTATTTTACACAAAGATATTATGAAGGTTCCAGGAAAATGGTGCATGGAGGTGGTACAAGACTGTTTGTTGTGGCATTCTATGCGGGAGGCCTATGTTTAGCAGTGGACTTCGATAGGTTTCATGATGGAGATGATGAATGGACATACTGATCAGAAGCCAAATGTTAAAAAACATAATAAGTCAGGTACATGTCTAGTTTAATTTTATGTTGTACCTATATTTTATTTTTTCAGTGACTCTTCGCATTCGGGTGCTACAGCCAGCACATCAGCTACCTACATAGAAAAAGATAGGCTGTAGAGAAATCTCCAAAAGCTATTGGATCATTATCGGACCTTATGAATACCGTTTTGGAATAATTTTGTAGAACATGAAGTCTGATTTCACCTCTTATAAATCTTTAAATTGAACAGTGTTAAAAGATACATGTTTTTTTTTGTTTATAAATGTAAATTGTGATACCTACTTAAGAGAAAAATGTTGCTTAGGAATGTCTAATTTGTAAATTCAGGCACATTGGTACTGACTGATGCACACATTTAATAATATAAGTATACATTAAATTACAATTTATGATAGTTCTTAGAAGTAAAGACTGATCTAAGATTCTTTGTTATAATTTTTTAGTTTAAACAATATTATTTCATTTAAATGCTGTGGTATGTCTGGCCTAAAAATAGACCTCTCCATCTCCTCCTGTGATGATGTAAAAGCCATCTAATGTGTTTGCCACTGGAGAACCTTTATTCCCCAGCGGGTGTCAGTTCTGCGAGCTAAATGACCTGCTCATTGCCACTTAAACTTGCTGATTCTGAGAACTATGTCGGTAATCTTGGATCTCTAAGTCATCACTCGCAACACGCACTGATTATAGACAATAATAAATTACAAACAGTATATTCTGTTACCATATATTTTATTATATACATTATTATATGCAAAAACATGTACTTAGCCTAACTGAAATAGACTTTTATATTTAAATACCCTCTAAATATCCTGAAGAGGTAATTTAGTTGCTACATAACATGATAATTGGCAATAGCTTCTTGATGATAGAGTCCACGCACGCACAGTAGTCGACAAGAGTGTCTGAACTTGAGGCTCAGACTGAGCTATTGTTATCTAGAATTAGTTATCTCATTATATTATTCTACAGTCCTTTCTTGCCTTCTATTTCTTTCCAATCCATCCACAATTTCTCGAGTAATTTCCACATACCACACATGTTTGTTTACAGTGTTTGCGTGTTTGGTTTGGTTTGCTTGACAAGTTTGTTTGACAGATTTCGTTCCAGACACCTGTGAACAAAATTTTTGAAAATATCATTTTTATCAGTTTATAGCCAAGTGGAACACTATTGAACGAATGTAATCGTTTTTTGCGTTCTTGGCAAAAATTTTATCAAGTGGAATGGGCCCAAAGTAAAACTAAGAAGTATGTCTAGTCCAGTCAGTGAGGGGGTTTGACCCTGACAATAATTCCTCTGTCGCTGAAACTTTGCAGTGTGATAAAGTAAAGTTCATAAATTACGGTTGACAAGTTATCCATGATTTTTTTTATTTTTAAATGTTGTTTCTACCTAAACATGAAAATCACACATAACTTTTGGTGGAAAATTGCTCTGTCCAAAATTCCTTCGGTATATGTTAGTATACATTAATAAGTATACATATGTAACGGTATCCAGGAATATTTCGATTTCAGTGAGACAGAAAGGATCTTGCCGTTTCGGCAAGGTAGCTCGTACCACACCAAAAATAATTGCGTCAAAACAATACCTAGTGTATTATGAGGATAATAAACCGTTTTTGCTTTACCAACAAGTATTTTTAAGATTCATAACCGCAATTCATAGTTTTTGGGGCATAAAGTTTTGAGGTTAGTTTTAAAATAAATACATTCTTTAGTATCTTTTGGGCCTTGGCATGATAAAAAGGATGTTCTGATAAAAAAACTTAATTTATAAATAGTTTGCATAATCTTAGCACTTAGGTAGTTACAATAACCAACATTTTGGTAACATCGTAGGTAGGTACCTACTCGTGATACCCACGACACAGGAGATCCTAGTGTGGGATCGGTAACTGTTAAGTATAAGGCAATGACGTTCTAATAACTCGGTGAGGTATATATTTAAATATTATTAATAAACAGCTATTAGTGAAGCCAGGAAAGTAGCAAGTATAGGTACTTACAATAAAACATTTCTAATATACAATAAAACACTAGATAGGTGCGTAGCATCATTTTCATCATCATTATAATATCATCCATTTGACGTCCTCTGCTAGACATAGGCCTTTCCCGTAGAATTTCACAATAAACGGGGTTGTGCCGCTCCTATACACTGACTTCACGCGGACGTTAACAAGTTGTTTCTTAAATTAATATGAAACATTTATGGCTCAGTATTTTATCAGGGGTTATCTGTAACAAATTAATGTTTATACAATCAATATCTAACAATAAACTAAAGTCCTTATTTTATTTGAATGCAGATAGTACAAACAATACTTACGGGGGGGGGGGGGGGGGTGTGGGCACAATCCATGATCAGATAATCCACATTGATCATAGCTGTGTGTGTCATGCCTCAAGGGTATGACATGTATCCGTAAGTTTCGCTGCACTAATACCAAGTATGATTACCTGGGTTCATCAAAGCAATCATCCATCGCAAGTTGAGATGCGTTATTTCTAGTTTCTAGTTAGTTTGTGTAAATCGAGTATACGTATTTTAAAAAAGCCGCTGTCTTTCACAGAGCTGTCCTGTCATGAATGACAAAGAGGATGCAATAACTACTATACGTAATAAGAGGCGGGACATAGAGTAAAATAAATTACTGTCGTCAAAACAGGGCTACCGCAAAAAGCAACATGACAGACGACTGACAAAACAATCAGTTCTACCAACATACAAGAATGGAATAGTGATGTGCGGCTAGTATTTAAAATCTGTCGATATTGATAAATGACATTACCTACAGTTGGAATTAATATTTTTTTAATATTATTTTCACCAGTTCTGTTTTAGCACCACTAAAACAAAACCAGTGGCACAAGGTCCAGTTTATTGGATTTGTGTACAATAAAAACGCCATAAAGTAAAACATAACATTTATTTTTTGGCATTTACTAGGTAGTCTTGGCGCTAAAGAGCGATCTCTTCCAGACAACCTTAGGCTCACCCATAACATTTAGGTTATAAACATCTTAAATGTACATGTGCTACAATCAGTGTCTAGTGTTTCATCGTGGCATTCTATGGGGGAGGCCTATGTCCAGCAGTTCTTTGGGTTGATGATGAAAGATTTAGTAATTTCACCAATACACCAAAAATATAAAAGCACTATCATTCAGAATCTAAATTAAAATTATTGCTTGGGATTATGATATTTTTAGGAATTTATGATATTTTGGCCCAAGAAGAAGTAGGTATAGGACTGATAATTTATCTAATAATCTAAATAGGTACTAACCGGACTTCATCCAGAGGAAACCTGGCCATAAAAAAAGTTTTGTGCCGTTTTTTCTATCTGATTGTAAGCCGCATATTTCACAATTTCTTTACTTCATAATATTAACAGAAAGGTTAGGAACTTATAATAGTATTTCAGAAGCAAGCAACACACATATGAACGTATTCTAGCATTAATAGACCACAATAATACAATATTTTGTCATATAAATTGTGTCTAAGAGAAACAAACTGACAATGTGACTGACTGACAGGTCATGAAAGAACGAGAAAAATAGAGGGAGTGAGTGAGATAAAAATGGTCACCATTAAAATTCTGCCCCGTTTCATACAATCTTTTTTTTTCTTTTAGTTGCGACAGACTGGTGAATGATAATGCCATTTGTGAGTCTTATCATTATTTTGAGGTCGTACGTATAGTTATTGCATCCTCTTTGTTTGTGAGCATAGACTATACCTACCTGTAATAATTTCTCTTTGTGAGGTTCATTGCCAAGCTTTTGCCAAGCAATGGCGCCGTCACCGCACGAAAGTAAACAATACAAAATCCTATTTAACTTCATTTCAAGATCACGGGTTCATGTAAATCAATCGAAAATGTTTACGTAATTTAAAAAATATGGGTAATTTTATGAAATACATTTGGTTTTGACGCAATTGGTACGAGCTCTCGTCTAGATCCTTTAAGAATATCTGTTTTTTTATCACAACTTTTTCAGGAAAATTGCTCCGTCAGTTTTAATTTTTTTGTACTTGTAAGGTTGTTTAAACTAATCGCCTTGCAGAGTTATCCAAAAGATTTGCTTTTTTGTTCATAGTTTTATGGATTTTTGGAAATAACTTACGGCGGAAAATTGCTCCGTCCATTTTTATTCATTTGTTAGTTACAGTATACTTTATTATAATAGAATTTTAAGTTATCCAATAAAATTTCGCCAAAACACATAAACACATAAACTTTTAAATATCAACATTTCATACTTAGACAATTTTCGTACCGCGCAGAGTTCTGTGGGCTCAGCACGAACAATTAATGTTACCGAGACGCAATCGAGACGATCTCAAACGTCAAATATTGGCCAAAGACACAGGAGTGACTTGAAATTTTCAATATTTGTGAGTAGATATTTGAAGTTTACTATCGTGTCTTCGTAACTTTAGATGTTCGTGTTTGGGCCTCTGATAATACAGCGGGGCACCGCACAACGCATGCGCTCCGCGCAAGGGCTGCCAGATATACCGCTTTTCCTTTTTTGACACAGCTTTTTTGCTTAGGGATCCGCATTCCGTTTTTGGTTATCGAGGTTCTGTTTTTTTTTTAATGATACTATGAGCAACTTTTTTATCACTTTTACACCGAAAAAAAACGCCTAAAAGTAGCTGTCCTTAAACTTATCTCCAAAATAACGTAAAAAAGATGTGGAAAAAATAAGAATATTGAGAACACGATGAAGAATTAAACGAAAGTTATCGCGAGTGTCTGTTAAAACAATCAAAACTATAACGCTATTGAAAATTCTCCCAGGGACACTCAACTCGTTTTTGAATAAAAAATTAAAATAAATTACTTACTGAAAATATATCAAAATCATGGAAAACTACCACATTCAAAACCGTCAGTCAGCACACCTACTCGAGTACTTACGACTCGCACTTGGCAAGCTTATTTTGTATGTAGTCGTACTTTTTTTAAATCTCGTTAGAAATCAATTGAAACATACTGGCCACCTAGAAGTCGTCATAAAAACAGCATCGATGAAGAAATGATCCACGTTACAAAATTTGACAGTTTAGGTAAGACCACAAAATATAGAAATAGACAGAAGGTCCGCTCCCACCGTCCTTGAAAATAATTACCTAAACTTGCCTGACTCACTAAGGTTGCTACTGTATTCATTCAGAATTTTGAAAAGGAGTAGATTATTAGGAGTTGGAACAAGTTACAAACAATCTCGTTTGGAAAGGTGAAGAACGTTTTCATTTGGTTGTATTTAAACAACCAAATACACTGCAAGCGTAATAATACCGCTACTCATTTTGTTAACAAGTGACAAATGCCTGCACTCGCCATTATAGTCGCGACTGAGCTCTGCTCGAGATTGCGTGAGAATACATGTAAACGTAAAGTCAATGTGTCCTTACCAGAAATGGCGCTATGTTCTGAGTGGACCCTCTGTAACTGTTTGTTCACGACGACTCTGTCTCTCATTTTTTTTCGTCTGAGAAACTTTACGATTTTGCTTCGGCTTTCAACTTCTATGTGATGACGTTAGGTTCAATTTGGCTCTAACTTTTTTCATACAAATATTAAACTTACAAGCACTTAGAAGCCGAAAGAAACATTATTTATTATTATTTCGTTCTTGAGATATCGTGAGAGTCAGCAAGTAGGTGAGTGATATTTGCCTTATATATATATTGATTCTCATTGATCAAAACTATTGTCTCAAGAAGTAGTAAAAGTAGCTCCCGGTGGCTGTGCGCGTAATGTTGATAGTCTAAAATGCGTATGCGACGCCGAAATTTTATTGGATACTTTAAAATGCTGTTGTATTTAAGTGTACTTTAACTAATAAATGAATAAAAAAGGACGGAGCAATTTTCCGCCGAAAGTTATTTCCAAAAAACCATAAAGCTATGAACGAAAAGGCAAATCTTTTAGATAACTCTGCAAGGCGATTCGTTTAAACAATCTTACACGTACAAAAAAATAAAAACTGACTGAGCAATTTTCCTGAAAAAGTTGTGATAAAAAAACAGATATTCTTTAATTTCTGCCTCACCGAAATCGAAATATTCCTGGATACCATTACATATCTATACTTATTAATGTATACTAACATACACCGAAGAAATTTCAGACTGAGCAATTTTCCACCGAATGTTATAAGTGATTTCCATGTTTAGGTAGGAATACCTAATTTAAAAATAAAAAAATTCCTAGATAACCTGTCAACCGTAATCTATAAACCTTACTTTATCACACAGCAAAGTTTCAGCGACAGAGGAATTATTGTTAGGGTGTGCATACAAAGAATTGCCTCGTTCATCGGACTAGTCAGCATGCTAGCATGTCTCCTCAACAGGAAAAAACTCTTATAGGATCACTTCGTTGTCCGTCTCTCTGTCTGTATGTCGGTCTGTCTCAAGACCATTTTTCTCAGGAACACGTGCAACTATCAAGTTGAATTCAAATACTCATATTTGCAATCCCTCGGAGCTGTGAAAAATCAAACTTCTAAGCCAACGCAATCCCACGGAGCTGTGAAAAATCAAACTTCTAAACCAACGCAGTCAAAAAGATACGGTCGTTTATGCCGCACGCATATTTTTCACTCGCAAGGGAATCAAAACCTATAGGGTACTTCCCGTTGACCTAGAATCATGAAATTTGGCAAGGAGCAAGGTAAAAAGTAAAGGATAAAATCCGAAAACCGCAAATTTGTAGTTTCATCGCAAACTAATTTAGTTGTAATTATCAAAACCCTTTTCCTCAGGAACGGCTACATGTATCGACATTAAATTTATCTCAAATAAAAAACTCTGTGATCTTAAAGTACCTACTGTACAAAAATCAAGCTCAATGCATTAAAAAGAATGAATACACATATATTTTTTGTATGAAAATTACGAAAATGAGAAATCTCTAGAGTACTTCCACTAACCTCACAATTCTGAAATTTGGAATGCTTGGAGTCTCTACGTCACAAATAAATAAAGGAAAAAGTCTAAAATTCAATTTCAATTCTTTACCCATAAAATGGGATGGTGCAATTTGTAGACTATTTCGAAATAGTTTACCTACGGATCGGAACCCTCACGAGTCACACTTGTCCGCTTTATTTTCTGTTCGTTTGTTATTTAGAACTTTGAACGATAAGATTAAGGCGTTTGGGTTACATTGGTTTTACCTGTCGCCGCGGTGAGACATCACTCCACTCGTTAGCTGCTCGTTATGGTAATAGCTACGAGCAGGCGCCTACTTATCGCCTCTCACATAATCTCCGCTGCGATTACGTTACTTACTTATTCAGCGTTTTGTAATCATATGTATCTACGATAAAGTAGACATTACTCCTCGCGAAAGATCGTTGCTGTAGGTTTGATATTTGACTAATTTTTGTTTGCAGTTACAAGTTCAATAGAACTTCAATTCTGTGAAAACTTCTCTTAATTTAAACTACGCTAAGTAATCACGGCCTAAATTGATAAAGAATCCTAAGTCAGTAGACCTGAAATCCTATACGAAACGAAGCTGCCAGTTTTTTGGAAACTACCATTCTGATCTAAAATAAATTTTATAGGTAGGTATAATCGGATAAAAAGTATTATACGTTCTCAGTTTTTTATTTTTCGAAAAACACAATCACAATATGATCACAATCCAGTTTTTAAGAGAAGTAATATTTCAGTGTTTTTACCTCCTAAAACAAGCCTATTTCAACCGATTCAATACTTAAACACTTTTAATCAAAAAACTGTAACTGCTATATTACCTACTGTAACCTAGGTAATAATTAATTTCAGATATAATCAATAATAATTCAATTAACTATTGTATAAGTATACCAACACAAAATGCATAAACAAGTACGAGAAACTATCAAAATATGGTAAAATATTGAAGAGTTTCTGTTCAGAACAATAACAAAACAAGTACCTATTGTTCTGAGAGTTTCTGCGGCTGATTCGTCGCTCGAGGGTTTGCGGTAGTGCCGTAGACAGAGTAACCAATAGACAAGTAACCTTTAGGTACACGATGTATGCATAAGTTGTTCTCTTTCTTGTATAACTGCGATGGAAGTTATCTAGATAAGTGGTTGTCGTGCCACATTTATTTATTTATTTTCAGGAGAACCAACAGCTTACCTTATTAACGTAATACAACAGAATAGAGAGATATATAGAGAGCTAATATCAGGTTCTCACATGTGAGATAGAACGATAGATAACTTTTACCTACATCCGAATGCACTACCTACACTGAATCATTTTTCGAAGGATATTCGTTACAGGATTTGTTTATTCACAATTTACAACTAATTTAACGTGTATATCCATGCTCACAATTAATTTTGAAATATAATTTTCACACAAAGCATAAAGAAATGTTTAGCACAGTAATGTGCTGACCTTCAAAACCCGACACACGACATGCTACTTAAAATCATATCATTCTATCCTATTTCTTTACATGATGTATGCATAAGTTGTTCTCTTTCTTGTAACTGCGATGGAAGTTATCTAGTTGTCACTGTAGTGGTTACTCTGTCTACGGGTAGTGCGGAAAATCTAAACTTTGCGATGCCAGCCGAGCTGAACCGAAGCACTGCTCATCACTGCTCACCACTGCTCGCTCATACAGTTGTTAACTTGAATTTAATTTCTGTTTGAATTGTGTTTGGGCGCGCGTACATCAACATTATTATCCAGGTATTCTTAAAAAAATACGCCTGTATATGTCGTAAAAACCACGGCCCTGGATATTAGGGTACTGATCATGTTTACAAAACTTCATGGAGTTTGATGAAATAACAGCCAAAATAGAACCAATCTTCGTTGCGCACAAAAGGGCGTAAGTGCCCAAGTGAGCAGTGACCTCCTCTTAAGTAAGTCAATTGAGTAAGTTTACTTTTGTGCTAATAAGACCTTCCTAGGTACACGTGCCGTCAAGCCATCCGCCTGCCAACCGTGGTGATTATAGCAAATCCCCCCATTGCATGCGTACCTAATACTATGAGCATTTACCGAACTATGAGGGAGTCCTTGTAACAAGGTTCCAAATATCTGCCAGGGGTGAAAAAGAGTTTGAACTACCAAATGAACTTATTTTTTATTGTCATTTCGCGTCACATGTCAAAAAATGAACCTACTTGAAAACCACAGACGAACAGTAGAAAACTACAAACACAATACCTAAGGCGGCGCGCTACGAGTTTTATTCATAGAGTACAGTAATATATGGTTTTATTTATTCGTGTGTTTGCTGAAGTTTGGTTTGTGTTATTTTAGATACACCAATTATCCTTAGTACCTATTGGTTGAAACCACCAAAAAAACTCCTCAAACGCTCAAAGGCTCTTGGAGGTTAAACTGGAACATGTTTCTAATGAAACAATCAAAAAAAAAATTGCCTTTGCGTAGACCAGCAAGCCTGATGTATTTATTCGTAAGGAATAAAACGGATGAAGTTAACCCGTGTGCGCCGATATGCTCGCCGAGTCCGCCATCCCCGCCGTATCCACAATGTATGCCACCACCGTCCCCGCTCTACCCGCCTTTCTACTGCTGTCCCCGGACTAAGTACGATGTCAAGTTCGTCTACATCAATGATAAGCCTCCCAGAACCTTGATGAGTGACTTTTTCGATCGCGCCTCACAAGTTATATTCTGGACCGAAATAGTTCGAGGTTAGCGCTCTTGTTTTATTTTATTACGGTCCAAGAAAATTCGCGAAAATTCCCTGACTTAACTAAATCGTTCTCGGTGATTTTACCTGTTCTATGTATACTCCTGACACGAACGATTCACCCTTCTCTACGTCCAAATAAGAGTATTTGTGCCACTTGTTACCCGGCCCACGGTAATTGTTAGTTCGCCGAATACGATTATTAAACACGTTTATCATTGTTGGAACATTACAGAGAAAAACTCATTCAGTAGGGATTTTATTTAATTATACTGTAGATAAACAGTTTTGACTTCAATGCCGTTGAATATGCAAACAATAGTGCATACTCAATTTTTCTATCAAAGTTTTCGTTTTCAGCAGAGCTTCTTATGGTTCTTTGAATATTCACTTCGAGAGCTCGAGAGAAAATCCTTTTCAGATTAATTAAAGTTGCAATGAATAATATTTTCAAGTCCAGCTGGTATCTAGGAAGATGCTACGAGCAACTCAAGCAAGCTTTTGATGTAAATTGCTTTAATTTCTTCATCTTTCAGTTCAGTTCAGACTTTGGCAGCGTTTATTTTCATATTTGCTGCAAGAATCATACATTCCGGGTAGTTACCTACGCTGCTCGTTAGCTGTTGTGGAATGGAAGTTGCCATTGGATACGGAAATTCCAATCACGCCAGTACATTACGCGTTTCGTATGATATATCTGCCTGCCTAACTTATCAACCCTGTGTTTACTACAAATAAAACCGACATAACGACTTGTAGCACTTTCGTAGCCTACAAAAATTAGGTCATCGTACTGTACCTAGTTACTAAAATAAACAATAGTTAAGGTGGGACGTTACCAAACCAAACAATACTATCCAAAGTCATTTATTGACATTCGTAGCTAAACTAATTATATTTATGGGATATAAATTAACACATATGTGTTAATTTATATCTATATATACACATATGTGTTAGATCTCCCGATTCCCTGAACAATAAAATTTGAATTTGAATTAAAATTAAATTTCACGCAACTTTGCTAACTCTCCACCTTAACTACTTAAATTGGTTTCAGGTTTCGCCGTGACACTGGCTCACGTATTCAAGGAGCCGGCCACAATAAACTACCCGTTTGAGAAAGGGCCGCTTTCACCGAGATTCCGCGGTGAGCACGCTCTCCGGAGATACCCTTCAGGCGAGGAGCGGTGCATCGCCTGCAAGCTCTGCGAGGCCATCTGTCCCGCTCAGGCCATCACTATCGAGGCGGAGGAGCGCTGCGATGGCTCGAGGCGCGCTACTCGCTACGACATTGACATGACTAAGTGCATATTCTGCGGCTATTGTCAAGAAGCCTGCCCTGTCGATGCCATTGTCGAAGGACCCAATTTCGAATACAGCACGGAGACTCACGAGGAGCTACTCTACAACAAAGAGAAACTGCTCTCAAACGGAGACCGCTGGGAGCCAGAGATAGCGAGCAACATCAAGGATAATCATCTCTATCGTTAGATTTAATTTTGGCTTACAGACAATTTTATTGGACTTGGGAATGTATCCAATTACGTTTTCGACGGAAATGTAAACATCGTTTGCAAATAAATTGAAGTAGAATCATGACAGAGAACGATAAGTTTCTGAAAACAACGTAGTAATTATTATTTATTCTGGTTTGTAACCTTGATATTAAATTTCTATGAGATAGATGTTATCACAACTCAATTTGGAAAGAAAATAATCGTGTTTGTTTAGTCAATGTAGCTGAGTTGCTATTCATCCGTTTTTAACGATATTGCTTGGATAAATACAATTTCAAATATATTTATGGATGCACGTGTGAGCAGTTTTAATCCGTAATACCTTTACCTACTCCAGTCCCTGCCCGCTATATTCTAGGAACATGATAATTACATGTATAAATATATATTCCCCATAGCACGCTATGCTCGCAATGAGACCTCACCCAGTAGTGGATGTATACCCGCTGATGAAGGAAATAAATATAAGTCAATGTTATAAATGACTGAAATAATTGGTTAGCTAAAAGTAAATATTTTATTCTAAATATTCCTATATGTATAGGCAAACTATTTATACCTACATATATTTTAAATGCCTTGGCATGTCTGGCCTAAGAATAGACCCTCCAGCTCCACCCTTAAAAGCCGACTGAGGGATTACACCAGGGACTGAGCAGCGTCCACCTGCCTGAGTACTCAACATCCTATCCTACTAATATTATAAACGCGAAAGTTTGTGAGTATGGATGTTTGTTACTCTTTCACGTAAAAACTACTGAATGGATTTGAGTGAAATTTGGAATGGAGATACTTTACGCCCTGGATTAACACATAGGCTACTTTTCATCATCATCATCATCATCATCAATTTTCATCATTATTCACGCGGGTGAAACCGCGGGGCGCAACTAGTGTATAAATAGTGCGACCACCAATTGACCTATGCGCCAAGCGTGTTGATTATGGCAATTTCCCCTATTGTATTTCATGGGGGAGGCTTCGTCCGGCTGTGGATATCTAAAGGCTGCTGATAGTAATGATGATATTTATGTTTATGTTAATGATTTATACAGATAAAAAACAGCGTTCGTCACCAAACTTGAGTAAGTAACTTTTTCTGCATTTTCGAAAAAAGACTTCGTCCGTTTTTATTTTATTTCAATTTCTAGTGTTTTAACCGACTTCACAAAAAGGAGGAGGTTCCCAATTTGTATTTTTTTTTAGTTATATCGTCTAATTTTGTTGGCATTTTAACCGATGTAGGTAAGTAGCTTATATGAAGAGCACATGGTAGTGAATTTAAACATAATAAGTGTATTGCGTGTCTTTTCGAAGGGATGGAAATTGTCTAGGAACATTGTAGTAAAACTGCAATCGCTCTGCTAGAACATGACTTGACCGAGGAATTTAATGACTTGCCATATTTCAATAATATATCCTACTTAACATCGGCAAAATTGAGTATTAATAAAAAAAAGTCACTAGTCACTTGAGTAAGTTTACTTGTGCTACCTAACCTTCCTACGTGCCGTTTTCTTTAACACGAACAAGATGTTTTTATTTTAGCATTAGTGCAGATTGCACAGAAACTTTCTCACGATGATTAAAAATTGCTGCGAAGAAAATTTCCATTTTTGAGGCAAGTTTTCTTATTGCACGTATCCAGGGTAACCACAAAGCGGTGTGGTCAGACTGCAAAGTGTTTTTAAAAGTTGAAAGGGTCTATGACCCTGAAAGTTTTTAGTTTACAAGTGTAAATTTAATATAAATTATAGCTTTTACAAAATTTTCCTACCAACAGTTCAATGATCTAACTGTTTAGACTAAATAGGGGGGTGTTTAATGTGTGTATGCCTTTCATACAAACATTAAATAACGGTGCATAGGTGTACGATACGTAAGATATACGCATGAGCCAGAGAAGAATGCTGCCAGCCTTTTACAACAATTAGGTTATTTGTACACAAACATAACCTAATTGTGCTACAATGCCGACAGACGCAGGTTTTTGGCATCGACAGACGAGAGAATAAAAATACTAAGCGTGATTATTTTATATTATAAACCTTCTTCGAAGTACAATAGGTATGAATTTTCTAACATCAAATCAATTTTATATCATCGAGTCTAGTGAGTGATTAAGTAACCGGCCAAGTGCGTGTCGGGCATCGGACCACGCATAGTGTAGGACTTCGAAGTCAAATCGCAGTTATTGTTTCATAACATTTCAAAATGGCGGCCACTTTTTTTGTTTCTGGCAACAGATGGTTGGTGATCACATGGAATCTCACATATCGATTTTGAAAGGAAATGATCCTGTAATTAGACGTTACTTTGAAGATATGTTTAAGGACAGCTACTTTTAAGCGTTTTTTTTTGTTGCAAAAGTGTTATAAGTTGGTCATGGTATTATCCATTTTGCCTATTATTTGATCCTTATGTAGGTTTGGTGTATGAGCTTCACCGTAGCGAAGCACGAGTATTCAGCTAGTCAATTATAATATATCTTTACCGAATGCTGCAAAGGAGGGTTACTAGAAATAATATAAAATATTTAGCAGTTCGTGTAAGATGCTGGCACATTAGCACTGTTTTTGTTAGTTTGGTCGAGTCCGGTTCGGGGGTCATATTTTAGTTTTAAATCACAACGATGTGCTGACGGTGCCACAGTCTACATTGTACTAGCATACAGCTAGTTCACTATACATCTTATATAAGTATTTGCCGTTTTGCAGGTGTTTGTAGTGATGCCTGGTTTCCAATAGATAGAAAAGCCTCCAACTATAGGTTGAAGGCATTTACTATAGGATTGATCGAGCATTTGGCTTTTCTCTGCAACATTTTGATACCTGTTTTCAGCTTTTGCGTCATCACCAGCCTCTTTACGTCCACTGCTGGGCAAGGCCTCCTCCATTAAATACATAGGGGATTTGCCATAATCATCACGCTTAGCAGGAGGATTGGTCACCGTATAGTTTGGTGTTAAGTACTCAGGTGTCGAGTTTTATTTATTAAACTTTTATTTTAGACTAGCTGCCCACGCGCGACTTCGTTCGCGTAGCCCCGGTGTCCCGGTGGTCCCGGTACATTTAAACCTTTCCGTGACAATTATGAACACAACAAAACTAAAATCAAATAAATCCGCCCAGCCGTTCTAGAGTTTCAGCGAGACAAACGAACAGCAATTGATTTTTATATATATAAATAAATATAAGACGAAGGATAGAGGATTGTTATTAAGTAATAACTAGTGGTTCGCCCCGAACTGAGACCTCGCGATGACACCTTTATCAGCCCGACTAATTTAAGAGGGGAAGAAAGGGTTTTGTATTTAACGGCTATGTAAGTATGTTTGTTTGGATTCATCAGAAATCTAAAACTATCCAGTCAATTTCTCTAATATGAAAGAGATTTAGTGAAGCAAAAAACAGTTTTTTTTAATCAAGCAGTGCCATCTAGTTGTAGTTTTGCTACCTAATTTTTAAAGATTTCAGTTTTCTACTGTAAAAATGGATATTACAAAGAAAAAATCCTCAATTTTCGACTTCTCCCCGTAGAACAAAATATACTTAAATAATAAATTTCAGCATTACCAGAGAACTTGAAGTATCTTCGAGATATTTTTTTGCATATTTTACTTTCTTTACCCTTCTAACCGATTTCTAAAAACATTTACTGACAATTTTTTTTAACCTCTATAAGTAATTTTTCTACACATCATCGAAATAGCCTTTGAATAGGACTAAGCAACAGGGCGTAAAAACTATGTTAGTATTTAAAGTACTTGACGAATTAATTGATAACGTCCTCTTGAAGAAAACATAGAACTCCAATGTCATTCAAATTCCTAGGAATGGGGGGTCAACAATGGATGTTATATTGGTTATTGTTTTTTATGGTTCAAGTTTCTAATTTCTTAAATTTCAGACTTTTCCCTGTAGTTGTGACACAAAAGCCACAAGCATACCAAATTTCAGCATTGTGGAACTGCTGGAAGTACCCTAGAATTTTCGATTTTTGCGTTTTTTATTTTCCCTAATATCTCGGAAACTACTAAGTTTAAATACTTATTAAAAACAGTTTTGAAATATGTCCAACTAAAGCGCTTTCATTAGACACCCCACTTGATCTGACTGTCTCACTTTTATTTTTTTTACCCCCTCTTGGACCCCAATATCTCATCAACCTCCAGACCGATATAGCTCATAACCTTACCTACAAATTGTACCAATACTATCTACCCCCATACCAAATTTCATGAAGATCGGATTAACGGTTTGGAAGTTTTCATCGGACAAACATACATACATACATACATACATACATACAAACGCCGATTCTTCCAACTTGACTCAGAGATCTCGCTTCGCTCGTTCAATTAGGTACTTACCAACAGAGTGATATATTTTGGGATGCACCCATCAAGTTATTTGATACTTACCAAATTCATTACATTTATTTTTATTTTATTAGATTATGAGGTTGGAATGTTGCGTTTTTTTCACGCCGTATTGAATTTTGAACGCTTATAACTTATGACACGCGGAACGTAAGACGCTTCAATAATTATGATACCTGTTCGAACCTCGATTTCGTAACCCTCCTTTTACTTTGCTCTGGTCGGTTAAAAATGTTTATTAATGCATTATTTTTTTATTCCACGAGAATCATTTTGCAATTTATCTTTTTGAGGTGTACTTACTGCAGTATTTTACTAAGTTATGTGAATAATTATCACGTCACTGTGATCTGGCTGTTAAAAATAAGCTAGTAAGCGGGCGACGCCGGGAGCCTAGGTCATTCGTTAGGTAAATGCGCTGGTAAAAGGTCGTTAGGGGCAGCGACAGCGCCTCCGTGATGCTGGCATTTAATGACCTCGATTACCGGAATTAAACCAGCATTGCTATTTTATGTTCACTATGAATTTTAAGTTAAACGAACTTTAGACCTTTTTAGGGTTCCGTAGGCAAATGGAAAAAAACGAAACCATTATAATTTAGTTTTGTCCATCTGTCCGTTTGTCATTGAAATTACTCGGAGACTATTAGCCCTATGTAGATTACTTTTGTTGGTTGGTTATATAACCAGCTCATTAATCGGGTTTGTGCTTCACATTTGCAATCGTGTGTTGTATGAATCCATCATTCTACGCGTTATTTTTCTAAAAAAAACAAGGCCGGCTTCCATCGCTGCGGGGCAAGAAATAACGTTAATTATTATCCCGTCTGTTTGTTACTTTCTGCCCCATGCCCCAATTTATCACATTTGTATTTTTATTTAAATACGCATTAGTTATACAATAAAAAGTCAAGCTAATATCGCAACCGAATAAACAAACTATTGAATAAATATTATCAACATTGTTTTATAACAATAATTAGCCCACAAATCAAAAAAGTGCGAAGTTAAATATGCATGTTTACCTGGTCATACGGACTACTGTCTCTGCCACTCCATACGGCGCCTGAGCGAGGACCTACCAGTATGTGGCCGTTTGCCACTACCTGCTTAAAGGGTTACCCCCTTATTCATAATCATTTTTAAACCTATTTTAGTTAAAATAGCTTTTGTTTTGTTCTCTCTGATGTAAAATGACATACGCCAAAATAAGACAAATGCTTTTTTAGCCATCAAAGGCAAAGATTTAAATCTTTGACCAAAGGTTTAAAAATTGATTATGACTAAGAAGATTAGAATATTGTTATTCTAAAGCCATAACGTTCATAGTTTAGCGACAAATCGCTTGTTACCATATCTCCCCTACGCAGTGTGTCTTAGAATTTTGAAACAGTGAACCAGAATAAAATCATGTATAATTCAGCCAAAAAAATTGATGAGGTGTGTATGTCAAAAGGTGTGCATGTTACTTTAAGTCAAAAGTTAGTGTGTTATGCTTAGAGCATTTCGGTAAATGCTTTAAGGAGAAATGCGTTTCCAAAGTCGAAAAAAATACTTATTTCAAATATACGTTGCATAATGCTTCTTCCAATTTGAACAACTAATTAAATTTACAGAATAAAAATGAAGACGCTTTTTCTATCTATTTAGCTAAAGCAATATTAGTCAAGGAAAGTAGAGTCTGTTCAGAAAGAGAGCCGTCGTGGCCAAATTGTAAACCAACGTCGTGAACTACATTTCCAACCATAATTAATAGGAGCTGGTTTCTTTCTGCCGGCATTTTGAATTATAAACTAAAGAAATAGTTATAGTTGTCATAGGATCAAAATGGAACAGACGCGCTGCGCTATAATATTGTATTGCCCGCTAAACAAAAAAGGCAAATAAGCACAGCTGTGACCTCAAATCCCACGACGGGACTCTTTCTGAACAGACTCTAAAGGCCGGTTTCCACCGGGGCGGAGAGGAGAGGAGACGAGAGGAGATGTGGTTCAATAAACCAATCCTATTTTATTATTTCCTTTTCGCTTTTACCTGTCAAGCCTGCCTGCCAATAACCTGCCAGCTTTGCTCTCATCTCCTCTCCTCTCCTCCCGGTGGAAACCAGCCCTAACAGTGGGAGATTAGGCAACGTTCAGCGTGGTCAGATGGCTTACCGCTTTTTGCGTGAAAGTTTTCATTTAGTTTGCTAGTATTAACTGACCTTAAGTAGTAGCCAGTTTTACATGGTTTCATTATTTTCAACAGGGTCTGGAACTTGTGTAGGTATTTGTAATTTTGTCTAGTAAACCAATATGAGGCCTAGCTGATATATTTATCAATGTCAACACCCGTGTCTACATTCGTAGGCGTCGCCACTGGGAACTGTGACAGGGCATATATCTGCCAATGAATCATAATGGTGTAGTGTGATGCACTGGGCGCGAGAATTTGCGATGTCACCTTCAATTAGCTTTTGTAGTCCAACGCAATAATGCTAGTTTTGGTATGCCTAAAAACGTTGTGTACAATGTAGGTATGTGTACACATTAAGAGTATACACGTAATATCCCAGTTAGTTGAGTTAACACTTAAAAAAACAATAACTGTAACTAAGTGCATTAGGTACTTATACTCTGATTTTTAATTTTAGACAATTTTTGTAAACAAAGAAATATCACTGTGTGTATAAGTGTCATGTATGTGTGTCATAAGTGAATTTACACGTATGCTATACAATCATGACACTTATACTCGCAGTGGCATATCTTGACATTTGTTTGTTTACAAAAATTGTCTGAAATTAAAAATCAGGGTATAGTGTTTTTATAAAAACGCTAAGTACCTAATTCATTCAACGCGTTGAAAGCTTGGGAAACATCACATTCATCATCATCATTATTACCAGCCTATTTACGTCCATTGCTGGACGAGGCCATCCCCATTGAATACAATGGGAGGATTTGCCATAATCACCACGCTTGGCAGGCGGATTGGTGATAGTAGTATTGGAGTTAAGTACTCAGGAAGATACTGCTGCAATCCTTGTAGCTTTTACGACATCCACGGGAGGGAATGAAGGGGTCTATTCTCAGGCTGGACACACCACGCAAATAAAAGCGGAGGAATAAATAAACCACTTTTTCATCCCACCATCTCGGAAAGAGTATTTTTGCTATTCGATATCTGAGTGTAAAAGCCGTGTTTATCCGCTAGAGGATAAAGTAAAATTGAATTTAGAACATAGTGTGCACTAAGTTTGTGAATTCAAAACATCATTAAACCTATTTACTTCTACCTCCATGGTACCGAATTTATCATACAACCTTTTTTAATTTGTTAAAAACTCAGACTCGGAACCTTCTTGGTGTATTACTCGCGTGCCATTTTCTTTTTACGCCATATTGTTAAATCCTTAGGTTAAAAACAAGAAACGAAAACAAATGAAAAACCTAAAATGAGTGATTCTAGCGACGAGGAAGTTTATTTGACGCCAACAGAATTGACTGAAACTGTTAAAAATGCGCAAAAGTATCTTGTGACTGTAAGTGTTTTTTTTTGCATTTCGTAATTTCCTCGCTGAGGTGGGATGAAAAGTTACGTGTTGCACTCGAGTGCAAAGATTTATCACCTCGTGCTCTTTTGATTCCCTCGCTAACGCTCAGGATTCTAACTTTTAAATCACTCGCTACGCTCGTGATTAAATTTTAGAATCCTTCGCTAGCTCGGTCATCAAAATTGAGCACGCGGTTAAAAAGCAACTTTGCACTCTTGTATAACAAATAACTATTATTCGTTACGTACTTTGATTATGTATATAATCAAAGGTTACGTAATAGTCCATGGCTAAACCATTATTGAAAGATAGTCTCTAGTGGGTAACACCCTTGAGTTTAAATTCAAATAGGTACGAAGATAATGTAAATGTATTTCTTTTAATAGTAGGGTTTGTCTCATGTGCCTCATGTGCAAAGCGGCGATTTTTAAATTGTGTGGTTCGAGCATAATTTAAATCCGTCAAAGAACGATGACGTCTCATCATTATCATCACCAGCAGCCTTAAGCCGTACACTGTTGGAGAAGTCTAACTTTCTAGTTGTACCCGTCATATTATGACGGTCACCACTTATGAAGAATTTTTAGTTTTAAAGGCTATTTTAAAGAGCGCACAAAATGTTAAACAGCTATTACACTCATTTAAACTTACAAGTACATTGCGCAAACTTACATTAGATCCTTGCGGTACTTTTGAAACATATATCAGGTTGGCCCATTCAACTCATTGTATGCACGCAAACCCCAGTGATATACATTAATGTTGTATGTTTATATTCGTAGTTCATAGAAGACAATCAATAGCTCTACAAGAACAGCTTTAATTCATTGAATGGTATTTTTGAATAGTTGCTATTTAACCAAGCGTCAAGATTTGAGTTGAGCATATTATTAAGTTAAATGGAGCGGTAAACTAGAAACTTTAAAAAGATTTGAGAATTACTAAGTTAGCGTTTTTAGCAAATAAAAACTTATAAATAAAAAATATGTATAATCATTTTATTATACATATTTTTTCTTTTATTTAATTCGTTTGAGTACTATCCGTGAAAATATCCATTTGGAATTCCGTGTTTTGCACGTCGAGACACAAAAACCTTATTTTTTTAATTTTATCAAATTATTTATATTACTGCTGATACACGATGACACGAATAGATCCAATTACCTACTCTCGTATTCGATTTTCCTGATATTGCTTAAAATTTTTTGTTACTTTGATCCTTATGTCAGCGGTTCAAGGGGTGTTGATCTATCGGCTAATACTGGATGTCCAAAATAATAAGATATTGCTGTTTACAAGGGTTATCAGTAACGTTTGTACAGGCACGGTAGTATAAGTAACTTGATAACCAAATATGTAAGTTCTATAGCCTGGAACAAGCGTGGAACACCATGAACAAAAAAACTAAAAACATTTTTTTTTTCATATTTTAGAATATTAAATGAGCCTTGTATCTGTTAAACTATTGAATTATGAATGAATGATGTCATAAAAAACCCTACGTTTCTTTTGAGTAGCTTATTCGTTCGGTAATATAATTTTATGTATTAAGTAGAGTCTAGGTTACTTGTGTTCAATATTTTTCTGTAAACATACCACCACCAACACGATTCAATGTATGATTTAAATTTAACTCAGGTAATTAAACTTCGTCAGCCGTGGTGTGTCTGGCCTAAGAATAGACCCCTCCTAACCCACCCGTGGATGTAGTAAAAGTCTAAGTAAGGGATTACACCAGGAGATGGGCAGCAGCTTCCATCTGAGTACTTATCATCACAACTGTGAGCACCAATCCGCCTGCCAAGCGTGGTGATTATGGCAAATTCCCCAAATTTATGAAATGGTGGAGGCCTCGTTCAGCAATGGGCGTAAACAGAATGGAGATATTGAAAAACAAAAAAAATGGTTTCGTTATCAAGATAGAAAGAGAATTCGGAATAAACGTGCCAAATGCGTATGGGAACGCGTAGGGTTCCGTTTTCAGGTAACAGTTTTAAGTACGTAACTCTAAAAGTTATCAGTTAACTTACACTGTTCCGCACGTAGAACAAGCTCTTTATTACAATAGACACCGAACGTGACGTGAACCTTGGTGGCTACACTGGTTGGTTGTAGCTGCTCTACGTGGTGCCGCCACCGGGAAATAATTATGCCGCTATAATATGTGCCAGCAGACGAATAATTATTCAGAATTTATCTATAATCAGGCCTTTTAAATTTTCGTGTGGTGATTGGGAGCCACATCTATTTACTCACTTAATTTTTAAACATTATTTGCATAATTGGTTCAATCAAAACAATAATTAAAATTGACAACGAAAGTAGTGAAGACAAAAATTACAAATGCCAGTTTGATTATTTATTTATTTATATATATCAGCTGGACATATAGGCCTCCCCCTCAGAATGCCACGACGCACGGTCTTGAGTCGCCTCCATCCACCGACTTCCTGCGACGTTTATAATGTCTTTAGTCAAATGAGCGGATGGCCTTCCTCTACCGCGTCGTCCGGTTTGTGGTCGCCACTCGAGAACCTTTATTCCCCAACGGTTTGTCAGTTCCGTTTGATTACGGGAGGTTAAATGAATACATACAAAAAAACAAAAAACACATATGAATAAGCTGTTCCGTGGTTGAAGAACTCTTGTTTCCCCGATACATTAACAAAAAAAAACACTTTCAGCGATAAGGCCGCCCAATTGTACTGCTAATTTCATTAAATACTATTATGTAGTCCAGTCTGGTGTACAATAAAGTGTTAACCTATTTATCCCCTTTTGAGAGTTGCTTATTTGTATTTTTAATATTTGCTTATGTTTCATGCAACAACAACATTATAATCTGAGAAAATATCAACTGGCTACCTGTTATGGTTGCTGACCCTGTGACAGAATGCAGGCTTGTAATGTAGGCTTAGCTCCGTTTGCACCCCTTTTTTTTTTACAAAACATAACCTTTGGTTATAAAACCCTAAAAATACTGTAATTATAGGTACTATGTACTTAAACTAGGCAGAAAATGGAAATGTGCCAACCAAGTATAATATATCATTTGGTACTTCTCACAGGAGATAATCTTCACGGATCTCGATGGGGATTAAATCGTGAGATTAAATAGTGTGTATATGAGTAGATACTTTATGTAGTCATTAGTTAGTAGCCAACCAGGCTCAATTCACACGACAAGCACGTAGCGAAGCGAGACTCCATGGACATAGGTTTTGTAGCTCTATAACATGTACAATTTATTTGAATAATATTACTAACTGAAAGAGATGATCACCAGGCTAGCTATTAACTGTCTTTTACAAGTAGCGATTATAAACAGCATTCTCAAATTTAAACCACGCTAAAATTATCACAATTCCTTGTTATTTATTAAACGCTGAGCGATAATTTCAGCGCCCTTTAGATTCAGAAAAATAAAACCAACAAACATAATCTTACTCCGAGAACAAAGCTAAAAGTCGATGTTGAAAAGAACACCTGTTTGCACCGACACAGAGTGGATTATAGCCACACTCATTTGTTCGAATGTAAGCCTCCTGGCAGTAAGTATGGCCTCGAAAAGGATTCAAAGGCTTTGTACAATTGATAGGTAGGGTTTTGTTAACCATCACCGCGAAACGTGGAAGCTTAGATAAAGCCAATGTATATATTAAATCATCGAAATCATAAAGATCATTTTAAATCTTTAAGTACTTTTGGCATATAATTCTTCCGACTGGCCTAGTAAAATTAAGGCTACAAATAAGTACTACATTCACCTTCTGATTCAAAGGTCATAGTTTAGAGTTAGCCGACATAGATCTCAGAATTAGCAAGATAAATTAGCAATGGGCAGGTCATATAGCTCGCAGAACTGACAACCGTTGGGGAATACAAAATCTCGAGTGGCGACCACAAACATGACGTAGTAGAGGAAGACATTATAAAGTTCGCAGGAAATCGGTGGACGGAGGCGGCTCAAGACCGATCGTCATGTCATTCTAAGAGGGTGTACTATGTCCAGCAGTGGACTTCTAAAGGCTGACAATGATGATGATGAAGATATTATGCATAGATACCTCTCTAGCTAAGTATATCATGAATGTAACCATCACTTATGAAGGATCATAATGAACAATATTCATAACAAATAATGCAACGACCCTGTCTACCCGTTAGATTATTAAGGTTATTATCTGATCTCGTATGGGCCCTGTGTCGTTGTCGGTGCCTGAAATTGATTCTGTCTATTACGCGAGGTGTCACGTAAGGCCCTTTAATAACTACTTCCACATTATTGGCGAGATGTACCCAAATATCTCACGGATGGCCCAATCACCGGGCCTTTGTCTGTGCGAGCTGATAGCTTGCCAGTAACTGGAACATCAATAAGCTTTCATGTAAACATTGTTAGGGTTCATTAGCTCATTATCAAAGGTGAATACTAAATTATAACGTAGTACGTAATGGTTTCCGTATTATGGCGGATTTATGCCTACGTATACTTTACTTTCAAGACATAAAATATAATAACAGGGCTGCAAGTACGTAGGACTTGATTATGTTGGGTTTAGACCAAGTGTTTTCGGTTAGTAGTCAGTTTTTTGTATTTTTTTATACATCAAATTTATATATTTTTGTTATTAGTGTCATTTAGGCATTATATTTGAACATTATATTTAATTGTTATCTATCCTTTTACACTTCTTATTTTTTTACACTCACAAACGTACACAATAATTCAATAATAAACGTAATTATTACACACCCTCAAACTTCATAGGCAGGCAGTGCTGGCGCAGGTGACGCGCTGCTTGGTGTCAGCTGAAAATCAGCGCTGAGTAGGTAGAATATTACCTACTCAGAATTATGCTGAGCTGAATGCCATTTTGGACGGTTGGAGTGGGACAGAGGTGCGTGGGACATTTCACATTTCGTTATAGTTAGTTGTTAATAATAGTTTGTCTTACCTATTCTATTTCTGTTCTCTTTGCTTGTTGTTGTATTTGTTTTCGTGTCAAATAAATGTTTTTCATTTCATTACTAGTAAGTTAAACACACCTATAAGCATGTTTACCTTTAATTTTTGTATATTTTCACAATTTAAGAGATTTGTATTAGGAGTGTACCTAATAATTACCGTACCCTAGTATCAACATTAGATAAAATAGCATAAAAGAAAACTGTGAATCAAAAATTTATAAAATGAATAAGTAAACAAAATGAAAACATAAATATTAAAAAGGCGCTGATACATGTCAAAAGTCATCAATATGTATGACATGGAAATTCGATAAAAATATTTGCAACGACGAATTCCGGGAAAATTTTTGTTTCGACGTACATAAAGTTAGCCAATATTTTTGTCAGTAAAATGAAATGGATTTTAAGCAATGCCTATATAGGCTTACCTACACGTAGAGTTTGTGCGTGTTTTTCATACATATTTTACTAGATTTAATATTCTGATCTTATTGGTAGCGTTTTGCACTTTTGACATAAAATGTACAAAGTTGTGCATCCAATTTATCTTCGGTTTGCGCAAATTTGCAAGAAATAATTAAGGAAGTATGCAATAAATGGCTCCCTAATTGTCTTCGTCGTGATCTTCACGTTCTGACTTTTCTCATTAACATTCTTCATACTCCTCTTTCTCCTTCTTACCTCCGTGAAAGCTTCGACTTTCTTGTCCCTCGTGGTGAACCTTGCAGGTCAATCACGTCCCTTCGTCTGAAGTTCCCGGGTCACTCTTCCAGCCGTTATGATGGTTCATTCACCGTACATGCTGTAAGACTGTGGAATCCCCTTACCCGCGCTATCCGCGCTAGCTCTTCACTTAACATTTTCACATCCAAAGCAAAAGAGCACTATCAATCCTTGTAATTTATCCTGCTTAGGTATGTAGGTTAATAAAGGTTCTCGAGTGGCGACCACAAACCAGACGACGCGGTAGAGGAAGGCCCTCCACTCGCTGGACTAAAGACATTATAAACGTCGTGGGGAGTCGGTGCAAGGAGGCGGCTCAAATCGTTCGTCGTGGCATTCTAAGGGGGAGGCCTATGTCCCGCAGTGGACTTCTACAGGCTTATGATGACGATGATGAGGTATGTAGGTTTATATATACGAGGTTCCTATCATTTGTAAATATATTTATTTATATTATATTTATACATATATGTATGTATGTACCGTGGTGTGTCCGGCCTAAGAATAGACCCCTCCTTCTCTTCTCCTAGGTAATAAAAGCCTTACTAAGGGGTCACCAGGGGATGCGCAGCAGCATTCGCCTGATTACTTAACACCAAACTGCGATCACCAAGCGTGGTGATTATAGCAAATCCCCCCATTGTATTAAATGGGGGGCTCTTCCAGCAGTGGACGTTAACAGGCTAGTGAGGATGATGATGATGTATGTATGGATGTTTATTCGTTGTTCGTAGGTATACGTATGTAGTGTATTTATCTGAGTTTGGTTTTTTAAGTAGGTATGTCTGCTACTAACTATATCACTTTCTCTCTTGTCACAAAGGGTTGCTGGAAGAAAACCCTTCCAAGGGTCAAGCTCGCCTTTTTACATCTTTCATTATTATTTGTTTGTAAATATTTTCTGTGTGCATTATAGAATTATAAGAATTATAAAGTTGATGTATTTTCTACCTGCAATTAAATTACTGTAGGCTCATAGATTACCGTTACTGTCAGACTTCCTTGATAATTTAAAACTAGTTGCGCCCCACGGTTTCACCCGCGTGAATAATGATGAAAATTGATGATGATGATGATGATGATGATGAAAAGTAGCCTATGTGTTAATCCAGGGCGTAAAGTATCTCCATTCCAAATTTCACTCAAATCCATTCAGTAGTTTTTACGTGAAAGAGTAACAAACATCCATCCATACTCACAAACTTTCGCGTTTATAATATTAGTAGGATAGGAAGTAGGAAGTAGGATAAGCGTGCATTTGCAAAATAAAGCTTTCAGTGCATAAAAGCTTTTAGTGCATAAATTATTCCATGAATAAATGAAATGAAAAATAGGTTTCATTCAATAAAATAGTCAGTGCACACAAAGACTCAGAGCTTGCCTCTAACCGAGTTGGAATCCACAATCTCCAAATCGAAAGATAAGAGCTGTCTTTGAGCTCACGTGACTGTGGGTGGAGTTAGCCTTTACAGGATCGGATTTCCAGAATATGATCCTTGTATACAGATTCGTTGAACAATTAACTTACAGAAAGCTACTGCAAAACTCCACCTATTTACTGTATCACTTTCTTAATATTATTTTATGGCAAAGAACCCAAACAAGCCGTAACTTATTTTTAAAGGAATCTTAGCGTGTAACATTTTTTTAAATATATTTCTAACACTTTTTACATAATTTTTCGATATTTGCCTATTTGTTTCGATATGTATCCGACATTGTTTAGATACATTTTTGATATCCTATACTATTCAACCAATATTATTGAACTTAAACGAAGAAACGATTTTTGAAAATTGCCAAAAGGTCAAAAATGGTGTCAAAGTTTATATAAAAGTTTCAAAAGTAAGCGACATCAAAATTAAAATTAGGGTTAAGTATAGATTTATATAAAAAGAAACTTGTAAGGATAATATTTTTACAGTCCCTAAGGGTATAATATAGAGTTAGAGGTGAAAAAGCGTACGGTAAAAAAATATCTTAAAAGATTACAAACCTGAAATTAGTCGCAGGTAGATTCCATATAAGATGTGAGTGTCTGTTGAGATAGGATCACCCCAAAGGTGATTAAATGGGGTTTGGAAGGTTCTATGAAAGTACTTATTTTTGGAGTCTATAGCAATAAATGTAAGAATGCCATGGGGATAACTGCACAGACAGCTAACATTTCGAAATTCAAAACCGATTGTTTTAAAAATCGAATTAATGAGTCTACCACAAAATGTAGAATATTGTGTCCGCAATTTTTTCCGAAACGTACACATATAATGAAAAAATAGAACCAGTACCTGTTTCTGTACATTGAAGAAAAGTAAAAAAATAGAAAGGTGGTGACTCAAGAAGAGTAATAGAACACAAATCAGCGATTTTTAGAATTCATTTCCGTTCGTCTGTTTCTGTTACAGTAGAAACTACTGAACTAATTTTCTATTAGTTTTCACAGGGGGACAGCACCTATTATTATATTCCTGAATAAAGAGAGAATTAAGTAAACATGCTATAAAATAGGTTGTAGATAATAAAGTAAGGGCTATCGCTTTTTAAAAAACTTTTTCTCAAACATGCATGAAAATATTGTCATTATTTGAAAAAAGAACACGCGAAGTATCGAATTTACGGACAAAGAAAACCAAATCCATTGCTGGAGTGTTTTTCGAATTTGGAACTTTGCAATAATGTACTATTAGAATAAATGCATAATACCTTAGCGCAATTAATATAATAACTAGCATCAACCCGCGGTTTTGATCGCGTGGGATCGCGATGAAGGTGGTCATAATTTGTAGACAAAATCAGAAAAGTGGCAAGTGGCGAACAGTTCTCCTAACTCGTTACCAAATTTTATAGAAATAAAAAATCAATCAGTTATTATTTCTAGTTGTTTTAAAAACTTCCATATTTAATTGGCTAATATTGTTATCCGTATATACAGGGTGGAATTTTTTAACCGCACCTTTAGGGAAAGTAATCTTAATACTGGAGATAGTCAATTTTACTAAAGAGAAACAAACCTTTATTTTTTAAAAGAATCAAAACTGCTTTCATTGATTTTTGAAAATACTCTAGCCTGCCCCGGGTATCAATAGGGTCAATCATACGGATCAAATCAGGTGGCCTGCTATTTCACCAGACCCCCCCAAGCCCCCTTTTGTCCCTTTTTTTATGGAGACATGTAAAAATAAAATATAGCAAAAATCCTATAAAACTGTATGAACTGAGATTCACAACACAATTTTAAATATTCCCCACAGCTCTCTATTAAAAGTTACTCGAAATGAATTCCTTATGAAATAATAAATTTGTGTATCTAACAAAATGAAGCTTATTTCGAGCAACTAATCAGTTAGTTAACTCGTTTTTTTTTTCTTTCAAATCCAAATAAGTTTATATTTCATGGTTTTCCTTTTTCGTTTTTGGTAAATTCAATTATTTACCATGTTTCTTTTGACACTATTTATTAGGACACCCTGTATGCCGTACGATGTGGTTCTTCAACGGAATATAGAATACACCACGCTATTGAGCTGATATATGGGTTCTTCAATACCCAGTGGCGCAAATTAATTAACTGAACGTTAGTCCCCAATGAAATGATATTGCATCAAGACACGCCAATATTGATATTGATCAAGTGAGCGCTTGATCAATGGAATGTTTGGTTGCTAATGTATGGATGCCTAGTAATAACACAACCATTTTTCTATGCTGGGCCAAAAACGGTGAATTGAAACTTTTTGTTTTATAAACTTTTCGCCAAGGGGCGCTGTTTATTTTAACCATGGATTAAGATGCAATAACAATAGTACGGTCATAAAAAACAACACAGTACAAATGGAGCACGACTGCCTGTCTTGAAAGCTGACTCTAAGTTGGAAAAAAATTACACGGACGTATGGTACGGTTCCTTCTCGTAGTCAAACTGAGTTGTCAAACTAATTTGTCAAACAGGAATATTTTTTCCTCATCATGGTCTAATTGTCTCGGATGACGGAAAATAAGTCATTAAGAAAAGTTATATTATGAGTGTAATGTAACACGGATTTTGTATGGCAACTCCGAGGAGTGCCCCTAGCGTACGCTCTTTGTAACACTATATAATACGTCCGTGTAAATTGCTTGTTAAAACTCAGACTTCGGTCTCTGCTCAACTGCAGTGTCCCGCAGGGCTATTCTCTATCTCGCGACAGGTTTGCAATAGGCGCAAATTGTGCAATCAAACCTGTCAAACGTCGCTTTTCTCATACAAAAGTTACCGTTTGACAGCCCTGAATGCACAATTTACGCCTGTTGCAAACCTATCGCAAGATAGAGAATACCTTGCCTATACTGCGTTTGTCTCGCAAACATTTACATACTGATTTTTTTGCCATACAAAATAAATTAAATATTAAAAAAAACTCAAATTCTCAAATCTCAAATTTTAAAGGTAACTGTACGCAGTACCTACGCAGATTAACCCGACTGAGCCAAGCAAAAGAGGGCTATGTTCGTATCCCTGACTTTAATTTAAGACAATTTTTGTAAACAAACAAATGTCAAAATATGCCACTGTGAGTATAAGTGTCATGATTGTGTACTGTGTAGCGTACGTGTAAATTCTCATATGACACACATACATGATGCACTTATACCTACACACAGTGGCATATCTTGACATTTGTTTGTTTCCAAAAATTGTCTCAAATAAAAAATCAGGGTATTTAAGTTTATTCCGTTGTTACGTTCTAAAGCCAAACCATCAATTTCAAAGAGGATATTTATCAAAGTAATATAGTGTTAGCCTGAGCATAATACCATTGTACGAGGATGTGCAGTGCAAGACGAAGTGCGATTTTCTCCTATTACTAAGAAACCTACGGGTGGGGAATAAAGAGCCTTGGAAGAGATTAAATGAAAATAGTTTTAAGCTAGTTATGTTACCATCGTCCACTCATCGGGCCATCTTTAATGCAGAGTAAGCATTTCCTCTCTAGATTGTATTAGCGCCCACGCACGTATGCAGGTGCATAATTGCTGACGTTGCGTCTGGACCATGGTACGTTTAGGCTAGAGTTAAGGCAGTCGATATTAAGCCACCACTTGTAAAACACTTTATAATTAAAATCATTTAACTTCAATGATAAAATTTGTCTTTTTAAAAAGCTTTCCACGGTTTCCCCGTACAAGTCTGGCGCAGCCTCGTGGATTTTCCGCGATTTTCCCGAAACCTGCACTCGTGAAAACCCCAAAATTGGTCTCTCGAGAAAGTAGCGTTTCGTACGAAAACCGACTCTATGCGGAGCGGAAAGAACCGAACCAAATAAATACGACTCTATAACGGTGAACGCGTGTGAAAGGTGGTGAAATACGGCTCAGGAGGACATGGGATCGAGCAGCTTGTGAGTAAACCTTTTCACTTCCTGTTTTTATATTCCCGTGTCTTTTCCACATTTCCTCTCGAACATAAATCGTCGAGCTTATTAATTGCGTTTATCTGATTTTGTTTGCACGTAAATTGGCAAACTGATTTGCACATAAATTGGCAAATCCGTCATTCTCGTAATTAATTTGTGTAGTAATAAGTAGAATTAAGTGAAGTGCAACTTACTTAAATAGGCAGATTGATTTGCACATAAATAGGCAAATCCGTCATTCTCTTAATTAATTTGTGTAGCAATAAGTAGAAATAAGTGTGATATAAATAAATAAATTGATTTGCACATAAATTGGTAAATCAGTGTTAATTTTAAGTAAATTAAATTAAGAAAAATAGATTTCAAAGCCATTCCAAAAGAAACCTTGTCCATCATCCCTAAATATGATGGGGAAGAAAATTTATTAAATTTATTTATTTCAAAATGCGAATATGTGGTTAGTGGAAGTAAAATTCAAGGAAATGCAGCTCAAAATCTGTATTTATTCCACGCCGTGTCAAGTAAACTCACTGGTAGAGCTGCGACTCTACTTAGCGACCACCCTAATATTACGTCATATGAAGGGTTAAAAGACTTGCTTACGCAACATTTCGGTGACCCTCGATCAGAAGAGTGCATAGCGATTGAGCTTGAAACTTTAAAACTTAAACAAAGTGAAACGTACATTCAGTTTTGTCATCGAATTCAGAATATTAGAAGTTCTTTGTTCGCGAAAGTAAATAGGCTTACCGATGAAGGAATCAAGGCAGCGAAAATGATTATTTACAACAACACAGCTCTGAACGTGTTCTTGTATAATTTACCTGAGGACATGATCCGAATTGTGCGATTGAAAGGTTGTTCTAACTTGGAAAATGCCTTAAGCATTGTGACAGAAGAAGTGAACTTTAAGTTTCAGTATGATGCGAAAAATAAATTATTAAAACAAAATTCAGTGCAGCTTACAAACCAACAAAATTCACAAAACGCTTTGAGACTATTACCAGCGGCTCAAGGTTTTAAACCAGCGTTTAATTCGGTGCCGAATAATAATTTTAAATTTGGCATTCCACAAAATAATTTCAAATTCGGCATTCCACAAAATCATGGTGGGTTCAGACCAAACTTTTATCAACCAAACAGATTCGCATCGCCCACGCAAGGTTTTCGATTCGGGGCACCCCAATATTTGCCTCAACGTAATTTCGGTCAGGCTCCCGCGCCACGCGCGCCTTTCCAACATGGTGCATATAAATTTGGTATCCCTCAACAGCAAGGTTTTAAGTTCGATATTCAGAACCAACCTCAGCCAAATCAGTATAAATTTGGCATGCCTCAACAACAGGTACAGGCACCTAGGCTACAGGATAGCGATGTTACGATGCGCACAGCGCCGCCGTTAAGGCAAAATATGATTACAAGCGATCTGTATTATACAGAAGAACCATCTCCATGTCAAGAATACACCCCCGATTACAACAATGATCAGGAATACACCCCTGATTACAACTATGGTTACAACTACGGTTATGACGAAGGCGAAAGCGAATGTCACTATATTCAAAATTATGACGGAGATCATTCCGCATATCCGGAAAACATCTGTTCGGAAACCGTACCGGAAAATTTTCAGGTACTGGCCTCGAAGGATGTATGTAATGAGATAATAAATTTAAATTATTGCAATAGTATTTTAAAATTGCCTCACATTGAAATTCCAGAGATCAATTCAAAGTTTCTCATCGATACCGGAAGTAGTAGGTCATTCATAAGCCCCGCTAAAGCTACCGAATTTTTTAGCGAATTCAGATACTACGAACCATTTACGGTTGTTAGCACTCATGCTCAGAGCACGCACAGTGAAGTAATACACATACCATTATTAAAGACCTTTAAAAGCACACTTCCTCATAAATTTTATATTTATGATGTTGATGGAAGGTATGACGGTTTGATAGGGTCTGACCTTCTAAAAAAATTAGGAGCAAGCATTGACATGAAAAACCAAGTGTTATTAACACACAACGCGGGAATTCCAATTATTTATAATCCGCCATATGAGATTTACGTAGCTCCAAGATCTGAGACGCGAGTAAGGATTCCCACGAATTTACAACATGGTGACGCGATATTAGATTTTATACAATTTCAGAAAGGCGTTCGAATGCCTACCGCCCTTGTTAGGTGTAAGAACTACTTTGCGGAAACGATAATTCAAAATAGTACTGACGTGAAAGCTGTTATCACTTTCAAGGAACCATTTGAAGTAACGGTATTCGAAAATGAGGAATGCGAGGTAAATTTTGTGAAAGATGATTGCATGATCGATGAGGTACTGAAAGAAAATTTCAGAAAATTACGATTAGATCATATGAATAAAGAGGAGCGTGATAGTGTTTACAATTTGTGCCATGAATATCGTGATATATTTTATTGTGATAAAATACCCTTGTCTTTCACAAATCAAGTGAAACATAACATCAGAACGACTCATGAAGACCCGATATACATTCGACCATATCGACACCCGCCTATCTTAAATCAAGAAATTGAAAAGCAAGTAAATAAACTTTTAGAAGATAACGTTATACAGGACTCACACTCACCTTGGAGTGCACCGGTCCACCTAGTACCAAAAAAATCTGACGCATCTGGAGAAAAGAAATTTAGGATGGTGATCGATTATCGGCGCCTAAATGAAATAACAGTTGACGACAAATACCCATTGCCGAATATTACTGATCTCTTTGATAAAATAGGTAAAGCCCAATATTTTAGTACAATCGATCTCGCTAGTGGGTACCATCAAATTGAAGTTAATGAGGCGGATCAATCAAAGACGGCGTTTACAACACAATCAGGTCATTATGAATTTAAAAGGATGCCGTTTGGCTTAAAAACGGCACCCGCAACGTTCCAAAGGGCCATGGATAACGTGCTACGAGGTCTGCAAGGCATCCACTGTTTGGTATATCTTGATGACATCATAGTATTCTCATCCAGTCTACAGGAACATATCGATAAACTCCGTAAAATATTCGACCGACTAAAGAAAACTAATCTGAAAGTCACACTCGATAAATGCGAATTTCTAAGGAAAGAAGTCCTTTATCTAGGTCACACCATCACTAAAAATGGCCTAATGCCTAACAACGATAAGATAAAAGCAGTCTTAAACTTCCCTCTACCGCGAACAGCCACTGAAATCAAGAGTTTCCTAGGTTTAGTAGGTTATTACCGAAAATTCATAAAAGATTTTGCTAAATTAACGCAACCATTAACATCTTGTCTCAAAAAGAAAAATAAGATTGACTGTACTAAACAGGAATACATTGACGCATTCGAAAAATGTAAAGAGCTTTTGACTAACGCGCCGCTCTTACAATTTCCCGACTTTACAAAACCATTCGTCCTTACGACGGATGCATCCAACTTCGCAATCGGTGCTGTCCTTTCTCAGGGACCCATAGGTAGCGATAAGCCGATAGCTTACGCTAGTCGCACTTTGAACGATGCTGAAACACGATACAGCACAATCGAAAAAGAGCTTTTGGCTGTCGTCTGGGCTGCAAAGCATTTTCGACCTTATCTGTATGGTAAAAAATTCACAATATATACAGATCACCGGCCGTTAGCTTGGTTAGACTCGATTAAAGAACCTAATAGCAAACTCACGCGATGGAAACTTCGTTTGGCGGAATTTGACTACAAAACCGAGTATAAACAAGGAAAACAAAATTGTAACGCAGATGCTTCGTCACGAATTAGGATTAATGCTTTAGGAGAAAATGATGACGTTTCAATGAAGGTTAATGTAGACAAAAAGGAGCAAAAACTCCAGCGCCATGTCACTGACATAGCCAACGAAATTATGCGTTTGAGTAAAGATAAAAACGTTACTTCTCGCACTTCGACCCCGCGCGAACGAACACCATCTCCGATATTAATTTCATCCGGTTCGGAGAAAAGTAATCAATCTATAGCAGATAAAAGTCGACGGTCTCCCTATTCGAATCCATCCTTGGGTAGTACCACTGAATCTGCATCTGAAGGACGCGATGAGAGTATAGGCACCATACATTCGGCCCGCGATCTCGATACAGATGGTATGCTTATTTTACAAGAAGCTATAGATACCAAGCCAAATCAAATTCTCGTTCATTCCTGGAACAGAAATGAAATAACGGTTAAAGATTTGTCTAGGCATAAACAAAAAGTATTAGAGGTTCACTTACCTTTAAATAACCCGGATTTGATCAAGAGTTTTCTGAAAAGCTATATTAGACCCAAAATAAAATATTTCTTTTATTTTGAAGATGCATTACATCGCAAGCAGTTTTCAGAGGCTACTCTATTGCTTTTTCAGAAGGGAACAGTAAAGTTCTACGAGTGTACAAAGAGAGTAATTTATGTCGACAACGAACAAGAACAACGAGACGTTGTGCTTAAATATCATGTAGGTAAAAATAGTCACAGGGGAATTAAGGAAACGTTAACACATCTGAAACGTACCTTTTATTGGAATAACATGGACCAAACGGTAGCCAGCATTATAAATGCATGTGAAACCTGTAAAAAAATGAAATACGATCGTAAACCTTTAAAACCTGAATTACAATTATCACAGACCCAAATTAAACCATTCCAGGAAATATTTATCGACACATTTTCAATTGAAGGAAAACATTATCTCACAATAGTTGATGCCTTCAGCAAATTAGGTCAAGCATTTGAAATCAACACCAAGTCCACCCCTGAAGCAGTAAGAGCTCTGATAAAGTATTTCTCTTTGTATGGAACGCCTAGTAGAATCAGCTCCGATCCCGGAACGGAGTTTAACAATACACTGATGAAGGAAATGTTATCATTTTATAAGATCGACCTTCACATCGGTACTCCTCATAATCCCAACTCTATGGGGATAGTCGAGAGATTCCATTCGACTATTGTAGAAATTTACCGAATAGCAAAGTATGAACAGAAAATTACAGACGCTGCATCTGTCATGACATATGCAGTAATGTCATATAATCACACAATCCACTCTACCACAGGTCTCACACCATTTGAAGTTGTTTTCGGTCACACCGAATCCAATAATGCATTTTATGTAGATTTCAACAAACAGTTTACTCAACAATTGGTTAAAGAACATGTAAGAAGGACAAAATATTTGTATGAATATTTAACTGACAAAATTATTGATAAAAAGAGAGCTGTTATAGAGAAACGTGGCGGAGAAAAAGAATTTGACATAGATATCGGTGATACGGTTTTTATAAAAGGCGTAAATACCAGACGTAGTAAGGATAAGCCGCGATATCAGAAAGCTCAAGTTACCGGAACTATAGAAAGAAATATTGTACCAGTTACAACACATAATCGGAATACTAAAGTTCCCATTAAAGATATCAAGCGTCCTCCACAGGTTAATCCTTCTGGTGGTCCAAGTGATCCGAAGCCAGGCCCTTCATCTGCAGCCGATTGACAAGAATTCAGGACTGCTACCTATAAAGGAAGGTCAAGCTGTCGTCAGTCATGATACATGGACTGTTATTAAGATTTTAGATTTAAGGCTTATTTACAATGAACTAGAATTAAATATAGATAAATACGTAAAACTAAAAGACCAAGTTCAAAGCTGCTTTAACATCAAAACTTTTGATTCGGACTTCATTCAAGTAGAGTCACAAACTGATTATAACATGAATATAACTATAGAAAAGTATAAGCAATTGATTCCATCGGTAAGAGCTAAGCGTGGTTTAATAAATCCTCTCGGTTCATTGATCAAGACGATTACAGGTAATCTTGACAATGACGACGCTGTAATGTACGAAAAGTTAATTCATGAGGTAAAGACAAAACAAGATGCATTATCTAAGAAAATTACAATAGTTACCGAAATGGTGGGTACGTTTACGAAAATAGCCAACTCTACCAAAAACAATTTCATTCAAATTGAGGAAAGTATTCAAGACATTAACCGTAGCATAAATGAATCAAAGTTATCTCAAACTAGTAATAAAATTATTCACATTTACAACATTTTTATACATAACTTTCAAACGCTCTACATAAGACTGAATGAGATTGAAACGGCTATTGCTTTTGGTAAGGTTAAATTGTTACACCAATCCATCGTAGACACAGATGAGTTTATAGTTTTACTAAAGGAAATCGAGAAAACTGAAAAATTAGTGTATCCAGCAAAGTTGGAAAATATTGTAAGAATAGAGCAATGTATAGAAATGAAAGCCTACTTGAAACAAAATCAGATAAAATTTATTATGCATATTCCTTTGATTAGAAATGAAGTTTTTAACTATTTTAAATTGATTCCCTTACCTGTCCATAATAGAGTCTCTGGCCTTACTACCTTTATCCTGCCTAAATACCCATACGTCCTTGTGAAAGGGTTGAAAGCGAAGCCGCTCTCCCAGTCATGCCGCGAAATCGACGAAGCCCGTTTCCTGTGCTTTGAGAACGACGTTTCACCGCTTATCGAAGACAATTGCATTAACGAACTAATGAAGTTTTCCACAAATATCTCGAGTTGTCATCCAGTTCCTGTTACCATCGATGACGTAAAGGCTGATCTCATACAGCCGAATCGTTGGATAATTTACGCGAAAACCGAAACGCTACTTACCAAGTACTGCGAAAATGAAATTACACAAGAAACTATTAGCGGAACTTATATATTAACTATGAATGATGATTGTCAAGTTAAGATAAAGGAATTGAATATCAAGCGACACCAAAGTCAAGGAAAAGACGTAATTTACAGAAAGTTTCCAGTAATCAACTTACCCAAAATAATAACCAGTCCATCGGATGAGCAGAGGAAACCAATCAACCTTAATGGAATCGATCTTGCCGACATTCAGTTCCTGAATTACATATTGCAGAAAAGTGGAAGTGAAATTATTAGCAGTGAAAATGATCATAGTGCTCTAGATTATAAAAGTGTTAGTATAGGAAACATAGTGTTTTGCGTTATCATAGTTATTTGTCTTTTATTGTTAGCATTTAAACATAGAATTAAGAAATTATGTAATACAAGTAAAATTCGAGAAAATCCTCATCCTTTGGATAATCTCGAACTTACGGAGGGAGGAGTTATGTTACCATCGTCCACTCATCGGGCCATCTTTAATGCAGAGTAAGCATTTCCTCTCTAGATTGTATTAGCGCCCACGCACGTATGCAGGTGCATAATTGCTGACGTTGCGTCTGGACCATGGTACGTTTAGGCTAGAGTTAAGGCAGTCGATATTAAGCCACCACTTGTAAAACACTTTATAATTAAAATCATTTAACTTCAATGATAAAATTTGTCTTTTTAAAAAGCTTTCCACGGTTTCCCCGTACAAGTCTAGCTACATTTACTGACACAACAGCCAACGCTTTGCACCTTTGCAATAAAAATATTGGACTAGATTATACAGAGTTGTTTTAATAGACTGTTTTAAATGAAACCACTGCTTTGAAAGCAGAAATAGCCTATTAGCATGCGCACCTTTTCTAAAAAGATATTATATTCACGGGAAAAAGATTGTTTTTAGTCATGTTTTAGTCAGTGGATGTACTTAAACATGACTAAAGACTTAAATGAACTTAAAGTACGTGGTTTTTAAGAGGAGGTCACCGGTAGCTAAAGTTTGCTTCTAATTTGACTATTATTTCTTCAAACTCCATGAAACTTTGTACACATGATCAATACACTAATATCTAGACCCGTGGTGCGTTAGTTTCTTATAAAATTTTATTAACAAATAATAAATTAAAAAAACTATTTTTAAGACTAACGTACCCCGTGTCTATGGAATCAAAATGCCGGGAACAATGAATATTTGTGTACTGCACAAAATTTCATGGAGTTTGATGAAATAATAGCTAATGTAAAACCAAACTTCATTCGCAAACAAAAGGGCACGGGCGTATGCGCCCTACCGATAACCTTCTCTTAAGTTCGCGAACTTACTCGACTCGAGTCGGTGACACACGGTGAAGCTTGCTCTTAAGGCTTCACCGACGTCGAGCGTCACGATGTCGTCAACGGAGGAAACTTTATACAGGGTGTAAAAGGACAGCTCCCGAATACTGAAGGTACCGGTAAAGCTATCTATATCATAGCTATATAAAATAGCGTGAGTTCACAGAGCGCACTGGCTGCGCGAGTTCAACGCTCCCAGTCAGCTGATCGACGCGCTGGGCCAATATTTCTTAGGTGGTTTTCATTGCTCTTTTTTGATGTTTTTTTTTATAAACCTGTTTTTACTGATGGAAATTAGATTTTTGTGTTCCTTTTATGATGTTTTATTGATATTTAAAGAAAACACGAAATAAGCGACCCAAAAGTGTTTTTTTTTCGCTTTTTTTCAGAAACATGGAATCATTTCAGTTTTCAGGAGTAGTCTTTTTACACCCGTTATTATTCAGGAATATTATAATTAAAATGACGACCTCCGTGCGTGGTCAGCTGATGCACCAGAGGTGGGGGTTCGATTCTCGCGGTCGAAAAAGTGTCTGCAAATCTTTACCCCGGGTCTGGGTATTATGGTACACTAGCTGTTACCCTCGGTTTCACCCGCTTTATTGTCATGTAGCCCTTGTAGGAGAATAACCCGGGCAAAACCGTGGGCGACAGGTAGTTGTTTATACAGCCGAATAGTGCTATTGTGTTATGTTTTAATGTAGGTTTTGATATATCTATCTAACAAACAAAACTACTCCTTCAGCCTGGCTCGCCTGGTATATTTGATAAATTCCGGGAATCGAACCCGTAATGGCTCGCATCTCAGCCCCACCGCACCACAGAGGTCGTCAAAATATATACCACTAGTTGCGCCCCGCGGTTTCACCCGCGTGAATAATCATGCAAATTGTGGATGATGATGATAATGATGAAAAGTAGCCTATGTGTTAATCCAGGGCGTAAAGTATCTCCATTCCAAATTTCACTCAAATCCATTCAGTAGTTTTTACGTGAAAGAGTAACAAACATCCATACTCACAAACTTTCGCGTTTATAATATTAGTAGGAAGTAGGAAGTAGGATTGGTATGATAAATAAATAATAAATAAATGCTGGACATTTCACACAACATTATCTAGCCCCAAGCTAAGCAGAGCTTGTGTTATGGGTACTAGATAACTACAATGATCCTAGTATGCAACCAGGATTTCTTAGGCATGTGACTGTTGCGTGCTATTTATTATTTTATAAGAAAAAAACCTTAGTCCTTTTGCATGTTATATTACAAAGTTTACACCACAAACCGAATTTGAAAGGGAAATATGAAAAAGTAATTTTATGAGCGCAAAAGAAAATTTGCCACGACATGCCATAAACGAGGTAAACAGCATTATGTCATAAATTGAGTTTCCAAACTTGATTGCAATTTCTTATTTTCTTTATAATTCATGCGGAAATTTCGGTGACAACTTTTGATTAGGCAAGCCGAAGTGAAAAGGTTACACTCACAACAACTCATTAACAGCTAAGGGCATATAACAGTAAAGGGAGTATAATAACAGCAAGCGTATAACTCTTTAATGTTATATACAGTGACGGATTAACCCTTAATCAAATTAAGCAATTGTCTAGCGGATCACATCGGGGGGGCACAAGAAAATCACAAAAAAAATCCGTCCTTAGGTCATCACGTCTCACTCTCACGTCACCAAAAACCACACAAAAAAAGTTAGAACTAATTTGAAAATTCGCGCGTTTTAAGTTGACATAGAGTCCGGCGTAGAGTCATAACTCCGCTCCCGCTTGCTCACTCGCTGCCCGCTAGTGCATTCTGCAATTCGAATGCACCGGAATTGCGATCAGCCAATCACAAACCACCCCTTCCACGCGGGCCCCCCGCCTGGCGCCCCCGCAAATCTGTGTCATGTCAGTCAAATGTTTTGTTTTTTGAGTAATTGTGCCGGCCGGCTTCTATGCATACGTAATACAATGAATTGGATAATTAATAAGTACCTAAGTCAATAGTTTCAGTAAACCAAAAATAGTAAACACATATCCAGAAGACCTTAACACCGAATTAATAACAGAAATTCAACAGTTTCATTCATATTTGTTATATGTAAAATAAGTTCCAAACCCAGTGATTCGGCTCGCACAAGTTTACATCAAACTCACGCACAATTGTATAAAATAATACATGATGATAAAATTGAATCAGCTTTCCCTAATGTGAAAACAGCCCTGCGTATATTTTTATCGCTTATGAATACAAATTGCTCAGCGGAACGTTATTTTTCAAAATTAAAAATATAAAAAAATTAAAAAAGGACAAAGATGATACAAGAAAGGCTCGATAATTTATCGATATTATACATAGAGTCCGATATGATAAAAACGTTAGACGATAAATACGTAAAATACGTGCCCGGAAAAGCCGCAAGGCGCATTTCAATAAATAAATAAATTATGCTTTGGTTTTTATTGTTGTCGCACTTACTCCACTTCTAAGGTACGTTACATCTCATCATCTTATTTTACAAACAACTAATGTTTTTAGGGGGTAAAGGTTTAAAGACCAACACAGATAGGGGGGCCCACAGGCGTGGATTGGGCTTAGGGCATCAAGTAGTCTTAATCCATCACTGGTTATATGCTTGCTTTGATTATATACAATCAAAGTATGCTTGTTAGATCTTTGGTACCCAGTTTATTTTTTCTACTTTCACTAAAATACATAAACTACACTGTTTAACTTGCTATTTCATTGTAATTCGTTGATTTTACTTAGTGATATTTAGAAAAGAATCGTAGCGTCAATAAATTCAACATATTGATGTCAATATATAAATATAGGTACATTGTTATAGGCGCTTAACATCAAGCGGCCAATAAGGAAATACCGGCATTTACTAAAATAAAAAATTAAGTTTGAGCGAGACACGCACCATGTTTTACTCTGATCCGTAAATTATTTTAAAATTGTCAGGGGTGCGATTATTGAATTTTACCGAGTGACTAAATATCATCAAAAAGGCCGCAAATCAGCAATTTTCAGGAGATGTACTAAAGAAGGCTCTTGTATTGATGTCATACGTATAAGAATTTTAGTCATCAATGAGTTCCAGATGTATAGAAATTTGGAAATCGTGGAATAAACGGAAATTTTAATAACATTTAGTCACAAAATGACTTTATTATAAAAATCGCACCCCTTGCGTTCTTTTTGAGTTTTAGCCTGTTTTTCCAAAATCATTTTAGGGATGAAAAAGTCAAAATTCCTCAATATTTAGACTTTTTCCTTTATTTGTGCCACAAAGCCTGTACCCCAGAAGTTTTTCAGGTCACTGTGACCCTAGAAGCTTTTTATTTTTATGATACACAAATTATACATTCATTGGCATTATCTTCTTAATGCATTGAGTTAGAAATTCAATCTTTTTACGGCACCATAAAATCACTGACATTTGGTAAACCTTACTCCAAGAGATTTGTTTGTATGTATGTTTTCCTTTCCTTTTTTTAGCAGTGCCTGAGAAAAAGGGTCTAGACAGACAGTATACACATAATATGGATAACAAAGTGATCCTATATGGGTGCCGTTATTTTCAGGGGCCCAATTAATTATTTGACAATCAATTCACAATTATAATAATCTTATCTCCGTCAACTTTCGATTAATCATCAACTTTTCTGTTCGTAGATAAGATAAAATAAATTGATAAAGAAACCTTCATGCGAAGCCTGTTATAGTCTACGTCTATACGCAGTGAGAGACGTGACAGTGTACTGAGATGAGAATATATTGTGAATTAAATTATTTATAATTACAAGAATTAGGCTTCTGTTGAGGTACGGAGCCCTAAAAATAATACATAAATATATATCATAATCATAATTGCAAACTTCAGAATAAAACAATCATACGAACATAAAAGCTGATGCCTTCAATACGCACCTCTAGGGAAATAACACAGCCAACAAGATTATAGAAAATTACCTTCAACACAACATCGAAATGAACACGTCATACTGACAATACTCAAGGGATCAGTTTTATACCAGACTCAAATTTTTATAATAAAATAACACTATAGGTCTTCGACCTAACTCAAGGTGAGGTGAGGAAAAAACACGTAACACGAATTAGCGGTAAAAGGGGATTTCAGGAATAACCCGTAGGTATTGTGACCGTCGAACAACCGATTGGAATCTATTGCACAGATTGGTAGACAGTTTATACATAGTGAAAAGTGTACATTGTAAAGTGTTCATGGTGAGTGAGTGGTGATATAGGCTGAGTTCAATAATGTAGATTACATGTGTTTAATGTAGATTACGAGACTTTAATAATTGGGCATAGGTACCATTAAGACAATTGACTGTCGACCCTTTTACCTACTTTAGTTATAAACATACTAGCTGACCCGCTCGCGACTTCGTCCGCGTGGAAGAAAAAAATACGGCTGCTGTAAAAAAACTCCTTCGAACCCTAAAAACCCCGACAAACTCCTACAACCCCTAAAAACCCCTACAAACCCTAAAATACCCCTACAACCCCTAAAACCCCAACAAACCCATATAAACCCCTACCAACCCCTAAAAACGCTTACAACCCCTAAAAATCCAAACAAACCCCTACAACCCCTATAATGCCTACAAACCTCTAACCCCAAAATCTCTACAACCCCTAGTAAACTATACAACCCCTAAACCCCCTACAAACCCTTACATGCCCTAAAAAATCCTACAACCCCTACTCAAAGTTTATAAAAAAAATTACAAGAAAGTTTGTGCTGGCGAGGTCTACTGTTCACTGAACTTTTTGATCCTTGTTTTCAGCTTTTGCGTAGTGTGGGTTTAGTTGTTAACTTCTACTTTTTATGAAACCTTAGAAAATGACGAATAATTATATTTTGTCTACTTAACTAATATTGTGCCAATTGTAACACAACCAGCAGGTTCTTACAAATTTATTTAATTTGGCAATTATCCAGCAAAGCTTTGAACTAATTACGAACGCCCTTGCCACGGCTTTTGAGCATTCATTACCGAGTGGCTACGTAGACGGTTTGTAGCGTAAATTCTGCGTTTACTTAAAATATACATTTTTATGTCAGACCTTTCTGAACTTTATTTAACTACACCAAATTAGCTTTTCTATGGCTGATGAATTTTGCATACTTAGTTCTAAAGTGGATGATAGACGTGCGAGTAAGTACGCGTACTTGTGGCTCGACGAACTTTTTCGCTCATGTAAGCCTAAGTACGCGTACTTATAGTTAGTTCGTTGGCAGTCCAACAGGTTTGAAATTTTGCTCGTAGCTCGCCTCGGCTCGCACGTCAGTCAACGCCGCGAGCCGCGAGTAGGTAAGTCTAGGGCCAGGGCCACAGTGCGCGCGGGTGCGACGGCGGGCGCGAAATATGAAACATTATGAAACCGCCCCGTTTGCGTCCAGTGTAGTGGCTAAGGCGTGCCAGTAGCGCGACCGTCATGAGTGATTAGCACGCGTTTTTTTCAAACGTTCCTATCCGCGCGTTATGGAAACACTACGGGCCTAGTAGGCAAGCGTCTCAACTCAATGCGCGTGGGTGGCGCTCGAATGATTACCTCGATGACAAAAGGGCCTGGGAGCTCGGCACATGATTGTTTTAGATTGTTTTAGACTGTTTTTTTGTACCATTATACTTGAGAAGTAGGTGCTTTTGTTTAGTTTAATCTATATACTAATACTTTTGTTTAGTAGGTGTTTTTGTTTTATCCTACTAATATTATAAACGCGAAAGTTTGTGAGTATGGATGTTTGTTACTCTTTCACGTAAAAACTACTGAATGGATTTGAGTGAAATTTGGAATGGAGATACTTTACGCCCTGGATTAACACATAGGCTACTTTTCATCATCATCATCAATTTTCATCAATTTTCATCATTATTCACGCGGGTGAAACCGCGGGGCGCAACTAGTAATATTATAAACGCGAAAGTTTGTTAACTATTATGTTTGTTACTTCTTCACGCTCAAACAGCTGAACGAATTTGAGTGAAATTTGGAGTGGAGATACCTTATACCCTGGATTAACACATAGGTTACTTTTCATCATCATCATCATCATCAATATTCACGCGGGTGAAACCGCGGGGCGCAACTAGTCTATAATAATATAATAATAATTTTTAACATTGTGACATTGTAAAAACGTGTATTTACCTTTAATTTTATTTTATTTATTTTATTTTATCAATTTTTGGAAAACATACAGCTAGGTAAACAAAAAAAAGCAAATTAATATAATATAGACAGCTAATTAAAAGATTCCACATATAGTTAGTGACTAAAAAAAAAATTAAGAATTTAAAAGTAGACAGACAAACACTATTTAGTACACGAACAAATAAGATTATTATTTAGGTAGTAAAGAATATATCATTGAAGATACGCTTTTAAGTTGTGGAGGAGGTATTGAACAAGTCAATATCGACCTCTCGCGCCAACTCATTATAACATCTGCACGCTCGAATTAAATATGAATTCCGCCTGTATCTAGAATTAACTCTTGGAATGTGAAGAAGATTAGGACTTCTCAGTGATAGTGTAGGAGTTCGAAGCCCCAATTGTCCGAGAAGTTCAGGACAGTCGATCGAGCTGCTTGCAATATTGAGAAGATAGGATAAGTCAGCGGCACGCCTTCTCTCTTTAAGTGGGAGGATATGGAATTTCCTGCAACGCGCGGAATAATTAGATACAAACGTCTTTGATCTGAACTGTAAATCGCTAAGAAATCGCTTCTGTATTCTTTCAATTCGATTTATGTATATGTCATAGACTGGGTTCCAAACCTGAGACACATATTCAAGATGACTCCTTACGTAAGTGCAATACAGTATCTTAATAGTCTTTAGCTGTTCAAATTCCGACGACATCCTTATCACAAACTCTAAAGCCTTAGAAGCTTTCTTAATAATATGGTCAATATGTTGGTCAAACAGCAATTTAGTGTCAAACGTGACACCAAGATCTCTAATAGAAGAAACTCTTTCGAGGGGAGTATCTTTAAGTATATAGTAAAAAAGTAATGGTTGTGGTTTGCGTGTAAAAGAGCAAGTATAGCATTTGAAACATTGAGGTCTAATTTATTTTTTATGCAGTAATCTTGAAACCTATCGAGGTCATCTTGAAGTTTAACTGCATCATTATTAAGACATAATTGTAAATCACTTACTTGCAAGAATTAAATGAATTGAATTGAATTGAATTGAATGCGGTGGTGGACGCGCACTAAGTCCAAAGAGTTCATCATAAATAACGGCTCAGGCATTCTTATATAATTACGAAAGTATTCCTTCTTCTTCACGTAATCCTTTACTAAATTTACGTGGGATAAACGCTCTCTTTTCATTAGTCAGTTTTTCACCCACTTTTGCCGATTTCGTTTTCTTTTTTTGGTTTTAAAAATATTGGTATTATAATTACAATGTTGATGGGATGTGTCAGATTAAACATGAAATATTATCAGTCTCATTACGAAAGGTGGTTTTAACCAGGCCTACCAGTCTAGGCTTTAAAATAGTAAATATCGACATTTAATACGACTTTAATACGAAAGCAGATGGTTTGTTTTCCGAAATCAATTCTTGCGCCTAAACTCAGATTAAGACTATTTTTCGTAATGAGACTCTTATGTTCTCTTATTCATAAAATTTCATTTTGGAGTGAAAGCAGACATCTCCAACTACTGTTCTTAAAACTTACTTTCATTCATACTACGCGAGAAATGTAGATTTGGTACTACGTGATCGGAATCTTTAATAAATTGTCTAGCTTGTGCGAGTCAGCAATCGAACCAGCGGGCTTAGTACGAGTTTTGATAGTTTTTGAAACTACATGAAGTTTAGTTTCCTTCCATACTTTACTTGCAGCGCCTCTAGCGAAAACAAGAAGAAAACGAAGGATGCTGTCAGTAATATTGTATGGAAGGAAAAGAAACTTCATTATGTTTTATAAAACTATCAAACTATATAAAGATATAGATAATTGGGTATGGAAAGTAAGTAGGTAGATGTGTGCATTTCTTTAACTCAAAAAGCAATATCTGACGATTTATTAGGTTGTAGGTGTTTATGATCAAATTGATCATCCCTCATAAACATCAATGATAATAATAGTTTACATTTTAAACCAATTTCTTGTAGTTTCATCATCACATTCATCAGCTTTTAGACGTCCCCCATAAAACACAATGGGGGAAAATGCCATAATGACCACGCTTGGCAGGCGTACAGTATTCGTGTTGAGTGGCTCAGGTCAACCCATCGCCTGGTGAATCCTTTAGTCGGTTTTCACGATATCCACGGGAGGAGATGGAGTGATCTATTCTTAGGCCTGTAGTAGGTATATAGGCTCCTTAATTTCCTTTGTGATACAAATGCGTATGAATTTGTTTTGGTTCCAAAGGAAAGATCCAATTTCTGTTTTCATACTTTCCATGTTGCAGAGTCGTAATAGTGACACTTTACATGAAAGCATTGAGTAAACTATTTAGTACTATTCAACGCAAGAGGGTTAGCCAGATGTGCCCCAGCAAGATCTTTCACGTCTTACGTTGTATGGCAACCTCGGCATGGAATTCTAAATGGCACTTAACTGTTGTTATATTTCCAAAAAAAATGGCGCTACATAATTTTTAGTGCGTTAAATGAGATGAAGTTCCATTGTTATCTCTCTTTACCTCATGGTTTGTTCCACCTGAAATATCTATCCCGACTACGACAGGATTTCAATACTAAGTAAGGTGTAGTGTATCCCCCTTGATGCCAACTCCTTGTTGCGACACTGGCGTGATGGGCTTCGTAATATCGGACGTAGCAGCCAGTGGCCCGAGTGGATGCTCATTTGTGGCATAGTGCCAAAGCCTCGCGATGCCATAGCGTTCGACGAAGTACAGTTTTCGCGATACTGAAAGCTGTCGATAGATCTGATTACTGATTTTGCTCTTGACGATTCGTTTTTTTGCAATCTTCCAAACGCGAGATTTTATCCGTTTTGTTAGTCAAATAAGTTAGATAAGTATAATGTTGTGGGAAATGTTCATCATTTATTTATTATTATTTATTATTCTATGATTAACTGTAGCCTGTCAGTGTTTGGGCTCATTTTGATCTGTTAACGGTTCCAATCACTAATTATAAGAAAAACTTGTTTTGAAAAATAAAATTTTCAACTAAAACTTATTTTATTTGTTCAATAGCTTTCAATTTATCACTCGATAGAGTTGCCAAACGTTTTCTATTTCATAACCAGAGGCCGTAGACAAAGTAACATTCTAATAGCGATGACGCCAGTAGAAAAGTCCAAAATGTATGGGATTGACGTTAGCTATCGATATGTCACGTGGTCATTTGTATTGAATTACGACTGTAGAAATGGAATCGTTCGAAACGAATGCCACTTGGCTAGGCCCTCTGATGTAATCTCATAATTACAACTAACTATATCGGAATACCTTAACCATATCTAAAACCTGCACATGCTCTAACAATGCCGAACTTCAACTCACTAGCTTTACCGTTCAGCACTTTGAGGTGACTCACAGACAGACGGACGGACTGACACTAACCATAAGTCGAGCTATGTTTTTTCATTTGGTACGGTACATTAAAACTAAAGTTTCAATAATAGCTATATCTTATTTCAATGAAACTCTGTGGAATAAATTTTAAACAACTTGAAGTTTTGCTCAAAATGTCTACCGGTCCCGTTCCGTAATCTGGCAATCCCAGCCTTAGAAATCCTTCCGTTAAGTGTTTATTTATCCGGTATCTACCAAAATGAGAAATAAAAATTACGAAACGCACAACACAGGATATGATGATGAGATTCCGTGTCCTTTTGAGGCTGTCAGTATGCAAAAACAATTATTTATTGCGGACGCGGAAGCATCCCAGGACGCGGTGCTTCCGCTAACTTCCGAGATGATTTATATTCGCATAACTGAACAGAGAACTTTCAAACATTAAACATTTTTGTGTGCATTAATACTGAGTTTCATCCAAACTTCAACATATTTATTTTAAAGCTTCCAAAGTGGCTACGTAACCTGCTTTTGAACCTTTCGTTTAGAGGACTAAAAGTTACCTTACATTTTAATTCACAGAGTTTAAGAGAAAGTGGAGTATTTAATAGTAGATTATGTACTAAGGGAATAAAGCAGTGTCTTATGTCGCGGGCGGCATATTGAACCCTGAGCGTAACGAGGGACTCTAAAGTTAACTCCCGAGTGTAGCGAGGGAGTTATATAGAGTCCTGAGTGAAGCGAGGGGTTCAAGCTGCCCAAGACGAAGACAGGCTTTATTCCAGAGGAGCATACTCTACTTTTCACACTTTCTGCGAGACAATAAAAAGCCAGGTCTTTTTCTGATTTTTGCAGTAGTAGATTATCAATAATCTCTAAAGCGTCTGTTTTGATAAACTTTGGAGTAGAATCACTATTGTTTGTAATTTTTTATGAACATGAATATTGCAATTTTACTAAAAATCACAGCACCAAACACGCGCACAGCGTGTAAAGAATATTTTGTTTCACATTTTTTGTAAACGCACCTTTTCTTTTGTTTGAGTTCTGCTTATGATGGCCAGTTCGATTTTCGAACAAACCTCTTTACAATGCCATATGGGCATTTTTTTACTAAGAGTTTTCCATGAGTCTCCACACGAATTTGACGTTCCAAATTCAAATCATCCCTAGGGAGTTTCATGCAACTTTATATCCCTAGAGAGACAATGCTTTACGTTGAGGTTTGTCGAGCAGGTGGTGTGAAAAAAAAATTATGTAGTTGTCGTTAATAAGAAATTATCTCCAACCTTCATATTAATAACAGCCTTATTGTTTGGAAACCTTAGCTTCAGAAAACTAGCAAAGACGAACAAGTCAACAAACTCAATGCTAACGTACAAAAGGTCAAAATACTTAGAAAAGCCTCCGACTACAACTTTTAAATGAGTATACCATCGTAGGTTTGGCCTGGGTAGCCCATCGTTGGTAGCCCTTTTAAACGTTTATTTTTTACAACTTTTTAGTGATATATTTTTGGAATGTCATTTCAAAAATAAATTCAATTTTTGGCCTTTCATTTGACACCAAATTTGATATTTATATTATTTGTATTTTTATCGAGTTTGCAAAATTGCTTTTTATTTACGCCATTAAGTGGGACGTCATATAGCATATACCACGCGGATCGTTAAGACGCTTCATATGATTCTTCATTGGTTGAAATACGTCTAACCAAGTTACGGAGCTACTAGAAATACATATTATACATACTTTACAACACATAGAAATCATGAATCATTTTGTTCCACTGTTTTCGGGTCAAAAATAAATCTTATGAAATATTTTCGCCCTGTAAGTCACAACGGGCGACAAAAGTGTCGGCGTTTTAAAATATTATTCACTTTATTGGATGTAGACACAGAGTGAGCAGAGAAATGTTGAAATGAATATGAAGCAAATATATATTGGAAGGCAAAATGCTGGTTCGAAGTCTCTTATTAAAATAATGATTTCAGAGGTGAGGCGGCGCTCACGATTTACCATTACTTAGGTAGGTGTAAGAAGAAGGAAGAACATTAATTCAATCCAACGCCGATAATGTATTCGTAAAGTTTCAGCCGGTATAAAAATTCGAGTACCTGAGACCTTTTCACCCAGTCAATCCGAGTTTGAATAAGCTCTACTTTGGTGCATGCCTACACTTGAAAATACTTGTCGGTACTAGTTAGGTGCTAAACGTGCCGTAACTTCTTCTAGTTTTAGCTTTGTTAGTTCTTGAAATCTTCTTATCGCCCCGTTGCTATTGATCAGGATTTGAAAGTGGTGCTGTTTTATATAACAGCAATGGTATTGGTATAGGATTTCGCTGGAGTTAATCTGGATACCTACATACTAGCAAAGTAAAAAAATAGTTAGAATTAACTATAAGAGAAATAGACAGACTAGGTTGGCATTATGGCTAGGTTGATTGCTATAATATTTATCTTGTTCACCGAGCGATGCGAGTTCGCGTGCGAGGCGTTTGTATGTTTGTACGTTTTGAGGATACCTTTCGAACTGTTGATCCGGGTATTTATAGGTGGGTAGATAATATTGATATAATTTGTAGGTAAGGTTATGAGTTCAATCGGGGTCAGGGTGTTGTTGAGATATTGACATCCAAGACTCCTTCTCTAGACACAAAATAAACAAAAGTGACTAAAGAGGGTGTCATAAATATATGAAAGAACTTTATTTAGACATTTCAAAACAATTTATATTTTATTTTAGACTTATTAGTTATTGAGGTAGGAGCAAATATCTTTTAGAACCCCCCTAATAAATTAAGGAATTCCGACATTTGTACCCTCTAATGAAAACCCACTTTATGTAAATATTTTACCAAGTCGGTTAGAAAAGTATGACGCATGCATTTGTGGCGTGCACCTATTCTAGCTCTAAGTATTATGTCCTACAGATTCAAAGGTAAAATTAAGCTAAAGCGGAATCTCTCGAATATATTTCAGTGAAACTAGGCTGTTTAAACAACAAATAAGTAATATCCAAGTAGTTCTTCGGAGTCCCGTCTTAGTTTCTACTTTGAAGCACTCCGAGAGCCATTGTCCAATAGTATGAACTCAAAACAAAACTTGCATATCAAATATGTATTCACTTGAAAACTTTGGGCCGTCCCTACTTTTGAATCCAATATGCACGTCTGTACATTTTTATATCGAGTATTTATTAAATGAACTATTTATTAATGGCTCGTACGTAATAAAAACCAAAGCTACCTTTTTTTTTTTTAGCTTTTTCGCTTTGAGCGGCATCAAAGACATCGCGATTTACATGTCTGTATTTTTACTATTTGCCAGCTCATAAAAATATACAATATCCCCCAATATATAAAATGAGTAGACTGAGTTATTTAGTCTGCCGTAAAGGACTGGTCACATCATAGCGGGAGCCTCCCAGGCATCACGTTGCCTGGTCTGTGCTGGCCACCGCTACGAGAATATAAATAAAATAAAAAAAGGTTGAAATGTTTAAGTACCTAATGGGATGAACATTTAAGGGTTGAAACGATAAGCACTCGCCGCGCAATATTGCGCCCCCCATAAAAAGTACTTGAAATTTTCTTTTGCTTATTAGAAATGGTTATTACCTTAAAATAATATGTATCCTTAAATATGACGGAGAAAAGGTCCTGACGTCATCAATGAAAGAGGGGTCGAACTTCATAATTTATTTTATTACTTCAAGAACGCTACGACAACAAGTGCACCGCGCCAAAGCCAAAGCAAATCTGCCCACTTTTTTTTTTTTCTAATGGACAAAATGCAGTTGGCCTCAGACGGCCGATGCTGCGTTACCGGACTTTTGGTGAGCGCGGAAGGCGCTCCACCTTAAAATTAGGTTGGGGCAACTAGCGCAAGGGCACCACTTAGGTACGGACCTCGGCTTTGGCCGTTGCCAGGTTGGGAGGAATAGGAAAACGCCCCGGAACATGCTTGCAACGGTTTAGGCGTGTGGTACAGAAGGTACTGAAAAGACTGGAGGATAAGAGCAAACGCCCCGGAACATGCTTGTACCGGTTTAGGCGCGTGGTACTGAAGGTACTTAAAGTCTTCGACCCCGCCGGTGGGGTCGCTGTATTTGTGTAGTGTTTACTCTGTCGTGATTGGATGACGACGCCGCCGCATTCGCGGCGGTGATTTCGTCATCCGGGTCACCAAGAACGTGTCTTGGTCGACGAAGGGATTAAAACTGCCCACTGCGGCCGCGCGCTCTCTTTTATATCTGAGCGAGAACAAAGGAAAGTATGGTTGGTTGCTTGTTTGGCGCGTTGCACGTGGTGTTTACAACCGAACGATGACGTCGCACCGTCAAATACATATTTGACGACCTCTGTGGCGCAGCGGGTGAGTAGCTGACTGAGATGCGAGAGGTTGCGGGTTCGATTCCCGCTGCAAGGCAAATGTTTGTAGGTATGATTTTGTTATTATTTTGTTAGTAGTAGAACTTCTTGTAAAAGAGTCCGTCTGGGGAAGTACTACCACCGTACCTATTTCTGCCGCCAAGCAGTAGGTAGTGCTCGCTCGCAGCGTACGGGTGCCGGTGAAATTACAGGCACATGAGGCTTATCATCTTCATGTCTCAGGGTCGGCATCGCGCGTTTGATGCCTTTGGTGTTGCAGGCGTCCATAGGCTACGGTAGCTGCTTACCATCAGGTGGGTCGTAAGATCGTTTGCTTACCAAGTTGTATAAAAAAAAAATTATCTGCAATTATTTGATCCGGGTCTGGGTGTACCATGGTACTCGTAGTTCCTGATCCCATGACACAGGGAATCCTAGTGTGGGATCAGGACTATACGTATATGTCTGTTGGGTGTGTTATGTATATGTTATTATGTTTATTAAACAAAATAACAAGAAAAAACAAGACGAAAAAAAATATGTCGTTGGATAGAGGCGGGTCAAGACTTAGGTCCTTAGTAAGGTGTAGGTCTAATAGTGGATTTCTCTATGCTGATAATGATAATGTTGATATGTTTATTTTATTTAAATAGAAACCATTTTCCGTGTTTCAAGTCTTATGTCTTATTTTTACTGATTTTTTATAGTGTAAATAAGCCTAATTCAATGGTAATAGTCATAATCACTTCAGGGCATGTAGGGGGACAGTAGGTGTTCAGGGGTTCGTTAGGTAATAGGTTGGTTAATTTATAAATAAATAATTTAAAATAATTTGAATTTCGAGGTATTTATAATTTTGAATAGTTACAAAACAACCCGTAAATAGCTGCGCGCACCGCCTCGTTTTCAGTGATCGTCTTCCTTCCATTTGGCTACCTATTTAATCAAAGCAAGCTTTGGTAGAGTTCCTATGATTCTCTAGGAATAAACACATCAAACGAATTACGAAAGAAGTGCTTTGACGCCTATTTATCACATTATCTGTTTGATTTTATACGCGTACCTATACAACGGGTTTAGATTTTGCTCAAATCCACATCTAAGAACTCCAAAATACTGCTTTGGTCCGTTATTACTGATTAAAAGTAAGCGACGTAGTCATTAATTCAATTATTATTATTATTTCACGTCATTTATTTTCAAACACAGGCTAGGGAGCGATTTTTGAATGTCGAGTGACTAAACGTCAGTAAAATTGCCGTTAATCCCCGATTCCCAAATTTCTTTGGCTCAACTTTCCTTTAGCTACATTGAGCTAGGATGTTCACATTTTTATCACATGTAGGTTTACATAACACAAGCCTAAATATGAAATGGCGTACTGCGGAAACAAATAGTTTTGGAGAAATTAATTTTTAAAATTAGCTAAAATCCACTTTTCAAGCTCCATATTTTGGTAATATTTCACTATTTGTCAGTGTTCGGTTACGATTTTCGGCTTTTGACAATGACAGTGACAGACAAAATGGTATATTTTACTATTTTGGCAGTGTTCGGATAAGATTTTCGGCTGTTGACAATGACAGTGACGGACCAAATGGTATATTATGCTAAAAATTGGCGGCCCTCGGTAGGTTGTTAGGTTTTTTTTTTAACTATTTTATAGTATTTGTACATATAAAATCTTGACATCCGAAAGAAAAACTAACAACAAAAGGAAGGATCCTTTTGTTGTTAGTTTTTGTCACCGACATGAGTAGGTTAGGTTAGGTTAGATAATAACTACCATGTGACGTGCGCCGACGAGCGAAGCGAGGAGGGGAGCAGCGGTAGCGGCCGCGCGTCACCAGAACCGACGTTATGGCATTTTAAAAGAAGGTACAGAAGACCTTATCGTCGTAGAAGATTTTTTTTCCCATACTTAACCCCAAAATTTTCTTTTTTTTTTTCTCGAAAACTATGGGTTTCCGCACTTCCCCACCCATAGGGAAGGCCCCCACTCACACCTCCCCCCTCCCCTCCCCTTTTCAAGCCTTATACTAAATGTAGCTAAAGGAAAGTCCTTCCCAAAAATAGCACTCCTGGACCTTTATCCTACTTTCTACTTCCTACTTCCTACTAATATTATAAACGCGAAAGTTTGTGAGTATGGATGGATGTTTGTTACTCTTTCACGTAAAAACTACTGAATGGATTTGAGTGAAATTTGGAATGGAGATACTTTACGCCCTGGATTAACACATAGGCTACTTTTCATCATCATCATCATCATCATCATCATCAATTTTCATCATTATTCACGCGGGTGAAACCGCGGGGCGCAACTAGTAATAATAATAATTCTCATTTATTTCAATCAACATGGATCATTATTGTGTTAGTTAATTTCTTATCCTAGATTAGTTAAAGGTCAAAAACCAGATTAGGATTTTGTTATGGTAGATGGAATACAGAGATGGTTAAAATATAGTGGAAATGGATGAGAATTTGTGCTATCACAGGGAGAACATGCTAATTGACTGTTTATTGGGCTATAATAGGAGAAGATTTGGCACCTGCTAATTCAAAATTATTATAAACTAGTTGCGCCCCGCGGTTTCACCCGCGTGAATAATGATGAAAATTGATGATGATGATGATGATGAAAAGTAGCCTATGTGTTAATCCAGGGCGTAAAGTATCTCCATTCCAAATTTCACTCAAATCCATTCAGTAGTTTTTACGTGAAAGAGTAACAAACATCCATCCATACTCACAAACTTTCGCGTTTATAATATTAGTAGGAGTAGGATTTAGGCAGGTGGTGACTTGCCGTTCACTAAACGGGCTCAACAAAGTCTCAAGTACGCTTCAACTGCTTCGCTCCGGTTGCTGTTATGGCCCGCTGAATTCTGTGAACTTCTTTTTTGATGTGGATCATGCATAAGTGCATCTATCGTTACGTTTGGCTAGTATATATTCATCGTAGCTGCTTGATTATTTATTTATTATGATTAAATCTATTTTTCATTTTATTTTTAAATCCACCTGAGTACTCAACACGAATACTGTGATAATCAATCCACCTACGTGGGTATTTATTTACGTGGGCAATTTCCCACTTTGTATTTTATGAAGGGCGGGGGGGGGGGTCTCGTCCACGTGGACGTTTAGTGATGATGATTAAAACACAAACTTTACGAAAATAAAGGTAAGTAAGTAATTGGATTTTAATGTTTTTTTTTTATTAGAAACGTTCTCTAATTACTTACTGCCTCAGGCAATTCATTTGAATGTTGAATGGAAGATGTTTTTAACCGACTTCCCAAAAAAGGAGGAGGTTCTCAATTCGGTTGTATTTTTTTTTTTTTTTTTTTTTTTTTTTTTTTTTTTTTTTTTTTAATGTTTGTTACCGCATATCTCCGGCGTTTATTAACCGATTTGGAAAATTCTTTTTTTATTTGCATAGATATACTTCCAGATTGGTCCCATTTTTTTCAAAATCCAGTTCTGATGATGGGATCCATGAGGAATTGAGGGAACTCCTCAAATATTGTAGGCATACATATGGCGATTTTGATATTTTCAGCAACAAACCAAACATTTGCATTCAAAAAGTATAATAATCCATTCACCAGTATGGTTCTTTCATAAATTTTTTTCATCCAAATATTTTGTCAAATACTATGGCGGAAGTCGGTTTTTTAAATGAAAAGTTATTCGCACTTAATTATATAATAAACAAAATGTACAGACGACTTTTTCAGCTTCTTTCAACTCCAAATCAGAAAATAAATGTCATCATCATCATAAGCCTGTAGAATTCATCTTCTTGACGACATCTGTGGCACGGCGGGCGAGTAGCCGGCTGAGATGCAAGAGGTTGCGGGTTCGATTCCCGCTGCGGGACAAATGTTTATATGTTCCGGGTCTGGGTGTAATGGTACCATGGTACTCGTAGTTCCTGATACCCACCACATAGGGACATACGGGTTATTCCATACTAGCGTACGAGCAAGACAGACTTGAATTTTCAACTCAAAATGAAAAATCTGAAAAGGCAATGCCATAGTTCTTGAGAAATTTTATAATATGCGCATGGGTCTCTAAGGTACCTACTTAATAGGCTAACTTAATTCGCTGAAATCGACCTCCAAATGTACTGAGGTAAGAAGTAAGTAATTTGTAAGAACATAAAAATTGCCTTTTTTGTAATTCCTAAGGCTAATTATGATAGAAAATGCCTCAAGAGTTAAACAACAAACAAACAAACGTACTTGCACGTCATCGTTTGGGCCATCCTGTATATAGGTAGGTACATACATATCATATAAAGTTATCTAATATATAAATATAATGTATTATATGAATTATTTAAGTTTTCGTATCATCATCATCATCATTACGACCCTGTTTACGTCCACTGCTGGACGAGGACCATTGGATACGATGGGGGGATTTGCCATAATCATCACGCTTGGCAGGCGGATTGGTGATCGCAGTTTGGTGTTGAGTACTCGCAGGTGGATGCTGCTGCCCATCATCACCTGGTGTGATTTCCTTAGTAAGGCTACATCCACGGGAGGGGTCTATTCTTAGGCCGGACACACCATGGTACAGTTTTAGAATGGTTGTTATTTATTGTGCAGAAGCCACACCACAATATGTCTTTTCTCTTTTTCTGTCCGTTCCCATCCATCCACAGGTTGCCTGACAGAGACAGCCTATTGTATTATGCTTAACTTTTTTTGTACGTTTCTTTATGATCAATAAAGAGTTATCTATCTATTTAAGGTTTTCAGGAAGGCTACAGTCGGGTAAGATAGCCCCCTGTCAATTTTTGATATGGGGCTTTATCAAATTGAACGGCACGTCAGGTTGGATCGCCATGCGATTATCCGAATTGATAAATCTTTTATTCGATTACTGGGCCGGAAAGTTAAGGCTTCTGGCTCATATCATACTTGAATACTTTGAAGTTTTTGAATCATATTTATATGCTAATAGTAAAGGTGCATAAAAAAGTACCCCCTTGTGGGTCACATCTTGAATCATTTAACCATTGTACGCTCGCTGTTCCTTTCTAGTTACCTAGTGGTTACACAGTCAAAGGCACTTTTCACATAAATTTATGGGAGATTAAGATATAAGAAGAAATATGTGGTACCCATCTATCTAATATGAAGTATAAGTGAGTGCTTCTTCTTTCAACCCATTTAGGTATTTATATCGACTCAACCAAATGTAATTAATTTATATTCAAATACCTTGAGTGGAGAATCAGATCACATGGTCTTAGAGCTTTAATTTTGCGCTAGATACCTAATGCGTTCTACCATTTTGGAACCCATTAGTACTATGAAAAATGGAAACTGGAGTGAAGGTGTGTTATAGTCCCTAATTTATAGCATATAGACAAACTGAGTACAATAGATAAAAATGATTTCTGAAATAAATAAAATATCAGAATGTAACACATTGATCAACACAGATAACCTGGAGAAATACATTTTATAAACACAACTTATTTAATAATCATCAATATCCCAACGCTCTGGGTAGGGTAAATACACTGGTAGGCGGCCTTTCGTTTTACCCAGCATCTCTTGTTGTTTTGTCTGCAATGTTTTCAAAGCCGTCAACCCACCGCGCTGTCGGTACCTACTCGTAGATTCAAGTTGGTAATGAGATAGATATATTTCATTAGACTAGAATAAGTAGGTACTTTCATTTGTGTCAGAATAGTTAATTAGATAAAATAAGCTCATTAGACTTGAGAGTGGACCTTTAGAAAATAATTGACGTCTTGTATTTCGGGAGGTCCTTGAAACCGCAGGCAAAGTAAATTTTCCATTTCCTGGGGGTCACTTTGGATAATATTTAAAAACCTTTCGTTTTATACTAATTTAGGATTTATATAAATGCCCAAGATCGTGTCGAGTTACGCCTATTAAGTTGGGTTCGCATTGTTGCGTTCATCAAATATCATTTCATACATCATTGGAAGTCTGTTGAAATCAAATATTTTGCATTAGGTTTTTTTTTTAATTCTACTTGGCAAGCAAACAAGCATACGGCCCACCTGATGGAAAGTAGTTACCGTAGCCTATGGACGCCTGCAACACCAGAGTCATCACACGCGTGCTGCCGACCCTGAGACATAAAGATGAAAAGTCTCATGTGCCTGTAATTTCACCGGCACCCGTACCCTTCAAACCGAAACGCAGCAATGCGAGCACTTCTGCTTGGCGGCAGAAATAGGTACGGTGGTAGTACTTCCCCGGACGAACTCTTTCACAAAAAGTTCTACTACTATCAAAAAGGTACATAAGCTACGTAAGGTCAGCTATAACAAAATTTAAAATATTTTTAGTTAAGAGTTATTATCAAACGCTACTTTCTAAGCCTACCAAGTATTAACGACCTACGTAGCGCGGCGTGCGAGTATAGTAGCGATGCGCGACTATGAATAAAAGTATTCGAACTAGTCGACTAATAAATTCATCCAACTAGTGCGACTGAAGTCGTGGACACCGAATGAATTCATTCATTCATCCATCCAAGTCTGGTTATTGCCGTAAGTAGGTACTTCGATCACCAATCACAATGTTCCGCCGCCTATCGGAACTTTGGAAGCCGAGTCGCGCATCGTCGGCACCCAGTCGTCGCGAGTGAATTCGTATCCATTCGGGGTTTTCCGTTGCGGATTGTACTAGTATTACTGAAAATAGTATTCGTTTTTTCGAATAACTTTTCTAGTTTAGCACTATTTTTCAAGTCGACTGAGAAATTCAGTAGTGGCATATTATTCGATAGTAAAATTTAGTTACAGTCGCGCATCGCTAGAGTATAGCCGGCTGAAACGCAAGAGGTGCGGGTGCGATCCCCGCTGCGGAAAAAATGTTTGCATGATCTGCAAATGTTTGTTGCTGGTAGGTTGTGGCTGTTATTCCTAAAATCCCTTATAGACATCCCCTTTAAAGGGGATTTTGGGAATGGTACCATGGTGTAGGTACTCGTAGTTCCTGATACCCACGACACAGAATGGTAGCGTAGGATCAGTACTATGTATGTGAGTGTTGGGTGTTATGTTATTTGAATGGTTTTTTTGGTGCCTTCTAGACCTTTGTGCTCCATCGTCGGTTGCATCATCACTTACCAACAGGTGAGATCGCGGTCAAACGAGGGTCTATAATTGTAAAAAAAAAAAAAAAAAATTGATTGCGTTACAAAACGTAATAAAATAGAAATGAATAATCTATTTTGGATCTCCTTTCTGAAGGCTAAGCTAAAGCTGAGCTAAGTTAAGCTTCTACTTTATCGAGCATTTAATTTGCTAATTGGCTATTGTTTGTGTTGCACATAATTTTTCATGTACTCAGATTATCAACAACCAATTAGCACCCAACCTACGCAGGTAGCATTATGGCTAAACCAGCGTAGGTTAGTTGTTGTTGTATAAAAATTGTATTATCCTTGCATCTTTTACAAAATACTAATTGGACTTCCATTATATTTTATTACCTACTAACTACTACTACTATAGAAGTCCACTGCTGGACATAGGCCTTCCCCCGAATGCCACGACGGATGGTTTTGAGCCGCCTCCATCCTGCAATTTCCTCCTACCTTTAAAATGTCGTCACTCATTGGCCTTCCTACGTTGCGATGCCCGGAACGTGGTCGCCACTCGAGGATCTTTATCTCCTAACGGGTTGTTGGTTCTATGAACGTTACTTAGTCCGTACTAATGCTTAGAACTGTCCTTGTCACTGTCACATAAATGTTAACACAAACGTGCTAGAGGGTGACAGGGGCAATGCTAAGTATTTAGCACGTGCTAAGTAACGTCTATTTATCTCAACCTAAGAGCCGTCAGCGAACTTAGTTGTTCTATGAATCTCCTCAATTTGGATTCCATTACGTAGTGAAACTCCAAGCACAGCTCTTTCCATTGCCCGATAAATTCGAAAAATCTCATTAAATAAAGTAATTTGTGTAAGTATTGTACTTTGTTTGACTAGATTTTTCGGATTAAAGACTTAGTTCTAACTTCTAACTAACTAACTTCAAAAATCGTGGTGAAAATCTATGGGGACTCTTTAGTTGTTTGTCCCTATCTGTACGTGGCTTAAGACATGTGTGGCATGATGCGGTCCCTTTATTTATTTTTACAGCCCCGTGTCAAGTCCACGCCGCGCACATTTGTCTCGCGCGATCCTATTATCTCTGACATACGAGGTGCGACTGTCGCTTTACAACCTTGCACGTGAATCATATGGTTTTGTGTCGCCGCTGATTGCTCTTAACTTAAGGTGAAACGTTTCGCAAGTGGCGCGAAATTCAAATTTAATTGTGCTTTTTGCACATTACAGCTTATCAACACTTCTTGAGATATTTACTATTTTGACTATTTCTGGCTTGACAACCATTCGGAATAAATGTTCTTGAGTAGCGACCACAAACCGAATGACGCAGTAGAGGAAGGCCCTCCTCTGGAAGGACTAAAGACATTAAAAGGTAGCATAAGCATAGCTTATTAATACTAAGCTAAGTTGAAACCCAGAATGGGTATCACTACGAAGGTAATAAATCGAGTCTGGCTTCTCAACTAGTCAAAGTTTTCTCATCTAGTGGGTCGGTCGAGCTGATTTGTCTGCATTAGGTAACTTACCGAAATTAATAGGAATTAGATACTATAAGCTTCCCAAGTATTAAGAAGTCAAAAATCTAAGCTCTAACAAAGTTAGTTAAATCCTTTTCTATTAAGTAAATTAACTTTTAAGAGCGGAAATGTTTATTGTTCAGAACGTTGGAGAAAGCTTATTTAGTGACCGAGTCACATTAGATTGCTACGTCACCTTTCGACTCTCGTTCTTGAGGTTTTTTAATAACTTGTTCAATAATCATGAGCATTTGTTATACAAATATCACTGATAGCGCTATAAAAAACTTTTATGAGCCGGACATAAATTCAAAATCATCAAAGCCCTTTTCGAGTTTCAGCCACTTTTCCTACAAACTTTTCCGTTTTAGAGGTAAGTACCTAAAAAAGTGGAAATTTCTCTATTTTAGATTTTTTCCATTATTTGTGTCATAAAGACTCTAGCATTCCAAATTTCAGAATTGTGAAGTACCTTCCCTAAAGGTTTTTCATTTTCGTGATTTCTTTACAAAAATTAGACATTCTGCCATATCTTTTTGATGCAACTATTAGTTAAATGTTTATGATTTTTGTTAACCACTATAAACTCACAAGCTTATAAATTTGGTATACATTTCAAGTACCTTTGATAACTTTAGCTGTTCTAGGAGAAAAAGGGTCTTGAGAAACAAACAGACGGACAACAAAGTGATCCTACAAGGGTCCTGTTTTTTCTTGTTGAGGTAAGGAACCCTAATGATAACAGTAAACACAATAAGTGGATGTACATTAAAATACAACTTAAGGGAGCTGTTTATTCATTTGTTTCACTAAGAGAAGATAACGTAGGTTTCCAGTGGAAACCTTACTAGAATCAACTATAATATCAATCAATATTAGATAAAATCGTTGCGTGACTGACTGACTATCATTGCACAACCTAAACGGTTAGCCCTAGAGACCTGAAATTTGGAGGGTACATACATTCCTTTTGTGGTTCACTAAGAAAAGAATTTCCAAAAATTCAGGTGCTGAATTTTGTATACAAAAAACTCCACACTCATGAAGTCGCGGGCTTTCCACTAGTATCAAATAATATAGTTCTGATAGCATCCTTTTTCTTCGCTTGTAACTTCAAACGCCTGTGTTTTTTAAAGTAATTTACAATGTATTTTGTATTTTTACCAAAGAATAAGTCTTGAGGTAACCACACAGAACCTGAGGAACCTAGGGACCCGTTCAAAGAAAACTCTACGTCCTCACTTTACCATATAACTGAAGTCTTCACTCTGAAGTATGATGATGTTGTTGATTCTTCAGATTTTCACTGATTCCATTAAAATATTATGCTCCAAAGCTTTGTCCGGAAAGTCGTGACGTTTTGCTAAATTAAGGCATTAGGATAGGAATAGAGTAGCCCAGTCGGCTTCGACCACGTAATTACTTGGTGCAGACAGCTTATATTTTCAAACAATACATTTTTAATGGCTTCATTTATTCAAAAACACTTCATTTATTTTTCCATTTCATATCTTGCTACACGCCAATTTGGTCATTCAATACCAAATAAAAAAAAACTCCTCTAAAACCACCCCCAAAATCGAAATCCAACCTTTGCAATAATTATTTTACTGTGATTCTTCGTAACAAATTTAAAGTTTATACTTACGTTGAATGGTTTTAGAGAAAATCGCGTGTGACAGTCGAACAGACACCGTAGTGATTCCATATGTTATACGATTTCCCAATTCGGTTTGAACAGTAAAAAAGCGACAGATTCGTAGACTCGGTTTAAATTACATGTGTTGTGGTTATTACGTATTCTATGGTTGTGAGCCGAAACTCGCTACACTCGCTCATATACGCGAAACACGTAAAAACGATGATATTAATTTATACAGCTTAAATTAATGAACGGAAAAAGTGCTGATGCGAAAATGATTTTAATTTATTTGTTATTATCAACACGCGCAAGACCGGATATACGTTTCGCTCGCATACAATGTCACGACGAAAGGTCTTGAGCCACCTCCATCCATTGACTACCTGCAACCATTACAATGTCATCAGTTTGATCATCGAGTGGAAGGCCGTCGTTCAGGTTGTAGTCGCCACTCGAGCATCTTTATTCCCCAGCGGTTTTTGTTTATGCGACCTGCGATTTTTCTAGCCTGCCCTTTACCTCTTCATCGTGCTAATTCGAAGAGCTAGGTCGATGACCTAGGTACTTATACGGATCTCCTCATTTCGAATTTTAACCGAGCGCTATTTCTCTATAGCTCATCGCGCATCCATGTGAATGCTGCTAATATTATAAATGTAAGAGTTTATGAGGATGGATGGATGTTTGTTACTCTTTCACGCAAAAACTACTGAACGGATTTTGATGAAATTTTACAGTATTATAGCTCATAAATCAGGGTAACATAAATAGGCTATATAGTTTATTTTACAATAGAGGTTCTACGTGGGTGGAGCCGCGAGCAAATGCAAGTGCCCCATAAGCTGATTGGAAATTAATTTACTCTCTATGCTGAATACTTCGGCAGAGGCGTACTGGAGAAACCATACTATACTCTTCACTCGATGCTTGTAGTATATTTTGCTATCAAATTTATGGTTAGAGCAATGCCTTAGTGATCAAATATTATTAGAGCAATGCCTTAGTGATAAAATGGTATCTAAAGGTTTATATAACATTTTCAATATTTTGATGAAATCCATTTTGTTATTGAAACAGAACATGCTAAGTACTTACCTCCGGGGTACCGTTGGAAAGTTTGGCATTCCGAAAAAGCTCTTTCTACTAAACTGGTCTCGTATTATGATTTTATAATCGTGCCTTTGTTGTGATATATATATTAAATACAAGTTTCGTTGGATTAGGGGAAAATCGTCATCAGACCAGTTTTTGTTTTACTTTTATGTTCCATACTTTTACTTTGGCGGTAGTTTCGTCATCACCAAACTAAATATTATATTTTAAGGGATAACTCGTCATCGATACCTATGAAGTTCGTTGATTTTGTACAGTGAGCGTGAGATTATTGTTTAATAAAACCAGTACTAGGCATTACAATTTTAATTTAAAAAATCTTGAATACCAAATCTCGAATGAAATATCTCGAATACCAATAACTCGAATGCAAAATCTGGTGAAAGCAGCAGGTTGAAACACATTTTTGTCTCAAAAAAGCAACACCTATTATTTATTCCGTGGTAACACGTAATAATGGGCCACTTAGCACGAGCACGGACCGTTTGCGGCGCGGCTCAATTGCTTTCTGCGGCCATCTGAGTGTAATTAGTTTAATTGGAAGACATACAAATTTGGCTTGTTAGCACTTTGCACAAAGTTCAATGAGATTGCTCTGATTGAACTTCCACGTACGGTGCCTAGTGGTCTAACATGTACCTACCTCTATGCACCTGTTAAGTTGTCAATTTTATCGACACCATTCGGAAAACTAATTTTATTATGAAAAAAATATTTTCAATGATACATATAACAAAAAAAATCGTGATTGTGAAAGTCTGTTAGAATGTCTAGATAGCAAAACGGGTTATACAAAATACCCTCGATCTCAAAAGAACTAAATTGGAAAAAGGCTATTACTTGGCTACGACTAAGAAGCAAACAGACTAAAATATGTATTTTTACGCTTTTTCGGAAGGAGTCCATTTTTATTAAACATCAATTTCTAGTGTTTTTTTTGAGCAGGTTAAATATTGTGTCTAGTGAATATCGTGTAACTGGCGTTTTAACCGGTGAAGCTTAATTTAATGAGCACATGATGAAGACTAAAAATTTGAAAATAAATATAAATATATAAAATAAATGTTATATCATGAAAATAATTCAAGCGAGGGAAAAAACACGAAATGTATTTGAATTGCTAAAGAATCATAAAGAAAACATTCAAAGAACCCGTCGCTTTCTGGCAGGATAATATAAATAAAATAATAGCGGTATCATTTTTGATGTAGCCGTTCGCAAAGGAAATCCGCGGTCCGGTGTCAAAGAAGATTTGGCGAGCCGGCCTCAGCTGCCGGCGAACCCGCAAAGATACCTCCCTCCCGATAGGAAAAGGCCTATTTCACTAAACATTCCGCGTTTGAAGGTTCGTAAATCCCACTAATACCCACCAAACCGCACGTATACAACTTCTAAATCGAAACCGTTACACCCTTTATTCGCTCTCAATGACTCTATTGATGCTATACTCTGTAATTCTCTTGACCTTAATGTCATGGAGCCCATTCGAAGAAAAAAGCAGCCTTCACTATGGGTATATAATATGGTTTTGGTTTATTTTATGTGCTTGACCAATTAGCAAAATGATCACTGTTGTTTGTTTTTGATACCTGATCTGGTACCCGAAGAGAAATATAAGAAAACGGACGCTTTCCGCCTTTTATATAAAAGAGACTCCTTCTATTTTTTTTCTATTCCTAGTGTACTAGTGTACTAGTACTAGTGTTCTATGTTCATATTAACATTCTTAATTCCAAGCAATTAGTATTGTTTCACGAAAACGGCTAGAACGGTTTTGGTTTTGATAAAATTAATCGAAGATATCTTTTCATTAAAAATACTAACTTCCACCATTGTTTTCGATCTGGATTATATTTTGATTGTGAAAAAACCAGTGTGCCAAATGGATTAAATCAAGGCCACACATAAAATACAATTCAAATAGCGCAATTTGAAGGCGGGATATTACTATTTAATTCATTCAAAGCCTGAGTGAATCTCATGACAATTTTAATAAGCCCAAACACGGCTAGGGTACAAAGTTTTATTTCGGGCTTCATCGATCAGTTCCATACCACCATTTTCATTTGAATTATTTATTTAAATTTGCTTCATAAAGTCGCTTACCTGATCCGTGATGCAGGTAATCACGATTCTCACATTATTTCATGATATTATTTCACGACACGTGAAATAATATCATTACCTTAATAAAAATGCTTAAGATGAGGACATCTCAAAAGTAGTATTTTTGAACGCCCAGTGCGACGTGACGAGATTAAATTATGAGATGCAAAAAATAGTGTAGATAGAACAATATACTAATAACAGTTGTAATCTAACAGAATTCTGTATAAAAGTCTGGTTTTGCAAAAACAATCGCAGAAATGACCACCCTAAAAAAGCTTTGGCATCAACAACACAATTTTTTTTTCGAATTAAATAGCTAGACTTGTGTACTTATTTTAATGTTCTAACCGCATAGTTTTTATCTATGATTTGTATAGTTCGATTAAATAAAAAAAAGCTCTAAAAATCGATTTAACAAAACTCATCTTGGAGCAATTTCACTGTAATGTAGAGCGAAGCTTGGTCGCAGGTGCTCTACAGTTAGCTACGCAAAATGTACTAATTTTTTGCAAATGATTATAAAATGGTGGGATTTTTGATGATTTCACTGACATAATAATGTATTATGACCACAACAATTATACCTATAATAATATTATTGTATATTACTATTATTATCATCATCATCAGCCTGTAGAAGTCCACTGCTAGACATATGCCATAGAATACCACGCCGAACGGTCTTGAGCCGCCTCCATCGACCGTCTTCCCGTGACGTTTATAACGTCACCAAGATCACCAAAATAGTTCTCAGAATTAGCAAGTTGAAGTTGCATATTGCAGGTCATATAATAGCTCGCAGACAACCGTTGGGGAATATAGGTTCTCGAGTGACGACCACAAACCAGACGACGTGGCGACGCGGTAGAGGAAGGCTTTCCACTCGATGGACTAAGGACATTATAAACTATTATTTATAATTATAACGTTTTAAATATTATTATATTAAATTCTGCATTATGACCTATCACAAATAAGCAGCAGTTGTTATATTACAGCTCTTTCTATTTTATTCTAGGCGGTAGAGTTTATTGTGGGTTCATCTGTTCCTTTGATTTCCCTTGAGGCATTCCGAGATTCATTGCTCAGTGTCAATTGTGGTCATAACAGTAACCTCAAAAGAGTTTTAGTACCGAGAGCACCTTAATTTTTATATTTTTTACTTTTGGTTCCGTACGTCGAACACGTTAGTCAAGCAGTTAATTTTAGGTTATAATAATATAACATAATACTCAACAGTCACACACGTATTTATCCCACATTTAGGCCCGTATTCTAGAACTAAACTCAAACTGAACCGAGCATTAATTTTCTGAAAGATTTAAATGAATAACTGTTGCCATATGCTTGCGAGTCTCGATTCACACTTGAGCATATTTATGGAAAACGAGTCTAAGATTCCCTGTGGTGTGCGTATCAGGAACTACGAGTTCCTACCATGGTACTACAACACCCGGAACAAACATTTCCAGATCAAAAAATGCACAAATTTGTCCCGTGGCGGTAATCAAACCTTCTTGCGTCTTAGCCGGCTACGCGCCCACCATGCCACGGAGGTCGTCTCCAAGAATCGAGAATCAAGAATGTTCTATCATTCTAACCTACAATTCACCATCATCATCAATTACCACGCTTGACAGTCGGATTGGTCATCGCAGTTTGGTGTTAAGTACTCATCCCCTGAAGTACTATCCTTAAGTAAGACTGTTACCACAACCACGGGGGAAGAAGGCGACCTAGACCTAGAATTAGGTACTTTTATTTTATTTTGTAATCGAACCTTATAATGTAGGTGTGGCCAAGCTGTACCAAGCTAAATTATTATAAGGGTCCTAAAGTTGCATGCTTAAATCCTTCTAAAGTAATAATATAAGTGACACAGGGAATCCTAGTGTGGGACCATGACGACGTAAGTGACTGTTGGGTGTTATGTTATCATTGAAAATCTAACGAAAGTTTTTCGTTGAGAATTCTTGAGGCTCAAGATACCTATGTCCAGCATTTGGCATTTCTACTTGCTGAATATGCTGATGATAACCTTTCCTTTTGGCATTTCCTTAGAAAAAGTGTTTGATGAACATTTATGGACAAGAAAGTGATGTGTAATGTAAAGTGACTTTAATGGTTCCATGGTTACATTTTGAGGAATCTATGTAACCCTAAAAATAAAAGTTGAAAATATAAAATCTGACCCAAAAGCTGAAACAATGTATAAACATGTTGTAGAAGAAGGCCAAATCTACGATTCTAATTTATAAAGGCCTATAAAGTTGCACAGGTGCCTACGGATTTAATACAAATTAATTGTTTCATCAGACCCCGCGTCGGAAGATACAGCAAGGTTACAATGATTTGGTGAAGAACTCATTAGTGAAAGTTTATTCTTTCCAAGACCGTTCTTAAGTAGATAACGGCTAAAGTGAGGATAATTGTGTTTGTCGAGCGATCGTACGCCCTTTCGCAGTTCCCCCCATCTCGTCCAACCACCTCCTCTTCGTTGACGTAATCTCCTTTTCATTCCACATACCTAAGCCTCATCAGATTAAGCGATTCTAAGTGCTCACTTCCAATGCAACAATACAAAATCTGTATAAGAGAGGACAGGAAAAACCATCCGATTACCCGGCTTGTTCAAATAATGATAATAAACTCCAATCTCTGAATAAATCTATCGTAAAATAAAAGCATTACCATTTTCGTCTCATTTCTGTTCCCTTTTAGATCCACGACGTTCGGCACTCGCTGAATGGCGTGATATTGTAATAAAATTATGCATTTATTTGAGTTCTTTCAACTCTGGAGTTTTATTTCCCTGTTAATTTATACGTCTATGGTTCATGCTTTACATGTCTTTATTTTATTGTGAAATGGACTTTTATTCATGTAGGTATTGGAAAGGCTTTTATACATTTAAGGATACATATATATATAAACAATGCATTTCTTAAACTTCCCCCATGCGTGGGGATCCTCTCCTCCTCCTCCCCCCACCCCACACTCAAATATACATATATATATATATATATATAGTTAGTAGTTTTTTTTATAATTTCTTTAAAGTCTTATTTTGACGTTATGTTTTGGTAATTTTTCTATACTACGGCCTGTGATTAAAAGTTTTCTTGTGTAAAAATACTATAATAGTAGATTATGCACTAAGGGAATAAAGCAGTGTCTTACGTCGCGGGCGGCATATTGAACCCTGAGCGTAACGGTTATATAGAGTCCTGAGTGAAGCGAGGGGTTCAAGCTGGCCCAAGACGAAGACAGGCTTTATTTCAGAGGAGCATACTCACTCAGGACCCTATATTACAATAACTCCCTCGCTAGAGTCCCTCGTTACGCACAGGGTTCAATATGCCGCCCGTGAAGTCAAATAAATAAATAAGTAAGACACTGCTTTATTCCCTTAGTGCATATCTACTATTCAAAAAGAAACCTAATAACCTACCGAGGGCCTATCCCCTATGCTCTATGCTATAGCCTGTGATAAGAAGTTTTCTTGTGTTCTCAAGATTTTTTGTGTACAAATACTATAAAGTAGTTTTAAAAAAAATCTAACAACCTACCGAGGACCTATCTATACTACCACGGGTCTAGATATTAGTGTACAAAATTTTATTGAATTAGAAGAAATAATATCCAAAATAGAAGGAAACTTCGTTAGCGTGCAAAAGGGGGTAAGCGCCCTCCGGTAACCTCCTCTTAAATCAATTCTCTAGAACTACCTCGGAAATAAGCAGGCAGCTGTCGATAACGGGCTTGTACATAAACGGTTGCTTTGCAGACAATGTTCTTACGTCGGCGTCGTGACAATGCCAATATTCCGGAATACCAGTCGGAACTTTTTCCATTTAGGCGGAAACTTCAACTTGGCGCTATGTTGGGCGGTTTCAGCTAACATGGACTTGAAGATTGGCTTTTTACTTTTTGCCATACTTTTGAATTCGTGCGGTCCTACGCCCCCAAGAAACAGACATAAGTGCATGTATTTAATTTATTTGATAAATAATACGTATTTACTTCGTAACATAATATGTAATTTTGACACAGAAATATATCTTAGTTTTAATACCCCTAGGTACCAGGTATTTTTGAAACCTTTCAAATAAACTTACGTACGTGCAAGTTCCTACAAAAATACCTATTCTTGCTAGTGTAGCCGGAATAGATTATAGGAATAGTTCTGTACCTGCTTAAATCGGTTGGACAAGGGAAATTCCACTCAGCTAATTCGGTTTTCAACCTTTGAATTTATTCTTAGCTTATCCCGTCTCATCCCCACTTATCCTCTCCCATTCAATTAGTATAATAAAACCTATATGTAGAGTTTATGAAACATATCAGCCATATAAAATTCACTCTATATATGAAAGAAAAAATCCATTCAAGACCTTAATTTTTCAAAGAATCATATCTACTGTCTTCTCATTAATCGTTGGTTTTCACGTTTTCATTAAACGACATTCAGAATTTTAATGAATGTGATAATATTTGCCATCCTCGAGATCCTAATCCTTTAAAACTCAGCGGGTTCGAAACGAGATTTTAAATTGTAGAATGAGACTATTTTTGATCACAGACTTCATATACACTTTTAAGCATTTTGTTTTAGAATTAACGTAAAAAATTTACCCCGTCAATTAGTTTTAAATCGTTGCTAGTATTGATTTCTCGTAAATTAAACCGTTTCTCAATATTCAAACATATCTGAATAGGTATTGACTTTGTATAGCCTCATTAAGAGCATCTATGTATGTGACTGTTGGGTGTGTTGGTGTTTGATTTATGTTATGTTTATGTATGTATGTATATGTAATATTCCTGAGTATCGCTTTATGCCTAACTACCTATAAAAAGGAAGTTCGAAAAGAAAATAAAATTGTTCAAGTTAATAAAACTTATGTGAAAAATTCTGACTACTAATTTACCCGAAATATCTGAATAATTTATGTAATCGTATCTAAAACCTGGCATGGTTCCGTAGCAAGCTTTATTCGGATTGAGACCATAATACTGTTCCATTTTTCCCATTGGTACGGAACACTAATGCCAGGTATTTACAACACACGGGAAAAAAAATTGGGAACGTCTAGATGGCCGGACTACGCCTAATTCGTTGAATATCGTGACACCTATATATTATTTAGTACCGCATTGCTATTATTTGGTAAGCAGATAGACAGATTTAGTACCTAATTAGTACCTTCGATGTTAAAACTTTCATTGGTAACTTTTGCATCATCTCCTGGGGCAGCGCCGGCAAAACCTTAATGCTCAGAATGAAGAGGGCCCAGAGGGGCGTACTTAAAGTCATGACTAAAAAACCCATTTACTTCTCAACTGCTGATCTTTACTCGCTCTGCAAAGTACCAACTGTCCGTCAACTGTTTATTCTGCATTCTGTACTTCGTAAACACTCCCAATTGTTCTTTGACCCTGATCTTATTCGGCCTTATTACAGAACATGGATTAAATCTGAATTTAGTCCAGGCGTACTAGTCTAGGATTAAATATCGACATTAGGCATATGCGACTTTAAATACGAAAGCAGATGGTTTGTTTTCCGAAATCAATTTTCGCGCTACTTCGCAAATTTCCAAAGTATCAAACTGACGTATTGTGTCACATCACAATTGAGATGTCCAAATTCTTACCTCTAACAAGCAATCAATTGTCAATTTCTAGACCATTGCTAAACTAGGGGGCTGCCTGGTTTTAGATAAACCAGATATAGTCCAAGCTTATGTCATTTTTGGCATATCTTGCTCGAAAGTTGCTTCTGGAAAACAAACCATCTGCTTTTGTATTACAGTCGTATATACCCTAGGTCGATATTTAAGCCTAGGCTGGTAGTCCTGGTTTAAACCCAGACTAAGGGCATTTTTTATAATAACACCCGGGTGTTAGCAGATGGTTTGTTTTCCAGAAGCAACTTTCGAGCTAGATATGCCAAAAATGACATAAGCTTGGACTATCTCTGGTTTATCTAAAACCAGGCAGCCCCCTAGTTTAGCAATGGTCTATAAATTGACAGTTGATTGCTTGTTAGAGGTAAGAATTTGGACATCTCAATTGTGATGTGACACAATCCGTCAGTTGATACTTTGGAAATTTGCGAAGTTGCGCTAGAATTTATTTCGGAAAACAAACCATCTGCTTTCGTATTTAAAGTCGCATATGCCTAATGTCGATATTTAATCCTAGACTAGTACGCCTGGACTAAATTCAGATTTAGTCCATGTTCTGTAATAAGGCCGATTAAGTCTAAGCGAAGATCTGATAAGGTTTGTAAAATCGAACCCCATCGTACGGTAGTAGCTAGTCGCCACTTCTATTACATAAGCTCCACTCTATATAACAGAATAAACATGCAATTAAACGTTTATCCTCTGACTATTTACAAATGCAAGATTAGATGTCTCGAATGGCTGCAATCTTTGTCCTATGAAGAAACAGAAAACCTTCTAGAAGTTTCTTAATAGCTCATTAACACACACACACTCTCACACACACACACACACACACATTCACACACTCACACACACTCACACACACACTCACGCACACACACACACACACTCACACACACACACACACACATCTGCACCTTTTAATTTTTGTCTCGATCTCAGTGATTGCTTAGTTTTAATTTTTGTATCTTTTAGTTCTCTATTTATGTATCTGTTACTCAAATTTTACTGTAAATTTGGAACTCTTTTTATCTTCGCGCGGAGGAGGGCGTTGATATCTGCGACACAGTTTACACTACTGCAGGTATCATCGGTTTCATTTTTGTACTGTACTATATGTTTATTGTTCCAATAAAGTTTTTTTTTTTTTTTTACTCCATTGGTTTGAAAAACAAAACGCTTGATGAAAATGACTAAGCTATGAAGCTTCAGTGATAGCTCTAATTATGTTTCATAGAGATGGTGAGTAAAACTCATCTAGCTTATGCTCGATGGTAAAACTGCAAGATCAGACACATACCAAACCACGCATAGGTATATCATTTACTAACGAGAAGTGCTAATTTTACATATCTAATTGAGTTTTGCTTAATAATCATTTTAATAGAGTTAAGTAAAAATTAATAACAAAAGAATCTTTTGTTTCACATGACATTTTTTATCAACATGAATATTGCAATAAAATTTACTGAAAATCACAGCACCAAACACGCTCATGTAATAATAATAATAATAACGCAGGGCACGCTTGTGGCGAGAGTTTGGTGAGTGGCGACACCGCGGAGCCCCATTACTCCCTGGACCCCTGACCCTCGGCTTGCCTTAGCCGGCTGGCCGAGGATAGAGGCGCAAGAGCGAAACCTATGCTCCAAGGGTGGAAAAGGCATAAAGCCAGGAGTAGCGCTTAGTGAAACTGCAGCATACCTCTCAACACCTTTAGCCGTCCACGTCAACGTTGCCCCTTACGCTGCCTTCATTGGCGGCACATTTAAGGGGCCCGTTTAGTGGACGGCAAGTCACCACCTGCCTAAATCAATTTCAATCATTTAGAATTTGCAGGTGCCGTTTCTCATGTAAAACAAACAATGCCGAATAAACATTCAATTAGCATGTTCTCCTCACAATAGCACCAACTTTCAAACATTTCCACAATAGTTAAATCATCTGTCAAAATAATATAATAATCTAATAATTGATAATCTACTACCGCAAAAATCAAAACAAGCCATGGCTTTTTACTGTCTCGCAGAAGATGTGAAAAGTAGAGTATGCTGCTCTGGAATAAAGCCTGTCTTCGTCTTGGGCAGCTTGAACCCCTCGCTTCTCTCAGGACTCTATATAACTCCCTCGCTTTAGAGTCTCTCGTTACGCTCCGGGTTCAATATGCCACCCGAGACATTAGACACTGCTTATTTCCCTATTGCATAATCCTACTATTCCTACTAATATTATAAACGCGAAAGTTTGTGAGTATGGATGGATGTTTGTTACTCTTTCACGTAAAAACTACTGAATGGATTTGAGTGAAATTTGGAATGAGATACTTTACGCCCTGAATTAACACATAGGCTACTTTTCATCATCATCATCATCATCATCATAAATTTTCATCATTATTCACGCGGGTGAAACCGCGGGGCGCAACTAGTCTACTATAAAAACGATGTCATACAATTTTTTGAAATGCTTTCCTAATATTTGCCTTTGGGTACATACTAAAAATGGGTGAAACGATATTCAATAAACGAGAGTTGGTTCCGCCACCTTAAGGTTCACGATAATAACGCCAACATAGAACACCCTATATATATATATATCACTTTGCTTATTACATGCCCCAACGCTTTCTTCCGAGGGAAGAGATAATGCATTTATCTGAAACCTGTAGCATAGAACAGGAAGTGTTGCGTAGAAACGCATTGTAAAACTGTTGTTATTTGTAAAAACTCTCTGATAACAAAATCAGTAGGTACCTACCCAGCCAACTCGCTACGCTGTCAAGCACGCACCCACTAGAGCTTCGCTGACGGTCCAACAGTCAAGTGATAAGTTTCGGTGTAGTGTTACAGTTTCACCTCTGTGTTGCACCCTGTATAAACTGCAATTCCCCGGAAAACATCTCTCAGTAATTACCTGAAAAGTTATTTAGTGTGCAGGCGCTTCAATCTTGCAGGAAATTTATATTGTCTTGAACATAATGTAGCAAAATTAGTCTCTGAGACGCTAGACAAGTCAATTATTTATTAACATGCTTATGTTGATATTGGGCCGCACTCAGAATCCATAATAAACTTAATTTAAAAACCATTAAATATAAATGACATCTCCGAGTATCGGTATACCTTACCAATGAGGTAGCTAATAAACGAGGGGTAAAAGTCTACTGGTTATTATCATGTGGGTTAAGGGCATCACACACGACTAAGATAATATAAACTATAGCATAGACTGTTAAGTTATGTTAACTTAACCGACCATAGTCGGCGAAGTATCGCAGCATTTATCGGCAACCATCTTGGGAGCCAAACGTCTCGATCGCGCACGCTCTTTAAACACAGTGCAATTAATTCTTAAACTTTGCAATGAAGCGCGTTTTGTTCGATCTAGTTTTGTACTAGATCGGCTTGCCAGTTCCTCAGATGATGATTGTGTGGGGAAATTGATATGCACGTTGCACTAGGTTAAATTAAAATATTTATAGTTAATAGTAGTAGTACTTTGTTAGTAGTAGAACTTTTGTTAGTAGTAGAACTTCTTGTGAAAGAGTTCGTCCGGGGAAGTACTACCACCGTACCTATTTCTGCCGCCAAGCATCAGTAGTGTTCGCATTGCTGTGTTTCGGTTTGAAGGGTACGAGTGCCGGTGAAATTACAGGCACATGAGACTTTTCATCTTTATGTCTCAGGGTCGGCAGCGCGCGTGTGATGCCTCTGGTGTTACAGGCGTTCATAGGCTACGGTAACTGCTTTCCATCTGGTGGGCCGTAAGCTTGTCTGCTTGACAAGTAGCATAAAAAAAATATAGGTTAAAAAACATTGAAAATATAGGATACTTAATATAACAGGCAGGTAACTATTTAGATTTTAAATTAGTTTTTGTAGTGAAAAGAGGTTTTCATTATGTATTTGATCTTAAGATCAGTACCTATACCACATGCTATGTATACGTTAACATTTATTTCACATTTAGGTGGTATCTTAGGCAACTCTACGGTAAAATGCTATAAGGTACCCTATTTCCGAAGCATTTTCACTAACTTAAAGGACATCAAATATTAGGTAGTAACTGTGAAACTCAGTCAGGTTAACTTTCAGGACACCATCAATAGTTTTCCAAAATTACCTGGATTTATATTTTAATGAAATTAAAGGCAAAAAAACAATTTCCGTGGTATATTTAAATCCTAATTCCAAGTGACAAAATTCAAAGGAGAAACAAAACAAGTAATACACCGTGCTTTTAAAAAATCAACTTTATTTCAAAATATTAGGTTAGGACGTAGGTTGGCACTCATCTTTACATAAAGATTTAAAGCACACTTGGTGTTATATTAACCGCAATATCATAATAGACTTTAAAAAAATCTTACTCTTCTCAGGAGGCTTCTAATTGGACGTTATTATTTATCAATATGATCGCGAGTAAACATTTAGATAAATGGTAATTTGACGTGGCGTGGTGTAATTCTGTGGGGAGGTCTATGTCCAGCAGTTGACTTCTTTCAACTGATAAATCAGTTCCATAACTAGCTCATTCATTAGATTCAGATCGCTTGACACACGAGGGGTTAAAACTATAAATATATTTGATTTGTCAATATTAACTTCAAAATACATCTTAAAACTTTGTAATATTCAAAAAAACCTGGATCTATTACCGTGGTAATTTAAAAACACAAAAAAGAACATTGTTGTAGGTATTAAAACCTTAGATAATTATCCCCTAAATACGATGCTGATAAAATGATATAATGGTATAATGCTAATATTTACGTGCGCAAGAGCGAAATGTAGCGAGATTGCTTGGTGGTGACTGGTGTCTATTTCGAAATTACATTTCTGTTTGACTATGAGTACACTACACACACACACACACTTTAACACATAAATACACACATAATATATAGTAGTGATACACTTTAAAACACACGTCTGTTAATATATTTTCTTTGAAATTAAATCACTCTCCGTCCAAATAAAGCTCTCAGTCATAAGAAATATCGGTTTTGCTGCTTACCTCTGAAATTGCCTCCACTTTTGAGTACCCCTCGGCAATAGGGCACTTTACCTCAACAGTATGTTCACCATGAGTCATTGATTTATATGTTGAGCATTAGGTCCGAATCTGTTCCAAGATAGGTTTATATTTGACGTAATCAATATTATCACATGTGACTTTTTATGTAATCTTAATACATTTTTTTTTATTATTGAGTGGTCTTTGTCGCTGAGCGATCACATCATCGTAATCTTAATATTTAGAACATTTTTGTTTAAAAATACTAAGGAAACAGTTGAGCTATCTAAGGACCACTGCTCAACTGATCCAAATCACCACCAGACGGAAGCGTACACGCTGGCTGCATTGCCACGCTGAATAGCAATACTGCTAATCTTGATAACGGTTCGACAAAGAGAGTATCTATTAGTATTACTAGTGGTTCGCCCCGAACTGAGACCTCGCTATTTTATGGTATGGCGATTTTGATATTTTCAGCAACAAACCAAGCATTTGCATTCAGAAAGTATCATAATCCTTTCACCACTATGGTTCTTTCATAATTTTTTATCATCCAAATATTTAGTCGAAAACAATGGCGTAAGTCGGTTTTTTAAATGAAAAGTTATTCTATTATTATTTTTGAAAATTTTCACCTCGAGGTCTACCAGTACAGTACAGGATCTATCAGTAACAACTCTAATTTCCTACACATCATTGAAATAACCTTTGAATAGGGTACCTATATACAGTACCTATGTATAGTACTTATATCAAGTACCTGACGAATTAATTGATAACGTTCTTTTGACGAAAACCATAGAACTCCAGCGTCATTCAAATTCCTAGAAATGGGAGGTCAACAATGGATGTTATATTGGTTTCTGTTTTATGGAGTACAAGTTTCTAAATTTTTCAGTTTCAGACTTTTCCCTGTAGTTGTGACACAAAAGCCACAAGCATACCAAATTTCAGCATTGTGGGATTGCTGGAAGTACCCTAGAATTTTTGATTTTTACGTTTTTTATTTTCCCTAATATCTCAAAAACTACAAAGGCTAAATACTTATTAAAAACAGTTTTGAAATGTCCAACCAAAGCGCTTTCATTAAACACCCCACTTGATCTGACTGTGTCACTTTTATTTTTTTTACCCCCTCTTGGACCCTAATATCTCAGCAACCCCCTGACCGATATAGCTCATAACCTTACCTACAAATTGTACCAATACTATCTACCCCCATACCAAATTTCATGAAGATCGGATTAACGGTTTGGAAGTTTTTATCGGACAAACATACATATATACATACATACACACATACATACAAACGCCGATCCTTCCAACTTGACTCAGAGAACTCGCTTCGCTCGTTCAAATATTCTACAGTAGATATATATAGTAACAATTCCGCTCCTCTCCAACGAAAACTCTGAAAGAATTCGACACGTGTTTCGCCGAACAGAATGGTTCGAAGAAGCAACATGGCTGCGGAGTTTTTGCAGTAGTGTGTCTTTTTCGTTCTAGCACGCAGTGAGCCTACTGTTTCCTGAGGATGCTTCGTTGAGAGGCGAAACACGTGTCGAATTCTTTCAGAGTTTTCGTTGGAGAGGAGCGGAATTGTTACTATATACATATTTGTCCGTCTATTTTATATTGTAGAATGGATTTCCGCAAAGTCACGCTTGAATCAATTAATTATTAGTATTCTATTAGGAGAGGGTTATTACATTTTCTGTGGTACATCCTAGTGTGGTGAATTCTTTCACTACTTTGGTTTTTTCACCATAGGTCATCTAGGCCCTTTAAAGGGCCACCGTGCATGAAATGGGCTAAACAGTAAATAGACCAATGAGGATTTGACTATCCGGGAATTGGGTTAAACGTTTATTAGCCTAAACGGTAATTAGACCCATGGTAATTTTACTAAGCGGGAAATAGACGTACCTAACAGACAAACTAGACCAAGTAGTAAACTGGTGCTAATGAAACGAATGGGCAATATCATTTATATTCTTCGTATATTATACTTTCGTTCACCTAGTTCGTTCTTTCTTGGTCAGATTTCTTTAGGTCAGTGAGTATTTTCATGGGATACCCTAAGTTAAATACAATTAAGTAATCAACTTACTTGCATTTAAAAAAATGGATCCCAGAAAATTATTATGTAAATACATGCAGTGCGCTCCGAGAAAATACAGTTTGACAATACCATCGTGAACTACATTTTCTGGCTTCCATAATATTCTTCAATAAACTTACTATTTTGTACATCTGAATAAAATTTTCTATAACGTCGAGTCGACTTTGATTCTCTATACGACGAGATGAAGGTACCAATCTCGTCTTTACCTTTCTTACCCGGCCCTTTTTATTACCCGTTGCCGAGACTTTTTATAAATGCGTAATTTCTAGGCGTATTTTCTACGAGCGGTCATTTTCATGTAAAAGAGGTCATCCTTACTTATGATTAGGTCTTTATAATACCTTATTATAAAATAAATGTAAGAAAGGAACGCTTTTGTTTGTTCTCTATTGAATTCAAAAAGCAATCGCAAGGATGTATAGAAAATTTGTTGGTTTCGTTGCTTTGTGTCGCATATTACTCAAGCCGAAAGACCTGCGAGCATTGGCCCCGGGTCACAAGACAGTTTTCCAAGCACAGCTAGCGCGCGAGCCAAATGTTCGCAAATTTCACACGTAATCGACATAGTGCTTTAAGATAAAATAAATCTTGTCAGTTATAATTACACCCTGTGGTCCACGGTGAGATAGATTTTGGAAAGTTCATAGTCTAATCAAGAAAATACAAATTATACATGCAAAAAAATGTTTATTTTATTACTTAATTTTCACCTGGCCCTAACGGACATCTTACGCTTTAATAAAATTCCATGCCAATTTAAAAGTCCTTTAAAGAAGAGGTAAAATGAGTTTTCATCCCATCTATTCGAAAAGGACGACCTTGTTCGCCTTTAAGTGCACCCAAAGGTGGTGTTTTCTGTATGAAGCTTCCATAAGTGCGCCGCAATTATCTTTGCCGCGCACTTTTTAAATTTGGAACATATCGAACTCAAATAAGTGCGCCGCAATTATCTTTTCCGCGCACTTTTTGAATTTGGAACATCTTGAAAAGAATCAAACACAAATAAGTGCGCCGCAATTATCTATGCCGCGCCCTTTTTAAATTTGGATCATCTTAGTGTTCAGCGCCAAAGAAGGCGAACGCAAATATTGTTTAAATAAATACTGGCTGGTACGACGGTCCATAGTCGCGACACCGGCTGAATAAAAAAAAACAAATTAGAAACGCGCGAACTACAGCCCGCGATTTCGTCATTTTTAACTGACTTTACAAAAAGGAGGAGGTTCTCAATTCGGTTGTATTTTTTTTTAATGTTTGTTACCTCATATCTCCGGCGTTTATGAACCGATTTGGAAAATTCTTTTATTATTTGAATAGATATACTTCCAAATTGGTCCCATTTTTTTCAGAATCCAGTTCTGATGATGGAATCCATGAGGAATTGAGGGAACTCCTCAATTATTGTAGGCATACATATGGCGATTTTCATATTTTCAGCAACAAACCAAGCATTTGCATTCAGAAAGTATCATAATCCTTTCACCACTATGGTTCTTTCATAATTTTTTTTCATCCTAATATTTAGTCGAATACAATGGCGGAAGTCTGTTTTTTAAATGATAAGTTATTCACGGATTGTTAGAAATTCATGGTTTTATTTTGAAATAAAACATGAGGCGTCTTTTATTTTCTCATAGTGGGTGATGAAAAGTAGAGTGTAACACTCGGGCGCAAAATATATTTTTGGCTCGGGCGACGTACTTTGAATCCCTCGCTACGTTCGGAATTCTACTAAAGAATCACTCGCCATGCTCGGGATTCTACTCTAGAAAAAAAAAAAAGCGCCCTCGCCGTAAAAATATTATTTTGCTCCCTTATGATACAATCTACTATTTTGACCTATTTACCTTTTGACCTTTTTGTTGAAAAATACTGGCCACCGAGGCAATCTTTTAGGTTTCATCGCATCGCAGGATTCTTTACAGAATGGAAACACTTTTCAGGCGATGAAACTGTTGTGACTTGCGTGTGAATCATGCTTCCTCTCATAAGGCGAGAGTGAAAAAGTTTGAATCATACACGACGGTGCAATACGCAGTATAATTCAAAGTTTGGACAGGAAACACATTTTTTTTCTGTGTATTTCATGGTAAAATAGCGTCCATGTTTGTACTAAGTTTTGCACTGATTCAATACTTCAAAGCCTCGACAAACACTCGCAAAACGAAGAATGAAACGGAACCGGCGCCGCCGCTACACTGCAATTTGAACTCCAAATTGTTGGTTTTATTCATGCCAAAGAGCACAGAGGGCAGATAAAAGTTTAAACCAATGACGTTGAACTCAAACTAGGTTTTAAATGATTTTTTTGTTTTTCTATTTATATTGAACAAAGAACGGCTTATGGCATACATACATACAAAGTGTAAGAGCAACGAAGACAGCCAACTAAAAGACTCTACTGGCAAGTGAAGTGAGACATACTTAGTGCAAGATTAAAGAAGCACAGCTACACAGAAGGCTACCACCGAGCGAATTGTGCTCAATTCAAAATCAAAATATGAGAGCAAGTATCTACAGACAACCACATAAACCTTACTGCTGGATAAAAAGAGCCAGGGTAGGAAACAAGGTGCAAGAGTAACGAATTCATCTTCGCAGCATATTGGTTCCGAAACATTTTTTTTACATAGTATAGAAACTTTCGGGTCTGGCGTATCCATAAATATGCCTACAAAATCATTAATTCAAACTCCTCATTCTTTTCCAAGGTCTGAAAGGTTTCGGTACTTTAGATTAAATGTTCAACTATTTTGACCACAGCCCCAATGAGGATTGCCATCACTAATATTTGGCTTTACATATATATATAGTGGTAGCTGGTGTGACCTAAGTACTTCGTTATGTTGCACGCGTAGCAGCAGCACTACGAGCGTGGCAGAAGCGCTACGAGCGTAGCAGAAGTGCTACGAGCGTAGCAGAAGTGCTACGAGCGCGGAAAAACAGTCCATTTTGTTATATTATCATGCCAGTGGTAGCGATACCTACTGTGCAGTATTATCCAAATTTAAAGTGTGTCAAGAGGCGATCACAATAGGCAAAAAAATACTAGCTTTAGCTTGTTTTTATTAGCTAAATAAATACGTGTTTTCTTGTTATATTTAATAAGCCTGTAAGCATTCTCTGTAAATCATTACCAAAATAAGTCCACATTTCGTCACAATTGAAAAGCCGCAGGCGGTGACTCCTTTGACACCTTATTCAGAAAAATCAAGCATCTTATATACATTGTGCACATTCTCAATTCTGTATAAATATACTAGAGTTTCCTGGCACGACGATGTCACAAGAATCTTATTCGTATTTCTTTGTTGAGTGTCCTCATGGCACTGAAAATCACAATACTATCACAATTTGTCAGACATGAGCTTCGACTGGACGTTAAATTTATAGTGTAACTGTTCTCTAGCTCGAACAATTATATTCACCCGGAGTCCTACGTGAGCTTTTTTGAAGTGAACGCGTTTGCGAAGCGATCCGATGCGGTGACACGCGAATCCAATGCGAGTGGTGCGAGGCGGCGACTATGTCCCACGTGCACGCGAATTGTCCCGTATTTTTTTGAGGGCCGTGACAAAAACACGACGGCATGCACAGCATCCAGTTTGCATGAAAATATCAAGCATTCGCTTCAATTTGCGCCACGCCGCATCGCACCCTACGTGAGTTTGGTCACGTAGAACACTTCAATAGGTATAGACTGATTGTTGTTTTCGCACCGTGCCGCGCCGCTTGGTGTTCGCTTCAAGATCGCTCACGTAGGACTGACGGCTTATATTACTATTATTTATTTGTGATATATAAGTCGAAGCTATACGTACCTAAGTGTGATACGTAGTGGAACACGTTTGCACGGAGTTTTTTTCATATTATCTTCACCCCTCAGGAGGTGAAATTTGAAAATTCCTGTAGGCACCATTAGACCACAAAAAGAATGTACCCTCCAAAGACTCTAAATATTAGAAGCCCAATTCTCTTAATAAAAATTAGTCAAAATAAAGTTCAGATCACGTTCCGTAGATTCGATGTCTTAAATGCCAGAAATGGTATTCTTTGCCTGTGTTATGCCTGATATGTGTGTTGCATAATGTAATCATATTTGCAGTGTTTCGAAAACCCGGTATACGTTTCACAAACGAATTATGCTAGCTTCCAGAGACTGGATGCAGAGGGTGTTAATGGTTTCACTCCGCAAGCACGAACTACTGGCACTGTAGCAGCGGGAAATTAAATACAAACGTACTTCACGTGTTACACATAAAGCCGGGTGTGCTGCGCCCAATTTTCTATCAAAACATGTTAGGACAACATGTAATTGTTTGTAAAACACCAAAACATGGCGCAGCAGACCCAGCTTTAAGTTTGCCTTGCAGTAGATTATACTTATTATCATCATCATCATCAGCCTATAGGAGTCCACTGCTGGACATAGGATGAATGCAAGTGGCATTCATTCGAAATGTTAATTGATACTAAAGATTTAGTGTTCGTTGCTTTACGAGTATCAATGTTTATGTCTGTTGCTGACTCTGATGTACGTATATTCAATTATACCTACACAGCTTCATAAAATTTTAATTTCCAGTATTGCTAGACAAGCATTTTATTTTTAACGACAATGGCCACAATAACAATTTCTGCAATGCAGTTTTTGTTTGCATTTAAGGCAATTTCAGTTTTCCTTACCGAAGAAACGAAGAGAAAAGTAAATTTAAATTATGAAATGGAGTTTATGCACGATGCATGAAAAATTTAAAATTAAATTTAAGTCTTTAGTACCTAAGTTAACTATGTATATAGGATTCGACAAAGAGGTCGGCCGGCGAATCCGACTCATATGAGCACCCTTCGGAAAACTGCGCCATATCTTTTCGTCACAGATACCGCAGAGCCTCAAGCCAAAGGTCTATTACAGTCAAATTAGGTGTTTTTTTGCAAAAATGTGGAACTAATTAGATGTAGTCATGAAAACTTTTCTAATTGTTTTGTATGGCTTAAAAATCACCTCTTATAATAAGCAACAGTAATTTCACCCTCCGGAACAGGGTGAAATAGGGTGAAAACCTTATAATATCCGTAACTTTATGGGGGAAATAGAAGTAGTCGGTGCAATTTGGCATAGACTTTGGACCGTTATGATCTACATTTGCACCAAGTATTTTTTAAATCCAACATAAGGAACATACAAAAAAAACTTTTTGTGGGTATTGCGGCTCCGGGAAAATTAATTTAGTCTGTGCAAATTGATAGACTTATCAGAAAAATGATCGAAATACATTACCAGATTTGCACCTTGGTGCGTCTCACGGAAGGCACTTTTCCATATTTTATTGTCAGGGAAAATTAATGTAGTTCTGGAAATTGACTTAAACTTATTCATTTAATTAGTACTACATCCGCTGGAAGTTTTATACTGGTATTCATTTACGGAAGATGCATTTGTTCAACACTGTGTTCCCTACATGCACGTGGTTTTTATTAAAATCATAATGCACTAAGACAGTCTCTCTATACGTAATTTAACTTGCATCAAGTAATTTCTTTCTATTTTAAAATTTACGGCCTTTTTAAGTTTGTACCTAATATTTAAAAGGGTTCCGTATGCGCCAGAAACGGTGCAAACTTAGGATAAGCTTCTTTTCGTGTCATCTAACGTTTCCATAAGAATCCACCACTACACGACTTTGGCCACACTTTTTGCTAATTTGCCTGTACTATATAATCAGTGCGTGTTGCCAGTTATGACTTACGGCACTGAGACGCTAACTATTGGCCTATTGTCTATTGGTTTACTATTTGTGTATGAACACAAGCTCAAAGTAGCGTAGCGGATTATGGAGAGGGCTACGCTCACGTATAGTTTCACAAAATAATAGAATCTGAAATGAGAGAGAGAAGAACCAAGATCACCGAAATAGCTCTCAGAATCAGCAAGTTGACGTGGCAATGGGCAGGCCATATAGCTCGCAGAACAGAAAACCGTTGGAGAATAAATCTTCTCGACTTTTATAGTCGAGTTTATCTAGACCACGCAGTGTAGGAAGGACTAAAGACAGCAGGAAGTCGGTGGATGGAGGCGGCATAAGACCGTTCATCGTGGCATTCTGTGAAGGGGACTTTGCCCAGAAAAGAACTCCTATAAGCTGCTGGTGATTATGAAGTAAGTTAACTTTCTGTCCTAAGCAACGATCTTATTAAAGATCGTTGGTCCTAAGTGATGCTTTGATTAGGACAAAAAATACACCAAAACACGGGATTGAATCCATTGGGCATAATTTTCTTGGGACGAAGGTTTATGTATGTTGGTCTAAATCCACAGGACCACAACTTCAGTAGCAAATACATGGAATAAAACATTAGGGCTTAGTCTCTGCGTGTTCGGCCTTCCAAAAGTAAATACTCCTTCATAAAATTGAGGCAATTCGAAATAAGGTTCTATTTCCTCTATAAATCTTTTATTTGTTAATTTCAGTGTCAATAATTAGAAAATTACACTCGAGAGCAATGAATCCGGGTCACTTAAAGAATGTTAAAAATCTCGGAAACTAAAAATGATAGATTAATGCAATAAATTGTATTTAATAGACAATGTAATACTCCTTAAATGAAGGTAAAAAAAATATGAGTCACCATACATTTTATTAACACAAAATTACATAAAGAAAAAAACTGCTGATCTCTCCTTAAAACAAAAATAGGAAACATGAAATTTTTGAACTTTATTACGATTTTCTTGAATTTTAATACTTCGTATTGCCTCCTCGTGCTTCCATTACTGCGTTTACGCAGAAAAAAAACAACAAAAAACAGAAATCAAACAATGATAAATGACAGATTACAAACAAAAGCAAAACCAAATGCTGTAATTTCGTAGTTCCATCTTCGAAAGTGGCCCTTTTTCAAATTTGTTTTTTTTATGATATAACTTTACAATAACTAAGAAGTTTTAATACCTTCATTTAAGGAGTATTACATTGTCTATTAAATACAATTTATTGCATTAACCTAGCATTTTTAGTTTCCGAGATTTTTAGGATTCTTTAAGTGACCCGGATTCATTGCTCTCGAGTGTAGATAGTCTTGATCAGTATTGGTAGTTAGCTTAAGTAAGGTTGGTTTCTTGGCTTAAATACCTATCTAATGACCTACGTAGACGACCTTTGTGGCGCGGCGGGCAAGTAGCCCGCTGTAGGCTGAGACGCAACGAGGTGCAGGTTCAATTCCCGCAGCGGGAAAAATGTTTGCATGATCTGCAAATATTTGTTCCGGGTCTGGGTGTTTTGATACCAAGGTACTCGTAGTTCCCGATACCCACGGCAAAGGGAATCCTAGTGTGGGATCAGGACTACGTACGTGACCGTACAAAAATGGCTATCGCAGGGTTTGTAAATTAGAATAATGTAGGTGCTTACCTACTATATAAAAAAAACCAGCTACGACGTATTTTATGAACATAGTTATGGTTAAGTATTTATTATTTTCAGTCAGATAACATACCAAATGCAAATTTACTCGTAAAAACATGTCAAGTCGAATAAACAGTCTTTTACTGTTTCCGAGCTAGCGTACAAAAACACGCTTAATTTTGACAGAATCGGAAGCTGTAGTTTCTCTATGTACGGAAGTGGGTTTTGCTAGAATTACAGAATAAACTACAGTTACTGTTGGACGATGCGGTACTCTCACATCTAGGTAGTATGTATGAAGTTTTCGAGGCGCTCGCCAGCTGACGCGCCTCCTAGCTATTGTTTTTGCTCACACACACATGGTAGTGTTCTTTGTACAGTCTGCACATGAACATTATCAGTAATATTGTGCCACCAAGATTTGCCTACGTGTTCTAATTTGAAGGCACCGGTATAAACTTAAAATTTACCAACGGAAATACTTCTTTACACAGAACAAGCTCTAAATACCTTTATAGTATCTAACGTTTGTTTGAACTCTTTATTAGAAAATTATGCTTCATATACCTATAGAAGTTCACTGCATATGCCTTCCCTCCCAGAATGCTACGATGAACGGTCTTACCACCGACTTCCTGCAACGTTTATAATGTCTTTTGTCCATCGAATGAAGGCTTTCCTCTACCGCGTCGTCCGGTTAGTGGTCATCACTGGAAGCCTTTATTCCCAACGGTTGTCAGTTCTGCGAGCTATATGACCTGCCCATTGCCACTTCAACTTGCTAATTCTGAGAGTGAGAGCTATGTTGGTGATCTTGGTTCTTTACGGATTTCCTCATTTCGGATTCTATCACGTAGGTAATGAAACCCCTGCATAGCTGTCTCCATAGCCCGCTGCGCGACTTTTGAGTCTCAGTCTATTACGCTTATGTTATTGTTAATATGTTGTTAATTTATTATGATACATACGAGTATGGCATATATTTTGTTAGACCTTGTCATGTAAATAAATCGTAGAGTGATCGATTTTTATACACCTATTCAATTCTTTTTGTGGCTCAAGGAGCACGTTAACTTATCGATACCAGCTGCCTAAGTGAAGGTCGTTAGGGCATATCGGATCCCTGTAGAAAGATCTTCGATAAACGTCGACCTCGATAAGGTTACAAAGAAGCGTAAAAAATGTTTTGCGAGTTTAATAAAACTATTCCCCGAGATTTTTCTTGTTGATCTTGTTCACAAAAAATAATCTGGGTCTGCTCTTTAATTTTTTCACGCGATGAATAAAAAAGTGGAAGGTCAGCGCGGGAGATCCGCAAGACAAATGCAGAGGTGCGTAGTTTCCGAGCTCTTTCTTATTACGAAGGGATGGACACGGTTCACAAAAATACTCCATGGAAAATAAAATCACTTTGGCCGTCCCGTCGGTCGTCCGCAAGGCTATCGTACGTACAGTTTTTTACAAAATAAAAATATATTTTTAATGGCCTATACTACGCCTATCCGCTTCGTGCCGTCTACATATCGTCGTAAAATGGATGGATCATCCACCCCTCCTTCCTATTGTGTTTCGCAACTCTGACACGCGAAGGGTGACGGTCAAAACTTTTCGGGCACCCCAATATTGAAATCTGATATACTATTTTATTGTTTTTGTAGCAAAAATATACCTAGTTGTTATTGTAAAAGTTCCGATATTACGTCAACATGCTACATTATGTAACTACACATTTATGGTACATTAAGCACGGCCGACTCACCTACAAATCTGATTTTCGGCGTTTCCTTTAGGTACGGATGAATGTGAGCCACGATGTATTATTCTTTTATCATTCTCTTGGTAAACTTACCAAACGGAGATTAGGATACACAAAATATCTTTTTTACGACATTTTCGTACCTGTATATAAATGTTTTTCTTACTGTGTACTAGATAACAATTGATATTTGTTTGCGACCGAGATTGAAGAAATAGTAATGTGTAATTTCAGTTTTTATTTTGTATACAAACCAAAATAGGTTTGGAACTCTGAGAAACTTTGTATATATTCTTAGAAAATATTACATACTCTTTAGTCTAGTATGCATGAAAATTAAAAGCGTTACCTAGGTATAATGTTTCCAATTTCATACTTCACTTAGGTAAGCACACCACATACAATCAAAGAAAAAATGCAAACACTATTAAGTATAAAGAGTGCTTCTTCTTTCAACCCATTTAGGTACCTATTTATATCGACTCAACCCATTTTATCATATATTTTTTGTTTCAACCCAATCCTAAAACAATGTAATGAAATTACATACTTTGCGCTATCTTGAAAAATCTTCATTCGCAAATCACGGCGCCGTTTTTTCAAAATAAATGCTTTTTAGGAATTGAAAACTTATTATACAAAACTGTTTTCATAACTGAACTTCAGCAACAGTACACAGGGTTTTTGGCACGTTTACGTCTACAACGATTGAATATTTCTAGGTAGGTACGCCTGTAGAATATTTTAAGCTTTTCGATACCTACCGTTTCAGAGATTTTTGTGCAAAAATGTTCAATCTTTTCAGCAATACGCGGTGTGAAAAAGGGATTCTGAAAAGCGTGGACATAGCACCAAACAATCGATCCAAACCTAATAGCACATATAATATTGACAGGTTATTATAGCATGCAATGTGTATCACATATGAATTTTTTCGCAATTGTTATGTTATGCATGCAATGTTGATGAACCAATTGGTTCAGGGTTTTTTTACAGCACGGCCGCTAAGGGATAATTTGGGGTATTGACAATTAAATTGCGCAGTCAAGCGGTCAATACTTCTGCAGAACTATTGATTCTTAAGGCATAAGGCAAGATACATAAGGCATGTATAAGTAAAAATAACAAAAGCCCCAAGGTGTACTAAAAATAGGTAGATTTTCGCGTTTTTCTACGAACGAGGCCATGCTATCATCATCAGCCGGTTTCCAATTGGACGAGGCTTCTCCCGGTGGAACGCAATGGGGGGATTTGCCATAATTACCACGCTTGTCTGACGGATTGGTGATTGCAGTATTGGTGTTGAGTATTCAGGTGGATGCTGCTGCCCATCATCCACGGGGAGACAGAAGAGTTTAATTTTAGGCCGGACACAACATGACATGGCCATGCCATTTGCTCATGAAAATAAGTTCTCTGTGACCTGCACATAGGCATTGATTAGCTACCTAATGTATATTTATAGGTAACTAGATTGCAAACAGCTATTGTTTGTAAACGTAGAAACCTATTATTAGCCTTATATTCCTATCTCTAAGTTTCTGTTTATACTTTTGTATCGCTGTTGGTTTCTCAATAAATAAATAAATAAATTCAATGCATTTTCAGCTTCGGTCTAAGCAGGGACTTCATCAAATTCGTACGAGTTATACATCAATTATTATACACATCTACACTAGCGCAGTGACCTGGCATGTAGGTACCCTGGAAGTGTACCAGCACACTAATGCTTACATTGCCAGCGTAATTGCTAGGTAAACTCGGAAATTCGGAATCTATTTCTCGTTTTGTACTCGGTTCACGGATTCAGTCCCTGTTAACCTGAAAGAATTATTTCCTATCTTTATTTATGTTTAGGTATATCTGGTGCAATATAAGTTGACGAATGACAGGTGACTTTTTTATAGTTCCGTTGCCAATATTTTAAAAAACTACAATACATACCCATCTTGTTCAAACTAATTTTCGTTGAAAGTGATTTTTAAGTTCTACTAAGTATCTTAATATTTTTTGATTTTCCATGCCTTAGTTGAACATTAAGAGAGAGTGGAGGGTGGGGTAAAGAGGGGGGGGGGGCACTTTTCATGACTTTAGAAACCGACATCTCACACACTATTGACCTCACTAAAAAATTCATTTTGCAAAAGCCATTTTTCCGTTTTGAATATACATATTTGATCCTGTTTCTGTAACCATCTGTATGCATCATTCATCAACATGACATCAACAGCGCACCTTCGTGATTCTTAAATACTTGATCCTGAAGACCATCTTCCATCTATCTAAGTCGTAACTAACCTCAATAGAACTCACAAAACGAATTACGGCTTCCCTGCATTGATGTAGTCAGTACGAGGTTAGAAACTCTTTGCGAAGGAAATCAAAACAACTTAGTTTGAAATTGGAATCGATTTGAAAAAGAAGTAAATTGATGGTTCCAAACGATTTTAATATGGTGTGCATTGAGTACTTTAGTACTATACTTATAAATCTGTGGCATTGAGTGATACACCGACATAATACATCGTAACATATCGACGTTTTTACCTTGATCAGTAAAGTTTGAAAATGGCCGTCAGTTACCTGTGTACTAAGTAAATAAATGCTGAAGTCGAATGCCAAACACCCTGCTAAGCTTGAATACAAGCTCATATTGAAATCGCCAGCAATCTGCCAATTGAAATGGCAGAATTGCTGGACAAGTTTGGCACAATGTTTGAGACCTTAATACCGTTCTTGTTGTTCTTATCACAGATACCGCAGAGCCTTAAAACGTGCCTTGCGTGTTGCCACTTACGGTACCGAGACGTGATCGCTAACGGTTGGCCTTATACACAAGCTCAAAGTCGCACAGCGGGCTATGGAGAAAGCTATGCTCAGAGTTTCACGACGCCGAAATGAGGAGATCCGTAGAAGAACCAAAATAACTGACAAAGCTTCCAAAATTAGCAGGTTGAGGTGGCTATGGGCAGGCCATTATTTATAATATAGCTCGCAGAAGTGTTAACCGTTAGGAAATATAGGTTCTCGAGTGGCGATCATGAACCGGATGAAGCACTGTATTAGGAAGCCCGGCCTCCTCCCGTTGGACCAGAGACATTTAAATAGACGCAGGAATTCATTGGTGGCTCAAGACCATTCATCATGGCATTCTATAGAGTTCTACGTCAAACAGTGGTCTTCTTTATGCTGATAAGAATGATGATGGGTCTTTTGCCTGCAATAAAGGAAAATTAGCTATTAATTGTGACTGAAACTCCTCCTCCCGTTTGGAGCCTCTGGAAGAGATTCCACACTGGTCCTTTTTACCAACGGTTATAACAAATGCTTTAGCCATGAGTCACAAGAAAGGTGACCAAAAAAAAAACAACAGAAAAGACGAAGAGGAATAGGTACGAGTACCTATTCCTTTTCTTCTTTGTATTTGGGTATTTGGGTATTACAACTTTATGTTGCTGTTGCTAATTGCAAGAAGCCAGCTGGGGAAATATTGTAGCGTACGGTAATGATGTTGATAATGACCAGACCATACAAACTCGGAACTTACAAACCATAAAGAACTCAAATCACCCAACTTTCTCGTAAATTTATTGTGACCGAGGTGCAGAAAACTCCGACTAAGCGACCCGAAGTTATCGTGCGAAATTACTCTCCATATTTCTACGAACGGTTTGTGAATCGTTTTCACCTGAGTCTTGACCTATCTCCGGTATTATTTGCGGATTTGTTGAAATTTCTACATATACTTGACTTACGTGCTTTACTTGTTTCAGTATATTATCTCTAGTGGTTGCCGCAAACTGGAAGACGTACTAAAACGGGTCGTATCATTCGACGTATACTGATTGTAACGGTTGCAAGAAGTCATAGATGGTGGCGTCTCAAGACCGTTCGTCGTGGCATTTTATCGGGGAGGCCAATCAGTGGACGTCAACAGCTGATAATGATAATGATGATCTCAGAACAAATGATGATAGTATTATCCCCAACCCCCTTCCGCTTCCCTCGTCGAGAAGACATGTCGACCAAAAGCATGCCGTAATCAATGCGGCACTGGCAAGATACCGACAAAATCGACAATACTGCTTGCAGCTGAGCCTCTCTTCTGTCATTAATTTAGTGATTATCATCATCATCTTCACCAGTTTGTTTACGTCCGCTGTCAGACGAGGCCTCGCCCATAGAATGCAATGTGGGGTTTGCCACAATCACCACGCTTAGCAGGCTGATTGGTGATCGCAGTTTGTTGTTAAATAATCAGGTGGAGGTTTCTGCCCATCACCTGGTAAAATCCCTCAGTAAGGCTTTCACTACATCCACGGGAGGAGAAGTAGGGGTATATTCTTAGGCTGGACATACCACGGCACAAGTTAAGTGATTAGGTATGTGAAATAAGAATTGTAATAATATTTTTTTCATCCCATCTATTCGAAAAGGACGACTTGGTTCGCCTTTAAGTGCACCCAAAGGTGGTGTTTTCTGTATGAAGCTTCTATAAGTGCGCCGCAATTATCTTTTCCGCGCACTTTTTGAATTTGGAAGATCTTGAAAAGAATCAAATACAAATAAGTGCGCCGCAATTATCTTTGCCGCGCCCTTTTTAAATTTGGATCATCTTAGTGTTCAGCGCCAAAGAAGGCGAACGCAAATATTGTTAAAATAAATACTGGCTGGTACGACGTATAGTCGCCCCACCGGCTGAATAAAAAAAAAACAAATTAGAAACGCGCGAACTACGGCCCGCGATTTCGTAATTTTTTACCGACTTTACAAAAAGGAGGAGGTTCTCAATTCGGTTGTATTTTTTTTAATGTTTGTTACCTCATATCTCCGGCGTTTATGAACTGATTTGGAAAATTCTTTTTTTATTTGAATAGATATACTTTCAGATTGGTCCCATTTTTTTCAGAATTCAGTTCTGATGATGGAATCCATGAGGAATTGAGGGAACTCCTCAAATATTGTAGGCTTACATATGGCAATTTTGATATTTTCAGCAACAAACCAAGCATTTGCATTCAGAAAGTATCATAATCCTTTCACCACTATGGTTCTTTCATAATTTTTTTCATCCAAATATTTAGTCGAATACAATGGCGGAAGTCTGTTTATTAAATGATAAGTTATTCACGGATTGTTAGAAATTCATGGTTTTGTTTTGAAATAAAATATGAGGCGCCTTTTATTTTGTCATAGTGGGTGATGAAAAGTAGAGTGTAACACTCGGGCGCAAAATATATTTCTGGCTCGGGCGACGTACTTTGAATCTCTCGCTACGTTCGGGATTCTACTAAAGAATCCCTCGCTACGCTCGGGATTCTACTCTATAATCCCTCACTTCGCTCTGGATTCAAAAAAGCGCCCTCGCCGTAAAAATATTATTTTGCTCCCTTATGATACAATCTACTATTCTTCTCAACAGTACCTCGACAGTAACAGTGTTCGAGTGTACATTTCACTCGAAAAACCTAGTGTGTTTTTTAGTACAAAAGGATTAAAATTAGACTATGAAATTGAAAAGTCTGCATACTTACAAATAAGTATGTATGACAAATTATGATACTGTTGACAATTTCCATGTCGAAAAAGAAGAATTCGGTGAAATTTCCTTTTTTCCTTTTAAAAATAATTAACCGAACTACTGTTTCTAAAGGGTATTAAAGGGTATAAAGGGTATTTGACAGTGCTGTGCTTTTTACCAACCGGACTATTGCCACTGGAAAGTTGAACTACTTTGGTAACCGGATTAACAACCGAACTACAGCTACAAGGTGGAAATTTCAGCGGTTGTCTTTGCACGAATAATGTGCACTCGATGAGAATTAATGCGCTCTAACTTCACACTGTAGCTTCAAACTTTTATTAGTCCTGTTCCGTCCAAATTTAATCCAGTAAGCTTATTCTGGCTTATACAGCAAAATATTATTATATTAAAATTAAAGCTTTTGATTAGAACAGTTAGTTTTTAGCTCGGAGAAAGTTCTCGATGGACATAGGCTTTTACAAAGGCTTTGCCATTGTCTAGCAGTGCTTCTATAAGTTACGTAATTACCCAGCTGATCCCACACTAGGATTCCCTGTGTCGTAGGTATCAGCTACTACGAGTACTATTGGTACCACAACACCCAGACCCGGAAGAAATATTTGCAGATCATCAAGCATTTGTCCCACAGCGAAAATCTAACTCGCACCGCTTGCATCTCAGTCAGCTACTCGGCCACCGCGCCATGGAGGTCATGAATCATCGACTTTTCCAAGCTCACCACTTAACCATCACCGCAATGAATTTATCTGCATGTTCTACCCCCGGCAACGGTTCTACGGCAAGGGTTGCCCCAGCAAGCTTTTTGAACTTATGCCGGTATCGTGATAATACCACCGTTATTCCCAGCACCGTGACAAAACTCATTTAAACATCGTAGTTACCGTAGCTTATGGACGCCTGCAACACCATAGAGGCATCACACGCGCGCTGCCGACCCAGAGACATAAAGATGAAAAGTCTCATATGCCAGTAATTTCACCGGCACCCTTACCCTTCAAACCGAAACACAGCAATGCGAGCACTACTGCTTGGCGGCAGAAATAGGTAGTAATTTCCCGGACGAACTCTTTTGATTTTCAAAATATTTTTTTCTCCCATAACTTATAAGCCGTGCCGTGCGTGTCCGGCCTAAGAATAGAACCCTCTGTCTCCTCCCGTGGATGTCGTAAAAGTAGACTAAGGGATTACACCAAGGGATGGGCAGCAGCATCCACCAGATAGGCTTTGTCAATGTTACCCCACCTCCTCCGAACTCTATGTCACGTATAGTATAGCCGGCTGAGATGCAAGAGGTTGCGGGTTTGATTGCCGCTGCACGAGAAGTATTTGTATGATCTGCAAATATTTTTTCTTAGTCTGGGTGTTATGGTACATGTTACTCGTAGTTCCTGATACCCATGACATAGGGAATCCTAGTGTTTCCACACTAGGATTCCCTGAGGACTACATATGTGACTGTTGGATGTTATGTTATGATTAATGCTTCAAAAAAAACAAATCTACAGGATAGGCAACCCCTCGATAAAACCCAATGTTATTTCTATAAGTCTCGGTGACCATTTACATGTTTATTTCATAAAATACGTATTTTGGCGGTTTTTAAAAACACACTTATGCCATGGTTTTGATGGGGTTCATCGTCGATAATACAAAGTGTTTGTAGCCGAAGACGGGTTAGTTAGTGTACAATTCCGTGAATACCTAATGATGGTTTTTTTATTATTATTCAGTGGGTGCTTGCTGTTGTAGAGGCCATCCACTTTGGTGGTAATCCTGTAATATTTCCGCCCGCCCCGACTGACGACGCTTGGCTATTTCGTAAAGCTCTGAGACGGCATACTTTAAACAAAGGTCGAGTTAATGGGCTTTGTAATAAATTTGCTTCTCTATTCTCTTAATATTACGGCCATTCATAATTTGCTTGAAATTTGGTTTAATTATTAGAAAATAAACGTAGCAACTGATTCTAAAATACTCCTTACTGGTTTGACAATACGACTGAAATTCAAATTGAAGGCAGTTGGTAAGGCTATCATATTAAAATGTGCATGTATCTGAATAAATTTGGCAACGAGGGTACAGATGGTTGAAATTCAGGCTTTCGGGGAGTACCTGCCTAGGGCAGGTTAAGGACACACCTTTGTTTCTATGATCGTCGTCGTGTGGCCTTTAACCGGCTTTCTGTAGAGACAGGATAAATATAAAAAAAGGCTTTGACTCAATTATTCATAGGCAAGTGTTGGGACCGCAATCTACTGAAACTACACGGGAATAGGTCGAATTGATAAGATACAATTTTATTTTGGAACTCTTACGGAATGGCTTCGATTTCAAACTGAAGATAAACTTTATTGCTGTTCGATCAAACACAAGAGCTTTTAATTTCGTCGTGTTTAATAATGGGATTGCTTTTGGGTGGGAAATAAAATGTATCGCCAACAATTAATTTACATCCTTTTAGTAGGTAAGTATCGTTTTTACGATACTGAATTGAAATGATTTAATGAATTGATTTTAATTGAATTTAATACAATTTAAGTATAGATTTCAGAATTGATCCGGTTTGATCACGAAGACGGATAAACTGCCAACAATCTGACAAAGGTGATAATCACCATCATGATATTATCGTGCCATTCATCTTGGCATCTGCCATTCAGCCCGCATCGCTTTCTATGTAGGATGACCGTGTTATTCTTATCTACAGGAAAATATATTCATTGACGAGTTTGAATAATAAATTATACTTATTTGAAAGTGAGATGCATTCAATTTTCGTATTCAGTATGCACAGTGATTGGCTCGATCGAGGCCGCTCGAGAGCGACCATAAACCGGATGAGCAGAATTGTTGGCGCAGCCGTAAATCCTTAATGGAACCGACGATGTAGGTGGAAATAACCGGCTTAACCCAGGTTCACAAAATAGATAACAACAATAAAGCCGGTGGAATTTTGCAGGCGTCCATCAAAAGCGGGAATGAATGGCCACCATAAGAAGGCTGTCCATTTATCACGTTTATCTAGATTTAGCAGCGGACCGCATCATTTACTGCGCAAAAAGTCTATAGCAGGCACATTTCAAACACGATGAATAGTCGTCAAATCGAATAACATAACACCGAACGTCACATCTGATTCCACACTAGAATACCCTGTGTCGTGTGTGTGGAACCACCCGGTACCCAGTTACGCCGACCCGGAACAAATATATGCAGCGGGAAACGAACTCGCACCTCATCGCGTCTCAGCCAACTACTCGACCGCCACGCTACGAAAGTCGCTCGGTAACCCTCGCGCTTCGAGGTTGCCAGCACCGCACAAATCTCTTTAGACCATACTAGTTTATTTTCACTGTTTTATTAACTCAACAAATTAACTATGATTACACCAGGACAGTATCTATCTGAGTGCTCAACATGAATACTGCGATCACCAATCCACCTGCTACCAAGCGTGGTGATTATGGCAAATCCCTCCATTGTTTTTTATGGGGCAGGCGTCGTTCAGCAGGCGTTCATGTAAAGGCTGGATGATGAGGATGATGATTAACTAAACTGAAATTTATTCAAGTGTTAATCAGTCGATCGGTACCGGAACTGAATAAAGTAGGTACCTACCAGATATACCGGTAATAGTGTTATACTATCTTCTGACGGATACTGCGGTCGTAAACTTAGCCGAATTAGTTTCGGTATATACAGGCGCGTAACTCCAACCATCATGAAATCCTCGATATTCTGAAAACGTGCTGTCATAAACGGCGTTGGCAAACGCCGTTTTGCCCGAGGTTTTGCTGCAATGAGTTATGGCATAATTTGTTCTGTTGGGCTCCCGACACAATAAGTATACCAGACGAGGTGAGAAGCGTGCGATGTGTACAGCATGTAGAATGAAAATTGATGAGTGGACATTTGTCGTGGTACCTGCCTGAACCTCCTTCTAAGGAGGCACGTGCACCCACGGCGTTTTCTGAATCAGATACGTAAGTCAATATATACATTGAATTATTCACTTGTACATTAAATTGAACGTTGTTTAGATACAAAGTTCTAACGGATTTTGCACGCTTGTTTTAACACGAATCAAGTCAAAATCTACTGAATAATCAATGAAAATACAATGGATTTATTAAAACTACAATTCAACTATTATTAAAATAAAAGGTTTCGCGGAATAGTATTCCAAATGAGGTGGTTTTATCCAATAACGGGCACAAATTTTAAACACATTATTTTTGTATTAAAATTATTTTCAAATATGAATATCTGTTTGTTACACAACGGTTGAACACAATTTGATTAAATTTGGTAAATAAAATAATTAAAATACTAAAATCAAGTGATAAAGTACTAATCTTAAGTTGAAAGACTTTTAACTTCAAGGAACAGCTTATTTTAGCAAAATATAGTTGCTCATATTATAAGAGGAATAGATAAGATGCTTACTAGATAAACTTTATTTACAGAGTGAATATTACAACTAAAACAAATATATCCAAAACTTAATAAATACAAATAAAATAACAGTTGAGCTACTCAAAGAACATTGCCAACGATCTAAAGATAGCTCCACTGATCCAAATCACTACCAGATGGAAGCGTCCCCAAAACACTAGCTATTAGATTAGATTAGAGAAACTTAAAATCTTTATGAGCATTATGAGCCCGTTTCGGGATAGCATACCAATTCTGTAACAACCTGTATTTAATTTCGGTTTGGGTATTAATAAGTTATTGGATTTGTACAAAACTCCACGTCCACTGGTGGAATTAATACAATGCAAACATAGAATGCAATGTGGGGTTTGCCAAAATCACCACGCTTGGCAAGCGGATTGGTGATCGCAGTATTGGTGATGAGAACTCAGGTGGATGCTGCTGCCCATCCCCTGGTATAATCCCTTAGTCGGCTTTTACGAAATTCACGGGAGGAGACAAAGGGGGTATAATCTTAGGAAGGGACACCACAGCGGTACATGCAAGTTAAACAATACAAATAAAAAATCTTAGCCATATCCAACGACAGCTGCAAACGATTTTGTTATCAAATAAATAAACGATCTAAAAACAGCTCAACTATCCAAATAACTAATACCGAAGCGTTCTTACGTGGCTTCGACTAGACGCCCAGAAAGAATTTTAAAAACGTGAAGGGCCTCCGTATCCCACTAAACCAGAGTTTCGACCCCAAAATGCTCATATATGTAAGCTCTGTGGAGACTTGCATGTTTGCGCCTTTTTTGATCCTCAGTCAAATCCGCCGCTGCACGGCCCTACGCTGTCCCGGGCAGATGAGATGGGATGTTGTCTTTGTGGCGCAACAAATTGGCGCAAGGGTGTCAATGAAAGTAGCGAGTTTAATTATTATTTTAATGCGTACGTAGGATGTTAGGTCTCAATCTATTTATTCCTTATGTTACTTTTTCGAAGCTAAAAATCTTTTACTGACATTTCAGTAAAAGCTTCGAAACTGCAGCATTTGTTATTAATCATTATCATGTTTTGTACTGCTTAAACTGAAATTTTGAAAGCAATTAAATTTCATTACTAAGCTGCATTGATTGTGCATAAATTTAACTGACCTCTTTTCTACCGTAAAAAAATTTGAATGGATCAGCCGGTCTGTGCTGAAATACCTCGGCCTATTTGAAATCGGGTCGAAACGCAAGCATCCTAGAAATAGGAACAGTGCAAGTTAGGTAACAGAGTATTGATTGAATATATAATATAATAATGTTGCCTGAAATAAAACACTGTAAATATTTTGCATAAATAGAAAACACCTAAAGAAAACTGGGCTGCAAGTATGGATCTCTGAATCGATAAAATTTTACATTTTAATTCCACATAACGGGAATATACCTTTACATAATCCCGTTTTGTCGAATTTTTATGTAAAATTTTATCACTTGCCCGCTCTATACAAACCAAAGTTTGCTTATCATTTTGATTTCAATTAGTTCAAGCGTAAAAGTACACTGCTAAACTGCTAACAACACGGATGCCGTTTATAACGATTGTCAAGTGGTGTTAAGTAAAGAGATGGATGCTGCTGCCCATGCCCTAGCATAACCCTTAGTTGGTTTTTATGACATCCACGGGAGGAGACGGAGGTGTCTATTCTTAGGTCAGTACCACAACGGTATAACATTAATAAATCAGGCTTCATTCTTAGAAAAACTTTACCAACTGTCTGTACGGCAGATTTTATTTCCCTTTTTTTATTGGCCTTGATTTATGTCATGTGTCATGATAATATTATATTTTATACTGTTACCATGACAATCATCATTATTCATTAGATACTCTTATCACCCTGCTCCGTTTCATCCATGCTCATTGAAAGAGGCTATATTTTATTTCCAATGAAAGGTGGAAATATATATAGGCACTGCCTACGCTCAATGCGTGGGCAGTATTATCAACATTTCGATTCAATATAATGATGACAAATGAAGATCACAACGTTACTACAAAGTAATCTGTGTTCAAAGTGATCGTTAATCCCATCATTACGTTGTTATTGTTAGCGTAAAAAGGCAAATTACTATCGTAAGTAAACAAAGATAAAAATATAGTTAAAGATAAAAAAATACAATAACTCATTTTCTGAATGATAAAGATATCGTGTCAATTGTGATCCATTGCTTGCTTCGGTGGATTGATGGCGCAAACATGTAATTGTTCATCATCAGCCCACATAAGGCTTCAGGCTGGCAAAATGGTGGACGTGGCACGCTAAAACACAAACAACTGCAAGCGTCGCTATAGGTCGACGGCTACAGTTGCTTCTGCCGTTGGCAATTTGCCGCTCGTGTACAAGAGCGCTTAGTTCACTGACATAATATGCCACTTCTACTTTTCTCACCCACTTTCTGCCCGCTGCTTTTCGTAAGCCATCGCTCCACTTTGCCGAGGGGTACTTATTATACAATCAAGTGTGCGTCATTTACATGAATGTTATTAATTATTAATAAAGTTATTTTTAAACAAATTTAAATTGGTCCTATGAATCCTATCCTCAGATCTTTTCTGAGTATGCAGATAGGATATCCTATTAAGGAGTAGTCAGAGGCAAGACCAAACATCATAATTGCCAAATGTCAGCAACCATCTTTTACTTTGAACTTTATAAATGGCGCATAATTCCATGGAAGCTATATAGGCTCTGTATAAAAACAGCATAAAAGTTTTGGAGACATTTTGGCAAACACGTAACTAGCGCAGCAAAGTGGGACAGTGACTTGTCTCGGAGTCCTACCAACTTCTAATGAACCAACGGAAGAACTGTGTCAAGTGATCTTCAAAAATAGAAACTTTAATTTTGTTATTCTTTTACTCCAAATGCAACCTTCAATTCGGTGCTTTGCATTTGTTTTGTATGTTTTGATTGAACGAACAAGAGTAAAACGGCTCCTACCAATAAGCATTCTTTTAAAAAACTTGTTTATGAACACCTCTTGAAATTTATAACTACACTGTGGCCGTAAGCGATCATAACACCCGAGATATAGAGTATTATAATATATTATATTTAAATACATTACTGCAAACTCTAAAGACACAAAATGGAGTAGTTTTAAAAACGTAAACGGTATGTTTTATAATATATATATTATATAAATATATTATATTATAAAAACTAACTTTTAACACATTTTGTTACTGTTTACGTTTTAAAAACTACTCCATTTTGTGTTTTTAGAGTTTGCAGTAAAATTCGTTACCACGCCAATTTTTAACTTTCACTACCGAGGAGGTCCACCTTTAGTTAAAACTTTTTTTTGTGTATGTTTTGCAATAAATAAAATAAAATAAACATTCCGTGATGTAAGTGTATGAGTTCCGTAGTGTGTCGAGCCTCAGAATAGATCCCTTCGTTTCCTCCCGTGTAAATCGTAAAAGCCGACTGCTGCTGCTGTATCCACCTGAGCACTTAACACCAATAATGCGATCAAAAATGCGCGTGGTGATTATGGTAAATCCCCCCCCCCCATTGTGTTCTATGGAGGAGGCCTCGCCTAGCAGTGGACGTCTAACGGCTGATGATGATCATGATGAAACAGAAAACGCCTATACAACGAAACGTCTAAACTACAGTTTTAAAGTGCTTTATTTTCTATAGGCTGGCATATTAACATTACTCACAAGTATTTCTCCATTTTAAGGTGCTCCTTTTAATATTTGCCAAGTGGCTGAACTCGATAATAGGAGCATGGGCAACGCAATCAATCATCAATGACTATCGGTTAAGGGGACGGTCGAGACGTTTCGCCATTACTGAAAAATGAAGGAATACAGAAAAAATGATAATATTCCTTCAAGTCGAGTTGGAGTGGAGCGGAGCCAGTGATGACTTTCTGATTTGATAGGGCAATGGATGGAATACGTAACGGATTATCGTTTCATAGTTACGGTTCAGCTTGCTGATGCCTTTTTCTACCCACTAAGAAATGTAGTACAGTAGATAATATATCAGACATTGAAAACACTCCTATTCAACTAAAGCAAGGCCAACTAGACGAGATAAAGAATGTAATCAAACTAACAGGGATTCAAAACATTTTTATTTGATGACACAAATTAACCTTACCTACTATTGTAAAAGTTGTCGTCAGAATAGTCCAAATCAGCTGTATTAATGACAAAACTATCTATTGTAATCACTGGCGAGTAAGAGAATAAAAGAAAAAAAAAGAACCAAGTGAATATAATTTCCAAAATAGGGGTGGGGTTGGGTCAGCTTCTTCTGAACTTTATTAAAAACTTTAGTAAAAAAAGGTACATGGTGTGCCGGAAGTTATGATTTTACAGATAACTTTATATGTTTTATACATCATCATCATCATCATCATGTAGAAGTCCACTGCTGGACATAGGCCTCCCCCTATATAATGCCACGATGAACGGTATTGAGCCACCTTGATGTATTTTATGCATACATATATGTAAACATAAATACATAATATACAACGTCAGCAAAAATTTTAATATACTTCACTTTTAATTATTCGATCACGTCTTTTGTTATCAATTTTATTGAAAGCTATTGAAAATATTTGAAATTGACATATTAATAGGCTGTAGAAACCTGTATAGAATTTAGTAATATGCTGTGGAACCCACCACTAAATCAACATACACACATATACATACAATGTAAGAAAAGTATTACTGGTCTCCAGACTGTAACCACGGGCCTAATGAACCGGCAGGAAAAGAGGTGATCGACAAATTAACTAAGTAACGAGGGTTTAAATTATGACGGACGAGCGCAGAAATCACTTAATTTCCAACCGTTCCTTAGCTACGTGCTAATCTTACAACTAGTCCTCGGCGGCAAATTATAATAATTTGTTTCAGAGTCCTTGCACAAAGCAGATATTTCAGACACGAGCTTAACTTACAAAAATACTACTAAAAGTATTTAAAAGAAAGAGACTGTAAGTATGTACTACATTGCGTTTGTATTGCTAATGCGTTGTAAAACGCCGTCGTGTACAATGGTTTTTGGATTATTTGCATAGTATTACGATATTATGTGCGAGTAGATAGCCTGCTAAAGCCTTTAGATATTTCTAAAGGCTTTAGCAGGCTATCTACTCTATCTATTTTATTTTATTTTATTGAACAAAATCGTTTATGGGAGGCAGGAGTTAAGTCTTGTAAATATCACCTGCGTAGAGTAGTTGGGTGCGCGAATCTTTTGAATCGACCAAATGTTTTGAACGCAAAACTGTATTTTCTCAAAGCAAATAATAAAACGAATTGAAAACGATTATACGAATTTTACTTGTGAAAAAATATTTGACATTACTTCTTTCGAGAAGAAAATTTGATATGTGGAAAAAAAAACGATTACACTTCAGCCAGTATTAAATCGTATAGGCTTCAAACTTCATGGAGATATCATTTGAGGCCGTAACATAGGCCCGGCCTTGAAAGCACCAGGTTTCAAACGATCCGGTTCAGTTCGCCGTATTGTCATCAGGTGGAATTGGAAGAGCACAGATCCTGGAGAAAGCCCGGCGTATGATGCCTGATGAAGTGAGAATGTCTGCAACTCTTGAGATGCCCTCGCCTCCGGGGTATATGCGTATTATTCTTCCAAGTTTCCATTTGAGGGGAGGCATCTGGTCGTCTTTAATAAGAACGAGCCTATTGAGCTGGACGTCGCTATAGTTCGTTTTCCATTTTGTGCGTGTTTGTAGTTCTGAAACGTACTCCTTCGACCATCGCTTCCAGAAATTCTGCCTCATCTGCTCGATCACGTCGTAGCGCAGTAGACGGTGACTTGGTGTGGCAGTTAGGTCTCTGCAGGCTGGAGTGGTCAAAGGCCGGCCGATAAGGAAGTGTGCGGGAGTGAGGGGTTGAAGATCATTAGGATCTGCTGAAAGAGCTGTCATGGGACGGGAGTTAAGGATGGCTTCAGTTTGTGCCAAAAACGTACTGTATTCTTCATATGTGAGATTCGCGCACCCAACTACTCTACGCAGGTGATATTTACAAGACTTAACTCCTGCCTCCCATAAACCCCCAAAATGAGGAGCGTACGACGGAATGTAGCTGAATTTAATATGATTATCGGCTGTAAAATCTATAATATCTTGACTGTTCGTATCAATGAATGAAGATATTTCTTTTTTAACCCCTACGAAATTTTTCGCGTTATCTGAAAAGATCTCAGCCGGTTTACCACGGCGAGATATAAAGCGCTTAAGTGCAAGTATATAGTCCTTAGTTGAAAGACTTGTGACCAACTCTAAATGAATAGCACGAGTGCATAAACAGATGAATAAGCAGATGTACCCTTGTTTTCAAATGTTTTGAACGCAAAACTGTATTTTCTCAAAGCAAATAATAAAACGAATTGAAAACGATTATACGAATTTTACTTTGTGAAAAAAATATTTTACATTTCTTCTTTCGAGAAGAAAATTTGATATGTGGAAAAAAAAACGATTACACTTCAGCCAGTATTAAATCGTATAGGCTTCAAACTTCATGGAGATTTCATTTGAGGCCGTAACATAGGCCCGGCCTTGAAAGCACCAGGTTTCAAACGATCCGGTTCAGTTCGCCGTATTGTCATCAGGTGGAATTGGAAGAGCACAGATCTTGGAGAAAGCCCGGCGTATGATGCCTGATGAAGTGAGAATGTCTGCAACTCTTGAGATGCCCTCGCCTCCGGGGTATATGCGTATTATTCTTCCAAGTTTCCATTTGAGGGGAGGCATCTGGTCGTTTTTAATGAGAACGAGCCTATTGAGCTGGACGTCGCTATAGTTCGTTTTCCATTTTGTGCGTGTTTGTAGTTCTGAAACGTACTCCTTCGACCATCGCTTCCAGAAATTATCTATTGATAGATAGATAGAAAATACTTTATTGCACAAGACAAAAAAAAACAAGTACATAGGTGAACTTAATGCTAATTAGCGTTTTCTTCCAGCTAACTTTTGTGTAATATAGAGTGGGTGGTAGTGCTACTGGGAAATAATACATAACGAGATTATAAAGTTAACATAATTAATTACTAACCTACTTAAAATAACTAGATACATATTATAATATATATATATATATATATTATAACCTACCATAAACATAAACATACTTAAAAAGAAAACAAATAACATAAGCGCTCAATTTTGTTCAACATTTTGCAATGAGAAAAAGTTTTGGTACAGTTTGGACTTGATCCGATTGCAATTTTATTTCTTACAAAAAGAAACAAATACTGTTACTACGTAGACGACCGAAGGGAATATAGTACCGTGTCATAAACAACGATCCTTCAACCACTTTTCACTTTTCACATTTCAGGGTTCTGTAGGTATTGTAGTACCTACAGAACCCTGAAATGTGAAAAACCATCCAGAAAAAAACAGGGCCCTTACAAGATCACTTAGTTGTTCGTCTGTCTGTCTGTCGGTCTGTCAAGCCCTTTTTTCATAGTAACGGCAAAAAACATCAGCTTTATATCATACCATTTGTTGTGTTTCGGTATGAAGGGTGAAATTACAGGCACATGAGACTTTTCACCTTTATGTCTCAGGGTCGGCAGCGCGCGTGTTGTACCTCTGTGGTGTTGCAGGCGTCCATAGGCTACGGTTACTACTTTACATCAGGTGGGCCTTATGCTTGTTTGCTTGCCCTAGTAGTATAACAAAAATAAATATAAAGGTTTTTGAGCTTATACGAGTATAGTGTCGTGAAAAAAACAAGCTAAAAAGTATAAATAAAAATAATTTATTCATTGAAATAACAAAGATCATTTAGAATCGTCTTATAAACTAATATTACTCCGCGACCAAGCCTAGAAAAATCAGGGAAACAAACTCCCACCAATCTTATTTTTCCTTTTTTAGGAAGGCAACTAACAAATATTCTAGTCTGCATTTTATCTCTCTACAATAGACTGCTAACTTATATTGAAAAAGTTATAATCCACCACAATGACCAAGGAAGAGGTGAACTGCATCCAATTAGCTTTGAATAGATTGAAAAAAAAAGCTATGAATTGAGTGAATAAATCCTGTGTTCTTTTTATAATTGGGTTTTCCAAACTCTTATAATTCAATGTATAATTCAATGTGCAATTCATTGTTCAATTTAATTTAATATTGATTGAGGATCTTATCTTTAGCTCCAGACTTCCAGAGTACAGGAGTATTTAATTGGTACTTTGTTTGGGAAAGTGTGCCTACTTAGCGATAATCGCAATACACTTCCTCAATAAAGCGAAATATAGCTTTGCTATCTACCCTTACAAGAAACAAACGTGAATTTTCTGTCTTATATATTTTTTTATATTACTTGGCAAGCAAACAAGCGTACGGGCCACCTGATGGAAAGTAGTTACCATAGCCTATGGACGCCTGCAATACCAGAGGCATAAAACGCGCGCTGCCAACCCTGAGACATATAAATGAGAAGTCTTATGTGTCTTAAAAAACTAGTAGGTAAATCATTACCAAGTTTAATTTACTCCATAAATATCAAAAGTCAACCAAAACTTCGTCAACTCCACTTACTCGTATTATCTCGGCAATTGCGAGTACGTGTAAGTAATAGTTTTAAAGTGATAACAGTTGAGCAAGAGCCGAGAGCAGTGCAGTCGGACCGGAAATGCAGGGGCCAGACTCAGAGATAAAAGCCTTCTCCCACAGCCTGATTCTGTACGAAATTTCAGTTTGATCTCACAGAAACCAACTCAGAAATTGCAGTTCAATTTCTATGAAATTAAATTGAAGTAGCCTTAATGCCTTAGTTACACCTAACGCTTAACAGTGGCGAGATAGTAAAATGATACTAGACCAAAAGAGTTGGGTAGGTGAGTAAGTTTTTATACGTATTTTGCTTTTATGGAGTTTAGTTTTTGAGCAGTAACGGACTAAAATGGATGGCATAAAAAAGATTTAAAAAGGATTTTCGAAGCCTTCCTCTAAAAGCACCTAATTAAAGAGCACCGATCCTATTCTCATTTGACCACCAATTCATATTTTCGGTACTCTAAGTGGAATACATATGGATTTTCAACCGGCTCCTACTTATAATTCAAGAACTTTGGGATTCAATAGACAAAGAAGGTAGAAATTTTTCTTCAAGAAAATTTATTGTCCCGCCCTCGGTGCAACAAATACTTTTTTAATTAATTTATTTTTAATAATTCAGGGTGCTTTATGAATGTTTCGAGACATTGTGAGAACAAAAGTAAAATTTCGCACAAGCCATAAAACAAACAATGCCACCGGCGAACGGGTGGTGAGTGACTGCCGAGGTTTATATATACATAACATAACACCCAACAGTCACATACAGAGTCCTGATCCCACACTATATTTCCCTGTGTGGTGTATCAAGGAATTACGAGTACCATGGTACCACAACATCCAGATCCAACTTGCCGAGAGTGGGATGGTGAGTCCCTGCGGCGGCGTAAGAATGAAGCGGGCACTCGGCCTATATAAACAAATATGGTTCGAGTGACTCTCTCGCCACTCTATTCGGCCGACTACTCGTCAAAGTATTCATACGAACCAAGCACTCGGCCGAGGGCGCTGTCTTGCCACAGTACTCGTTAGGTAAGATAAGATAATTTTTATTCGCTCTTTTAAAAAAGGTAAGTATATCAGGCCATAACAGAATCAGCCTGCCGCCGCTTTACAGGTGCCGTTCATCAGTGGAGCACTTTAAAACCCCCCCAGCAAAACTATTATTTTCCTTTTTAAAATAAATCCACTTCATCAGCTATTTAAATATAAAACAACCTTGGTTTTTTTTGCGAAGCGGCGAACGTTATATGGCGGCTGTATGTAATATGCTGAGACGCGGCAAACTCTGTCTTTGAAAATTATTGAAAATTGAGTTCAATGCTCTGTATCTATACGACAGTCATATGATAGTCACCACATTTTAGGAAATCAGAGCTTAAGTGACTGGATCGTCAAAGACTTTAAAATTCATGACTATACCGCAGATTCATTTTAAAGTAGGTTTCGGTAAACATCTTCGCTAAAACATAGATAGATAGATAAATATGTAGATTAGATAGATAGATTCACCCTGCGACAAGCCGAATTCACTGTGTCTATTCTTCCTTGGTATAACCGTTGACACAAAGCTGCAATGGGATCCTCATATACGCTCCCTTAGCTTTACTTAGTTTCGCAATTCACACGGTCCAACAAATTCGAAAATTAATAGATGTGGCCAACGCAAGGCCACTATACTATAGTATACTACGGATACTTCCACAGCTTAATGTTTTACGGAATACTAAGAGGAACAGTATCATTACACATCAAAATACATACATTAACACACGCTTTCTTCTCCGAAGGGGAGAGTTCAGGCTCTCCTCTCCTCAGAGCCTCTTTTCACCGGGGGTTGCACAATCGCAACAATATACAGCTTAAGTTCGAGGATATAATTATGTTAAAATAATTAAGTACGGAATCCTACGGATTGGAACCCTCACAAGTGCGAGTCTCGCGCTTGTCTGTTTTATTTGAAATTATTATATAACTATATTATAGCTTCAAATTATTTTGCTTGTAATTTCAATAGATTATAGAAATGTTTTTTAATATCCCAAAAATTGCAGGCGAGGATTATAAAATCTTAACATTTCCAAATATAAAAAAATTTTATGTGTGCATTAAAACTGTAAAAAGCAATAACTATAGAAAAGTTGTTTGTTTTTTGTATTGTTTGTATTTTGTGTGGTTGTGTTTTGTGTGACTTGTGAGTCGTTTTCGATGATTATTATACTACGAGTACTTATTACACCCATTTTTTGACAAAGCCCACGCACTGCCGCTATGCGACAAGCTGTAACTTGATGAATCCAAAAGAACCTATGAATTCCAAATGAAAATAAATTGAATTGAATTGAATCGTGAAAACTTTTGCTCGTGCGTTTATAAAGCTAATGATTGACATGACAGTATGATCACGTAGCATCAACAAAAATATTTTTACTAGCAATTTTACACACGAACGAGCAATAAACGACTGAAAATTACAGTGCAAATTGTTTTCATTCGTTGTGAGTATTCGTAGCACCGTAGCAATTCGTAGCTCCGTAGCAGTTGTAGACCGTAGTTGGCATAATTGCTCACCCCTAGAACCTCAACGTACATACAAGCGTGCCAAATGTTTCGTATTAATGTAGGTAAGTATTTTTAGTTTTTTATTGTTAAGTATTTGCCGTATCAATTAAAAAAAGTAGAAATTAGTAAAATCAAGAAAAAAAAATACTAATATTCATATAATTTATAAGTAAGCACTTCTCGCTTTAGTAGATGTTGGCCTTTAAATGTCTAAGCTAATTTTCCTACCAAAATCTTTAATATGAAATAGGGGCCAAGTTCTCTATCTACAAAAATCAAATGGTCGTGTCAGCTACACCAATAAAATAATCAAGCTCTAAAATAGGTGCCAAGTTGTGTTAAAGTCCTTCTACTTATTAGGATTCATGCACGAGGCCGACTAAGTTGTTAATTAATAAGTAGGTTAATGATTCCTTTGTGCAATTTTGCCAAGCCGAGGGACTTACATAGAACTTGGCACCCACTTCCATCTCAATAATTATATTGGAGAAGCCTAAAGGATACTTGTTAAAAAAAGGAAGAAATTTCGGAAACTTTTTTAGCTACTTTTAACAAATTTAATTCTGGGCAATGATTTCAATCCGTACTAAAATATACGACCACTTTCTCTGATGTCAAAGTATTGTGTCGTGCCATGAGAAATTTCATAGATCTATAGTGGCTATGTCGTCACCGTAAACAAATCGGTAAAGCAGTGACAATAAAGCTGATTCGTCGTTGAAAAATTGTTTGTGCGGTGTCGTAGTAAATGGCTCTTAGAAATGTAATGAGTTACAGTGACGATTCATGTTGTCGTGACGTGGCACAGGGGAAAACTATGTTACTAACTTACTACCTGTTTTGCAGAATTTAATTATAATTTTAAAGCCACTTTTTAGACTGAAATTATGACCCTCAACTATGCAGATTCAGTTTAATTACTTTTGTTTTACCCCAGTGACCGGTAAACAAAGTTGGCCTGAGTCTTAGTGGTAAGTTGACGCAGCATATCTTTCGAACACAGAAAGTTTGAGGCTAAACGTGCTTCAACAATACTTTTATAACAAACTGGATCCAAGATCTCGGCGGATAAAGAAAAAGGTATAAAATAGATAATGCATAGAAGTGACTATGACACACCTTCGGGAACGGTGAATATCTATGCACCACGGTAGTCAAGTGCATAGTTTTTGTCTTGCCATAGCATAATTAGGTCGTCTGAAAGAGTTTAATCTATAAGAACACATATCGTCACATATAAATTGCAATTATTTTTATATTCTGATTATTGTAATCTGATACAAAATAAGTATACCAAATCTATAGAATTGCTCATCAACACGCAATTTTATAGATTTGCTTAACGAACGCCCATCGTGTCTTGCAGTGCATGCATAACCAAAAAAGCTTATCTTTGCCTTATTTGTGAAGGTACGATGATATAGTAGCATACACAACAACCTTTTAAACATATATGATTATTCATCCGTCGCAACCTTCAATAGTATTTATCATAAGTACCTATGTACTGAAATCCAACCTATAAACTCTATTCTATTCTCTATTCTATAGATATAGAAATTATTTTTGTGGTTCCGACAAACAGATGACCTGTTTGTCGGTTTGTTTACCTAGATTGATTTTATTTGTAACATTTTGATATAAAAATTTTTTGGTGCCAAGGGCCAATCAATTAGCCAAAGTAGTTAGAAATATCAAATACAAAAAAAACCAGGCCTTATATTGTTGTAGTACTTACTACGCGCACATCATCGCAATGGCACCAAACTGGGCTAGGTTTGTTACTATTCATTCATCTGTCTTTGTCATTAATAAGAAAATGAGAATTTACAGACAACAAACATCATTCTTACTTTTTATTTCCCTATAGGTATGGTAGGTATTTATACAAGCGACCGAATGAGACGCACGCTGTCTCGTCTCTCTAGTCACTCGGCACAAGTACGTACACACGCAACGTAAGCCGGGCGATACTGCACCAATGTAAAGCATACATTGCTATCTCTCAAATATGTTAAGAAACGAAAGCAAAATTATATTCTCTGATTTCTATCACCTCTTGGACGAAAGCTATTTTATATAAATACCAATGTAGCTTCACCTGTACCTTTGTAAATGGGATGGTGAAGTTTGTAGGGAAAAGTGGCTAAAACTCAAAAATGGACGATTTTGAAATAATTTTCCTACCCACGGATCACGGAACCCTCACTAGTGCGACGAGTGTGTGTCCGTTTTCTTAACACCAATCTAAATCAATCAATCTTTATCTATATGTATAAGCAACAATGTCTGTCGAGGGTGTGAGATACCCTAATAGGTCACCTAAGCTCTAAGGCTGTGCACAACATAGGTTAAAGCTTAGACTCTAAGCTTTAGCCTATGTTGTGCACAGCCTTAGAAAACGTAACATCCAAGTAGTCAATTAAAGTAGTCGGCCAACATAAATCCCACCAATAAATACACAATGTTATTTCATGGTCAGCGCTAATCCAATATTATTGTAGTTTTTGCTGTTTACATTCTTTGGTCATGGGCTGGATTCAAATTGTAGATACTTTTGGTCGAGAAGAGACCGAGAAATACTGAAAAACTGAGAATACTATAATTTGCTCTTAACGTATTTTTATGTGTATGATATACAATTGTTATAAATTATTATCTTTTGGCCGAATAGAATCAACCGTTATTCACAACATCATCATCAACATCAGCCGTAGCGTCACCCACTTCCCCACTGCTGGGTAGAGAATGGCAAAGGCGAGGCCTACTTTGCTCGTGCCATTCCCCACGGTCCTGGACTACTACTATTAGCCTCACCCTTTCATTTATGGCCTACACTGTCTTTATTCTGTGCCTACACTACAACGAGTCTGCGGTCGACTCATTTCTCGATATTCACATTCAAAACAAAAGAGTGGGTAACGGCTAAAAACATTCATGATCACGAATTCCTTGCAATGTAGAGCTTAAACTTTTGGTAGTCCCTAATCCGCCACTGTGTTCATGTGTACGCAACATAGCTATATCTACGTGTAAGCTATGAATCTGTGTTGCCGTAAAGTGCCAAAGGAATCGTCTGACGGAGTATGTCTAAGTGAGAGATCCGATTACCCCTCGTAAGTGGTTACAATCGGGCACCAAACGCGTTATTTATTTATTAAAAGCCCTGATTAACACGTATCGTATAGATTGGCACGACACCGGGCCGGGGCGGCATCGTGAGTGGTGTAGCATGCATCTTTTCACACGTGTCATAGAAATCACTAGTCGTACCGTCCATTGCATCCAGATTGATTTTATCCGCGATCACAGAATCGCACCCAAGGTGTTACTGGTTACTGTGTACCAATTTAGGCACTTTATCGCTAAATCTAGCTATTTTCGAGGCAGTTCAGTTACAAAATAAATGATTTAAGGTTCTTTACTTCTTTACTTTAGCTATATATGTAATGTATTGTATTAAGTATATCAGTTATCTAGTTGCCATAACACAAGCTCTGCTTAGCTTGGGGCTAGATAATGTTGTGTGAAATGTCCACAATTTATTTATTTATTTATTATATATGCAATCACAGTTAACGAATGAGAAACGTACATGAGTTGTTAGTTTTATGATACTCATGTGTGTGTGCCTGTTGGTGTACCAACCTGTTTTAAATTTGAATTCCTACCTAAATATTTGTAGGTGTGGTTAATTTGAAATTTCAATGTTTAGGTTATAAATAAATAAATAATCCGACACTGTAGTTTTATTTTGAAAAATATCGCTTTATTTCCAATGTGCATTCTATTTATTCTAACTAAAAGCCTCACTCTCAACTTTGATAGCTCCAGATCAATATGTAGGTATCACTTCCAACGTGAAAACGTGATATTGATAGCTTGCAATTGCAATGTTGAACTTTTAGAATTGTGTTATTGCAACTACAAACTTGGAATAGTTCTAGCCAAACTGTGGCCAATATTCATCTAAGTTAGTAAGTAAACTTAGCAGCAACGACAGATCGAGTGCAAGTTTGATGACATTGTTATCGGTAACTGAACCACTCTGTGTTAGATGCTCAACTCAATTCATGCTTCGTCATAATACCTAAGTCAGCTTGATATCGGTACCTATTGAAATGTTTGTGCAGTGTGGTGCTATATCGGGTCATTCCCAGCGATGTTTACCTTGACCTAGTGGGCTGGGACCTGGGATAGAACAAACACATCTCATTTCAATGAGTAATGATCGATATATTCATCAGTCTAGGTTAAAAACTCAGTTTAATTTCAATTTTATTTAATTCACAGGCAATGGTGAAATCAAAAACTACAGTATAAGTTTGTTTACGTTATAAAGATAATTTAAGATTTAGTAGATATTAGTATTATTACAGTATCTAATCGAAGTAAGTCATAACAATCAGTGCAAGATTTAAATAACGTTCAGTGATACATTAAGAATAAGTTTAGCAGCGGGCCAACTAATATGTAGGTATTGTACATAAAAAATAAAATAAAACTGTCTTCATGACTGAAGGTACACAATGCATGCGGTATAGCGCTTAGCCCGGTATCCGCACTATCTTTCTGAGTCGAGCGGAGCGGAGATGTGATCATATGACGGGATTGTCCAGTTTGATCACGCAAAACAGTCTGTTCCGGACTTACAAAAAATAATGTTTTAGTCCGTTCTGATCATGTACGACATTGATTTCATGTTAGGCTTTGCCAGATGTTTTTATAAGCAAAATATCATCTAGAAAATAAAATTTCGCATGGCAACTCTCCAATGAAAAATATTGAATAAAAATCTAGAACGAAACATCGCGAATCAAAAAATGTAGACTCGTAATTTTGACATGATTTGACAGGTGTTTCAGAATTCTCCTGCATGTGTATAATCACCCTCTTTTGGGTTAAGCCTTCTACGAACATGTATTGTACTTGTATTGCTTGGGGTTTTTACATCTCTCCTCTCATTTGGTGGACCGGGTCAATATCCATTTTAATATCACGACTTACCATGAGCACCAATGAGTTGTAACTCAAATTACTCCAGTGATAACATTTACCTTGACTCATTGGAGAATCAACTTTTACCGTATAATTACGTTTTACCTAAATGGAGCTAAATCTTATTAACCTTGTCAATCAAGTGACCAAATCATTATAAAATACTAGGTATGGGGATGATGAATGATGATGTGAACACCAGGGATTTTATTTTTACAGTGGTAAGCTAATTGCTAAGAGCGTATCCATTGTTTCTTCAAATAATGAATTTAAAATACTTTTAGCTTCCAATTAATGGTAGCAATACTTAAAATTACTTATATCGGCGAATAACATAATATGCCTTTACGCTCCGTGAAAATCAATTTTATGTAAGAATCGGTCATATCGGTCCGGGACATGTCATGTGGACGATCAGATAATTGGATCGAAGGTACGAAGCGAGCTCTTTTGTCGAAACCAATTTCACGTCAGCATTCAACTGCACCAAAAGTTTTGGCATGATTCGCGTTATATTTTTGGACACGAGTGGAGAGGCGTTGTTATTTCTACTTTAACTTTCATACATAACAACGCATTTAGTATTCTATTGCAAAAACAAAAAACTTCATTTAATTGCAATTTACAGTTTGAAAACTTTTTTGTGTTCGGTTGCCTAGCCTGGCTACCTGTGGTTTGGGTTCAAAACTAAGATTGTTTATAAACTAGGCACAAATTAACACAGTTTGTTTCTTCTATGACTATATTTTTCTTACTGACGTTGATTTAGGTATTCAAATACGATAGTAAAACTAAGTGTGCACTTTTTTAAGGGGAGTCAGGTACCATTTTGTACAAGACCCAAAAATGATCTAGATGTCGGCAATATAATATATATTATTGCATATTATTTAAGTTTTTTTTTATATTTTCTATTTAGTTTAAGTTTCATTATTACTAGTAACGTAGAGTACTTTCACTTTCTACGTTAGACATAATTATTATTGCTGTAAGATGGGAGAAGCCACTGGCTCCTGAAATACAGTTTTTTTTTTTAACTAGTTCGGGAGCCTATGGAATCTATAATTTAATGTAACATGTATTATGTCAATAAAGATTTTTTATTATTATTATTATTATTATTATACAAGAAACTTAGCGGTAACAAATGAGTGTCAATATTTGGTCCCAATCGTTATAGCTGTCAAGGTCATCTGTGATAATAAATAAACATGGATCGTAGCGTTTACTGGAATGTTTAATGCTTACCTTCAGTTCGTAACCAGAACAAAAAGAAGCTGATACATTGAAAATGAGAACTTTAAACCTTAGATAGGTACCTAGGCAATAGTAAAGAGAATGAGCAAAAGTTTCTGCACACGATACGCTTGATATGCTTGTAGGTAAATAACAATCTAATAAAACCATGTAAACAAGTAGGTTCAGATATTACAAATTTACATTTATAGCAGTCAAGGGGCAGTGGAACATACGGCCACGAGACCACGTGGCTTTATCACTCAAAATTACAATATTACAATTGTAATATCTAGATTACTAAATAGTACGCGTACGCGTAGTAACGCTTTCTTAATTAGATTATTTTTTATTAGGATTTAAATCTTGATTGATTGAGATGCAATTTCTGGAAGTTTATTATAGAACTGTACGGAATTCCCCACAAAAGAACCACTTACTTTCTTTAATAGACATTTTGATATTTTCAGTTTATGTTTCTCGTGTTAAGCCTCCCTCATTGAGTATAATGGAGGGATTTGCCATAATTACCACGCTTGTTAAGTAATATGTGTCTTTAATTAGTGTGTTATAACTGTTATTTTTCGAAAAAAGAGTTAATCTATCTATCTATCTATACAAGTACCTACATGCATAGCATATTTATATGAACTGATAGTTTAGTTGTAACTGATTGAAAACTCGTGATTTAAAAGTTATCCGAGATTATGAGGTCGGTGGAAATTAGCCAGTACTTGGACCTACCTACTTATTAGGATTACAGTACAGTCCATCCAAAGGTTGTCTGGAAAAAAATCGCTACAGAGCGATAAGACCGCCCATTGTATAACATACTTAGTTTTAGTTTTTGTTTGTGCAATTGTTTTTTTTTGTATTTTATGGTGTGCAATAAAGTATTATCTATCTTCTATCTATCTACAGTTATGTTAATATTATTATTTATTATTGGTATGGTGGTAAGAGAAACTTTACGAAACTCACAACGTCACAGCGTATCTCCTGACGTCAATAAATACTCATCATGTTAGCGACGTCATTCCTGTCACGTTGGCGGCGTCGCGTCATCCGTCCCGTCATGCCGCGTCATCCGCGCCTGCTACACGCATTGTTGACTTACCAAAATTGCCTTGTTGTGATGAGTTCGTGATTTTTTAATGTAAGCCTATTTTCTCCGTAGCTTCTTGAGAATCTTTCAACCCACAACCGGGGCCATCAAACAAGCACCACAGTCAGTCATGTCATGACAGTCACATCTTTAAATTAGTGATCGTAATCGTAGCGTAATCGGTCCCTCTACTTGTAACGTCCATTCTACCATCAAAAGAAGATAATAAATTAATAATTTTTAGGGCTCCGTACCCAAAGGGTGCCAAACAGTATCTGCTGCTATATGCAGTATATGCAGTATATGCTATCAGCATACGCTGTCAGTTCATCCGTATGTCTGTCTGTCCGTTTAGATTCTGTCATATAGGTATCTCTGCAGCCGTAAAAACTCCTTACAAGAACCACCACCACCAACCACCAATTACCAAGGAATGAAAACATTCTAATCTTGACGACGTCTGTGGCGCGGCGGGCGAAGGTTCGCCTGCGACGCAAGAGGTTGCGGATTCGATTCCCGCCTCGGAACAAATTTTTGTACGATCTTCTGATATTTTTTTAGTGTGTTTTGGATATTTTCTATGTATAATACTAGTGGTTCGCCCCGAACTGAGACCTCGCGATAACACCTTTATCAGCCCGACTACTTAACCAAGTAATATCCATTTTTAACCGACTTCCCAAAAAAGGAGGAGGTACTCAATTCGGTAGTTTTTTTTATTTATTTTTTATTAATGTTTTTTACCGCATATCTCCGGCGTTTATGAACCGATTTGGAAAATTCTTTTTTTATTTGAATAGATATGTTTCCAGATTGGTCCCATTTTTTTCAGAGTCCAGTTCTGATGATGGAATCCATGAGGAATTGAGGGAACTCCTCAAATATTGTAGGCATACATATGGCGATTTTGATATTTTCAGCAACAAACCAAGCATTTGCATTCAAAAAGTAGAATAATCCTTTCACCACTATGGTTCTTTCATAATTTTTTTTTCATCCAAATATTTTGTCGAATACAATGGCGGAAGTCAGTTTTTTAAATGAAAAGTTATTCTATTATTATTTTTGAAAATTTTCACCTCGAGGTCTACCAGTACAGTACAGGATCTATCAGTAAGAACTCTAATTTCCTACACATCATCGAAATAACCTTTGAATAGGGCTAAGCAACGGGGCGTAATACTACATACCTGTTAGTACCTATATCAAGTACCTGACGAATTAAGTGATAACGTTCTTTTGACGTGAAACATAGAACTCCAGCGTCATTCAAATTCCTAGATATGGGAGGTCAACAATGGATGTTATATTGGTTTATGTTTTATGGAGTACAAGTTTCTAAATTCTTCAGTTTCAGACTTTTCCCTGTAGTTGTGACACAAAAGCCACAAGCATACCAAATTTCAGCATTGTGGGATTGCTGGAAGTACCCTATAATTTTTGATTTTTACGTTTTTTATTTTCCCTAATATCTCAAAAACTACTAAAGCTAAATACTTATTAATAACAGTTTTGAAATGTCCAACCAAAGCGCTTTCATTAGACACCCCACTTGATCTGACTGTCTCACTTTTATTTTTTTTACCCCCTCTTGGACCCCAATATCTCAGCAACCCCCTGACCGATATAGCTCATAACCTTACCTACAAATTGTACCAATACTATCTACCCTCATACCAAAATTCATGAAGATCGGATTAACGGTTTGGAAGTTTTCATCGGACAAACATACATACATACATACACACATACATACAAACGCCGATTCTTCCAACTTGACTCAGAGAACTCGCTTCGCTCGTTCAAAAATAGCTATCTATGTAATGTATTTGTATTAAGTATAATATCAGCTATCTAGTACCCATAACACAAGCTCTGCTTAGCTTGGGGCTAGATAATGTTCTGTGAAATGTCCAACGTTTATTTATTTATATTACTCTGGCGACATCTAGTCTTGAGTTGAGTAAACTTTGGAACCGTAAACTATGCGTGGTCCGATAGAAAACGCATATTATTTTCTTTTCTTTCGAGTCTAACATATATTGGTTTTTGGATAGTCGGTTATGTATATAATGTTGTAAAAACGGAGGATTCAATGTTATGCAGCATACCAATAAGGTATACCTATATTTATTATGGGGCTTATTGTTTAGGTTTTGTACATATCTCAGTAAGCCTGAAATAATGATACTATGATGAATATATAGGTACTAGTGGTTCGCCCCCAAACTGAGATCTCGCGAATTGGTGCCTATAGTTTTCCTGCAATACTGTTATATCATGATACATTAAACACTAAGATTATTTTAGATAAAATCGGATTTCGTGGCCGAACCGAGATATGGTTAAAGGTTTTCTATTTACCAAAAATAGAAAGGTATAGCTTTGAAGTATAGGTAGTAATATTAGGTTCGCACTTACATCCCCTACTACTTCTTACTCTAGAAATTGCGATCTAAACCAAGTAAAACAAACAAACTATTGTATGTAAATTACTCCTAACGGCTAAAAAAATAAATTTTCCTGACAAAAAAGCTCAAAATACCACAAAAAATCAAATAATAAATCTAAAACCACATGGGCATTAATAAATAAGGCAAGATTCAATGTTCCTAAAGAACCTTATATTTGCCATCATTCTATTTCCAAGATACTTGTAGTTTCTTCTTATATGTTTGTTTTATCTAAGCCATTGTTGGCGTTTCCCTTGTAGGTAGGTTTAAGTAATGTTATCCGCTTACTACCTTATGCATTTATAGTCGAAGCCTGTTATTAACCGTACTTTTTATATCATTCTAAGCATTAAGTTTTTTTTAATGTATCGCTGTTGGTTTCCCAATAAATAAATAAAAACCAATATTATTTATTACGTAATAGTGGCTGCATAACAAACCCTACTGACATTGAGGAATTATTCGATAATTTTTTTATATGACAACCATGACAAAAGTATGACGGCTTATATAATATAACATGTCAACGTAAAAAAAATATGTTTCCATGCTTGCACATAAATAAAATTATACAATATGTAAGAAATACCAACAGCACAGGTTCGGACCGAGTGACAACTAAATCAATTAAGGAAGTTAATGAGTTTATTAGTCCTCATCTTAGCTACTTGATAAACCTTAGTAGGTATTGCAACTGATAGGTACATTTCCCATGATCTAAACTGACCATTGTAAAACCAAAAAGGAAAGAAATAGCTATTGCAGTAAAATAGATTTTCTCGAAAATATTTTAAAATATAAATGGTGAAATTAATAATTAAGTACATACTAAGAAAAAAACTAACATACTGTGCAAAGAACAAAAAGGGTTCCGGCAAAACTAAATAAATAATTTATTTATTTATTTAAAACAAAACCATTAACATGGCAATTTATGACTTTTTAATACATTTGATGAGCCAAATAGACAACAAAATTCCTGTTTGTGCTGTGTTCTGTGATATGACCCAGGCATTTGGCTACGTTGACTATAGTATTTTAATCAGAAAACTTGAAGCCCATGGAATTAGAGGTAATGTTCTGGAACTACTCTATTCATACCTTAAAGATTACCACTAAAACCTTTATCCCTCAACGGTTGCCAGTTCTGCGAACTATATGATCTGCCCATTGCCACTTTAACTTGCTAATTCTGAGAGCTATGTCGGTGATCTTGGTTCTTCTAAGGATTTCCTCTTTTCGGATTATATCACGTAGTGGAACCCGTAGCATAGCACTCTCCATAGCCCGCTATGCGCCTTTGAGCAGAAATCATGAATATATTATAAAACTGTTGCGTGACTGACCGATTTACTAAACCAAACACCCTAAACCGTATCTAAGTCCTAGAGACCTTAAGTTTGGTTTGGTTGACCTTGCATTTCTTTTCTGGTCTAGGGGTGTGAAATTCATCCCCTAAGGGGTTGTTGTATGGATAAAACTCCACGCGGATGAAATTGCGGGCGTTCCACTAGAGCAAACATTGTACTGACTGATTTCCTTACTAAAATTAATTAAAATAAGTATGCTAAATAACCAACTTACCGTGGTAGTCTCGGCCTAAGAATAAGCTCCTCCAACTCCTGTGGATTTCTTAAAAGGCGACTAAGGATTGATGTCAGGCAGCGGCATCCATCTAAGTACTTAACACAAAACTGGGATCACCAATCCGCCTGCCAAGCGTGGTGACTATGGTAAATCCACCCTTTGCACGCCATGTTGGGGAAGGCCTTATCCAGTAGTGGATGTCTACCGGCTTTTGAAGATGCCAAATAAATCTAATTGCGTTCCGTTATGATGGCAAAACTTTCTCCCAGTCACAAAGGCATCACACGCTACTTTTGATCGTTTAGTTTTCCGTCTCATCATGTGACCGTAATAATACCTTAAGTAAAAGTAATAGCGCAAAAACTTTATACAACCAAAAAAACATGTTTTTCCCTATTGCCTCCGCTTTTCCGCCATATATGAGCCAAGATACAACAAAATCGTTGGGATTTCTGAGCTCAAAATTAATGACGGTGATTAGGTATAATGCTTTCGCTGCTGAAACAAATAAAAAATGCAGTGGTTTCATTTTAAACATTGTGGGCTCTGCGTTTATTTTATTTTTAAAGGTTCTAGGTATTTAGTACGTCTTTACCGTTTTAGTACGTTTGTTTACCTAAATTAATTAATTGTTAATTGTACAAGCTAATTTTGACCCAGTTCCTGTTATCGGAAATGTTATCTACTATATAATAATAATAATACCGCAAGGCACGCCTATGGCCAGCGTTCGGTGAGTGGCGACACCGCGGAGCCCCGTTACTCCCTGGGGTAAAGAGAGAGCCCTGTCCCTGACCCGGCTTGCCTTAGCCGGCTGGCCAAGGATGGAGGCGCAAGAGCGAAACCTATGCTCCAAGGGTGGAAAGTGTTAAAGGCAGGAGTAGCGCTTAGTGAAACGCCAATGTTGCCCCTTACGCTGCCTTCATTGGCGGCACCTTTAAGGGGCCCGTTTAGTGAACGGCAAGTCACCAACTGCTTAAAACGTTTTCAATCATTAAGAATTGGCAGTTGTTATCCTATAATAGCCCAATAAACATTTAATTTGCTAAAATAGCACAATTTTTCACCTATTTCCACAATAGTTTAACCATCTGTCTTCCATCCACCATAAATATAATGTTTTTTTATTCTAATTGTAAAAGTTATTAATACAGTAGTTATTAAAAGTTGGCTAATACGGCCCCAGTAATGCCTCTTAAGTAAAGGTCTAGAATATTAAACATAAGAATTCACATCAGATATATTTTGGATAAAAATAAGTAAGTGCATAAGTAAGTACCTATAGGTACTTATTAAAAATAATTTAAGTTCTGTGGTTAGGTAAAGGACATGCATGTCTTGGCTATGTCAATTTAAAGTATCAACTCAAACTTGAAGATTCAACATTAGTAGTATAATAGATCCTGTTCATGATATGCTGATCATCATCACCCTGCAGCCTGATGTTGTTGAAGATTATTATTTTAAGCTCCAACTGAAGGTTAGTTGTAAATATGCCTAAATTTCCTTCAAAACAAGTGTTCTGTTACAGACATACGTATGTACAGACATAACAGACATACGTATGTATGTACAGAGAAACACACTATGGCCTTAAACTTATAACACGACTCTTTTTAGGTCGTCTATTGTAGTTAAAAATTCTGTACGTACTATTATGTTTTCTGTGCTAAGTACTTTAAGAGACGTGGAAGCTCTTGTCATAACAATACTATTGTCCCCTCGACTTCACGGGCTGCGATATTGCAGCTTAGCACTACTTAGTTTCTATTATTCTGTACCCTGAGTAGCTAATACGAGCAGTTTCAATAGAAAATCTATGCGTACGTACTGCAGTGTATCTAATTGGATCTTGATGTTCATGTGCTTCTCTCCATTTATGGATACCCCTGTAAATTGAGCACTCACGGGCACGAGCACGGGCCTTAAAACCTAGTGTGCGGGCCATCATGTTAATTTTATGTTATGTTAAATAAATGTTAATGTTAACTTTGTTCATCTGTTCCTCTCGTAGTTGCCAAATTATTTAACGCATTTTGACCAATATGATATTTTATTATGAAGCGTCTTGATGTTTCGCGTATCATAGGCGATATGACGCCACACTAAATTTAATATGGTTGAAATAAAACACCATTTTCCAACCTCGAATGGTATATAATTATCATAAAATTTATGATTTTGATATCAAATGAATTTGATCAGTACATTCCAAAACATATCACACTAATCATAACTACTCCACATGTGTACAAAAGTTTAAACACTAAAATCAGCTTTTGCGTATAATAGTCGGGTTTTAGTTCATACACTTTATTCTTTATGTTTAGATACAAGATAAAACTTTTATGTCAGGTAGGTACATAACATAGCCTACTCACACAAGTGAAGTCGCAGCCAAATGCTGAGCTATTAATAATTGAAGCAGCGCACCAGATCGCTTGATTGATATAGAGAGGTTGTTACTCGCTCCGTAGTAATTCCGTAGCGTAGCACTCACCGACCGTAGCTACATGCCTACGTCGTGTGCTACGAGCTCTCCGCAAACTGTAGATACAGGAAGCCACTTCAAGTAATTATTTGCAACGGGAATATTTAAACGGCGTAGTATTTACTCTTCGGTAATTGTAGAGCTGGGCTGCCCGCTCCATTGCAAATAGAAGTTATAATCGTGTCTCACAGCCTTAGTTTTACCCTCATGCAAGTTTTGAATATCAAATATACTCATTGCTATATGTCTCTTGAAAATTGGTTTCACAATGTGAGTTCGAAGTAACAATCGAACAAACGAACATAAACTCAAGGTTAGGCAAAAAAATGGGATTTTACGCAAAAACGTCATATTTTTCATTCGTACAATCCAATTTTTTTGCCTAACCTTGCAAATTTTCAAGTTGGCTTTGATTGATTTGAATCTTTGCTGGAACTCAGTCTAATTTTTTTTAAACATAACATAACCAAAGCCAATGTCACGACAATGTGGACGCTTTTTCGGTTTTTCTTGGATTGGGCCTTTCCTCTGATTTCCGTATCCTTCGCTTCTGGTCGTATTTTGATCTTATATTATAGGTCATATAGGTGTATATTATATAATTTATCAATATCTCATATAGGTACGTCTTACATACAAAATGTGTGGTTATTGTTCAAGAATATACGAACTCATTTTTTTTTAAGTTTTTTAGAACCAACAGCGCAAATAATCATCGTCGAAGTCATTAACCGATCGATGTCCACTGCTGGACTAGGCATCCACCATCGAACGCGATGAGGGGGGATGCCATAACCACCACGCTTGGCAGGCGGATTGATGATTGAAGTATAGGTGCTTAGTAACCAGGTGGATGCTGCTACCCATCCCCTGGTGTAATCCAGTGTAATCTTAGTCGGCTTTTACGACATCCACAAGACACAGCGCAAAAATATAAACATTGTTCGCATTTCCCGCAGGATCTAGAAGTGTCGATCGAATACGCTGCGGAAACTGACTTCGACAACTGATATAAAAAGTTTATTAATGACAAATTCACTTAATTTCCATGAATTCAATTGGAGAATTCAATTAACAGTTTGCCTACACCCGCCTGCTAGCGGGCCGATTGTCACAAAGTTGCCCCGTGATTGACTTAACTCGATTTGGTGGCTTATTTAAATTATTTCACGTAGGCATTAAATCACGTCCAGTTGCATGAAAATGTTATTATCATTAGCGGTAAATTGAGTCACATTTACCACGCTGTGCCTCTACTTTTATAGCAGTCGATATTGTTAAAATGCTGTTTGCATTTCGTTCTGATTCAACCTGAATCGATTACACGGTTTTGGGAGAGCTTTAGCTCATCATCATCATCAACAGCCTATAGAAGTCCAATGCTAGATATAGGCCCCCTTAGACTGCCACGACAAACGGTCTTGAGCCACCTCCATCCACCGACTTCCTGCTACCTTTAAAACGTATTTAATCCATCAAAAGGGGTCTTCCTAAACTACGTTGTTCAGTTCGTGGTTGCCACTTGAGAACCTTTATCCCCCAATGGATGTCAGTTATGCGAGCTTTGGGCCTGCCCATGCTACTTCAACGGGTTTTTCTAATGGATCTCCTCATTTCGGATTCTTTAAAGTACTTATAGTGAATCTTCAAGCGTAGCTCTTCCCTTCGCCAGGTTTTGAGCTTATGTATGAGGCCAATAGTAAGCGACCACGTCTCAATGCCATTCACTGGCAACACGACTTTCGGAAATAGGCTCAAAAACATACTATTAATATATGTATAGCTGTGCTATTACCATCAGTCTTTTGTTTTAAAATGAATTACCTAGAGTGAAAACAAAACCACTTATCGCTCTGGGCCACAGATCTATTTGTTTGAAGTTCGACAGCTGTGGCCGTTATCAGTTATCTTTTGCTAAGGGCTGGGGTGAGCTGTGGTAGCCGCCGTCTTTAAAAGACGTTCTGGCAGTAACGATGATCGATGTCGTGGCACTTCCTCTGTAATATCCGACGCCTGGACCCAAAACACCCACTTGCATGTTAAACTATTGTAGTATCGCAACACTAACATAATGAAATTTAATAGCAACTTTAGTTGTCTACTTTTGTTTACTAAAGCTTTCGTTTCATAACTGTAAAACCTTACAAGCCCTATGAGGTAGAAAGACAATAGAACGAAAAATATTTAATTCATTTTCAAAACTCCGCACACGAAGGTACCTCTTACATCTTCTGACGAGGTTGGAACATAAATTTTGGGATGAGATATTATAATAATTAACACTACTGATTTATTTATTCTAATGGTAACTGCAAAATAACCGTCAGAAGGCCAATCCTAAAGGCTAAACTTGAAATTTATACCAAATATAATGGTCTGCGAGCTAATAGTGCTGTGCAAATCAAATTTCTAACTCAATGCCATGCAATTAAAATATATGGCAATTAAAGTCTAATTTCAAACTACCTAGATACCGACTATTGGGAAATATAATATTAAATAAATGAAGACTTCAGATACCATTGAAAGAACGAGTAATTGTACGAATTGTCCGTCGACCATTGAATATTTATTAATCACCAGCCTGTTTACGTCCAATGCTAGAGGTAGCCTCCCCCATTAAAATGCAAGGGGGAATTTTCCATAATCACCACGATTGGAACGTGGATTGGTGATCGCAGTATTGTTGTTGAGTACTCAGGTAATCAGGTGTTGTTGAGAATGCTGCTGCCCATCCCCTGGTGTAATCCATTAGTTGGCTTTTATGACATCCACGGGAGGAGACGGAGAGCCACGGACATATTTATTCTTGACAGTTAATTTGATTCGTAACTGTAACATATCACAAGTAAATATTTGTTCTAGATAACTTATTATTCTGACCATAAGGAAGAACCTACCTTTTCCCATACAGTAAACTAAGGCAACAGTCAGAGTAGAATTTTTTGCGTGTGCGTTTAGCCATTTTGAATTGCGTAGGTACCTAACGCTTAGCCTATTATCGAGACCCAAAGCAAATAGATTTAAAAGCTTATCGAGCTACGTAACCACGAATCTCCAGTAGGAAACTACTTGACTGTTTGTTTGCCGATGTAAGGGCGCGGCGCTGGTCCTAAAATACCAAAGTGCACTAGCGTACTCTTACTTGTACCTACTTACATTAGCATGTAATGTAAGTATATATTTACGTTTACAGGGACATCCGCGCCAAATTGTATGGCTAGTGCGAACATAAAGTGCTTCACCCTCCATGTATCTACCTACTTAGTTCTGAGGGATTGACATGACTGACGTTTTACTTTAAAGGATGTATCTATAGGTATTGTTATAGTCATGGCACCCCTATAAAAACTGTTCCTTTTTATCCCTTAATAAGAAAAGCCCCTATTTTCACCAATTATTACGGTTACCCTAATATTTACGAGACGAGAAGCTAAGACTGCGTCTCCACCGCGAGCGATAAGCGAGGATGCGTAGCGAGGAATGTGTTTTTTAAGAACCAATAGAATCACTTCATTTACCCAGCCTTGCACAGCGCAGCTCTAGTGGAAACGGCTTAGCGAGCGAGTTTTTTATACGTACAAAACAAGTGAGGAGCGTGCGAGGAATCTGTTCCAAGTATGTGTTGCGAGGAATAGTACAGTCAAATTAGGTGATTTTTTGCAAAAGTGTGGAACTAATTAGATGTAGTCATGAAAACTTTTCTAATTGTTTTGTATGGCTTAAAAATCACCTCTAATAATAAGCATCAGTAATTTCACCCTCCGGAACAGGGTGAAATAGGGGGAAAACCTTATAATATCCGTAACTTTATGGGGGAAATAGAAGTAGTCGGTGCAATTTGGCATAGACTTTGAACCGTTATGATCTACATTTGCACCAAGTATTTTTTAAATCCGACATAAGGAACATACAAAAAAAAATCATTTACAAAAAAACTTTTTGTGGGTATTGCGGCTCCGGGAAAATTAATTTAGTCTGTGCAAATTGATAGACTTATCAGAAAAATTATCGAAATACATTACCCGGTTTGCACCTTGGTGCGTCTCACGGAAGGCACTTTTCCATATTTTATTGTCGCTCTACTTCGGGGAAAATTAATGTAGTTCTGGAAATTGACTTAAACTTATTCATTTAATTAGTACTACATCCGCCGGAAGTTTTATACTGGTATTAATTTACGGAAGATGCATTTGTTCAACACTGTGTTCCTTACATGCACGTGGTTTTTATTAAAATCATAATGCACTAAGACAGTCTCTCTATACGTAATTTAACTTACATCAAGTAATTTCTTTCTATTTTAAAATTTACGGCCTTTTTAAGTTTGTACCTAATATTTAAAAGGGTTCCGTATGCGCCAGAAACGGTGCAAACTTAGGATAAGCTTCTTTTCGTGTCATCTAACGTTTCCATAAGAATCCACGACTACACGACTTAGGTCCACACTTTTTGCTAATTTGCCTGTACTAGAATGTGTTGCGATGAATGTGTTGCGAGGAATGTGTTGCGAGCGAGAAACTACTAGCAGTCAGTCTGAAAAGAGCCCGCTACACATCCTCGCACCGCTCATCTACGCACCGTTCCATAGCCTCGCACCGCTCATCTACCTTGTACATCTCTGGTGGAAACACTCACACCGTTCCACAGCCTCGCTACACATCCTCGCTACACATCCTCGCACTGCTCCCTTTGGTGGAAACGTAGCCTAACTCTTGTCAAATTAACATTTTTTCGTTCTATAAGTAAAAATCTGTCAATCGTGTACTCGGAGGACAAATTCACGATTTTTTACAAGAAAAGCCTCGGTATTCGACTGTTTAATTAAGTTGAAGTCTAGACTCGTGGATTTGGCCTTCCTCTGCAACATTTTGGAACCTACCTACTTATTTTCAGCATTAGCGTAATCGGGTTTTAGTTAAACTTTGTTATTACATTTTTTGTAGTAGAGTTGTTAATACAAGGTACATATATGTAACCGAACCCTTTCATTTGATACTCATGATATTTATATTAATACTTTTTTTTTGTGGTTGTAAAATTGCACGTTTAATTTTTACCATATTATTGAATTTAACGATTGTCTAAGATTAAAAATCAGAGTATAGGCTGCTTAGAATAAGGAGTGCTTTAGTCCTTATTGTAAGGTTATAGCTTATGACATGCGGAACGTCAAGACGCCTCATTTGGCTAAATCACATTTTGGAAAAGATGTAGCTTTTTTTATTTTTAATGGCATCTGAGGCTATGCGGGATCACGGGATATACTCAATTTTGCCAATGTCAAGTAGCATAGATTTATCAAATAATGTCAAGTAGTCAAGTCCTCTATTGAGTCATATTCTAGTAAAACGATGGCAGTTTACTTGCAGTTTACTAGAATGTTCCTGGACAATTTCCACCCCTTCGAAAAGACACGTAATACACTTATTTTATTTAAATTCACTTCTATGTGCTCTTTATAAGCTACACCGGTTAAAGTGCCATCAAAATTACACGATATAACTAAAAAAAAAACACTAGAAATTTAAATAAATTACAAACGGACGGACGCCGTCTCCTTTCGAAAGAGCAGAGATAGTCCGATGTAGGTACAGACTTATATGCATACATGCATAGAATGCCAAAATCATAACCATCCATTAGTATAAAAAATCCTTGTACTCATCCTTTTGCTTTTCTGTAGTCGGGTAATAACAAACATCAGTCAAAAAAGTTTGAAATGTTCCATGTAAATACCTACTTATATCTATCGGCCAGTTTCTCGAACGTTCGCCATATGATGGCAACCGCTATCTTGGGAAATTCTCGCTTGACAAATTTTGTATAGTCAAGTAAGTACCTAATGTAAGTACTTAGATTGTTAATCGAAAACATCGCTCAAAAATAGGTATCCTTTCATAGCGATAAAAGTTGTAATGAGATTTTTCTTGTTCAGAGATTAGAAAATTCGGTCACTTTAATCATAACTTTATATCACTCGACAGCGAGAAAAAGATTACCAGTACGTACCTACTTACTGAAAAACTGATGAATTATTTATTTGAAGACAGTAGAAAAGTTGCAGAGAGAGGATTTTCTTTATACGAAAAAAGAAAATTTTTTAGTCATTGCAAAAGATGACACATTGCCTCTGACTTACCCAACCTTTATTGATATAAATAATCATAATAATAATAACTAAGTTAGTCCCACAGCTGGGCAAAGGTCAGTTGTGCCGATGAATTAACAAACCATACTACCCCCCATAGCGCCGTGGTGCGTCTGGCCTATAACAGTAGACCCCGCCTGTCTCCTTCTGTGGAGGTCGTAAAAGTCAACTAAGAGATTACACCAGGGAATGGGCAGCAGCATCCACCTGAGTAATCAACACCACTGGCGTTGAGTACTCAGGTGGATGCTGCGATCACCAATCCGCATGCCAAGCGTGGTGATTCAAATAACTACCCCCATTGTATTCTATGGGGGAGGCCTTATCCAGCAGTCGGACGTCTAACGGCTGATGATGACATATCCCCTTCGTCATCAACATGTAAGATTGGTTAACTAGATTACGTTGATAGTTTTCGAAATATTGAGGGAGTAATTTTGTTGTATTTACTGAAGGATTCATCTCGAACACCTTTCCCTATTGTCCCAATCCAAAGTGTTATTTATCTTCATTCGAAGGTCAAAATAGATAATTGGTAGGAACCCCATAATCAGCAACCTATGATTACTTTCCTACCTACAAACTTTTTGATGTCACTTGATGCTGAATCGTCTCAGCACTCAGTAGAGCGTGTATCAGACACTTTAAGATTAAATGAGCCCTGTCAGGGATGTCAAATCTTTAATCCGAAGTTAGGGAATGATAAATGATGCATAAATAAATCAGATTCACTAAAAACTTCGCTAATGGCACAAAAATTGTAGAATGCTTTATGATGATGACCGGTCTACATTTTTGTACGATTTTAATACCTATATTTTTTTTAAGTTCAAACTTTCGTTGGAGGTATATGACAATGCTTGATCTGCTTTGGTAAAAGTAAGAATGTTATTGTGGTGGGTTATTTCTAAGTATTACTGAATATTACAATGTATCGTGTGTTTGAGTAGGTATGTAACGAGAATCAAACTTTTATAACAAGGCTTTTTTAAAGATAAAGTTAATTATATTTCAGATTTAAAAGTACCTACAACTTTGTAATTTTACAGGCAGCTAATGTTTCAAATTGAGACCACGGCGGGCGTGAAGCAGCATAGCGCTTTTATATAGGGCCTACACATTATCAGGTATTTTTGCTAGTAGAGAATAAGGTAACAGGTGTATTGGTACTGTTTGCTCCAGATTGAATTTATAGCTGTAGCCAGTAGGTACGAGTAGATACACAAACACAAACACGGATGGATGAACACACAAGGATATCATTATTTGATATTCCCATAAACAGATACCGGGTAGCTACTAACCTTACATTGAGAATATCGGCTTCTATGCGGAAAGCAATACTAGAGTATAATTATATATATTACGCAAGTTATACACGGCCGGTTGGTGAAAATTATAAACCTTTGAACCAGTTTGGTCGTGCGCTACGTGCATTGGCTACGTGATACATGTCTTGGGAAGCTACAAATACTAAATCATCCTTACTCGATGAATAGATGGCAAGATGGCAACTTTTTTCCATTCCAGAAAATATAAAAATTACCGTGTCTTCATTAGTTTTAGTTTAACAATTTTATTAGGGTTACCTATAAAAATAACAAAAGATAAAAAATGCTTAAAATATTGCCATTTCTTACTATTGCATGCCTAATGTCAAACAGTGACCAGGACTTAGGCATGTAATTTTAATCAGATTAGCCAAATGCAAAGACCATCAATTATTAAAAAAAATGCTTACATTTAAATAACGTAAAAACGTTTATTTAAATGTAAGCATTTTTTTACATACATAAGTACATAAAAATGTACGGGGGTAAATAATTTTAAATCTACGGATTAAAGCAAATCTAGGACAAAGGAACGAGGAGTACAAACATATTCAGTATAATGTTTAAATCTGCTATTATCAATATCGTTTCTGACATAAATACACACGACTATGGTCCTTGTACAAAAAACGGCGTTTGAGTCACCTAAGTACTACTTGCAAAAGGTAGGTAATTGTACAAGTTGAGGCAACCACAGCGAACAAGTCTCAGTAGAGGTTTGGTCAGTACAGTTTTGTTGGGAACTTACAGCGAAACGGAAACAGGGGGTAAAACCGGCAGGAAGTCGCAGTACATCCGGCGCGCGCTTCCAAGCACCGTCTATATTTTGGCTCATTGTTGTTAGGCTATTTGCATAAATGATTTATGAGCAAGGGCTTTCTTTGGGTGCGAAAACACGAAATAGATGAGGAAAATAGAAACCTGTTAGCGTTTACCTGTACTTTTAGTCACTATGAAGGTACCTACCTAGGTACTGCACAATACCCGAGCCATATTCTGCTTATTGCATAATAATCTACATCCCACGGCCCACCAGCGCCTACTCTTACCTTACCCTCTCCTAAAAAGGTACCTACTCAGGGTTTGATCGACGTGGCTAAATAGAGGTACCTACTTAGGTTAGGTAGGTACTAAACTAAGACGAAGAAAAAAAAATACAGAACGTTTAGCGATAAAAACGAGGCACGCAATAAGAATATGAGTCTGCTATAGGAAAATAGACTCTCATGTTATCAAAAAGTCTTCTTTGAATATGTAAGTACTTACCTTTTTTTCACATGTAAATTATTATGGGTAGGTAGTTACATAAGTAAGTATTAATCGATTCTTTGCTTTAATTAGTAATTGCCTATTACTTCTCGGAAATCAACACCATGACTACCTACTGACTATCGATTTTGCAAGGGACTTACAATTTATTGTTTTCCAAGAGGTGATTACGTAGGTACCTATAGGTAATTAGGCACCTATAATAGGCACCTACTTACCTAGGTACCTACCTATTGATAGGTACCTGATAGTCTAGGAACTTTTGTAGGAAATCTTGCCGTACTGAGTAAATATACTTACTTATTAATTTATTATGTTTTTAAATCCTTTTGGTACCTACCTACCTACCTGCTATACCGGTTATACCCGAGCGAGCCGTGGGGAGATAATAATTTAGATACCTACCTAAGTATACAAAAGTAAATTTCATAAATACATGGAGCCTTGGCCGCACCATACCTACATAACACAGTTTAATATTATAAATATAGCTAAACAAATTATCCTTCTTCCGAGAGTACCTAGGTTCTATGTGAACCTAGGTACTCTCGGAAGAAGGATAATACCCTCAGAATAAAGTAATACCCATGCTAGGTACCCACAGACTAAGGTGAGTACTACGTAGGTAACCTAAAGATTCCTTGGTGAACACAACACATTAAAATATGGCGGACGGTCATCACGGAAGAATGAATGTTTCTTCTTCCATGACGGTCATACATTCATTTGATTTTCTTTTGTTTTCTATGTCTTTTATATTCTATATAATGGTTAAACTAAGTGCTGAAGGTGTGTAAAAAGCAATAATTATAGTGCTTTGCTGTGTAATCAAATCAGCTATAACAGTCGGAGTGAACGTAAATTAGAAAACAACCTTTTATTCGTAGATTTTGTATCGTTTGAAGCGATTAAGAATCACCGTGTTTCATAAGTGAATTTAAAGGTTTCCTACACACTATGCCGGCGCGGTCCAGCCGGCGGCATGCCCGGCGGGTATTCTGTGTACCCGCGGCGTATATCGGCATACCCGCGCGGCAAAAAGCCGCCGGCTGTGCCGCCGGCATAGTGTGTAGGAGCCATAAGAACGCGGTGATTCCTTCACGACGACGAACGCGACGGTCTGGCTGATCTGTGTCTTGTTGCTCGCTCCGCAGTCAAATTAGAAGTCCCGTACACACTCTTCTCAACTCATTTACTATGTATCAGCAACTCCTTGCTCCGAGGCACCACACAGGCGCTTCTCACCTAGTGGTAAGACGAACCATTTATGTAAGCCAAGCCGAGTTTGTTGCCTGATTCTTCTCGGCTTGGTCGCGTTGGAACAGGAGTAATTTAATTTTATATAAGACGATTCAAAATGATCCTTGTGATTTCAATGAATAAAGTTCTTTTTGACTTTGACTTTGCTTGTTTCTGTTCATAAATTTTAATTGAGGGTTTACTATAAATCATGCCTGAGCACAACTTTTTAAATTCTCGTTTAGCAAGCTATGGTTTCATCCATTATTCTACTAGTTACTAATAATATATCGCCACAGACAATATAGCGCAGCAAACGATTGATCGAAAAAAACAAAAAAACCATTGTCATCGTCGAAGTTTGCAACGGTATAGTGTCGATAGAGGTCACATTACCGTCTGTACGTAGTACTCTCCTTAGTCTGTGGGTCACAGTCAGATTCAGATTCAGATGAGGGGAAAATCGTTTCGGCGCCCGAAAATAAAAATACTAAATCGAGGTGGGCTGAGCTGATCAACAACTAGCAAATTATCCTGTGATCAATCAGCGCAGTGATATAATTCCTATGCGTGTTTTCTTAGAAATGTAATGAACTGTTAAAACAATCAAAAGTTTTCTAAGTGTAATCGCCTTCTCGATCTCATTGCGCAAGTTATTGATTTCTAATATTACACATCAAAGAGTAAAGTTATTATAAATTATCATACCATTTCTAATGAACTGAACTGATTATAATATGTTTTGCAAAATTATTTCCTCAATCAGAGCAATGAAGATTTTCAAACTATTTATCAATTTCTCCTCCACTTATCCGTGTTGTTTCATTAGCTTGAAAGACACCGGTGACGAAACGTACAACATAATGTTTTGACAAGCAAAACAATTGTATACCATACCCCAGCATCACAGAGTACGTCTTATATATACAGGGTCCAGCATATAGCTGCCTCTTTTCAAGATCTGAATCAGTATAAAAAATGAGAATAAGGTAAAATAATAAAGAAATAAACCAAACAAATTCCAAATAGCAATATATCCTAATATAAAACCTTCTGTTATAAATCAAGGTTGGGCCCTAATTCTTAGATAATCTCGGCCACAAGATGACATTGAGCTTTGCATGATGCCTATACTACAAATAATGATGATTGTCATAATTATTCCTGCCGGAGGCCTTACCATGAGCTCTTATAGCGATTAAGTACAAAATATTGGTTCCGAGATGTCCAGAGCTATATTTTAAGGCACAGTAGCAGAAGGTCTATACAATGAATGTCGACTACAAACCAATATTTTGAACTGAATAGTTTTTGAACTAAATCACTATAAGAGCTCATGGTAAGGCCTCTGATGTCATAACAACGCTGTGTACTTTTTGCATTGTTGCATGCCAGTACCCTTCCCTATTTCTAGTTCTACTTTCTGGTTTCACGATCATTCCATCTCTTGCACTGCTAATCGGAATAAAACGGACAAGTGCAAGCGAGACTCGCACATTGAGGGTTCCGACCCATAAATTACTACTTCAAAATTGACCGAGTTTCACCCACATTTTCCTACAAACCCACATCCCATTATTGGAGTAATTATAAGTCAAAATTCTTCAATTTTAGATTTTTTCCCGTATTTGCAGCGTAATGCCTCCTAGCATTCTAAATTTTAGAGTTGTTAGGTTACTCCAAGTGCCGTAGATAAGTAGATGTATTTAATTTTTGCGATTTCCATACAAAATTAGACATTCATTGACTTTTTTTTTATTTTGTTTTTTTTATAAAATAAATATTATAATTAATAAATTTCAAGTTAAACCTTTAGCCGTTCCTGATTAAAAGTATTGACAGACGAATATACAGACAACAAAGTGATCTGATAAGGGTCCTGATTTTTCCCGTTGTGGTACGGAACCCTAAAATCAACAACTTTCTTTAAGTTTTTTTTTTTTTTTCTTTATTTATTATTTATTTATTATTTATTTATTCATTAGTCCCAAAAAAAAAATTATAAAGCCAGGATGGACCCAAAAGCTAAGCTAGTTCTACCTCAGACAGGGTAGCCGAGGATAATTATCAAGATAATGATTATCAATGATTATAACATAATTATCTGTTTGTGATATTGTACGTAATTGTTTTTTTTAATACTTCAGAAAGTTTGTTACTTTTGCTAAGTATTGTTTGATTTCATAAAAAAATACTTTTACAATACATTATATTATAGATAGTTAATTATCAGTAAACATAATTACCTTGATAATTTGCAGTCATGACCATAAAGGGTATCATCGCATTACATTCTAAGGTCCTTGAGTCTGCATTTAACATTGTTGTTTCTATTTCCCAGAAAGGGTTCAAAGATGCAGCCCCCACAATCTTGCGATACTTTTGTGGTCCTCCCGCCATTCACAGAAGAAGGCAGTGTGATCTTTGGGAAGAACTCGGATCGACCTCAGAATGAAGTGCAAGAAGTGGTGTACTTCAAGGGTGGCCTGAGGCCTCCTAAAGTGAAGGTGTGTTTCTTTTCTACATTATTTTTAATTGAGGAAGGGCTCTGGGGCTATGGTTGCTTAGCTAGTGATCCAGAATTCTGAGCAAATCCTAGGTCCATAGCCGAAAGAGCAGAGCCAAGAGCACCGCAAAAAGGAACTTTGCCTAATGCTTTCTAACTCCATAAAGTAATTCTCAATCACCATCACAGCTCTCAAAAATTACAAGTTTAAGTTTCAATAGGCAGGCAATACTATAGCTTGCTGAACCAACAACTGGTGTGAGATTATGTTTCTTGAGTCTCAACCCTCATGTTAAATGGACCTCCCATTGATGGATTGGTGACATTGTTGAGGTTGCAGAAGGATCATGGATAGAGACGGCTGAAGTAAAAGTAAATAATATATAATATTTTATTATTGTTAGAAAATGTTAAAACAGAACATTTTTGACAAAGCTCCGGCCCCAAGTCTACTAAACAAACACAAAATTGTCATTTTTGACACTTTTTGTTTAGCAAAAGTGTCAAAAGTGACCACTTTGAGGTAATTCATTAACAATTCATACACAATTTGTTTAGTAGAATTGGAGCCCAATAACATGGTAACCATAGTACCTAAAAAAAAATCGTAACAGTGTGTTATGGCCTTTTACTGATTCTCTTTTAATTTTACTTTTGACTACCTACATAAGGCTTTTAAGTTCTCTTTTTCATGTTCTCGAGGCACCATACAGATGCTTCCCATCTAATAAGTAAGAAGAATTATCAAATCAAGCCAAGCCGTGTTTGTTGCCCTGATACATATAGTCTTGGTCACGTTGGAACAGGAGTATTTGTAGTTTATAAGATGGTTCAAAATGGTCCGTCTGATTTTAATGAATAAAATACTTTTGATGGTAATGATGAATTTCCAATTTCAGTGCACTTACATCATGATAGATGAGAGTCCGACTGCTATTAATAGCGTGATCCTGAGCAAGCCAGCTTGGATGTGGGGGGCCGAAATGGGGGCTAACGACAAGAACGTGGCCATCGGGAATGAAGCTGTGTGGACCAATCACAATGATGGGGATGGAGATGGACGGGTGAAACGTCTGCTGGGGATGGATTTGGTTCGGTAGGTTTCACTGCAACAGGATTGATGTATTAAATTTGAATGCGTATAGTAGCTATATATACAGCTCTCAGAATTTGCAAGTTGAAATGGCAATGGGCAGGTCATATAGCTCACAGAACTAACAACCGTTGGGGAATAAAAGTTGTCGAGTGGCGACCACAAACCGGACGACGCGGTAGAGGAAAACGCTTCATTCGATGGACTGAACTATAAACATCGCAGTAAGTCGGTGGATGGAGGTGGCTTAATGCCGTTCTTCGTGGCATTCTAGGGGGGATGCCTATGTCCAGCAGGACTTCTACAGGCTGGCGATGATGATAGTAACTTTATTCACATATAATATTAGGTGCCTTGTTTTCAATATTTGATTGAGCTGTGATCTGCTGCTTTGTGTTACAAATTACAAGTTACATTTTAAAGTACGACCAAAACTCGCGGTGCTAGCATACTACTTCGTTTGTATGAAAATGTCGTCATGTGGTGCCGAGAAGTGCCTTAAGAAAGAACGGATGTGCTGCTATTCTCCATATATGTTTCATTTCATGATCATATTTTTTTTTTCTGTTTGTACGTACATTTTTATAGGAAATTCCGCCCGTAAGTTCTGGTATTTTTTTTAAATAGTCCTAAAATAATACACAAGAAAAAACAAAAACTGATATGTGTTCAATTATTTACACTTCACTAATTTCCTAGGAAATCCAGGGTAGATATAGGGAATCAGTGTAGAAACAGGTCCCGCGGTTTCTGCATTGCTGCATTGTTGTCAGTGCGTGACAACACCACTTGTAACTCCACCGCGAGTTATAATTAGGGAAATGCGTTTGCATATTATTATGGAAAGGCCGCCATCCTATTGTCCCTCGCGCAAACGAAGCGAGCGGGTCAGCTAAATGAATATAATTAATTACAGATTGGGATTGGAGCGTGGCAACACAGCCGAAGAGGCTCTAGACATTATAACTTCACTCATCGAGCAGCACGGCCAAGGCGGGCCCTGTTCGGAGACCGACGACGACCTCTACTACCACAATTCATTCATAATCGCGGATGACAAACACGCCTGGGTCCTAGAGACCAGTGGCAAGTTCTGGGTCGCTGAGAAGGTGGTTAGGGGATACAGGAACATCTCCAATGGACTGACAATAACTACCAATTTTGATAAGCATTCTAAGGATTTACACGCCATGACGAAGGTGATTGGACTTTGGGATGGACAGGTACTAATTTTTTTCTCTTGTGTCACTGGTACAACAATATATAATATTCCTTTCTTAGTATACCCCTCACTACACTCTAAAAATAATACACCCTCCAAATTTCAAGTCTCTAGAACCAGCGGTTTAGGCTGTGGGTTGTCACTCGGTCAGTCAGTCAGGACTTTGCCTTTTATATATTAGATTTAACTTTACAAATCCAGTGTGGTGAAAAGATCTGGTGCACCTCGTAAGAAAAGAAGGAAATAATAATTCACATCACCACATACTGATCAAAATCAATCTCATTTCAGGGTAAATTTAACTTCTCTAAGATCTTTGCCTCTGGGGGAGACTTGTTAAGGCAAGATGCAGGTGAGAAATTACTGCGAGAAGGCACCCTTAACCGACACTTCAATGTCAAGAAAATGATGCAAATTCTTAGACAGAAGGAGAATCGTATTTGCCGCGGATGTGATGATTCCTTTCCCACTCAAGGCAGCCAGGTAATTATCATCTTTATAATCTATTGATGACATGACCCGCCCTCCATTATAATATTGATGATAAACCGCGTGATCTGATGTCGCTCAACAGCCCCTAAACAGCTGTGAGGCCAATTCGTAATATTTGTAACCTACGTATTATTAGATTGGCTAGTAGCTGCGATTTTTGTGAAAGAGTTCGTCTGGGGAAGTACTACTAGTATACCTATTTCGGCCGCCAAGCAGTAGTGTTATTACTGCTGTGTTCCGGTTTGAAGGGTATGGGTTGTCGGTGAAATTACAGGAGGTACCTGAGAATTTTCATCTTCGTGTCTTAGGGTGGAGGGCGCAGCGCAATGCCATGTAGGGCTCGTCGTAGGTTGACGTGACCTGTGCTGTAATTAATCAGGCTTGTTGCACATGCTTGTTCCGGCAATTACTCAAATAAAAAAAAAACTTTGCCGTCATGTAATTATTTTTTAACTAAGCGTCGCATGTGTTTTTTTATGAACATTTGATGATACTCTGTACACTTTACTACCTAAAGTAAGTATTATGTTACCCGTCCCTCTTGTTCCTCGCAACATCTTCAACTCATGATCCCTGTCCATAAGACCTCTTTTTACACGGACTCTTTTACCGTAACTGCGATCCGCTTGTGGAACTCCACAAGCGGATCCCGGAAAGCTCCTTCCATAGGAATCTTCAAGTCCAAACTGTACCAATACTTTTTGTCATTGCAAAGTGTTGAACAAAATTTAGCGCTTATGTTATTTATTTGTTTTCTTTTTAAGTATGTATATGTTTTTGGTAGTTTATAATAATATATATACTATGATGTGTAAGGTATATCTAGTTATTTTAAGTAGGTAAATTATTATGTTAACTTAATAATCTCGATCTGTATTATTTCCCTAGAGCACTACCATCCACTACATTACACAAAGGTTAGCTGTAAGAAAATGCTAATTAGCATTAAGTTCGCCTGTGTACTTGTTTTTATGTCTGGTGCAATAAACTATTTTTTATCTATCTATGTTAATAGTAAATTCAAGTTAAACCTTATGCCGTTCGTTGGTTCCGGACATATTCCAACATGGAACTGGTGTTCACTCATACTTTCATTAGTATAAACCACTGTGTTCCAGGTGTCCCGCCTGTCGCCGGGCATCAGCGTACATTACTTCACGGCCACTCCAGACACGGCCATGTCCTTCTTCAAGCCATTTGTATTCACACCTGGCTCCTCCACTTCCGAGCATACCATCAGCCCTAATGAGGTAATTAATCAATAATGATCCCACCAAGATTTATTTTGCATCGACTCAATTCATAGATCCTGTACGAGGAGATCCGTAAAAGAACCAAGATCGCTGGCATGGCTTTTAGACTTAGCAAGTTGAAGTGGCAATTGGAAGGCCATATAACTTGCAGAACCGACAACCGTAGGACAAAGGTTCTCGAATGGCGACCACGAATCGGTCGACGCAGTATATAGAAATGTATCCCTCTCCATGTACCGATGACATTTTAAAGGTCGCAGAAAGTCGGTGGATGGATGTGGCTCAAGACCGAGCCTCTTGTCATTATATGGGGGAGGCCTATGCCCAACGGTGGACTTCTACATGTCGATGATGATGACGAATCCACATAATCACTAGCCTGTTTATGTCCACTAAAGGACGAGGCCTCCCCTATTGAATTCAATTTCGAAGGAATTTGCTATAATCACCACGCTTGGCAGGCGGATTGGTAATCGAAGTTTGGTGTGAAGTACTGAGATGGATGCTGCTGCCTATCTCCTGAGTGGCGATTACGTAATTCTGTTGCTATTGATTTCAATCGGTTTCAATGGTGTTTCTATTTAAAATTACTTTTATGCGATTACCTAGTTTACGCAGTATTGTTACAATTATCCTTTAAAAGCAAAATGCATAAATTGGGTAACCGCATGAGCGTCATTTCAGATGGAAACAGCATTGAAATCGATTGAAACCATAACCGAATAGCAACAGAATTACGTAATCGCACCACTGGTGTAATCCCTAAGTATGGCTTTCACTAGATCCACGGTAGGAGGAGGGTCTATTAGGCCACACACACCACGACTTAGGCCGGAAACACCACGGCATCCACAAATTTAAAATAATAAGTTATTTTATTTATCAATCTGAACTTTTCTTCTGGAACCCTGTTTTGTATATATCATCATCATAGTGAAAGTTAATAGAATGGTTTTTATTTTTCAGCCGTTGAGGGAACACTACTTATACAAAGTCCATAACGAGCATATCATAAAAAAGAATGACACAGATAGAGCTAATGAAATGTTTCATGTGGAGCAAGAATGTGTAGCAGATTTAGACGAGCGCATTGAAAAAATTGAAGCAGGATCAAGTGACCTTTCGGAGCTGGATAACCTCATGAAAGAATGCGTGGACGCAGAGGTCACTCAATACCAGTTAGCTAAAGAAGTTGGGTTATTTAGCATTTAAATGCTATGTTTGTTGATGCGACGAATCCAATGTCTCAGGGTAATAACCAACATACAGCTTGCCAATGAAGGTACGAAGTCTGGAAGTCTGTCGAATAAATAGAAAACAAACTTAAAGGACATAAATGTTTACACAGGAATGAAAGAAACTTGCTTACGTACGCTTGACATGAGGTTACAAGGCTTCCCTTTTGATCTCTATAGTTGCTATTATAACTCTTAAGGTAAAGTGATTATAATCAGTGCTTGTTGCCAGTAATGACACACAGAGACGTGATCGCCTAACTATTGCCTCATTACAAACGCTAAGTCGCGCAACGGGCTACGGAGAGAGCTATGCTTGGAGTTTCATTGTGTGATATAATCCGAAACAAGGAAATCTGTAGAAAAACCAAGGTCACCCATGGTACCATGGCCCTCAAACATGACTCAGAACGCTGGAGGATAGCAAGTCAGTGGCGACCACGAACCGTTCGACGCAGCGTAAGACGCCCTAAAGTCTAGTATTGTACTTTTTTCAAAATCCACATGTTGAGAGAGAGAGAGAGAGTACTGAGGTCTCGGAGCTCCTTGATTGCAAGTGAATATTCTGGTTCGGATGTAATTCTGTCCTCTATTTCGTCCATGGCTAGAAGCAAGGAAGGACCTCTAGCAAGAAAGAAAATATTTAGGATTCCGTGTCCAAAGGGTAACAAACGGGATCTCTAGTATCTAATAAGCTTACGTCGTCCGACAATCCGTCTGTCTGTATGTATTCTTTCACAGGGGGTAAGGGGGGGGGGTCTGTCGCAAGAGGTGCGGGTTATAATGTTTATAATTTGTGTTGTCGCGTGCGATAATCTTCTATTCTTTAATAATTTTTTGAATCTGTTGTCAGGTCTTGTTAGTTCCCTGATGCCTTACTAGATGGCACTGTAGAACACTGAAACTGTGTTTCAAATAAAATAAAATGGGTAATGTGTGTGGAAACCATGTCACTCGATTTTTAACAAACTGATTTTAGGTTTTCTTTTATTTCATTTACACGTTGGGTATCAATTTGTTGATACCCAACGTGTAAATGAAATAAAAGAAAATACAATATGTTAATTTATACAATTTTAAAATTATGCCCTTCCCAACCTACACTTAGCATTCGGGAAATCTTAAACTCTTCAAAGTGGAACATTTTTCTATGGAAAACTGGCAAAGGAAATTGCTAAATTGTGTAAACTACGATTTTAGAATAATCAGAATAATCGATATATTGGTAAATAAAACATTTACAGGTCAATCGAACAGACAGATATAGACAAGTCACAATGCTTCAGAAAATGTATAAAGAGATTACATCATAACTTACCCATGACTTAATATAAATTAAGTCAGTAATTCAAATTATTGTAAAAATAAATAAATTAGATACAAATTATATAATTATAAGTTATATAATTTGTTACCAAGTTATTTATTTAATTAACTAGATTACTAGATGACAATTTACTGTTGCGAACAGGCGTTACTAGCTTTGTTATTAAGAATTATATACAGTTTTTGACGTGTTTTAAAAATATGTGTAATTCATTTAATTACATTGTGTTTATTATTAATGAAATACTTATCAATCCTGTTAGTAGGTAGGCATAAATTATATTTTACCAAATCATAATAATGTGTGTAAAGTAGTAAATATAGAGTAATAAATAAGTACCTATGTTTATATCTATACCCACTTGACATTGGCATTTTATTTTTTTCTTTTAACTCTGACGATGCCCTTTTACATCTGATTATTTACTAAGATATCAATATTTTTTTATTTACCTATAACAATTATAATATTACTTTTTATTATCATGTCCCGATACATTATCTGTGTTTCTTTGTCTAAAATGTACCTATTGGTATGATTTATTTGTGCGCATGCTTAATTGATCGTAGGTACCTAACTAAGTGTTTCTAATGGAAATAAATGAAATTGTTGTCGTTTCTAAAAAACAAACACTCGTTTCCTTTCAAGTTGAGAGCCAACTCAACGCATTAGTATTGCTATTCAGTGCATCAATGCAGCTAACGTCTTGAGGACGCTTCCGTTTGGTAGTGTTTAGTGTGTTAGTAGTAGAACTTTCGTTGAGGCATCTCACATAGACAGTTGATCAGATAGTTTGCAACGATCTTTAGATAACTCAACTGTTTCATTTGTATTACTCTTTCAATAAATAAAGATGTACTTATTTTCACGAAAACGCAAAGTGAAAATCATTGACTAATTGAGTCTAGATAAGTATGTACCTACCTACATAAAGGGCCAACCATGATGATCATTGATGTATAACTAGGTTTTCAGTATCATTTCTGTGCTGCATAAAATCCTGGCGTTACCCTGCTGCTAGAAATTCTGGGCGCAGCCGACTCACCATAGAATAGAAGCGAAGTTGAAGTGGCACCATCATGAGTCCAACACAAAAGCCACAAAGGGACCACCTGAAGCCAGGAAGGCATCATCCCTTGACCTGGAGTTCTTAACTTCCAGCGAAGAAGCTAGGGTAAAAGCACCAATAAGAGGCCCTTACTCGCAGCTCCAGAAAGAGTTGTTGGTCAACAAAAATTCCGCGCTGAAATTATCGTGAGCTTTTTCCGATAGATTGAAATAAAAGGGATTGCGATTTATCATGCTGCACAAAAATCGACGTGACTGTGCGTTACCTGTACGTTCATCTAATAAAGATTGGTTCTCACGACGCAGGGATCCTTGTGGGGTCAGGATTATGTTCATGCCTGTTGGGTGTTACGTATATATTTATGATATAATAACTAGTGGTTCGCCCCGAACTGAGACCTCGCGATGATACCATTATCAGCACGACTACTTAAGTAAGACAATTCCATAATTTCCATTTATTTTTAAATTTTCACCTCGTGTTAATTTCCTACACATCATCGAAATAACTTTTGAATAGGACTAAGCAACGGGGCGTTCATACTACCAGAGACAAGTAACTTGTCTCTGATACTACATACCTGTTAGCATAATATCAAGGACCTGACGAATTAATTAGTAACGTCCTTTTGACGAAATCATAGAACTCCAACGTCATTCATTCCCATTACTAGGAATTCCTAGTAATGGGAGGTCAACAACGGATATTATATTGGTTTTTGGTTTTATAGGGTACATGTCTCGAAATTCTTCAACTTCAGACTTTTCCCTGTAGTTGTGACAGAAAAGCCACAAGCATACCAAATTTCAGCATTGTGGGATTGCTGGAAGTACCCTATAATTTTTGGTTTTTACGTTTTTTATTTTCCCTTATATCTCGGAAACTACTGAGTCTAAATACTTATTAAAAACAGTTTTTAAATGTCCAACCAAAGCGCTTTCATTAGACACCCCACTAACTGTCTCACTTTTATTTTTTTTACCCCCTCTTGGACCCCAATATCTCAGCAACCCCCTGACCGATACAGCTCATAACCTTACCTACAAATTGTACCAATACTATCTACCCCCATAACAAATTTCATGAAGATCGGATTAACGGTTTGGAAGTTTTCATCGGACAAACATACATACTACATACATACATACAAACGCCGATTCTTCCAACTTGACATTTCATTTCATTTATTTCGCAAACAATGTCAAATTGTGTCGGAAAATCTAGTAAGCTATTACATTAAAATTGCATATAAAATTACATACAATACAAAACAAATCGTTAAAATTAATAGCAACAATGTCAATACTTTAATGTCAATACTTATAGGCAAAAATCAATGTCAATACTTTTATAGATACAAATTAATGTCAATACTCATAGGTAGGTACGTACATCAAATAAAAACAGTGTTAATAATATTATGCAGCACAAAACAGAAAATGTCAAATTAATTAAATAAGTGAAATACCTGAGTTGAAATATTGAAGATAACATAATACAGGGTGTTTGGCACATGGACCGACATGATTTTTTGGGGGGTGGGGGGGGGGGGGGGGGGGGTCATGTGCTATTTTTCCCCGTGAGACCCAATATCCTAAGTCTCACGGTAGTCCAGATATGTTTTTTTTTTAATTTTTTGAAAACCACCCGAAATCTTGCCTTGGAATCGTCCTAACTTTTTTGTTTGTGGTTAAATACCACAAAACCAAGTATGCTTGTATTCTACTAACATTACTTGTTACAATTAATATCCAAAAAAAAAACTTCTGAGCTTTCAAAGTGGTAAATCGGTGTAAATGTTATGAAAAGGGACCACTTCTAAATTCATTTAAAAAAAAACTAAAATTCATTTTGAATTTAGCTTTCTTTTAAAAAGTTCTTTACTTACTACCCTTTCCAACGATATGCTACATGACAAAAGAAACCGTTCTTAAGGTGGTCAAAAAAAGATTGGTTTGCCAGGGTTCGGCTGAACACGCACTCTAACAATGTAACTGGTTTGAACAATGTAACCAGTCAACGCGGCAATCCGCAAAGTAGCAGGTAAAAAGTTAGTCTTTCTCTTACGTACAGTTATTGTTGTCTTTGTCTATCGAGTTGAAAGTTGGTGCAGGTGCAGGTGCCGGGAATCAGTCGAGATTACTCTGCTATTCGAAGTGCCCGTACGTTTCCCGTTGTTCTATCGTAGTCAAATTAAAGTCTTGTTATTGTTTTTTGTTAAATCTGTTGTTGAACTGTTACGTTTTTGTTGTTTATCTTTGCGTATTCGTTACAATGGCCAACTTCAGTAACGAGGAGTATGCTGACATGATGTTGGCGTATGGTAAAGCTGATTGCAATTCGCGTGAAGCGCGAAGAGTGTATCAAGAACGATACCCTGATCGACGGTTACCTCACCACGAGACCTTCTCAACTACCTATCGACGTCTGAGGGAGACCGGAAACTTAAACTTTCGGGAGCCCCGAGTGAATGTGAGGCAACATAATGTTGAAGTTGATGAGAGAATCCTTCAAGCTTTTGATGACGATCCTACAACAAGCATACGAGTTGTTGCTGACGGACTTAACTTATCAGTTTGGAAAGTCTGGTCCGTTCTTCGGGCAGATGGAAGGCACGCATTTCATTACACTCCTGTTCAAGGTAACAACTTACAGTACTTACTACTTATTTAAAATGTGACATTAAAACATTTTAACCGATTTCAAATCTTAATAAAATGTGTTCACTTTTGACTCTTTTTTTATTGTTGTAATTGTTTCGTTAAATTCCTTTCTTGCTCTGTTTCTCGGACAACTGAAGAAGTTCTTTGCGTGAGCTGAATTAAAAGAAAGAAATATCGCGTTTATGCAGTTATTACCACAAACTCACGAATTTCATTCATTGTTCCAGGTCTCGAAGAGGGTGACAATGCAAGACGGTTAGAGTTCTGCCGATTTTTATTGCATACAGATGTTTAAGATGGCGACTTTTTGAAACGAATTTTATGGACCGACGAGTCAAATTTTAGCCATGAAGGCATAGTAAATCTGCACAATTTGCATCATTGGGAGAAAAGGGGCCAAAATCCGCGCAAAAAAAAGCAGACTTCCTTTCAGCGAAAATTCAGCGTTAATGTTTGGGCTGGTGTTATTGGGCGAAATCTTGTCGGCCCATATTTTTTGCCAGAACGACTCAATGGAAACAATTATTTAGAGTTTCTTCAAAATGATTTACCTGAACTGGTACTACCAGTTTTAGAAGAAGATGTGCCAATTGTATTTCAAAATGATGGCTGTCCGGCACATTACCAACAAACGGTACGAGAGCATTTAGACAATGCATTTCCAAACTCGTGGATTGGTAGAGCTGGCCCCATTCCATGGCCAGCACGGTCCCCAGATCTGACACCCCTGGATTTCTACGTATGGGGACGTGCAAAAGAGTTAGTGTATGCAACAGAGGTGCCCAGAAAAGAAATTTTAGTGGAACGAATAAACACCACATTCGTAAAAATGCAAGAGGAAATGCGACTTTTAACTACAACCTCAGCTATCAGAAAAAGGTGTCGTGCATGCATACGGTGTGGAGGCGGCCAATTCGAGCAAAATTTGTAATTCTAATTTAATAAAAACAACTTAACATAAAAAAACGTATTTTCATTATCTTGACCCTAGCAACAAAGTATCTCTTAGGTCGACCCCTGATGTATTATTTCTGCCATGTAGCATATCGTTGGAAAGGGTAATAAGTAAAGAACTTTTTAAAAGAAAGCTAAATTCAAAATGAATTTTAGTTTTTTTTAAATGAATTTAGAAGTGGTCCCTTTTCATAACATTTACACCGATTTACCACTTTGAAAGCTCAGAAGTTTTTTTTTGGATATTAATTGTAACAAGTAATGATTTATTTAGAATAAAAAAACATTGTAGAATACAAGCATACTTGGTTTTGTGGTATTTAACCACAAACAAAAAAGTTAGGACGATTTCAAGGCAAGATTTCGTGTGGTTTTCAAAAAATTAAAAAAAAAACATATCTGGACTACCGTGAGACTTAGGATATTAGGTCTCACGGGGAAAAATAGCATAAGACCCCCCCCCCCCACCCCCCAAAAAATCATGTCGGTCCATGTGCCAAACACCCTGTATACATACATTTACTAAATTAGTGAATGTCATCAGGATGTATCATTACAAAATTCATCTATAGAGTAGTAGCACCTTTTCAATAAGAATTCCTTTAAATTATTTTTAAACTTATATGTAGTGTAAATGGATTTAAATCGAATAGGCAACTCATTGTACAGCTTGATAGCCTGGTATCGAACACTGTGTGTAGCTATTCTTAGCTTTGGAAGAAAATCACACATAATATCTCTTCTTCTTGTACCTTCTCTTACTGTCCTTTCTTCTAAAGATTCGACCGTATATAGGTGTTTTACTAAATCCGTAAGAACCAGAACGTACAGACAAGGAACAGTTAGTATGCCAAGCTCCATAAAGTGCTCCTTGCAGGATTCAATCTGTGGTATAAGCACCATGGTCCTAATTGCCCTTTTCTGAATAACAAAGGCAGTTTTAACGTTGTAGTCATAACTGTTGCCCCAAAACATTATGCTGTAGTGAACTAATTTTTTATCCCATCTATTCGAAAAGGACGACTTGGTTCGCCTTTAAGTGCACCCAAAGGTGGTGTTTTATGTATGAAGCTTTTATAAGTGCGCCGCAAAAATCTTTTCCGCGCACTTTTTGAATTTGGAACATCTTGAAAAGAATCAAACACAAATAAGTGCGCCCGCGCCCTTTTTAAATTTGGAAATATTGCATAAATACTGGCTGGTACGATGGCCCATAGTCGCGCCACCGGCTGAATAAAAAAACACAAATTAGAAACGCGCGAACTACAGCCCGCGATATCGTCATTTTTAACCGACTTTACAAAAAGGAGGAGGTTCTCAATTCGTTTGTATTTTTTTTAATGTTTGTTACCGCATATCTCCGGCGTTTATGAACCGATTTGCAAAATTATTTTTTTAATTGAATAGAATATATATATTTCCAGATTGGTCCCATTTTTTTCAGAATCCAGTTCTGATGATGGAATCCATGAGGAATTGAGGGAACTCCTCAAATATTGCAGGCATACATATGGCGATTTTTATATTTTCAGCAACAAACCAAGCATTTGCATTCAGAAAGTATCATAATCCTTTCACCACTATGGTTCTTTCATAATTTTTTTTCATCCAAATATTTAAAATATGAGGCCCCTTTTATTTTCTCATAGTCGGTGATGAAAAGTAGAGTGTAACACTCGGGCGCAAAATATATTTTTGGCTTGGGCGACGTACTTTGAAAAAGAATCCCTCACTTCGCTCTGGATTCAAAAAAGCGCCCTCGCCGTAAAAATATTATTTTGCTCCCTTATGATACAATCTACTATTAAATGCTCTATGGTGACTTCATCCCTTAATGTTCTCATGGCATAGCATGCCGAGCTTATATAATTTTCAATACATCGCACCGCTAGATGAAAACTCCATTAACTCAAAAAACCTAATTTTTCAGAAATGGCAAAAATGTGATATAAGCCTAACTAGATAAGATAAAAAAAAACTTATTATTGTTCCAGAAAGGTAACATTTTTTAAACCTTGTTTAATTAATTCATTTGTATATTGTCTGTAACCAAGCTGTAAAAAACGGTATTTTTTTAGTTAGCCTAGTTTTGTAGGGGGAATAAGCCACTTTTTTGTGCACTATTTTGTTTTACTTTAGTTAACCTGAAAAAAAAAATGAATTACGTTACTTTTCACCTCAAAAAATACATAACTTTTTGACGAGTTCTTAGCATAACTCAAAACCTGGGGAAGGTAGTTGTGAATAAATAAAACAATTATAGTAAGTATATTTAAATACAAAGTCAACATTAGTTTAACAAATCCAATGCTGCTGGCAATCTCTTCAAATCTTGAAGTATCCAATGCTGCTGGCTGTTCAGGACTGAAATTAAAATTAATTAATTTAGTTACACTTAGAAACTCAGTTGGACATGAAATTATTTTGATTCTAATCACTTCAATATTTTGACCGCGCTAATGGAAGTGAGAATAAAACAAGATGAGACTAACCTTCCTTCAGGTGATAAGTCAGGCTTATCTTTACTTAACATTTCTATAGCAGGCCGGTCAGCGCTTTCTGCTTCGCTTTTCCTTTTTTGTATAATCTCTAACATGAGTTTTCCTCGGCTTTTCATAGTGCTAAAAATAAGTAATGATTCATATTCAATAACAAATCAAGTAAAGTCAACCAACTCAAAAAATACAAAAATACCATCTACTGCTTTTCAAAACTTTAAACCGTATAAAAAATCTAATAAAAAATGCCTTACACAACCTATTTTTTGTGAGAAAAGTATTTATTTCACTAAACAGACAATAATAAATGAGATTAAATTTTCATTCAACAAAACTACCGTAAATCGAAATACACATTTAAATTCATGTAAATCTGAGTAATTCGAAATGACAAAAAAAATATTACGATAGTAATTCATCAAAACGCCCGCAAATCAAAATGAATACCGATTGTTATCAGGGAAAATTCAGTAAAACACAATCAACTCGGAATAAAATATGCAACTTACCTAAAAAAACACGTAAACTCCAGCAACTCAAAATCACCCACTTTGCAAACGTCCTGCACCTATGACCACCTCAAGACAACTCAAAATGGCGGCTTAGTATTTGCGCTGTGCGAGTCAAGTTCATTCAAGTAAAGGCACGTTTGGCGCCATCTATTGGCAACCGTTCAAGGTATAGTTACGCGAGTTATTTTCCCGTGTAGATATTCAAATCAGGAAAGTGAAAATGCCCCTAAGTCAAAATGGCTACTTTTTGAATTAACGGAGTTTTCATCTAGCGGTGCGACATGTCAATTCATTTTTCCAATTTAATAGCTTATCAATATTTATACCTAAAAATTTTACTACGTCAACTGCTTGGATTATTGTATCATTATAATTCACACATAGACTTTAATTTTTTCACACAGAGAACTCGATTCGCTCGTTCAATTATACATTATTACCAATCCGCCAACCAACACGAAACCAATTGGAGCCAGTAGCTCGCGTGGGAGGTCTTGACCCACTCAAGCTAAGCCGAGCGTATGAAGCGACACCTAGGGGCGACTTCGTGCGAAAACTATAATTTTCTTCCGCTTCCCCGCATATAGGGGAACGCAGCTACAGCCTTATACTAATTGTACATAAGGGAAAGTCCTTCCCCAATTTATCTGTAACGGAGGAGGCGTTGGTGTCTGCGACAAATACATCATTCATAGTCATTTCACTCCACCAACTGAACGGACCAACTAGTTGTGAATTTTGAGATTTTATCATCGTTTTCAATTGTATTTTTATTTAACATACCTAATTATAATATGTAGGTATCTAATATGTAATTGTAATCAGCATAAATAAATAAGAAACCCTGCTTTTTTCAGAAGAAACGTTTATTATGTTTATACTTACTATAAGTATTTATCACATTTTTCTTAATGAAAACAAAAACTATGCAGACAAAAGTATAAGCTACCTACCTACTACAATAAAGTGTTATACACACTGCGAACTTGTACAATTACACAAATTTTCGAGATTATTTAATAAATGCGTTTAATAAACACTAACGTAAAATACAACAATCCAATTATCAATTATAAAAATAACAACTATTACAAAAATTTAGTGCCTAAAATATTTGTTTTCAAATGAATACAACAATTCATACACATAATATATATTTGGAGTCAATAAAATTTATTTAATTTTATTAAGTACGAGGTGTTAGCGAAATGGTAAGGGCCGTATTACACCTACCATATTTATAGAGCTTCTTTTTGTTCACTTCACGGCCATTTTAAATATTTCATGTTAATTAGCCGATCCTAGTGGCCTCGTGTCATTATAGCTTCAGAAAATACGAATCAAAACCGTTATTACAGTAACGCCGACCTTGCCTTGCGGTATAGTCCAGTCAACAAAGCGCCATTAAAATTATAGTGATCATAAATACTTTATATATATAGGTATACCTCAGCGTAACGGTGTTCTTTGCATTGAAGTTATATTGGAAATGTTTACAATCACTTCTGTAGGGCCCCCTTTTTCACCAAAAGTGCGAAATACCGATATCTCCGGAAGTTGTAGGACAATATAGATGTTTGTGCCGTCAAAATGTTTGTAAACACTAGGTCTAAAATTTACAAAAAAATACAGGAATAACCTGTATTTAAAATAAAATAAAAATTCTCTATATTGGTAATTTTTTGGGGTACCTTGTGTACCCTATAACTAGTCTCATTTATGTTTTTTTTTTAATTCTACATGGTCTTGTTCAAAAAGGTTAAACCTCGGGATGTTCTTCGAAAATAGAAAAAAAATAATTTAAGATCCATCTCTAAAAACACTTGGCCCTAGACTAGTCGTGTCTTTACCAAAGTGAATGGTCTTCACGAGATCGTCATTCGGGTTCAAATGTAAACATTATTTATATGAATTCGAAAGTTAACGATTTGAAAGCAGTATCAACTAGAAGAGTTCACGCTATTCAAAAGTTCAAAATCAAGTAGGAAGAATCTGAAAGATAACATTCTGACAGCCAAGAAGGAAACTAACGATGGAATGGTGCCAGGAGTTCGCTCGTATTCTGACCACGTAAGTTTTGCCCAGCAATATAACCATACAGTTAACGCCAGCATCGTAGCTAGGGGCTGGCCACGAGGGCGGCTACCAGGGGCGCAAACCTTAAGGGGCGCACTCGCAGACACGCAACTTATGTGATAGTAACTTCTGTCGCAACGTCGGTTGCTCTCGCCCCTAAAAACCAATAATTTTCGCGGCTCTGCTCGCCGTTAACTTCTGTCCACGGCTAAAATGCTTAAACTTATGTAGATTATTACACTTTAAAGTTATTGTATTGTTTCGCTCCCTACAAAATAAGTTTTGAGAGGCGCAAAATTCAAGTATAGATCATGACTATAGCAACAACACTGGCTAACGCGATTCGAAGATTCAAATATTCAAAGTTCTAATTTTTATTGGAACCATCGTAAATTTAGGATTGGCTGAGGTTTCGTTAGCTGTTTTTAAAATTACACGGACGGGATGTCTCAGATGGGATATAGAGATGCAAGTTTTTGAGTTACTCAGCGATTCCAGTGAAATTTGCAAGAGTTTGGAATTTGGAGTAGTATTGAAGTAGTATTTAACCCTCTGTATTTTCTATAGTAAAACTAAAAAAAAATTACATGTTCATTTTCTATTTTTAATACCGAAGTTCATTTCCAATGCTCTTTAAAGGCGCATGAAATGTGTTATTTTTAAATATTCATACCCTTGAGATTTTTTATTTTGGTATGTTTAATATGGATATCTCATTATAAGGAAATAGTTGTACAAAGGGGAATGAAAACTACTGTTTTTCGACTTTCAAATCTTCAGTAGGATCATGGCTAAAACATACAAAACTCATAAAAATATCATTGTTTTACAATAGTACGCTTAATTTTATCAATATCCTAAGATTATCTTGGATTTTACAGATTATTACTTTGAAGTTGTAATACGAGCCTTTGATGAGCCGTGAACAAGTAATTTAAAATACTGTGTAATTTTTTGTAGAATGACTCCCTTATTGACTTAAAATTTCTTATTAGAGGCAAATTATAATCCAATTAACAATTAATGAGATCTTATTTTTTATGACATTTATAACCTTAAGCAAAACATTTAACATTGCAAGTTTGGTTATGATAATATTCATTGATTAGGTAGTATATTTAATTTACTCGACTACTCTAAATGGATTATTTAGTAAGTATGTGTATTTCAATACTCTATCTATTCCTATGTTTTCTAAAACCTTGATGAATACACTCGTGGACATTATAATCAGTACTCTATTTTATATCCTAAAGTTTAAAAATGTAATATGCTATAAAATTCTTGATCGTAATCATCCATTGTCCTCACACATGTTTTAATGATGGTATATCTAATATATTACATGCACTAATACTGAACCTACTAATGATTAAAAACCATAAAGCCATTCATCAAAATTAACAAAATCTATAATGTACCTTCCTACACAAGAGTAAAATTAATGTTCCTGATGTTTATCGGTTATAATTTGTATTTTTTTATATTATTTTGAAATACTAAAGTAATAAAGGTGCTTTACGCTCATGCGCGTGCATTCACAAAATCCATAACTGGCACAAAATGTGAAATTAACAGATTTAAGCAGAAAAGTGGTAGAGTATCCGCGACACGCTTCGCTCAATACACATACAATACAATACATAATTGTTTGGAATACAAACGGATTTTGAAATGGATATGACAATAACTTTGGAGCACATATGTTTGTGATACATGTTAATCTTTAAACTTATGTAATCAGTAATCGTTAACACAAAAGTTGACCAAAAATTAACACTTTCATCCTACCATAGTGATTGTGGAATAGTGTACAAACGATGGACAGTACAGATTTTGTAAAAACAATAAACAAACGCAAGTTTTCTTACAAGTATTCATAAAATTAACTCGGGGAAAAAAACAAATGAAACTCTGATATAAAACGATTAAAATACTTCTTATTTCAAATAACATATACTGGTATAGGTGACTAATTCGTAATGAGAACAAAGTCAATTTAATTCAATGTTACCGATGCTCTAAATATGTCCATGAGTGTAGTTCAAATCCATTGTGTATGATTTAAATTTAAAACAGCCACTAACTGGTCTAATGTATTTTTTTTTCTCAACAATATTCCTATTCTAGTTTAATAAGTTATTGTTTTTCAATCATAGAACAATCTACATGCGTACAGTAACAGTTTTATTTAATTATAATACAATAGGTACATAAACAAGTATTGTAATGTTTTAAAAGTTTAAATATTTAACATGATTTGCATATTTTATGATCTGAATGAATTCATGGATAAAAACATCTAAATTCCGAATATTAACTATTTACCCATCTACAAAATAAGAAAAAAATATTCGAAATTCCGAAACTAATTGTATATTCTTTGGGAACAATTAGCAAAGGAAACGAAGTATTAAACAGATACAGCTGTCAAACGTTCCTAAAATTCTAACAATCACCTAGCATAATTTATATACAAAATTAAAAATGGCATAATATTTTATCTCAAATATCAAACTTAGTCACGCACTACACCAACACATTCAATTTTAAAATGTTCAAAGTCTACACATTGTTTATATTTTAACTTCAAGACTGTCCCAATACCCTTGTTTTTCCCAAACGCTTGACGCATTTATGGCTTTCGTATATAAAATAACACAAAGCATCCATCTTTTACAACATCACTGTAGTCTCAAAGTTAACTATTACCGAGATATAGTTACCTACCTAACGTGCATTTATAACGTACTACTATTTAACAAACTAACAATTAATAATTATGCAAAACGTAATTTCTACCCTGAGGAAACGTTGAAGATATTTTGTTTAGTTAAATGTATAAAAACAATGTTGCCGATTGTGTGCGGCAATCTTCAAAGTTACACCGCGCTTAAATTATCAATAAGAGACTGAGCACGGTTTAGCATTAGAGAATGCTGCAAATAATCGATACAAATATTTACAATGTTATAAATAAACTAATATAGGAACGACTAAAATTATATCTTATAAATACGTTAAAATTAGGAAATAGATCGTTTATTTTAACTGTTTCAGGGATGGTGTAGCATGATAATTGAAACAGTTTCTTTTTACAAGCAACCATTTTTTTTATTAAAGCTAAATGAGATATAGCCAATTAACGGTTTTTTAAAACACGACTACTAAAACGAACGATACACTACACTATGTACCTTAACGATATATATATGATTCACTAGAACTACTAGATATAGTAGCTCAATATGTACAGAAATACAGAATACACTTTTGTTTTAATGCTTAAATGCCAAAAAGATGCTCAATTCTTTCGTGTTTTAACATTAGAGAGCCTTTATTGTGATGAAGAAGTTATTGTATAATTAATGTATCACTCATTAAAAACAGTAGACTACAATATAATGGGTGTATATAGGGACTATGTACAAGATGACGATGGACACCCGCATGACTCATTTTGTAAAAACGGGAAATTTTCACGTACCGATATGTTGGCATGAAAATTTCCCGTTTTTACATAACGAATGATATATTTCACGAAAGTTACTTTAGTAAAACTTGCATGACTGTTTTGAAGTCATCTACGTATTTTTTTTTTCGGCGCTTTGTGCTATATTTTGCTGAGACAACGTGGTAATAGCCGGCAATTCGGAAGACGATGTAGAGACCATCTCCGGTTTTCGTGGGCTTGGTGACGCTAGCACAACGGCAGACTGGAGATGGGTGCCGAGGACGTGACGCGGGATCGTACGGATGATGTGACGTTGCACGTTCACGGGGGTACCGGACCCTGGAGTTTGGGTAGGGAAAGAACGGCGAGCAGAAAAGTACGCGACGGGGCGCCTGATCACTACCCTTTCAGCGGCGCCGGCAGAAGTCGTCGGCGTAGCGAACCGTGAGGGCTCAGCGCGAGCGATGGTCGACAAGTTTTTAAATACGGTTGTTTTGTAATGGGGCATTATAAGGGTCGTACCGGTTGAGAGAGTGAGAGTGCTCGTGGTGTGAATCGAGGAGGACGCGACGTCCACGCTTCCTTGCACGGACGTATTAGGGAGTTGTTCATTTTGTGGTTTTACAACAGCAACTGTCTCATCAGACGGGGTCGTGATGATTCTTTCGGCAACGGGAGCGTTTGGAGTCGCGCTTCTTATTATCAAGCGGTGATGCGTGCGTGCGCTTGGTTTGATCCGCGCACGCGCGTCCTGTTGGTGCTGTGTGTGTGCTTTGGCCTGTGTGCTCTGGTTTTGTGTAAGGGCGACAGTTTGAAGTTGCGCTTGCGAGGTGGTTAGGAGTTGCGCTTGTGAAACAGCTTGGAGTTGCGCTTGTGAAACAGCTTGGAGTTGCGCTTGTGAGACGGCTTTGAGTTGCGCTTGTGAGGTGGTTTGGATTTGAGCTTGTGAGGTGGTAAGGAGTTGCGCTTGAGAGAAAGCTTGGAGTTGCACTTGTGAGGTGGTTAGAAGTTGCGCTTGTGAGGTGGTTTTGGGTTGCGCGTGTGAGATGGTTCTGGGTTGCGCTTGTGAGGTGGTTAGGAGTTGCGCTTGTGAGACGTTTTGGATTTGCGCTTGTGAGACGGCTTGGAGTTGGGATTGTGAGACGGTTTTGAGTAGCGCTTGTGAGGTGTTTAAGAGATGCGATTGTGAGAGGGCCAGGCATTGCGCTTGTGAGGTGGTTAAAAGTTGAGCTTCGGAGACAGCTACGAGTTGCGCTTTTGACACGGCTTGGAATTGCGTGGTTGAAGTAGTTTGGAGTTGCGCTTGTGAGATAGCTTGGAGTTGTGTCGGTGAGTTGGATTGGATTTGCGCTTGTGAGGTGGTAAGTAGTTGCGTTTGTGAAGTGCCGTGTAGTTGCGCTTTAGAAGAGGCTAGGAGTTGCGCTTGTGCGGTGGTTAAAAGTTGTACATTTAAATTGCCTTGAGGTTGCGCAAGTGAAACTGTTTGGAGTTGCCCAATTGGGGGGACTTGAAACTGCGTTTGCGAGGTGGGGGGGAGTTTGGGTTGCACGGTGGCTGCCAAAGGTGGCGCGGCAGTTCTGTCTTTCGCTTGCGATTCAACTTGTTGCTGCGCATTTTTGAGGTGTGCCTGCGAGGCAGCTTCCAGTTGCGCATGAGAGGCGGCTTGAAGTGCCGCGAGCGAGGTGGCGTGGAGAACCGCGCGTGAGGTCGCATGGTGCACTTGCAAGGCTCGGAGTGTCGCTTGCGATTCCGCGTGGTGCTTGGCGTGTTTGGCGGCTTTCAACTGCGCCATGGTAGCAGCTTGCTGTTGTATATGCGCGGCGGCCTGACGCTGCGCCACCGAAACGCTCCGCGGTCCAGGGAACGTCCGAGGCGGAATCTTACGCACTTGAGGTATTTCACCGGGTTCTAGAAATCTATTCTTGTAACCTGGCATAACATTCGTGCGGGCATGGACAGGCTGTTGCACGTTGGCTGCCAGGCTGGATGCGGTTGTGACGGGGCCGCGTGGACCGAGCATCGTGATCGTGGCCGGGCTTGAAATACGTGTGTTAGGGCATGCGGGCAGGACCCTGCTTCCGATAAGATTGTGAGTCTTTTTTGTCGTGGATGATGTTGCGGCCAACGCGCTCGCGTCACATTTGCGCTTACGGAACTGCGGCACCGGAATGTAAGTCTTTGTGTAGGTCTTGTAGCTCGTTGTTCGCGTCTTCTGAGCTGCGGTCGTTGTAAACATAGACGGTTTAGCCGTTGCGTTCGAAACCGTCGTAGTCACAACTGCACCTGTACCCGTGGTCACTATGATTGGGGATATCGAATAGGACACCTGGGGTACTACCGTCATAGGTGTCGTTATAGCCGTAGTTGTGGTCGCATATGTCGTCATCACGGTATCTAGGGCTGGATTTCGGGCGGAAAAATCTTTACCCGTAGAGGTCTTCACGAACGCACTCCGACAGGCAGGGTGCTGAGCCATCTCCTTGACTAGCAGATTGTGAGTGATGGTGGGTCGGACGGGTAGGCCTTGGGTAACGTTCCCGACGATTGAAACCGGAGTGGAAACGCTAACGGGCAAATTCAGAATTTGTGTCTTCCCAGACGAGGATTGAGTTGAAGCTCTAATGATAAAGCTCGTGGTGGGCCTAGGCGCTGGAGGGCGCGTCACGTAAGGGCCCGGAGTAGACTTCTGAGCTAGTAAAGCTTTTATAAGCTGGTTTTGATTCGGGTTTGAAAGTTTAGGTGGATAATGTTTCGCGATGCGACTTGGTGGTTTAGCGTTCGTTATAAGTGGCATGGGAGTTAAGAATACTGCATCGTCCTTTTTAATTATTTTCGATGGCACCGACGCCGATTCGGTCGGTTCCGGTTGAGCTGTCGACAATGGCGGCATCACCGATTCCGCCGACAGTGGCGTCATATTCGCTGCCGTCGTGCAAGGATCACGTTGGAATGTATATGGAATGTAAACATTCCCTTGAGATACGTATGTGAGTTGAGGGGATGCGCCGGCTACGACGGTTGTCGTGTTTTGCAGAAGGGCGTACGTCATCAGCTTTGAGGTTATGGGAGGGAGAACGTCCGCGGTGGTAGCCGGCGGCACCACTATCACGTCCGCGGTCAGATTTTCCCCTGTGAATACATCAGCAGGTATGATCTGTACGTCGTTGAGCGAGATTGTCTCAATGTCTATAATGTCGTCAGAAGGAGCCTGCGCGACCAAACCCTGAGGCGCAGGGTGCGCCGGTGTGCTGAGAGCCGCATCTCGCGAACTAGGCACCCCACCCGCCAGCGCCGAGGCACCTGCGGGCTCAGGGTTGGCCAAATGTCAGTGCAGCGTCTTGGACCTTTTCGACCTCTTCTGCGCCTTGGAGCTCCTCACCCACGGGAGCACGAATTCACTGAAAATAATAACTTCACGTAACTCAACATACTAGTAGGTAATACTGTGGACAACATCGTTCAGCTGGGATGTTTTTCTAACCGACTTCAAAAAAAGGAGGAGGTTCTCAATTCGGTTGTATGTGTTTTACCTCATATCTCCGTCGTTTATAAACCGATTTGGAAAATTCTTTTTTTATTCGAATGGATATACCTCTAGATTGGTCGCATTTTTTTCTGATGATGGAATCCATGAGGAGTTGAGGGAACTCCTCAAATATTATAGGCATACATATAGCGATTTTGGTATTTTCAGCAACAAGTTATTGTTTTGTATACCTTTAGCAAATAAAAACATGCAGAATGCAGATAGCTGAATTCAATGGCGGAAGTCGGCTTTTTAATGAAAAGTATAACGTTTCCAGTCGAATCAAACTTCACTGCCTTATTGGGTGGAATTGCTTTGACCACGCAATAATGTCACCAAATTAAATGTAAGTGCTTCTTTATACTATCAAATGAATCCGTTGTAACTATTAAAATGGTATTTTCCTGCTTTTTCGAAAAGAGACGTCGTCTACTTTTATTATTTTAATTTTCTAGGGTTTTTTTTAGTTTATAGCTTAATTTTCTAAATCAAAATTCGAAAGGAATCCGGGTTTACTAATATGTATATTATCTGTAGTCTCGGTATCTACTACTGTGCAAATGCCTTCCTCGTCCCACCTATCGCCACGGAGCCCTTGTTTCAGCTCCTTTATTGGCTAACGAACTGATAATCGCTTTCGATTCCGATTTTACAGTACATTGCGCTGTATGTTTTGAATATTTCTGCTTATGACAGTAAACTAAAGCACGCGGCGCAATGTAATGCGAAATCGTAATTGAAAGCGATTACCAGTTCGTTAGACAATACTCCCCCAGGTTTTGACCAAGCGTTAACGCAGCATACTTACGCTTCCGGTAGTTTAGGTATGTCTTCCCCGAACGCAAGCACGGGTAGGACGTCCGTGATCTCGATCAGCTGCAGGTCCCGCAGCGGCGAGGGCCACACGGTGTAGGCAGGCGGTGCGCTGAGAGCAGGCGCACTCCACGGGTCGCGCTGCCGCATCCGCAGCTTTTCCACGTGCCGCTGTTCCCGAACGCGGCGCATATGCCACCTTTAAAACAACCACATCGTTCCAAAACAGCGATTCATTATTAGCCAGTAGTCATTTACTGCTGGGCGAGGCCTCTTCCGCAAAAACCAATGGGGGATTTAAAAAATAAAAAGAAAGAAAATACATTTATTAACCAAACTGTTTGACAACATTAACCTAGTGCAAATTACATTTATGTACCTACATTTTTGCAAATACTGTTAGGACAAAAATATAAAACAAAGGTTTGATAGGTACTAGGATAAAGCCTGTTTGGTGAAAAGGCAAAGACTCAGCTTTTACTGCCTAGTCCGAGAATCAGGCGCTGTTTTTCAGTCTTGCCAAGGGAGGTAGTGGGGTCACAATAATAAAAATAAACATGATGTTAATGTACACGTACATAATATTAATAAAAAAATGCTAATTAATATAAATATAAGTGTGGATAGAGGCGTTTGTGTGTGTGTCTGTGTGTGGGTGTGTGTGGTGTGTGTGGTGTGTGTGTGTGTGTGTGCGTGTGTGCGTGTGGGTGTTTCGGTGGATTTGTCGTAATCATCACGCTTGGCAGGCGGATTGGTGATCGCAGTATTAATGCAGAGAATTTATTAGTGGATGCTGCTGCATGCGTATTTTTGAGCACGGTAAAAAAAATATAATAGAGCGCACATAATGACAGCTAGCTGACGTGTGCTCTTCTATTGTGCGCGTATGTGCAATACACATAAAGGAAATGAAAAGGATGCCCCGTTTAAACGCTGTCTAGTTTAGTTAAGAGAATCATCATCATTAGTCAGTAAAAGTCCACTGCAGGATTTGCCATAATCACCACGCTTGGCAGGCGGATTGGTGATCGCAGTTTGGTGTTGTGTACTTAGGTGGATACTGCTGCCCATGCCATGGTGCAATCCCTTAGTAAGGCTTTTACTACATCCACGGGATAAGACAGAGGGGTTAATTTTCACAAGCCGGCATGACTGGCTTAAAAAAATAAAGCCCCCGGCACACCTTCCTCTTTCTTAACTTATTTCGCTCTATATTTTTCCTCGAGAGCTAGTTTGTAATTAATCTCAAATTCACCTGAGTTGTCGCCTTTCCTCAGCTTCGAGCTTCTGGTGACGCTTCCGGTACACCTCGTCGTCCGTATTTTCTGTCCCTTCGGCGCTGGCCAGACTCGTGAAGATCATCTCCCTCCAGCGAGGAACCTGAAACAACATCAGAAAAGGTTTAGTGGTTACAACTCTTTGGCTACAGAGAGGCGCTCCGCTGACGTCGTATGATTTCACAGAGTTCATACTATGGTCTGTTCAATGAGTCTTGTTAGAGCGAGCGTTCATTTCACTTCAATGCAATTGTGCGAGAGATAAGTCCAAGGATAAGACTTCCCCCACAATAGTATGGAAGTGGAAGGACGCACACTCGTACTAAGTAACTAGTTCACCACCACCGCATGTAACGTGCTTGTTTCACTACGTCATTGTACGTAATTTTAGTTAAATTACGTATTTTATCACTCCTCTACCTACGGATTACACTTTAAATATTTTAATATACGTAAAGAATTTTTAAACTACAGAACGAATTCTATGCTTTGAAAGCATTTTGATTGTATTCACAATACCTTAATTACTACAATGCGGAGATTTAAGATTTGACTCGTAATTACACGATAATGCCTATCGTCTTACTTACGATTTACTAAAGCTATAGATTTCGTACACGAACTCTTTAGTTGGGACGTGGTTCATTATGGACAAGCGAGGTTAGAACTTTAGCGTGCATTTAACGTGCGTGTCGTGCACCATGCATGTACTAAAGAAATTAAGAACTTAATTCCAAATATATATTCCAATTCCCAATTATACTTGCATAATATCATCACTGGCCTAATTAGGGAGGAATAGAGAATTTAAGCCACATTTAATTCAAATGCAATGAGAAGTAATGAGAACCAATGGGCTCGTGTGTTACTTGCTTCAATGGCATGCATTATGTTCTAGCTATTGTAAGGACCATTATGTCTACGCTGGTCAACCAAAAGGGTATTTTGTATTATGTAAATTTAAATTAACTACAAAACGTCAAACGTTTTGAGGTAACAGCCCATGGTCTTCGCCATTTTAAGGCAAAGAGCATCGTAACAGCTCCAATGGAAAATTGTGTTAAATTAATACTTACGTCAACGTACTGTAATTTGTTGGCAAGTTATTGATTTAAGACGTCGGCTTGGAATAATGCCCATGCCATGTGATAAGTCTTATGAAAGCATTCGGCACCTTAACGAAAAAATCGGTAGATTAGATGTTTAGATTGATACAGTATCTTCGCGATGAACTATACATTAGTCTCAACTTTCAAGTGGGTCAAAGGTTTCCCAGTAGAATTTTAGCAATGTGCACAAAAGGATTAAAATAATATAGACGACAAAGGGCGACCAAAGGGCGTCGCTTTATCGCGCGTTATATTAGGTAGGTATACATAAAGCTAATGCTTTCGTGGTGCTAAAATATACAAGCAGGATAAAGAGATATTATCTAATGCTCTCATCAGTATAAGTGAGTATCAAATTCGGTAGTTAAGATGTTTTTGTGAAACACTTTCATTAACTACAATTACTTAGCATCATTACTACTTAGTGCAATTAAGGCTTGGTTATAATCAATATAAATGAATTAATAATAAGTATCTATTTCTATGTCCGTAACGTAACTTAAAAATAAACATCAGCGTTAATTTATTACACGCGTATTTGTATAGTACCTCAACATTGGAAGATGTGTTCTCTGCGAGTTGTTCAACATCCTCTTTCTTGACGTCCGGGTCATGGCCAAGGTACCAAGAAATGTCAGGGTGACCCAACGCAGTGTGATATGGCTTTCCTGTTGTCAGGGGGGGCACAGGAATCCACGATCCGCGCTTTCCGCGATAACCACCTAAAATATACATTTTACAGGGCGTGTTTTTTCAAGGACTTCTTTTGTCTAGAGGTGCACATAAGCGTGTACCATCAAGGTGGTTTCAAACTTCGTATACTAACCTTTATGTAATTTCCTAATACCAAGTCAACAACCAGATTGTTGGGTGCCAGAGGATTTGGAACTAAATAAATCAGGTGGCATCAGCTTCACTTGCACATAATTGTGACAGACAGATTTGATACCAGTGAAACAGTGGTGCCAATGCTAGACTGGCATAATATACTAAAAAACTTAGCCGCCTTCAGCAAGCAAGCAAAGCTGATGCGTCTGACGTCAGTTACCTATGAGATCGGCATCAGCTCAAACAATGAAATGAGAAAAAAATGCACAGAAAAACTCATAGTTGCTTTTATTTTTTTATATTGAGATTAGACAGTTGCCTGGGTATGCAACTATTGGACGTTTCGAAAGACAAACCAGTGTGCAGCCTATGCAGTTATTTCTGTAGCTTTATTTTACTCACTAGTAATCGATACCCAACAGATAAATTGTCGACTTGAAATTTGTAATGCTTACTGAGGAACGAGATGGTCTAGTGTTTTATTCATAAGAAACAAAATTATTCTGAATCAAAATACGTGCGCGCACGTATTTGGACGTGGTATAATAAATTTGATTTCAAATAAATTATGATGGTGTTGAGTGCTTCGGATTATGTGAAACCGGATTTACAGTATACGAAGTTTGATGTACTTATAATAAAAAGGGATGCTTTGGTAACCTACTCCTGAACCACTTGGCAAAAAACTAACAAAATTTTACTTCCGAAATTTTTTTCTAAGAAAAAAACGCTCGATCTGTCCTTTGATTTAGCGGCGAAGATCAATTCAAAATAAATTTTACAGAACTACCTTTAACTGGGGTTTAATTTCATAATTTTGACCTTTTATGCAACGGTGACAGTAATTTACAAGTGTATCTTAAGGGGCCTGCGAAGGCCGCAAGCAAATTAAATTTGAAGCGAGTGTCAAAATCAGCTATCCTTGTTTGGCACCGGGGCCTCTCCCCCTGCATGCGCGATGGGTGTACGAGCCGTTCGGAATTTGTATCAAATTAGGTCGTGTTCCGTAATACTAAAAATTATAAATAAAATCTTAATGTTTTTTTCATATCTTGTTGTTATTCTGTAACTTGACAATATATGCTATGTTCTTAAACACACAATACTAAAAAATACGTTGTTTTTAAAACTAAACAAATAAGATGAAAACATGTCGTAAAAGTCGTAATAATACACAAAATGGAATTTGCTTAAATTTCGTTTTAGGTAAGTATTTTGAAACAAAAATTATCTAGGAACCTAGATAAATACTATCCGAATCTGAATAATAGCATAATACGGTAGAAATATGCTCGAATTACAAATGATTTTGGTATTACGTTTGCATGGGCAGTTCATCCTTCCCCGACCCCTTAACTTGAAAACTTTATGGTGAGTAAGGCTCATGTATACAATATATACACTAGGTATACACAGAGGCTGGCATTTTTAACTCACACAAACCAAATAAGGACCTTACGGTTCAATACTGTACCTACACTTTTATAAACGTATGTCACAAGACCTTAAATCATCACAAATTTACACTTTAAAGTGATAGAATGATTAGTAAAATATGCAAGTTAGTTTAACTCAAAAAAACCCTGAGTAAAACGGACCTGCCGCACCTGGAATAGGCTTCATATTTTCAACAGAACAACTCAACTGCATAAAATATTAATGTGAATAATGTATCGCAATATTTGTTTCAATTATGCAACCTAAATGAAAGATACGTACAATAAAGGGATATTCAAACCAACCATAATAATAAATAGAACTAAACCACGACGCAAACATCTTCAATGATAATTCAAGACTCTCCAGCTTTGCAATATAGACTGATAGATTAACTCTTTATTGAGCAAAACAACAGAAATACAAAAACGATTCAACGATTGCTGCAGACAACATACCCTGTATACAAACTACACTTTGAATGAATTGATCATATTGGGCGTTCTTTTCCACAAGGAGAACATTTTAGTAGAGTTTAAAATAGTAATAGAGAAGAAAATATTTCGCACATTTTACCTTAGAAGCCTTGAAAATATACACCCTGCAATAAACATTTTCAACTTTTTCCTAAAAAATTAACCGAATTGAGAATCTCCTCCTTTTTGTGAAGTCGGTTAAAAATACATACATCATATTATTTCGGAGAGTATTTTGTAACTATACATTATTATATTTCGTGCAAACAAGATTTGCAGATGAAATTATTGCCACACTTTTTTAAATTTTGTAGCCGTTTCTTCATCATTTGCAAAGGTCTGCTAGTTTGACACTTATTAAAACTAAAGGCGATATTATAAAAATAATAATAAAATTAAGTACTTAATGATGTTTCCCTGTCTCTTCGTTTAAGTTTAATTCTTGCTCTACGCTGACTAAAACTTGATACCAACAAAGCTTCTATAACAAATGACAATCTAGTGTTCAATGCCGATTTAGCTATAGAGAATTAATAGTGAAGGATATTAGTAACTAATTGCGCTTATATTTTATATTTATGTTCCCAACCTTTGATGAAGATATTCTTCATCAAAGTTCCCAACTCATCATCATCAATCGGAAGCTATCACTGCTGGAAATAGGCCTCCCCTATAGAATGCCACGGCGATCGGTCTTGGGCCGCTTTCAACCTTTCCTTTATACAGTCTCTCATTGCATGTAAAACGTCGAAATAATAATTTTTTTCTAATTTTATTAAGGTTTTGAGCTAAATAAACGCCTACGACACATACATAATTAACATAACTTCAAAAAAAGCTAGTAGCAATTACTCGATTATTCACGATCAATGTTATTAAAACTTTCCTTGTATTTAATTACCTGACTGAGGAAGGGTTCAACTTTTTTTTTGTACTACTAGGCAAGCAAACAAGCATACGGCCCCCCTAATGGAAAGTAATTCCCGTAGCCTATGCTAGACGCCATGCTATGCAACACCAGAGGCATCACACGCGCGCTGCCGACCCTGAGACATAAAGATGAAAAGTCTCATGTGCCTGTAATTTCACCGGCACCTGTACCAACCATCCCTTCAAACCGAAACACAGCATGCGAGCACTACGCTTGGTGGCAGAAATATTTACGGTAGTAGTACTTCCCCGGACGAACTCTTTCACAAAAAGTTCTACTACAAACAACGTCTAGATGGCAGTTTGTATGTGAACATCGAAACGCATAAATTACTGAACCTATTTTGATAAATTAAATGATCGTCAAATTGCCTTCAGCATGAGTGTTTTTAGATATAAATTTGTATTTGTATATAAATATTTTAATGACCACAAAATTGCCGTGATAAATATAAAATGAGAATATTTTTTATTCAGACCTTATGATGAGGCCTTTGCCCGCAGTGGGAAACATCGGGCTTACGAATAAATACATAAATAAAATAATGATGATGTGATAGTCAACGACCAAAGTTGATGACCATATACAACATACCACAAATCGTAAGCAACTTAAAATAACAAAAGTAGCTGATCAGAGGCCAAGAGACCTGCGACTGTGCCTTTAAAATATCACGGAACCGATATTTTGTACTGAATAGTTTTTGAACTGAATCGCTATAAGAGCTCATGCTCTTCAGTTAAATTGATCATGATCATGATTCAGTTCAAAAACTATTCAGTACAAAATATCGGTTCGTCATGAGGTAAGGCCTCTGATCTTGCCATATAATACAGTTAGCAACCAGGTTACGAAATACCATACTTATAATATACCATATTAGCTGTGATTTTTTTATTTGTAATCTTGAATGACTATAAAAGTAGTTTCATACAGTAAAATAGTGCATAATATAGCAGTATGCCATCTGGATTTTGATCTGATAAATCTTCAATGATTTAGTTTTCATGTTATAAATATAATATTATAAATACAATGGAATTGGGTTACCTGCTCAAATGCTGCCCAACTTTCCAGTAGCCATGTAAAAATTTAACCCTGGCTGCGAGAAGTGTGGCAGCTTTTGAGCAAGTAACATAACTCATCATGTAGGCAGAGAATACAAATAGCTGGCATTAAAGATATTGATTATAATCCAGATTACTTGATTTCAGATTTTCGGTTTTGTCATTTTGGATGAAAATGTAGGTCGGCAACTACTGAACGGATTTGAAGATGGTGACTTTTATAGTTGTTCTATTCCCGATAGGTTAATAGCCAGGGTTTTCGTCTCAACAAAAAGAAGTTATATTACCTCGTCCTCTAGGCGCCCGAGGTTTCGGAGGAGCTTTCTCTCGTTTGGTCGAAGAAGCAGAAGAAAGAGCTCGTTTTCTGCCGCCACGCTTGCTATCCCCACCGCGCCGACTCTCGGCGTTCCCGTCCTGTAATCAACCGTAAATTAAATTGTAACAAGGATACTTTGGAATGCCTGTTGTTCACCCGGAACTTTTAGTGCGTTTCCGTGATTAAGTTTGTAACCAGCAGCTAATCCTGTTTCGATATTTTCAGGGATACAATGGTTGCAACATGTAAGAAGAACCATATTTAAAAAGCTTTTACTGCAGTGAATTCTTCTTACCTCTAATTTCTTTGCAAGGAATCTTTTATTTCAGTGTTTTATAAATTTTAGCGCGATTTAATTTTAGAGAATGCTGCACAGGAGCAACACCATAGCAGTTTTTCTCGTATACGTGTGTTCTGTTGCTTGTCACGCACGAGCAGATCCAAGTGCCAAAGGAAACATAATGGGCTGATAATATGAATGTGTCATACACACCTCCCCAGCCGTGGGCGAGCTCGCGAGGCTAGCGGTCCGCGCTCGTCTATTTGTCCTCGGTTCGGCAGCTTCCGTCTCGAAAGTAGTCTCCGTCACTTGTACATCCTCATCGCCCGGCGGTTCCGGTTCGAAGATATCGTTAAAACTCATCGTGGCAATGTCCATCTTTTCCAGTTTGCAAGATGAATACAAATCCATATTGGACGACACGAGAGTGGCTGTCGGCAGCTGCCTGCCAGAGCTCACTAGCTCGCCGGACGATGTGACACTGGCGGACGACGCTAGGTTTAAGGACGTCTCTCCGTACGAGAAGTCGACCAAGCTGGTTTGCCGTGGTTTCTTAGAAAACGGTTCCCAATCCAGATCTTTTTTTATCACGGTTAGATCTAGATCAGTAGAGGTCGAGGTTCTGATGGTGGAACTCATAGTTGTCATGGTGGATGTGGTCGTTGAGATCTGTGAGCTCGAAGATTTCCGACGGTTGGTTTTGAGGTTGGAGGCCTTCTTGCGTTTCTTGGGCTTGGGCTCGGGTTCGGGGTCGTAGATGCGCCGTGTCGATGCGGTTACAGCCGTCGCGGGGCTAGCGACGCTTCCAAATCCCTCCCCGGTGTGAATCCTCACCCTGTTATTTTTAGGCAACACGAGTCTTGGAATGGGGGATTGTTCTCTCATTTCAGCCTCGCCGATCTGGTAAGGGTCCTCGCCGGTGGGGGTGGTATCTATTAACTGAAGTCGGTCCGACAGTGACCCCGCATAAGGATATCGTAGCGAATTTACTTTGTTCTTGCTGTATGTGGTCATCATTTTTGCCTTTTTATTTACACTGTTTATTTCGTGATCATAAATAGTACCTGAAATATATACATATCGTATTTATGTACTTTTTAAATATCAACAATTAAAAGCATAATGATGCAGCATTCCAAACTCTGTTTGTGTAGTAACTACTTTGTAGAGAGAAAAAAGATGTAGTCAATTTAAAAAAAAACACACTTACTTGGTTCTGGTTTTGGCGTTTTTGGCAGCCGGCTCAAACTACCTAAACCAGAAGGCCTTTTGCGGTTCTTGGCCTTTTGAATTATAGGGATACCACTGAAATATTACAATAAGAATATTAACAACCAGCAAGGATCAATCAAATACGCCGATTCAATAGTAGTGGAGACTCTGATATTCTACTAACTTTACAAGATTAAACCTTTTACAGTTGCATAGAACTACGAATGCTTGACAACCAGGAGAATTTATAAAATTTACCTGTTTGTTGTGATGGTGTAGTTTGGCTCTCTGCTCGGTGTTTCTGAAGGCTTGGCCTCCTTTTTAATTAGCCGTAACCTTTCAATCATATTGAAATCTGGCTGGAGAGGCGTCAGAGGGCTAGTGTCCAAAATCGAGGGCAAATCCGATGGCATATACTCTGGCAATTCTGGAACTGATAAATAAACTTATCGTAATTAAATTATAATAAAAAATTTAACGAATTAAGACTTCCCATGACATTGAACGAAATATGAATTTTACGAATTGCCCGCAGCAATCAGATTGGAAATAAACTTTCGGAGTCCAGATGTTTGGGTATAACAGAAATAACAACTCATCAAATAATAATTTAAAAAAAATCCAATCACGTGTCTTGCTAAGTGAAGTCAGTACCCCAGTTTCATTCCAGGGTTGTATCTATCTGTTTACCAAATTTAATCGACATCGGTTTAGCCGTTAAGGCATGATTAAGTAGCAAACATCTAAATTTTCGTATTCATAATATTACTAGGGTGAGATACTGGGAAAGGATTAACCCGACTCTCTCTTCTCTAACACGTCTCTTAAACTAGTAAAGCAGTAGTAGCTGTAGCTGTAGCGAGTGGCCACCACCGGCCACGCGTGTGCGCGAATCCCTACAAATGGTATGAAAAAGCGTGTGAACTGCTTGTCGCTGGCCATTTGTGGCTGTGGCCAGTGGCTCGTTTGTACCGAGCCTAAGGGATCTTGCCGGATTTCAGAACCGACATTTAACATAAGCCTCCTGCCTTGAATGCCACGACGAACGATCTTCAGCCGACTTCCTGCGACCTTTATAATGTTTTTAGTACAACGAGAGAAGGGCCTACCTCTACTGCGTCTTCCGTTTTGCGGTCACTACTCGAGAACCTTTAATCCCCAACGAATAAAAGGGAAATCTATTTAATTTTTATATTTTTTTATTTCGTATCTAATTAAATAAAATAACAACCGTGTAACCGTTACACCCGCATAACAATTGGTTGCCATTTTGCATTTCGTCTATTCCAACGCCCTTATTGATAAGTGGCGTGGCGGTAAAATCTATCTACGATACTTCCTTGAAGTCATGCTATCATGACGACCTCCGTGGCGCAGCGGGCGAGTACTAAGACGCGAAAGTTGCGTATTTGATTCCCGCTGAAGGGACAAATGGTTGCATTTTCTGACAATGATCATGTTGACCAAGGTCCTCGTAGTTCCTGATACCCACGACGCAGGTAAATTGTGTTACGTTGTATAAAACTATTTAGAAAACCGTATCAGTTTCGTAATTTTGGAGATATGTGGTAACAGATAAACAAAATCACTCCTTCCGTACAGGAAAACAGAACACGCGATTTCAACCATCACCTGGACAAGATTGGGGCCAATGACACAAGGCTATGTCGGGGCTACCTGCATGAAGAAGAGACGGTGGAGCACGTGTTCTTAATTTGTGTAGCCACATAAGAGGCCTAAGCCGAGACGGATTTGCAGAAACTTATGGATCCTGCTCTCTAACATTGGCGCTTTCGAATACACTTCAAAAGTGCTTTCAACAACCTAAAGCCCTGCTCTGTTACTTTAAGGAGCTAAGCTGGCTAGGGTAGGGTTATCACAGGGGGACAATATACAGCCCACAGCGGGATTGCGATGCGGGCTGCGGTCCATGTTTTCTGTGGTATATTTTGCATTTGATTACTACTCAACTAACAATGTCAAGGGTCACGCTTTATACGCTATTTGTAAGAGTCATAGACATCTAAAGTGCCATTACTTTTGCGCCAGCCTATATGTATGAGGTCCTTTTCGAACTACGGAACCCTAAAAATCACTTACGTGCTTCAGAAGGGTTGCCCAAGTCAAAGGGGTCATGTCCGAAAGGTTTCGGTCTATCACTGTTGTAGAGGTATGTACTCGCTGTCGACTCTTTTGTCCCCAGTAACTCATCGATAGTGCTAAACAGTACCTGCGAATACAACAAAATAATAAATTTCCTGAGTAGGATAATTCAAATATATTTTATAGGTTGGTCTGAATTGTATTACTCAGCAAGGGGGATTCCAAACTGATATGATGATGATATGCCTGCCTCTAACCGCGTTTTCCAAAATAGGTAACGTGAAGGATCATCTGGGCTCTGCCAAATGTAGCTTCGCTCAATGTTTGTTACATAAATTGATTGTGGACACAAGCAAAAAAAACATGATATCATAAAGCATATCCCGTCCCCTCCCTTTTCGTGGATATAATAGCCGACTATTAAGGGACTACACCATGGGATGGGCAGCAGCATCCACGTACTTTTGAGTACTTAGCACCAATACGTCTACGTCTACCAGAATGCTATCTAGCATAAAGTCCACCTATGTACAGTAATTTTAAGTTGAGCAATAAAGAAATAAAGAATAAAGAATTTTCAATCTATCTATCTTTCAACCGTGGTGGTTTATGGCAAGCACCCCTTTAGTACCGTAGACCCCACACGCTCCGGCAGATAATACAGAAGGCCGAAGAGTATAATTAGCCGTGGCTTTCTAGGGGGGCAGCCAGGCTGATGATGATGATGGTGATGATGATGACATGCAATATCTACTATAGTACTAAATTCAAAACTAGATTTCGCTAGCCAAAGTAGCCCACCTCAGACACTGCATACAATTGCGTTGATAAACTGTGCGTGCTCTATAATAAACTCTTATATAAGCTGTGCGCGACTAAAACAAAAGACAACCCGCTAGTATGAGGAACGCCCAAGCTGCGGGGGAAGGGTACGGGAACGTGGATTGCGCGGGGCAAAGCGAAGGAGTGACCATTCCACTGCATACAAAGTGCTTAATAAAATGTGTGCGACCAAAACAAAAGACAACCCACGAGTATGAGGAACTATCACATTGACTGACTCCCGAGCTGCGGGGGTATACTGTTAAGTATAGTATTATGTGGTAATGGTACAGAAGCCTCAAGGCTTAAAGTTACTTATAATCTCACAAAATTGTAGAGTTTTCAAACGTGCATTTATTGCGCTACCCTGTATTTACCGGTCTAGTTGAGGGGGTGTCACCCTGGCTGTGGCTGGCTGAAGTAACAGTACACGTGGTTGGCACATGAAACAGGGGTGGTGGGTTCAGGTGTCTTTGAGCTAGCGTCTGATGCTTTCCAGTCTGTTTTTCTACCTTTTCTCGAAGCTAAAAAAACACATTGTGAACATTTACGTAATATGCAAGAATTCATAAAATTACCATAGCGAAATGCATAAGCCACCTTTGCAGAGACACTTCCTCTAGGCGACTAGCGAATTCGCCAAGCGCAAAGTGCAGGCGGTTGCGAGAATTCTACGTTTGTTTCCCAACGCTATACGCCACGTGACTCCCTAGCACAAAATAAATACCTAGTTATTTTGTCGCTAGGCTTTAAGCGCTAAGCAAAGCCACCTCAGTGCAGAGGTGGTTTTATAGTTTAGTATAACCCTTCAGTTATTTATATTTTTTTTACTGTTTTTCTTAAAACATTAGGTTTTCAAACCACACTTTGTATTATTACTATGTCACACTGAAATGTTTCTCTTACAGCTAGCGAGGCATTATCCTAAACTAAATTATAAGCATAGAATATCTAAAGTATAGCATTTATAAAATACGATGTTATTAACCATGCCGTGTTATGGCCGTAGCGTGTCCGGCCTAAGAATAAACCCCTCCATCTCCCGTGGATGTAGTAAAAGCCGACTGAGGTATTACACCAGGGGACGGGCAGCAGCATCCGCCTGAGTACTCAACATGAATACTGCGATCACCAATCCACCTGCCAAGCGTGGTTCCCCCCAGAGGAGGCTTCTTTCACCAGTGGACGCCTAAAGGCTGCTGATGATGATGATGTTATTAAAGAAGCCTATTCCCATTTGGAGTATTGTGTTTTCCAAATAGAGTTGAGTTTCTTTCAGCAGGTGCTGCATTTTTATTGGCTAAGTAAGCATTTTTACATATTATTTAATACCTTTAGGAAACATTTCATTACTTTTGTTGCAACATTTTATGATGAAACCGTTTAGGTAGTCTTAAGTATGATACGTAAATAGCCAATAAAATGAGAAAGTATTAAGCAGCAATTGGAACCAATTATTTTTTTGTTTTTAAAGTGTTAACTTACACTAATGGGAAATACTAAGATTTTATGATATCTGTAGGTTACCGCACTTTGACCCGATAATACCATCCTATAAATTCAACCTGACGTGGAGACAACTAGTGGTGCAGCGATTAACGCATCTCCGTATTAAGACGGTTCAAACCCTGCCTGGTTGGTAATTTTCAAGAAAATCTTGAAACAAATTGCCAGGGTTTTTTCCGAATAAGTCCACTATTTCTTACTCAGGCAAGGAATATATACATTTTAATTACAAACAAGCAAAAGAACTGCCGTTAGCTAAAACTACTAATCATTGTAAAATATCAGCCAGGCTGTAGTCCGCGGTAGCATATATCCAAACTCTGTATGAGGCAACACCAGCATGTGCTGCATAGTGCACAAACAGCAGCTCAGCATTTTAAACAAGAACCAGGCCCCCTATTCCTTTAATGATAGTCACTCGATGACTAACGTTTGACATGGAAAATGACTATCAAAATTAACATTAAGAAACTTTACTTGTCAAACGTTAGTCACTGAGTGACTTTCGAGATAGGGAATAGGGGGCAGATCACTCCTAAATGTAAAGTGAGCTTTATCATGCTTTAGATGTGAACTATAAGCAATGAAAATCTTGACCAAAATTGGGTGTGTGAATGTTGATGGTCAATTATACTATTTGTGATGTCAGGTGAAATCAAGATTACACTCGCTTATTCATTTTAGTTAAATATACCATACCACATATTCATCATCATCAGCCTGTAGAAGCCCACTGCTGGACATAGGCCTGCTTCCTAGAATGCCACAACAAACAGTCTATCCATCTCTATCCACCGACATCCTGCAACCTTTTCAATGCCTTTAGTGGATCAAGAGGAGGGTACCTATTCATACATAGCGTTTAATATGTGTGTATTCACAATTAATCTTCTGTAATAGTACAAAAATTACATTTGCACAAGACCTCAGTTACATTTTTATACAGTTTCATTTACTGATATATCTAGTTTTTTAGTTGTAGCACATGCTTACAGTATTCTTTTGTCATTTTGCATTTCTATGCAGTTCCATAATAAATATTATATATATATCTATATATATATGTGTTTTATGGAATTAAGTGGAACAATGAACCATAAAAGATGGGACTTTTTTAAAGAATTATGTGGGCTTTAAATGGTCTGTTTTATTTATTTCTAAATCATCACTAATTCATCTCTAGAAATAATTTCTTTCTTTCTTTCTGTGCACTGAATCCTTTCACCACGCTGGTTCTGTAACTCTGTAAGCTCTTTCCAGGGCCACCTTATCTCAAGCTGGTCCAGAGACCAGCTTGAGATAAGGTGGTACTACACTGGTTCTGTTTGGTCACCCTGCATCAGAATGCAGGGTGACCAAACAGAACCAGTGTAGTAGTAGAAGTTCTAAACAAAATTATAACTACCAAATAGGCATTTCCCTACTTGTATTACAGTAGCAATTGAAAAGAAAAGCTCATGTTTGTTTCCCAAGGGTTAGGCAGGAGCATGGCACACATATCGCACAATTCACCCTTAATTCTATTGTGATGTCAAATTATACAAAAAAAATATGAAACATAAAACTTTAATATAAGTCTAATTTAGCCTGTAACGCCAGCAAAATAATATTAAGTATATAATAATATGATAAAAGCCACTATCAGTTAAAATATATTAGTAAGGCACCAAAATATCTTAAAGATCATCATCACAGCAGCCTTTAGGTGTCCACTGCTGGACGAGGCCTTCCCCATCAAATATAATGGGGGGAATTTGACATAATCACCATGCTTGGCAGGGCAACATTTTTGGAACAAAATGTTTTTAATGTAGTTGCAAAAAGGCCATTTAAAATTTTGCTAAAATTGTATCTGCTGTTTTTTATTGTTAATTTTCTGAATGTTGTTGCAAATAAATATAATCTATTGTATGAATACAATATTATATTGCGAGATCTTGGTTAGATAGATATAAGTAGAAATATTATGGTGAGGGTAGCCTAAGAATAGATGTTGTAAAAGCCGATTAAGTGATTAAACCAGGGCATGGACAGCAACATCTACCTCGGTACTTAACACCAAAACTGTTATTACCAATCTGCATGTCAAGAGTAGATAACAGCATATCCACCTCATTGCATTTGATGCGGTTGATATGCAGCAGTGGATATCAACCGGCGATGATGATGATTAGAAACACATATTGGTTATATTTATAAATGGGCTTCTACTAAAACTCTAATCATGGAGATGTTTGTGTGGTTATAGCAAGTAAATTGTCTCTATAAATTGTGGCAGTGGTTTAACAGTTGAATATAAGTTAATAATTTTAACCAATACACAAATTATGGGCATCAAGCAGAGTACAGAGCACTATTCTGAATCCTAGCTAGCCAGTAAGGAAGCAATAAAGGAAACTTCTAATCATACTATCCTGTCTAGTACATTTCTATGGTGACTATTAATTAATCTGGGTCTTTTGGTCTCATCTCTTTTTCTTGCGTGGATCAATACTCACTTCACAATAATTTAACCTTCTTGCTAGCAATAGCACCTTGCTTAGTTTTTTCCTCAGGAGGTAATCAACAATCCAGATTAGGCCCAAACAAGTTCCCTAGCTAAAACACTTATATTTTTTACTGATAATACACTATCTGTTGTACCTAGTCATGATCATTATTTTAGGAAATGTAATAGGCACATAACTTGTAGTACCATAATAAAACTTACGGTGTCAACTTCATCTTGTACAGTATTTAATGATTTTTCTCTGTTAGTTATCACATCATTCTGTTGTTGTATCAAATCCAGGTGATAAACAAGAAGTTCCTTCAACTTGTTATTCTGAGTCTTTAGGGACTGAATCTCAGCATCTTTTTCCTGGATAGTTTGGTCCGGTTGCACCAGACAGTGCGTCGATATCTCCACATTTTTATCTAACGTAAGAGACTGCCCGCAATCCGAGCTTTGCGAGTGGCATGCGTACAGGTGATCAAAGGGAAAACTAAGTAATGGCTCTTTGTCTAACGCGTTTAGAGATGGTAGATCGGGCGAAAAATTAACCAAATTCGATTCATTTACGCTGCTACGACTGTTCATTTTGTAATGCGCCGATCTCACGAACTTACGACAAGCCTGCCGGCTGCGGCTGTCACTGACAAGCCAACTGCTTACTGCACTTCTGTTCGTATCATCACAGCAGGATTGTCGCACTAAAGTTTATCACACTTGCACCAACATTTCTTGCTCATATATGAGCATTACATTGTCAAAACAGCGTTATTCTACAATCTGTAATTTTTCTATTCTGACACTTCACGCACATGGATTATGGTAAAAGACGCATTTAACGACTTTCCGTCCATAGAATCGAGAAACAAAACAGATTCTAAGAAAATTCATTGGTAAATAAATACATATAGTTGGATAAAACAATCAAAACCACAATTGATTCAGGATAAAATAGGAAACTGAATGCAAAATTCAATAAATCTGGCGTCCAAGTCCAAGGCGTCAACCGTAGACACTTTTTTTTTTGTTTTTCGTTTGGCATCCCACGTCTTGTGCATTCACCAGTTTCATTCAAGTCAAGTACTATAGACACAGACTAACCTCAGATTAGTCCGGAGGGCTAATGGTAATGACTGATCAGTTATTATTCTCGTTTATTGCTCTGAGTCTATGTGTAGTAGTGATTTATATGTATAGTACTAAACTCGACTAATAATAATGATAATAACAGAATCAAATTGAAAAAGGAAAAATAAATTTTGGTCGGTCGGAACAACTAGGGCTAACCCGGATTTTATACAGTTTTTTTAATTTTAAACGGATTGCTTTAATCTTTTTTAAGCCGGCTTTACATTTATAAGTGTACCCATAGGAAGATAATAAACAATATATACAAATAGGTTCACGAATAGTACCTACTAATGGTTCGCCCCGAACTGATACCTCACGAATACACGCGATCTAAGAAACCTACTTTCTTTACCTACCTACCCAAGACTTCAAAAAACATTTAGATAGCATTGTCACAGGACCTCCTCCTCGAGATCATTCCCTAAACAGCACCGAAAGAACCATTTGAATCGAACTAATCAAGGAGTTGCGACGAGTCGGTCGTCAAAAACAAGAAAATGTTTTGTACCCCTGCAGTGCTACCAGTATCTTAAAATATGTATGTACCTACTACTGAAAAATATTTTATTTTTCATAATAACTTTGTCAAAAACTCAATGAGGGCTTTTCATATGAGCTTTTCACCTTCCATTTTAAAAAAAAGTAGTTCAAATTGGTTCGATGGATAGCGCTGACTCAACTCTAGCTGCCAAGATTGTCAAATGTGTTATCTGTTGTGTACGCGTGCTAAGTTTTGTTCCTTGCTCCAAGGTGCTAAGCTATTATCTAACTAGTCTGTGGCTATTAGTTATGATATTTCCTTAGAATAAGGACTGAAGCACGTATACGGGTATACGTTGCTCGTTTAATAATAAAAACTCGAAGAATAGTGGGATTTCTTAATCGATATTAAAGTCGACACAGTTACATCACTAGCATTAAGAAAACTAGTGACAACCTTGTAAAATTAGGAATGGATGTATGTATAAGCATCCCTTTCTAACACCTTTCCATTGCCATAAGTGAAAATAGTACAAACTGTTGTATTTTGTTGGTACTTTAGCAATTCTTCTAGTGCTTCAGTCCTTATTCTAAGGATATTTCTGTAATTGTGTTTGCTTCGGGTGTGACCGCTATTGATGTCGTGGTGTTTTTTAGAAATAGGGAAAAATTAAAACCACCCATGGAAGAAGCGTTCTTCCGTGAAACCACCAAACGAAAGTATTATCTATTACGTTGTTGTTGTTGATATTTTATAACTTTATTTTGACACTTGACAACTGAGCTTGACAACTAGGTACAGAGCAGCGCTTGGAGCAAGGAACAAAAGAGCAGCGCCATCTATTTTCAACGCTGAAAGCATGATTTGAAACCGCCGTATAAACCCCTTGTTTACGCAATAAATATACAATAAAATGATTCTGAATTTGATTTTTTTTCAAGAAGGTACTGGAAATGGACCTGCGCTCAAAATAATGACTAGGTAAAGCCACAGACAAACAATAGTAGGTACTGTATGTCTTAGAATAAAGACTGAAGCAATCCTTATTCTAAGATGTAGGTAGGTACTAAAGCATTATTCTGAGGACCAGCGGCTGCACAAATGCCATTTATGTAGATGTCATCATAACGACCAATATATAAGCAAATATTCAACAATTTCTCGTAATCAACTGGGTCAAAACCGGGAGCGATCACCGTTTATTAGGTGGCTCATTGAATATCATTGGAGGAGGTCAGCGGTAGCTAGAAAAATGGCGTAAGCGCCTTTTTGCACGCGCACGAACTTTGCTTCTAATTTGGCTAGGTAGGTATTATTTCATCAAACTCCATAAAACTCCCCGGCGTAAGTAAGCGCCCTACCGGTAACCTCCTTTTAAGTCCCATATGATGAATTTTTGTTCAAATTCAAAACCCCGTTGACATGATGTTCATCTTGATGACGTCAAGATGAACATCGTGTCAAATGCTATATTCTGAGGCTATATCTGTTGTAAATCCTCAGGAAGCACAAGAAAAACACATTGTCAATTGCAGAAATAATTATTGAAATAAGCAAGTTTTAACAAAACATAATTATCTTTTCCTTTTTCTTTTTCATGACATTTGTAAATCAAACCGTTGCTATGCAACTCAATGGCGGCGGCGCACGCAGGCGCGAACTAGCCACAAACAACCACAGATTATAGTTTGCTTTCATTGGACACAAAATAGTTTTCTAACATTATCCATGCCGGTATACTTGGGAAAGATGTCATCGAAGTTGTTGACCGCACTATATCTATTGGGTCAGACGATCCAACTAGGTAGGTCCAACTTCAACAAAGAGTTCAACCGACGAATCCAACTCGGATGGGCAGCGTTCGGGAAACTACGCCATATCTTCTCGTCAAAAATGCCGCAGAGCCTATAGATAGACGAAAGCCTTTATAATAATCAGTGCGTGTTGACAGTGATGACTCTGAGACGTGGTCACTAACATTGGCATATGGCATTCACAGATTTATAAGTATAGTACATGGCATTGCTGTATGGACAAGATAAAAGTCGCGCTGCGGGGTATGGTAAGAGCTATGCTAGGAGATTTCGCATGCAGTAAAACTACATGCGGTATCCGAAATGAGGAAATCCGTAGAAGAACCAAGAACATCGACATTTGAGTTAGAAATTATTTGATAAAGTGGCAATGGGCAAGTCAATAGGTGGTAGTGCTCGTAAAACTGACAACCGTTGGGGAAAAAAGATTCATGAGTGGCGACCACATGACAGGCCGGACGACGCAGTAGAGAAAGGACCCCGATCGATGGACTGAAGATATTATAGAGTTAGCAGGAAGTCGGGGTATGGAGGCGGCTCAGTACCGTTCTTAGTGGCATTCCATAGAGGAGGCCTATGTCCAGTAGTGGTCTTCTACAGGCTGATGATAATGATAATAATGACGATGTCTTAACAGGTACTGCACGATTCGATAGATGGCGTTAACAAGCAATTTCATGTCGAATCACCTACTTACTATAGAAAAGGGATGGGGAGGAGGCCTTTGCTTCCTAGAAGCAGAGACTAGTTAATAATATTAAATAATTAAATATTATTATTTACTAGTCTCTGCTAGAAGTAAGTAGGCAGGTACCTGAGTAATAAGGTGCCTACTACAGAGAAGGTCACCAAAAAAAAAACAATCCACTTGTCCAGATATTAGTGTACTGATCATGTGTACAAAATTTCATGGAGTTTGATGAAATAATAGCTAAAATAGAAGCAAATCACGCACAAAAGGGCGAAAGCACCCTACCGGTAACCTCCTCTTAAACGGAGTCGCGCGCGGGTTATATATTCAAAAGTCTCACGGACATACAATATGCGTCACTAACGGCAGGCGGGATAAAACCCAAGATATAATGGAAAAAGAGTTTTGGACCATTGCCAATTGAGCCACATATAACTTCAGTTCGCTTCTACCATGAAACTAACGTCTATGAATAAATTCACAGTGTAGCTTTGCATTTATTCACATAACATTGTACATTTCCTTTGGTTATTGAGTAAACAACGCTGTTTTTGGAATTCAGCAAAGCTGGCTCATCAATTTTGGATTTCATATCATCCACCAACTGGTAAGAGCAGTGACAAATCAAAGTCGCTATAACTTTAGGATAAGGTATTTAATACTACCAGTTAAATAGTGACCTGAATATTACTGATTATTTACGATATTTATGTGTGTTTGATTTTGAATATCAGGAGGAAAACACACCTCCAGTGGAGATGAAACACCACCAATACCAGAGGAAGAACTTGAACAGCAGAAAATTGAACATGAACGTCAAGTACAAAAGGTACCTATGTTATCTGTTTCTGTTTATTCCGGGTAAATTGGCTAAATTATGAGGTTGCTATGCAATGTGTTAAAGGTGGGTTTCCTTTATCTATAACAGAGTGCATGCAACCTACAGAAGCAGTACCTACAGAATGTCCCAGATGGTGCTAAGCAGAGATTCGCCCTTAGCGAGTGGCATTTTCCGAATAAAGTTAAGAGATCTACCTAGGTATATCAAAATCCAATCCAGCTGCCTTAGTGTTAGTAGGTCATGGTCATGTAGATCTCTCAGTTAGGTCGTGACTTTTAGGTACTAATGTAATTGGGTGCTGATTTGAGTTCGTAACTCAGCCGAAAAGTTAGACGAGGTGTCATCATCAGCCTTTAAACGTCCATCGCTGGACGAGGCCTCCTCCATAAATGCAATGGGGGTAATTGCCATAATCACCACGCATGGCTGGCGGCTTGGTGATCGCAGTATTCAGGTGGATGCTGCTGCCCATACCCTAGTGAAATCCCTTAGTCGGTTTTTACGACACCCACGGGAGGAGATCAAATCAAATATATTAATATTTATTTTGGAAACAAAAACAAGATAGGGTATATAGGTACAAATACAGTAAGAGAACGTTAACATAGAAGTTTGAAAAACTGTGTCGCGAATATTACCTAACTCCTGCCTCCGAAATGTTCAACATCCAAACAAGATGGACTGGTCTTTTTCTTAGGCTGGCTGGACACACCACGGCAGATTAGAACAGATTGTTACTAATCGAGAACACGGATTCTTTGACAATGTTATCGAGCGCTGATCTTTGTCATTGAATCGTCGTGATAGGAACACCAAATCTGGCTGTTTTGTTCGTTCGGATGACATGGGAATGCTATGGAACGATTTGCTATAATCACCACGCTTGGCAGGAGGACTGGTGATCGCAGTATTGGTGTTTAGTACTCAGGTGGATGCTGCCGTATATGCTGCTGGTGTATGTGTAGCTTTCTTTTCAATCATGTCTCATCAAAATCCAAATGACTGCAGTCATATCTGAGTAACAGAGATCTCGGATCTCGCACTATCGGCAGAGCAGAGGGCTCTACCTGTAGTTTTACTTGACACTAGTTATATTGTTTTTTTTATTTTATTTTATTATTTTATACACCTACCTGTTTCGTTACCCATACCATATTATTGTTTGTTGTTTCAAGGAGAAGGAGTGCCAAGCGCGAGAGGCCGAGGAAGTTGCACAGCTTGATATGGAGCTTCTACATCAAAGAGCCATAGAAGCTGAAGAAGAGCAAAAAAGAGAGGTTTGTAGTCATATTCTAGAACTATACTAAAGTATACCTTATATGTGAAACGAGACTCAATCATAGATTTGGTGACAAATACGTCAATGGTCGGTTAAAAAGACGCAAATCGTATCACATGGACACATGGATTGATTCATGCTTGGAGATGAGCAAGCCGTATTTCGACATATTTACTGAAGACAGACTCAGACTACTGACTCAGAGAGTTTCTGGGATCTATTTTTTTTATTTATTTATTAATCTAAAAGTTGTTTACATACTGTTCAATTAAATAAGTACCATAAAAACCCTACAAGGTTTGCCTTGGTACTTAGAGACACTATAGCTGCTACACAATCAACAAAAGACCTAAACTATTATTTAACAAACACAATAGGCAAATAGTGACACATACACTCACACTCACACATCACTCAGCCAAACGCGCCGAGCAGCGATTTCTGCGATGGGTCTAAAGAACTCCGACTTAACCCAACAGCTTGGAAAGTTTCCACCAGCCCGTTGCTGAGCTTGCCATTCCGTCAGTTTTGAATTCAGATAGAACTTGGGGGGAGAATTGATATTTTCAGACATGACCTTTCTAGCATATAACATTGAAATTCAATGAGCCTCTTACATGCGGTGATCAGCACTGCCGGTTTGACCCTGTTGATCACAGAGGCATATTTTAATATTTGCTTCTTGGTTGTCGTGATGCACCTAGGTCCATTTCCGGGACGACCATTTCTTGAAAAAGGAGTTATTCATAGCAAAAAGTCCCCCCTTCTCCATGAAGTCGACCAACCGGTGACCCCTTTGGTTCTACTGTCCAAATCCGAATTGCCCTACTCTCAGTTAATTGCAGTTATTCCTCATGCCCATCCGCGCGTTGAAGTCCTCCATCATAACTGTAAAGTATGTTCCGAGGCAGGCATGGCATTTGAAATGTCGCCATCATAGCCTCCATCGTCTGGACGTTTCGAGTGCGGGGCGTATACCTGTATGATCTTTAGCGAATACCATTTGGTGATTCTGAGTATATGGTACGCCACTCTACTCGGAATGCTTGTGTGAAATGCACAATGCTATGGACGAGATAATTGTGGACGAGAAACCCGATAACATGCTGGTACAGCTGATCGCTCTCCTGGAAGTAGAGCAAGTTGCCTGAATTTAGAATTATCGTGAGCACTCTTTTCGGACTTCTGATAATCCTATCACATCCCGTGCAACTTGCTTATCAATTCGTCCAGCTCATTAGCTTTTCATGCGTCCGCGCGTTATAAGTTGCCAGGTGCAGAGAACGCGGGGGTTGCTAGCACAATCTCCCACGGAGATTCTTGGCACCCCTTAGTCCGTTGTTACCGTGGCTACTACCAGTAATACCTACTTAATAATAGATAGTAGATTGCAGAAGCTGTAGAAGAGTTGCGTGGCATGAACACATCGTGGTCACATCACAGGCTTTGTGATCTACAACGCCAGGCAGCGAGGTGGCGACATAGCAGACCATCCGTACCTGACACCACTAAACCATATCGGGTAAAAACAAGGTCATCCCACGTACACCTCGTCGAAGTTTTTAGCTGAATTTTGCTTCAATTACCTCAACATTTTTATAGCTTATTGTTTTAAAAATCTAGAACAAGATCAAGGTACGATGTGTTCTAGATTTTTTAGATATGAACCAGATTTTTTTTAAGTATAACTCAGCCTAAAAATTTGACCAGTTGTATGTGGGATCTTAAACAGTTTATTTAGACACCTATCACGAGACAAGCGACAGGTCGCGCAGTACAGGACCCTCTGCATTGAGGAATGGAGGCATAGAGAGGAAAAGAGATGTGCAAAAAAAGTGCGAGTTAGACTCGCGCTCTAACTGGCCTGAAGCTTCCGTACTTCTAAGTATTTGACTAGGGAACTTTGGTAGAGTGCGAGTTTGGTAAGTGCCAAGTAACAGCGATGGAGTTAAGTTTTAGACTAGACGCACCCTACCTATACTGATATTTACGTCCAGTGGAGTAAAATCCCAACTCCATTTTCCACTAAACAAAAAAATTATTTCACCCCTCTTGCTCAAAAAGACCGTCATTGTGGCGTACCAGAACGAAGAAAAAATAGCATTTCTTGGGGAAAAAGCTTAGAATAAGTACACGGACTCAATATTCTAAGGGTAAAAGTTTTTACTTTTTATTTTTGTCTGTCAAATGACAATGAGTCTACAAAAACGAAAAAGACTTTAGTCATACGTACAATAATTATGAATAAAGACTCGACTTATTACTGTTTCATAAAAAAAGAACAGCATTTTTTTTTGAAAATGGAACTAAAATCGGCGATCTCTGTGGTAGAATGCATGCAATGCAAGGAACTGCAATGCGTTGCGGCTACAGCAGAAATAAAAAAAAGACAGGCTCGAAATTTTTACAATTTTTCTCTAAAATAAACTATTTCATATTGTATTGGATTATTTTATTTTCTCGCAATCGTAGTGAAAAGTAGAGTGTATATACACGGCGCTAAAAACCTATTAAAACTCGGTTTCTATTTACTCTCGAGCTTTCTCGTATATTTTAGCAAGTTAAGGGCACATTCAATTCCTTAACGTTTTTAGGGTTCCGTATCTCAAAGTTACCAACGGAACCATTATAGGATCACTCAGGTGTCTGTCTGTCTGGCTGTCTGTGACAGTCTATTTTCTCAGAATCTACTGGATTTGGATCCTAACTTCAATATATAAAGTACCTACTTGTCCTCCTGTAGCATGGCCGAGGATCACTAGGTATTTATGATGTATTTTACAGTAGGTATAAAGTCATTATTCTGAACGTTTATTAATTCATTAACATCTTAACTTATTATTTCTCCAGAGTGCTCTCAAAAAAGCTTGCAGTGCTCAATTAACCAAACCTCAATCAAGTCAGAGCTTCGACGGCGACGGGATCTTCATTAATCTTTCAAGATTGGGCTCGTGCAAAGGTAAGAAGCCATACGCAGTTGTCTTTGAGAGGAAAAACAAATTATTGGTTGAATAACGTCAAAATATTCGCTAGCAGATGAGTCAATGGAGAGCGTCGGTGGTTGCGACACTCCAGGATGTAACCAGGAGGCTCGACCGTGGCGTGCCTCAGCCAGTGACGTCAGTCTTCAGAAACGCATGGATCTCCCACGTGCGCCCTCATGCCCAGGGTAAATATCAAAACAAATACCTAGTAGGTATCTACTTAATTTCGCCAATCTGCATAACAACTGGGAAGTTCGCGGCTGGCTGGAGCAGATCTGCAGCCTGTTATATTAGGATACCTGGTGACAGACTAAGCTAGATTAACTTACTAGACATTACTCCATCCTTAGAAATCCGGTGAACCTGCCAAAGGGCAATGAATTTGCTTATACGTGATACAACATTTTTAGTTACTTAAAAATACTTTAGATAAAAAGCTCAATGGCTTTTTCAATCAATTCAATTCACTATTTGTGTAGTCCACAATAAGAACATTTTACATCTTTGACAAAAAAAAATGTGGAATAATTTGTGAGGTAAAAAGTAGGTCGAGCGGGCGCCAAGGGGTAGGTGGGTGGTATGGGGTAGTTGGGCGACACGGTGGTGGCAAGGCGCGCGCAAGCTGTGCTGAAAACGCGCGGCGCCCTTCCCCGCACCCCGCATTGGCGCGCCCTGCCGCCATCTCCACCCTCGCCCGGCCGCAGCCCGCAGTACGGCGCGGCGTCCACCAGTTTGTTCCTTTTATCTGCATCGCAACATCTCGTATGATCAGTGCGTAGATACTTCAGCTGTCCCGGTGAGTGCCTCCACGTCCCGACGAACTGCACTTTCCTGTTTCCCTCCACTTAAAAACGTTCGACTTTCATTTCTACTATAGAATTAGTGTTTACCCATTTATTGGATTCAATCGGGGCTACCTTTACCTATAGTTTCAGAGCGTAGATGTTATTTTCATCGTGGACATCCGGATATCGGGATTACCCGTTAGTTGATAGTGTTAGGACATGCATGCTTCTCTGTCTCCCCTTTGTCCTCGAGTGTGTGATAGTCCTTGTGTACCTTCCTAGTGCGGAGTGTTCGCGGGCCGGTCGGGAGCCGTGTGAACGTTTCGTAACAGTTAAGATGAAATAGAGAGTTAAGATGCAGTGATAGCGTAGGAGCGGAATGAGGAGACACGAGATGCAAGGCAGGGGTGTGGACGTGGAAGGCGGCAAAGATGGCTCCCAGATGTCCCGCAGCGAGTCTACCATCAGCCGGTGCACTCCTCACACGCCGCTGGGGCTGCCGGACAGCGTCAGCGTCGACTCCAACCCCATGCCCACCATATATCGGTAACTGGACCTTAGAGTGCCATCCGCCGCGCCGGGAGAAGACATACCTACAAACTTTATTCGTATCTCAACAACAATAAATGGAATGAATTCATAAATATTATCCCTATGGATAAAGCTGTCATGAAAAGTTATAAAATAAAAAGGGTAGTTGTACCTCAAATGTAAAGTCTGACACGTAAAAGCAACCTAACTACGTCATCATTAGCAAATGAGCTGAGCTGTTCCTATGCAGCTGACAGCTGACGTGGTGATTATGCTGAACATAAACCCTGTTATGTCTTCTCCCAAAGGCAAGTACGTAATGCAGAGAGCACTCCGCCGCATCGCGCACCGCGATCGTCGCATGCGAGTAGGTACCTACCACAGATTGTTTCAATTTAAAACTATAGTTATTGTGAAGCTACCTTCATTGATTTCACGCTTTACATACTCAGTACGTATTCTCATGGAGACCTCTACAGTACTTCACAATGGCTGTAGAAGGCAAGCAGTTGAGTACGTCAACGCTTGGCTTGTCTCATGCTGGTTTAGCGGGATGGGCGGCTGCCAAATCCAGGTACGGTGATCGTTTGTTGTTGAACACCTGTCGCTTCTATCACTCTCCTTCATTACCTGTTTCACTCCCTTTTACTTCATGTCTACTGCACTGACTCAATATTATGACGTTGTGACCTCCCTGTAGTCAAGACTGACGGGAAAAGAATAAACAATTACAGAAACCTTATAAGAAACTATTACTTTCAATTATTACTTACAATACAAATACCCTTAACAAAATAAAGTTTTGCATGATCTTTTAATGCACAGTAGATGAAAGTAGGCATCATTTTTTAAATGAATTACAAAGTAAACTTCATTATAAGCTAGGTTGGTGTCATAACTTTTTAGAATTAGAAAGATCATTTAGAATAGATTATTGAACCTATGATTTAACTAACATTCATCTTGTAGAAGTACCTACTCAGGTAACATACTTAGCTTAAGTTGTTGTATGTAATATGAGGTATAGAGTGCATACTTAGAGGTTCAAGCTTTTAGCTAAATACTCCTTAGAATAATTTGTTGTGTGATTCACTCAGAACTTCAAAATTAATTAATGGAATAAAAACATTGTAGCTGAACGCCGGTAGCAACACTGAATAGTCACATCACATCTTACGCATACATAGCCTAAACCTTTCTTATCTTTACATTAGCAAAAACTATTCCACTAGTATGGACTAGTTCATAGCTACGCGGGTGTGGTGGGTCCTAGTTAAGTCCAAAACTGTATCATAACTTTAAGTAATTACCTGTAGAAAGTACCTTAACTTTAAAATCAAAAAAGTCTCTACATTCAACAATGATAACTCTCTCTCAATTTACTTTTTACACTTTTTGATACTTATTTTTGAAGTCTGTAACTTTGTCCAATTCCGTTAAAATCGTGAGTAGGTATATCGTAAGGTAAGAAGTCAGTTTCAGTTCAGTTTGATTGTAGTTAGAACTGAAATCAAATTTGAAAAAACTAATTAGGTACAGCCAGGTTGTATCACGCCAATTACTTCTAGAAACAACATATTCAAAGTTTTACGTAATCTTAAAACTAAAGGTCAATGTTAGGTCAAGTTATGCAGTTTTATTAACGTTTTATAGATGTTTTTGGCGATTACTAGATGGTGCTGCTTAATAAATATGTAGCGTTTACGTTGTACTTACGTACTTTCAAAGGAATTCCTTAACTTGAAACTGTGGGAATCAATTGTAAGGAGTTGAAATTTGTGTACTTATAAACTTTATAACACCGTATTTTGGACTCGCCTAAGAACAAGGACTCGGAAGAGGGCAAATTGGCTCATTAAAATAAAATAATTCTAGTACATATGGGGTTATAGATTAATTACATTAGTTGTACTTAAATTAATATTATTTGTATTATTCTTGCTGTAAATAAGGTATTATATTGCAGTATAGGAGGATAAAAGCACCGTAACTCGCTTTGCTCGCTCGTGCACCTAAATATTTCAGGTGCAATTTGTCATATACATAAGTACCTTGAGTGACAATTTACTATAACTGCCTACTATAAACTGTAGTCTATGTAGCGGCGAGTAGGTACTATTCTAGTAGGTAAATAAATTCATCAAAATTTTGAAAACAATTCGTTTAAATATGAATTGTTTCTTGTAGTAAAGGCCATACATTTATAATAAAAATTAATAATATTGATTTTATAATATATGATAATTACAATGGTCAGCATTGTCATTTGACCTTGACTATGCTCTATCTGGTAAAAAGGGCAAAAAAGTTGGTAAAAATAAGGTAGGTTAAATTAAATAAATCGAATCATGTAGAACCATGTTTTATTCATAGAAAATCTTGTATTTCTTTGGTCAAGTTATAGTCAGAAAACACTGGTGTTGTAACTTTACACCAGTGTTCTCTAATTACTCTTTAATTAAAAAGCATTACCTTAAAATTGATGTAGATTGATTGTCATTGGTTCAAATCCCGGTCGAATAGACTTATGGACTATGTACGTAATAATAGTACTATTGTATTTTATTAGCCTATCGGTCTTCTATCGGTATAGTAACAGTATCAAAGGGAAGTCCTAACACAGAACAATTCGTTTTTGGGGTTTCGTGCCAACGGAACCATTATAGGATCACTCGGGTGTCTATCTTTCTGTTTGTCAGATTCTTGGACTTACCGTATATTATTTTTAGATTTATTTACCGTATCACATACAGAACCTAACTGATTTGTCTTTTCTATGAAATATTTCCCTGCGTATAGCTGCAACTACAGGTTTAAGCACAAAATTTGTGCAATGAATATTAAAAGAAGATAAAGAATTGCCATCCTCTTCCCCAAAATTTACATCTATGAAAAAGAGAAGGAAGAGAGTAAATAATAATACAATATCGATAATTTTTCAGCCGATGTCGTTCAGCGTACAATACAAAGATTAAATTGCTAACGCTAGGTTTACACACTAATCGGTACACTTCACTACTACAACCAGGGCTGAGCGGATTTCGTGAGATAGAATAACTGTACCTAATCATTAACATATTAATCAGAACTTATGATTCGAGTAGGATATATAATTTTTAAATTTAAAAGCTGTATAACAGCGGTGTTATTGTGAATGAACGGTTATTAAAGTAGAAAAATATCTGTATTGTTCAGATGCCGTGCTCCGATCGCATCGCTGGATTGTATGGACGATTTTAGTGCGCATTCCCAGCAGATGTTAGATCAAGGTGAGTCAAATATTTATTTTTACGTACTTTTACTATTATTTTATATATCAAATGTGTCGTGAGCCAGAGCTTTTACAGCTACAGTGACTGGATTTCGTGAACATTTATTTTCTTCTAGTACATCTGTCTGTACTCTCCGTCTCTACAGAACCTGTTGATTTTAACCATTATAAATATTATTTCACATCAAATGTTAAAATTCATGGTCTTTCTTTTCTTTCTGACACTATGTTATTTAGCAAAAAATAATCCTTATGATGAAGCCTTTCGATCGGTATGACAAAACTACTGGTTGATTATTTTTCTCGTAAAACGAGTTCGATTCCCGGTTCAACCATGTAATTATTTAAATATCTATGAATGCAGTTTAAATTGTTTTTACAATTAAAATAATGTCTTCTTTCAGTAAAATGTTCCGTCTACAATATTCAAGGTACTTTCCCTCCATGTGGCATATCCGTGGGACATCCTGTATATTTTTTTTTATTTATGTTTTTTTTTTTTTTTTAATTTTTTTTTGGGGGAGGCCTCGACCAGCCTTGAACATCTAAAGGCTGACGATGATATAGTAAAATATTGAATATTAATTGAAACTGTCACGAGATCAAATTATCAGAGAGCTTTTATGTAGTTTAATAAATAATTTTGTATTCAATTGATGAGTTGAATAGATAAACAGCAAGTGAATGTTTTTTTTTCTAAGGTCTGGCCGCGGAGCTACTTTTTGGAGAGTTTCAAGGTAAAGGCGTCTTACTCGTATTTTAACATAATTTCATTTATTAATCATAATACACAATAAGTGTAGAATTTTATTATACCTACTTATATATCTACGAGCACTATACATCTTCTGATAAACAGAAACATTTGCTTGGATCAAAAGAAATACGCATGCGTTTACGCATGATAGCTTAAAATATAATGCGTGGGAGTGCTAAGACATTAATTACATAACAAAACATGACAACAAAATTTCAAAATTATCACGGAATTTTTACATTTAGTGGGAGAAATGGCGCTGACACGACCAATGTGCACCGTATACACAGGCCACCCGTCGGCGGTGGCTTCATCAGTGACTCCAGGCCTTCGGTACAAGAGTCTCGGCAAGTCAGGGCTCAGAGTGCCAAACGTTGGTCTCGGAATATGGACGCTATTGAACGAAGACAACGCTGAAGATGTCGTTATGGCCGCTTTGGAAAATGGCATTAATCTATTTGATCTTTCCGAAGCGCATTGCGGTTAGTTATCTTCTTTTCTGTAGTTATTTTGGTATTATTAGAAAAAGAAACATTGTTACGTCACTGATTATTTTTATCTGCAGCAAAAGGAGAAGCAGAACTCGGCAGAATCCTAAAAAAGAGAGGTGTCAGGAGGTCCAGCATCATAATTATAACAAAAATATATTGGAGCACGAAGTAAGTTCGTTTGCCGCTTTTTGACGATTTCAACATAATACAATACATGCAATGGTCATTGACGATAATATTCGTTATTGCACACCAATCACTAATCTTTATAATATTAAGTACATGTGTTTAAAAAAAAACCTATTATCAAAAATTTACATTTCACTGAAAACTTATATTTATAATTAAACCATCATAAATGTTAATATTATTTTACCTGTTTATTTGGTAACAGCGTTTCATTCCGAATTACTCATTTTCCAAGTTCTAATATTGTCCACATTATTAATTTTCCAAATTCTTTTTTTTAATTTTCTGGATTTCCTTAACATTTACACATTATTAAAAAAACAAATTTCTAAAATTCCAAATTTGAATTTACCGACTGCGGCTGGAACATAGTTATTATCTAGTTATTATTCTAAGGATATTTATATCCACTTATGTACTGTTTTATCTATAAACTCTTTGCGTTATAGGTATAGATGACAAAATTAATGGCAAGTCAAATTCATGTCATGTAAAAGAAAGAGTAACCTTTTCTTTTACATCGAAATAAGCTATTTATTCAAAATGTTAATTTTTTTGCTGAGTAGAAGAAAAGGCGATCAAAATATATATTGAAAGATGCAAAGATTTTGTTTGTTTTATGGATCTTCTAACTACTTGTTATGAGTTTATACAATTTATAATAAGAAAATAAAGAAGTTGGTAAATTCGTAGATTATAAAATTAATAATTTAGACAAATAATAACATGTACTACAAATTAATTGGAAAATATATATAATGTGGAAAATCCTGAATTTGGAACTTATATGTAGTTTATGCAACTAATTTAACAAAAAATCAACGATACTTCATAAAAGGTGGATAAATATAGCTTGATAATGTTTAAATAAGTCTTAACATCTTGTGAAACATTAATTTTACCATGTTCATATTCGGCACAAGCTCATCATCCACAGGACCAAAGTTCGTACAACACCCCGAAAATGCTTTAATATTGCTATAGAAATTAACTCACCTATATTATATTTATTCATGTTCCTATACTATCCTCAGCTTATCGCTAAATGCCTGGTCACTAATAATGGTCCAACTCTTCATTTACTAGGTGTGTTGATAATGATAACAGGTCGATAGAGAGAGGTCTCTCTCGTAAGCATATATTTGAAAGCGTTAAAGCGTCTCTGGCCAGACTTCAAGTGGAGTACATCGATGTCGTACTCTTGCACAAGGTTGATCCATTATGCCCAATGGAAGGTCAGTTTTATCGATTTCTGATATTATGTACCAATGCATTACATTTTTGCTTGTACTTGTTCATGTTTAATGTGTTTTTCAGAGGTAGTCCGTGCCATGAACTTCGTTATAGATAAAGGATGGGTGTCTTATTGGGGGACAGCTCGCTGGTCCCCGTCTGAGGTAAACCAACAATCGCAATTTAGAATTTTGAGATACTTTATGTAAGCTGAACATCAATAAATCCTCTTTTATTTGTAGATCATGGACGCTTACACAAACTGCAGACAATTTAACTGTGTGACGCCAATAGTTGAGCAGACAGAGTATCACATGTTTTGCCGTGAAAAAGCAGAATTATACATGCCGGAACTCTACCACAAAATTGGCGTAGGTAGGTCAAGGTGCAATGTAAAATAGCATGCATTTTAAATTGTTATATGAGTTTGGCTGTATGTTACCATATGGTGAACACGTGCATTATTCCTTGCCACTAGTTCCTCTTGTGGTCGTCCACATAATAAGGAATTAAAATCCCAAGATTAAGTAGTACCCAAGGAAAAACAAACGAAATATCTTTATTTACATAAATAATAATACAATTCATCATCATCATCAGCCTGTACAAGTCCACTGCTGGACATAGGCCTCTCCCTTAGAATGCCACGATGAACGGTCTTGAGCCGCCTCCATCCACCGACTTCCTGCGACGTTTATAATGTCTTTAGTCCATCGAGTGGAGGGCCTTCCTCTACCGCGTCGTCCGTCCGTCCGTATCTATAATACAATTATGAATACTTAATACTTAATGCAACATTTTAATACAAACAGTCTAGCTAACTAAAGACCGTTGCAAGCGATCTAAATATAGTTAAATAAAACATAACTCTAAAGGACTTGTAAAAAAGACTTTTTGGCCACGCCCCCTTTCTGTTAGAAAGCAATGTTATATGTTTGTAAAATACCAAAACAAGCCGGGTGCTTTAGGTTTTCGATATACAAAAACTTTGACATTTCAAAGCAGCCAATTCATAGAATAATGTCTGTGTTGTAATCATTATTCTAAGAGCCAATTATGAGTTTGATAATCGAATGCAGCTGAAAATAAGCAGCTCCGATTATTATGAATAGCAATCGCTACATTTCTATTCATTGAGAAAAATCGTCACCACACTATAAAAGATTTAGCAAATTTAACACAAATACACAAAGCTAGGCTTTCCAAGATCTTTGTGGGTCTATTACGATCGAATGTGGAGTTGGTTTGAGAATGAGGAGCTAGGAACATACACTCTCGTATATAGCGATCGATAATTTACATTTATTATTCTCATCTGACGACTCTCGCTGCGTAACCGCAAAGCCGGGTGTAAAAAAAGTCGTCTAATTATTATGTATTATAACTGAAATTCAATGACAATATGGAAACTGATCTTAGGATTAAAAGGCACAATTTCACACACACCAGGTTTGATGGTGTGGTCTGCATCTACAACAGGCAAGGGTTTGGGCCCGGATGACGTCACAAGCCTCTTCGCTAAATCCCGGTTCAACAGGAAATATAGTACCTTTAGCTGGTGCGAAGATGACCTCGCGTTACCTGAAGTAATTATTTTGTTTAATTTTAACAATGATTTAAAATCCGTTTTTTTATTGGCGCTCAATCCTTTATAAGTGATTAACGCTGGTGAAACCGCGGGTGACAACTAGTGTAAAATAGAAGCAGTCGCTTTTTTGTACAACAGATTCTAGAAATAATTTTACTAATCAGTCTAATTATAAAACTATTGGCTTACTTAAAAAGATCTGTCAAAAGTTAAGCTATGCTTAAAATTACTGCTTAATTTATGCTTTAAATTATTTACTTAAAATTATTGAATACTGTGGCTGATAAATGGGATAGTCCCTTCTTTAAGCACTGTGTTCGAGTGATGACGAAATAAGTAGGTAAATTGTTTCGTCATCACCCGAATACTAGCTTTTTCTTTAAATTATTACATGAATTATTATTATTATTACATATTATTTTGGTGCCTAACATAGCTCTAAGTCATACTAACATAATATGGATCTTGTTATCTGAAGTAAAATTATTATTATTATTATTAAAATATTTTAACCAAAATAAGACAAATTTTAAGCAATGATTAAACTTAAGTAACGTTTATGAGTAAGGGAATTAGACTCAGTTTTATGATTGGTAAACACATGTTCTCGAGTTTTAAGTATTGAAGAGAATGTATTAATATCTAGGCGTTGCCGAACTCCAGCAGCAAGGAGCAGGTTGGTTTGGCTGCAGAGGAGCCCCGCACTTATGGGGACAAGCTACGGGACCTCACCAATCTAGCCAGCTCCCTCAGTAAGTTAATTACAGATCTACCTTATTACACATTTCAATTTAACAGATGCGCCTGCGCAATTTTCTTTATGTCCACTAGTAACATGAGATTATTTTTTATTTTTCTTTCGGTTTCATATTTACATATAAAATCTATACCGTTGTCTCCCACCGCTGTTTATAATAGTGGTTTATCTATGGTATAATTTGCTTTCCATTTAGCGTTTTCTCTCCTTATTTGTCATTTTTGAAATAAAAGAGAGAAACTTAGCTAAACTAAAGCTAATAAACTAAGTTTATTGATATTTCTATCATTTGAAACTAACTTCACACTATATATATAATATATATAATATACATCAGTGACTTTACGTCACTGATGTATATTTTATGTTATTAAGGAAGACTTTATGTAACTTTCGTAGACCGCTACGTTGGGTCTACGAGGTCTACGAAGTAATTCCAAAAGTTTAATGTTCTCACAAGCCAACGAATTAATTTAAATTGTTAACTATCTCAAACAGATTGTTCGATAAGCCAATTGGCTGTGGCATGGTGCCTGAAAAATGATTCAGTGAACTGCCTTCTTCTGGGCGCTACGAGTGTAGATCAGCTACGAGAAAATATTCACGCATTACAGGTAAAATAAAATCGGCAATTTACGTAATGAAAGGAAAGTAAAATATAATAAAACCCCGTCCACACAGAGGTTCCAGTATTGAAGGACTGTTTTTACAAGCTTATATTTAACTTGCAATGTATGTATGTTTGTCCGGGTGGAATCTTGCAATTTGCAAGATTCCACCCGGACAATTTTGAATCAGTTATCTTTAAACGACTGACCTGAAATTTTTCATACCTGTCAAGTTCAGATGACAATAAAATATTATGGTGACGGTGAGCTGATCTGATAATGGAGACGGAATGTGGACAACGGAACTCCTCGATGATTAGTAGTAGCCCGCATCCAGTTTTTATTAATAAAACGGAATGACACTTTTTTCGGACTTTCGGATTTTTTATCGGTATGTTTTAATGGATCTGGAATACTGTCGTGAATGTAAACTCGCTTATACACACACAAATACATACGCCACCACTGAAATAAAAACGGTCCTGTAAAACGGTTTCTGTGTAAAAATGTCATCAGAGAAAATATCAACACATATATCGAGTTTCTTTTGCTTGCCTCTTTGGCTCACAGCCTCATGTTAAGACTTATACGGCGTTATTACAAAACATGGTCTAAATCTGAGTTTAAACCAGTCTAGGCTTAAATATCGACCTTAGGTATATACGACTGTAATACAAAAGCAGATGGTTTGTAGGACTAGTACGCCGGGACTTTTAGATTTAGACCACGTTTTGTATTGAGGCTGATTGTAGTTTATGCAAGTGTCTACAGCATACGCATCTGGCGTATCTTCGCAATAAAAGGATTTTAATATTTGAAGTCATACAAGTTTAGTACGTCCACCAGATGCGCACGCATCAACATTCCCGAATAGGGGAATGCTGACCTGAAGACGCTTACCTTTATCTTTCTTATTTTAATGACAATTCCTTAATACTGTTTATTAGTCACATTTCCTCAACTTCAGGCTTAACCACCTAATATACCGTTCACAGTTGTTTTACCTCTGGCTAACGGTAAGACAATGGCAGATGACCAAGAGGTAAAATAACTGTGAACGGTCAGTACAGCTTGGTAGTTTTTGTATAGATCGCTCCGCAACTAACCCCGTCAGTGCTGTTGGACATAGAGTGTGTGCTCGCGAACAAGCCACAGCGGCCTGCAATGGTGTCCACCCTGGCGATGCGCAATCAGCAGAACAACACCGTCCGCATTGATATGACGTTTGTATCACAACATATTCAGATTTTTATTATTTTTGGATGTTGAAATTCATAGCTGTTTAGTTGCTAGGGGGGCGTCCATTAATTACGTGAGGCGATTAGGGGGGGGAGGGGGTCAACCCAAAACCCACCGAATCTCACGTGGGGGAGAGGGTGGTCTCGACAAATCTCACGTAATTTTTTTTCCAGCAAGGAACTTCGAAAATTGCGTCAATATTATCTTGTTTACATAATATACGGTGCACATGTATTAAGGTGTTACATATATAATAAATAATAAGGTAACATACGATAAATACCCGTGACAATATAATAATATTCTAATCGCGAGAGTAAAAAAAATACAATATACGTTGCGTTTATAAACAAATAATTTCATAATCTTTTATAATATAGATACGACGCACTAATAATTGTCACTAAAAATAAATTCTGTAATTTATTTACTTAAAAATATGCATTTTCAAAAATCTCACGTGAGATTAAGGGAGAGGGGAGGGGGTCGAGCGAAATCTCACGACATCTCACCAAGGGGAGAAGGGGGGTTAAAATATCGCCAAAATTACCTCTCATAATTAATGGATGCCCCCTAGCCGGTCGGGTCCATAAATATGTACTACGCGATGGTGTTGGCAGCAGAAATAACTAAAATCTACCCAGTAGCGCGTGCACTGACACGGCCTCATCTTTACAATAATCAAATTGGTTTCTCTTGTTTTTGTTCAATATAATTTTGGTTTACGTATAGCTAAATGTTACACTCATAGAATGGGTAAGAATTTGGTTTGTATTACTAGGGGTGCCACATCTGGCACAGCTTCCCCCAAACCTGAGGGTGAGGCCAACATCGACCAGGAGTCGACCACCCCCACCAAGGAGGGCGTCGGACGAGGCTTTTGTGAGATTCAGTGACTGTGGTGGAGAGGAAGCACTGACTCTGCTTCCAAATCTAGCAAATCAAAGGTAAGACCACTAGAAGCGCTAGGTAGCCTTTCGATATTCACATTTCTTGTAGGGTAAATTCTTACAAGAAAATAGTGTACTCTAAATCCTATTTTAGGGTTCCAAATGGTGAAAACAAAACATTGTAGATAATATTATATTATGTACGTGTTTCCATAAGTTTTCCGTTGTTCCATTTCTAATGAAACACTGAAAATAGTCGGGGGTTTCAAATTATGATAAAATTAATTTAGATTCTGTTTGGCCCTAGTCAAACAGTGCTTTTCTGCTTGCCAAATTTTTTACGAAAACCCGAATATATTTAAATTAACAACCTTCAGCTGTGTGCTGTTTGGCCACCGATTCTAAAAATCAAAAGGCTTTAGAACGAAACCGTCAGGTTGCAAGTCTGACCCGAATTTGTCTGTTTTATTAATTTGAACGAGCGAAGCGAGTTCATCCAGTCAACTTGGAAGAATCGGCGTTTGTATGTATGTATGTATGTTTGTCCGATGAAAACTTCCCAACCGTTTATCCGATCTTTATGAAATTTAGTATGGGGGTAGATAGTATTGGTACAATTTGTAGGTAAGGTCATGAGCTATATCAGTTGGGGGGTTGATGAGATATTGGGGTTCAAAAGGGGGTAAAAAAAATAAAAGTGAGACAGTCGGATCAAATGGGGTGTCGAATGAAAGCGCTTTAGCTGGATATATCAAAACTGTTCTTAATTAGTATTTAGACTTAGTAGTTTCTGAGATATTAGGGATAATCTAAAGCGTAAAAATCTAAAATTCTAGGGTACTTCCAGCAATTCCACAGTGCTGAAATTTGGTATGCTTGTAGCTTTTGTGTCACAACTTCAGGGAAAAGTCTGAAATTGAGGAAATTAGAATCTTTAACCTTAAAAAACAATATCCAATATAAAATCCATTGTTGACCCCCTATTCCTAGGAATTTGAATGACATTAGAGTTCTATGATTTTCGTCAAAAGGATGTTATCAATTAATTCGTCAAGTACTTTTAATACTAACAGGATGTAGTACCTATTTACGCCCTGTTGCATAGTCCTATTCAAAGGCTATTTCGATGATCTGTAGGAAATTACCTAGACCTAGGTGTCATCGCGAGGTCTCAGTTCGGGGCGAACCACTAGTTTAAATAGGCTACATTTTGCGAAAATCTAAGTAGTTTACAGTGTACGTGTGTATACGTACGTATTACGTGTATATGTGTGTCCTGGCTTAGGTCCTGTGAGTCTAAAATAATTAATGCTTAATGAAACCCATCAAATTAAAACTATTTTGACAGAATTTTAATAGTAAGTTCGTTCAATTTGAGGCCTGCAGCTTCAGGAACCTAACATATTGTTGCTCGACACGTCTTGGGCAGTTGAGATGGAGTAGGTACTTTGAAATGAAATCCAATATTTAATCTTGCAGGAATCAAAGGACGACAAAAAGGACGAACCGAAAACCAGCTTCTTTTTGAACAACGCCGGGGAAGTGATCCGTCGTGAGGGTAAGAAGCTTTAAGCGGATCACACACGTCACTTGCAGCAATGCGCGGTACACTGGATCATACTGTCACACACGGCATACGTTCTCGCCACAGAGCGTGCCGTCAGGTGGCGCTGGCGTCGTGTGTGATCTGCCTTAAGTTTTACACAAGTTAAATATACCTGGATGATTGTTTTTCGGTGCTAATTGCGGTGACGTTGATTAATTCGTCATATTTATGGAGGCTACTTTGCCCGAGATCCTTTAGTAATAATCTGAAAATCCACCTTCCCATACAAATATAATATTGTGACTTTAGTCAAAATGGTAAGGTAATGTGGTGTTGGGTAAGGTAGATTTTCAACTTGATTATTCTTTTAAAATAAAATTCGTTATAACTTTATAGGATAAATTGTAAACTTACTAATATTTGCTCGCGGCGCCGCCCGCGTGAAACCTCTATTATAAATTAAAGTTTATTATAATTAATTGATTCAAGCGTGACTTTGTGGAAATCCATTCTACAATATAAAATAGATGAACAAATATATAGTAACAATTCCGCTCCTCTCCAACGAAAACTCTGAAAGAATTCGACAAGTGCTTCGCCTCTCAACGAAGCATCCTCAGGAAACAGCAGACTCACTGCGTGCTAGAACAACAAAGACACACTACTGCAAAAACTCTGCAGTCTTTCTGTTCGGCGTTCGGCGAGGCAACATGGCGAGGAGCGGAATTGATACTATATATTTGTTAATTTATTTTATATTGTAAAGCTTATTATGTTATTCTGGTGCATCTGATTCTGATGATGTAGTTAGCTATAATACTGTAAAGTTTTTGCGTGAAAGAGTAACCATCCATCCATACTCACAAACTTTTATATTTATGATATTATAAGGAAGGATATATATATGCTGTATAAACATTATTCAGGATCTCGGACAGAGTAGCCTCCGTACATGGCAAATGTATGGATCAACAGCTTGTGTATGTTTTTCCGATGTCCAGAACATGACGGTCGTTCCACCGACGTAGTCGTCTCGATTTCATCTTTGAAGAGCAAACAACAGGCAGCCGCTGCTGCCAAACAAGCGAAGAAGAACCAGGCTGAGATCACGGCGCGGCCTAGGTCGGCTTCCATCCAGAAGTCCACCTCGGGACAAAACCTGCCGTCCACCAGCCGGGACCGCCGACAATCCAGATACGATCTTGGCTCGGCATCTGATCTCTAAACAGCAAACTACACCTTGGTACTACAACACTACAATGATGTCGTTATTATAAAATCAGATTTAAATACTGATTTGCAAGAGACAAGAATCCATGTGAATTTGTGTGATGTGTTATCTTATTGTATTGATGATAAGGATTTAAACTTAATTGTATAACATCGGAATCATTCTTATAGACTCCCAGAGTGTCGTGCATATCCACGGTAGATCACTGTTCTAATCAGGTGCGTGTTTAAAACAAAAATTAAATGAACGCTTTATCCGATTATACCTACAAAGTTGTATCCAACTTGTTTGTTAAAAACAACTAGACAGAGCTTATTTAAATTTTGTGGGTATAATTAGATAAGACTTATCAAAACATTCATAAAATTTCAGTATTGAAATAAGGATCCAGAATTTTTTTTGGGTCGAAACGTGGTTCTTCTGAAAAGTTCACTCCAGGAGCCATTATGACACAATCTATTGATATTGTAGAAAGTATAACACGAAAGGACAGACGTAAATGTTAGCCCAAGAAAAGAGTTTCCAGGAATGACTTTGATGATCAAGTGATGGTTGATTTAAAATGTAACGACGGTGAAAGGAAGTAGGTTAACAAATATTTGAGATTTACATTTACCTAAACGTAGCGTAATTATTTATTATCAACGAGTTACTTGAATTAACAGAAAAGAGGTAAGAGATCCGAAAGTTTGGGATGTAATAGATAGATAGATGTGTAGATAGATTTATGGAGTAAAAAGTCTCAAATAGGTCCTTAGGACACACCTAACAAATCCAAAACAAATTTAAGCGACTCTGAAGCACAACTATGTTTTAAGGTTTTTCTCAAATACCGAGTCGTCATCTTTGTAGTTCTCTGTAGTCGGCCGTGGATGTAGACAAGTTTTCTCAATCCAAATGGTAATGTAGATTGTACTGTACTTCGTAGTGTCAAAATTGATTCCTTTGAATTAGTTACTAGGTTTGGAAACCATTTACCTAGATAGTTGCTATTATGCATTCTTATAATATTTCACCGATTTGAAAAATTAACATTTTCTAAAAAAAGTAAGCTTTAACTGCATCTTGCAAATTTATGAACACCGCTTTTTGATTGACAACTAATTAATATAATATCACGCATACATTAGTTTACGTTTACCTATTATAGTAAAATGAGGTCTGAAAAGAGTCAAAAATAATTATTTATTCGACTTCGTCCGCATGGGGCCGGTGATCTAAAAACCTTCTAAAAACCTTTCTCGGTGTGCAGACAACAACTCACCAAAGAACCTACGTGCCGTAGTAACTATCTTAGTTGATACTCACCGATTATCTATTCTATTAGATGATCTCTCTATTTTGTTGTTGTAATTTCTTAAGGTACGTTTTATTTTAAACTTTTATATACCTCCATTACAACCCTTTACGGGGTTTTTCCTGGTTAATAATAATACTAAGAGTAATCCATGTCAATCTAGGTCGTAATCTATCAGCGTGATTCAGTAACAAATATCTGTACATCTATACCTTTGTACATAATAATATGATATTAATGGGATGGGATATGGCACTCAAAATATTCATTTAGTATCCAATAAGCGACTGGAAATTTCAAAGTAACTTGAAATAGAAAAGTTATTAACTATGCAATATATAAACATAAAACGTCTGTTCATTTGTTTTTTTTGGAGCTTTGTCGTGTTTTCACTCAAAAATGGCAATTTTGATGATATTTGACCCACAGATAGATTAAAAAATTGAATATTTTTGAACCTGACATTTCGTTCCCTCGGTAGAATAACGCGGAGGGCAAGCAACATACGGTGAGCTCTAGTTTCGCAATCAATGATTGGTACTGCCTATTGTAATCCTTCAACGGATTCACTACGCCAACACAATAGAAGACGGTTACAAATTCACCGCAGCATCCAGCGTGAGGCATTCAATACAGAATGTAAGGTAATGGTCGAAAAATTTAAATTTAGTTAGAATGAATTAGCATATACATATTAATTGATAAAACGTTTAATTTTTATTGTAGATCTAAATATGAGTTCTATATTTTTTGTTAGACATTATCATTACATTATAGAGTAGTAACATGTTAGTAAAAAAGTTTGAAAGAGTTACTCATGCATAATAATATACACACAGTTTGCCAGTTTAACTAAACTATGTATTCACTTTAAATGTTAATCTATTCCGTAATCCTAGAAAATGATGTGAATGTCAAATTATTCTTACACTAATTTAATTCAGTAAATTTATGTAAATTGACTTCCAAATTAAAGGTAAGTTTGATACAGTTAATACCGTTGGAAAATATTTCGAAGTGGTTTTAATTTTTATGTCTCATTGAAATATTGTTTATATACACTGTACCCGTGACAATATTAACAAATATGTGTTCTGATCGCGAAAGTTTAAAAAATACACTGAACTCTCCTTTTTGTTTTTACCCACAAACTTTGTAGTCACTGTTGATGATTATATACTAGTGGTTCGGCCCGAACTGAGACCTCGCGATGACACCTTTATCAGCCCAACTAATTGAACGAGCGAAGCGAGTTCTCCGAGTCAAGTTGGAAGAATCTGCGTTTGTATGTATGTATGTATGTTTGTCCGATGAAAACTTCCAAACCATTAATCTGATCTTCATGAAATTTGATATGGGGGTAGATAGTATTGGTACAATTTGTAGGTAAGGTTATGAGCTATATCGGTCAGGGGGTTGCTGAGATATTGGGGTCCAAGAAGGGGTAAAAAAAATAAAAGTGAGACAGTCAGATCAAGCGGAGTGTCTAATGAAAGCGCTTTGGTTGGACATTTCAAAACTGTTTTTAATAAGTATTTAGCCTTAGTAGTTTTTGAGATATTAGGGAAAATAAAAAACCTAAACATCAAAAATTCTAGGGTACTTCCAGCAATCCCACAATGCTGAAATTTGGTATGCTTGTGGCTTTTGTGTCACAACTACAGGGAAAAGTCTGAAACTGACGAATTTAGAAACTTGTACTCCATAAAACAAAAACCAATATAACATCCATTGTTGACCTCCCATTTCTAGGAATTTGAACGACGCTGGAGTTCTATGGTTTTCATCAAAAGGACGTTCTCAATTAATTCGTCAGGTACTTGATATAGGTACTAACAGGTATGTAGTATTACGCCCCGTTGCTTAGCCCGTTCAAAGGTTATTTCGATGATGTGTAGGAAATTAGAGTTTTTACTGATAGATCCTGTACTGTACTGGTAGACCTCGAAGTGAAAATTTAAAAAAATAATAATAGAAAAATGGAAATTACTTGGTTAAGTAGTCGGGCTGATAAAGGTGTTATCGCGAGGTCTCAGTTCGGGGCGAACCACTAGTTTAAGAGGGGAAGAAAGGGTTTTATATATGTAAGTATGTTTGAATGGATCAAAAATCTAAAACTACCGAGTCAATTTCTCTAACATGAGAGAGATTTTGTGAAGTAAAAAAAAAGGATTGTTTAATTAAGCAGTGCCATCTAGTTGTAGATTTGACACCTAATTTTTAAAGATTTACGTTTTCTACGCTAAAAATGGATACTTATTACAAAGAAAAAATCCTCAATGTTCGACTTCTCCTCGTACAATAAAATATACTTAAATAATACATTTCAGCATTACCAGAGACCTCGAACTATTTTCGAGATATTTTTTGCATATTTTACTTTCTTTACCCTTCTAACCGATCTCTGAAAACATTTACTGAGAAAAAAAAATAACCTCCTAAAGGTAATTTCCTACACATCATCGAAATAGCCTTTGAATAGGACTAAGCAACAGGGCGTAAATACTACATACCTGTTAGTATTTAAAGTACTTGACGAATTAATTGATAACGTCCTTTTGATGTAAATCATAGAACTCTAATGTCATTAAAATTCCTACAAATGGGGGGTCAACAATGGATGTTGTATTGGTTTTGTTTTTTAAGGTTCAAGTTTCTAATTTCTTCAATTTCAGACTTTTCTCTGTAGTTGTGATACAAAAGCTACAAGCATACCAAATTTCAGCATTGTAGGATTGCTGGAAGTACCCTAGAATTTTTGATTTTAACGTTTCAGATTTTCCCTAATATTTCAGAAACTACTAAGTCTAAATACTAATTAAGAACAGTTTCGAAATGTCCAGACAAAGTTCTTTCATTAGACACCCCACTTGATCCGACTTTCTGACTTTTATTTTTTTTACTCTAGGACACCAATATCTCATCAATCCCCCGACCGATATAGCTCATAACCTTACCTACAAATTGTACCAATACTATCTACCCCCATACTAAATTTCATAAAGATCGGATAAACGGTTAGGAAGTTTTCATCGGACAAACATACATACAAACATACATACAAACGCCGATTCTTCCAAGTTGACTAGAAGAACTCGCTTCGCTCGTTTCTATTATTGTTCCGGGTATGGGTGTTATAGTACCATGGTACTCGTAGTTCCTGATACCCACGATACAGGGAATCCTAGTGTGAGATCATTACTACGTAGGTATGTGACTGTTGGGTGTTGTGTATGGAATCAGCAGATTCATAAATATGCTTTTAATAATTTAACTTAGGGGGGAGTAAGAAACAAAAGAATATCTTAATAGAAAAAGTTAAATTCCTGCTTTAGGTTATTGATGTCCGATTATCTACAAAATTTTATTGAGAACTAACTTGTTTTTTTTTTAAATAATAACGAAGCTACAGCCGCCCGGAACGAAAAGATTCATTTGAAAACACGTAATTTACGATTTCATTTATAAACTACATTCAAATTTGATACAAATTTTTAAGATATAAATGGTAAATACTCATAATTGCATTCATTTTTTTTATTTACAAATGAGTCAGAAATTATTTACCGTGAAATTTCACTATATATCTACGAGAAACTCAAGAATCTGTACATTACAAGTTTATTTTATTTCGGTAAGCTAATAAAACTAAATAATTAAATTATGAAATCTGTTAGCTGTCAACAGTCCGCTAAGTTCCGGTAAAACTCCGTTTTCATAGTATTGGAACCGGAGTCGGATTCTGAGATCAAGTTTGAACCGGAGGTTATGAAACATAGGATTCGGAGTCAGAGTACCATAAAAATCCTACGAATTTCAAACTATCATATTATATGTATTATATTATTATTAACATTGGTTGAATTTTGTGATTCGTACCACCTACAGCTGTATGTACATAATGTAGTACTTGATTAGTGATTTAGGAAATTTGAATAGCATTTTTTTGTTGTAATGACGTGTTGGTATCCAGCGAATAAAGCATTTTCAATTGTTTTATTTTATCCGAATTATCCATAATATCTGGTTATCCGGATATTTAAGGATTGCACTATCCGTAGTAAAAATGAACGGATAATTCAAGTCCTACGTACTAGTGAGGTGAGCACTGAGCACATGCATGAGGCGTGCTTGTGTCTTGTGAGACGAGCGCTAGCGCGAGCGTGCAATGCCGGAGCCACGAAACGACATCGGTAACTAGCCAATTATCCAGCCTTATCCCTCCAACATGTCTGTGCGAGATCCTTGTAAGGATAAATATAGCAACGCTTCAGCTGCATGATCCGCTCGGTAAATGCCTATTGTATAACGAGATGGAGTTTAAGTGACACTGTGAACGGACGTGCCTCTCACTCTGTGCGACACATAAATCATAAAAATGACTGTGGTATACTTCGACTGGCTTGACTACCTGGTTTTCGGGGCCATGCTGGCCCTGTCGGCCCTTATAGGTGTCTACTTTGCATTTTTCGCGAAGAAGAAGCAAAATACTACGGCCGAGTATCTCATGGGTGGGAAGGCGATGGGCATCTTTCCCATTTCGATGTCACTGATAGCCAGGTACCTATTGTTTGTAATTGATTATGTTTCTAACTATACTGCAATTTTGTTCTTGAGGTAGTTTTATCAAAACCATTATTATAAAACTTACATAGTCATAGAAGAGTTTTTTTACTTACAGTTACATTTCGGGAATATCATTGCTGGGGCTACCAGCAGAAATGTACACTTACGGAACTCAATTATGGACAATAGTTCTTTCGGAATGGGCAGTATCGCTCACAATCGCGATTGTATATCTCCCGGTATTCTACAATTTGCAAATTACTTCCACGTATGAGGTAATAAGATCGTTAAATTATTATTTATTGTATCTGCGTTATTTTTTACATATTCGAACCAAGAGAAGAATATATACCTATTTAATATTTTGTATTTTTCAGTATTTACGTCTGAGATTTGATCAAAAAGTGCAACTCTTAGGATCGATAATATTTATTATCAAAATGTTGCTATACATACCCATAGTCATTTACGTACCAGCTCTAGCTTTTAGCCAAGGTTGGTAAACTTTTATCAATGAATATCATTAATATCTTAATAGTATCAAGTGTGTTTGTAAACTGTTCAAAATTATTATTTCAGTAACGGGCATAAATCTACACATGGTCACACCAATAGTGTGCATCGTTTGTATTTTTTACACAACACTCGTAAGTATATAATTTTCATCCCATCTATTCGAAAAGGACGACTTGGTTCGCCTTTAAGTGCACCCAAAGGTGGTGTTTTCTGTATGAAGCTTCTATAAGTGCGCCGCAATTATCTTTGCCGCGCACTTTTTAAATTTGGAATATATCGAACTCAAATAAGTGCGCCGCAATTATCTTTTACGCGCCCTTTTTGAATTTGGAACAATTTGGAACATCTTGAAAAGAATCAAACACAAATAAGTGCGCCGCAATTATCTTTGCCGCGCCCTTTTTAAATTTGGATCATCTTAGTGTTCAGCGCCAAAGAAGGCGAACGCAAATATTGTTTAAATAAATACTGGCTGGTACGACGGCCCATAGTCGCGCCACCGGCTGAATAAAATAAAAACAAATTAGAAACGCGCGAACTACGGCCCGCGATTTCGTAATTTTTAACCGACTTTACAAAAAGGAGGAGGTTCTCAATTCGGTTGTATTTTTTTTAATGTTTGTTACCTCACATCTCCGGCGTTTATGAACCGATTTGGAAAATTCTTTTTTATTTGAATAGATATACTTCCAGATTGGTCCTATTTTTTTCAGAATCCAGTTCTGATGATGGAATCCATGAGGAATGGAGGGAACTCCTCAAATATTGTAGGCATACATAATATTTTGATATTTTCAGCAACAAACCAAGCATTTGCATTCAGAAAGTATCATAATCCTTTCACCACTATGGTTCTTTCATAATTTTTTTTTCATCCAAATATTTAGTCGAATACAATGGCGGAAGTCTGTTTTTTAAATGATAAGTTATTCATGGATTATTAGAAATTCATGGTTTTGTTTTGAAATAAAATATGAGGCGCCTTTTATTTTCTCATAGTGGGTGATGAAAAGTAGAGTGTAACACTCGGGCGCAAAATATATTTTTGGCTCGGGCGACGTACTTTGAATCCCTCGCTAAGTTCGGGATTCTATTAAAGAATCCCTCGCTATGCTCGGGATTCTACTGTAGAATCCCTCACTTCACTCTGGATTCAAAAAAGCGCCCTCGCCGTAAAAATATTATTTTGCTCCCTTATGATACAATCTACTATTGTTGACCCTGATGTTTGTAGCCCCCGCTGCTCTAAACTATTTGCTATAGTCTAGACTAGATTCGCATCGAGGCCAAGCTAAAACTGTTCTTTAGAGGTTTATAAAGTACTAGCTGTCTCGCCCGTGATTTCGTCCGCGTGTAGATAGTAGGTAGATAGCTACCTAGCGTAATCTATCTACGTACTACTTGAGCTCCTGTATCCATGGTCAGACCGGCTTTGTTAAATTGATCTGACCAAAGACACGCTATCAGATGGTTGGTCAGAAATCACTACGAGAAATTTATGTATACTAACTAGTTGTACGCCCCGCACTGAGACCTCGCAATGTTTTGATAGTCGCCCGTATCTCAACAAATCCTTTACTGATTAAGTTCACATATTACTTACTAATTGTATTGGTTATCAAATTTCATGCCGATTGGATCAACGGTTTGAAAACTATCGACGAACAAAGTCCCATCAAACTTACAAACATACGAAAGCTGACCTCAGAGATCTCGCTTTGCTCGGTCAATAACCAAAACCTAACAACCTTCCAGACACTTTTTTAACTGCGCATTCGAGATGGAGATAAATTTCGACATTTAAAGTTGTCTTTAGAATATACCTAACCTATCTAAATAAATATCCACGGCCTAGCGATCTTTGGTCTGGCAACCGCCAGAAATATTATAGAAAAGTTAAGCTCATGAAAACCAAGCCTGTTGAAATTTGTTTCATCTGTAATGTGGCAGATTGATAGCTGTTAGATGTAAAAATTAAACTAAGAAATGTTCATCTTCAGGGTGGCCTCAAAGCTGTGGTATGGACAGATACCCTACAAACAGTCCTCATGTATTTTGGCGTAATCTTTGTCCTGGGCTACGGTACTTATTTACTAGGAGGTATCAATGACGTGATTGAAATAAACAAAAAAGGAGACCGGCTGGATTTTTTTAAGTATGTTTACTTTGATATGCACATAAACTTTCAAAACTCTAGAGTTTTGAAAGTTTATGTGCATATCAAAGTATGGTAAGCATGTTGGTAGAGTCTAGACTCTATCAACATTTTTTAGGAAAAAAATACGATTCTACGCCACGTACTTTTACTATTATTACTCCTGCTGACGTTTCGTTGACCATTTAGAGGTCCTTCCTCATGTGCGTGTTCCCGTTTCAAGACATTCGAGCGTGTTCGTGGTCGGTGCTCACATTCACATTTACGAGTATATTAAAGAACGTGGTGAAATAGCCGTATTTTTTTCTAAAATTTCCAAGCCACGATAATTTCAATTTCATAATATACCGACACTGTTCTATCAATATTTTAACCTTACAGTATGGATCCTGATCCGACAATTAGACACACATTTTGGTCGACCGTTTTTGGAAATTACTTCAGCTGGCTAGCTTCTTGTTCTGTCAACCAAGCCATGGTGCAACGGTGTCTAGCATTGTCTTCTTTGAAAAGGGCTAGAATGTAAGTAAAGTGCAAAGTCTACGAAAGATTAACGGATAGATGTGAGCAGCCAGTAGAATCATGTCCAACAAGTAATCTTTGCTAGGTTTTAAGTTTTAAATCTCTCTCTCCTCAGTGACGGCTATTATCCACTCCTGGGCGAGGCCTCCCTATAGAATGCAATGGGGTGATTTGCCATAATGACCACGCTTAGTAGGCTGATTGGTAATTTTATGGTAGTATTGGTGTTAAGAACTGAAATGAATGCTACTGCCCATCCCCTGTTGTAATCCCTTAGTCAGCTTTTGCGACATCCATGGGAGGATACGCAGAGTCTATTCTTATGCCAGACACACCACTGTATCTGGTGGATATTAGGCCTTATATTTTGGTAACAAGTTGTCTCTTTCACCGTTTGAGCGTAGCATTGCAAAAAACGTTGAATTACAAAAATATGTATGTTACATTATTATTATATTATATTATATCTTACATTCATGGAACTCTAGTACAATACAAGTGATCAATAATTCAAAAAAAATTATACTTTTAGAACCATCTTCATAATGGCTGCTGGTATTTTCATCATCTTATCCCTATGCTGCTATACGGGTCTCGTCATCTATGCCACTTTTGCGGATTGTGATCCCTTGTCGACAGGAGCTATCAGGAAGAGTGACCAGCTGTTGCCATATTTTGTCATGACTATAACAGGCTCGATACCTGCACTACCTGGTATATTTATGAGTGGTGTCTTTAGTGCAGCATTAAGGTATGTACTAGGCTTTTGATGAGTCAACCCTAAAATTTAAATATGACAAAACTATTTTGTTTGAGGTTTCTTTTTAATAATTTGCTGTCTCACAAATTCATACATAGTACCTATTATAGGAGTCTCATCAAATTACAACTCATACAACATTCACACATTTTAAATCAATACCTAATAACTTTTAAGTAACAGTTATTTGATATAAGTAATATAATTTCTCAAGAATTAGGTAATAATCAATAAAAATACTTCTTTTAACACAGTAAAATAAGCAAAACAGTGCTCGCTTAGGAGGGTGCAGGAGTTATCGCTACCAGGTTAAGTTAATGCCATTTACATGATTTATCCGTCGATAGTTTGCACGGTCATGGTATCTACCGGAGAGCTGTGGATAAAAGAAGAATTACAGTATTTTGTCATAAAAGTGCCCTGTGTCACTCACTCTATTTGATAAAAATGCGAATATTTTCTTAATTGTTTTACCTGGAAAATAATTTAACAAACTAGTTTCACCTCGTAGGAGCGTGGCAAAAGTGAGTACCTACGTACTAAAGACTCGCCAAATACCAAAAGAGAAGAATTCACTGCAAACAAACGCACAGACAGATGATGAAGTCTCGCCGTAACTATTTCATTATTTTCCTATTAATAGGAAAAATCTAAAAAATAATACATTGGGTGTGTTTTAGCTCTATGTCCACTGGTTTAAATTCTATGTGCGGAGTAATATTCGAAGATCTCATAAGACCAGCTTACAACAAACCAATTACAGAGAGGACTGCCAGTTTTATTATGAAAATCATCGTGGTGGTTATTGGTTGGTATATACTTTTTCTACCCAAATTACTCAGTAAAAGAAACCTTACAAATACCCTGAAAAGACTATTAAAATGAATTGAAAAATTATTCAGAACGAATAATATATCTCACCTACAGAGGCTTAGGTATGTCATATGCCAGTCTTGCTGTGCAATCTGTACATCAGTTATAAATCAGGCAGTAGAATAGGGCATAGAAGTGAGCTATTTGAACCCTGGTTTCTAACCAGGCTTCAAATAGCTCACTCCAACCAGTCACCTTAGCCCTTTCTACGAATTAAAATTAAAACTCTGTATTTTCAGGGGCTCTTTGTGTGGTGCTAGTGTTTCTAGTAGAGCACATGGGGGCTCTAATACAAGCGGGGAAAAGTCTAGCGGGGATTACTGCTGGAAGTTTGCTTGGACTATTTTCTATGGGTCTGTTTTTACCATGGGTGAATGCTACGGTAAGCTAATCACAATAAATCACAATTTCTAGAGCATGCTCGTTTGATGTATCCAATTATTATAAACAGTGTCGATTTTTTAAACGAAACCCATCGATAGGTATATGTAAGCTATAAGGATATTTTATGTCTAATCATTGAATGTTTTTTTCCGATCAACTTCAAAAACTTCCACAACTATGAACTACCTGTCTAGAAAATTGATTGGCCTAATCCAACGGCTTAAATCATGAAAACTAGATTTTGTGTGAAACCTATTCCACAGGAATGTAAAAAAATCCCTGATAAAAATAATCTGAGCTATAAATACAATATAAAAAGAGCTCAGAGGCCCGAGCACAAATATCTAAGTTCTCGACACAATTTGTAAACGAAATATTTACCAATCAACTGTACAAAGGTTTCAAAGCGACCTGGGTGGTTATTCGCTATGACCTAAGAGATTCCTTGTCAATAACGTGTGACGTCACCCATGCTATTTAGCGATGATTCCACGCAGATATCGTAACGAGCCCGCGTTATGTCACGTTTGGTCATAGCGAATAAGGGGGCTAATGTGACATTGGTGATCGTATCGATTACGTTTTGATATTCGTGGTTAACCCTCAGTTGTATCCAAGTCGTAAAAAAGTCATCTTTTCCGTTTTCTTTGCATCTTTAAAGGGATATAATTTTGTTTTTGTTACATACATAAACACACGCCTTTTCCCCCGAAGGGTCTGTTTTCACCGTGGTGTGAATTCGAGTCGAATTGTTTTTGTAATGAAAGCTGATATCACTTGGTTGTTTGTTGGGTTCTCTTTGATTGGCCTTTCCTTCATATTTAATACAAGCCGATATTTTTCAACGAAGTAAATTCATAAAATTTTGATTAAGTATTGTTATTAAAGCCAAATATTACTTATTTTTTTATTACAAGATTTTTATTAGAGTTAAACCTCTAAAATTGTTTTTCGCACTCGGCCTCGGGCTCTTAAAAAATGCCACACATCCCAGCTGTTATCTGATACCACGCAACAAACATCCCTCGTACCTGAAGGAGTTCTATAAAAGTTGGTTCTTATAAGTTATGTATCTCACTTTCTTTTTAAATATTTTTAGGGTGCTTTCGTCGGGGGTATCATTTCAACTGTGTTGGTTGGTTGGATCTCCCTCGGTACTCAAGCAGCCATGATGCGCGGTGAAATAGTAATCATGTCGAAACCGGTGTCAGTGGCTGGCTGCCAGCTCAATTACACCATGCCGACCTCAGACTTGGTGTTGAATGCAGTCGAATTTGATAGGCAAGTTTGATACTAAACCCTTTTTACTTTTGTTAATTGTACAAGTAACATTTGGTTGGTTGAATTTCACCAGGTCCATTAAAATCTTCATTTCCGTGGATTTTTTTATCTTAAAGTTTTCTAAAAAAATTTTTAACGTTTTTTAAAGTTTTCGTTATTGTATGTGTTCCTGCTTAATATCTAAAAGATATTCAAGATTAAAAATTTCGTGCCACGGCGATGAAACATGCTTGCAGGGCAATGAAACAAGCGGCCACGGCAATGAAAAAACTGTACCTCGGGAATGCACGAGTCAATCCACGAAAATGATAATCCATATTAAACATAATATTTTATACAGGGTGTTTTTTTTAAATGGGACTGTATGAGCATATCTGAATCCTTAAGAGATGCGGGAAAACTGTCTTTGGAACCATTTATTCATTTTGTATGAAAACGATTTTGGCATAGTTACTTTTTTTGGTCAAGCGTGAGTTCTCCAAAGAAATGAGCTGTTTGATAAAAAAAAATTATGCGTATCTACTCAATTTCATGTAAGGATTGTTTCATTGTATGAGAAGAAAAAAAATCTGAGCAGTAGAAGTTAGTCAAATTTAATAAAATCTTTTCTCATACAATTTGTAAGCAATGTGGTTACGTTATTGTGTCAGCAACGTTACTAAAAATATCACAATAAATTTACAAAATGGACTTCCACTTGCTGTTTCCAGGTACGGGCACGTTTCAGAACACCTCTAGTGGCCTTAGACAAAGATGTTCTTATTAAAATTTGACTAACTTCTACAGCTCTGATTTTTTTCATTTCACGAGACCATCAGAGCAGTAGAACAACACTCATCACACATCTTTATCTAAGGCCACTAGAGGTGTTCTGAAACGTGCCCGTACCTACAGCAAGTGGGAGGCCATTTTGAAAATTTATTGCGATAGTTTTATTAACGTAGTTACTGGATTGCTTACAAATTGTATGAGAAAACATTTTATTAAATTTGACCAACTTCAACTGCTCACATTTTTTTCTTCCGATACAATGAAAAATACTTACATGAAACTGAGTCGATACGCATTAAAAAAGATTTCATCATAACAACTCATTTTTATGGAGAACTCACGCTTGACCAAAAAAATAACTATGCCAAAATCGTTTTCATATAAAATGAGTAAATGGTTCCAAAAAAAAAACCCATATCTCTTATGGATTCGGACATCCCCATACTGTCCCATTTCAAAAAAACACCCTGTATACTAACCTGAGTATAATACTTACATACTATAGATACACGCCTGTCTCCGAGAGGGAAAGGACTACCCAGACCATGTCTCTCCATCAGATCCTATGAATTCCTCCCATACCACAAACTATGGCTTAATTCCACCCCTATCCTTAAGTATTTTATTGTATTGCAGAGAGTTAACATGATGAACCCTGTACTGTCAGTATTCGGTACTACCTGTATTACAGGTAAAGATGTGCCTAATCATACTATGGCGATGAAAACCTAAACCAAGGAAATTAAACACCTGGCCACGGCAATGAAACTACAAGGCTTGGCAATGAATTTTTTTTCATTGCCGTGTTTTTTTTATCGCCATAGAAAATTTAGCCCACGGAAACCATGGCAATGAAAGCACGGCGATGAAAAATAAGGCAAAAATATAAAAAAACAAAAAACTATTAATTATTCAAAGTAATAAACACTTCACGAATAAACATAAGAGAAATGACGTTCTATCGAATGCTTGATCAAGAGGACCAACTTATTCAAATAGAAGTGATATTTATCCACGGCGATTAAAGAAAAAATGTCCAGTGTCATAAAAATTGAATACTTAAATATATGGCGTGAAAACGCAGGCACGTGTGTACGTCCTTCCACGTCGGGTGCTTGGCCGGCACAAATGTGCAACGTTTTGAGCACAGAAGGGGAGACGAAAGTCGTTAGTTAAGACAATATTCTTATAAAAGTTTAGGACACGGCGATTAAAGGTAGTTCTGGGACAAATTAATTTTTAGTAACCATTCGTTGTATTGTTTAAATATTTGAATAAATGTATTCCGTAACAATAATTTAACTATTCACGTATCAAATAAAATTAGGTTTTAATATAAATAACCAATAGATTTTTATCAAGGTGACGTGTGGACAAACACGGCAATGAAAGATTTCGAGGTTTAAATATTTTTTTAGAGTACCTATTAATCCTATTAGTAAAATATTTATTGCTCCACATAGATAACTATTTAAAGTAACCAGAAAAAAAAATTAGAAAATTATAAACATGTTTTTTAGTACCGATTTCATCGATGCCACGAAATTTTTGGTCCCGGGAAATTCACCCGGTTGCATTGCATGTGAATGTGTGATACTTTTAGGCTTAATTTCACACATAGATGGAAGCGGCCAACAGCGACCGGCAGCGTGGCGATTTGTAGCTACATACTACAAATAACATGTATTGCTATGTTAACGTTATTTTGTCATTTTGTAAAGGGACAATACACGTAACCATGGCTACGCATTCGTAGCTTCGTAGCTTTTTTGAGAAATACTTATAGGTTCAATAATTTAAGAAGGAATTATTAAGTACCTTCCTTCATCCTTAAATTGCTATCATACTTATAATTCATCCTTTATATTAACTGAACTTCATAAAAATAAAAATGTCTGGGCACAAAAAGTGATTATAATATATCATAACCACACAAATTAATTAGCTAAAGTTATCAAAGGTGTGTCTCGGTGTATCTGGCTGGCCTAAGAATAGAATCCTATTTTTCTCCCGTGGGTGTAGTAAAAGCCTTGCTATGGGATTACACCATAGGTAGCATCCACGTGAGAACATAACACCAAACTGCGATGACCAATCCGCCTGCCAAGCGTGGTGATTATGGCAAACCCCTTGTATTCGATGGAAGAGGACTCATCCAGCAGTATCATGGACGTAAACAGGCTGGTGATGATGATGAATACTTTAATCAATACTTACATGCTTAAAAATGCTCACTTTGACTCCGATTGTCATCCCTTTTTCGTCGTCGTTACAGTAGTAGAACTTTTGGTGAAGGAGTTCGTCCGGGGAAGTACTACCACCGTACCTATTTCTGCCGCAAAGCAGTAGTGCTCGCATTGTTGTGTTTGTGTAGGTATTCGGTTTGAAGGGTACGGGTGCTGGTGAAATTACAGGCACATGAGACTATTCATCTTTATGTCTCAGGGTTGGTAGCGCGCGTGTGACGCCTCTGGTATGTAATATAAAAAAAAAACCTCCATCACCTTATCGTTGAGTCTAACCATTTCTGTTATGCTCACAGGTCAGGCACGTTCTTCCTGTATAGACTGAGCTACTTGTATTACACGCTGGTCGGCATGATTGTGTGCGTTTTTGTAGGCACCATCACATCTTACTTCACTCGCCCAAATGATCCTGCTATGGTAAGGAAATCTACTACCCTAATTTCTTTCAAGGCAATAATTGAAAAGTTTAAAACAAAATAGGGTTTATAAGACCGTTAAAATGAGCTTTCTTAAAAGAAAGTGGAGTATATTTTGAACATCTCAATGTATTAAACTCATAACTGATTTTACAAAGTACCTAGTCACTCATGAAAATAGTTAAGCCTTATTTTAGACCCCCTATCCACCATAGTGTCATGGTGGATGTCCTAAAACCCGACTAAGGGATGACACCAGGAAATGGTTAGCGGGATCCATCTGAGTATGTACTCAACAACAATACCGCCTACCATTTAGCGGGTGATTATGGCATATCCCCCCATTGCATTCTATGGGGAAGGTCTCGTCAGCAGTGCATATCTTAAGGCTGCTGAAGAAGAAAATTCACCATAGCAAAGATCGTTAACAAGCGATAGGATTTTTTGAGTTTATAAGCTAACCAAGGATGTCAAACTTTAACGAGACTCTGCTTATCTTCGTTTTGTTGGAACCAAGTTAAAAGATCATCAGCATTTGCATTTTCTGAGCAGGTTCACCGCGACCTGCTGACTCCTATCATCCACCGGTGGCTACCATCGCAACACCCTCACTGCGTACGCCCTCGGCTCACACACCAAGACATCGAGCTGCATGCGAGGGAGCTAGATCTTCGAACTCCTTATTCCGTAAGTACACTATGATATTCTGATAGCGGGGTTCTCTCTAATGCCATATAGATAATGGCTTTGAATGTTTGCTTCTGTGACACTTTAACGCGTGATGTTAGTTAATTATAGAATTTGTCTCAAATTGAGCAAAGAAAACGAATTAAAATGCATTTTTTTATATTTACATATGAATACCAACATGTTAGTCTTCAGTTGGTCCAATATTCGATATTTTCAACATTTTCGACGAATTAATTTTGGAGAAAATGGGGTACCTACCTAATGCTTGATTTTCGGTTTTTTTGACTATAATAATATCTTTTATGCAATGCATTTTAAATTAAAAAAAAAACAAATTTTGTGTATCTCACTTTTCATTTGTTACTTTTCTTTTGATTTTACAAGTTTTTTTTAGTTTGCACTCCGAAATTAACCCCCATAATTAGAATTTATATATTCACGCTAAGTGTTCGTGATTGGTTTACCTAACATACCAAATTCAAATTTTTTCGTCTAGTAGATACGGAGAAATAGGCTGTAACAGACAGACTGACAGATACGAGAATGATCCTCCGGTTCCTTTGGTACCGGTTGTGGTACGAAACCCTAAAAAGAAGTGTATAATAGATACTCTTTGCCATGGTACAATAATCATATTTTATTATACTACTTATAGAGAGTATTACAGTCCAACTTTCTCAGTTATTTACTATAGAATTTGGAGATCGCTGTATAAATCTAGAGAAAATTGAGAATAAATAAATAAATTAAATTTATTGTTTCAGAAATCAACCAGCGACAGCCGCTGTGACTTGCTAGCTCAACAAAATAATACCAATCATTCCTAATTAGATTAACAACAATATTTTAACAAAAGAATTTTTAAATCTCTCTAGTTAAAATATGGATGTTAGATTTATTATTAAATAAGAGACGTAACGTGTGTCTTGGTTAATAATTTATTTTTATAGTGGTTATTGAAACGTGGATGCTCCAACAATCATTATACAATTGTTAGAACTTATTGATGTTAAACCAATCAATATCAAAAAATATACTATGCAATCCTTAGTGTACAAACGAAAGGTAGTGATACTCTAAGATCTATTTAATCGTAAACAAGTGCCAGGGAGACTCGCACCCTAAGGGTTCAAAATTTGTAATTGTTTTATCAAAATTTGAGAAAAGGAATACTCAGGGGTACTCACTACTCAGCGGTATCTACAGTATTTTTGTCAAAATCAAAATTTATTCAGCTCAACCATTACCATTAGACCCTGTTCATCCAATACTGACCTTGAAGTCCAAAGTCAAGCCTGATGTCATCAATCAATCAATTTGCAAGTGAGCTTCTTCTTCTTTTCCCTTCTTGTCACATCGATCATTAGAAGGACCAGCAAGCATAGCACAACGTTTAGGTTCATAGCGGCTCTGCTTCATCCCCTTCCTTTGTTACCACTTGGGCTTAGAGACGCGAGCGACCGATGGCAGCATAGTAACGTTACGGGTGTCACGTTGAGTTAGTCACGTTATTAACCAACGTTACCCCTGACAATAAAGTTCGAGAACCCCGAGGGAGCACGTGTCTCCCACGTGACCTGTCTCGGAATGCCATACTGGCGCAATATAATTTATACATGAACTTATATTATTCAACCATAGAATAAATAAACTTTTTGGAAAGTGCTACTTATGTACATATTTTTGCGCGTGCCCAGATACCGCTGAGATCAAAGTCAATGTCATAAGTATTTTATTTATTGCAATCACAAGGGTCATTTTGACCAGACTTATCTACTTTCCCGCACGATCCCCTACACTTCGCGCTCGCCCGCAGCGACCGATTTGTTCTTGGGTTGTTCTACCTTTATGTTGTCTCAGTGATAAGACCGCCCATTTTACTTCTACTTCTACAAGTATAAGTAGAAGTAAAGTTAAATTAGTAGGTATCTACTTACGGTATTTTGAGTAAATACTCTTAATACCGTAAGTAGAAGTAGTGTAAAATGTGTAATTTTTTATCTGTCAGAAATGGAACAGGAAAATAATTTTTCAATACAGTTGCTCAAAAAGTTTACTAACAAAGGCCAAAGGGCATTTCAAAGGTGCCGCACTTGTGCGATTTCTTTCGAGTTTTTCTACAAACTCAATTAAAAAGTTTAGTAGCAAGGAATTTTATATAATGAGAATAAAAATTATGTCAACTTTAAACGAAGTTAAAAGAATAAATAAGTAAAACCAAGCAATTAATTTACAAAATTGAATAAAATTAAACTGTATAAATTACCGCATGTTTTAAGTATTTTGAATTATTTATCTCAAGAATCCTGAGCTTAGCTAGGAATTAAAAGAAGAAAAGGAGGAGGAACTCAATATACACCAGAGAACAAAACATTTTGGCCCTAATTGATACATACCTACTATTTTAAGGGGATTTCGGGAAAAAAATCCCGAAAACCCCTTTAAAAGGGATGTCTAAAGGGGATTTAAGGAATAACCCATTTTTCATCATTACCAATGAGAAAAAGAAAAAGCTACGAGTCCCTACCTACTCGAAACAGACATTGGGTTGAAAGTGTAAATAGAACACAACTGTTTTACGTCTTCTAATGGACGAAAAGATTTGTCATAATCGCCAGGCTTGGCAGGCGATTTGATGATCGCAGATTGGTGTTAAGTACTCAGGTGGATGCTGCTGCCCAGCCCCTGGTATAATCCCTTAGTAAAGCCTTTACTACATCCACGGTAGAAGGAGGGGTCTATTCTTAAACCAGACATACCACGTAACTCATTTTAAACTAGTGGTTCACCCCGAACTGAGACCTCGCGATGACACCTTTATCAGCCCGCCTAATTTAAAAGAAAAGGGTTTTATATTTAACGGCTATGTAAGTATGTTTGTATGGATCAAAAATCTAAAACTACCGAGTCAATTTCTCTAACATGAGAGATTTTGTGAAGCAAAAAAAAAAATATTTGTTTAATTAAGCAGTGCCATCTAGATGTAGTTTTGCCTCCTAATTTTTTCTACGCTAAAAATTGATATTTCAAAGAAAAAATCCTCAATGTTCGACTTCTCCTCGTAGAACAAAATATACTTACTTAAATAATAAATTTCAGCATTACCACAGAACTTGAAGTGTTTTCGTGATATTTTTTGCATATTTTACTTTGCTTACCCTTCTAACCGATTTCTAAAAACATTTAGGTACTGAGAAAAAAAATTAACATCTAGGTAACTTCCTACACATCATCGAAATAGCCTTTGAATAGGACTAAGCAACAGGGCGTAAATACTACATACCTGTTAGTATTTAAAGTACTTGACGAATTAATTGATAACGTCCTTTTGACGTTAATCATAGAACTCTAATGTCATTCAAATTCCTAGAAATGGGGGGTCAACAATGGATGTTATATTGGTTATTGTTTTTAAGGTTCAAGTTTCTAATTTCTTCAATTTCAGACTTTTCCCTGTAGTTGTGACACAAAAGCTACAAGCATCCCAAATTTCAGCGTTGTGGGATTGCTGGAAGTACCCTAGAATTTTTGATTTTTACGTTTTAGATTTTCCCTAATATTTCAGAAACTAAGTCTAAATACTAATTAAGAACAGTTTTGAAATGTCCAGCCAAAGCGCTTTCATTAGACTCCCCACTTGATCCGACTTTCTGACTTTTTATTTTTACCCCTCTTGGACCCCTATATCTCATCAACCCCCCGACCGATATAGCTCATAACCTTACCTACAAATTGTACCAATACTATCTACTCTCATACTAAATTAATAATACATACATACATACATACATACAAACGCAGATTCTTCCAAGTTGACTAGAAGAACTCGCTTCGCTCGTTCAATTATTATTTGCAAAACTTAGTGAAGACTAGCGTGAAAATTTCAGAGAAAAAGAAATAAAAAGTTTTTTTCAGCGTACATTGCCAGCAAGGTTGTTGTGGCAATGCACGCTGAAAAAAACTGTGCATTCCTGGCTATATAGTAACTTCTTCATACATTATGCGTTCGACCTCTGATTAACTTCACACACTAATCAAAAAAAGTTAGTATTATAATACAAAGTCATTAGCATGAACCTTAGAGCATTCAAGCTCTAAGGCATGAACGCAGATCAATCAGAAGAGAGAAACCCAAACTCCATATGGTTTTGTTCCCACTATCCTCTAAATTCTAATATATTTGAAGTGTATGTTGCTATATTAGGTTGGAAAGGTAGTATTGTTATAAATAAAACAGCAATATGTACGACATAAAAATCAATTGATATAAAGTATTTAATTATTCTTAAGAAGAGTAAAATTATTTATTTACAACAAAATAATGTTTAAAGATTTTAATGAAAGTTCATAATCGATAGCCATTCTTTGAAAAAAATTAGAAACTGGTTTGACACTTAAACTAATAACTAACTTGAAGAAAACTCTCAACAAGACAGTCAAAACACACATAATGACATTAAAACATCAAGCAGTTCAAGATCATCATGGAATTAAGGTGGTCATTAAATCTAAGGGTAAATAAGATTTTCAAGTCAGTTACGCACACCTTGAGGGGTTTATTGGTATTCATTGGTCTTATTTGGTAAGTGGTTATAAATATCTACTCTGCACTGAATTAAAAATGACACCCCCCATCTTAGAATGTTTTACAATAGTAATATGTTAACCATACACCTAATATGAATTGAATAACCTTTTCCTCTTCATCTTATCTAATCAGATTAAATAGGTTCAAAACTAATACTGGTAACAACTACTGCTACAGAGATTCCTATAATTGACACAGGACATTTAACAATCAATAAACCTTTCGGTACACATTTAACTAAACACTCAAAGATCATGAAAAATAGGTACTAGAGGCGGATGTGGCCGTCGGTCGTAACTTTGTAAGGTAGTAGAGGCGAACGCGATCGCCAAAATTGTGACTTGGTAAGGTACTAAAAGTGAACGCGGCCACCGATCATAACTTGGTAAAGTACTAGTTTATGTTTGTGAATTGGTAAGGTAACAGGGGCGGATACAACCGCTCCTGACTTGGTAAGGTACTAGAGGTGGATGCAGGCGCTGGTCGTGACGTGGTAAGGTAATGTCCATTCACAGTTTAGGCCTTGAGTTCGCTCCGACGGCAGGTGCGCACGTTCACCGGGAAGAATACGTTTAGCTCAATAAGCGTGGCCAACACCAAGAACATGGCGTACATGGCGAGACAGGCACGGCCCACGGCGGCGTCCAGTCTAAACTTGTTGAACCAAAAGGTGAGATACAACAGCAGCAGCGTCGACAGCAGGGATATAGCCGAGTACTCAAGTCCCATTGAATTTATTTTTACCTGTCAACACACGTTAAATTAAATTATCTGTCAGTTAAACTCCTTCCAAGCATCATCAGTTTAGAGGATCTTATACCATTACTCTCTCGCCATTCGAATTCAATAAGGGCTATAACGTAACGATGTTTTTTTTCTACCGTGTGGAGAAATGATGAAACGCATGAGTTATATTAGAGTATATTAGAGATATTATGACTATATTAGACTAGTTAAACCACGCCCTAAGTTATATCTATTTGGCCCAAAATTTAAAGGGTTAGTTTTTAATCGATAAAGCTTTTTACAACTTCGCTAGGCTGGTTGACAAGACAATTTCGCTTTTGGCATAGTTTATATTAATTCGCAATAATTAGTAAGCTGAATAGCTGATTGAATAAGGTCAGTTTGGCTCACCCGGTGCAGTCCTGGTTCAGTGGGAGTCAGCGAGGCCTTAATGAGCCATGGTAGTCCAAGACACAACAAGATATCAAAAGTGTTCGAGCCTATCGAATTGCTTATTCCCATTGATCCATGTCCTATAATCAATGAAATATCAATTAAACAAATGAAATTAATGTTATTTTGTAAGTGATAAAATATTGATTACCTTTCTTTGCCACAATGACGCTTGAGACCGCTTCAGGTACCGAAGTTCCAGCCGCTAAGAAAGTAATCCCCATCACTGAATCTGGGATCATCAAAGTGTCGCCTAGGAACAAAAATTGTATTGAGTAAATTTAAAAACCCGACAAGTTATGTTTTTGTAGAAAAATATGATAGTCTCACCAATAATTGTAATCATCCACGCAACGACGTAAGAGAGTGATCCAATCCAAACGATGCACATCATAAAGGTCACGAAGAACCATTTTCTGAATCGAGGTTTTTGGCAATCAGGGATCGTGAACAGAAATACAAGATGTATCGGCCAAGTCACAACCCATGTAGTCTGTAAAGAAATATCGTCACAATAAAATGATGGAACATTTTAACACAAGATTTAACACAAGATCCGAAATCTCTGTTACTTAGAGATGATGCACTCATTAGAATTTTGATGAGACTTGGCTGAAAAGAAAGCTAGAACCATTGTCTACCCAATAGAATTGGGTTCCCAACTCAAAAGCTGCCTACATCCCAACAGCCAGAAAATGGCTGTAGAAGTTACTTTGAGCAGGCAACCCAATTTTAGAGAAGCTGTCATCAATATATTATGTGTTTAAAATTTTTTCGAGACTATCAACGCACAACCAGAACCATAAGTTATGGTGTGCACTAAGGAAGAAATTTCCGAATTTCACTTCCTAAGATGCAGCGGAGTTAGAAGTTTGTATGAAAAAAACTCCACGTGGACGAAGTCACGGGCTTTCAACACGTGATCAATAATGTCATGATCATCCTGATGAAACAGTCAGCCAGCCACTTTTGAAAAATGCTACACTCTGTGCTGCGAAGTGCGACAGCATTCAAGCTTTCCAATTCTATCGTGTATGTAGACAATACTTCAAGTTTTCTTAACAGGCACATCTCATCAAAATGTAGATGACTGCAGACATATTATTATCTTCGACCACATCTCGTACTAACAGAAGGTTAGCAATTCAAACCTTTGTGACCCAGGTCCTTCCACTCGGCCATTTCAGAAGCGAGTGCACGTACTGCTCAGGTACGTTAGCATCCTGTATGTTATCTTGGTTTTCCACTTTAGCAGCCATTTCCATTTCATTGCACTTAGCTTCCATCTCGATATTGGTATTCTTGGGGTGATCTCCTTGAGGAGACTTGTCTTGTTGTGAGGCATTTGGTGAAGCAATATTTTCTGTGACATCGGAGTGGTTGGGCAACGTGCTTGTACTCTTTATGCTCCCGTTCAGTTGGGAAACGTCCAGTGGAAATGATAACTCGTTGGTCCTAGGCGAAGACACCGGTGATTTCATTTCCTTGGCTTCTGTATACAATATTAAAGTAGTGATTACAAGTATTACATAAAAATGTATTTAAAGAACAAATCTAAATAACTCACCCTCATCATGTTTCCCGTCTTTCTTCAACTTGTCAGAAACGCATTGCCAACTTCCTGTAATGTTCGAAACATCTAAAAATTTGCACCAATAAAATTAAGTATATCAAATTCGGTGAGGCAGATGCTGAACACTGGTAACAATGGTGGAGGAGGTTAATAACGAGAAATGGGTAAGCTGACAATAATGATAGTGAAAATAATACATTATTTAATCAAACAAAATACAAAGCTGAGTATCCTGTAAAGGAAGAACTGAAAGAACTGGGTACGATCTACCATGGTACAGGATTATAGCCAATTATAAAAAATAAGAAGATGACCTTTCACCTCCTTATGACAGGACTGGATGAGAGGTTAAAATACAGATCATCATAATCAGCGATCTTCAGACGAAACCAAACGTGGGGTTTTGCCATAATCCCCACGCTTGGTAGGCAGATTATACAGACCATCATCATCATTATCAGCCTGTTGAAGTCCACTGTTGAACATAGGGCAATTATCGATAATTCTTGCGGCGCGGTGACGCATCATTGTATCATGCGGAGAGGAGATACGAGCAATCAATCAATGACTACGCTATTTTTGCTCCTTGTTATTTGTATCAATGAGTATATCTCAAATAATGAGTATATGTATGAGTAGTTCTACTTATGGTATGAGTTTACAATTAAAGTAGAAAGTATAATTGCGTTTCCACACGCTATCCATCATGGCTTCGAAACTAGTCTCACAGAACCTTAGTAGCTTGCAAAATATATTTGAGCATACTATGGAGTTTTATTACATGAAAATAAAGTTAGGTATTATGTTATGTTATACAAATTAATTCGTGCTGAAAGTAGAAAGCGAACCTACCTTTAGCAAAGTTTTGGATTGACTTATCGTAGTACATGATGCAGATGTAGACACCGTACAGCATCACGAGAAGGAGGGCCTCGTACCACTGAACGTACTCGTCATGCATAATGCAGATCAGTATTGAGACAGTGATGCCATAGGCCAGGCAATCTCGGGTCAGCGGCCACCAGTCCAGTGGAACAACCTTGAATGTTACAGCCTTTGTCATAAAATTTTATTAATTAATAAATTGCTGTTGATTTTTTTATAGGTTATTTATCCCTTACCTCTGTTTACAAAAAAAATATGGAAAAATTTAAAATGTAACATAAAATAAAATGTCTTGACTTTTCATGCCGTCACGTCAAAAATATTTTTTACTAAATAATGTAGCTCAAATTATATTAGCTGATAAAAGCCACATGCATTCCGAAACTAAAATATAAACTTACCATTCCAGCCCCAATGCCGCAGCAAGCGGCCACGGCGAGGATGTTAAAGACAGCCGATCCAACAATGGTACCCACTCCGATATCACCCTCCGTGATGAATGTTCCAATCACGTTAACGAAGAGCTCGGGCGCCGAGGTCGCGGCCGCCATGAATGTGGCACCGGCTACATCATTCGTCATGTTCAAAGCTGAAATTAACAAGAAATTAATTTTCAAACCACAAAACCCTACTGAACAAGATCACTTTATTGGAACGACGCCTAACATAACACTCAACAGTCACATATATAGTCCTTATCCCACACAAGGATTCTCTGTATCGTGGGTATCAGGAACTGCGAGTACCATGGTACTACAACACCCAGACCCGGAACAAATATTTATAATAGTTATGATCTGCATGCATTTGTCCCGTAGCGGGAATCAAACCTGGACCTCTTGCGTCTCAGCCGGCTACTCGCCCACTGCACCACGGAAGTCGCCGTCATCACACCATTACACATCATTTACAAAATTCCAGTGCAAAAGTACAGCTGTGTTTCAAATGCAGGTTACAAAGAAATAAAAAATTAAAGATACTCGTGGTTACGAATAACACTAACCAAACCCAAAAGGTTTTGGGTTTAGGAATGATAGTAATGCAATTGAGTTATTGTAAGGAATTTCGAAACATCATTTTATAAAAAAAAACGATTGTCGCTTTCACTCTCGTAGCAGTTCGTAGCACCCTTGCTACGCCGGGTAGAAAGGAATCTTTACAAATATTGACTTCAGATTATTAAGTATTAAATTCCTTCTTCATCTGAAGTAGTCGGGTAAGAATAGATGGAGCTGCATTTAGTCACTTCAACCTATCTGCTGCATCGAATTAAGACAGCACCAAGTCAGACGCATTCTGTCCCGGAATCTTTGATTTTGTGACATCTAAAATGAGCTTACCGTGGCATATTCTGTCAACCGCAGGTACAAAGAACTTATCGCAGACGACGGCCAGGGCCACGAAGAGGTACAGCGAGATAGAGGCATGGACAACTATGGCCCCATGCTGGCGCTGCGATTCCGTGAAGAATCCTGCCGGGAAGTCATCGATCGCGGGCGGTGTGCAGTTGCGCATTAACACGTCTAGAAGAAAACAACGAGATTATTATAAAATTCCAAGTGCTAGGACTAGTGAGATAGATAGATAAAAAAAACTTCAGGCAACTAAGTAAAGGTCTGCGTGTTCACCGTGTGGGATTAATAAATTATCTCTCATTGTCTCATTTTAGGGCTCTAAAGTCCGACAATGAACCCATACGGCCTTACAAAACATGGTCTAAATCTGAGTTATAATATCGACATTAGGCATATACGACTTTAAGAAAGCAGGTGGTTTGTTAGGAATAAAACGCTGACACCAAGAATTTGAAAATTAATTTACAATGCCGTTAAAAATCAATTCCGAATGATTAAAGTTTATATTATATTAGATACTTGTAAAGTGCACAAGTACACAGTTGTATATGCACATTCTATGGTATACGTAAATTAAAAATTAAAACTACACGATGGCGCGGGTTGAACACTTGCGTCTTTTAAAAATATTTGATGAACGTTTTTTTTAAGCTTTTGTTGAGCTTTGAAGTACAATTGAACCAATTACGGACGTATACCGTAAATAAATGAATTTTGGTTTTGGGGGTAAATTCTAGGGACATTAGAAAATTTAAAAAATCTTTTGTCAAATTGGCCACATGACGTATCAAATGAAAGGGCTACTACTTAGATTTTTATTATTTAAATGTTTAAAATACATTAAAGAAAATATATTAAAATCGAGCATACCCCCTAACCCCCCTCCCAACTTAAATCCAAAGCTACGAGTCTAAAATTTTTAAAATATACAGAATTGGTGTCTCTTTTATATTTTACAGGAAAACTACAATTAAAATCCTAATTTCCACGGGAAATGGAAAATATTCGTTAAGAGAAAATGCTTATAATTAATGTTGCTTAATGTCACCGAGGACTAATAAGTTAAGTTGGTCTGAGTGATTACTATGGTAGCCACTTGTTTTAGTCTCAATTGTATTGTTGTAATCCCTGGTATACAATATAGTGTTAACCTACTATCTCTTCAGATAGAATACACATCAAATAATTTTGCGGATGAGATATTAGATGCAAGTAGGTATATGTTCCTTCGTCGTAATTCTCATTGCGGATGGCCTTCACCAGGAATGCTACCTTAACTCGTAGCAGCAACGCTATTGTGCCTTTTACACTCGCAAATTGACGACCTCGAGACGTGAGAGGTGCAGGTTCGATTCCTCCAACGGTACAAATGTTTGCATGGTCTTCAAATATTTTCCCCAGATCTGGATGTAGCTCCTGATACCCACGACTCAGGGAATCCTGGTGAAATTTATGTTATTATATAAGTTTTATTAATCATCAATATTATTTAGGCTCTGGTGTATCCAGCCTAAGAATAAACCTTTTCGTTTCTTTCCGTAGATGCCGTAAAAGCCGACTAATGGATTACACCAGGGAATGGGCAGCAGCATCCACCTGAGTACTCAATACTAATACTACGATCACCAATCCGTCTGCCACGCGTGGTGATTATGGCAAGTCCCCGCATGGCCCATAGCATTCGGTGGGGGAGACCTCGTCCAGCAGTGTACGTCTGAAGGCTGATGACGATTATTATTATCCATCAAGAGCATTTCCATATAATCCTTACAAGTCATATTGATGATAAGGCACGTAGCAAAAAAACTGATTCTATTATTCATTCTAAGGGACAACCTTTATAATAACAAATTATGATCTTTGATTAACCTTGTGTATAATGATGACCAGGAGACCTTGACATAATATAATTGTTCCTACTGCTAAGACTCTAGCCTAGCAACCAACGATAACCTAGTCTTCTTAACAGGTCATCATCATCATCATCATCGCCAGCCTGTTTACGTCCACTGCCAGACGAGGCCTCGTCCATTGAACACCATGGAGAAATTTGCCATAATCACCAGGTGGATTGATGATCGTAGTTTGGTGTTATGTACTCAGGATGCTGCTGCCCATCCCCTGTTGTAATCCTTTTGTCGGCTTTTACTACATCCACGAGAGGAGAAGGAGGGGTCCTAACTACCTAAAAATACCTAAGTTAACTTCTAATAACTAAATGAAATACATTCTAAACTAGTACTCATTCTAAAAGTTCCGTTAAATTTTGGAACTATCACGTTAAAACATAAAAGGTATTTTACTTGAATAAGTAATGCAAATTAGTTTGGAAATTCTCAAGATGTCAAATATTTAGTTAGTAATGAATACTTAATTAATTTAAAAGCTTGCACGGGGATTTACGACTTATTTCTGAAGAGCTCAAACATAGTGTAAAAAAAAGTAAGTACCAGTTTATTGCAAAGAGAATAAAATCACTGTCTTAATAACCTTAAGAATAAACTAAACTAGTTGGTGGAGGGCAACCTCAATTTAATTTTAAATATAAAATTTAAAAACAGCCGACTACTATCGGTGCCCCATTAAAATTCAAAAAAACTTAACACTTATGGAAACACATCATCCACCGTACACCCGTTATGGTCGCTGGTACGGTGGGTTAGAAGCGATTGAATCCTAGATCCTATTCATCATGTGCTGGTCACCATCAAACCCGGCGAAGTCGGCGGGAGAAAGACATATCATGTCGCTTTTATTATTTGAGCTCAAACTTGAAGACTTAAATTTAGTAGTACCCTTGATCCGGTTTACCCCCACCGTCCACCTCCTGATACCACCTATTCATCCTATGTTGGCCATCATCAAAACTTGAAGGCTAATGTGGTCGAAAACGAATATTTTAAGATGAAACTGAAGGATCTATAGGCAAAAATGCCTGACTTCCACAAAAAAAATTGCAAGCCTATGATCCTGGAAACGGCTGCACCGATTGCTACCATGCATAGCTATGAACCATCTTGCAAAGTCCATCTCCAATACAACACCTACAACCCCTACAACCCCTGCACAACCCTACGAACCCCCCTAAAAACCCTACAACCCGTAAAAACCCCTATAAACCTCTAAAACCACTACAACCCCTACAAACCCTTACTACCCCTGAAAGCCCCTACAACCCCTTCAAACCCCTTAAATCCCCTAAAAACCCCTACAACCCCTAAACACCCCTACAACCCCTAAAATAAGCTGCAACCCCTAAAACCACTACAAGCCCCTGAAAGCCCCTACAACCCCTTCAAACTCCTACAACCCCTAAAATCCCCTATAAACCCCACAAATCAAATCAATACAATTTTTTTTGTATTTTAGTTTTCTTCAATGATCAGAGTACTTATATGTACTCTGATTTGTATGTTTACTTTTCGGTAAAAATTGCTTCCACCTCGGCTATAATATTCTGTATTCTGTGGTAGACATGAATTTTAAAACGATCGGTTTTTAATTTTTAAATGTTACTTGTGCAGTTTCCCCCTTGGCATTCTCACCTTTATTGCTATAGACTTCAAAAACAGGACTTTCATTGAAACTTCAAACCTCCTTTCATCTCCTTAGGGGTGATCCTTTCTCAGCCTACTAGTCTAAGGAACCTACCTGACAAATTTTAGGTGTGTAATCTGTTACTATACAAACTTTCATCCCCCATTCTATAACCTTAAGGGCTGTTTTCCAACAAAATATTATACAGGTTTTTATTATTTACCACTATTAACCTGTTATACTAATTATTTTGATGTCTCTTACTTTAAAAACTTATTTTTACACCCCATTTCAACACATTAGGTTGTGAATTTTCAAAAATCGTCTTCTTAGTGCGCGCCTACACATCATAGAGAGGTTTTGTGCCAAACAGTTACCTCGGCCTAGTAGTTTCCGAGATTCCGTTATAAGTGGTCAGTTTGTGGACTTCTACATACTATAATATAAGAATACTATACTATAATATATACTAGAAGATTTGTAGTTACAGTTTATATGAATTTTATGTATTATATTCTAGCAGGTATTTGTTTTTATTATAGTATGTATGTACAGCAGTAGTTTTTCACGAAAGTTGCTAGGTTAATAAGACCTCTTAAAAAGATCATTTTGTGTTTGACTGTACAATTTGTCGGCATTTTAATGATACAAATATTACAACAAAAGACATTTTCAAAAAGTCGGCATGAACGGAAAGTCGACATATTAGTGCGAAATAGTAAAAAAAAATAAAAAACGGCATAAAGGGAATGTATGTATGGGGTTTCAAAAAATATGGCAAACTGACTAAAGTCGGCATTAGGTACCATAACTCGAAAATCGAACTGGCCACCATAAGCAGAACTCAAAAAGAAAAAGGTGCGTTTACAAAGAATGTGAAACAAATACGGTGTTTGGTGCTGTGATTTTCAGTGAATTTTATTGCAATATTCATGTTGATAAAAAACGTCGAGCGATAGTGATTCTACTCCAGAGTTTATCAAAACAGAGGCTTTAGAGATTATTAATAATCTGCTACCGCAAAAATCAAAACAAGTCCTGGCTTTTTATTATCTCGCAGGTGTGAAAAGTAGAGTATGCTCCTCTGGAATAAAGCCTGTCTCCGTCTTGGGCAGCTTGAACCCCTCGCTTTACTCAGGACTCGATAACTCCCTCGCTACTATAGAGTCCCTCGTTACGCTCAATATGCCCGCGATGTAAGACACTGCTTTATTCCCTTAGTTCATAATCTACTATTATTTTCGATTGAACTGATAACTTTACACTTCACGAGTACATACTTACCTACTTACATTGCGTTGGTACTTTAATTCTATTCCAAAATGTTATGGACAATGTGAACTGCGAACCCGCGCCTCTATAGTGGAAACGCCATCAGTATTGCGCCTATTGGGCAATGGGTCCGCCACTACCAACAGATCTATAGGCCAGTATTTTGTGACTTGTGAGTGATGTGATGATCATCAATCCCTTCGATATTGATTTTAGATTGCAGTTGAAACTACAATGTTACTAAAAAAATCCTGATAATCTTTAATATCATTTGAAAATAGCACGTATCTGAACCACTCAAGACATCAATCACCCACTGAATTACTGATTACTAAGAAAGTTAGCAACCCCATCGAGTAGGGTACCTAATTCTATGAAGTGTTTTCGTAAGATTAAATTCCTTGTATTTTAGTATTAGGTATGTAATTCGATCAGGTACTTATGTGATGTGAAAACTTGTTTTTTTCTAATGGATTTTAAACGTGTTAATTGTACAAAGTACTTATGAAAGAATCCTCAAAAGAAGCGTTTGAATGTATAAAAAATACGTATCATTAAAACTACATACTGTTTGTGAGAACCGGCATGTCGTTGATTCCACAAGAGGAGCTTCCTGCGTTGCTCCACTCCAGCAAATAGCAAAGTCAACAAGCCAATCCCGTGTAAATTGTCTCAAATGACTGTAGCACTTATTTAACCGAATTAACTGATTTCAGAAAAACGACGTGTCAGGGCCAATGTCGAAACGACACTCATCTGGCTTATCTCCTCACATGGTCAAAATGCATACATACGCTAAATTGTGCGTGTCTCTCCTCATTGAGACAGTCGCACATCATCGAGCACATTATTAAGGAAATTGACAGATCAAAGAGGACAGGAAGTCCACATTAACGTCGCATAAGTCGTATTTCGATCCACCACTCTCACTGCCGCTTTATCCTTTCAGATAATGTACTTTGTCGTGAATTGGAGCGAGTTCGAGAGCGTTCGGTCGTCAAAATACCTCATGATAATCAGTCGAGTTTTAGCAAACTGATATATGTGTAGGCGTGCCACGATTTTGGGCGATGGCACCGGTAGGTCACGTGAAGACGCGGGTTCAACCTTGCGCGGCGACGACAGCCCTGAGTCGACGACGGCCAATTGACAATTTGCGCGAGGATCGACCGGATGAGGCGCCGAGTGCTCATGCCTCCCCCTTCTAAGTTTAGGAACGACGGCTTGAATGACGGCAAATAGCTATAATGGTAAATTTACTTAATCAGATCCTCGCTGACTATCCGATACCCATGCCAGCTTGAATAGCTCGTAGATGAGGAAAAGAGAGTACATGCTCTGCCCAATTAAAACTTGATAAATGACAGGCAAGTAATGGTGATGATATGCAAGTAGGTAATTATCATTGGCTCGGTATTTTTGTCCAGTGAAGCTATAAATAGACACCCGTATAGATCGGAGTTCAAAATTACTACCCCAAGCCGGTATTGATTGACTTTAGCTCTATCGATCAGGGATCAATTAAGGCCATAAAATTTTGAAGAAGATGCAACCTTCTATTTTCTAATGCATTGGTGATAAATAAATACCTTGTTTTAATTTTTACGGTCAATTTAGGAACGATTTGCAACAGTATCATTAGATATTTGACTGTTGCTGCTATTATCTTATAAGCATCTAAGTTATTGTGGTAGGTCAGTAACTAGGTACGTTTGTTCCGATAAGGTGCGGTCTATGCGGTGGTACAGTTGTCATGCTCTAACCTGCACTAATTCATTTATAGTCAGCCCATAATAGCCACCGGAGAGGCATCAACAGCCACGCCCGTAATTTGTCAACTTCGTCATTGTAGCTGAGGTATTCACTAAATAACAACATTAGAAGAGTTCGGCAACCTACAAGAATAATCTACACATGGGTAACAGATAATTATTAATTGAATAAAACAAATAGTTACATACCTGTGATATTAAGATCCATGATGTCTCAGGTCATGTCCGTTACTTACGAGTGTTGGAGCCGGCGGCAGGCGGCAGCCGCGTCAAGACTGCACGGGACACTTCATTCACTATCAATAGCCGGTACTCACACTGATCTAATAATCTCCTCCGTGGCTCCATTTGATTCATTTGCAGTAGTGAGTGACCTGTCTGAATACCGAGAATTGGACGCACTTCCGACCTCTTTCTGTGTAACCTTGTTGCGTAGGTACGCGCACACTTCGACAGGTTCCATTCGACAGCCTGGACCTCCTAAAATCTAGACAAAATTGATAGTCGAGACGAGCCTTCGACGTCTTAGACATCACCGTACCTCGGTCGGAGGTGTTCATCTTGTCGATTGAGGAGCGCGACGCAAGCGACCGAGGACGTCACCACTAGCGTCCGAATGCCAGCGCTCGCGCTCAAGCGAGCATAATGGACCCGCCGGAGAACTCGTCAAAAGACTGCTCAATTATTTATTCGGCTATTGTAGCTCACGTCGTTCAGCGCTCGGGCGCAGTGCGAGAATGATTCCGGCGCGGATCCGTATACCGTCCGGCTCGGCGCCGGCGCTCCACCCAAAGGCCACCTAATTGCACTTGCTCCTCCGATACTACCAAATAACACTTAATTCAATTATTTTCATATGTTTTGGCCTGATTTCTATAATCCCATTTATTGGTTAACTGACTTTGTTTTTAATAATAGATGCAGCGTGCGCGGTCTATGCAATTCACTACTATGTTTACTAAATTGTTAATCTGACAAATATATAGTTTCCGTTTTGCTTGAACCATTATCTACTAATTGCTGTGGTGTGTCCGCCCTAAGAATAGACCCCACAATCTCCTCTCGTGGATTTCATAAAAGCTGACTAAGGGATTACACTAGGGGATGGGCCGCAGCACCTGAGTACGCAATAGCAATACTGCGATTACCAATCCGCCTGCTAAGCGTGGTGATTATGGCAGTTACTCCCATTTTATTTCAAGGGGGAGGCCTCGTCCATTAGTGGACACGTCTAAACGCTGCTGATAATGATTATGATACATAAAAGCATGTATTATCATTTGTAGCAGCGTAGCACCCAGTTATAGCCGATGTCATACGCCTAGCGCAAGCCCTCCCTCTGTCGTCAATGTAGAGCACGGCAAGCTCTCTCTGCGTGCTGTAAATCTCTGACTCAGCATGTAGTTTAATTGCCCAATTAAAAGAGATACCGAGAGCTCTGAGGCCCAATTCTCTAATTTAAAAACATTCCAGTCTCGTGTCAGTCGCACCGTTTCGTATAGAAACTATTCCATATTCTTCGCAAGAAACGCGAAGATTAAGTAATAGTAACTATATGTGACAGTGCGACTGAGACGAGATTATACTGCGAATTGAATGTTTTTAAATTAGAGAATTGGGCCTCTGATTTCAATAATCCGTGGGGTCAGTGTCAATTCACAGAGATCCTTCTCAACGCGAGCCGCGCGAGGCAAGTGACTCTTACAATTAAACTTCATTAAGTAAATTGTGACTGATGTAACTTAGCTTCAAAGCAAACTTATAAGTATCATATACCTGTTCATTAAAGATAACTTACTTTGAAAAGCCTGCTGTAGCTCCAAAATATAACAAAATTCGAATTTTGTAGTTCAAGATAAACAAGATTAGCTCAAATCTCACATGACATTGACAATTGATTTTCATGGCAGCTTGATAATCGCAATTAACGCCATCGCCTACAAGCATGGATATAGGCTGATATCTTTGCTGTAAGGCTGATATAAAATAGTAGATTGTATCATAAGGGAGCAAAATAATATTTTTACGGCGAGGGCGCTTTTTTGAATCCAGAGCGAAGTGAGAGATTCTAATCCCGAACGTAGCGAGGGATTCAAAGTACGTCGCCCGAGCCAAAAATATATTTTGCGCCCGAGTGTTACACTCTACTTTTCATCACCTCTATGAGAAAATAAAAGGCGCCTTATATTTTATTTCAAAACAAAACCATGAATTTCTAACAATCCGTGAATAACTTTCATTTAAAAAACAGACTTCCGCCATTGTACTCGACTAAATATTTGGATGAAAAAAAAATTATGAAAGAACCATAGTGGTGAAAGGATTATGATACTTTCTGAATGCAAATGCTTGGTTTGTTGCTGAAAATATCAAAATCGCCATATGTATGCCTTCAATATTTGAGGAGTTCCCTCAATTCCTCACCGACTCCATCATCAGAACAGGATTCTGATGATGGATATCTATTCAAATAAAAAAAGAATTTTCCAAATCGGTTCATAAACGCCGGAGATATGAGGTAACAAATATTAAAAAAAAAACAACCGAATTGAGAACCTCCTCCTTTTTGTAAAGTCGGTTAGAAATGACGAAATCGCGGGTTTCTAATTTGTTTTTTTTTATTCAGCCGGTGGCGCGACTATGGGCCGTCGCGTCGTACCAGCCAGTATTTATTTAACCAATATTTGCGTACGACTTCTTTGGCGCTGAACACTAAGATGTTCCAAATTTAAAAAGGGCGCGGCAAAGATAATTGCGGCGCACTTATTTGTGTTTGATTTTTTTCAAGATGTTCCAAATTCAAAAAGTGCGCGTAAAAGATAATTGCGGCGCACTTATTTGAGTTCGATATGTTCCAAATTTAAAAAGTGCGCGGCAAAGATTATTGCGGCGCACTTATAGAAGCTTCATACAGAAAACACCACCTTTGGGTGCACTTAAAGGCGAACCAAGTCGTCCTTTTCGAATAGATGGGATGAAAATTCCTTGGACTTTTGAAGTTATAATTTGAAAATAAAGAAATGTCAAGATATGCCACTGTCAAAGTGATGAGCCAGTTGCTTCAGTCCTTATTCTAAGAGCCAGGAACAAAACATTTTTTCAGCGTGAATCATTTTTAACTAGTTCCACACCCATAGCTTCACTTGTCCGGTAATAGGTTAAATATTATATTTACTGGGTTTAGGGTAGCAAAAAATTCTACCTATTTTTTATGTTGTTTAACTGTCATAGCTTTACTAAAACATGACTTGACTGAGACTTTAACGACTTGACCTCGTTTTATTGAATTAATATACCTACTTGTACTGACAAAATTGAGATATTCCTCAGAGGCCACAAATAAAAAATAACCTTATTCTTATCCGACTACGGAGAAGCCAAAGGGAGGGTTTTGATTTTTACCGTTAGAGTGATTATAAACGATGCTGACTCGAGCTATCTTTAATATAAATTCAGCCAAGCACGAGTCAGACTCGCGCACCAAGAGCTTCGTTGTCATTCAATAACTAAGTTACTACGACTACCACAAAACCACAACACCCAGACACGAAACAAGTATTTGAAGAATATGCAAACATTTGATCCGTAGCGGGATTGGAACCCGCAACTCTTGCAACTCAGCCAGCTACTCGCCTGCTGCGCCACGGAAGTCGTCCATTATTTTATTATCCAAAATCTCAATTTTCCCCATTATTACTCCTAAAATCATTCGCAAAATCTAGATTCAACATTGGCTACAATTTATCTGTAATTATATAACTTCTTAACTTAGTAACTTCTTCATGTAATTTTAGTAATTTTGTTGGGTTTTGTTTTGTTAAAAGGTTAATTCATATTCGAGACGGGATGATTGTCCATAATGCCACGTTACCACGCTGATTGGCCATTCCAATGTGTTGAACCCATGTTGAATTGAACCAGAAAAGAGCTCTCGTCACGCGCACTTCGATTAAATAATTTTGAAGGTGAAGGGCGTGTTTCTTGTGGCATGGGCGACCCCAAGAGGCTCAAATATAGAATCAAATGTGAAAAAATTCTATGATAACTAGATTCGGACATCACAGTTAGACCACGGGGAATAAATGAGCAATCGTGAAAGATTACGTAAAGATGTTACTCCCTTTTTTTCATATCGCCAAGTCAAACTAATATCAAAAGGTATATTTATACCTACGTGTTTGTTTTTGATAAATCATGTACCTACACCAACAGTGGAAAGTTACTATCCCGCTGAAGTAGATTAATATAAGATTAAGAACTAATGGAACATTTTTAATCGTAATCCCTGAATTATTAGAATGATATATAAGTACCTAAGTATCATGTTTACAATTTATATTAGGCACTGATAAAAATATTTTCTTGAATGAATTATTCGATGTTATTGCACAAACAATTAAGTACACATCATCATCAGCAGCCTTTATACGTCCAATGCTGGACGAGGCCTCCCACTTAAAATACAATGGGGAAAATTGCCTGACCACGCTTGGCAGGCGGATTGGTGATCGCAGTATTCATATTGAGAACTCAGGTGGGTTCTGCTGCCCATCCTCTGGTGTAATGTACCTCTTAGTCTGCTTTTACGACATCCACGGGAGGAGGTGGCGGGGGTCTATTCTTAGGTCAGACATAACAAGGCCATTAAGTACACAATCTTATCTAAAATGGAGAATTTTCAGGTTGATGACTTAGTAGGAAGGGTGTAGGTACCTACCTACCAATAGCTAACTTTTGATTATGACCTAATTCAGAAAACGGACGGTTTAACATGACGAATCTATAAGGGTTCCGTTATAGCCGTTGTGGCTTCGAAACCATAATAAAGCAGACATGCTTCTCCTCTCGAACCACGCATAGGGTTGCGAAGTTTGCTTTTGGTGGAAACGTGCGAGGTAAATTAGCGGTGCGAAGATGCGTAGCGACGCTGTGAAACGGTGCGCAGATGAGCGGTGCGAGGATGTGTAGCGGGCTCTTTCCAGATGCGAGCGAGCGGGTGAGGTGCACCGTCCATCCTTTGCACACATCCCTCGCACACATCCATCGCACACATCCCACGTACACATCCCTCACACACATCCCTCGCAAACATCCCTCGCACACATCCCTCGCTTGTTTTGTATGTATAAAAACCTCGCTCCGCTAAGCCGTTTCCACCAGAGCTGCGCTGAGCGAGGCTAGGTAAATGAAGTGATTTTGGTTCTTAACAAAAACATCTCTCGCTGCGCATCCTCGGTCATCTCTGGTGGAAACGCAGCCTAAATGTCAATACTAGTAGATTAGAATGGTTTTAGTCATTGGTTGGAGAACTCTTGTACGGGGACTCCCCTTGGCATGTGGTTTTTGTATTTTCCTTACTATAACATAACACAGTAGACAGACGGAGGATTTTGGCTTATTAATAGGATTCCGTTTGGCACCCTTTGGGTACTGAACCCTAAAAATGACCATTAGGTTTTTGGAGTAGCTAACACAAAGATTGTTAGCAGCAATACAATCACGACATAGCCGCGATACTGTTGAGATTTGATGTATTTTTCAGTATGTAACCATTTATGTACGGTTTCCCCATGACACAAGCTTTTTTATGTTGCATTTTACATACAAATTGGACTCGGTTGTCTTAATAAATAAATATTATATTATTATTATTGATTGTAGAATGAGCATTCATTGCATATTTGATCATTTATCGAAACATGTTTCTTGCACATCACTTCCGTGCATAGCGGAAGTGTTTGCCGAGAGAAAGAAGAATTGCTTGCTTACATAATTAAATTCTCTGTTTTAAGATCATATTGTGATCGAATATAACATACTCTTATCTGGTAACTACATTGTAGCCTACAAGAATACAACCTAATTCTATTGTAATTTAGAAGGAGTTAGGTATTCGTTATCTATCTTAAACTACCTGTAATGATCAAAGCGTCAACAATATTTACCTTCCATCCGATAACATCGATAGTAGTGTTTGCGATACTGAAGTAATAATAATTTAAAGATAAACAGCGTATTTTCTTGGAGCACTAAAGGGGATCCACTGCTACAGTAGCTTTTACTCCATCGAGCTCTGAGCAAGTCTATGTTAATTCATGTACGTCTTTTGAACTTTTCCGTGCTAATGATATTGTGCTGTGCATTCAGCAAGATATTCGACTTTTTCATTTGATATTAACTTAATCAATTATAATCTCACTTTTTATTCTACCTCAGTCACTCATTTATAATTTTATTTCTAATGGCAAACAATATGTTGATAAGGACTAGTCTTAATCCGTGCAAATATAGATTGGCAGTTTATGTGAGAGTGATTTTGTTCTTCGCAATACCGTCTATTTATTTATTGGTCATCTCCGTTAATCAAGCTTATGAAAATGTCGCTGCTCAAGAAACAAGCTATGATACTGGTAAGTTTGCCAAACGCGAAACTGATAGCACAACTATAAATTTAAAACAGTTATGTATTGTTCATAAAATGTTATATGTGTATAAATGAAGTAAATAAGATTTTATAATACCTATCCTAATCTGATTTTTTTGTTCGAAATAAAACAGTACAATTAAAAGTGCCACTGCCTTACAATTTTCGGAAGCTGAGAATTGTTTTACCTACCTACTCGAAAAGAGTAGGAAATCAATAGAACACTGACCATTATAAGCTCTTAAAATTTTCAAAGTGGACGTGGCAGGCAGTGACAATGGTGGATAAAAGTTGTTAAGTGGTGACCACGAACTGGAAAAAGCAGTGTGAGCAGGCAGAGAAAAACGATTTATATACCTATGTTAGACCTATGCACTTACATACAAATGCAATTACCGAATGCGGGTAGGCACCTGTTTGACCTGAACTTGGTTGTGCCTTCTATTTATTTATTATACTTCTCATAATATATTTTTTATTTATTTCGTAGTAGGTATCTTAATTTGTATTTAATTATATTTTTTTCTCATGCTGGGTTTTACTTTATATATTAGCTCTTTATATTTATATTTTTTACTGTTTAATTATGTTCGTGCGCGTCTCCCTGAGCCTTGTGCTGAAAATCAGCGTTGTGAGTATTTCACAGCACATGCTGAGCTCAGGGCTTTTCGTACAAACATGTACATGGCAGCGTTCCTCCTCTCATACACTTGTTTTACTCATGTTTATTTTATTCTTTATTTTTTGTATATGCGTGTAGCGTATTTAATAGTATGTTATTATTATGATGTTGTGTACAGTTTGTGCGAATAAAATGTTTTGTGTTTATTTAAATGCTGACGCAGAAAACAAAAAATCAAACCATTTATTTAATTTAGGAACCAGATTATTTATTATTATAGGAATTTAGATACTTACGAGACTATACTCAACAGATATTAGCATCCCTGGCCGTCACTTGTTAGCACTAGTGGAGAAGGAGTACAGGAACTGCACACCGGCCGCGATCCTCGAGTTTCCTCCCGATGGATTCACCCGGCTTCAGAGGCAACATGTAAAAACATACATAATATTTATATATTTGATAGTTATCGAAAAGGGCCAATTCGAAAATTTGCTATACATTCATAAGAAGAGTGAATCAGTACCTCCTTCAAAAACGTGATAAATATTTTTTATAAATGAAAGACAAAACGCATAAACCTGTAGTCGGCGTCAAATCAAGCATTTTTTACGCGTGATGTCTCTGAAAAGAACCTTGAAAATGCCAGAATGTGAAAGGATATTTACCTTCCCAGTCACCTATTATTGTAATAAGAATGTAGGCTTCTTTTCATAAAAGAACCTAAGCTAAGATTTGTAGTAGACCTATAAAATACGTATATATTTATATATATATATACATATATATAAATATATATGTGCCGTTCATTTATGTATATTATATTTACTTCTTTTTGAAAGTGGTTCTTTTTCTTTTTTTTTTGTTAAAAAATCACTTATTTTTACCCGACTACAGCGAAACAAAAGGAGGGTTATGATTTTAGCAGTCTACCTATGTATGTATGTAAGTTTGTTAATCTATTCCCTCGTAGCTCCGAAACTACTTGATTAATTTTGTTAAATGGGGTGTCAAAATGAAGCATCCATGTCGCTATATTACATGGATATAGTACGTAGTATAAAAAATACTTTTAAATTTTAATTATTTTATTATGATATCACAATAAATTGAATAAGGCGGAAATTACAAGCATTTTCCCAACTTCACTTAATGCCATTCCAAAAATATATCACACTAATATTACTTAACTACTCCACAGAAGAGTTGTATAAATAGAAGTTTACAAAAAATTCAGTTTAAGAACTAAAGCCCGACTACGCAAAAACAAGAAGGTTTTCCTAAACACACCGCCGACTACAACTACTTATTAATTATGTATTTTTTGCTTTTTAGTGTGGTTAGGTTAGATTTGTTCTCTAACCTAATGTGTAAGAAAACAAAAGACGATCAATATTCATAAAAATCACCCTAAGCATGGTACCTACTGACTATTTTATGTGTCAAGGCAAATAAGTACATCGTTTTTTAAGGTCTATGGATAAAGGATAAATATGGATTACCATGGTGTACCTGGCCTAAGAATAGACCTTCTTTCTCCTTCTGTGGATGTCATAAAAGCCAACTAAGGGATTACACCAGATACTGGGTAGCAGTCGCCATCTGAGTACTCCACAGCAATACTGCGATCACCAATCCGTCTGTCAAGCTAAAATCCAAATGGCAAATGGGGGATTATGGCAAGTCCTCCATTGCATTCATAGAGGGCAGCCTACGGCTGATGATGCTGATGATGATGATTCAAATACCTGAAATAATTTCCTACACCACAAAGAAGCAATATATCTAAATTATAATTATCACTAGAAACGGGATATTTACCATGATTTTTGAGTTTTGTTGATTCCCGATATTCATCATAAATATCCCGTTTCTATCATATTAAATATCCCGTTTCTAGTGATAATTATGTTATTATCCATGATAGTTTCAAAAGTTATATCTAAATTAATTCAGTAATATCAGAAATACCTCTAGAGGTTTTCAGTTTCGCGATTTCCATACCAACATTAGACATTCACTGCCAGCTACAAGCTTGATTTTTGTTATCATCATCATCACCAACCTGTTTACGTCCACTTCTGGACGTCGCCTCCCCATTGAATACAATGGGAAGATTTGCCATAATCACCACGCTTGGCAGGCGGATTGGTGATCGTAGTTTGGTGTTGAGTATATGGATACAGCTGCCCATCCCCTGGTGCCATCCCTTAGTCCAGCTTTTGCATCCACTGGAGGAGGGGTCTATTCTTAGGGCAGACACACCACGGCATATGGTTTTTGTACAGCGCTTTATCCTACTAATATTATAAACGCGAAAGTTTATAAGTATGGATGGATGGATGGATGGATGGATGTTTGTTACTCTTTCACGTAAAAACTACTGAATGGATTTTAATGAAACTTTACAATAATATAGCTGGCATATATACAGATAACTATTCTATATTATTTCCATAAAAAAAAGACCTAAAGGTACACCCATGGCCGTTTTTATGTATCTGCCATCGTTTTTGATTTCCTCATACTGCCCAGTTAATAAAAACACACTGTACTTATATATTAAAATATTAAATACCTACCTAAGTAAAAGTAGTGAGCTGAAAAGACTCTTAATTCTTGATTCTTCATTGTACACAAAATTACAGACAAAAAAACTTACACAAAGGACATGCACAAAGGCGAGCTTAACCCTAAAAGAGTTTTCTTCCAGCAAACCTTTACCTTCTGTTTACAGGGATACATCGTGTTACACGTTTTATTAGCCATATACTGTTTTCTGTTACTTGGAACCGTCTGTGAGCAGTACTTCGTGCCGGCCATCGAAATGATTTGCGAACGTAAGTCAATAAGTTAACACAGAATAGGTTTTTTGTTGAAAAATATCTTTTCAAAATAGGCTTTTATGTAATTAGCAATCGGAACCGTGACCTGATCAAAATGAACTCACCACAGCCAGGCTAATATTAGTTCAATTGTCCATCTTCCGTCTCCATCATCAGATCAGCTTGATGTCACCATAATATTGTATTCTCATCGGAACTTGACATGTATGCAAAAATAACCAATCGGTTGAATGAAACTTGTTTAAAATTCAAAATCTGTCAAAATATATACTTAATAACTTTTCATTTAAAAAACCGACTTCCGCCATTGTATTCGACTAAATATTTGGATGAAAAAAAATGATGAAAGAACCATAGTGGTGAAAGGATTATGATATTTTTTGAATGCAAATGCTTGGTTTGTTGCTGAAAATATGAAAATAACCATATGTATGCCAACAATATTTGAGGAGTTCCCTCAATTCCTCATGGATTCCATCATCAGAACTGGATTCTGAAATGGGACCTATCTGGAAGTATATCTATTCAAATAAAAAAATAATTTTCCAAATCGGTTCATAAACGCCGGAGATATGCGGCAACAAACATTTAAAAAAAAACAACCGAATTGAGAACCTCCTCCTTTTTTGGGATTCGGTTAAAAAATAAATATTAACGTCCCTTACTAATTTGAAGTAACACATACGTTGAAACAACTTTTCTAAATAGTTTTATTTAATTCTCTTGTCAACCTGTTTACCACGCGCAAAGATGAAACTAAAATTTACAAAAGAAATAATTATTGATTTTAGTTCTTTCTATTCATAGAACTCGCTTCGCTCGTTCAATAAAGTAAAAGTAGTAACTAAACTGGCGTGCCATGAGTTTGAGTTTGGGTGATTTTTCCACGCAAACTTAAACCCACTATGCAAGATATCGAAGTGAAATAAAAAAATATAAATTAAAATATATTTCATACATGGCATTAAATACAAAAACTTTTATAAAAATTCCTTAACATTTATTAAACCAAAAATAATTACTTTTAAACAAAAAATATATTTTTAAGATATTGGACTCTCGCTTTCCTTGGTTCAGAGATAGTGGACGTGCGTAGTGGTTTTCACTTCGATTCAATTACCTTTTTGAGAGGAATTCCTTGTCTTTTGGATGCTTGAAGGAAAGCACTACGTCACACTGACTTGATTCCGTGAACGAAGCGTTGTCGGGAGTACCTACCTTTGCCAGGTAGGTAAAAATTGCCTAAAATCTGATATTGATTCTCAGGGTTAAATATGGAGGCCGACATAGCTGGAGCCACGTTCATGGCCGCAGCCAGCTCGAGCCCGGAGCTATTCATCAACTGCGTAGGCACTTTCGTGACGGAGGGAGACCTGGGCGTTGGCGCCGTTGTGGGCTCGGCCGTTTTCAACGTGCTCGCGGTGCCGGCTTGCTGCGCTCTCATCGCCAACAGAGTACGGGTTGCCAACTACGTATAAGCTCATTTAAATGAAGGCAACCTGCACCTCGGAATTTACATTATTGTTCTTGATTTACTCATAAAATTTAAATTTCCGTTTGGCGGTTAGCTTTGTATTATTAGTTTATTGTATTATTTATTAGCCCTGTTTATATTAAGATCTTTTGCCGTGGCATTTTATGACCTATGTCCAGCAGCAGCGTATCGGCTGATTGTGATGATAAGATGATGAATAAGTTAATATTACTTGTTTCCCTTCAATTACTTCTTAATTTGAGTAAGGCGCTAACTGAATAGCGGCAAAGAACTGGGCACAGAATCATCAATCATCCAGCAGCGACATTATAGCGGGCTGAACCCGAATGCTTAATGCTTATTTTGTTTCCTTTCATCCAGGCTATAGAACTCGACTGGTGGTCCGTTTCTCGGGACTGCATGATGTACGCTGTAGCTGTGGTGGCGCTCATCCTTACGCTACTAGATGACAAGGTGTACTGGCAAGAAGCATTGGTTCTTGTGCTCATGTACACCCTCTATATTTTAGGTAGGAAAAACAAATGAATTTTATAATGAGAAATACGAGTAGCGACTTCTTCATTCTGCATACTTTTTTTATCTATTACAGTCGTGTTGTACGTACTTACTCTGATTTAATATTCATATATTATGTTAGTAAAATTCTATGCTCTTGATAATATAATATACAATAATATACATAACTTACTACTTGATAGTGTTTCTTACCTAAATACAACTAATTTAAATTTTTTCTTCAGCAATGGTTTTCAATGGGAGTCTCGGCCGTTTCGTCAGAAGTGGTTGCTGCTATATAAATAAACCTAAGGCATACACAGAAATCTCACCGCTTCTGGGCAAAGGTAAAACAAGTAAGTTCATCCATAACAACCTACTGTCTCAATAAAAAAGGCTTAACGAATTAGTGCGTTTATGAATCCTATAAATATATACTGTATACTATACTATACTGCCATAATTATATGTGTATATATATATATATATATAAAAATATAAAGGTGTGTTTTGAGATCTCCAAAACAGCTCTAATGATTTAGATTAAATTTGCTATAAGTATGGAGGTTTTTGGGGGCAAAAAATCGATCTAGCTGGGTTTTCCGAGTAAAGCCCGGTCATCCAGGTACTGGTGATAAGCCAGCCTATATAATGAGAATAGTGTAGGGTGCGTTTTTAACTCACATTTTCACTACGTAACTCTAAAAGTTTTTATCACAGGATATCCGAGATATCTTTTACAATAGACACTGAATGCATACATCTTGCACGAATTTAAAGTAAAGCATCGTTGCTAAAACTAGTGGTTTATTGAAGGGCTTTGGCTTATGGGAAGGAAGGGCCGAAAATTTATTGCACCACTACACATTCTTGCAATATATTATCATAGTTTGGGACCCCTAAAACGTATATAAGCCAGAATGCGGTCTGTGATTTTTTTATGCGGAGACCTCTCGCGCCTTCACTTAGTTAATTTTACAAATAATTACTTATAAAACAATATCAATAAAATTAAAATAAAATTATATATTTCAAAAAAATTCGACCCTGCCAGGATTCGAACCTGGAATCTTCTGATCCGTAGTCAGACGCGTTATCCATTGCGCCACAGGGCCACTGAACAATGGGGTGAAATTAAGATACATTTTGTAACTACTTCATACTTTATTTTATTAACGCGAGGGTAACTTTTTTTTAAAACATTGAATCAGCAATATGCGACCAAAAACCTACCGGAAAATAAATAAAATTGTTATCTTGACACAGGAACAGGAAAATCTACATTTGTTGTATTTCTTTTTAGAAAAACTCCCAGATCAAGACCTTGAACGTCGAATTAGCCGGTCGGCTCTACGAAATGACCCGGAGCAAGGCATGGAGGTGTCAAAACGACACGATTCTACAGGTTCAGGTAAAATATTATTGAATGGAAATCATATCAGGTTAAGGGGAACCTGCAATCTGATTTAGTCAAGCTATGTAGAAGCTACCAACAAATAAACACTACCTATAGATTCAAAGTTTGTGAGTATTGTGAGGTTCTGATGTTTGAGCGCTGTTTACGTTCACAAAGGTTTTTGAGTTTAACCGTCCAACTAGGTGGACAGCGTGGTTGGTCGGTTGGTAATAAATGGGCGAAACGGTCCGCTCGGTTGTTTCGGTCTCGAGGCGAGGTTCAGGGGTAAATATGTCAGTTTATACATGTTTATTTATTTGTGTCAAAGCTTCCTAGTATTCCAAATTTCATAATTGGTTATCCTACCCTAGAGGTTTTTCATTTTTGCGATTTCCATACAAAAATAAGACATTCCACTTAAGACGATACTCCTTGAAAAAATTACCCACGCTAACTCCGCCCCGATTAGAAAGTGATAGCGCTATTACTCATTTGTGCCCGAGAAGAGATGTGGTATAGATTCTGCCCCGCCCAGAAGCATTCTGAAGTAAATGACGTTAGAGACATGTGATAAAACTTCCTTTTGCTTAAAAAGTAGCAAATATAAAAATAAATCATCTTCTATTTTGTTTAAGAGATTGTCTACCGAATCGTATAAAAATTTACCGTCAATATCTTCTAGATTCGAAGGATGGACGTAAAAAAGATTTTAGGAGGATCTGTTTCAAAAAATAAATCTATCTAAAAAAGTTTTACCAATCGTGTTTGTAATCTATGATTTCGTTAGATTACATCCTCAAGTAATCACTGTATAAATATCAAGTTTGTAACTTTTACCTTTACTGAGTGAGAATGTAACGAAGGGACTCCAAAGTCAACGAGGCTCGTCTTAAATGCATTTAGTTGGAAGCTAGCTATTTTAATATGGTACAAATTTCAAGTTCCTTTAGCCGTTCCTGAGAAAAAGGGTCTTAAACAGACAGACAGACGGACAACAATAATTTTATAAGGGTCCCGGTTTTTCCTGTTGAGGTACGGAACCCTTTAAAATACATCTCACGATAGTGAGGCATAACTAGGGCATCAACATTTTTTTTTAAATTCCTTTTCTAGAAGCTTAGATTTATGTTTCTTTCCAGTTCAAAGTAATCCATTTCTAAAGCTGGCATCCGATTGGGCTGAAATTTGGCATACTTACCAGTCAAGTTCCATTGACAATACAATATTATTGGTGACAGCGGGCTAGAGAGACGGAATCCGCACGACCGAGTTCGCATTGTTGGTAGCGGGTTCGATTCCCGCTGCGGGAAAAATGTTTGCCTGATATGCAAATGCTTTGCACCAAGACGCAAAAACTGTGCTATATTTTCACTGTCCATTGGTAAAAGGTGTTAAGGGGACTGATCTCAAAAGTAGTATTTTGAACGCCCAATGCGACGATGAGTTGCAAAAATAGTGCAGGTAGACTAATATACTAAGTAATAGTTGTAACCGAACAGAATAAAAAAAAGCCTGGTTTTGCAAATAAAATTCACACAAATGACCACCCTAGAAAATATTTGCCATTTAAATGCTCTTAATTTTAAACGGCAACAACACAATTTTTAACCGCATATTTTTTTTCTATGATTTGTATATTTCGATTAATTCAAAATCCCTTCAAAATGAATACAGTCTTAAGTGCAAACCAGTTTCATCGTCAAATATGACATGCTATTTTAAATTTTAAGCAAAGCTTTTTGCATATATTTTTTTTGGATTTTAGGATCATGCCGTGCCACAACACAATAAAGCGTTAAGATCGTACTGTTACCAAATTGCGAACACTTGTTTGTTTGTGAATATGATAAAATATAAATGGTTGACACATAGCTATGATCACGCAAAACTAATCCACGATAAGTAGGTATTCCTTGTCTTGCGAAACAGACATCTCTGAGGGAACTTGGCGTGAGCTTATCAAAATCACCGTCATCATTCTTTAGTTCCCCCAATGCTAAGATTGGGACTATTTTTGACCTTTGGGGGCGATCGTGGGCTCATAAACATTTAGGTACTATCACTGTGGCCAGATGGATCTCTTGGATATCACTAACGTCTAGTTTTGTTTTTCTGGAACGATATGGTGAAAACCCTAATCTGGCAATACTTAAAACCAAACACCGTGTGTTCGGTTGAACAATGTTTACTCTTTTTCACGTTGTATCACAGCAAAATTAGGCTGTACACTACTGCTGTGCGACTGTAAACCTAAATCATTCTTATTTTAGACAGGAGCACAAGTTCTCTCTGGTCTTGGCCGGGCGAGAAGAGCTCTCTCTGCGCGAAGCTGCTCTGGCTGCTGACGTGGACCAGCAGCCTGCTCCTGTGGCTCACCATCCCGGACTGCCGCCGCCGCCCGCGCCTGTACCCGCTCACCTTTCTCATGTGCGTCGCCTGGATCGGAGGTGTTTCCTACCTTGTGGCCTGGATAATCACTATATTCGGTACTTGAGTTGATTGCAGTCGCTTAATTCCTCATCTCAAAACACCGGTTTAAGTTACGTAAAAAAACAGTTAATACTGTACCTAATTTAAACCGATGTTTGGGTATTCTTAGTGAAGGATACTTAAGGAAGTTACAAATAAAAAAATCATGATGACCATCTCTCCCCTCAAGAATGGAGGGAGCCCTTCGATTAATAAACTATAAAAAACGTAAATAAATAACAAACTATATGAAACGACGGTTCAAGCTGCTGCTTAGCTATGACCAATATCTACGATTTATTACTGAAAATATACGTTTTGATTACATGAAATTATCACAAACGAAACAGCCAAAATTTATACATTAAACTAACATAGGTACGTACTAACATTGAGAAATAGAAAAAACAATAATTAAAATTTAAATAATAAGTTTATTCAGATATGAAACAATAAATTCATGAGTGTGGTATCTACGTGTATTACTATATTAATATGAGACTTGAATGGAGCGTACCGTAGTTGGTCACATCCACAGAGATGATGCCCAGTTCCTTAACCTTTGATCTAAGTACTCATTGTAGGTACCTAACTTTATTGAATGGACAGTGAATGCGAAGTAGGAAGTAATAAATTATGATCTACGCGTAAGATAGGACAATCCTGTATTTTATAGCTTTTTCTAATAAAAGTGATTTAAAAGATAGATATATCAGAAAGTATAGGTATGTAGGTGCAGAATGCATCAGCGAATTCTAAAAAAATAAACACATGACAGTGGCCATTACAAAAAGAAAACATCTTGAAGAAACTAGCATGTTCTAGAACCAATGACATTCATTAATACAATAATAATAATATGTCATGTACAATGGGAACACCACAGCATACCTATAGCATCATCATCATCTTCAGTAGCTTTTAGACATCCACGGCTTGGACGAAGCCTCCACTACGCTTGGCAGGTGGATTGGTGAACGCATTATTCATATCGAGAACTCCAGGTGGGTGCTGCTGCCCATCTTCTGGTGTGATCCCTCAGTCAGCTTTTACGACATCCGCGGGAGGAAATGGAGGGGTATATTTTCAAGCCGGACACGCCACGCACCTATACCATAGGTACGTATAATAAAGTATGATCATAGGCTGATTAAGCTCTGTTATCGTTATCACACAAATACTAACTGCTTATGTCTAGCCAAGTTATCTCATATACGCATTCGTTCTGCAACTTTGACTTGCGTAAGATTTCCCTTTATCTATAAGTTATGTTGATCAAAATAACGTTACCACCTAGTGATAATCAGCATTACATTCTGGTGAACTTTCAATGAGGTTAGTTACCTGTAAGTTTATGTAATAGGTGCCAATGCCTTTTATTTTATTTCACCGTAATCTTACGTCACGGCATCTAGCAGAACATGGATGTCGGTATACGCCAGTTAGAGCTCGCGCGCTGATACTGTAATAAGTGCAATGATTCAATAGCTCTTAGACACTCGTACCTACCTACCGAAGGGGACCCAACGTTATCTGTGTACGTCATTGCTTTGCGACTTCTATAATGCTTATTGTTAGTGCCTTCCTAACTAAAGTCAGGGTTTTCGATAGCGGCGTCCGTCTTTTGTCTTAGCGGACCATGATTTTCAATTGAAAAATCCACCTTCTAATGACGCACGTTGCACCGGCCGACAGATAAAGAAACCTCCAATATCCAGCTCATCCAGCAGAGCGAGGAGGAGCTAAGCACGTTTCTTCTTCGCTCGGACATATTACTGAACTAAGCATTGATTAATATAATATTTACTATGGAACTAAGAAGTATAAAGAAACCCATTTCATTTCAGCACAATAATTAAATTTAGCTTATGCTATCTTCATTTCGTTTGTTTATTTTAATTTAGTTTAGGTAATATGGCAATACACCTGCGGGTTTTTTAGCCTAGCACCGGGATAAAATGTTAGGCTATATTTGTTAAACCATGTCACAATCTATATGTCTTTAAAATTGCATCAATTTCTGTTCAGCCGGCGTGATTGCTTAACAGATCAAAACATCCTAACTTTCGCATTTATAAAATTATTAGGGTTCCAAAAAAGCATGTGATGTTTCAAACAGGAAAAGGTTTAGGTACCTATGGTCTTGCCAATACTTTACCTACATAAGTGAGAAAAAGACGTCGGTGTATGTTTCACCACTAGTTACATATAGTCTCTCGAACGGTGAAGGCAAACATCGTGAGGAAACGGGCATTTCCTAGACCTCAAAACTCGAAGACATGTGTTTACACAGAGTTCTGTCACCATTTTAGTCACCAAAACTAATTCAGGGTGAAGAAAGAACCCGTGACAAGAATTAATAGTACAAAGCAGGGAATTTTCTTTTAACTATACCCTGGTCAGAAAGTACCCACCTTAGAACTTATTCAGAAATGAGGGAGAATGCACGTCATTACGTAATGCCCATAAACATAAGAGTTTTGGTGTCTTTATCAAATCCGCAAAATAATACCACTTACTTTTTCTAGTTCAAAAAAAATCGTAAACCGCGCTTTTTAACCGACTTCCCAAAAAAGGAGGAGGTTCTCAATTCGGTTGTATTTTTTTTGTTAATGTTTGTTACCGCAAATCTCCGGCGTTTATGAAACGATTTGGAAAATTCTTTTTTTAGTTGAATACTATACTATTATACTTCCAGATTGGTCCCATTTTTTTCAGAATCCAGTTCTGATGATGGAATCGATGAGGAATTGAGGGAACTCCTCAAATATTGTAGGCATACATATGGCGATTTTGATATTTTCAGCAACAAACCAAGCATTTGCATTCAAAAAGTATCATAATCCTTTCACCACTATGGTTCTTCCATAATTTTTTTTGAATCCAAATATTTAGTCGGTTACAATGGCGGAAGTCGGTTTTTTAAATGAAAAGTTATTTAGTTTTATCTAGAATTTCAATTTGTGTTTAGGTACTATCTACTCAAAATGCCGTCTAGTAGTGATGGAGAAAGTTTGATGAGGCCCGCCAGAATTAAAAAGCTTTTATTTTCCTCGTAGGTGTAGTATAATGTATTAAGTATTTGACGGTGGCCGGAAAGATATGGCCAGATGTTGTGGTTACCTGTGTTAGGTACTTTTTGTTCTTGCGGTAGCGTTTGTTGTAGCGAATGTAAAATTTTAGACAGACGTGCGACTACTATTAAAACTGTGGCCTTAGTGTTGTATCTTTTATAGATACTTCAGATAATGTCACCGGTAGCTAGCAAAAGCGAACGCGAACGAAGTTTGCTATATATATATATATATATATATATATATTTGGCTATATTTTCTTCAAACTCCATGAAACTTTGTACACATAATCAGTAAACTAATATTAAGACCCGTGGTGCGCTAGTTTCTTATAAAATTATATAATATGGTTATTAAAAAAAAAAAAAAAAAAAAACTCATGCACCACGGGCCTAGAAATTAGTGTGCTGATCATGTGTACAGAATTTCATGGAGTTTGATGAAGTAATAGCCAAAATAGAAGCAAACTTCGTTCGCGTACAAAAGAGCGTAAGCGGGCGCTAGGGGTGGGGGGGTATGTCTACCGGAAACCTTCCCTTAAGTACTGAAACTGTCCACTTACTTTGTGGTATATTTTAGGCGATACTCTTAACCTGCCGGACAGCATCACTGGGCTCACGATCCTCGCAGCGGGCACAAGTCTTCCGGAAGCTGTATCCAGTGTTTTGGTTACCAAGCAAGGTAAGTACCGAACTCTTAATGCTGCAAAGGGAACTTATAATTTAAATATGAGTCGAGTCTGGTCTACCATAATCGCACGCTACGAGTAGCTTGTGGCTGTCACTCTTAATTTAGTATCTAGGTTGACGCAGGACTTTACTAATACCGGGTACCGTGATATGTAGGTACCTAATGATAGTACTTACACAATCTCAGACACAATGCGTAGGCACCTTCTTAGATAGTTTTGACTATGACGATTCTAGGCCAGGAGTTCAAACCCGGTGAACCAATAGATCGCGTGTTCGATACCCGTGACGCACCAATATTTACATTCATTACTTGAACTAGGTACAGCTACGTATTTTACTTTTGTCGCATTCTGAAGTCTTCACCGTACATCATCATAGTTTGCAATACCCATGAAATAGGGAACTCCTATATTCTTCGAAGAGGGTAAAATATCCTGATACACACTCAGGAAGCCTAGTGTGGGATCAAGACTACGTATGTGACTGTTGGGTGTGTGGTGTTGGGTGTGTTATGTATGTAAGAATTCTTAAAATATGTTATGGAACGGTGCTATGACGCTGGTTTTGTCATATTTTTATGTATGTTACAAAGTACTGACATACCTTTTATCCTCGGACATTAAGTGTCGCTCCCTGATTTCGAAACTTGTAGCATAAAGGCTACAAGGCTGCTAGATACAAGCTCTTTGTTGAATACAATTAATGAGTAAATTCTATAATCACGTGTTTTTTTAGGTCATGGAACAATGGGCATCAGCAACTCAATAGGATCAAACACATTCGACATTCTATTATGTTTGGGACTGCCGTGGCTGATCAAAGGACTGTTTTATCCATCTTCGCCTGGACATCATTGGGTGGGTAAATGTTACTTTTAGGGTTCCGTACAGGAAAAAACGGGACCCTTTTAGGATTACTTTGTAGTCTGTCTGCCTGTGAAGACCCTTTTTTTCAGGAACAGCTAAAGGCATCAGCTTGATATTATAAAAAAACATATATTAAGTTCTATGAGCTTATAGTGCCGTAAAAAAATCAAGCTTCTAACTCAATTAATTGAAAGTGTATGGCAAATTGGCAATGAAAGTCTAGTTTTTGTATGGAAATCGCGAAAATGAAAATTCTCTAGGACATTTTAGAAAAATTACGACCATACTATTCTCCTGCTGACGTTTCGTTGACCATTTAGAGGTCTTTCCTCACGAGAACCGACCGCGACCACGCTCGAAGGTCGTGAGCATGGGGTGGTACCTATGTATGAGACGTAATAAATGAATTGCTTTTTACAGTACAAAAATGAATTATATGAAACTTGCTATATTGGCTGTACCTGCAAATTTGAATAAAAAAAGTGTTTCTAGAGCAATCATTGCATAATGAATCAAAGTATAAATAATCAATGTATAATGCAAGAAAATTGGTATTGAGACCAACTTTTTAAAAATTCTTGTTTCTGTTTATATGTGTTTCCATAAAATAAATTATAAATAATACCTTATAACCATAGGTACCTTGTTATCAATGGTGCGTTAAGCCGGGTCTCCTGCTACCTGAATATCGCAACATTGTTAACCCAACATATTCGGCCTTATTACAGAACATGGGACTGTATCTGAATTTAGTCCGAATTTAGGCTTAAATATCGACATTAGGCATATACGACTTTAATACGAAAGCAGATGGTTTGTTTTCCGAAATCAATTCTCGCGCTACTACACAAATTTCCAAAGTATCAAACTGACGGATTGTGTCACATCACAATTTTATTGAGATGTCGAAATTCTTACCTCTAACAAGCAATCAACTGTCAATTTATAGACCATTGCTAAACGATTGCTAAACTAAGGGTTTGACTGGTTTTAGAAAAACCAGAGATAGTCCACGCTTATGTAATTTTCGGCATAAGCGTGGCCTATACCTTCTTTTAGTTTTTGACATTGTATTGTATACATGCGAGATATTAAATTTGATAAACCTACCTATTTCTACTGTTATGTGATTATGACATTGTTTTGAATTGTTTTGACTTGTATTTTAATAACTAACATAAGTATTGTCCTATAATTTTTATTCTTGATCTTGACTCCAAATTGCAGCGCCCTGACGGGGTTCATGTACCTACCTGACTAACAGTAAATATAAGACCAATTACTAATTATATTGTATGTACATGTGAGCAATAAATAAATACAAATAAATAAATACTATCTAGCTCGAAAGTTGCTTCTGGAAAACAAACCACCTGCTTTTATATTACAGTCGTATATACCATAGGTCGATATTTAAGCCTAGACTGGTGGCATGTTTTGTAATAACACCCAGAGTCAACATGTTGACTGCAACTTCTGAGCGTCGAAGAATGGAGTAGTTACTGATAGATCCTGTGGTTCAAATCCTTTCTACTATTAATAGATGCATTATGCTTATAATTTAGTTACGTATAGATCCTGTGACCAAGTGTTCAACTAGAGAAATGACGGCGATCAATTTTATGTCACTAGCGAGCGATGAACGTTTTAGTAGACAGCACAACGAAAATTACTTACCTCGCCCCCATAGGCGAATGCCTGAATGTTTTCCGTCCGCCCGCGGCAAACAATGCTTGCTAGTTTTTTAAACGAACTTAATTGCATTGCATTACCCAAACCACGTTATTTTTTTGCTCATCAAACATGTTGTGACAACAATGTTGTCATATTTCAGGAAGCAGGAGATTGACTTTACTTTGCAACATAGTCAACATAGTCAACATTTTACCTTCGTGTAGTTTCCGAGTATATAGAATTTTAACCCTAGTTTTCTTTTCACAGGTAACAATAAATTCCAGCGGTCTTTCATACAGCGCAATCTCTCTCCTTTCGACCCTGTTCACCCTGTACGGATGCCTCGCTCTGAACCAGTTCCAGCTGGACTGGAAGATAGGGGTGACTTGCACACTTGTCTACATTGGCTATCTGACTTTGGCGGCTCTCATCGAACTCAATGTTTTCTTTGTAGTCAACTTACCTGTGTGCCCGCACTAAGGAAAACAATATTTTGATATAAGACCGCCTTTACTACCTTCTACTGGCTAAAATGTTTCTTCCCTAAAATAAGCACTTTTAAGTAGGTAAGTATTTTATTTATGTAGGTAGGATATTACAAATGTTTAAGTATAAATAACTTATGTAGGAAGTTCGTCTTGTTAGTTAATTTCTTTTGTTCTAATGCCTATTAATGATGAGTAGCAAATTATAAGAAAAATTTGTTTTAACTCGAATGATAATATAATAACTGTTAAAATTAAATGCAAATTAATTGTAAGTGTTCAATTTTATATCAAACTTAGCCGGCTAATACATAAGACATGCAAAGTCGGCATAATGCAAAGCTTTTGCAGTAGTGCAGGCGAATTCAATTCTTTTATTGAATGGCTTGGGGCGGTGTTGCCACTAGTACGCCTGTGGCAAAAAAAATGGATTTGCAATGTTGAAATACTTAGTAGATTGTTGCACCGAGCGAAACTAGCGAGAGAATGCAACAAGAGGTCACTCTGAGCGAGTTTTGCAATCTGATTTTCTTTCAACTACTTTATGTGGAGACGCAAATAACAACATTTCAGCTTAGTTGGAAACGCAGTCGTCGTTCCCATGGCTTTGGACCCAATGCGGCGCGCGTTGGTAGGCTGCATCATGCATGAAACCAGAGATATTATCTAACGTGCTCCTTCTCGCTATTGATCTAGACTTCCCCAATCTAGGCACATGAGAAGAGGGCTGCAACCGCCCACGCCCGTGAGTGCAATCAATATCTACGACGCGCGCTGAGGACCTAATCCCTGTCGCATAGGTATTATAGACGTACGAATTGATGGATGCGGTTCGTTTTTTGAACCTTCAAATTGTTATGATGGTTATGTTACGTTAGGTACTAAATACATAGAAAGTCCGAAAATTTTGCAGTTTTTCTCGTATTACGCAGGTAGCACAACTTTTTTTTGCTAGCAAAACGTAGTTTCTTTGTCCCCTAAGGGGTCCAAATAATATACTTACCAAAAGTTCAGCTTTACTCCACATTTTGCATTTTCAGACCTTTTTTGTAAGATTGGTGTACTAAGAAAGGAATTTGAAAAGTTCGCCCTCTAAGGCCCAAAAAAAGGGCTTTTCATGTAAAACAAAAATGCTCTATATTTCAGAAACGGTTGGTAGTGTATCTACTACCTATTATATATTTTCAAGCCTTCAAGTTTAAAATGGGACCCCTCAATTGAAAAACATCTCACTAAGCCGCTGGTATTAGAGACTTGAAATTTTGAGGTCTTTGTGCGTAGGGTTGTGCTAAGCCTGAGTATTATTATATTCTACGTATTAAAAGTATGTGTAAAACTAAGGTTAATAACAGTAGGTGCAGTAAGTACTACCAACCTACTAGCGGACGAAGTCACTAGCGGGTCAGCTAGTAAAGAAATATATGCTAAAGCTCTACTCATCAATACCTACACAAATACTGACACTTGTACTAGGATTAATAGATTTCTGATAGGTACATCAAGTGAAAGTGATGGATTCTGATCGTCTATGGCTAGGTACATTTTTTTGTGGAATTTGATACCTAGAGACTTTTACTCCTACGTGGGAACAACAAGATAATTGCTCATGACATAAGCCACAATGAAAATTATTAATTATTTCATCATAACGCAAATGCCGTTCAACTTTTCCATTCCGACGCGTAAAAGTGTAAAAAAGAAGACAATACATAATCACCTAAGTAATTAGAGGCAACACACACGCGAACGAATAGCGACATCAATACACGCATGTGTCTCCTCTACGTAAACAGTGCAATGCTAGAGCTATGCGTGATATGGCGGTGAGTCTTGTTATAGGTACCAATTAAGTACCATAAATAGATAAACTATATATAGTTATATAGTATCTATGCTATTACCTACCTGCTTGCTCGAAGAACTATTACAGCTGGATGTACACTTTCCGTTTATCTCAAGCCAAAACATGCCAAAATTATTGTCCGAAGTAGGCAATTATTACGAACGATTAGGCAAATTACCTGGGTATCGACAGTTATCCTCAAAGTATTTTTTTCTATTCATTCAAGTTATGTACAATAAGGTGACTGAAATAATCTCATTAAAGTAAGCAAATTGTAAAAGATACACAGATAAATCCCTAAAAATAAATTTATTCTACATAATCACCATAACATTATCTAGATTAGCCTAACTTTTTAAATTATCTTGGTTATTTAACAAAGTTATCACTACCTATAAACAGGATATCTTAACATAAGTTGTGTTTTTTTTTGTAAGCCGATATTACGGTGCATGACCATGCGCCATGAATTCGATAAAAAAAAGCAGTCTTCAGTTTTCCGGTGCTCATCGAGTGTTCAGAAATATCGGGCTATAGTACATAACACATGGTAAAAATCTCGTTTATACTGTTACATTTGTTATGTAACGGTACGTTGCTCTTACCTGGGTAACAAGGTTTTTATTAATCTTTCCCATAGCGTTGGTCGTCGGGTGGTGGTGGACAACGCCATCGTCGGCATGCAAACCCGGAGTGGTCTCTGCGGAGCGCCTTGCGTCACAAACGGGTAAGGATGCTTGTGCAAAGGTGACCCCGTGGTACCCACCAAATTTATAGTTGATTTAGGAAAAGTGAGCGGTTGACTCTTCACTATTTGTCTTGTGCTCGCTCCGCCGACAAGAATGATGGGTATCGAACCTGATTTGGTTGTTTTGGTGACCTTTGTGGGCGATGGTTTCGGCGTTGTCGTCGATAATGTTTCAATTATTTCGTGAAAAATAGAGTCGTCATAATCTCTGTTGTCGTCAATGAGGGGTGCTACGAACACCACCTGCTTCAGACTGTTGATATCCTGCACCAGCTTTGCATGTTCTTTAAAAATGTCATGCTTCAACGGCAAAAGGTCATCGAATCTACGTATCATAACTTTATTGGAATTTAACCTTTTGATTGGAAATGATGAGGAGAAAGATCCCGCCATTATATTTCTTAACGCCGATTTTTGGGAACGCCATTCTATAAGAATAAAAAGCTTAATACAGACAAATAAATACCTACTTACTAAATAGGCTCTAAATAAAAAATCTCACCTTCGTTATACGCTCTGCCAAACCTGTCAGTATTAAACTTCGAATATTCGTAACAGTTTATCTGGAAACAAAAGAAGGAAATGTAAAGCATCATCAACATCACCAGCAATTAGACGTTCACTGTTGAAAGAGGCCTCCCCATAGAATGCAATGGGGGATTTGTCATAATCACCACGCTTGGCAGGCGGATTGGTGCTGATCGCAGTATTGGTGTAAAGTACTCAGGTGGATACTGCTGCCCATCCTATGCCATAATCCCATAGTAGGCTTTTACGATTACGACATCCACGGGAGGAGATGGAGGGGTCTATTTTATTACAAGCTTTTATTTAACTTGCAATGTATGTATGTTTTCATCCCATCTATTCGAAAAGGACGACTTGGTTCGCCTTTAAATGCGCCCAAAGGTGGTGTTTTCTGTATGAAACTTCTATAAGTGCGCCGCAATTATCTTTGCCGCGCACTTTTTGAATTTGGAACATCTTAGTGTTTGAACACAATAGTAGATTGTATCATAAGGGAGCAAAATAATATTTTTACGGCGAGGGCGCTTTTTAGGGATTCAAAGTACGTCGCCCGAGCCAAAAATATATTTTGCGCCCGAGTGCTACTTTTCATCACCCACTATGAGAAAATAAAAGGCACCTCATATTTTATTGAACGAGCGAAGCGAGTTCTCTGAGTCAAGTTGGAAGAATCGGCGTTTGTATGTATGTATGTATGTATGTTTGTCCGATGAAAACTTCCTAACCGTTAATTCGATCTTCATGAAATTTAGTATAGGGGTAGATAGTATTGGTACAATTTGTAGGTAAGCAATATCGGTTGGGGTAAAAAAAAAGTGAGACAGTCAGATCAAGTGGGAAGTCTAATGAAAGCGCTTTAGTTGGACATTTCAAAACTGTTTTTAATAAGTATTTAGACAATATAGTTTTTGAGATATTAGGGAAAAACAAAAACGTAAAAATCTAAAATTCTAGGGTACTTCCAGCAATCCCACAATGCTGAAATTTGGTATGCTGGTAGCTTTTGTGACACAAATACAGTAAAAAGTCTGAAATTGAAGAATTTAGAAACTTGTACTCCATAAAACAATATAAAACCCATTATTGACCTCCCATTTCTAGGAATTTGAATGATGTTGGAGTTCTATGTTTCGTCAAAAGGATGTTATCAATTGATTCGTCAGGTACTTGATATACTTACAGGTATGTAGTATTCAAAGATTTAAATCTTTGGTAGTATTACGCTCGTTGCTTAGTCCTATTTAAAGGTTATTTCGATAATGTGTAGGAAATTACCTCGAGGTGTTTTTTTTTTAAAACAAATATTGGAAAATATGTTATGACTTAAGTAGGTACTTAAATAGTCGAGCTGATTATGGTGTCATCGCGAGGTCTCAGTTCGGGACGAACCACTAGTTTCAAAACAAAACGATGAATTTCTAACAATCCGTGAAATTTTATGAAAACGCGTTTTTCATTTGTTTTTTTTAAACAGCCGGCGCGGGGCGCGACTATGGGCGGTCGTATACCAGCCAGTATTTATTCAAACAATATTTTTGTTCAAACACTAAGATGTTCCAAATTCAAAAAGTGCGCCGCAAAGTTCATTGCGGCGCACTTATTTGGGTTCGATATGTTCCAAATTCAAAAAGTGCGCGGCAAAGATAATTGCGGCGCACTTATAGAAGTTTCATACAGAAAACACCACCTTTGGGTACACTTAAAGGCGAACCAAATCGTCCTTTTCGAATAGATGGGATGAAAATATTGTTTGAATAAATACTGGCTGGTATACGACCGCCCATAGTCGCGCCCCGCGCCTGCTGAATAAAAAAACAAATGAAAAACGCATTTTCGTAAAATTTCACGGATTGTTAGAAATTCATGGTTTTGTTTTGAAACTAGTGGTTCACTCCGAACTGTGACCTCGTGATGACACTTTAATCAGCCCGACTATTTAAGTACCTACTTAAGTCATAACATATTTTCAATTATTATTTTTAAAAAAAATCACCTCGAGGTAATTTCCCACACATCATCGAAATAACCTTTAAATAGGACTAAGCAACAGGCGTAATACAACATACCTGTTAGTATATCAAGTACCTGACGAATCAATTGATAACGTCCTTTTGACGAAACATAGAACTCCAACATCATTCAAATTCCTAGAAATGGGAGGTCAACAATTGATGTTATATTGGATATGGTTTTTTTATGGAGTACAAGTTTCTAAATTCTTCAATTTGTGTCACAAAAGCTACCAGCATACCAAATTTCAGCATTGTGGGATTGCTGGAAGTACCCTAGAATTTTAGATTTTTACGTTTTTGTTTTTCCCTAATATCTCAAAAACTATATTGTCTCATCAACCCCCCAACCGATATAGCTCATAACCTTACCTACAAATCGTACTAATACTATCTACCCCTATACTAAATTTAATGAAGATCGATTTAACGGTTAGGAAGTTTTCATCGGATAAACATACATACATACATACAAACGCCGATTCTTCCAACTTTACTCAGAGAACTCGCTTCGCTCGTTCAATAAAATATGAGGCGCCTTTTATTTTCTCATAGTGGGTGATGAAAAGTAGAGTGTAACACTCGGGCGCAAAACATATTTTTGGCTCGGGCGACGTACTTTGAATCCCTCGCTACGTTCGGGATTCTACTAAAGAATCCCTCACTCCGCTCGGGATCTACTCTAGAATCTCTCACTTCGCTCTGGATTCAAAAAAGCGCCCTCGCCGTAAAAATATTATTTTGCTCCCTTATGATACAATCTACTATTGTTCTTGTGGAATCTTGCAAATGAATTTTAAATCAGTTATCTTTAACCGAATGAGCTGAAATTTTTCATGCATGTCAAGTTCAGCTTCAGACGACAATACAATATTATGGTGACGGCGAGCTGATCTGATGATGGAGACAGAAGGTGGACAATGGAACTCCTCGATGATTAGTAGTAGCCTGGCAGTGTTTGGGCTCATTTTGATCAGGTTCCGATAGCGAATTTAACAAAAGCTTGTTTTGAAAAAGAAAATTTTCAACAATAATCTTATTATTTATACCGGTCACACCACGTCATAATTCTAAAGCATTATGTTCATAAAAAACTGTCTCACATTGTACATTATGCTACTAATAACCATCCACTAGCAACAATACAATAACATCAAGTTCAACAACTCGCTGGAGGCGTGTAGAAGTAAACAATGTACTATCGCTTCGGTACGCGTTCGCTCAAACGCATCGGCTAACTTAGCACTTGATTATTTTTGACAATCATTATCATTATCAGCAGCCTTTGTTAGACATCCATGGAGTAGGTCACCGCGCCCTTTTGCTAGGTAGGATATAAGGATCCGTGACAAGTAGCTGTTCGGTTTGGTTCGATTCCCACTGCGGGGCAAATGTTGTTACAGGTCCGGGTGTTGTGGTATACCAATGTACTCGTAGTTCTTGATAACTACGATACAGGGAATCCCAGTTCATGAGGGGTTAGGACTATGTAAATGACTGCTGGTGTTAATTTTCTTCTTTAGTCAAATAAATTTTCACATACTTGTAATATTTTGATTACCTAATCATTTGGCAACGCAACGGCGTTTCATCTTAAAAATCTATTTCCGAAATATTCTAACAAGGTACATGTAGTAAATTAGCGTGTGTGCTGAGACTAATTTTACTATAAATTACTGTATCATGTCATGGACATAAGTAGCACGGACCGCGGTCTTTCAATTTGCTTGTCACTAGTAATTAAAATTGCCGTAAATAATCACCTTATCTACTTGGCAACGCACGGATTCATCACGCACTTTCATGTTTTTGTTACAATTACATAATAGTAGCACATCGCTTCCTTGTGGTATGAATGAAAAGAATATCTCTCAGTTTGTATCTGTATTTTTGCCTTTAGGAAAACAAGTACCTAAGTAGTAGAACTTGTAAGTTTCCCGGGGAAGTACCTCTACTACCACCATACCTATTTCTGCCGCCAAGCAGTAGTGTTCGCATTGCTGTGTTTCGGTTTGAAGGGTACGGGTGCCGGTGTAATTACAGGCACATGAGACTTTTCATCATTATGTCTCAGAGTCTGCAGCGCGCGTGTGATGCCTCTGGTGTTGCAGGCGTCCGTAGGCTACGGTAACTGCTTTCCATCAGAAGGGCCGTATGCTTGTTTACTTGACAAGTAGTATAAAAAAAAGAAAGAAAAGAAGCCTGAAATTACCTACATTGTAAAATTACTTCATTTAATATACAACCTATACCGACGAGCATTGGAGTCCAACTGGTTTGGCCACGAGGAAAGAGGATATAACTATATGGATCGATCGTATAAAGTCCGGAAATCCAGTCTCTGCCACCTGCCTCCCGTTGGGGTCTTTGAGAAAGTCATGAGATGGTATTCAAAATTGAACACTATTTATCCAGATAACGTAGCAAATCTGCTCCTAACGGGCTAGTAGTTCGCGTAGTTCTAGTCGTTGCCAAGTTTGCGTATTATAATTTTTGATTAGTAACTAGAAACAAACTAGAAACCTACCTACATAAAAAAGAGGATCCTTTTAGCCGGCGTAGTTTCTGGATAACTACAAATATACCTAAGGGTGTTCGTTTGGCATTAATAAATGAACAAAACTATATCTTTCGGAAACCTAACTTTCTAAAATCATTATTACCTTACGGTTTCAGAAAATACAACCATCTAAAAAATCTGTCATGAAATCTTAAAGAGCGAACTTGTTCTTGCACACAAGCACATTACGGACCAATGAATTAAATTAAATAAATACAATAATATGCGTAACTAAATCCTGCGCACCAGCACAATGTGATCAGCAAAGTTGCTTACCTGTGACGTCGGTACATATTTCCTGTTCTGGGTGAAAAAATTTATGTCAAGAGTTCCTGTCACTACGAGGAGAGCAGAGGCCCGCCACAGTACCTTCCACAGCCACATCGTCGCACTACTAAACGCACTGTCTTCGATGCGAGCGGAGACACACTTGGGGATGACTACACCAGTATACAACACAATGCACTCAGGTATAAAGTAATTTACTCTAATTGCAACAACGTAGGTAATTAATTTTTCTTCCTCTTGTCAGTGTATGCGGTAATCAATCATTAGCGTGGTCTAGCGATCTCATTGACAAGATATTTGTTTTGTCTTGCTTAAATTTGTTGATATCTTTCATAGCTTTGGGCACATATGTTTAGTTTTCGGTAGGTATTCGGTATACTGATCGTCTCTGAACCGTGCAAGAAAATGAAGAAGACGGCAAGTTTGCACTAGATCCTTCTTGGTAACGTTGAAAATCTTTAGTATACTATATATGCTGCCAGATTCTTATACGCTTGCTGATTGCCAATTTGGCTATTTGATTAAGTAGGTACGTCGCCGAATTTCTCTTTACAGCAACTTTGGGTAGGCTTTTTTTACAAGCGTTTCAGGCATTAAAATAAACCAGCCAAATTAGTTTCGAACCACGCGTGTGGGGTTGTAAGTTTTAACCGACTTCAAAAAAGGTGGAGGTTCTCAATCATGTTTTTTAATTTTATTTAAACCTCGCCGTAAGTGATACGTACTGAACTGTCCGTGCGAACACGCATACTTGCCAACCCTAGCGGTAGGGTTGCTTATCTCCGTTTTTTGTAAACCGATTTGGTTTTTTTTTTTTATTTGAAAGTAGTCCAGATTGGTCCCATTTTTATCAAAATCCAGTTCTGATGAAATGAATTGAGACAACTCCTCAAATATCACAAGCATACATATAGCGATTTATTAACACTATAAACTTACCTAGTGACTGCAGATTGATTCTCGATATAAGTAATCACTAACACTTTTTAACCTCCGACAAAAAAAGGGGTGTTATAAGTTTGAGGCTCTATTGATCCATCTGATTAATAATAATACATAATTAAATAATAAGAGATAAGAAAGTGCTAAAAACCATCTCATAGAAGACATACAGACAAACAAGTCTGTATGTACCTCATAGACCCGCAACGGATTAGCAGTTCTTAGCACTTTGTTGGCTCTTTATTATTATTATTATTATTATTTATCCGTTAGCTATTTGAAATTGTAGATCCAATTAATCTGAATAAAATGGGTTTTTAATTTGTTATAAAATTAAATTGTGCCCGTAGTCGGATTATACCAACTCTTTAACTAAACCTATTCTATTTGATAAACTTTTGATTATTGGGGTACGAATATTAGTATAATCGAAAAACCTATTTATTGTTGACGAAAAAAATCATTTAATTACATAGAGAGATTATAAATTGTATGAATCGTAATAATACTTGACTATAATGTAAAAATAACATTTACTTAGTCAGAAACATATAGAAGTAACAATAAACTATAAAAAAACACAGATCACGGTAAGGTATCTTTATTACAAATGGTATTTTAAATGATACCCAAGTAGGTAATGATGTACACAAAATAACAAAAATATAAAAGAAACTGGAGACTCATGAGATGTAGTTACATTCTTTGACGCCTACGAAGCTATTCAGGTTCAGAATATCGCATTTACTCGCCACAAGAGATTACAATGCTTACATGAAAATCGTTAGGTACCTAATACCTACCTTATTCGTAATAAATTCTTCAAAAGAAAACAAATGTAATTTAACTTCTACGAAAACTAATTTTAATCAAATAAAAACAACCTAGTTTTAATAATTTACCACGCACCGCCAACACTACAAGGACATTGATTACCTTATCAGGAAAGTGGTCCTTTTATTTCATTTATCTTGTAGCAACTTATGACCTAGGTTTTTTTTTATTCAAAATGGTCCTTTGTTATCAATTAATAAAATACTTTTGACTTTGACATTGCAATCAATTTTTATAGCCAGCTATTTCATAATCTGGAGAAATTTGTGACCATATTTATACCAAAGCTTTTATAATAACAAAAAACAACATAAATTTTTATTTCTAAGAAAGGAGGAATGCCCAGTCTTTTTTTAATGTTGACATACCACAGACAGAACAAATATGTATGACATGATCTGATAAATGTTAAAGAAACGTGTATTAACCACAATCATAGATAATTATGCTAATTAACATAAACGGGCAGTTAAACAGCTTTTAAGTCCAACCAGTTTTTCCCGATAAATAGGGGCTTAAGGGGCATCGTTTCAATCGGGTATTTATGCAATAACAGAGTTATTAAAAGAAAAATATTAATCGTATGCCAAATCTCAATTCAATTCAACTCTTATATATTATAAGGTGGCTTTTGAGTAGTGGACCACAAATGTGCCAATGTCACGCTTAGTTATCAAATAACTGGAAAATGGGGCACAAACGTGGACAGATCTGTCTATACGGGCACAAACTTCAATCATGTACATGATTCATGGAAGATGACATGATTTGAGAAAACGGATTAAAAAAATAAAAATTGATTACTCCTTTGAGTGAGGTATAACAAAAAAAGCTGATAACATAACAAAATAACTATTACTTTCTGTTTGTGGTTAGATTTGTAACAAAAAAATATAAAATTATGGTAAAGCTTCCGACATCTTCATACTTTAATTAACTACGTAGCGTAACAACGCATACCTACTAGAGTATTGTCACTTCACTCACCGCACAAAGAAGAGTTTCCGCGATATGCCTACAGACAACTGCAGTACTTTGGCCACAATGCTCGCAGAACCTCCGATAATCCTAATGGCGACGGGAAAAGTAGAGAGTAATTATACAGAGGACGAAGTCACATGCGTTGAAGAATCAACTTCCTCTTCATTTATTTAATGGCTTGTGAGGAAAACTTTCCTCAATTTTGCCAATGTCAAGTAATTATTTTGATAAAGTTAGGTCAAGTCGTCAAAGTCTAAGTGAAGTCAGGTTCCTTCTAGTAAAGCGATGGCAGTTTCACTAGAATGTTTGTGGACAATTTCCACCCGTTTGAAAAGACACGCAATACACTTATATTTAAATTCACTACCACGTGCTCTTCAAATAAGTTACACCGGTTAAAATGCCACCAAAACTACACGGTATAACTAAAAAAAAACACTAGAAATTGAAATAAAATAAAAATGGACGACGTCTCGTTTCGAAAAAGCAGAGTGTCGTTGAGGAATCAATATCCGAAAGCCTTGGATGACAGTGAGCACGGCTCTCCCTGATGACAGCTGACAGAAACAGATAGAGACGTGAAAAAACTGCATTTAAGGAGTTACAATCCTCAGCAATGATGGAACGACGGAGGAGCAGGAGGAAACAATTCAAGACACAATAGACAGGACTATTGAATATAAAAACATCTAACGGTCCAACAAAATATGCTTACCTACATAGAATGACAACATGCGCCACGTTGTTTGATCGCGAGGATTTGTTAGGTGAATGCCTATTAGCTATCTTACGTTACTTTTCAATATTTTCATCTGCATTTACTCAAGAATACCGATTTATATTATTGCTGGAATTGTGCAGAATTAAACTTTCCTCATTTAATAAATTCGATGTATACGATAAATTGCTTCGTCAACACTGGATAGGTCAAGAATTTTAGATGTTTTTAAATACCTACTTAGGTTATTTTAGAGTTTCACGGCTTTTGGTAAAATGATTGTACGCAATTTGGTGTTTTTGTTAGCAGAGCGATTTCGTATTTTGTATGTTACGTACACAAATCAAGAATATGAAAAGTAACGGACCACAGCCAATCTACAGTACATTACATAAGTACTTTTCATTAGAGTAAAAAGCGTATATTGAATTGTATCTAAATATTAGAGAAGACTGTGTTTCTTCAACAGACTTGAATGCTTACAAGAAAGTGTTTATCGTATCTTTTAGGTACATTTTGTAAGAAACATGAATTGCAGCGACTATTAGACACAGCTTTATCAATGCGACGTAAAGCGCGTGGTTTTGTTCGGTCTCTGTCCTCATCCTCATCATAAATAAATAAACTCTTAAGACAGCTAGCGCTAATTAAATCGATACTAAAATTAACACCTTTAATATACTAACATTTATTTCAACCCTTGGTCCGTCACGTGGGGTCTTTGAAAACCTAGGTGTTAAAAATATGTAAAATTATGTGTGTAATGTTATGTGGTGTGTGTATTACGTTTTGCAGAAGATATAATTTTTGTTTTATTTATAATATAATTATTACAAGAATAAAGGTTTAAGTTTCAATAACATCTGGTTTTTTCTTATTTTACGTACTGTACTTGTTCGAAATATTAAGAACTTGTACAATTTATAATTAAGAAAATGAAGAAGTTGGAGAATTCAGAGACTGTAAAATTAATAGTTTGTACAAATAAGATTACGTAGGTATTACAGAGAAATTTTAAAATATATAATGAGGAAACCCCTGAATTTGGAACTTATCGCGCGACACCAAAATTGTACATTTATAACTCGGGCCATTCTAGGTAGCCTCCGTTGTCGGCTAATACCTGGTTGGCGCGTATCACCTCGAAATTTAGTTCTCGCCCAAGCGCAGTGATACATACGTGTTTCAGAAAATTGTTTGGTAATGTTTATATATTTTTGGGGTATTTTATGTTAACTTGTTTATTTTTCTAATGTAATTTAATATACATTTAATTTTATATTACTCAAATAATAATTCGGTTACTTTTTTGTGACATGATCTCAAGAAATTTTTGTTTACTTACTTTTTGTACTAGCAGTATTTGAGGAACATGCTGTACCTAGTTTATTAACATACATAATATAATATTACACCCAACAGTCACGTACAGTCCTGATCCCACATTAGGATTCCTGTGTCGTGGGTATCAGGAACTACGAGTTCCATGGTACCACAACATCCAGACCAGGAACAAATATTTGCAGATCATGCAAACATTTATCTCGCAGCGGGAATCGAACCCGCAACCTCTCGCATCTCAGCCGGCTACTTGCCCGCCGAGCCACGGAGGTCGTCAGAACAGACAGACACTGACAGAGATCAGAGGTATTGTTATTGAATAAGTACCTACATAATAAACTGCTTATATAACAGGGAAAATATGGCTGTTGGTTCTTGAGATTTTCAGGGACCCAACGCGACGAACTGCGTTACGAAAATATGCGCGACGTGGCGAAAGTTAATATTAAATATACTTACTGGGGAAATTATTATCCTAATTAATAAGGATATAGTGGACATGAATTTGGGCAATCGAATGACCTTACTACACCTGAACGGTAAACGGCAAGATAAACTATTCAATAATAATAATAATAATGTAACTACTAATACAAGAATGATATTAAATAAATGTTAATGTAGTATCGAACTACGTTATGTACAAAGGCGCTAAACTTTAATAATATAAATTAAATCTATTGGAAAATAAATAGGAAGCTAATTCTACAACCCACTTGAAAAATATAGAACGGACACTTTTATTAGTGTATTTCGTAACGAGCATAAAATGAAGGTTTTTCTTACACGAGCATGGAAGCGAGTTCTAAAGCTTCATTCTGAGAGCAAGAACAGTAGTCATTTTATGCTAAATACGAACGACACTTTTTGAACCACCAGATAAGACTGATACAGTACTAAAAACAAATAACAAATAAAAATTTAATACAGTTCTCCAATCCATACTACTACTCTACTTCTTCTCACCGGCTCTTTGTTAATCACCCTGCGTTAGCTTGAGGTATGGTGTTCCCGAAATGGGCCTACTGATGAATGGACCTATTCCATCTCGCAGCGTCTCCTTTAATGCACAACGCGCATGTCTTCAAAGCTTTGGGTGGATATCCCACTATATCCATTGCGCATATCAACCGATGGATAAACTGCGATTTTTGGGACCGACATTATATAATATAACATAGCACAACATTTCATTATATCCATTTCGACTGCGTTTTTATCTCATAAAGGAACATTAAATAGTGACATTCACTGACGCTGACAAAATCTATATGCGACTTTTGTATCAAAAGTATTTATACTAATAACTTTTCATTTAAAAAACCGACTTCCGCCATTGTATTCGACAAAATATTTGGATGAAAAAAAATGATGAAAGAACCATAGTGGTGAAAGGATTATGATACTTTCTGAATGCAAATGCTTGGTGTCTTGCTGAAAATATCAAAATCGCCATATGTATGCCTACAATATTTGAGGAGTTCCCTCAATTCCTCATGGATCCCATCATCAGAACTGGATTCTGAAAAAAATGGGACCAATCTGGAAGTATATCTATTCAAATAAAAAAAGAATTTTCCAAATCGGTTCATAAATGCCGGAGATATGCGGTAACATAAAAAAAAAAAAAAAAAAAAATACAACCGAATTGAGAACCTCCTCCTTTTTGGGAAGTCGGTTAAAAATATGGAAATAATCGCCATTTTACACCTATTCCTACCAAGGTATCCCTTTATGAGAAAATTTGTTTCACTTTACCTTCTTTTTTTATGATATGATATACTTAATGGGATAACGAAGGCGCCGAGGTTCGTCAAATCCGTTTTATGTCATGTTGTTTTTTTTCGTAGTTCCTATCCTACTTGTTCCATTTGAGGTTATTTGTCATCAGTGGATAAAATGGGACATAATTAAAAGAAACTCGTATCCCTTTAAATCAATTGTGTACGTCCATGGTTATGGTGGGATCGACTCAAAGCTTTGGTTCTAAGATATACCGGTTCCCTCTTGATGTGTTCCTTCAACGTTAGAGACCACGTAATATTGACCACATAATTTTTAAAGTCCATTGCACGACCCGGACCATACGGATCAGATGCAGTCGGGAAACTCCAATAGTCCATGAAATGCTCGACTGAAACTTTCCCTAATACATTTTGAGTTGTAACTTAAGCTTCATTAGCTATTTAAATTAGAGTACATGCTAAAGTTTCGTCAAAATCACATTCAGGCACCCATAAAAAAATCTCCATGTTTCCCGCTAAAATAAACTTAGTAGTACCATTTATGTATGAACCGTTTCGTGACACGAATCCGTCGAAAGTATATTTAATCTATAGTTCCGGCCGCTTACGACTTGGCCATTATCATTTAATCTGCCAATTCTTCAAAGCAACATGGAGAAAACTTACAAATTAAAAAGAAAAAAACAGTAACGATATGAAATCTCATACAGTGACGCAAGTATAACTTGGCGCGGCTGTGTCCCACACGATCACAACTAAAACATTCAGTTCCTCAAAGCCCCACCACCAACTTATAATTTGTGGCTCTGTACATTTCGTAATCCCCTGAAAGACATTTGCCTCGATTTTCAAATTTGTTTTCGAGTATAATATGGAATTTTTTGCACAATGTAGTAGAAAAATAATATTTTGGTTACGTGAGTAGCCAAGGTATGATTGGTTGATCAATGACCACATAAACATCGCGTTTAGTATCAAAGTGTGAATAGAAATAGTAAAGAATATTCTCTCACTTGCATTAATATGTATACAGTTATAGATTTTATAATTCGAGTAAACCAAGATTTTTTCAAAAATAAGTACACAGAGACTGTTTTCAAAATAATGTAGCCATGCAATTGTGTAACAATTAACCTTTTTAATCTAGTGCGTTACCTTAAATAAGTATACAGAAAGAGTGTTGTTATTGAATGAATACCCTATCTATTTTGGTGTAATTATACGATCGACCTGCCTGCTTCTATATTAGATACATCTATGATACAAGACCTGGCAACGTTATTTCCCATACAAAATGGCATCTTTGCAGTGGTAACGGATCTTGGATAAAATATTGAAGCAGGCAGTTACCTACTTTCAGTAACATTTTGAATGCGAGACATATCCTCACAGGGCAGTCTAGTAATATAACCATGTTATTCCTATTTATCTCGTTCTTTATGAAGAACATTATTTATTCTATAGTTTACAAAAACTATACCAAAGCCTATAATTTGAGGTACATTCGTTCATATTCGTGAAAATAACTAGTTCCTGATAAAATATACATTCCAAGTTACATTTTTGAAATATCGCTACATCGATAATAATTTCAAGTGCTCCCATGACTTACCTCGTTTATACCAAAATTACATTCGTATTATACATGATCGCTTACAATATCTCGCAGAACCGACTGGAGAATAAAGGTTTTTTGGCCGACACCCAAGTCGACGACCGACGACATTTTTAAAGTTAGGAAGTCGGTGGATGGAGTCGGCTTAAGACCTGTCGTTGTGGCATTCAGAGGAGGCATATGCCCAGCAGTGCACTTCAACCGACTCTGTTTACAATATCACTAGCTTTGTAAGCCTGGGTAGTGACTAAGTAAGTTCCTATGGAACTATTTAACCCTACATAGCCGTACGGGTCTCTTTGCAAACACACATCACTATTAGTAGTGATTTAAGTATATTTATGCGGGTATAATTAGAAAGCCTTATGTTTTAAAATCTCTGGTGTTATTGGAATGTACACTATTATAGGAGCTGGGCACTGCAGTGATCCCTGCGCACGCGCGGTGACTACTGGCGCCCGTCTGAAACAAACCAATTCCATTGAATTTGGCAAGAATTGGGCCTCAGAGCGCGCCGCTGTGATTTGACGGAATTGTTGTGCTAACAAAATAAATCACATTTCCTCTCTATTGGGCATATACTCGATGGCAGGAAAGCACATTAAAATGATAACAAAATAATACAAAAGCAGTGTACAATATAAATCTATACTTTTTTAAATATATAATTCGCTTGTGCTTTGTGACAGCTCTACTTTAACTTTCCAACTCAACGATACTGATTTATGCCATAGTCTCGCGCACTACGACAAACAATGAAAACATCATGTCAAGTCTCAAATGCCACAACAAACAATTAAAACATCATGCCATAGTTTCGAGCGCTACGGCCAACAATGAAAACATCATGTCATACGGTAAGCGTACACCAAAACCGATTTTGTCGGCCGATGACGGACAGAACTAGCCGGACGAGTAACTCGGACGTCAATGTGCTTACACTGCAGTGTACGTCATCGTCATTTTCATTTGTTGTCATTTTCGGGCGTCATCGGACGATGACGGTCGTGTTTGTGTACGCGCTCTCATTCTTTTACAAGTGTTTGATTCGATCGTCCGTGTTCGGCCGTCGTCGTCTGAGCAAACTTAGGCCGATGACGGATTAGGTGTACGCGAGCCGTTAGTCTCGATCGCTACAACCAACAATTAAAACATCAAGCCATAGTTTCGAGCGCTACTACCAACAATGAAAACATCATGTTATAGTCTCAAATGCTAAGAAAAACAATTTTATTAGCCTATTTTCTCAGTCTACCACAGTGGAGTAAAGAAGCTGAAATTTGGGACATGACCCAATCACGGAAGTTTAACGTAAATAAACGAAAACTGATTTCAGGAGTTAATTTTAGGGGGCAACCCCCCCCCCCCCCCCCACCATCTATTTCTCCGAAACTACTGAGACAAAATTTTTAAAAAATATGGAAATTTGGCCTTAGTCATACTTTACAGGAAAACCTAAATGAAAATCCTAAATCTTCAAATTCATACGGGAAACGTAAAATACTCGTATTGAGAAAATGTGGATAGAATTGTGTTAATTGACTAATAAGTCAATTGTTCTAGTGGTTACTATGTTAGCTTACTTGTACAGAACCCCTCTCCACGCGAGCCCGACTCACACCTAACCTTTTTTTATATCAAAAGAAAACCTTTGATTGATAAAAGCAACATGGTAATTTGTCAACAGAATAATCGCTCAGGCCAAACAATACAATATAAATACTAATAGCGCATGCATGCACGTACATCTCACTCGGAGACGACATTGGCGTAGTTTGACAATAATTTGAATAAAAACTATCAACTACAAGAATGCGTGTTTTTAATGTCATCGAGCGACTAAACGTCATTAAGATTTTCGCTAATCCCCGATTTCCAAATTTCTTCATATTGAAACTCATCGATGACTAAAATTGTTATAACTATGATATCAATACAAGTGCCTCCTCCAGTACATCTCCTGAAAAACGGTGATTTACGGCTTTTTGGATGACATTTAGTCACTCAGTGACATTCCCAAAACTGTAATTTCGCGTTACTGTATAGCGCATGACTTCTTTTATAAAGGGTGAAAAGTTGAGATGGGGCACGTAGGGCCGCTACCAGAACCGTTGCAGCTACAAGAAAACGTTCTTAGGAGGAAAACCCTCATTATTGTACAGTCATCGAGGAAAATGGCAGGTTACACAAGTATTTTCCTCCAAGGGGTCGATCAAGGTCAAGTAATAAAAGAACTATGCACATTTTCACCGCCTAACAGTTATTTTATGGAGCACTTAAGACAACTGTGAAATTTGAGATTTGTTAAGTGTCTCGTAAGGAACCATACCTAAAAGATTCCTCTATGATCTCGTGTGTTGTATTTGTGCAATCATTATTCTAGAATATGTCAACAAGCTGGTTTCCGCGTGTTTTTTTCTTCGCCGTTAGATAGATAGATAGATTGCCGTTATTCATTATCAGCACGTAGTCCACTGCTGGACATATACCCTCCATAGAATGCTACGACGGACGGTCTTGAGCCGCCTCCATCCACCGACTACATCATGAGGTTCATCAAGTAGGAGCCGTAATTAGGTAATAATATAAGCGCAAGCAAATAAATAATTTGAATGCACACTCACGATTCTTTACGACTATATTATTATAATCATCATCAGAAATCGAGGTTGAGATTAAGGGTCTAGTCTACGAAAACACATGAAAAGTGATATTTTTAACCGACTTCAAAAAAAAGGAGTAGATTCTCAATTCGGTAGTACATTTTTTCCTTCTTTTTTTCCGAAAGCCAGGTGCTCCTCGAATTAAGCTTTATTCTTAAAAATATTTAGATCAATAGAAAGAACACTTCAGGTATAATAGAAGCGATATATGCGAGCTTTTTCTAAATTTTATTTTAGGTTTTATGTAAATTTAAATGATGCCTTTTGATGAAATTTACAATGGAGGTTAGAAACACGTGTCACATATTACCTTATTTTAATGAAAAAATAGGTAACAAAATATAATAACATATATTATTACCTTATTTGTCTTTGTGCGCAGTTGGCGCCTTCGCCGGCTGCGCGGTAATAGTAATCTCATCGTTGATTTTGAGCCCTTTAGGAGTGTTGCTCTTGGCCTTGCTGGGTACGTTCTTGTCCATGACGCGCTTGGCCACGACGCTGTGCGCCGAGTACACGTGGTTCTCGAACAGCTTGTACATGCCGAAGGTAGCGGTGCAGACGGTGCACTTGTACGAGAGGTGCGCCGGCTTTAGCGTCAGATTGTGGTCCCTGGCCACGTGGTTGAGCAACTTCCATTGGTACACCTGCAAATCACGATATAGTAACTAGTGGCAGCTATTAGATCCTCACGGATCCGAATGAGGTCCGAGGATATCCTCCATCATCATCATCAGCCATTAGAAGTCCACTGTTGGACGAGGCCTCCCCCATAGAATGCAATGGGGGATTTAGCATACCCACCACGCTTCGCAGGTGGATTGGTGATCTCAGTATTGGTGTAAGGTACTCTGTGGATGTTGCTGCCAATCCCCCTGGTGTAATACCAGACGGCTTTTACGACATCCACGGGAAGAGACGAGAGAGAGGGAGAGAGAGAGAGAGAGAGAGAGAGAGAGAGAGAAAGAGAGAGAGAGAGAGAAAGAGAGAGAGAGAGAGAGAGAGAGAGAAAGAGAGAGAGAGAGAGAGAGAGAGAGAGAGAGAGAGAGAGGGGAGTATTCTATTCTCAGGCCAGATACACCACGGCAATATTGCATCAACTTGTCAAAGCCTTACCCTTTGCTTGCAAAGGGGGAGTAGTAGGTCCCAGGTAGGTAGATATTTACAAACCTGTGGGGACTTGTAAATATCTGCCTTACTCCGAACATCAGTAGTCAAGCTCGCTCAGTGTTGAGTCCGATTTATAAATACAGGCCTTGTTAACGAACCTTGCCGCAAACAGGGCACCGGCCGGCGTCTTTACTCTTATTGGCCGCCTCTTGCATGGAGCTAGTCACGAGGCCGTGCGTACCCAACAGGTGCCGCTCCAAGCCCTGATCCGTGAAGAACCTGAAATATACCATCATCATAATTTCCAATGGCGCAACGCGGCGGCAGCAAGTGGCATTTCACGCCGCGTCTAGAGTGCGTATAATCTAAAACTGCACGCCTCTTTTACTTGGCACGAGACACAAATTCCCGCCAATAGTACAGCCTTTGTTCATTTTTTAAACTTTTGAAAAGAAATGCAAATTCTTATTTCAGCCTTTATAATAATAAATATCGTGTACTTAGAAAAACCTGCATTTTGAGCAATTGATGGTAATTTTACTTGTCAAACAGTAGTCACCGAGTGACTTTCAGTTGGGGGGCTGATTTATGTTAGTGTGCACCTCACAGAAATATCTATAACTTATTATTAATATATCTAAGTTCTATATAATCTGCAGAAATAGCCTCGCTAATGTCGGGGCGCGCCACCTTTAGGTACTTTGTGCTACTGTCCAGCAATATCTATTACTAGTTGCGCCCCGCGGTTTCACCCGCGTGAATAATGATGAAAATTGATGATGATGATGATGATGAAAAGTAGCCTATGTGTTGTCCGGGGCGTAAAGTATCTCCATTCCAAATTTCACTCAAATCCATTCAAAGTTTTTACGTGAAAGAGTAACAAACATCCATCCATCACTCACAAACTTTCGCGTTTATAATATTAGTAGGATTGTTCTATTTGAAATAAAATTATTGGTGTGCATGTAGAAAACAATAGATGTACAAATTCCTTTTTTAAATTAATGAAGTTATTTCCGAGCAAGTTTGAGAAACTCAATTTGAAGTCAAACTTCTTGTACGATTCCTACTTGCCGTAAAGTAAGTAAAAATATATAAAGTCCATACCTGAATTGGCACTTCTGACAATTAAGCGGCGGTCTGTTGTATATCATCTTGGGATGTATCTTCACTTTGTGTATCCATTGCATGTGATTCCGGAGCTGGTCGAGGTCCTTGATATATCCGTCGCAGATCTCGCAGATGACGAAGGTGCCCTTGGAGTTTTGTCCGGCCTGCACGTGCGCGGGTGGCGGCCGCCGGGGCAGTGGCGAGATCGAGATCGATGGCTGATGAGCAGACTTCTTGGGATTCTGAATGTAACAAAATGCAATTTTTTTGAGATACCTTAGAAGGATCCTAGTGATGACGGTATTAGCTAACGCATAACCTCATAATAAATTTTTAAACCTTTGATAGCTAAAATAGCTTTTGCCTTGTTTTGGCGTATGACATTTTACATTAGAAAGAACAAAACAAAATTGATTTCAACTAAATTAGGTATAAAAAAAAAATATTATGAATAAGGGGATAAGTGTTTTACATACAATGCCGTTAAATACATACATGCATACAATGAAATGGTCTCCCAATGTACTATTGCCAGGCGGATTGGTGAAACTTAAGTTGCGAGTTTTTATTCAACTGTTTCGCAACAATACGGGTTCCTTCCTCGTACACACTCGCAAAACTTATACCGACCTAATAACTAGTGATCATGGCGTGAAGGCCGTTTGCTCCGAGGAAGCGCCTGCGCGGTCTTTAACGAACATAAAAAACTTACAGTAATAGAGAAATTGGAAAGGTTTGACACGGTGTTCTGATGCAGCATGCTGGAGCCACGCATGATGGAGCCACCGGCCTGCACGGGGCGCGTCGAGGGCGGGCAAGGCGCTCGCGCTCGCGGCCGGTACTGGCTCACGCCGGGCAACACGCCCGCCACGATTGGCGCGCGCCCGAAGCTGCTGCCAAACTGCTGCCGCCCAAACGGACTCACCCCGCTTGGGTATGCAGACCCCAACATTGTATTGCGCGCTTTTGCCACCTAGAATGAGACTCTAAATACAACTACCAGTTTTGATAAATTTGTTGGCAATTTTGTACGGTAGACAAAATTAAGTACCTTTGGTATTTTGGCAGGAGGTTCCCATTCTAAAGGTGGATTCAAATTCTGTTCAGGCTTAAATTTCTTAGCGCAAGATATGAGATGGCGCGCTAGCTTGCCTTTCCCGTTGTCCTCGAAGGGACAGTTGGCACACTGGTGGTACGCCGGCGCCCGCTCCAGTTTACCGCGCACATTGTGCTCGGCCTCCATGTGGAACAATATGTCATGCGGACTACGGATTTCAAATGAACAGAAGTTACACTTGTACATGTTGTTTTTCATGTGAGGAGTCTCCAGGTGCTGGGCTAGAACTAATGCAGATTCCGTTTTGAAACTACAGTGTTCACATTTCAGCTGGGAACATGTATAAGGTTCGTTGTTCTCTTTACTGAGCTCCAAGTTTTTCATGAGCAGAGTTATGGAAAGTTCTCTTTCTTTTGTGCTATGACCTGCTTTTTTCTCCCTTTGCAGCTTTCTCTTTTGCTGTTTAAGCAGGTCAGTCTGCACATATTCCTCCACAAGGCCCATGCCGATGTTCATAAAGAACTTGCCCAGGGAACAGTCAAAATAGTTTTCTGATTTGGATGCTGAAGCAGGTTTTATTTCTAAGTCACTCTTAACTTCCTCGGTGGAGTCATTTTTGTCATTGATCAGAATAGTTGTCCCGTTTTCATCAGTTATTTTGAAATCTTCAGAATCTGTTGAGTCCGAGCCAGACCATGAATCGTCATCTTCCTCATTTTGGCGACGTCTTTTCTCTGGGAACAAAAAATGTTAGTATAAACCTCAGATAAACTACATTTATATTAAGAATTTCATATAATTAAACCAATGGCATTAAAGACAGAGACGGCTCAAGCCCAGTCGTTCGGAGCAGCCTATGTTTAGCAGTGGACTTTTACAGACAGATGATGATAATAGCCTCTGAACTTCCAAGTAATAGCAGGGTAAAATCGATATTAAGCGAAACCAGTAAGTAAGGGTAACTTATACTCAGATCTCCAAAACTTTTGGCATGAAGGTTCCTTTTGGCTTCTAGGTGCTCACTAACATAATGCGTTGTCGAAAGATTCATTGAATTTTACGACAGCTCATTATAGCATATTTTACATGAAAATTCGATATAGAAATCAAACTTAAAGTCATACTTTAAAATATAGATTTTATATATGAAAAATATTTTTCGATGTACTTATGGCGATTTCTTAAAGTTTTAGGGTTAAGTGTCGAAACACGTAAAATATTAAGGGCTATAAAATGCTATTTTTTTATTAAAAATAAGATAAAATCCTCCAGAAACGGTACATTTTTGTTGATGCTGTGGAATAACATGGAAATGTTGACATTATTATTGTAAAAATAACACGCAAAGTATCGAATTTACGGACAAAGAAAATCAAATTCATTGCGATTTATTAGAGCTATGTAAATGTTTAATGAGTACCTACAATTGCAAGAGCTACCAAGATGGTATACAAAATTATTCAAAAAGCAGAATAATAATAAAAATCAAATTTCGAAAATTAAATTCAGCGTGGAGCATGTAGCTCTTGCTCCTGCAGTGAAAGGAACTTAAGAGAAATTTGGACAGGCTATCAAAATGATGCCCATGTTGCGTTCCCTATTGCCATTTGCTATTTGTAATTGGGCAGAAGGCCATTTAAGTTTTAACTTTAGAGAATTAACTACCACTAATGCAGGTGTAAAATAAAGCAAGAAACAGAATACCTTTCATTTCCATCTTCCTCATTTTGTACTCCTCAGTTTCGCACCGCACCTCCTCCTCAGACTCCTCCACCTTTTCCCCTCGGTCCCTCTTCTCTTGCCTTTCCTTATGGAGTTTTACTTTTTCCTCTTTTTTCTTTTCCAATAGTTCCTTCTCAGCTTTTACTCTTTGTAACTCGAGCTCCTTGCCCAAATTAAGCACAAACTCCTTGAAATGCTCAATAGAGGGCTTCTCATAGACGTATGGAACGATAAATGAAGGAGCTTCCACTACGAACATGTCATCAGTTAAAGATGGCAATATAGCAGGTGCAGGCATCTGTGAGGTTGCCTGCGAGGTCTGTGATACCTGCGAGGCCAAAATGGTGGTGGACACTGCCTGCTTGCTGGGCACCGGTGTAACGGTGGTGCCGCGAGCGACGATACTGTGATACAAGGTCGCATTCATACTGGAACTAACACTTTTATTCGGCATGGCTATCTTAGCAGTCGGATTTGAGCCGATGAGAACTAGCTGAGGCTCCCTCCTCTGTGCTGAAGTCGATCTGGCGGCTTGCTTGGCGGCTATCTCAACTAATGATTTAGTATCGTTTATCATGATTGGTCTTGATTTTCGTCTCAATGGATCGTCGGAAATGATTTCTTCAATATCAGATTCTTCAATAACATTTTCGTCATCAAAACTGTATTTTTTGCGCTTAATTGTTCTGCTACTACGGCGTAATTCAGAGTTGTTAGTAGGTTTCTTTTTGTTCTCAACTACTTTGATTTTTTTGTTTGCAACTATTTTGTTTTCTGTGGTGACTACACAGTCTTCCTCGTCTTCATTATCGCTTTCTATTTCATGAATATCTGGGCTCTTTTTTCCATTTTGGTTTGCAGTTCCATCATTTTCTATTATTATGACATCATTACTTTTGCCGAGGACACTGCCTTGTGAAGCTTCATCATAATCACTACCAAAGACAATGCTGAAACTGTCATCTGTTTGAGGATCTGGGTCTGACCCCAACTTTGCTTCTAAAGAATCGTCTGATTCCACATCCATGACAAGCATCTGAAATATTTAAACATACATACATGATTCCTTAAAGAAGGATGGGGACTGTTGACCCAGATCAAAAGTAAATGAACCGGGTCTCCCAATCATGGAAGAAATATTGTATTGTTGTTTATTATATTGTATTATATTAGTATTGTTCTTAATTTATCTTTTGTCCAAGACCTTGTTTATTTTTAGAAGTAGGATATCAAAAGTTACATCTAATTCAATTTATAACAAATCCAACAAGTTTCTGATCGGATTCGTTAGTTTTTCATTTCGATGTGGTAAATAACTAAAACAATTTTCTGAAGTAAAACACAGTAAAAAACAATAAATATTGTATATTACTGTGTTTTATTAGAGAAAATTGTTTTAGCTACTTACCACATCGAAATTAATAACTAACGAATCCAATAGGAAACCCTTCCGAACGTTTTAGAGTAGCCCTGCTGATCTCTACGAAAAAGTTATAAGGTGTATCCTAACTACCTAACTAAGCATTTTTAGCTTGATAGGTTTAAAGTATCCATCTCGAATGTAGAGAGACAGAAATCAATTTATTTTTTTATATTGTACATAACAACAGTCGTAACTGTTGTAATCAATAACAAATTTTGTCGTAAGGCCGGGCAAATTTACGACAAAATCAAATTACAACAAAAATAAAAATGACAAAACTCCGCACTCGTTGCTTGATTTAATTACCCACCATTTTTGGAAATCGGTAAAACACTTTTCTTACAGCTTCATTTCATTTTTGGGGGCAAACTATAAAATTAAATAATAACTTGTGTCAAATCGTCACGTGACACATATCAAATGACAGATTTTTTTATGAGAAACACAAACATATTTTTTTTATTTTGGGAATTACAAATGCTTTAAAAGAAAATGTGCGAAAACTTACCATTTTGTCTCGGAAATTTGAATACGGAAATGTGTTTTTTTTTTATTGCAAACGGAATATTGGGCTAGAGCCCAATATTCCGTTCTCATAGTTTACAGGAAAATCAAAATGAATCAAACCGGCTAAGTGCGAGTCGGACTCACGCACGAAGGGTTCCGTACCATTATCTTATAAAAACGGCAAAAAAGAAAACGTTTGTTGTATGGGAGCCCCCTTAAATATTTATTTTATTCTGGTTTTTAGTATTTGTTGTTATAGCGGCAACAGAAATACATCATATGTGAAAACTTCAACTGTCTAATTATCACGGTTCATGAGATACAATCTGGTGACAGACGGATCTATAAAAACGGCAAAAAAACACGTTTTTCTGTATGGGAGCCCCCTTAAATATTTATTTTATTCTGTTTTGTCATAGCAGCAACAGAAATACATCATCTGTGAAAATTTCAACTGTCTAACTACGACGGTTCATGAGATACAGCCTTGTGACAAACGGACGGACGGACAGCGGAGCCTTAGTAATAGGGTCCGTTTTACCCTTTGGGTAAGGAACCCTAAAAAGCTAGATCTGTTTCTTAAAAACATAGAGAAGACATTATGTTTTGATAATACCGACAGGCAATTTTTGGTGTTGCATAAACGTAGTTTAGGCTGGTTCTTCGGAATGTGCCGAAATAATGTATCGAGCAAAAATTTGTACAAGCTTGAATAACTATACTTAAAATAACATGATTTTCGTTAAGTTTTCATTAAATAACTGCTCATAAATTTACTTTCGTGTCTGAGTTCAAACAACGGTTTTTCTAGAAAACAATTTATGACTCGAGAAAACGTTAAGAGAACGCCCTTTTTACTCCGGTGCCGTATTCCTAGTAGTTTACACAATCACACTATCGTGGTAGTTGTTTTCATTATCTAAAAAACGCACCAAAACTTTCGATAAGCCAAAATTTCACTACAGTAACAAACACTTTACGCGGGTCTTTACACCTTTGGACATGCTGCCAGGCTACCTTGAGGGGCCCTTCGCTCATTTCGTCCAAACAAATCAAGAGTTGCAGACGCTTGTCGTTTTAATTCACTGAAAATCTGTTTTTGGTGTTGAATTCCGGTGCTAAAAGCACGTAAAAATGGTGCGTAAAGAACGCGATTTCGGAGAACCAGCCTTTAGCGCTGAAGTGTGTTTTATCCTCACACTATCTTGACACTAAGTTAGAGTAGGACCTACTATAACGGAGCAATAACATGACCACTGCCTCAAAAATGGCCGACTTCAGTCTGCTGTCTGTCAGATGTTCTTAGTTTTTCGGCTATAAATTTTCTTTATTTGTTGTGAGAAATGGAAGTGATTCAAGCGATTAAGGCAAAAATCTTTTAGTTAATTGACTGATGAGTTTAATTGGTCTATCTAGTGGTTACTATAGTAGCATACTTGTACGGAAATTTCTTCAGGCGAGCCTTACTTGCTCATGACTGGGTTTTTAATCCAAACAAACAAATGCAAACATTACCCCATATTCATCCTTTTCGAAGGGTGCCTGCGTGATAAGAATTTTTATCCTAGTTGATAAGTAGAACCACAAGCCTGCACACAGTGAAAGTCCCATCAAAATCAGTCCAGTAGTTATGCACAATACACCCTGACACACAGCGTGATGTCAGTGCAGGTCTTAACACCCCCACTTAGAATTAGTCCAGTAGGTTTTGTGTGATGTCAGATAATTCTTAAATTGGTTGATTTTTGTTTTATTAACGATTTAAGTACCTTTTATTAAGTAGTAGTAGTAGTAGATTTTAGTAAGTAGTAGTTTTTGGGAAAATATTTCTAATGTAGACTTTTTGTCCTTTTTAGTTTGATTGCAGTTTATGTAGAAGATATAGATAGATTTAATTTTTAGTTATTATTTTGTTACTGTGTTACACTATTGTGTGTTGGGCCTTAGCATAGATCTTCTATCTGTATTCTCCCGTGAAGTTGTATTGTAAAAGCTGACTAAGGGATTATACCAGGGGATGGGCAGCAGCATCTAGCAGAGTATTCAACACCAATACTGTGATCACCAATCCACCCGCCACGCGTGGTGATTATGGCAAATCCTCCCATTGCATTCTACGGAGGAGGGAGGCCTCGTCCAGCAGTGGATGACTAAAGGCTGATGATATGGATGATGATTATTGTTACTCTTGTTTAGAACATACCTGCTGTTTAGCCCTATCGTTATCGTTTATCGTTTTAGAGGAGTCCTCTGTTTGGTTGTCTACATGGTTCATAAATATTTGGTCCCCATTATCAATTGTATCAATCTCATCTTGAGTATCGGTTGTGGACAGCATACTGGAGTCCTTGCTATTGTTGTTCATCTTCTCTGGGAATGTAATGCTGTTCTCTAACTCAGATTCAGGTTCAGGAGATCCCTTTATGTTGGAGCGTTTACTATTTCCACTCTTTTCTAGTCCATTGGTAGAAGTGGGGGGGGCTTGCGGTGCACCTTCTTGGCAAAGTCCTTCCAATCCTTGGACATGAACATGTACTTCTCTATTCTCGACATTCCGGTCACAAATTTCTCTACTGGAACATTCTTTTCTTTCACTGATCGATGGATCAGGACTGTTTTTTTCTGTAACCGGTATACTTTCTTTGTCCACTTCAGATATAATATCTGATCTTTCACCAGCAGTTGGTTCTTTCTCAGGACCAGGTATAGTTTGTTCCTCCTTAGCATCAAATCCCTCCTCTTCCGAAAGCTGTAAATGTCTCGATATATCATTTTTACTTTGCTTAGGGGTTTTGATAGATTCATCCATTACTTCTCCATTCATATCATGTGGAATTCACCTGTATGGAATAGACAAATATTTTATAAGGTTATACATATATTTAAACCTCCTAAAAGGTTAAGGTTATATTTCTAATATATATCCATGGTCATGAAGATGAAGAGAATACAGAGAGTACCACAGCAGCGTCATATTTTTATGAAGAATGGCGCGCCCCTCTCCTCTTCTCCTCACCCCCCTGGCAAGGCGCTAACAATCAAAATGGCGGTTCTATGGTATAGGTAGCTGTAGCTACGTGTACATATACATATTTTGATTTTAAAGATCATAGACATCAAAATAGTAGTAATCAATAGATAATTACAATAAATATTTTGTAATACCACAACAAGTAACTCAATTTTACGGGCAAAATAAACAATGTTACCGGAAATCGCAAGTTTCGCTCCAAACGGAAATAATGTGATATCTAGCTGTAGAATACTGCAGCAGATGACAAATCTTTTTTAGAAATGCTATTAGATAAACTGGTTTATTTTGAATGCATTACATATTGTTTTTTGTCCCTAGAAAGCGGAGTTTACTCAGTTTTTAAATGGTTTGTAAACAATTCATTACCGGCGCTGGCTCTAACACAACAATAACAATTATTAAAGTTCAATTTTAGTACTCACCACGACGAAAGATCAATTTTTCATACGACGATATCCAGCCTTCAGTCAAAGCGCTGACTCTGAACCTTTTCTGGGACTATTCAATAGACCTACTTGCCACTTGGATACTTCAATGGAGGAACCAACCAATTTCAGAGACTTTATTCACGATCTACAAAATTCCGTATAGATTAAATTGATATCTATTTAGCACAGCTTTTAAATAAATATCCATAGAACACCGAAAATAACAAGAAAACCAGTTTTTTTTTTAATTAATAAAAATTGTGCGAAAGTTTGATTCCTCGCTCAGTATGAAAAATCCAATATGGCGGCGGCCGGCTGCCAACCAATAGAATTTTTAACACTCCGTGCAAAGAGAATGTAATCAGCAACGTGCTCCTTGGCAGCTTGTTCTTGCCATGGATGTAGAAAGGTGCTTGCTTGCTGGCTTGCCGACGAGCGACGATCGAAACGCCGCGGCGCCGCCGACCGCAGAGCACAGATTTATAAGTAGCCGCAGAGTACCGAGCCAAAGATAACGAGCAATTAAAAATAGATATATATGTGCTCAGTTTATGTATACTTAGAATAAGTACTAATACTAAAGCACTATGTGTACCTTATGTGTGCAAGTCTTGGAGCAAGGAACAAAATGGAGCGGCAGTAACATTTATTTTGTATGAAAATTGCCCACCATTAGCTTGCCATTCAACCATTCATTTAATACTCTGTGACCTTTAATTGCCTTCATTCAAAGTTTTGTTTACTTTTTGTGTTTTTGTAAATTTTCACTATTTTATTAGCAAATACCTATATTTTTTACTACACAACTTGGATTTCACAATGCCTGCGTGTAATATTGTGCATTGTGGTACGAGGCAAAGCCAGTATCGGCCTGGGCTGACTTTACGCAAGTGCTTCAACAGTTTTCATTGAAATTGTAGTTTTGCTTCATTATTTTGTTCTAAATGTATATTTCGTTAGTGAGCTTTAGAGTAAACATATGGACATTAGTGCCATTGTAGTGTAAAATATCATTATTTCATAGTAATTCATAATTGCTTACAAGATTGTTTACAACTAGGGCTTGGTCGGGCAAATAGCTGACCCAGTTCGACCCAAAAATCGAGCACGCCTTATTTATCAGAACAACCGCCCTGTGGTGCAAGTACATACATGATGTGCGTTCAATCACAGAATAAATATTAGTACAAGCACAGAAGACTCACTTCACGATTTTATTTATATACCTAAATAGCGACTCTTATGTCTGTTATGTTTTGTTATGTCTTCAGCTCGCATAAGCGCTTTGTACCTAACGCAATATTCACCTAAACATTGCGGCTCTCTCCTAACGCGTAACTCTGTCGCTGTCTGGCGCGGAGTGATGCAACTCGTAAGGGTTGTCGACTTGTACCTACGAACGTTGCTGACCGTTTGTTTTATCAATAATTGTTATGAAGGAGAAATAAAGTAGGTAAGTATTTAGGTCCTTATATAAGTAATTTAGAGCGATTCCGAAGTAAAGTCAAATAATTAAACACGTAAGTAGATCGGTAGCAGGTAGAAAATTCAAGTAATTACTTATTTAGGTATCTCCAACATAAATAATTGCAATCAATGCTAAATGCACATGAAAACACACCTATAAAAGGTATTACTTCGATATGCATCTACAAACAATAACTAATGTGCATCAATCACATAACTTACCTATCTTCGTCCTACGGCAATTTAAAAAATGATATGTCTCTGTTTGTCTTTTGACCACTGCATCCATTTACAGTACAATATGCACGCGAAGGCATATTTGCGCGGGAAACATGTTGTGCGATCGCTCAGGCATGCGCCCGACAACCTTGGAGCAAGGAACAAAATGGAGCGGCAGTAACATTTATTTTGTATGAAAATGGCCCACCATTAGCTTGCCATTCAACCATTCATTTAATACTCTGTGACCTTAGATTGCCTTCATTCAAAGTTTTGTTTACTTTTTGTGTTTTCGTAAATTTTCACTAATTTATTAGCAAATACCTATATTTTTTACTACACAAGTTGGATTTCACAATGCCTGAGTGTAATATTGTGCATTGTGGTACGAGGCAAAGCCAGTATCGGCCTGGGCTGACATTACACAAGTGCTTCAACAGTTTTCATTGAAATTGTGGTTTTGCTTCATTATTTTGTTCTAAATGTATGTTTCGTTAGTGAGCTTTAGAGTAAACATAAGGACATTAGTGCCATTGTTGTGTAAAATATCATTATTTCATAGTAATTCATTTATTGCTTACAAGATTGTTTACAACTAGGGCTCGGTCGGGCAAATAGCCGACCCAGTTCGACCCAAAAACCGAGCACGCCTTATTTATCAGAACAACCGCCCTGTGCCGACAACCGACTCTCACTTGTTCCCTTTGGGGAATGGCTTAGATGTAGGTAAATAACGCGGCCTGGTCTACAATTTAGGAAGGAAATTTTCGTTTATTTTCCGAATTACTTATAAAAAATTTACTATAAAATTGGTCTACAGGGTTTTATTGAATTAAATTGTAGTTTTGCTTCATTATTTTGTTCCAAATCACTTTAGTTAGCGAGCTCTAGAGTAAATAATAGTAGGTACATTAGTACCTACCATGGTTGTGTAAAATAACATTATTTATTAGTAGTTCATGTACTTATATGAAATAATGTTATTATATTATAACATGGTATTTCAAGCACTAAAAACACTTTGACTTGACTTTGACTACATACTACAAGATTGTGTACCTACATTACGATCGGTTGGGCAAATAGCCACCCAATCCGACCCAAAATTTACAAGAAATCGAGCACGCGTTATTTATCACACCTAACCGACCGTCGGGTGCCTTGCTCCAAGGGTTATTCGCTATGACCTAAGAGATTCCTTGTCAATAACGTGTGACCTTAGACGTGTGACCCATTCCAATCAGCGATGATTCCACGCATCATAACGAGGCCGCGTTATGTTACGTTTGGTCATAGCGAATAAGGAGGCTGATCCATGCCATATCCATGCTGACACCATGGATATATATCTCCTTATTTCCATGGCCGACACGCGTTTCGAGCGCGTTTCGGTATTTTTTTTTAATTTCTCGTGGTCATAGATCTATGGATGAATTCTTTCTTTTGGTTCATGGTTGGTTCGCGCTATTTTGCGGAATTTAGGTAGAGTAGAGAGGGGAAATAACTAAACTAACTATGTGTACGTACGTACACTGTCCGATGGTTTTGTGTGATAAATTCGTATGATCGTGCGTGTGTTTCTTTCGTGAAATAATATTGTTGTAGGTATACATCTTGCTTGTCGTACCGCCATAACCAGTGCTTCAACAAGGTATTATCATTAATATTGTTAAAGTAACGTTTATCTTACTATACTTATGTGCACTCTGCTTCCAATGGAAGACAACTTTCACCTTTCTACGCCGATAAATTCATAAAAAAAATATTACTACACACTTGTAACTTGTATACACAATAAACAAGAATATTTTATTTCGTTTTAGGAATGTGTAAATCTAAGTAGTACCGACTAACATATGACTACAGAATATACCTAATATTTTATTGATTTTAATTTCCTATGTGCTAATAATGCACCTTTGATGTTGGGGTGCCAATTCTCTTCCCTACTGACTACTTGCTGATTTTCTTTGTAAAGCTTTCAATAAGGTTATTAACTTTGAGTCTATCATCTTATTCTATTTTATGTTGTGCTTCTTGTTATGCCCATGATATTCATTTATACATAAATATGATACACATGCTTGTAGCTCGTACAAAAGCATGTGTAAAGAGGTTCTGATATTACATAGCATGCTAACAGTTTACAGACTGTTAGACTTTTCCCCCGTTTTGATTTTGTGGCCTTCAACAGTCACTTCTCAAAGTTTTTCTGTAAACTGGCATGCCTGTCAGCTACAGGTATGTGTATTGCAGACATGTATGTAGACACAGATGGCTAAAGACTAGTCATAACGCGACTTACTCCCTCTAAGCATTAGGTACACTGATTTGAAACAATACCCTGGATTATAACACATAGGCTACTTTTAATTATTATCAATTTTCATCATTGATATTGATTGGGTGAAACTGCGGGGGACAGATAGTAGATATAAAAATGAGAAATAAATATAATATACAATAAATCAACAATTTGCAATCAACAAAATCAAACTTTAAAATTTATTTATTCAGTAGAATTTTTAATAACTTTTTAAAAAATATCATCATCATAAAAAAAAAAAAAAAAAAGCCTGTCAAAGTCCACTGCTGGACGTAGGCCTTAGAATGCCACGAAGAACAGTCTTGAGCCGCCTCCATCCACCGACTTCCTGCGACGTTTATATAGATTGAGTGGAGGGCCTTCCTCTACCGTGTCGTCCGGTTACAAAATATAGTTTGCACTAAATTAATTTTTATGTTTGTTTGGAACGTGTTGGAGCAAATTGTTCCTACAAGCTTTATTATCATTTAAATAATCTGAGAATTCAACCCTTAGCCACCTAACGTGTTTTTGAGTTACACTACCACCTAACAGCGGTCATGGTGACCGCTTATGATTTTCTATTTTTATATGATGAAAATAATAATAATGACATAAACGAAAGACAGATTGTAACCTTTATAATTTTTTTATTTTAATAACGTTATTCAACTTTGAAAAAAACATTTATGTATTTAATAATCAATGCTTATAATTAACTAAACATGTGAGTACAAAATCTAGGCATTATAAAAAAACAGAGATCTAACAAGTAACTATAAGTGAAACTTAATAAAATCTTATTTTTTGGTACTTTAATACAATAATAACCTACTATATGAAACTATTAATGGCACAATCAAATCACTTTTTTTTATAAAATTACAATGTCACCATGACCACAAACAAAATACAATTACCTGTAACTTTTGAACGCGCGAACGTGTGAAGCGATCGAGCGCACAGTGCGTGCTGAGGAGCGGGGGGGTAAAGTAGATAAACTCACACGCATAATTACGGAAGAATTCAAAAAACAAAAACCGCTGGAGTCACTGTGACCGCCGTCGGGTGGTTAAGGGTTAAAGTACAAGTGCTTTTTTTAAATGTTTAATCAAGTTTTTTTTTTAATTTATAGACAATTTTAGCTTTGTTATAGAAGCGTGCACATTTTCCTGTAAACGATTTACTAATCGTGAGAACAGTTTTCTGTTTCAGTTATTTAAATGATTATTGTCGCTTTTTTAAGTACCCAACGGGACAACTGGGATCAGAGGAAAATGTCATGATGTTTATTTATTTAAACTTAATTTGTAGTGTTTCTTTGATTGCAGATACTCCAATGGACTCTTTTACCTAATCTCACTGGCTGCAGTAGAAGCGACTAGTGTAAGTAGCCATTGTGGAATTGAATGGCTATGTATTATTACGCCAGCAAGCTGAATGAGGCTTCATGTAGTGGGTGCAATATAAAAGTGCCCCCGGCACCAACAGAACCTGCCCCTGTGCCCCCGCCGCCTGCTGACCACGCACCCCTACCTCCAGACTCGGCACTTCTTCATGGCACAGGACTTTCCTACTATGATGTGAGTTTTATAAAAACCTCAATCCATCTAGCAAATGATCCAGTAAAGAGCCAAAAGTCTCCAGAAAAACAATAGAAAAACTGGATCATTAATGGTCATGTTATGATAATAATATTCTATACAGTTGTGGTCAGAATTAAAAATAGGTATGGCTTGCAACAGTCTCTTGGCATGCCTACATCTCTATAGATTATAGAAATACCAGCTAAACGTAGCAAAGAACAGAGGCAGTTAAAATCTATAGATATTTTTATATATTATTTTCTGTCTGTAAGTACCTATACTGTTGTGGTAAGGTTCAATTTGGCTCTACAACTTGTTTTCATACAAACTTTAAAACACCCCATTTTATCGTCTAGGGGTTGAATTTCGTAAAATATTTTCTTGGTGGTTTAGTGGGGGAATACAAAGAAGCCAAAAGAAAAATTAATGCCAAATTTAAAGTTTTTAGGCTTCATAGTTTTCGAGATCTGGGGATAAGTCGCCCCTTATTAGATTCTGATTTCAATTCAGAAGAATTTAAAAAAATCGGTTATAATTTTGTGTAACCATACTATATTATATTGCATATTTTTTTTCAGAATGATGATTACTACTCCATGGTAAGAGGGAATAAATTCATGTCAGAGACTGCATGTAAACACATTGTGATGAATGGCGGTATTAACTTCATGCCTGCCCAGAAAGTTGAGACACCACAGGTAATGAGAAATCTAAAAAAAAATAATATACTTGATTAACATCAATTTGATGGAAACTTATATGATTGATTTGATTTCAGCTCTCAGCAGTTATAACACCTGGTGTGAAAGCTATAGCAGCACTCCCATACATCAACTGCCCTGACAAAACTGATGTGGAATATCGCGATGGTCAAATAGTCAGTGCTACACTAGAAACATTGGTTGATATGCTCCGGCCTGGGGCTAACAAATCGTTCACATTCACATTCTTACTGTGTTCACGTTTATTCTTAAAACCTCATGAGCTGCTAAATAAACTCTGCAAAAGATACTTCAAAACTTATGATAAAATAGTAAGTAAACACTTGAATCTCTTTAAAGCTCGTTTGTTAGTTGAACCAAAACTTTCGTTATTAAATTAAGTATGTATAAAACATTGTACTTATTCCTATTTATTAAAATATAAACATGATACAAAATAAATCAGCATCACAAGATTATGCCTGAGCAGCGTTGAACGTATCATCATCATCTTCACCAGCCAGTTTACGTCGACTGCTGGACGAGGCCTCCCCCATTTAGGATCAATTCCAAAGACCCCACCACAGGGGTGTTTGGGAAAATGCAAAAAAAACTTCCTAAATACAATGTTGTACATATAATATTGTGTGATTACAGGGGAAAGCAGAGATGAATGATTTGATTGACAAAGAGCTTGGTGATATGTCATCATTAGTGCGGGTGCTCAATCAGTGGACCAGTATGTTCCCATATGATTTCCGCGATGACAGGGTCATGGCGCTCGTTCGTACTATCACTCAGAGGTAAGGAAAATTTCCTTAAATGCCATCAAATGAATTCAACGGAATAAATCAACTACAAATTTACTTGTAGGTGTGCTGCAGAACACATGGCTCTAGTTCGGGTGGAAATGTCAACAACTCTTGAGAAACTGCTCGACAAACTGACTGCTCTCGAACAATATGAGGAAACCTTGGTAGATGTGCCCCAAGTAGGATCTGTGGACCAATTAGTTCAGGTACCTAACGCTAAAATACCAAGTTGTCAGTTACATTCAGATATCTCTCGCTGAATGGATTTATTGTTATTAGCTTAAACGTTTTGAATCCATTGTTTAATAAGCGTCTTTCAAATTTCAGGGGGACATCTTAACACTTGGTCTGACACCTGTTGAGTTGGCGAACCAACTTACTGTAGTTGAGCTTCACCGTCTGTCATTTGTTGGCCCCGAAGAACTTGTGCAGACGTTTGCTCCAACACAACCGTCACACACATCGTCTGCCTATGGTAAAGGCTCGATAAATTTGCATCACATTGAGACAAAAAGCACTAGAAACTTGGAGGCCTATGCAGATTGGTTCAATCGACTTAGTTACTTAGTGGCTACTGATATTGTTATGGTATGGTTTATAAATAAATGTTTTAAAATAATTTCATAAGAACGACGACGGTAGCTGAACTTTCTTATTTTATTTTCAGCCTTCAAAAAGCAAGTATAGAGCGCGCGTAATAGAACAATGGGTGATGACTGCCAGAGAATGTTTCAATCTTGGAAATTTCAATTCTCTTATGGCCATTATTAGTGCCTTGAATATGGCTCCTGTATCCAGACTGAAGAAAACGGTAACTTTCTTCCTAGAATACTTTGTGTATGTGACATGTTACCTATACTATTTTTGTTTGAAGGCAACTTACCAGCCATATTATTTATATAAATAATTATGTTCTATATAATTTGTCTTAGAATGCAGCTTTCTCCTTGCAACGACTTTCATTATGTACTGAAGTTATCTTCTTGTTCCCTGCGTGGATTTATTTTCATTGCTCAACTTTTTAGAGTAAGATTAACCTTGGTTTATTGTAACCTGCAGTGGAGCCGAACCTCGGGCGTGTGTGGCCAGCAACTACGGCAGCTGGAGCTTTGTGTGGAGCCAAGCGCTAACCATGCGAGGTAATATTCAATCTTTAATACTTTCAGAGCTGTGTACCTGTGGTGTTATCCAAAACTTCTATTGATTGATGGTGGTGATGATAGACGGTACTTTTTACCTTCTCAGTATGCTGTAGCTTTAACAATTCCTACATTGTGTACGACATTCACTCCGTATCCGTTATCCTATGGTTTTTGGTAAAACGTTAACTTTGTATAAAGTTGTTTACAAAAGATCTCGCTACACTTGTATGTATCTTAATAGGATACGCCTAAACATTACCTTCTAAATCCTTAACTAACGGGCCCGCTAAGTCTAAATATACCAACTAACTAAACTAAATATAGAAGGCACTTGTTGCTGTAGTAGCTACTACTATTTGTTTCTACTGTATTTCTAGAATAATTGTTTGACATTACTGACACTTGCTCACGTAGAGTGCGTATATTCTAAAACTGAAAGCCCCCACTATTTCATTATGCCAAAATAAAATATTACGTATTCCGTAACCACAAGGACCGTTTTCGAACGTGTATATATGTTAGTCTATAAGGTATAGTGTATGGAATGATGTAATTTTATTAGACATTTCCCATGTAGCCTGATAAAAATACATTGTTATTATTATTATGCAAATGTGTTTTTAGATACCGGGCCGCATTGGCCGCTGCTCCCACTGAGACAGCAGTGCCCTTGCTGTCCGTCACCTGTCGAGACCTTCATTTTGCCAATCAAGGATCTCCTTCAAAGTAAGTTACCTTATAAATATAATTTACTAGCTGAACATTCGTTCGGTGAAACTCATATACATACTTACATAACGATCAAATAAAAGGTAAAATGGATAATGCTATGGCCAACATTTTGAACACATTTACAACAACAACAAAAAAACGCTTAAAAGTAACTTGTCCTTAAACTTATCTCCAAAGTAACGTAAAAAAGATGTGAAAAAATCATGAATATAGAGAATACTATGAAGAATTAAACAAAAGTTATCCGTCTACCGTGACAATAATCAAAACTATTTGATTATTATTATTGCTACATGCTATTGGAAAATGCTGTGAAATAAAATCTTGATTAAAAAATAAACTACATGAATAAACAACTAAAAACATTTTAAAAACACATCAAAATCCGTCAATAAGTACACCTACTCGAGTACTAACGAATCGCACTTGGCAAGCTCATTTTATAGGTAACAGAACCCATACTTAGTACTTTTTCAAAAAGTCTCGGTAGAAATAAATTGAAACATACTATGGCCACCTAAAAACCGACATAAAAACGGTCGACGTTAGAAAATTTGACTAACTTGGTATAACCCTCAGAAAAATAAAAAAGACGTTCCGCGATATAGGCACGCAATAGGAAGACATTTATCGTTTCTCAAACGGTAGAGTACTTTCGTAGGGAATCTTGTTATAGTAATATGCAATGTAGCTTTACCCGACTGCGCCAATCATATGAGGTTTATGTGCTTATTAATGGTACCTTACGTCACAGTAGGGTACCAATTATAAGATATCTTCCTACGTGATAGACAAGATACAAAATCGATATTTCTAACCCTGATTACCAAGCACATATCTGTTGTCAGAATTGAAAAAAGTGGCTGACATATGAAATTTTTAATTACAGGAAAATCGATATCTGAGGTTCTCTGTGGTAATCAACCACGAATCTGTTGCCAGAAATGAAAAAAGTGGCCGCCATTTTAAAATGTTTTGAAGAAAAAACTGCGACTTGACTTCGGAGCCCTGTACCATGCGTGGTCCGATACCCGACACGCACTTGGCCGGTTATATAATCACTCGATGATATAAAATTAATAATAATTGATTTCATATTAGAAAATTCATACCTATACATACCATACCTGCATATTCATATTTGCTTTTAAGGTTTATTATAAAATCGTCATACTTCAAATCAAATAAATAAAACACGCGAGTGAAACCGCCTAGTATTGTTAAGTACAATAAAAATAATAAATCTTAACGTATCCGATATAGTAAAAAACAGCATTTTAACACAATTATAAAATAAATAAATAAATGCTGGACATTTCACACAACATTATCTAGCCCCAAGCTAAGCAGAGCCTGTGTTATGGGTACTAGATAACTGATATACTTTATACAATACATTACATATAGATATTTTTTATTATACATAGAAAATACTCAGAACACTAATTATAATTAGGTTGCTTGTTGCAACAAATAACCTAATTGTGGCAAAATGCTGTCAGCATTCATCTCGAGCTCATGCGTATCTTACGTATCGTATACCGCGTCACGCACACATTGATAAAAAACTGGCCTCAATATTTTCGCCGTGTTTGTTCACGACGACCCTGTCTCTTAAACTTTTATTGGTCTGAGGACCTGTTCAATGTGGTATCGGATGCCAAATATTAACTTCAGTGTAAAATATGATGCAGCGGGTTGTGGTGTCTAGTTAAATTTACTTATCTGTTAAACTTTTTTCATACAAACAAAAAACAACCGCTTTTATCCCTTAGGGGTTAAATTTTGTATAATCCTTTCTTAATAAGCACTTAGAAGCCGAAAGGAACATTCATGCCAGATTTCAAATTTGCATAGGCGTTGTAGTTCTTGAGATATCGTGATGAGTCAGTAAGTGGTTGAGACAAGTAAATAATTGGTTTCGTATGATTTAATTGTATGTGAAATGATTCCTGAGTTATTGGAATAACCTGAGACCTCGTGATTACAGATTGGCCGGAAATCGTGTGAATTTCGAGAAGTGTTTTTTGCTCGGGCGACACGTGAGCAACCAACTCGCGTCGCGGCGCCTGATGAGCGACGAGCCCCCAGTGTCCGCTCCACAGTCCCCGCATCACACAGTCTGGCGATACCTCAGCGACCGACCCACGCTCTCAGAGATTGGTGAGTTGTATGAGTGAAGGTATCTCTGCTCGGGCAACACGTGACCAACCAACTCGTGCCGTGGCGCCTGACGAGTGACGAGATCCCACAGCTCCACAGTCCCTGCATCACACTGTCTACCGATATATTAACTACCGACCCACGCTCACAGAGATAGGTTTGGTGTATGAGTGAAGCATTGTCTGCTCGGGCGACCCGTGACCAACCAACTCGCGTCTTCAGTTGATTTATTGATGACATTTGTTTGTTTCAGGTCTGGAGTTGAGCTCGTTTGAGCGCGAGCCGCCGGCCGACCACCTGGAGAAGGAGCGGCTTAAGCGCCTCCGCGGCTCTAGCTAAGAGCTCTAATATCTGTGAGTCATTTTATATTCAACGCGGTAGACAGACCAGCACAACTCACATTCTATCTCCAGTTTAGCAGGGTCACTACTAGTATCAACGATGTATTCCAATTATAGCTGGATACCATACTAAAGCTCTCTATTCAATACAAATTTTATTTTTACTTTTTAGGCCTGGTTGCCATTTTTAGTTAAATTATAGGTATGTAATTGCGTCCTATACTGAAGAACGAGCAATTCTTGTTTATTTTTAGTAATTTGTTGGTGGTTTTTCGGTTGTTGGCTTGAACGACTGATTACATTCACGGGATTTAAGGGTAAATAAATCTTTACAGCTAAGTCATATATATTTCGTCAAGAATATTTCGTTTTCTAACTTCTGCATAGCGAAGCACGGAGTAGTGATGAAGTGGATCACGTTTATATGTGATTATATGATACATAGTCAAATTTAATTCCGTTAATTATATCCCGTGATAAATCTGTCGCCACTACTTCGTAATCAGGCCTCTGGTACTGGAAATTACGTATAGAAGGTGTTTATTATGTTTATTAATTTATTTAAGATAGCTGATTTAACGTAGGTATTATAGTAACCTGTATGTCGTCGATTTAGTATCATTCAGATGCCAAATATGTACGATACTATTAGTAAAATTGTATATTAAAACATGGAGTATGTATTTAGCAAGTTCTTTCCCCAAGGTTTCAATATCACTTTTTCTAAAAATGTTAAACAATTGTATCAACAAATAAAATATATAATAAAATATTTAATAATAAAATAAGTGTACTGTCGCAATTAAGGATTGATTAAATCTAAATGTAACAGTTAAATTTGATATCTATGTTTTATATATCGTATAAAAGTATTAATTTAATTGAAATATATTAATCGGTAAATGTATTAATGAGGCCATCTAAATCCAAGTTCCTTACACAACAGTATTTGCATGCATTAATGTTTCGCCATTTTAATGTATTCTCGTAATATAGAGTAGTTATGGTATTACTTTTAACATATTTTAATAACTGTTTATACTCAAAAATGATCTCATTTATATGGTTTTAAATTGTATTTTGTCGTCTCAGTCAGTTGTGTTCATGTTGAATTTGTAAGTAATATACGCAAATAATACTTACAGGTTATATTATAATGGACTAGTATACGCATTATTATTATTATACGACGTGCCAATGACATAAAACCTGCAAAACCTGAGAACAGTTTGTGCAGAATCGAGATTGGAATCGATTTAGACACTTTTTCATCATAATCATTATCATCAGCAGCTTCATCTGAATTTGCCTATTCTAAAAATTATTAGCTCTAACGCACGCACTCCACGCGTGCCGTGCTTTTGCCAGCAAAGTACATCGATCTTCTGTCGTCCCGCCGCGCTGTGACATAGAGTAATGAATCGATCAGAATATTTAAGGCAACAAAAATTATAAATATCACTTTAAACAGTTAAAAATGTTTTTTGCTTTATATCAATTTATTGCAATAAAATCAGATTGGATGTCTGGGGTTTTGCGTTATTTTAAATACACGGTTGTATATGCAAGTAATTACTATTGCGGTAAATTATTTTAACATTTCATTAAAATAGCTAGTAGATATCATAAATACAGAAAAAGTATGATAATAGATGATTTACTATAATCTTATAAAACTTATGAATGTTTTTGCTTATAAAAATGCCACACAATTACTAGTTCCGGGCTGAAAATAGAGGTTTGAATTCCTCAGCCATAATAATGTAATTAGCTCCATAATGTAGCATATCGGGGAACGTACCGCCTCATTTTTTGAGCTCAATTATTCTCATCTCGTTGCATGGTTAAGTAAGCAGCTCAATATATAAACTCTACTTCGTACAGTTCGTACTATAAATAGTTGACTAATTTCGGTGTATCTCTCAAAGTAACAAACGTGTACTTAATTAGATTTATGTCTGTATTCGTGTTAAGTTTTAGTATTATATTGATTGCCATGGTAATTTAGGATTACTTAGTATAAATACTTTTCCTGGATAGTTTAGTTGCCGTGGAGCAATTAACTACGTAAGTAATTGTTTCTAGTACCGTTTCATATAAACATAAATACAGAATTAGTCTATCAGCCGCATCCATTAGTAATCTAATGGAAAAATAATGATGCGTTGAAACTTACTGTAAGAAAACATTGTAACTAATTAAAAGAAAACGAACTACCCACCCACACACAAAAAAATAGTCAGTCAACAATCAGAGGCCCAATTCTCTAATTTTAAAACATTCCAGTCACAATATAATCTCATGTCGGTCGCACTGTATCGTATAGTAACTACTACTTAATCTTCGCGTATGCATGCGAAGATTAAGTAATAGTTACTATATAGGTGACAGCTGGCAGTGCGACTGAGACGAGATTATACTGCGAATTGAATGTTTTTAAATTAGAGAATTGGGCCTCAGATACTTAAATAAATTTTAATGGGGTAAAAAAACTACTTGAAAGATTTTATCATGGGTAGCCATTTTTATCTCCTTATTTTATGCTAGTTGCTAGCTCTGGCTTTGAAAACAATTTATTTATTAGTAGCTATTTTATTTTTATTATGTGGTTTATGTGCATCAATGGCTTAATTGTTTTAGTTATATTTTCCGATCTTGCCTAACTTAGCTTTGTGTTTAAGTGCGTTTTTTTGGAACGTAATTTTGGACGTACATTTTTAATTTAGGATTTCTTCTATTCGTTACCTTATAATTACATTCCAATACTACTTATCAGACGTGTAAGTACTTTAATTTGCTAATGTTTATTTATAATGTAGTTACAAACTCTTTTATATTTTAATGTAGTACCCGAACAGTATTGGTTTCTGCTTTAATTATTTTTTACTATTTCGTCTCATTTTTAGTAATGTCGCATTAACAAACAGTAACAAGGTTTAAACAATGAACCTAAGAGCAAACTTCACCATACATTGTTAGTTAGTAAATGTCTTGTTAAATAACCATTGGTCAAGGTGACAGATAATCTTTGAAAACACCTGTCAGAAAGTATAGCTTAGACTAAACAGTTGTTTAACCCGCCTGTTTATTTGTTGGTGAAATCAAACCTTAGAGTCATACTAAGCTAAAGAGCAATCTATTGACACGACACTGGCTAAAACTATAGGTATGTTTATCAACTTTTTAGTTATGCTCTGTCTGTACAGCTATTTATTATTCTGAGCTTTGAACCATGTTTGGTAGTCGATATTATTTACATGTGGTTTTTGTGTCATTTATTTTTATGTAGGTACCTAATATTATTTTATGTCTATGATTATGTTATGTCAAAGATATTGTCTCTACTAATTAAACTATTAAATTCATAATTAGATAGATTATAACCGGTTTAACTTACGTAGATTATTTTCGAGTATACGACCCAAGGTTTTCGCGTCGCGCAGCGAGAATAACACTCATACATGATTAAGAGCATCTAAATTGCTTGAAACCTCGGGTCGTATACTAGAAAATAATCTACGTAAGTTAAACCGGGTATAATCTATCTAATTATGAATACCACTTACGAAAGTTTTTATCAAAAAATTATTAAATTCATTTATGTCATGATCATCGATCAAACACCGCATTCCGCAAACACCGCAACTCTCAACATAATTTCACCGTGATTATCGTGATTTAATTCGTACGTAACGAATGAAAATAGAAGTTTTTTAAATTCGCCTGTATATTTTTGGTACTGCGATATCTCCGCCACTGTGTTGATTTTAATAATCTCTTTTTGTTGAAAATTGTGTATCTCCAGAGTCGTCCGTCTAAGTCGTGAGTAGAAACACTTTTTAGATGCCACTTAGTTAGTTAGTTGTCTTTTTTTTTACAAAAATAAAAATAATTACTGATATAATAATTGTGCTAATGCAAAACGCATACTATCTCCTTGACTATTGCTCATCTAGCTAAAATGAGCTATATAGCTATATCTGGCAATAATTTCTACCCAGCACGATCTCATGATAAAGGTAGAATCCGTACACATGATGGGAACGCATCTTGCTCACCATTTGGAAACTTAATAAACTGTGTTTGTTTTTAATATTTTGGAATTATTGATGAAAATAATGTGTTCAACTCGGGTGTACAACATCAATTACACCTCGAACTGAGCCCACGCTCACGTCTCTCGTACAATTTGATCGTTAACATCCCTTGAATAAAAAACTACTATTTCAAGAGAGCGTGCGAGAGTTATTTGTATGCGTTAAAGAAATAAATTATGAATATAGTAAAAGAGAAAAGAAAGTTATTATCAGTACGTATGTTCAAATATGAATTGGTACTATCGTAATCGTTATATTTGATGTCACAAATTATAAAATTATGATACTGATCCTTTCTAAAAATTCTCCGATTTATTAAATTGTGATTGCATTAAAAATGTGTTTTATTAAGCCGTCCAGTACACAATTTATAATATTTATAATTGATGCGTGGTTCCTCTTCAAGGGGTTATCCAAGAGGCTGATGGTTGAGATCAAAGACCAAAGGGCTGGCGCTTACCTCGGCAGAAAATTAGGAGTATAGCCTCAATAACCCGTACCCAGGCTAATCCAAACTGCCAAATGGCCCCCGCTTTCTGTCACAGAGGCGCCGCTGACGCTATGTTTTTCTGCAGTTATGAGTTTGCAATGCACACGTGCGTCAATTCGTCTTTAGGTTACAAAGATACACACCGAAACGCAAAATTTATAAAACAATGACGCTAGCGCAAAAGTGTGCCATATTGGATAGTTAAAAAGATGGAGTGTCTGCCACTTAAATTTCTCATAAATTGATGGCGGAAAATCCGTACATCAGCTCTGCAGGGCTATTTTAAAACGTTCGGAAGGGGTTCCGAATTTCGATGTGGTAAGTAACTAAAACAATTCGTCACAATCCGTGTTGTCCTGTTGAGATACAGAACCCCAAAAAAATACTGAATTGAGATTCAAGTATAGGATCAGTATGAGAAACGGACTTAGGTTTCCCCTTTCCAGAGTCATCGCTTTTACTAATCGTGGGCACAATACTCCATGGATAAGGAGGAATAACTGCCTCATCAAAGTTTCGCTTGACTTGCTTACCTGCTCATAGATCGTTTTTACAAGCTTTTATTTAACTTGCAATGTATGTATGTTTGTCCGGGTGGAATCTTGCAAATTAATTTTAAATCAGTTATCTTTCACCGATTGAGCTGAAAATTTTCATACCTGTCAAGTTCAGATGACAATACAATATTATGGTGACGGCGAGCTGGAGCTGATCTGATGATGGAGACGGAAGGTGGACACCGGAACTCCTCGATGATTTGTAGTAGCCTGGCAGTGTTTGGGCTCATTTTGATCAGGTTCCGATAGCGAATTTAACAAAAGCTTGTTTTGAAAAATACATTTTTCAACAATAAACTTAATCAGTACCTACAGTGATACTACTCTCTTACCTTTCTACCATTGCGAATACAATGAAAAAATCAGAAAAAAACAACAATCCGATATTTTATTTGTTTTAATTTTATCACTCACATTTACATGCTATGTTTGATATGTGCCTAGTTGAATTAGATTAGATTTAATTCTTATGTCGTTGCAGTAATATTAAATATAGGTATAGAATACTAAAATTAAAAATACTTATACATTTAACGCAGGATCCTATCAAACTCTGCGTGTTAAGGAAATTAATGTTTGAATTTTAATAAATATCTTCTATAAGTGGGTATTGAAAGTACTTAGTGAATCTTGTTGATTTTTGAGAAGATTCTTGATTGTGATCCTACGTCTCGCACAATTTTGTAAATCTAGCACCTCATAGGACTCCCATCGGGATTAGTTGGAATTTTCGGCTTGCAAACCTTTTTCCTGCCGTCGGACCCGCTCACCATCGTACATGTGAAAGTGAAGTATCCACAAGATGATGATTTGGTGTAATACGTGTGAGAATATTGTTTTCTTATATTATTTTCATCGTCTAGAGATCGTGTCACTGATTTAGACACGGATACGTATCTATTATCGTCGGACTTCGGGCTGTAGAGAGATCTTAAATCTTTAGGGTGCACGCTTCTGCCATGTAAAGATGGATACGCGTATTTAACTTTTCCTGTACCAGGTGTTAATGTTACTGTTTGTGCTTGGGATGGCGAGTCGTTCGATCCGACAACGTAAGTCTTTTCTTGTGATGCAACTGATTTAACGCTTCCAGTGAATCCAATGGGTATTGTGTAACCCCCTGTTCCTGGAACGCGTTCTCCTGGTTGGTATGTTTTTTTTTCATCGGGCCGTTCTGAATTCTGTTGAGTTATTTCAGCGTCCTGCTCATTAAGAGATCCCAGTAAAATGTGTTGCGTATTGCCGCCTGTGGTTTGTCGGACCTCTAACCCTTTCCTTCTTGGACTATTCAACGATTGATGCGTTGCTCCTGAATTAGGAGATATTTTATTGTAACTGTTATATTCCCCTTGTTCTGGTTCAGTAGCATCACCTCCTTCAGTACCATAGCCGTCATCTATGTCATAATCCTCTGGTAGGTTCTCGTCTTTAACGGCATTGTAATCATAATCAGGATTGTTGGTGTTGTAAGTTTGTTGGAATGAACGTCTGTTTTCTTCCGAAGGGATACGAGTTGGATTAATTTGTTCGGTTTCCGTTTTGTGGTGATCGGAATGAGAATGGGGATTATATTGAGCAATAGGAGTGCTGCTTGTATCTAAAATTCTTTCTGTGGTTTCTATGTCACCAAATGGTATATCAGTGGATGGGATAACGTCACTCAATGATGCCTCGTTTTCAGGTATTTCCGGTAATGGTTCAGGCATTTCAGTGTTTGTTAAATCAACGTTTATATTTTTATTACTTTCATCATACACATCTATTTTATCAAAGGGAAGTCTGTTGGGAAATACGGCTTCTTTGTCTACGCTCGCTCCTGATTGAGCAGCTCCATTGTAAGTGATTCCGTATTTGAACGTACCTCGAAGTTGCGATTGTGACATTCCAGTTCGACCGCTTGACTGGGCTGATGAAGTGCCTCCTCCAACAAATGGATTCTTCTGTAAATCGTGCGATTTGTCGCCATCTTTGTAAGGTGTAAACCCTATTTGTGCTTGAGAAGAGGTGCTGCCTGGTCCTCTGGCTTGTGCATCGGCCATACCTCCTTTAACACTGCCTTGTACTTGTGTATTAGAGGAGTGCATTGCACCTTCGCTCTGCGAACCTGTTAATATCGAACCGGTTTCTGATCCTAATTTAACATTAGCTTGTGACTTATTACTACGACCGCTTCCCTGAGCGTTACTCGATGCTCCTTTTTTGTCACCTGTTACTTCGCTATTTGCAGCTTTGTTTTCTCCGGTAATTTCGGCTTGAGCCGAAAACGAACCACTGCCTGTATATGCGCCTTGAACCTGAGTTTGAGCACGACCCTTGTCATTTCCGCCTTTTGAAGAAGCAATAGCTATAGTACCATTGGCGCCTTGAGAAACATTGGCTTCAGCTTGAGAATCATCTCCATCAACATCGGTTGCTACTGTATTAGGGTCTATCACGTTTTGTGGTACTCCTGAAATATAAAATAGTGTTCTGTAAGTCGAATTATTTTAATTTTAAGTCATGAATTATTTTGTTGGCATAATAATCTGCACAATTAAAAAAATACAACTTATAAATGTCAAAATGTGTGGGGTGCGTCTAGTTTAAATTTGCACGCCCCTCCACCGCGTTTACTTTCCACTTGGCACAAGCTTGACGCACCTTACACATCGGTAAATGTTCTAAGCCCTACACACGTCAAAGTTTTCAGAGATACTTATTTAATTTCGAAATGATTTGCACAAACACTATTTGCTATTATTTGTTGTAAATAAACACCCCACTAAATAAAATCTAGCAGTAGTGCTCGCATTGCTGTGTTTCGGTTTGAAGGGTACGGGTGCCGGTGAAATAACAGGCATATGTGACTTTTCATCTTTATGTCACAGGGTTGGCAGCGCGCGTGTGATGCCTTTGGTGTTGCAGGCGTCCATAGGCTACGGTAATTAATTTTCATCTGGTGGGCCGTATGCTTCCTTGCTTACCAAGTAGTATTAAAAAAAACCCCATCCCGCACGTATTTGCTATATTGTAAAAATCACGTAAAAATCATTCTTACCTGAATTGTCGCCACCTTGTCCCGCATTCTGCAAAAATAATAATAAGTATCATATGTAGTAGTCATCATCATCAGCAGCCTTTAGACGTTCAATGCTGGGCGAGGCCTTCCCCATTAAAAGCAATGCATTGGGGGGAGGGGGAAGGTTTTTTCATAATCACGGCGCTCGGCAGGAGGATTGGTGATCGCAGTATTGGTGTTAAGTACTCTGGTGGATACTGCTGCCCATCCCCTGGTGTAATCCATTAGTCGACTTTTACGACTTCCATGGGAGGAGACGGAGGGGTCTACTCTCAGGCCGGAAACACCACGGCACAGGGGGGACTTCTTTTTTTTATTTTGCTCATAAATCAAAGAATTAAGTTATTTAAGTTAACATAAAAAATCTAATATGTTAGTTTAGACCAGACACACCACGGAAATATTTTTGTGCCATGGTGTGTACCGACTAGGGGACTTCGTACCGAATGGGGGACCATTGGATGGGGTTCAACTTTGAATTTATCTCCTTTTCACATTTGCTTCGAAATAAAGGGACAGACAACAACAGCCAAGGTAAACTAATTATGTATTGCATTGACGTGTGAAATTGGTCTTACCCATTGTTTGTTGATTCCGTAAGGAACATTGCCATTCTGTCCGGAGCCACCTCCATTCCCTCTATTAAACTGCCCAGGAGGTCCACCTGCCGATCCCATAGGATTGTATCCTCCATTAGTGCCACCTGCTGATCCTGTAGGGTTATATCCTCCATTGGGCCCGCTTGTTGGTCCTGTAGGGTTATATCCTCCATTGGGACCACCTGATGATCCTGTAGGGTTAAATCCTCCATTGGGCCCACTTGCTGATCCCGTAGGGTTATATCCTCCGGTGGGTTCTGCTAATCTTGTAGGGTTATATCCTGCATTGGGTCCACCTGCTGATCCCGTAGGGTTATATCCTATGTTGGGTCCTGCTGATCCCGTAGGGTTATATCCTATGTTGGGTCCTGTTGATCCCGTAGGGTTATGGCCTCCACCTGGTCCACCTGCTGATCCCGTAGGATTATATCCTGCATTGGGCCCACCTGCTAATCCCGGAGGGTTATATTCTCCATTAGGCCCACCTGCTGATCCCGTTGGATTATATCCTCCATTGGATCCACCTGCTGAACCAGCAGGGTTATATCCTCCATTGGGTCCTCTTGCTGATCCCGTAGGGTTATATCCTGCATTGGGTCCACCTGCTGATCCCGTAGGGATATATCCTGTATTGGGTCCACCTGCTGATCCCGTAGGGTTATATCCTGCATTGGGTCCACCTGCTGATCCCGTAGGGTTATATCCTGCATTGGGTCCACCTGCTGATCCCGTAGGGTTATATCCTCCACTGGGTCCACCTGAAAATCCCGTAGGATTATATCCAACATTGGGTCCTCCTGCTGTTCCCGAAGGGTTATATCCTGCATTGGGTCCTCCTGCTGTTCCCGAAGGGTTATATCCTGCATTGGGTCCACCTGCTGATCCCGTAGGGTAATATCCTCCATTAGGCCCACCTGCTGATCCCGTTGGATTATATCCTCCATTGGATCCACCTGCTGAACCAGCAGGGTTATATCCTCCATTGGGTCCACTTGCTGTTCCCGTTGGGTTGTACCCACTATTGGATCCACTTGCAGTGCCTGTTGGATTATATCCACCACTAAGTCCATCTGATGAGCCCGTAGGGGTATATCTTCCATTGGGTCCACCTGATGATCCCGTTGGATTATATCGTTCATTGGGACCACCTGCTGATCCCGTAGGGTTATACCCTCCATTGGGTACAACTGCTGATCCCGTAGGGTTATACCCTCCATTGGGTACAACACCTGATCCAGCAGGATTATATCCTCCATTGGGTCCAATTGCTGTTCCCGTTGGGTTGTATCCACCATTGGATCCACTTGCAGTGCCTGTTGGATTATAACCACCACTAGGTCCACCTGATGATCCCGTAGGGGTATATCCTCCATTGGGTCCACCTGATGATCCCGTAGGGTTATACCCTCCATTGGGTACAACTGCTGATCCCGTAGGGTTATACCCTCCGTTGGGTACAACACCTGATCCAGCAGGATTATATCCTCCATTGGGTCCAATTGCTGTTCCCGTTGGGTTGTATCCGCCACTAGGTCCACCTGATGATCCCGTAAGGCCTGGAGATCCACCACTGCCGTATGGTCCAGGAATTCCTTTATTCCCATAAGAACCTGAACCACCGATTGGCCTATTTCCGTATTGTACTGCTGGGCTTCCCGTACCTGTTTGATCGTACTGCCCACCAGGTCCTCCCGATCCATATGGTCCGTTAGTCCCTCCTGCAGTGCCTGTATCATAGGGCATATTAGGGTAAAATTCATTTGCATTGCCACCACCAAGCTTTAAATATCGTGGATTTTTACTGGGATCGACGACACAGCAAATGTATTGAAGTCCGCCAGGTCCTTGAAAAGGCCCGGATATACCTGGCGTACCACCTTGATAAGCTCCGTTTCCTCCTTGATTAGACGGAGCTTCTGGAAAATTGCCATTATTTCCTGTTACACCCGGTCCACTAGGTGTTCTGCCATAGTTCAATCCTCCTTCTCCGTTTTGGTTTGGTCCGTAGCCGCTATTGCTATTCCCACCTGGTATTCCATAGGTTCCACCACCACCAGGTATTCCACCTGGTCCATTCTGGACTGTAACTCCAGGTGTTCCGGTGTTTCCATAGCTTCCTGGTTGCCCATTTACGCCAAAGACTCCATTGCTGTTCCCTCCTGGAAAGCCACCGGGCCCAGTGCCATGGTTTTTATCTGGAATCTCTGGAGTGTTTTGTGTTGGCAAATATGCTCCATTACCAGAATTACCCTGGCCAGGCGTGAATCCTGCGTTTCCTCTTGGTACATATTGGCCAGGGTTAAAACCTTCATTTCTTCCAGGTACATTAACTTGGCCAGGTACGAATCCGTTATTTCCTCCTGGCCCTCCTATTTGTCCAGGCACAAATCCACTATTTCTTCCCGGGCCACTATCTTGCCCAGGAATAAATTCGCCATTCCCCCCAAAAGCACCGCCTTGGCCAGGTAAAATTCCGTTATTTCCTCCCGGTCCACCAGTTTGCCCAGGCACATTTCCTCCTGGTAAACCATCTTGGCCAGGTACAAATCCAGTATTTCCTCTATTTTGACCGGGTACAAAGCCGCTGTTGCCTCCTGGTCCACTATTTTGTCCAGGTACAAAACTGCCACTTCCTGCTGGTGTGCCACTTTGACCAGGTACGTATCCGCCAGGTACGCCTTCATTACCTTGTCCTCGCGGACCGTATGCATTTCCCCCATTTCTATCGGGTACCGAACCTTGTGTACCGCCACTTCCGGGAACACCATTTTGATTATACCCATATGGCATATTACTATTTCCTCCGTATGTGCCAGTACTTCCTGGCGGACCATCATGGTTTTGTCCGTATGTCCCGCCACTATTCTGAGTGCCTGGTTGATTTGAGCCGTACCCTTCGTAGCCTTGACCGGGTACAAACGCTCCGTTTCCCCCTTGGTTGGGACCGGTGCCACTCCCAGGCCCATCTTGATTTATTCCTTTGCTGGAAATATAACAAAATAATAGCATTTTTCAAACTATTAATCTAGGTATACACATTTCAAATACAAGTAAAAGTTACTAACGAGGTGCCTGGTGTGCCACTTTGAGTGTGTTTTCTCAGGCTTTCCGCTTCTAGTTCAGAACGGCCATGACATTCATCACAATTAGGGTCGTATAGTGACTGACTTTGCGCTTGGCCCATGCCACCATTTCCACCTGAAACTGTGGAAATACATTAATTGCTTAAAAATTAATAAATTTAAACATTGCGAACGTATTTAGTTAAAAAAATACTTACTAACGCTTGCCCTTGAGGAATCTGCATCGGAATGTGCTTCGGCTTTTCCTTCATCTTTTCCACTGCCGTGGTCTATCGCCAAGTATTGCGATTGAGTCTGGCCTCTGAACCGACCTCTTGCCGCTTGGCGACGTGCTCTGGTTTTTGATACTCCCAAAACAGCATTATTAGATGTGAAATAATTTTCATTTTCCACGATGACATCGCCCGTTTGGCAGAAGGTTTCTTTATTAGACTCATTATCATTGAATGGTTTAACCTGTTTCAACACATGTCATTAGAACAATGGAAATAAATAGGTACACAAGTTATAACGCAATTACTTCTTATAGCAGTAATAAGATTACCTTGACATAAAATAAAATGACTGGATTTGTTCTATTTAAGATAATAAGTTTAAAAACTTGTGAAACATGGGCCAAGGCAACTCATTCAACCTTGACAGAAAGAAGTTATCATTAGAATGACAGATAAACCGTTGAATTTATATATATCGCATATATTAGATTTTGTATTATGTATTTAATTACATGCTTGTATATTTGTATTTGTTCAAATGTATTTGAATAGAAACAAAATAAAAATATCGTTACATAAATAAATCTGTGTCACTAATGCCATTCTCATTGACCAATACTTATTTTACGAGATACGTAAACACAGTCAAATTAACAGGTTTCTATGAAAACTGACAGATTTGTCATATGTAAGTATCTCTTAATTAAAGTTTGGTGTCTTATGTTACTAATTGGTGAAATCTAGAATCGGCCTATCAGTATCATTATCACCCCTATTAGTGTTATACATACTTACTGTTAAAGTGGTGATAGACCCAGTGGCATAGAAAGCTAACAGCCACAATCTCTATGATGATATGTTTTATTGGGTTGATACTCAGTATTGAATTAGCTACAGATGTGGTGCGTACATACATAAATAACGATGTGTTCCAACCCTAATTTGCCTTTGCGTTTACAACACTCACTGATCCCACACTAGGATTTCCTGTGTCGTGAGTATCAGGAATTATGAATACCACAACAACTAGATCCGGAACATATTTACATGCACACATATTTCCGGCTGCGGGAATTGAACCCGCACTTCTTGGGTCTCGATCGGCAACACGCTCGCCGCGCCACGAACGTTGTAATTATAAAAATGCGAACTTAGGCCATCTGCTTTTGTATTACGGTCGTATATACCCTAGATCGATATTTAAGCCTAGACTAGGTAGTCCTGGTTTAAACCCAGACTAAGGGTATTTTTTATAATAACACCCAGGATGTTTATTTTGTGTCGTAACGGCTTAACCGTTTTGGAGGACCGATTGTCAACTTATCCTGATACAAAACGAGGGAAACTTATAGGCGTAAGTTAGGTAATTTATAAACTTCTAATAAACTTTTTTTTAAATACGGTAAATTTTTCAAACTTAACAACAGAAAACTCCTAAAGACCGATTTTAACCACTATATTCGCGATGATAATCAATCTTATCGAAGTTCACCGTGGAAACGGAGACTTTGCATGTGATGAGAGTACATATCATCATCATCATCATCAGTAGACGTCCACTGCTGAACGAGGCCTCCTCCGTAAAATACAATGGGGGGAATTGTCATTGGAATACCAGAGGGCCTAGCCAAACGGCATTCGCTTCGAAGCGATTCCATTTCTACAGTCGTAATTCAATACAAAAGACCACGTGACATATCGATAGCTAACGTCAATCCCATACATTTTGGACTTTTCTACTGGCGTCATCGCTATTAGACTGTTACTTTGTCTACGGCCTCAGGTTTGTAAGACAGATTGGTGATCGCAGTTTTCGTGGTGGATTCTGCTGCTCATCCCGTGATGTTATCTCTTAGTTGTATTTTACGGTATCCACGGGAGGAGACGGAAGTGTCTATTCTTAGGCCGGACACACTACAGCAACGGAAAGTATATAATAATTTGTATAAAGTATAACTTTAACGACCTGAAACTTTTAAGACCGACTCGTCTCGCACGGAGGAGGCCTACATCCAATTTTGGGTGCCAAAGATAAAAATATAATGTACAAATCATAAAATATCAAAAAGTAAATTAATGAGCAGCACGAATAATTTACGTTACCAAGACGCTAGCGAGACGATCGCAAATGTCAAATATTGGCCAATGACATCAGGGTAATTTGAAATCTTAGTAAGTTGATTGGTTCATATTTGACGTTTACTATCGTAACGCTAGCATCTCGATAACGTTAGATGTTCGTGCTTGGGCCTCAGCTCTCATTTGTTCAGTATTTTTAGATTAGATTTACCTTGTAACTATGTTTTTAAGTGAGAGAAATAAATAAATATCGCAATGTTAAAATTTGGAAATAACGCCATTTGGAATTATTAATATAACTTTAGAAAAGAAACCCTTCAAAACTATGCTTCTATAACGAGCATTAGTTTTTGATAAGCCTACATTGTATTTAGGTCACTGGTCTGGACATGCTCTGCAAATATAAAGTTGTTCATCACTATTAAACGTGCGATAACAATTAATTTTCTAAGATATAATGGATATACTTAGCACTTTTAACTTCTTAAAAAAAGCGCACAGCATAATTTAGTTACTATTTTGATAATTTGATGAAGGGGTATGATATAATAACATCCAACAATCACATACATAGCCTACTAGGATCCCCTGTGTCATGGGTATAAGGAACTACGAGTACCATGGTACCATAACACCCAGACTCGGAAAAATATTTGCAGTTAATGCAAAAGTTTGTCCGCAGTGGGAATGGAACCCGCACCTGTCGCGTCTCAGCGGTCCCACCGCTATGGCGGTAGCACCACGGAGATATCAAAATATTTATAGTTTCGAAAATAATAAGCACAGAACAATAAGCTAAGCTTGTTTGTCGAATTTGTCGTATCTACCTACGATAATACCTAACTTAACGTTATTTGAAGAAAGATACTAAATTAAGTAATCGCACAGCAACATATATCTAAACTTACCTTCACGTAAATACATACATAGCAGCTAGTCGATGTAGAGACAGTATAATATGTAGAGTTAAGTATATTTAGAACTTACCATTATGAACTTAAGTCGTGGTGGTAAGGGTTTCAAATCGCTGAGACCACATAAGCGGGTCAAATCCGAACCTGGATATAATTTGAGAACTAAATCCTTGGCGTCATTTTGACTAATCGGCCAAGCAGAACACCTTTTAGAATTTGGTAACTTGCAAGTGAGATACAGCTGAAATAGAAACAGAATCTTGTAACTACATATTTTATGCACATACCAAAGTGCGCAACTAGTTAACCTAGTGCCCAAAATGTAGGTCAGCTAACTTGCGAACCATAAATATAAATAATGGATTTTTCTTACATTTTGCTGAGGTTCAGCATGAATGCCAGCCAGGAGAAATGCTGCTGCAAATATGATCAGCGGTTGCAAGGGCGACGGCAACGGCCCTTGGACCGTTAGGCTCACGACTAGACGCATGGCGATGCGATGCCGGTGGTGCGCGGCGACGCTCTGCCGCGGTGCCGACGCCGCAGCTGCCATCAGCCAGGCGCACTGTCCGCACTCTGACCCGGCCTCGCGGCTAACCCAAGATGAACCCGCATCTGATTTAAGTTCACCCACCCAATTTCCAAGATAGCGACCCGATTTGCCACAATTCGACTTCGGACAAAATAAGGAAGTACGTATACAGGGTATTTCATTGAGTGTGTCAGTGAGGTGAACTAGAAATGGCAAGAGATATCAAAAAAAAATTAAAGGATTTGTGGCACCAATTTTGGTAGAAACAAAACGGCATTCAAAGATTAAGCAAAAATGTTATACGCGCACACGGAATCGAACCCGCTCTTTTTCTGTGTTGCTTGTTTTATCACGGAAATTGATAGAGTCGGTTATAAAAATATGTTTTGTACCGTAACCTTATTTTTTAATTAATTGAAAACTTAAAAAAACTGTTTTCAAAATCTTTGGATGTGTCATACAGTGCCTAATTGTTTTGGTAATACGATTTTCCAAAATAAAATCTAAATATTTTAAAATAGTACATTAAAATACTAAGTTACCTATACTTTTTATAGAACATAACCTGTTTCCTGAACAAATTAAAAAACAAAAAGAGGCGGTAAAGTTAAATCATTAAAATAAAATAGTAAAGAATCAACAAATAGAATGAAAAACAAAACATTGTTTTATTTACTCGTGAAAATGGATACCATTTTGAGCACCTTATAAAATTAATTAATTAATTTGAACTACTTTGTGTTCTTACTTAACTATTCTTGTAGGTAGATAATCAAGGTTTCTAAGTGCTAGCAAGTCCTGTAGTAAATTGTTTTTATTTTTTATTTTAAAGAGAACTTGTCTGGAGAATGCCTGTATAACATTCTTGCAAAATCTTTGAATGCAGTAGGTATTTGCTTTTATCAAAATCGGTGACACGAGTCCTTTCAAAATTGTTTTATATACCTATATCTTACCGTATAGGATTTCCCCTCACTGACCCATTTCAAAGAAATACCCTGTATATCAAGTTGAGATAGCGCTATCGAATGCCTAAACTTGAAATGTGCTAAACATGTAGTTGAGTTTTTGTGTCATACATAATCATTAACCACTATACGACATAACGCTACGAAATCAACTAAATGCAGATTTGTCGATTAACATCATCATCATCATCAGCCTAAAGAAGTCCTTTCTAGGCCTATGTCTAAACTGGACAAAGGCCTCCTCCATAGCCGCCTTAATCCACAGACTTAGTGCGACCCTTATAAGGTCATAAGCCTTCCTACACTGCGTAATCCAGTTTGTGGTCGCCAATCGAGAACCTGTATTCCCCAAGGGTTGTCAGGTTTGCGAGCTATATGGCCTACCCATTACCACTTCAATTTGCTAATCCTGTGAGCTATGTTGGTGATCTTAGTTCTTCTACGCATCTCTTCATCTCAGATTCTATCTCATAATAGTGAAACTCAGAGCATGGCTCTCTCCAAAGTCAAATGTGGTATGTGATATATCAAAATTAAGTGTTTTTTTTTTTATAAATTTACTATGCTTAGTTAAAAAGATGTGAAAAATTTCCATTCACCCCTATCTCCGAAACTACAGAGCCAAGATTTTTTTATAATAATATAGAATATTGGGCCACACTCATACTTTACAGGAAAACCTAAATGAAAATCCTCGTAATGAGAAAATATGTATAAAATTGTGTTGATTGACTAATAAGTTAATTGGTCTAGTGGTTACTATGGTAGCCTTTTTGTACGGAACCCTCTCCACGCGAGTCTGAATCGCACTTGACCGGTTTTTTTTAAACCTAATCCAGTAAAAAAGTACCTACGTGTGCTAATAACTACATACTAAGGGTCAAAGTCAAAGTCAAAAAGAACTTTATTCAAAATGATCCTTGTATTTCATTGAAATCACAAGGATCATTTTGAATCGTCTTAATGCGATGGGTATGCGTGCAACTAATACTCGTAGCTAGATGATCTTATAGCTTATATTATAGGGTAAGAATTTAATATTTCAAAAAGCTATCAAATGAATGTAGTTAGATTCTTGTTAAGAATATGCTGGCTATAAGCCAGAAGGAAATGAGGATTTTGAAAAAAAAAAGCTATTTCTACAAACATAGGATGTTGTCATAATAAATGCAAATTTCTGGAAACCGAGAAAACGATTTAAAGTTACTAATTTAGCATCCCATTTCTCAACATCGACATATTTTAATTTGAAAATTTTATCAGCATACATATATACAGAAATGCTACTGGAAAATAATAATAAAATTGCAATATTGGTTGCCTTTCCAAATTATTATGGACATTGGAGTGGATTCCTGATAGAAGTAGGTATCTAGATAGAAAGTAGAGAAAGTCCAGAAATAAGTAGATTTACAAAAGCCGAAAATATATTATATGCTAGCTGGTGGCGTTTCGTTTATACAGTCAGATAGATTTGCTGAAGTGAATTCAAATAAAACCCTAAAAAGATTGATAACATTTATTTTAAAACCATCAACAAGTAAATATTTTAAAGCGAGTGTATGCATACTTAGAGATTTATAAAATGTAGCTAAATACAGTACAAAAAGATAATAAAGATTGATAACTTAATTATTAAATAATAATATATTAGTTCTACATTGAATTGATGTTGAGCATCAGTTACTTAGTGAATTCGTAGATAGTATTACAACCGCGTTATCTCTGAGCTAACATTAGAGTCTTTTTTCTTGTACGAATGGGTAGGGTAATTGAAATGTTGAGCGTAGTAAGCATTGGCATGTGTTTCTGCGGGGCTCTTACTACTGCTCACTCTACGATAATAGTCCATGGACTCGGCAGCGCAGTCGCAAGCCAGCCTGCTCTCAGATCCGCTACTTTCAAGCTGGTATTTTGAAACCATAATTAAACTTTCCGTGGATTTGGTGGGCGCGCAGTGACTATGGCTTCTGGTATACACCGAGTATTGATTATGTGGAACGGTGTTCTGTCGGTGAGCGTGTTTTTCCTGTGAATGGTGTTGCTGATACTCGTGATGGCTCTGAGAAGTACGACTGCCGTGACTGCGTCCGTGGCTCTTGGATCTATTATTGGCGTGTTTATTCGTAGTATCCAAGTAGCCGTATCCGAAACCGTAGCCACCAAAAGCTTTGGTCGTCAAGTTGTCCCAGGACTTTGGCTTCACGTGCTGATGTGAACTCTGATACTGTATTTTCGGCGATGATTTGCCCTCAGTACGCTCGTTGTCCCAGAATAGAGTATCGCTGCTCAAGGATGTGCTGTAACTGGAAGCGGAGTTGTCGCATTGTACTGTTGCGTTGCTTGTTGCGTATGATTGAAGGCTACATTGGCTGGTTTGTGTCGACTCTGTAGTCAGGTAGCGATACCGACTGGAGCAGTGTCCTGATGGGCATACCTTTTTGGTTCTCGGAGGGGGCCCGCTAACACTGTCTGGTTTTTGTGTTGATTTATCGACTTGTTGACATTTGTCCTTGCGTTTATGTTCCTTTGAGCATTCTTTTTTCCTTCTCACTTTTTTCCTGCTGTTAGGAACGCAGTGTGGGTCGCAACAAGGGCTCGCGAGATCGTAAGCTTCCAGGCTGTTGGCGTCCTGATTGTTATTAACTGGCATACAAGGGGCACAACTATGGCTGTGGCTGCTCCTATGCACCTTGCTGTGTTTTGTGTTCGTGGCCTTGTAGGTCTCGGAAGCACGATGACATTCACTTTGTTGAGCCTTCACCACGTAATGTTGGCAGTCGCGTCTGTTTCTCGGCGAGCCCACGGTAATCACAAAACTACCCGTGCGTAAGTTCGGTTGTATGAGGCACGTGCCATACCGCGGGTCTAGATATTGATACATAAACACGTTGGGCTGTGGTGGTTTCGCGGATGTGACATTTTCGCTCGATAGGGTGGGTCTACAGTAGGCGTTGTTAATGTTTTCGCCACTAACGTTTTCATCTGAGTCCGAGATCACATCGGAAGGAGAAGATTTCTTCTTCTGCGAAGGAAGGCTGTGCGTTTTCCAGTTGGAGTCAAAGATCTGTCTCTCGCGCACCGTAAGCTGTTCGAGTTCTCGTACCTTGTTCTGAATGTTTCGTTGAATGTTGATGTATTTGAGGTGCAGTTCGACTTTTCGGACACAATCTTCGAAGATGACAACCATGCGCATGCGAGAGTCACAGCCGTTGATAGCATCCACGATGGCGGCGTGCTCGGCCCGTTCCACGTCCATGCCGTTGATGGAGAGAATGACGTCGCCCTCGCGCATGCCAGCCGCCGCCGCAGGTCCCTCACCTTCCACGTGGTCCACGTACGTGATCACCTCTATCTCTTGCTCCTGGAAATAAATTTTCAATATTTCACTGGCTACATTTGTCATTAATGGGGCTTTATCACTGAGTAAATTGTAGAAGTCTAACTACAGCATTGATATGAATTATAATAGGGTATTGCAGTACGACAAGGCTAAAAAAGTATTTTTCTCCGCCTTTGTTTTACCTACGTTTGTTACAGGGGCTCGCATGAGTCTACAACAAAAAAAATAATCAAAAATTATTGTCCTACTTTCTTATAGTGTATCCCATAACTCTGGAGTGTAAACCCGTAGCTGCCGTTCTTCTTTTCGACGATAATGGTGCGTCTTCGCCAGTCTTCCTCGTTTTTGCCTGGTTTCTCAGATTTTATCGATTCTCTTATCTGTAAGATCAAATATGATAAATTCTATAACTCCATTACTCGTCCAACCTATAAAACAAAGGCCATAAACGATACAGTCATACTCACAGAATTGTCCAAAGATTCCTCCTTGGAATCATTGCTGAGAAGTTTCTTGCCATTGCTCATCGAACTTGGGCATCTTTCGCTTAATTTTGGGGAACTCATAGCAATAAATAGCAGTGTTCGTTGGTATATTCGTTGATCGAGCTTCTAATACTATATTTTTGTCAATGCAATTAAACTTCAGACATTTTATCTAAGATATTTTTATTGCTGTTCATGTTTGCATATTATTCACTCTAGAACGTGCGATTTCACGACGGTGACTGCCTAAAGCTTTAGTGATATATTTATATCGATGGTCTAAAGGGTGTTTGGCTGAGACTGATCGTTCGGCGCGCGCATGCGTATAAGTACAAAGAAGGTAAAGCTAACAGAGGTGAATCTTCTACAGCAAAATTAATGATTGCTAGATATTAGATTATGCACGCGAGCGTCCCAAACACTATTGGGAAAACAATTGATAGTGGGAGTGCGTTTGTTTTAAAGTTTGCACGGAGTTATAATTGTCATTAATATATTATAATTATATAACTAAGTAGTCTAACTCAATTACTATAGCTATCAATATTTTTATGTTACTGTTCTATGGATTTTTGTATCTAATATATGTATCTCAATGGATCTGAGGCAATGCTTTCTAAATAGGTATAACTAAATTGCTTATCTACGAAACAAGTTATTAGTAGCGTACACCACGCACCAAAGTATTTACTTTCGCATAATTTACAACGGCAGTATTAGGTATTGGAACAGGTATACCGGAAAATTTATTGTTCAGAGAAAGCAGAGGAGGTAAACTAATCGATTGGAGTCCCACTGCTGGAGGTATTATTGTTGTTCCTTTTACCACTTTTACAGGAGAGTTACCACTTATGTCTCGTCTGAAAAGTTTCTTAAGAAATCTTGATGAGTCGAGTGAAGTAACTTTCAGATCACTATTATTAGATTTTTCTGCAAAAAAAAAGTATGGATGTATCATGAAATTTCCAGAACTAATTTTTTGGTTATACCACGTATAATTTTAAAAGTAGTTACCTACTGACCTGTATTATTCATTGATACCGTATTCGGTAAAGAAACCAACTGTCCTAGGGAAGTGCTCCATAGTCCTGGGATTTTGGTAGCATTGTTGACCATAGGAGCCACTCCGACCATGCTTTGAGCTGTCACATTCGTCAGCAACGGCTTTGGTATACCACTCAGATCCAAGTGTGTGCCATTTGTTTTGTAGAACGTCACAGACTCTTGACTTCCTCTGGTGTAATAAAGATTAAAATTGTTTAAGATACTTACCTTTTATATGTATATACATATAAAAGTAAAATATACATATATATATATAAATCAAAAATATATAATGGTTGAGTATATATATTTTGTGGCTGTTTAGTATAGACGTAAAACATCTCCCATTTGTGTGACGCAGTTCTGTATAGGGTTTGTGTTTTCTTTGGGTGAAATGAATAAATTTTCTTTCTTTCTTTCTTTCTTTCTTCTATCTTTATAAGCTCAGTTAGCGGGCGTAGTGCCACGTAGGACGTGTCCTAGTTGGACGTGAGCTGTGAAGTAATTTAATAGACAATCTTATAGTTCCATCAGTTTAATCAATCAATTTTTTTTTGATCATTTTGACGAAAAGTTACGTGAATTATCCGGCCGGATATCAGAAGTACACGTTTAAATATAATAAAAAAAACAAGTTAAGTTTTATAAAAAAAAAACCCCTACTATTTTCAGTGTTCTATTTAAATTGGAAAGTTCAATAATAACAATAATTGTTACCAAATTTGTGTTCTTGTGCTTTTTATTCCTGGGATTCCTTACGCAGTTTTCAGCTTGAGTTCAGTCTCTTTATTGTTAATTTTAACAGCAATTACTGTTTATCCACAACGTGGAAGGGCAACATCCGATTCTGGTGGCAGCTTTGATAGCTGTATGTTGTTTTATGCAATTTTTTGCATGACTTTAGCAAGTAATAAGCATGTACCTACTTACATAAAAAAATAACTCACGTGTTGCTATAGTTGCTGGTTTTATTATTCGTTTTATTTGTCAGGATACCAACTTCGTATACTGTTGCATGAATAACGTACCTAAAATGAATAGTAAATGAATAGTAATAAATGATATAATTAAATATAATAAATGATACTTACATATCCTTGTCCGGATGAGATGAATTCTCCGAATGACCTGAAGGATTGACGATTTCGCCATTCGTATCCATCAATAATCCTGCAGACAGTATGAACGCGAACATCTGAAACATTGACGACGTAAATAGAATGCAATCCAACCTACTAATATTTTGATTCGAATTTATATTATAAGTAGGAAGTAGGATTAATAACAAAAAAATACCATGTAATTCATTATAATGTAGAAATTGAACCACTAAATAAGAAATAGCGTCGTAATGTTCGACCAATTTTCTGTATTCAGTAACTTCCCTACACACTGGTGGAAAGACTTGGAAATTGCCCTTTAGATGTTCATGTTTATATACCTTCGTGTCTTCCACACCTATTTAGCGTTACAGTGGGATTCTGTAAACGATTGTTAATTTACTCATTTTCATTAACACAGACCTGTTAGATGGATACGGTAAACAGTTATACCTAATGACTTTTCTGAGAAACGAACGAGAAGTCGAGAAATAGTAGATTGCATCATAAGGGAGCAAAATAATATTTTTACGGCGAGGGCGTTTTTTTAAATCCAGAGTGAAGTGAGGGATTCTTAAATAGAATCCTGAACGTAGCGAGGGATTCAAAGTACGTCACGCGAGCCAAAAATATATTTTGCGCCCGAGTGATACACTCTACTTTTCATCACCCACTATGAGAAAATAAAAGGCGCCTCATATTTTATTTCAAAACAAAACCATGAATTTCTAACAACCCGTGAAAATTGTCGAAAATGCGGACTGTAGTTCGCGCGTTTTTAATTTGTATTTTTTTTTATTCAGCCGGGGCGGTGCGACTTTGGGCCGTCTTTGGGAGTATTTATTCAAAAAATATTTGCGTTCGATTTCTTTGGCGCTGAACACTAAGATGTTACAAACTCAAAAACTGCGCGGCAAAGATAATTGCGACGCACTTATTTGTTTTCGATTATTTTTTGAGATAGTTTATATGAATGACCTTCATGAGGAATGGCAATGAACTGAAAGTTGGGAATTCAGGTTTGGACCAAAGAGGTCAGCGATTGGTCGACTTCATGGAGCTTCTTCACTCTTTGCCATGAACTCCTTTTTCAAGAAGCGGTCGTCTAGAACCAGTGGTCACAAATGCGAGATTGATTTTCTCTCAACTAGCCAATCTAGGCTTCAATATTTCCGTTAATTACTTCAGGTGTTGCTATTTGGTCGTCATAGATGAATCATTTTTAATTTCTGAGTTATGAATCTCGAAGTTCTTTCAATTTTGGACTTTTCCTTGTAGTTGTGATACAAAAGCTAGTAAAATGGCAAATTTCAGCATTGTGATATTAGTGGAAGAACCCTAGAAGTTTTTGGTTTGTTTTGAATTTTTGCTTTTTGATCTTCAAATATCTCTCGTTTTAAAACGTCCAATCAAAGCTCTTTCATATGACTACCCCATTATCTGATTGTCTAAATTTTATGTTTTCTTAGGCCTTACTTGTTCTCTTATTTAGGTATCTATTTTATTTATTTATTACGGTATCGCAACAACCCCCTGACAGATACACTGTTTACTTACAAATTGTATCAATACTGTAATTGTATCTACCTATCTACCAAATTGGATGAAGATCGAATTAACGGTTCGAAAGTTATTGAGGACACACTTAACACAATACACATACATTCATAAAAATACAAATGCCAATTCACCCAATTTGACTCAGATAACTTGCTCCGCTTGTTCAATTTGGCGTTTTTAGGGGTTTGCTGGGGTTTTGTGGGTCTTTTAAGGGTTACTGAGATTTTCCCTTGAGTGAAATTTTCGGCAATCTGGATTTTTCCCCAGTCGTGGGACCAATCTTGATCGTTTTCTCGGCTTCAAAACTCCCTGTAAATAACATCAAAATCGTTAGAGCTGTTTTAGACATAATTCGTACAGACAGACAGACAAAAAAATATACGTTTGGTCGTTTAGTAAATAAGGAACTTTCGAGAATAGTGGGATATCCATAAAACATTTGAAAGTTGAAAAATTAACTATTTAAAGTTATGTGAAATTCCATTGACCTATTTGTCTGCATCAGCATTGTTAACGTTCCCAGTTTTAAAGGACAAGTTTTACCGTTTTGGTATTTTGTAGCTAACATACCAAATGCTCATCATCTTAAAATATGTGCTCATTAAATCTCTATGATATTATAGTAAAAGAGACATCTATAGTAAATATTGCAAGGTCAAACATAACATAACATAGCAGTGGACAGTTGGTGATGATGCTGATGATGATATGGGAAGAGAAGTATACTCGCATGATGCCGACGTGCAATGAACTGATGTATTTACTATTCATATAAGTAACATTTACGGATGTAAACTATCAAGCCAGCCGAATTTTCTCAAGTACCAAACTATCTTAGTTGTATCTCCGGTATCTATTATCGCTAAAGGTGCAGCTCAGTGTGATGCTGACCTGTACTAGAGTAGGTGTGATATGTGCCTTTTGGCAAGTTGAAAACTTGCACTCACACTAAATCCATCAGACAAAGCTGGTTCAAAATGACCGTCAATAAGGCAATGGTTTTTGCTGGGGTCTCTACATTGGTGAGTAATTTTTTATCTTTTAAGAGTGAATCAAAATGTGTTTTTTTTTTGCCTGATTTGTTAAATTGTATAAGTTAGTGCTCTGTTTTTGCAAAGCGAATTGTTATTCATATATAATATTTGTGTTATTATAATGTATTATAGACTACTATTAAGAAAGAAAAAACTAAAAACTAGCTAACAAAAGCACTCAATAACAGTGCGGAGTGGAAGGAAGGGAGGACTTTACCCTGCATTGGGACGGCATAAGTATAGTTTGGAGGTTCCTCCCTCTGCAGCCCTAGCCTCCCACCATTTAGGCCTTACACCACTTGACTGTCGGTGGTTTCCCATTTTTTCCCAACTACAACAATTCATCTGTTCCCTCGTAAGTCTGTTGACAGATTTTGACAAACGAGTTTTTCCTGGTCTTATGAAGCATAGTAGGAAATTATTTTTTTAGTTCAAGACTGGACATGGATAAGATCCACCTAATTATAGGCCAATTTCTGTGTTACCTGTGATAAGTAAAATCTAATCTTATAGAAACTTATTCTTACTCTGTTATTGTCACACTTGAAATTCACAAACTTAGAACAAACAACTTGACAAATTTAAAGAATTATGATGTAAATTAATCACTATCGTGAGTTCTTGAGTGGTTCACAGTAACTAGTACTACTGGTAGTACTAGAGATACAAAGGTGTGTCATTAGTACTACCAGTTGTACTTCTCAGTAGAACTACTGACACGGAGGCATTCATCTTATAGTTAAAGCTAAAAACTAAATGCATCATTTTCATTTTGTCAAATGTAAAAAATTACCCAGATAATATTAAAATAAATGGGGAGACACTTAAGCTTGTAAATTCTACTATTTTCTTAGGGTTTAAACATACACAAACATTGAACATCCCCCTTAATCGAATTGAATTGAGTTGAATTTTGAAAAACCCTTTCTCAGTGAGCACTTGTAGCCGAAAGGAACATGCATGCCAAATTTCAAGTTTGAAGGCCTTGATGCAGTTATTGAGATATCGTGATGAATCAGTGAGTGAGTGAGTGGTACTTGCCTTATATATATATATATATATATATATATATATATATATATATATATATATATAAGGCAAGTACCACTTATATATATATATATATATATATATATATAAAAATTTGTAAAAATTTATAGAAATTTGGCATACATGTTCCTTTCGGCTACTAAGTGCTCACTGAGAAAGGATTTTACAAAATTCAACTCAATAATATATATATATACATATATATATTATTGATGATTGATTAAGCGTGCGTCTTAAGAATTTGCTGATTTTCTTTACATTTTACTACTTCCTCCTCCTGGGTCTGATGATGACCAGCATAGGATAAACAAGATCAAAGGTAGGTACCTACTACTGAAGCTAAATCTTCATGTTTGACTTCAAACTTCAAATAAGGAATACATGACAGTCTTGCTCCCGGAGACTCCAGGGTCTGATGATAAATAGGATGTAGGGTGTAACGATGTGTTTTCATAAGTATTCCGTTATTTTCAGTTTTAATGGAACACTGAAAATTGTCTTAGGTTTTTACATGTTTATAAAATTTACTTTATTACGCAATTTGATCGATGTCTCACATGGCTTAGAGTGAAGTTCCCAGCGTAAGTCATAACTATGTACTGTAACCATAGATTTATAGTGTACTAGTTGCGCCCCGTGGTTTCACCCGCGTGAATAATGATGAAAATTGATGATGGTGTTGATGATGAAAAGTAGCCTATGTGTTAATCCAGGGCGTAAAGTATCTCCATTCCAAATTTCACTCAAATCCATTAAGTAGTTTTTACGTGAAAGAGTAACAAACATCCATCCATACTCACAAACTTTCGCGTTTATAATATTAGTAGGATGTCTATGACTGTAACCGTATCTTACTACTAGAGCTGCCAACCCTACTATATAAAATAGTATCCTACTATATTAGGGGTCGAAATACTATAATTATAAACAAAAAAATTGTAGATGAAACTACTAAAATTTATTGGAATTCTTAAATTAAGCAACGCTATTCGTTTTAAAATGTATAAGCGTAAAACAGAACGCAGCCTTTTTCTTCTTTTCTTTATCCAACGCAGCCTTTATCTCTTTCTGAACGATACATGTGTTTCAACGTCAACATGAATATCATGAATGAAATTAAGTTTTGAATTTTTTTCAACTTCTACTATTTTTTTATAGGTAATAGGTATAGGTAACTTTGAAAATACTGTATTTTATTTAAAAAAGTTGACAACCCTACTTACAACTCAAATATTCGGAAGTGGGACATTGATACTCATAGTAACAAAGCTGTCGATAGACAAAATAATATAAGATGATAGTAAAGAATTTATCATTTTTTTTTTATCAGTTGAGAGTTTCATGATATTGATAGCGATAGATGTGTATGTACTTTCAGCATCACCAGCCTGTAAACGTCCGCTGATAGACGAGGCCTCCTCCATTGAATACAATGGGGGGATTTGCCATAATCACCACGCTTGGCAGCAGATTGGTGATCGCAGTTTAGTGCTACGTACCTACTCAGGTGGATGCTGCTGCCCATCCCCCGGTGTAACTTCCTACAAATACTGTAATAACTACTACAAAAGTACGAATTCTATTAACGAAAATCCGTAATTTGATTGTAGATTTTTTATTATTAAATAAATAAGGATGTAAATTAAAATTAATCTTATTTTCTAGGCTTTGGATGCTTTAAAAACGTAAGATTCAATAAAATATAGTTTGAGTGCACACATACCTACATAGCAGACATTTGTTTACCCAATCTTATCTATCTCCTAACGTCACAATTTATATCTTTGGCAATTGACAAAATTCTGACCGGAGCGGCGTGCCTTTCTGATAAGATCTATTATGAAATAACCAGTTACCCTATTAAATACCAAGCAATTTTTCAACTTTTCAAAGAATGACCTGGCGTTGGAGTAAAATAAAATAAGGTTGAAGGATACTAGCGAACTTTTTTAACCTACACCTAAGTATTAATGGTAATGAGGTAAATGTGTAAATGTGGAAAAGTTCCTGTCTGTTAAAATCTACCCAAGTCATGTCTAAATTAAAAACCGCAAGAGCTTACAGTTGAAACAACAAAATCTTATCCAATGCCTGGCTGAATTCGATACAGTGGACAAGCGGAACAACAGGCAGTGTAAATTGTCCAAGCGCGAGTGGTTGGGTCGGAGTTTGCAAAAATAGAACCCAGCAACTCCCTGAGCACACAGACACAGACTCATGACAGAACGAAGTGAAATGAGACTGCAATCTTCAGTGTATAGGTATATGTCGTTTGTGCGTGATTTACATAAAAATCAATAAAAAGAGAAAGGGCAATAATAGGGTTTTCTCACAAAGTATTGTTAGTGGTGATTAGGCCACTTATCAGAGCTTGGCGAGGGAGGCCTTTGGTGCATATTGCTATTTGATCACATGTGAAACAGCGGTATTAATTAGAAACATAATGTTTTCAATCAGCTCCAAGCCGTGGGCCAGATGATCTTCACATCGTTGGGGTTAGCACAGCACTTCTGCGTCATAGACTTCCTCAAGGAACTGCCGCTTCTTCTGTATATTAGGATATTATACTTTCATAGTAAGTTATACATTCTTTTATTATCTAGGCTATATATTTTTGACCATTTGAGTGTCTCTAGCTTCGTGGAGCGACGAATTGTGAAATACAGGAGAAGTGGATAAGGTGGTTTGAAGACCAAGTAACAAAGCAAGTGGAAAGCTCAGTGTCGTGTATACTGGGAGAGGCGTATTTTCAGCTGTAGGCTGAAGTTGATGCGTACATTTGTTATGACATTCTTCTTTGGGCATGAGTTTACAGAAATATTTTTCTAGACCCCAGCAGTTGCGGATCTACGATCAGCATCGGGCACGCGATCGACGGCGTGGCGGCGCAGGCCTTCGTGCTGATGCAGGATGAGCCATTCACCGCCTTCCGAACCTTTATCATTAACTGCATCAGTCTGGGTCTGAGCGTGCTATGGACGATATCCAGTATCATTATTATGAGTGAGTGCTAATTCGTATTCTTAGATAGCGTATTAGCTTCTTTTTGAACTTTGCTTTACTAAAATCTAACTATAGAGCATTCAAATAACTTATAAGTAAGCAGATCTGCTTACTTATAAGTTATTTAGTACACGTAAGTAAAAGGTACAGCTCGAGCTGTACCTTTTACTTACGTGTAGGACCTAGATACTTGCATCATACATCAGCAGCCTTTAGGCGTCCACACTGTTGCACGAGGCCTCCCCCATACAATGCGATGGAGGGGATTTGCCATAATCACCACGCTTGGCGGATTGGTGATCACAGTATTGGTGTTGAGTACTAAGGTGGATGCTGCTGCTAATCCCCTTGTGTAATCGCTTAGTCGACTTTTACGAATCCATAAGAGAGAGAGGAGGGTCGGGGGTAATTTGTGAAAATATTTTTTCAAAATTCTTTTCGCTATTATTAGTATATTGTTCTACCTACACTATTTTTTGCATCTCATTATTTAATCTCGTCATGTCGCATTGGGCGTTCAAAATACTACTTTTGAGATCAGTCCTCGCCTTAACTACAATATTTCACCCGTAGATTGCAGGGTCTGATAATGGCCAGCCTATGATTAATAAGATTTAGGGTGCAACAATGTGTTTCCATAAGTGTTCTGACTTTCCAATGTAAGTGGGACACTGAAAATAACTGCGGTATTTTAATTTTTATAAAATTAACTTGTGTTTACAGTGGGTGGTGCAAGGAACAATCAATCAAAAAACGTGCGATGGCCGTGGATCATGGTAACGGTTTGCGTGTGTGTTGTCGACATAGTCGCCACTGTTACCTACGCAAACGACTCTTTTCACACTAGGGTTAGTACACTTAGGGCCTTATTCATAATCATTAGGTTAAAATAGCTTTTGTCTTGTTCTATCTGATTTAGAATGTCATACGTCAAAACAAGACAAAAGCTATGTATTTTAGCTAAAATAGGTTTCAAAAATGATTATGAATAAGGGGGTTAGTATATACACCAACAATACAAAGTTGCCAAAGTGATTTTCTCAGAGGAAACTCCGTCTATAGCACGTGGCAATCTAAATACTTTATTTCTTACGTAAGTGACTTAAATTGATGAAAAATATAATACAGTATAATATCTCGCACAGCAAGGCAAACCGCTTTGCAAAATTTTCTTTAGTTCATCAATACGAATATATCAACGGTTATGAATTAGGTATGAACCTTCAACTGTTTCATACATAGTAGACCTCTGAGGTCTGGTGATTGCCACATTTATACGAGATCGTAATTAAGATGTCACAGTCACTATCACTTGACAGGTACCTCAAACAATAGTCAGTTAGTCCACGCAACAAAACGTTTAATTCTCAATGTAGGTAAAATAGTTCCACACTTACATAGGACATTAGAAACTCGACACTGAAATCTGTAGAAGTACTCAGGGGGCTTAGTACAGGTTTTGATAGTTTACGAAACTATATGAAGTTTCGTTTCTTTCCATACATTTACTTGCAGCGCCCCTAGCGAAAACGAGAAGAAAACTAAGGACGCTGTCAGTAAATGTATGGAAGGAAACGAAACTTTATATAGTTTTCGAAAACTATCAAAACTTGTACTAGACGTACTGGTCATTGAAATAGCTCTTAAAATTAGCATGTGGCAATAAAAAGGCCACATGTAGCAGAAGCGACAATCACTGGGGAACAAAGGTTCTCAGTGACCAAGCCGAACGATGGCGCTCCACTTTACATACCGATGATATTGTGACCATTACAGGAAGCCGGTGGATGAAAGTGGCTCAAGGCGAAGTGGTTTTGAGCATGGTACTCTATTGGGTTAAGTCCAGCGGTGGAAGTCATCAGCACGTCCATTGCTGGACGAGGCCTCCCCCATTGAATACAATGGAAGGATTTGCCATAATCACCAGGCTGAGCAGGCGGATTAGTGATCGCAGATTGGTGTTAAGTACTCAGGTGGATGCTGCTGCCCATCCCCTGGTGTAATCCCTTAATCGGCTTTTACGACATCCACGGGAGGAGCGGGGTAGGTTTACTCTAGGCCGGACACACCGCAGCACGGTTTATAATAATGGTTGAACTTTTCACCGAACGAACTTTTGGGACGGTTTTTTTTCAAAATATCAATATTTTTTTTATAATAAAATTTATTCAAAAACGCGTAAAAAGGTTTTTTTTAACAACAGAGTGATATGAATATTTGGGCTAATGTATTCAAATCTTTTGTCTTTTTTCAAATATTTTTTATTTCCTGCCCGCGCGTGACTTCGTTCCTTTCGTCCCGGTGTTCCCGGTGGTCCCGGTACATTTAAACCTTTCCGTCACAATTATGAACACAACAAAACCAAAATCAAATAAATCCGCCCAGCCGTTCTAGAGTTTTAGCGAGACAAACGAACAGCAATTGATTTGTATATTATAGAGGAATAGAGGATAGAGGATTAAAGTACAAACCACTTTTTACTTAACTAGGTACAAACTTTACATTCTAGACGTTATCAGAAATAATGGATTTCATCGGTGGCACGGTCAGCGGTGCCGGCAGCGTAGAGCTCAGCACGACCTGGGCGGCGTGGACTATGGTACTGCTGTACTCGCGCTTCGGGCTGCTCTTCGCACTGAACGTGTTCCTCGTTGTGACTATGGTGGTGGAGTGCAACCTTGAACGGAACACGGAGACCACTACTGTGGTAAGTGAACATCGACTGGTCTTAGCACTGATTCAATGTACACTACCCATCGTACTAGTGTCTGTGCAGAATGAGAGTAATTGTGGCGAAAACGGATATTAGATTATCCCATGACTTCCAGCTGTAATTTTGTTATTTAATATTGAAATAAAATAATGAATTATTTAATAAAGTATCAAGGTCTTATATTTGACCTATATGGACGAGATAGTGTTGCTAAAAACACGGACTGCTACGCGATATCTCTCACACCTATCCTCATCCACACAGGTTCCAGTAAAGCTGATGGAAAAGAACAACGGTAAACGCTTTGTAAACGTTAGATTAGAACACGCAACCGCCTGCAGGATCCGCACTATTTCACCATAAATTTAAGAAAATTATTAATTTTATTGCTTTATTGTTTTGCTCAGCAAGTGGAAGCTCCAGAGAACGCCCCAGCCCCTGCTCTCGTTGAACTTCGAAGCCATGAGGTAGCCACAGAGACCAGCGAACTAGAAGAAATAGACGTAGAGGATTCCAGTACGCCCAGCTTCCCCCGAGCCGAGAGAATACCGCGGCCCGGTCTCAGCCAATCGTTCCGCACAATGAAGAATTTCCTATTCAGAAAATCATCCTCTTTGGAACGGCGCACTCGGTCCAGCCTTTCTGATTCTGTGGACACTACTCCTGAAGGGTAAGAATATTCTACAATTTTTTTTTAAATGAGAATGTTTAGGTCTAACGCTGTCCGGCACAAACAAGAATCACGAACGCAAGCTAATAATATAAATTCCTTTAGTTAAAATCGGGACTGGGGTAAATTTGAATTATAAGATCGCCCTGTTATTTTTTTATGGGATAGTTATATTAATCCAAATTCCTTTCTCAACCGCGGTCGTCGATCAGCGTCCACAGAGCAGGCGATCAGCGGAGAACGAACATGATCCCGCGAGCTGGCAGATCCAATTCGTTTAGCAGGATGAAAAAAGCTTTGTTTAGAAAGCCATCGACTCCGGAACGTAGCAGATTCTACGTTGACTCATTGGACGCTTCTCCTCAAAGGTAGGATTTTACCTAAATACTTCCATCACACAACCTCGCATCTATAGGAAATATGATGGTTTTTCAATAGTTGCTGGTTCGGCCCCAGGCCTCAGAGATGATTTAACACACTTTGATTTGAAAAAAGACGTGGTTGAAAAAAATCTGTATTTATTGCCTACAGGATAGACTTTGTTTGCCAGTAAAAAAAACTGCCCCACTAACCTAGTTGAGTGTTTTCCCACATCATTTTTAGGGTTTCGTACCTCAACAGGAAAAAATGCGACCTCATAATCCGTCTATGATCACATTGCTGTCCGTCTGTTTGTCTGTCAAGACCCTTTTTTCTCAGGATCGGTTAAAGGTATATCGAGCTTAAAAACTTGAAATTTATACTAAATATAAAATTCTGTGAGCTAATAGTGATGTACAAAAATGAAGCTGCTAACTTAATTAATTAAAAATAAAAAGCAATGAATGTCTAACAAGAAAATCGTATAACAGAAAAACCTATAGGGTACTCTAAGTAACCTCGCAATTCTAAAATTTGGAATGCATTGAGACACAAATAAAGTACAAAACACTAAAATTATGTTTTTTTTTCTAAAATTGAGGAAATTGAGTAGTATTTGTGCCGTGTGTGGTCAGCCTAAGACACCTCCGTCTCCTCCCGTGGATTTCGTAAAAGCTCATTAAAGAATTACGCCAGAGGATGGGCACTGGGCAGCAGCATCCGCCTGAGTACTCAACACCAATGATGTGTTTACCAATCCGCTTGCCAAGCGTGATGCTTATAACAAATCCTCCCATTATATTCAATTGGGGAGGCCTTGTCTAACGGTGGACGTACATCGGCTCATGATAAAAATGGGGTGGTAAAGTTTGTAGGACAAAGTGGCAGAAACATAAAAAGGGCTTTAGAAGATATCGAAATAATTTACGGATCGAAAACATCAGGGCGCGACTCGTTTGAGCATTTCCGTTTATTTTGATTAGTCCTACCGTCAGTGGGATTCAACCCACTACTGTAGTGGTCAACGATGTGGCCATTTCTAAACAGTTTTATCCAGAAATTTGTGGTTCCAGATTGTATCATGGTGAAAACAAAATAATATCGGATATCCTGCGATAAAAACTTTTAGAGTTATGGAGGAAAAATTGTGACTTGCCTGCGGAACACAACACTATGCGTGACCCGACTCGCACTTGGCCAGTTTATATTACCTTACATACCTTGAATGATCTAACAGTAAGCTAACACGCTACACATTGTAATTCATCTCATCATCACATTATAGGTCACCGCGGGCCCAGCACGTCTCGATCGACAAGACTGATACCAAGAGGACGGTGAACTTCCCCGAGAACCTGCTGTCGCTGCCGCAGCGACTGGAGAACATGATATCAGAACAGCAGCGCAGGCTGGACCTCTTCGTGGTGGACACCACCGGCCGCCGTTCGCCGCCTCGTGCCTCCCAGTCGCTGCCGCATCTGGACACCGCGGACGGGTACAATAGCCTCTTAACATCAAATGATTACATTTCATTCAAAATACGTGATGCAGATGTGGATTCCACCTTTAGTTAGGGCTAGCCCCCTAAGCGCTTTTGTTTTTTTAAAGGTCTTTATTTCTTATAAATTATACAAATTATTAAGACTAAACACAGTTTAGTAAAAATACAGCTTAAAATTAAAAGTAACTTGGCTGGGCTAAGGCGCCTATAAAAGCTTTTGGACAAAATTATTTTTTTTTATAAATATTGGGCACTTTATAAATCGAAGTTTTGCTATTAATATACCATTAACATATAAGGTAAGGTAATGAACCGTTAGGTACGTAGTATGAGCACTTTGAGTAGCGCGCATTTTTAAAGTTTTCAAGCGTATAGTTATACTCGGTACCTAAATATTAATTAGGTTAACTGCATAGTAGAAAAACTTTGCCAAACATAAGAAAACATGTACTTATAAATAAAATAAAACAGAAAGTACAAAAAAGATCGTTGCGATCGGCATACTCACTCAGCTCCCCGCGGACCGAGCTAGAAAAACCCAGGCACATACCCCTAAGCGCTACAACGGATCTAGAAGTTGCCCTCTGTGCCCCACCTCAACTTTCTATCCTGTACATAAACGTATACATACAGGATGGAAAGTAGAGATAGGTCTGCACGTCCTCACGTAGAGCTTCTGCTAGGTGGCGCGGCAAGACGACCGAGCTCCAGGGCCAGCTTCCGTGGGCCTATATCCCGGCACAGGCGCCGGCGCACCGCATGCGCGACCAGCTGCCACCCGACGAGGACCTGCCACCCGTGCCCCTGCCGGACTATAGTGCCATCCCCTCCTTCAGGAAGGCATGTGAGTACTTACACTCACTGCAACAACGTGAGAATTACGTATCGCTAATAGCTGCATGCAGTTGCAGCTGGTTACGAAGTATTTGTTTGGAAGTATTTTTTTAAGTATAACAGATCATGCCGTGATTTCAGATGTGTAGTAGAGAATGATGTAAATTTTCAATAATTTGACATAAATTACATATCCAATAGACAGGTTTCTATGTACAACTGTTCGTAAACTGTTGTAAGGTGTTCTATAACGGATGCTTCTCCCACATACACTCACAAAAACTGCCATATCGATTTTACAATTTACTAAACTACAGCGCTAGAAAATCTTCGAATTTCTCGCTTGCTTCTCTTTTCATTCTCACCCGGAACACATATTTGCAGATCATGAGAATATTTGTTACGCAGCGCAATAGACCCCATGACTTTCGCATTTGGGCCTATAATACTTGCCCGCCTCGCCGCGAACGTCATCAAAAGGAAACATGATTATGGAACATTGCTATAAGGCCTTAACAAGGGTAGCATTTACTAATTACGGGACCTCTTAAAGCTGTGTCAAAAGAAAACAAGAAATCTTCATAAATGAAATGTCCCACACTCCGTGATTAAGGCATTTTATTTGAATAAAATAAAATAATTAATTAATAATTTTTTTAGTATCTCCTACAATGTAGATAATTTTACAAAATCTTTACAGTAAACTCCAGTCATTTGTAAGTCATTAAGTATAGGAATTTATAAAAAAAATAAACCAATCTCTCTACTTCTTCTTCTTCTTCAACAGCCTTTAAACGTCCTCTGTTGGACAAAGCCTCCCACATAGAATGCAAAGGGGGGTATTTGCCATAATCACCACGCCTGGCAGGCGGATTGGTAGGTAATCGCAGTTTGGTGTTAAGTACCGAGGTGGATGCTGCTGCCCATCTCCTGGTGTGATCCCTGATTAAGGCTTTTACTACACGGGAGGAGGAGGGGACTATTCGGATACACCACACACAAAAACGAAATTAGCCAATAGTTGATTTAATAATGTGTTTTTTTTCAATCGAAAAATCGGTATTATATTTATATCAATGTGCATATTATTTTTTATCTAAACTTTGTATTGATTTTCTTAGGTAAAATTCAAATTCGATCGGCATTTCGCTTCAGGCTCAGCCAAAGTATTACCTAGCTACATCTAAAAAAAACCTTTCGTTATTACAGCCGTCCATCGAACTGCTTCAAGCCTTGGTTCGCTGACACGGAAAATAGATTACGCATCCCAATCCACGCGTCGTAAGTATACTATTCATAACTGCTAATTACTTTATATATGTACCTACTTAGATACATGATATGATTCCAAACTAGGTCAGGTTATTAGGCCAATGACGAGTGATTTGAATTTTTTAACTAAAATATTCGCTCAGTCAAGTTAATACAAACTACGCATGCCTATAGAAAATTTTCGTCATCCTGTCACGATGCTTCCTTCTATTTGTTTATTTCAAATTAAAATCATATAGTCTGTTCCCAATACTCAAAACAATTTCCAAAAAAAAAATACAAATCCCCTAAGAGGAGATTACGGTAGGACGCTTTCGCCCTATTGTACGCGACCGAAGTATGTTTCTATTTTTGCTATTATTTCATCAAACTCCATGAAATTTTGTACACATGATCAGTACACTAATATCTAGACAAATAGTGCCTTATTTTGTAGGCTTCCGTACCCAAAGGGTACCCTAAAAAAAAAAGTAAAGGGGTCCCTATTACTAAGGCTCGGCTGTCCGTCCGTCCGTCCTATGTCACCAGGCTGTATCTCATAAACCGTGATAGTTAGACAGTTGAAACTTTCACAGGTGATGTATTTCTGTTGTCGCTATAACAAAAACAAATCAAAAAAAGAATTAAATAAATATTTAAGGGAGCTCCCATACAAAAAACGTGATATTTTTGCTATTTTTGTAGATCCGTCTGTCACCAGGCTGTATCTCATGATAAACCTTGATAGTTAGACAGTTGAAATTTTCACAGATGATGTATTTCTGTTGCTTCTATAACAACAAATAATAAAAAAAATATGGTGGCTCCCATACAACAAACGTGATTTTTTTGCCGTTTTTATAGATAATGGTACGGAACCCTTCGTGCGCGAGTCTGACTCGCACTTGGCCGGTTATTTTTTTATTTATGATTTGGTAACCATATAATTGTATTTTTTTTTCTCATGTTTACCGAATACTAAATTTCACCAGTTTCACCTTTACCATTATCATCAAAGAACTAATTTAATAAAAGCTTGTTTATATAATATTTTTTATGTTTTGTCAAAACACGATTAAAAAACTTATTTTTACATCTTTTTTTAACATTAGTGATGTCGTTTTCGAAACATTTTCTTTCCTACTGTTATCATTTCTTCCAGCGCCTCTAACTCAGTCTGATGTGTTGTACTAGAACCTGACACGTTAACCGAGCTTTGAATCTGACACCAAAATGGAAGAATCTTCAAGAGAATAGAACGACCCGAGTACAAGTTGGACCTTCAAGCTGATTGATTGAATCCAGTGAACAAAGAATAATAGAGTATTCAAATTTTAGTGAACGTCAATATCGCGGGACTACCGCTCGTTTATTGAATATCGTGACGCCTATATTTAGTACCGGATTGATGTCATTTGGCACCGTTATTTAAAGAAATTTGTACTACATCGTGTTTAAATATATCTCGCATTAAAAAACTACCAAATTCCACGTCAGGATGGCACCCCATGCATGTTATGAAATGTGTTGTAGTTTTCGACAACTACAAGCATTTCAAAACACTGAATACACTACTGAAGTTACTAATTAGTGCCTCCAAGGTTCAAGGTTCACAATTGGTATTCCGGTAGTTACTAAGGAAGATTGATTATAAATACTTTAAAAAGATGCCTGATAAAAACCACTGAGCAGCGAAGTTCTAATTAAATGTGATGTTGGTGATTTCTCTAATTATCTTTGACGTCAAGATGGCGGGACCTTGCTGGTTTTAGAAAACTAAAACGCATAATTAATAATAAAATAATAATAATAAACTGCGTGTGTGATACCTTCACATGGGATAAGTTTTTATACGCATATAAAATATTACCGCGTCTACTGCGTGTGCCACTCATGGACGAAGCCAATGACAATGGAGGGAATTGTGGTAATCACCACGGCAGGTGGATTGGTGAAATCGTATATGAAAAGTGCTTATTATACCTACCTAATTGAGTTTTGTGTAAGTTAGGTACCACGCAGCTGAATTCGGCCGCACTAAAAAAGATGAATGAAAATATCAAGAAAAGAAGTATGTTTTCATACGCGTTGTAGTTTTCGAAAACCAGCGGGGCTACCTTGACGTGGAATCTGGCGGGACCCCTTTTAATGCGGGATATTTTTAAACACGATACTTAATTATTTTATTTTATTTTAGAATCTTAAGAAAACTTACAGCTAGGTACACAGAAAAATAACTAACATGCAAAAAACATGAATGCAGAAGGCCAATTACAAGTTTCCACTAATAGGTGTAATAATGTACTATTTAGTACCGAATTGTAGTGATTGGGTACTAAATATAGTTGTCACGAAATATAAAAGATAATGAAAGAGGTCCCTCTATTAACATTCACATTTTTTGGGCCAAGTAGACTTACGTTTTTTACGATTTAATAACTCGAATAGGAAATGTATTTTTTACCAGTTTTCTATTTATGAAACATCTAGGATAAGGCAGCTATTTTTTAAGATTTTGTAAAATTAGTAAGTAGGTACTTATCTAGATTATGTACAGAAAGCAAAGCTAGTTGGTTACCCCCGTGTCACAGATTAAACAATAACATTACAGTCACATACGTATTCATGATCCCACACTATAGGGTACCCTGTGTCGTGGGTATCAGGAACTACGAGTACCATGGTACCAAAACACCCAGGCCCGCTGGCTTATTGTGTATCTTGCAATAGCAAAGCAATAGCAATAAACGCGCGATTATCGCAGCTAAATTGCTTATTCGTATTACGTACCAGCGAATCCAAAGCATTTTTTGTTACATCTAGCAATCGATCGCGCGATAATTGTACAATAATTGCTAATTGCTGGTCGCTAATTTTAGGTAATAGGCATGCCGGAATAAATATTTGCAGATCATACAAACATTTGCCCCGCAGCGGCAATCGAACCCGCAACCTCTCGCATCCAGCCGGCTACTCGCCCACCGCGCCAAGAGGTCGTCAAACGTTATAGTTACGCAATAGTAACAACGTTTCGCATTAAGACTGTTAAAACATTTTCTTTTACATAAATATAGCGTAATGCATAATGCGCGTAGTGCGCAGTGCATAATACACAACATGTAAAAAACACAGAATATGAATCATTTCGTTTCTACTTCAATCTTTAAACATATTCTGGTGTAACCAATTAGCTTTGCGTCTACACACAACATACAAGCCGCACACATAACCCGTGCAAAGTTTATCAGACGAATTTAATGAAATTAAATAAGTGCAGTAGGTTAGAACTTTTAAGATAACTAGCACCTACCTACTAATTAAATATAATTGTGGACCATCATACTTCCGGGTAAAATAAATAAGATTAAAGCGCAACACATACAGAGCGCGGACGCGGGTCGGGCGCGGTTGTATTCCGTTGAATTTATATAGAAGACAGCACACAGAACGCGTGCGCGGGACGGCCGGCCCCGGGTCGGTAAACAGCGCGTGCACGCGTCCCACCCGCGCCCGCGCTCTGTGTGTTTTGCGCTTAATGCTTTATGTGCATTATATTATATGTACATGTTTATTATGTGTCCAATTTGCCGTGCATAATCAGTGTTTTTAATTAAACTCCGGTATATGCTTAGATGGGCAAGCTAGCAAAGCAAAGAATAAAGTTAGAGACACACATTTTGCACTAAGCCAATGCTTGTTTTCGTATCTCATTCAGTTAGTGAGATTTCGAATAACTAAACGTCTTTACCTATGTACTAAGTATTTACCCTAAATAAGTACTAAATTCTCTGTATAACTTTGCGAAATGGAAATAAATATTACTTTTATAAGTTTCAACGGCAATTTTTATTTTTATTCGTTTTAAATTTTTTGAACAGATACTTTGTAGGTAAGAGAATGATGATGATGATGATGACAGATAGATTTAAAATTCTGTATAATGTGATGTATCTCCTGATCATGATATATCTGACTTCAGTTTGTATAATCTTGATAATCCTGAAATATACTGGAATTGGCTCCTAATTAATAGTAGAAAAAACCTACCTTGTGACTACATACCATCGAACGTAGAGCCGTCCCTGGATAGGTTGTTAGGTAATATTTTTTACTATTAATTAGGTCTCACACAATTTTTTTTTGATACAAATTTCAAGTCGACACCTTTCATAAAACGAAAAATGAGAGAAAAAGGAACTTGACAGACATCTAAGTTCGTATTTACTTTTGTAACGGGTGTCAATAAATATAAGATTTATTTGACATACTGTCGAGGTACGGAACCCTAAAAAAATGCTCTAAGGGTCAAGTTGATAAAAGTGAGTGTTAAAAAAACCAAGCATATGATTTTAAAAAAAAAATTTTCTTTCTTAACATTTTTATTCAAGATGTGTTACAAAATCTAATTACGTAGTTCTCATTAATTATTTTTTTTGCAAGTAGTTTGCCTATGTCCAGCTGTGGCCTTCTACACGCTGATGATGATGATGATGGTCAATTAGTTTTCAAAAAGTTATATTTTTTGTAGATTTTATAATTTTCCATATATATATTTTAACCGCGTTTATAAGTTATTATGAATTACTTTACAAAACATGGCCAAACCCATTACAAATAGTGAGAATACTTATACTTCAATAAAAAGGTAAAACGAAAACATCCCCTGTGCCGCAAGCACACTATATAGATTATGTGCAGCTCCCTGCACATAATCTATATAGCAGTCCCATAATTTATATGTGCATTTTGCATGGATATGAGTCCCTTTGTTTTTTTTGTAAACGGTTAAAGAAGAGAGGGTTTTGTAATGTTCTAGTTATATACAATAATAAGTAGTAGTTAGTAATGTAGATTGATTACATCCTCTATTACATTGGGAGGGTAGGGAACACAGGTGATTCTGACGCTAAGGCATCATTATATTCTATCCCAATCTACGTGAATCATATAAATCGTTTCAACAACAGCCAGCACAGAAGCGATAGTGAGAAGGTGCGTGAATCTTTTGCAGTCGAGAGACGGTCCAACATATCTATTTAGGATGTAGATGGAGTTGATCTGTGAAGGCACACTGATGATCCTATTTACGAGGCTGATGCGGGGGAATTCTGCCATCGGGAGGAGGTGGGGGACCAAACAGATGGACATCAATACCACCATGACGACGACTTTCACGCCGGTACCAGCACACAACGGCGTTACGGTTTCCGACACCGAGTAGCTTAAGCATAAGAAACTCCCAATTCGCCATGCCCAGAATAGGTAAAGTAATCTATTCAGGAATTCTTCAGAGCTTGACATAACATGGTATTAGTGCAGGTTGAAATTTCACTTTACATTTTATGTGATTTTGTATTTTATAATGATTAATCAAACAACTATAACTGGTTTGAATTTTGCAAAGACGTTCCGCGAGATACTGTCAAAGTAACGTCAAAAGTGATTACATTGGAGAACAAGCCGATTACGCTACCGGATCCTTGATCATGTGATGAAGTGTCGAGCAAGAAGTTTTTAGGTACTATATCCATGGTGCTGAGTACAATGATGGTTCAATGTCATTCCACCATGGATATCTCAGAATAAATGCTTCAGTCCTTATTCTGAGATGGATATAGTACCTAAATTCCTTAGAATATGAAGTAAAGCACCTAAATTCCACATAAAAACAAGGTAAGTATAATATTTACAAACTCACGCCCAGTCACGCCCTTTTCGGGGTAGGTATAAGCAGAGATCACAGATTTCTTCTAGAAATAGTAAGCAGGATGTTAATTTATACTCAGAGCAGTTACTCATTTACAAGGAATCCTATTTACAAACCAATACATCACTCATTGGCTTCACAATAGAAGTAAAAGAGATAAGGGCGATATGCTTTGATATTTTCCTGGACATTGCTGATTATGATTTAGTTATAACATGTTTAATTATATTTATCGATGTGTTTTGATAGGTATTTTGCAGCTATTAGTACTAAATTTCATTATATTATCATAATTCAGCTATATTTGTTGTTAGATAGAATCATCCTACGCATAGTATAGTTAAAAAAAACATTCCATCTACTGCAGATGTCCGTAACTTAGTATTCTATCATCCACTCATTCAGATAGTGAGGATATTATTACCGATAACAATTATCATGGCATGATTAACGCAACGATATCTTGTTTAGTTCCTTCATGAACGAACACTAGACCGACATGACGTGTAAATAATAAAGGATTTTACCTGAAAATTGCGACAATGTCCATTGATAGTAAAACTCAGATCAAAGTGCCATCAACTCTCGCACTAACTGCTCTTCTGTCGAGTGGAGTTACAATAGTAAGTAGAAGTGATATGAGCTATGTTGCATCCTACAACAGAAATAAATTAAGAAGGATATAAAAACGTAGGTTACATACATCTTAGCTTAAGTACCTTATTAAACCTGCGGCCAATTGTAAACTACACATATTATTGTTAATCTTGTGCATAATCTATCTTCGTTAATGTGTCGAAACTAACAGCTTTCTCATAATGTATTTAAGCCTAATACACTATTAAGGTCTTATTAGTTTTTATGTGCAGGGTATCAACCCTTTGACATATCAGATAGAGTTTTTACATCTACAATGTGATTCATGACATTAATATTATCGGGAACACCGTATAAGTCATTACTCGTATTCAATTTGGTTTTGAATTTCAGGTATCGTCAATATGCTACATAATCCTGTGTACTATAGCTCTAATATTCCGTTACAACTGCGCTGTGGCAACGCCAGACACGACAGATAGCGCACAACTCACGTGGCACATGATTTTCAGAGTCTATATTCAAAGTAAGTCCAAAATACCCTTCTCAGTAATATTAAGTAAGTAGAGCGTGATCTAAAGCATTGCTAGTTGTTTATACAGAATGTAAGCAAATAACCTATAGGTCAAAATGCGACTCGAGTTAGTCATTCATTGGCACTACTTCGAAACACTGAATTTCTATAGGTTGATAAACTTCAAAGTATATAAACCTATTAGGTTTTTTTCGATATTACGGCTTTATTAAGAAGGCGTAATATGTGATTTTGCCCAACAAAATCGGTTTATAACTCGGTATGTACGGGTTCTACGAGTTAAATATTTTGGAATATGAAAATTTTATATTTTTGCATTTATTTTGTAAAGTTGAAAACACGATATGTAAAAAAAACCTCGATAGTTTTATTTAATGAAAAATCCTTGTTTCCCACACGTTTTGAAAGAAATCTCAGGAACCCTACGGTTTTTTAAGATAAATTTTACTACAACAAGTAGGTAATAACTATTTATTCTTATGCTAAAATCAGTTTTTTGATAAACACTTTATTTTAGCCATAATAAACAAAAAACTTCATTTTTGTGCACGACACTCGCTAGCGCGAGCGAGATGGCGCGCGGGTTATCGCGTACGTTAAAGAGGGAGCTAATTTGTAGAATAGTGCCCTCTTAAACTCTTTATTGAGTAATGTGAACGGACTCTTTAACAAAAGCCCTCCCAACATGGTATGGCTTAAGCCCTCACGTGTACCAGATCTAAAACCCAGATAGGTACCGTGTATGGTTAAACACTACCAGTACATGACAAAAGTGGAATCTGACGGAGGTGATCTAAATCCATTTATCTATTGTCAACCTTTCGTCTCCATCATAAAAACAGCTCGCTATCACCATATTGTAAAATTTAAATTTTATAACTTATGTAACACGGTCAATATCGGCATGCAAAATTTGAATCACATACATTAACAAACAAACAAAGCAAGCGTAATAAAAGCTTAGAAAAGAGAAAACACGGCGTCTTTTCGCAAAACGCGGTTATGGTTCAGGATCTGCATAGTTACCTTCACAAATGGTAAAACTATAGATCAACGTGTTTATTGATGCAATCAATCGCAAAAGTAGGCACGGTATGATCCTAAAATCCAAGCATCCAATCTTTTTTTTATCCAAACTTCATTGCTTAGTTGCAAATCGTAAGTCATATTTGACGATTAAACTGGTTTGCACTTTTAGGGTTTTTTTTAAATAATCGAAATATAAAAATCATAGTTAAAAAAAATCGGTTAGAACTTTAAAATAAAACCTAGCTAATTCGTAAAAAAATTGTGATGTTGCCGTTCAAAATTAAGAGAAACTACGGACTGGGAGTTTAAAATACTACTTTTGAGATCAGTCCTCGCCATCTGCCGTAGAGGCTCTACGCCACGCTACGGCATCGTAGCGTACACATTATGAGAGTTTATATTATTTATATAGAATGAGTTATTCTTCTGTAAGTTATTTGCCTTCTACAAGTACATTTACTGAACCAAACTTCATATTTTCAGATGCTGAATGTGAATACGCCTTAGCAGTGGACGAACTCACACAGTCGCAGACGGTGTTTGTGCTAATAACGCTTACCTTGTGCTTCTCTGTCCTAACACTGGTTGCCGGCATCGTTTTGACTGTTGGTGAGTATCGGACCTACTTTAATAATCGCATTGAAGGAGGATATCCTCAGATCCCTTTCAGATCCGTGAGATGTTCTTGCGAGTCAGAGGCATGTATTTTTTATTATTTGGTTTGTGCTATATTTTTGCTTGGCCGATAATTATAAACTTAACAGGTGGTAAGCCCATCGCCACTTATTGGAATATTAAATGTAAACTTATCTTTCTAGCCAAAAATTAATCCAAACAAAACCACTGTGATCTTGATACTTACAAAATTTAATTAGAATGATTTCATGATGATGATGAATTACTAAGTAACCAAAACTATGAGCTGATTAAAAAGAGGCTAAACACGAGCAGTTTACTATTTTCCGTCAAGGAGTTTCATTGTCCACCTTACGTCTCCATAATCTTAATAAGATCAGCTCGCTGTCGCCATATTGCATTGTCATCGGAACTTGAAAGGAATGCTGTGTACTGGTTTACAATTCAGTTGCAAGATATGACCCCAACTAATACGTTAAAAATAAAACTTGGCGTCAGAACTTACCAATGATACAATCAGATGCGCTAAAAATCTCTGCTGCCTTCATAAAAAGATTTTTTTACGATTTGCTGATAAATCTTTTAATTTTATTTCAGGTGTGAGAAGCAAAGAGCTGTCTCAGTACATAAACGTAATCGTGTTTGCTTACATCACATGCTGGGTGGGATCACTAGCCGTCGACGTTACGCTTGCTACCCATCTGGGTATGGACTATGGGTACTTAACGCAACAGCTGGTAAGTCTCGAATGCTCCTTGTGCAGACGACAAAGTTCGTTAACCCCGCATCACGGATTAAATAATAGTTTCTACTAAAATCTTGAAACATATTTCAAGATTTTAGTAGAAACTATTATTTAATCCGTGATGCGGGGTTAACGATAGTTTCTACTAAAATCTTGAAATATGTTTCAAGATTTTGGTAGAAACTATTATTTAATCCGTGATGCGGGGTTAACGAACTTAACACATGCTTTTTCCTGATTATGCGCATTTTACTGTATGCAGTGTTTGCAAGCAAGGGTTTGTGGGGGTGTGCAAGAGTTGTAGGGCTGTGTAGGGGTAGTAGGGGTTTGTAGAGGTAGGCGTTTTTAGGGGTATTACTAAGGCCAAAAACCCACCATTAGCGAAAATCGCAGAAAGTCTTTATTAATGCAAAAGCAGCGATAGTTCGTAATGAAAACATTTTATGTAGATATTTTTTAAAATTTTAATTGGGTAATAAAATAATTGTGAACTACACCTTGGTCACTAAGGTCCAGATAAATAGAACGTACTTAGTCATGTTAGCCAAAGTAAGACTTAAGAAAGACCTGTCCCTGTCACTGTCACACAAATATTAAAACACGCGTATTAGAGAGAGAGACAAGGACAATTTCAAAGTAAGGCTTAGACTTAAGTCACCGTGAAGTACGTTCTATGTATCTTGACCTAAGACACTTTTGATGTGTATTTAAAAAAAATTACAAGTAAATTTAAATTTTGTTTTCAGCGTGACGCACCCAACTATATTTTCGCGTTAGACAATCTGCGGCACGGTGCGTTCATCCTTATGTCAGTGTCGTTGAAAGGGTATGTGACCCTGGCACTGAATATGGTGCTCATCTGCCTGCTCATTGTCTACTCGTGTGACTATCAAGACACCTCGAATAAGGAACAGGTAATATTTTGATGATACTTAAAGATGGCAACACTGTATTCTAATGTTATTGTTACGGCAATAGGTTAAAGGCCTAATTTTGTATAAGGTATTTATAAAATTTCTTCATACTTTCAGCACTCTATACACAAGGTGGGAGCTCTGAATGCCTTTCAGTGAGTACATCTATCATCATCATCATCATCATTATCAACAGCATATTGAAGCCCCCTGCTGTATATAGGCCTCCCCCAAAGAATGCCACGATGAAAGGTCTTAAGCCGCCTCCATCCACTGACTTGCTGCTACCTTTAACATGTCTTTGGTCCATCAAGCCACCTTCTAACACTGCGTCGTCCGGTTTGTGGTCGCTATTCGAGAACCTTTTGTTCCCCAACAGTTGTCAGTTCTGCGAGCTATATATGGCCTGCCCATTGCCACTTGAACTTGCTAATTCTGGGAGCTATGTCAGTAATCTTGGTTTTCTACGAATTCTATCACGTACAGTGTACAACTATAAGGGCTATAATGGTACGCATTATAGCATATATATTTTACGTAGTACATTTTCTATCTATGGTAAAATTTAGCCACTATAGACCCCCAATTACAGTAGCTAATGGGAATGGGGAACGCAACAATGGGGATCACTTTGGCAGCCTTAGCGCTGTAAATCCAAAGTATGTAAGCCAAATCTTTTGAAACTTGAAAGGAGGAATATTGAGGTCAAGAAGTTTCCCCTATTCAAGTTTCATAAGATTAAGGACCATGTCCTTAGCAACATAATTGTTGCTCTGAGCTCATAATATTGGAAGTATGACGTTATTTTTCGTTTTTTTTTATCCTTTTTCTTGTATTTTCAGGCAACCGCGACGGGTTGAGGAGAACTGGGTTCAGCCTGACCCCATAAGTCCTTACGCAACACCCTTTGCTCGCGGGTAAGATATTGTTTACCTACTAGTAGACGACTGAGCTTTGTTTGGGACCTGGTATTAATGGACAAATTCTTAAAAGCTTTAAAACACCATAAAAACCTCTACAAACTCCTACAAACCCCTGAACCTCCCAACTAACCCTGAAAACTTCTTAGCACAAACAAGTACCTACAAAACCTCTACAACTCTACTAATAGGCACGAACCCTTACAACCGCATTTTAGACCGGCATTGCACAACGGGCTTGGCTGGAGAATTAAAAAAATTCCCAGCTGTGACTGCTGTGTGTAAGACCTCTTCTCGTCTCTCGCAAAACGTGTGCGAGGAGTATGGTTATATACCTAAATAGACGTGTATAATTGTATATACAAATACTAAAATACATTTATTTAAATTTATTTATTTACTTACACTTTTTTTAAGTATTTATAATATTTTTATTTTCAGGCAATCAAACAATGCTTACATTAATGACGATGACAAGCCAAGAAGCTTTCCACGTAGCGACTACTACTCCACGTATGTACCCGCGTAATCCCACTCTTTTAAAAGTAAAATAAGTATCAAATCATTAAAAAGAATATTCACAAGAATTTTAGCAAAATAAAATGTAAGACGTACAGATTAAGGGAGCGCATCCTAGGAGAGGGTCGCGAATTCGATTAATAGGTATTTGCCCGGTTGATAATGTTCGGAATATTCTAAAATATCCAAATCAATTATGTGAAGAATACTCTAAAGAATAACCGCACTCTTCTCGCAGATAGATATATAGAAGATAGATAGAAAATACTTTATTGCACACCATAATATAAAAAAAACAATTTCATAAACAAAAACTAAAACAAACTATGTTATACAATGGGCGGTCTTATCGCTCTGTAGCGATTTCTTCCAGACAACCTTTGATTGAATATTTTTTATTTATTTTTACTTACGTAAAGTCGTTCGGTTTGTTTGACTAATCGTACTCTGCCCTCGAAATGCTCTATATTTAATGTTATGACGATAACATTAAATTCGGCTGACGGGACTTTTTCTGCTTTTTCGAAATGAGACGTCGTCCATTTTTATTTTATTTCAATTTCTAGTGTTTTTTAGTTATTTGGTGTAATTTTGGTGGCATTTTACCCGGTGTAGGTAGCTCATGTGTGCTCTTTACATGGTAGTGAATTTAAATATTAAGACATGTCTTTTCAAAATAATCAAAATTAACCACTAATTTATAATAGTAATAACTGCCATTGCTTTACAAGAACATGACTTGACCTTTACATTCTAATATCAGATCTCCTCAAAAAAAAAGGAAATGAAAAATAACAGCTGACTTACGTATCCACTAAAAAATATGAGGTACTTTAATACCTACTCTATTTTATACAGTAAACTAACGGAAAGACTGTCAAAAGAGGCTGATTGGGAAAGACTCATCGAAAAGCGGGTAAAGCATCACATACTTATTTTTTTTCCAGCCCCAGCCAATCGTTCAACCGATCGGACTCGTGGCAGCACCAGCCGCACAGCAGCCATGGCTCGCGTCCGTTCTCGTACATGGACGACGTCCAGCGGCCGGTGCCAGTGAAGCCACCAGTCTCGCCCGCCGGCTCCTCGCAGGAGCAGTGGCGTCGCGACCCGTGGCAACAGGGGCCCCCCGTGCCCGCGCCCGACTACAGCCCACACAGCCCTCGCAGGCTCAAATCTGCCCTCAAACCAGCTGGTTACATGTAGTTCTATTCGGCTGAAACTGTGCCAGCCAAAGGTAGGCTCATCTTCGTCTTCCAATCCCAATTCGATTTTCCCATACTTTTTGCCCTTGTCACTTATTTTTGAACCATATAAATGAGCTCTTCGTCTTGACTAGTTAAGCTTATCTTTGGCCCGCACGGGTATTAGCAACATTGTGCTATAGTTTGGCAAGGGAAACGTGTTTCTGACTTTAGACTTGTAATACAACATTTTATACCTATATTCAAGGTTTTCTGGTTCAAAAAGTGATGCATTGATTTGCTTATATATTACTAAACTGTCACGCGTGAACGAGTGAGTCTATTTTTCTGTTGAAGATTTTTCTAGGAAGACGTTTTGCTTGTCAGACTATCCACCTCCACGAGCACTTATTAACTAGCATTACTGGTTGCACCAATCCTAGGTGCGCGTGGCAGTAACCCTAATGTTTTAAGTAACGCCAAGGTCTAAGTTTATAAAATAATCTTTTGCACGTTCATAAAAAATACAAATACAAATAACTTGTTTCAATGTGAACCTGAAATTGTAGTTTAAATTACCTATATAATTGCAAATTTGCAAGTAAGTGATAAAGATTTCTACTCGCAGAACATCAAACCCGTACAGACTGAAGCAAATAAATAAATAAATGCTGGACATTTCAGACAACATTATCTAGCCCCAAGCTAAGCAGAGCTTGTTTTATGGGTACTAGATAACTGATATACTTAACACAATACATTACATAGATAGATATTTTTGTTATACATAGAAAAATACCCAGAACACTGATGAAGCTATACCTAGGTTAGTTTATTTTAGCTACTTCCATAGTGTTATATCATATGGTATCATACTATGGGGGTAAGCAGCATCCAAGCTATACTTGCCCTACAAAAACAGGCAATACGAGCCATTTAAAAAAAACGCGCTTCTTCTTGAAATCTATATTGCCTTATAAAGAAATCAATATCATTATCATCATCATCATCAGCCTGTAGAAGTTCATTGCTGGTTATAGGCCTCCCCCATAGAATGCCACGACGAACGGTCATAAGCCAGCTCCATCCACCGACTACCTTTACCTTTAGGTATAATGTATTTAATCCATCGAGAGGTGGCCTTCCTCCACTGCGTCGTCCAGTTTGAGGTCGCCACTCGAGATCCTTTATCCCCCAACGGTTGTCAGTTCTGCGAGCTATATGACCTGCCCATTGTCACTTCATCTTGCTAATTCTGAAAACTATGTCGGTATCTTGGTTATTCTACGGATTTCCTCATTTCGGATTCTGTCACGTAAGGAAACTCCGAGCAGAGCTCTCCCATACATAGCCCGCTGTATGACTTTTAGCTTGTGTGAGGCCAACAGTAAGTGCAATACTAAGAATGTGCTTACTACTGAAACACCGAATGAAAGACCGAGATCGCAAAACGTTGATTACTAATATTAGAAGGGGTATCTTATATGGTTAGCAGATTTACTAAATCAAATCCAGAATAGTACAAGCAAACCAGACTTTCAGAACAAAAAAAATATATTTACATATTTTACATATAAAATATCAAAAATAAATTTATAAAACATGTCTATGAGCTTTGTATGGATGTGACACGTGGACATTAGACAGGTGTTGGAAGAATGGACAGAAAAGGACCAAGTGAAGACTAACGAGTTTATTCTGATAAAATTAACATAACATGACTGTTGGGTTATCATAACATAACCCAACAGTCACATTCGTAGTCTTGATCAGGATTCCCAGTGTCGTGGGTATCAGGGACTACTTGTACCATGGTAACACAACACCCAGACCCGGAACAAATATTTGCAGATCATACAACCATTTGCACCGCAGCGGAAAACGAACCCGCAACCTCTTGCAATATCTCAGCCAGCTACTCGCCCAAAGTTCAAAAATGATATAAAACAACTGGTTTATTTTTAGCGACATGAAAATACTATTAAGAAAATACCTGAAAGGAAAAGGAAATATATATACCACGAATAAGTTACATTAGCCATATAAAAGTCACACTGTCATGTCGTAAAAGGAAGTGAAAGAAGTCGTTTTGGAAACAATTTAGTGGAAGTCCCTTGTATCAGTTACTCAGACAAGAACAAGCTCAACCCTGATGCTCTAACACCTGAATAAATCATTTTATTTGTATTACAATAAACTATTTAATATCCGAATGCAATGTGTGACAATCTCGTAACTTATATCTACATAATAATTATAATAAAAAGGTTTACTTACATATTTAAGGTATATACAATAAATCAAAATTAATGTTTTAGAAAAGTTTTTGATCACATTTACAAGTACTATTATTTAAATCGTTACGACTGGTATAAACATCAAAGAGTATATACATTTTGAAAGAAAATTGTTGAGATTTTTTGCAATATGTACATAATACAATATTATTCATTAATATTCAATTGTAGTAAGAGTATACCTACCAAAATATTTAATTATACAGCCGTTAAAAGCGATGAAAAGATAGCTCAACTGATCCAAGTCACTATCAGACGGAATCATCCTCAAGATGATGGCTGCATTGTCACGCTAAATGGCAATATTAACGCGTTGAGCAAGATAAGAGCCAGGGGCCGTCCGTTTTGATAGTTTTCGAAACTATATGAAGTTTCGTTTCCTTCCATACATTTACTTGCAGCGCCCCTAGCGAAAACGAGAAGAAAACTAAGGACGCTGTTAGTAATTGTATGGAAGGAAACAAAACTTTTTATAGTTTTCGAGAACTATCAAAACCCGTACTAGACGTACAGTTCCCGTATCGCTTCGACCAGACGCCTTGAAAGAATTTAAAATACGCATAGGGTCCCCCACTTACCCAGAGTCTCGACCCCGAAAGGCTCAACAGGTAAGCTCTGTCGAGACTTGCATATTTGCACCATTTCTGATCCATAGTCGAATTGGCTGTTGTACCAGCACTAACTGATGTCCATAAACGCACGCAGCGTCACCAGAGGCCTACCCTTCTCTCACGGAACAAGAGTCACGCCAACAATCACTTTTACATCTAACACATTCAGTAATCAGTAATAAGCGTTTTTGCCGCATGCGGTATTGACAGATGTACGAAAACAATGCAATCTATAGGCGGACCCTAGACATTCAGTTTATAAATAAATAATTTAATTTAATTATTTAATAATTTTTTGGCAATGCTAGACGTTGAGTATTTATCAGGTCAGTATTATCGTGTTTCGGAGCAGTTCAGACGTGAAATGGATACACAGAAAGCTTGTAAATATATTTTTTTATAAATTTTCAACAGCTTGCCACACATAAACCACATTATAAACTGAATGTCTAGGGTCCGCCATACATTAACGATGATAATATGGTGCATATGCCGTAAACCAATCATAGCCTTAGACGAATCGTACTATGTGTGTTAGTTATTTCACGCAAATGGAACTTCTCATGGAATATTTGCACAAATTACCCTAATTGATGCAGCTAGAGACCGTGGATACAATTTTGTTTGTATTTTTTTTCCGGAAGTTGCACCAAATATATAATAATATTATACATAATACAATACAATCAAATTTGTTTTTTAAGTTCTCGTCAGAGTAGTGTTTCGCGCATCGCACCGTACTAAAAGCTTGTTTCGAAGTATTACATGAAATGTGCAATGAAACGAAACTTTAGGTACAATTGTAAAGTGACATAATGCCGCTTCGGTTTTACACAACTTAAGAATTTGGTTGGAAAAGGTGTTTTTTATCATTGAAAAGGGCACAAAATAACATGTGATAGTTTTAAATCTTAAAAAATAACACATACATTTTAAATTAGATTACATTACATTTAAAATTACGTGAATTGGGATTCCGATGATGATCAATTTGTTATAAAAAAAAACCAGCGTGGAAACGAACCAATCATGTGTATTATAAGGTTTAAGTTAGATGACTCATATTTAGTTTTTTCGTAGCAAATTCTTTCAATTTCCGGAACTCTAAGTCCCTGGCGCTAGAGATTGGCCACCCCATTATAAATTTATATTTGAATGCGAAGAGAGCAGCAAAGAGATACACAAACGATAGCATCGCGCGGAGCGAGCCACGAACAATAAATTAAGACATAATTGATTTATTTCCGTGCTGGGTTATATCTAGCCTTCGTCCTTTATACACTGCGTTGATACTATGTACAGACAATATTAGACACTGAACACTAATTTTTTTACTTGGATATTGTTTGTAAACAAAGGGGTTACCAGAGCAAAAAAAATACGATCAGATAGTAGGTTACTAAGTTTGGCCAAAAAATTTGTTACGATTTTTTGCTAGCCAAGCCCCATTAAAACAGAAAATATAAATAATTTTAACGTATATATTATTGCGTAAATAGTGTTTTTGACAAAGTTACATGAAAAATGAATATTAACAGTAGTAAATATTTTAAGGTACTGACAACACTGCAAGGGGTTCGAAACATTTCCTTGTTTTTTCGAAATTTTGTTATTGTCAGTTTTTGTTAAGTTTGTTGTTGTGTTTTACTGGAGCCTACGCCCGCGTCATACTCGCCTGGTTGCTCGAGGGCATCGGCAGAAACTGGAGCAGGGTTTAACCTAGTACCGGACAAGAATGAAGCCAAGGGTGTGAACTAGTATACCTTGATCCACGCTGAAAAAATATTCTGTACCCCTGGCTTATCACTTTGACAGTGGCATATCTTGAAATTTCTTTGTTTACAAATTATATCTAAGATAAAAGTCAGACTTTAGTTGTGACAATCCTCCACGCGTAGGTAGTTTATGGGTACAATTAAAAATTGAACAGATATGTGCAGACATAGACCAATACCAGAAAAAAATATTTTTTTGGTCTCTATAACGATAAATATAATTGAAAGAAAATATTACATATAACCTAAATACATTAATATATTATGATAAATCTTAGCAAACGTACTTTTAATCCTATCACTTTTTGTAGTACACAACCCTATATACATTTACATCAACATTTCTTATGGGATGTGTACCTGTAGCGCTAAATAATTTTGATACTTTATAATACACCGTGGCTAGTTATAAACCATTTATTTAGTATTGCAATTCACAAAATGTGTCGCTAGAATCATCATCAGCTCATTAGCCTTTATACGTTCACTGTTAGACGAGGGCTCCCCATATTCAATGGAAAAGAAAAGAAATTTGCCCTAATCACCACACTTGGCAGGCGGATTGGTGGTCGCAGTATTGGTGTTGAGTACTCAGGTGGATGCTGCTGTCCATCCCCTGGCGTTATCCCATAGTAGGCTTTTAAAACATCTACGGGAGGGGACGAGAGGGCCTATTCTTAAGCCGGACACACCACGGCATACAGTCGTTACAATAACAAAGGATTATTAAGCAGGAATGTCGATGAGACCCAAAAAGAAACCTCAATAAACGGAAATAAATTATGAAAATGTAAATTAATAATTATCATCTATCGTATTATCGTGTACTTTTTGCTTTTGTATTAATCTAATTAAATTACCTCTAATTTCATCAAGTCTCTCTTCAGCCACTTGTAATTCTCTTACAATGGGCTGCTGTACACATTTAATAAACCTTCGTCAGGCTTCATCAAATTGTTTCTCCGCTTCCAGAGTCTGGCTGTCTTCCTCCACCAGTGTGGCAACTGGCGCAGAGGGTTCGCTCTTGATCGCACAGATGTTAGCTGACTTGTGTATCGGCCCTTCCGCGCCTTTCTCATTGATGAATCTGTTTTGTGAGAGGTAGGCGTCCGGAACGGTCTCGTCGCAGCTCTTTACGGTGTCAGTATTCTCGTTGGTGCCGGCGAGTTCGAATTGAGCTACTAGTTGACTCAGGACTTTCTTGAGGTGTACAAAGGATTCCTTGTCGGTGGGCGAGGCAGCAGGCGAGACTGCACCCGCGTCTAGTACAGCCTCGCAGTTGCCGGCGCATTCTTCCTCGAACTCGCGTTTCATGGACTTTAATTCTCCAACAACGACCGTCAACTTATCATCCAATCTCCAATGTTCAAATAGATAAATGCTCTCTCTTGAGAATAGGAACACGGCCGGGATGGTTATATCGTCTTTTCCGTCTCCTGACATAGCGAATATGGCCGTGGTTTCGTGCGAGGAGTCCTCAATATTGTCTAAGATGATAGCTAGTTCGGCGCCAGCGGCTTGCATATTGCGGACCTTTTGTGCGAAAGTGCATTTACCCCGCTCCGCTATTCCGAACTTCCCTGTGACTTGTTCGCTGTTGGTGATGGGGGTACATGCGTCGTAAGGTTTCACAACTGCAGGTTTTCCGATGAAGCGCATGTTTCCGGTTAGTTCCTTCCCGAAGTGCGCTGGTCCGGCGTGCAGCACGCGATCGCCGACGAGTACGCCCCCCGGCACGACGCCATTCTCCTGGTCGCTCATAGAGTTCCACTTGGACATCTCGCGCATGAATGTGAGGCCCTCCGCTGCGTCTTTAGCTGATTTTGCCTGTAAATTTAACGTTTTTTTTCAAACTATTTCCGAACTAAACGTGACGTTTGGGTGTCAAAAATGAGTTATCTTTGTAAAGACTCTGAGAGGGCAATTCAAAATTTTGCATGCATTGCTTTCTTCGGAGATATAAGATTTGTGTGTGAACAATAGAAACAGTTATTTCACACACATTTTTGCAATGAATTTCGTGCTAAATCGAGCAATTTTACATGCACGGCTACAAAATAGCATGTTACGTATCGATTAAAAAATGTTATTTCTTGTAAGATGCTTGTAGAAGTTTCGTCAAAATGATTTTGACGAAACTTCTCCACCCTGACAGTACCTCAATGTCTTTCCGATAAAATAAACTACATCAACTACATAGTACGTTTTTTATGACCGCCGCCATGTTGACTTGGCCAGTTTCATTGTTCTAACAACAAGGAATCAACTTTCAAACAATAATTAACAACACAATTACGAAATTAAATCCCATGCAACATTTTGAACTTGGTTTTCGAGTATGAACTTTTTGCTCGCAAAAAGTCCAAAACTTTAAAAACTTTCAAATTTTTGGGATGGCTCAAAGCGCCCTTGTATCCCAAAAATTCTGGTGCAAGGTGAATCTCGTCCCATACTCTGGCTGTTTGAAAACAATCCACCGTATAATGAACGTGTATAGGGACTCCAGATTCTTTCACAATTTTTTACAATTTTCACATAATTATGCCGATGTCTAACATTATATACTTGTAGCTTTACCTTTGGCTAATCATCAATATGGGACGGTATTGTCAGTATAAAATTTACAGAAAAGATATACTGAATATAGGTTTAATACTGTAACCACTGTAATAAATACGACATGAGAATAGAACTCCTCCTGTGGAAGTCGTAAAAGGCGACTTAGGGATTACGACAGGGGATGGACAGCAACGTCCACCTGAGTACGTAACATTAAACTGTGATCACCAATCCGCCTGCCATGCGTGCTGATTATGGCAAATCCCCCCTGTGGAGGCCTCAACCAGCAGTGGATATCTAAAGGCTGATGAATAGGTCAATTTTAAGTTTTGCACTCGTTAGCGAAATGTATGATCTGGGGATTTTGCGGGGACGTCTTGTGAAACTCAATTTAACGATACAAAAACCACATTTCGACTCACGATTCGGGGTAACGAGTCCAAAACTACACTGACGTTTTCAAAACATGAGATCAACACAAATAAAAGATAATACTTACCATAGTACGTCGAAAACCGGCAACGAACCAAGCCACGTAAGAAACGGGTAAAATAGCAAACTTTTACGAAAATGGAACGTTAGCAAAGTGGCGCAAAATTTAATTTTATCGTTTTTATTGTTTTGCTTATTACTGCTCATCAACACTTCTTAAAATAGCGAACACTGATTTTGCGGGAATCAGGAGAGCTAACACACATTTTTTAATTGATGTCATAAATATAATTACATGTAGCTATGATTTGCAGTGTTGTTTTGGTTCATTGACACTCATAGCTAACTAAACTAATGATTTTGATGATTAAAAAATATGTGTAAGGTCAGCTGATTCCCGCAAAATTAGTGTTTGCTATCTCAGGAAGTATTGATGAAATGTAATGACAAAAAAACAATAAAATTTTAATTTTGCACTACTTTGCTAACGTTCCACCTTAACAAATAAGTAAAAAGAGACTTATTAACAAATAAGTAAACAGAGAACACTCACCATGAACACGCTATCTAAGTTGTCTACACGTACCGTAGAAGTGGTATACAAGAGCTGCACTCGTCCGTCGGGCAGCGTGAGCACGGATATTCCCATGTCAGCGAGGGCGAGTACTTGCCGCGGGTCGTTGATGGGCCGCAGTCGAGCGAGCGGGCGTGCCGCGCTCGCGCCCACCAGTTCCCTCATCGGCTGTCGCACCTTCTCGGCAATCAGGGACGCAGTGTTCGGACATGTCCTGTATAGCCAAAGGTAACAGAAACACATTATAATCTACTGTATATAATAATCTACAATATATGCATCGAAGTGGCCGAAGAGATGTCAACAATGCACCTTCGTGAATTCAGCATACATGATGCAAAGAATTATATTCCACTATTCACAAATCTTAGGTTGAGATAAATAGACGTTACTTAGCACGAACTTATGCTTAGCATTGTCCCTGTCACTCTCTAGCACGCGTGTTTTAACATTTATGTGACAGTGACAAGGACAGTTCTAAGCATTAGTACGGACTAAGTAACGTCTATTTATCTCGACCTCAGTATTACTCTCAAACGCACTCGATAAACGAAATGCGTCTTCCCTGCAATGATGCGGTCAGTACGAGGTTAGAAACTCCTTGCAAAGGATTACCTTTATTTGTTTTTAATGATTATTAAATCAAATCTTCTTGGTTTGGAAATATAATTAATCTATTCGAAAAATACGTACAGTTTGTTCCAAGGAATTTTATACTACGTACCTGGAAGGATCACTATTACAAAAAAACGCGGTCCTAAAGAGACTAAATACTAACCCCCTTATTCATAATCATTTTTAAACCTATTTTAGTTAAAATATGTTTTGTCTTGTTTTGACGTATGACATTTTACATCAGAGAGAAGAAGACAAAAGCTATTTTAACTAAAATAGGTTTAAAAAATGATTATGAATAAGGCCCTTAGATGTCTCTTTCTAAAAGGGTGGCCATAATTTATGAACTAAGCAGGAAAATTGGACCTAGTTACGCAGAAAACTTCGTAGTAGTAGTGTAGTTTATCTGTAGTTTAACTCAATGCTTAGGTGTAGGTATTGATACATATACTACTGTAATTTAACTCAATGCCTAGTTTTCTGCATGTTGTCTAGTTGTCACCTGAGTATGTCTTGTTACTACTTGTATTAGATAGTATATTATTAAAACACATGATTTCAAAGTAAAAAAATTTTAATGGATCGTTAAATCTTTATTTAGATTAAACAATAGCAACAGTTAGGTACATACCTAAGCGTCTAAGGTTATTAACTAGGAAGTACCGTCGATATGAACACTTGCCTATCTTTTCACTTATAAATACAATTGTTTAATAAACAAAACAACCAAAGCAGTGGTAGACGCGAGCTGTTCTGTTAGTTAGAGATTGGAGCGGGCCCGAAGCCGGAATCGCAAAGGCTCGCAGGTTGAAACCGTTGGACCAGCATTTGAGTAATTGAGCTGTTTTGAGCTGTTTGAGCCGCAGTTCCGCTCCGGCTCAAGCCGTCGAGCTTAGCCGGTCATACTTTTATCAGAATTACACATTATATAATTAATCAGAATTATATTTTATCAGCATTGTATTTATTTTTGTATTTTGTGAGAAATTAAAGCTAATTCATTTGTTATAAAACGATCCATACAGCTTTTCAGTGAAATTACGTTTTTATCATGCCAATTTTACCTATATGCTAGCAACTGTTTGAAAGGGTCACAGGTACTAAAAATTAAGTACTCTCGAGACCATTTTTCTTTGTACCTAAATTTAATTATAAAAGACCGTTATTCAGTTGTGATCAGATTCCATTTTTTTTTACATTATATGCGAGTGATCCTTCCAGGTTCGTAGTATAAAAACTCCTTGGTCTGTTCACGGTGCCAGACTCACCATCACACTATTTTGTCACACCAGTGTCAACAGAAGTATTTATTTCTTCATAGTTACACTAGTGTGACACTCGAGAATTTAATTCTTCACAATCACACTATCATCTTTTGACGTATACAATAAATATGGATGGAATTTTATCTAATCATATTGTAATGATTATAATATAAAAGATAAAAAAAAAAAACATTTATGCATTACACGCGAAAGACGTGGTTGAAATATGACGAATTCGTAAAGGAATTGTGCGTTTATAATGAACGTCATGAGTCTAACAATGTATTAACTCAGACCTTAATAAGTACGTGAACAAGAACTATATTACCATTGCGAAATTACTTAGTGTTTTAAGGTAACAGAAGCATTTTTACTTCTTGGAGGTAGGTATGTATATGGCCTTTGCCGAGTATCGGATTATCAAACTATATATTGACGGATGGGCATAGTACCCGATATTCTAAAACGTTTCGATGTTGTAGTTAGTATAGTTTTCGATATCATTACGATTCCTATATTGGTTAATTATTATTATAATGAATTTATTGTAATTATTAGAAAAATAATTGTATCACAAACTCGTTCAAAATTTCTAGTTCAAGACCAAAGGTCAAACCTTGCTATGTGAAATGAGCCGGTGCTGGTGCATCATTATCAAGGTTTACAATTAAGGTCGAAAATTGAAACATATTAAATATTAATGCTAGAGTGCGTCCAGTCTAAAACTGCACGCACCCCTATTTAAAAGCTTCAAAAAATAAAAAAATCCTTATGCCGCACATATTCATTATAAGCACAAGGGCCATTAAAAAATTTTGAAGTTGTGGCTGCAAGAAAAGTGTTTTTATAGTGTTAAGGAACTAATTGCCAAAAAATGAAATTTTAGGTATTATAGCTTTGACATTTGTGTATTGTGCGCATAATTTTTCTGTAATTTAATATTTTATTAATTTAAAGTCTGACGTAGGAATATGACATGTGTAATTTGTTTGACATTTAAATTCTTATAGACATAACTAGCTTCATTGATATTATTGTACACCAATCTTGGTAACATAGTGGACATTGTTTTTAATTTTTACCTAACATCTTAATACCATACCTATGTTTCACAATAAATGATATTTGATTTGATTTGATTTGATAAAAACGTCAAGCTTGTCAAGTAAAAGCGGTGGAGAGGAATTCAGTTGTAGATTAAACTATCTCTACAATCCCGCCAATAAGTTTTTTTTTTTGTGTAATAGATATTATACTAAAGTTATTTAAGTATCTTATATATGGTGCGCCGTGGGCGTGGGGGTCCGGCTTAAGAATGGACCCCTCCCTCACCTCCCGTACGTGGATGTAGTAAAAGCCTTACTAAGGGATGACATCAGAGGATGGACAGCAGCATCCGCCTGAGTACTTAACACCAAACTGCGATCACCAATCCGCCCACCAAGCGTGGTGATTCTGGTAAATCCCCCCATTGTATTTAGTGGGGGAGGCCTCTTCCAGCAGTGGACGTAAACTGGCTGGTGATGATGACTAATCAAAAAATATGTAGTCGAGGCTAAGGAATATTCCAGACGTATAACCCAACTTAACCCACCCGAGAAAATTAATGGGACCAATTGGGAATTAACGTGACAAAATTCAAATTCATATTCAACCCAGTTGGTAGACTCATGACAGTGGACTTCAAAAAAGAGGAGCAACGTTTTTAAAATATTCTTTTATTCCTCGGATGAGGCTTGATGCGCTGCCACATAACTTGAAGACCACCATAGCCTAAATGATCACGCTAATATTTCTAAAAATAAATTGAATGTATCATCAGTGACGTCAGAGCTACGTAGAAATTAAATACACTGACACGCACACAAATAAACAGCCAAACAGGAATGAAATTGTAATAAATAACACAAAACCATTAATAACAACATAACATAACACTCAACAGTCACATACGTAGTACTGATCCCACACTAGGATTCCCTGTATCGTGGGTATCAAGAATTACGTGGTACCATGGTACCATAACACCTAGACCCGGAACAAATATTTTCAGATCATACAAACATTTGTCCCGCAACGGGAATTGATCCCGCATTTCAGCTGGCTACTCACCTGTCGCACCACAGAGGTCACCAACAAGATTACACTGTGATGTCAATAAGGGATATCCAAAATACTTACTTCCCATATTTATCCTCGTCCTCTTCATCAATCTTGAGCTGGTAGTAGGTAGAGTTCTTCCCGTGAGTCGCGAGCGACAGCGGCAGAAAATGAGCCTCAGTCGTCAAAACATAATTCTCAAGCTTGATAGGTAGGTCTGCATCTTCACTGAACATCATATACAAGTATTTGAAAGTCTCTGCGAGTACAAATGAGTCCATTCTGTCCTCGTGCTGTCTCGTTCTGACGTCATTGACCGCGGCGTATCCACAAGGGACTCTGGTATGCTGTTGTAATGCTTTAAGAACAGTTTTTCCGACTTGTAGGTAGTGGTCATCTTCGGTGGCGCGGTGGAGATAGTAGGTAGATTCTAGAAACTCAGGGCGGAGGGGATGTTGGCCCCAGTGGACCTGAAATATGAATTGCACAAATTTTTATCGTCTACAGGCTTTTCAATATTATGGAATCGTAAAAATTTATAGCACACAGTTTCACTATGTGCTATCTGAAACGAGGAGATTCGTAGAAGATGCCCCAATTCTACTAAACAAATTGTGTTTGAATTGTTAATGAATTATCACAAAATTGACATTTTTCAAAAAGCAAAAGTGACAAAAGTAGAATTGAAGTTATCGTGGCTTGGTATCATTTTAGAAAAATTACGACTATACACCACGTACTTTACTATTCTCCTGCTGACGTTTCGTTGACCATTTTGAGGTCCTTCCTCATGAGCACCGACCGCGACCACGCTCAAAGGTCGTGCGACGAGAACTAGCTTGGCTCCGCCGCTCCGCACGTTCAGCGTTCACGTGAACGGGTTGCTGCCTCTCCTCCGCCGCCCCTGCCGCCTGCCCCATTGTCCAGTCAGGATGAACGTGCGGAGCGGCGGAGCCAAGCTAGTTCTCGTCGCACGACCTTTGAGCGTGGTCGCGGTCGGTGCTCATGAGGAAGGACCTCAAAATGGTCAACGAAACGTCAGCAGGAGAATAGTAAAGTACGTGGTGTATAGTCGTAATTTTTCTAAAGTGACAAAAGTGTCCATTTTGAGATAATTCATTAACAATTCAAACACAATTTGTTTAGTAGAGTTGGGGCCCAGGTGAGCATAGGTAGAAAGTTTGAAGTGGCAATGGGCAGGTCATATAGCTCAAAGAACTGACAACCGTTGGGGAATAAAGATTCACAAGTGGAGAACACAAACCAAACCGCCGCCAAGCAGTAATGCTTGCAATGCTGTGTTCCGTTTTGAAGGAGGGTGGCGGGTGGTATGATAGGCACTTGAGACTTTATTGTTATGACACTGTCAGTCCTATACAGAGGGCCTAGTGTGAGCATCGCTTTTACGTGGCAACCGCGTAAACGCGCGTTTGTTGAGTAACCGGCAAAACTAAAGTACACATAAAAACTACACGGACTCCGCAGTTTTTACGTAAACTTTAATTTTGCCGATTACTCAACAAACGCGCGTTTACGCGGTTGCCACGTAAACGCGATGCTCACACTAGGCCTACAGGTCATCATCAGACCCGATCAGGCCTGGTGTCGTCGAAAATTAACATTTAAGCTCAAACCTTACCTTCATTAAAAAAAACCACTAAACATAGCTAAGAAGAATCTCGCAAACACCATCTTTAATAAAAAAAACCGTAATCAGAGCACCCGTTTCGGAGCTATAAGGCCACAGACGAACACACTATGGCCTCAAACTTACCCACTTTTTCAACGTCTACAGATTTTTAATTCGAAATTATTAATTCACGACTTTTCACTCAAGACTTTTCATTCGAGATTTTTCACTCGATTTTTTTTTCGAGATTTGCGTTGCTTATTCTGCCATTCGAGATGATAATATTTTACTTACACAATAAACTTGAATAAAATATTTGTTCACGTGATGGAATAGATTATTTTAAATATTCCAATTTGATAGTCTCAAAATCCCCACTGCCATGCCAGCGATCGCGCAAAAGGATTTTTGGGAAAACCTTTTTTAATTTTACCAAAAACCACACTGGTTTTGGGTGGTGGGATTTTTGTAAATGATTCCTTTATTGTTGGGGTTAAAAACATTGAAACCAATACTAAACCAACTACCAATACCAACTATTTAAAGTTAGCCCAAGGCACTTTCATAAAAACTTGCTTTAAAAATAAACAATTATGAAAGTTCTAATCAATAGAATGGAATGAAAGAGAACCTGAAAGTCAGATGTAAAAGCTTCGGGTATAAAGGTGTGTCGCTGCATCACTTGGAACAGCATCTCGTGCGTCTCGACCGCCGGCCTAACGTCACCGAGCAGCACTTGCAGGCCCGGCCAGAAGGCGAGCAACGCGTCCATGAAGTTACGCGATTGGAGGTGAGGCCTGGAAAAGTCAAATTTAAATGAAGGATACAGACTTACATATAAGATGCCTGTGAGAAGAGGCAGGGACACAAGAGAGGCTGGATGTGAGGTTATGTTATGTATGCGCTCAGAGCCTCTGGTTTTAGACGTTCAAAGTTTAATGCGTAGATACATATTAAGGAGTGCGTATTATCATCATCATCAGCTGGTTGACGTCCAGTACTGGGGTGATCTCCATAGAATGCCACGACGATTGGCCTTGTGCCGCTTCCGTCCACCGAATACAGTCGGTCCATTGAGTGTAGGGTCATTTTACACTGCGTCGTCGTTCGTGGTCGACCTCGAGAACTTAATCCCCAGTTGCCGCTTCTGCGAGTTATATAACCTGCCTAAAGCCACCTTCAACTTTCAACTTGCTATTTCTGAAAGCTATGTTGGTGGCTTTGGTTCTTCTACGGATAACTTTCTTTTCGGACTTTATTACGTAGCGAAACTGCTAGCATGACGTACGTATTTACTATACGCAACAATAGTAATAGCTACCGCTAGAACTCTGTTATTTTATCCACGACTATACATAACATAACACCCCCAATAGTCTCATACATAGTCCTGATCCCACACTAGAATGTTCTGTGTCGTGGATATCAGGAACTACGAGTACCAATGGTACCACAACACCCAGACCAGGAATAAATATTTGCAGATCATACAAATATTTGTCCCGCAGAGGGAATCGAACCCGTACCTCTTGCGTCTCAGCCGGCTACGTGCTCACCGCGCTACAGAGGTACGTAAAGGTATTTACGAGTGTGACACATTAGCTACAAGTACTATTTGTAAGTATCTACTTAAGTTTTTAAAGCCAAGACGCCCCTCAAATTCGTAGACAATAAATAGAGATACATAAATACTCTATGTATTTATGTATCTCTATTTATTGTCTACGTATACGCTTTTTTCCCTAAAAGGGTACGCAGAGCCTCAATGGGTCTTTTGACTATGGGCTGCCCACTATTAGATATTCTATGATACTATGAACCGCCCCGCCACAGCGTGTATGTTTGTTACACCATAGCTCGAGAACGCAGAACATTTGAAAACATTTTAGAAATATTTAACCTACTGGTTTATTGATAAATTAACCATTCGCCAGGATAACATAACAATTAAAGTACCTAAGCATAACTAACACATCACAATGGGCTCATTGAGAGAAAAATAAGCGTGAGAAACATTGTCTTTTGCTCTTTGTCATAATTTATATTGCGATTGTGAGTGAATCATGAGGTATCAAACATGTTTCTTTCACTTTTCTTCCTAATTACGTTACTTCGCGTTTGCTCAATCTGCTTTCAATGTAAAATGAACTTTACCGCACTCATTTTAGACTTAATATTATCTAAACTAAAATCATAATGCTCAAATTTATACTAAATGGTCTCGGCACAAATACGCGGGCCGAGAGTCGACGGCCCGCACCCGGCCTTCAGTCGCAATGCCGGACGGAATTATTTTACGAGAAAATAAACAACGATCGCAAAGAAATCGCACTCAAACACACTTTTTACTACATCTACCTACAATCAGATAACCTCTAGTTTTTCTTGCGTTTCTGTGGTCCATGAATAACTAGTGGTTCGCCACGAACTGAGATCTCGCAATAACACCTTTATAAGCCCGACTACTTAACTAAGTAATTTCCATATTTTCTATTATTATTTTTGAAAATTTTCACCTCGAGGTGTACCAGTACAGTACAGGATCTATCAGTAACAACTCTAATTTCCTACAAATCATCGAAATAACCTTTGAATAGGGCTAAGCAACGGGGCGTAATAGTATAGTACATACTTGTTAGTACCTTTATCAAGTACGTGACGAATTATTTTGATAACGTCCTTTTGACGAAAACCATAGAACTCCAACGTCATTCAAATTCCTAGAAATGGGAGGTCAACAATGGATGTTATATTGGTTTCTGTTTTATAAAGTACAAGTTTCTAAATTCTTAAATTTCAGACTTTTCCCTGTAGTTGTGACACAAAAGCCATAACCAAATTTCAGCATTGTGGGATTGCTGGAAGTACCCTAGAATTTTTGATTTTTTCGTTTTTTATTTTTCCTAATATCTCGAAAACTATTAAGGCTAAATACTTATTAAAAACAGTTTTGAAATGTCCAACCAAAGCGCTTTCATTAGATACACCACTTGATCAGACTGTCTCACTTTTTTTTTTCCCCCTCTTGGACTCCCATATCTCAGCAACCCCCTGACCGATATAGCTCATAACCTTACCTACAAATTGTACCAATACTATCTACCCCCATACCAAATTTAAAGATCGGATTAACGGTTTGGAAGTTTTCATCGGACAAACATACATACATACAAATGCCGATTCTTCCAACTTGACTCAGAGAACTCGCTTCGTTCGTTCAATAATAGGCGCATTCTAGTTTCGCTATGCACTTGCAATTTAATGTATTATATACTAAAACTAAAAATACGAACATCGGAACGTTTGTTTGTTATTTAATCACGATAAACTTTGTAAGACAGAAAGATTATGCCCATACTATTGACCCATATTCTTGACATGACGCGCAAGCTACTTTGTATTCCTCAATAACGCAAGCATAATTGGTGCCACATGGACCCATTCATTTTACGCTAGCGGTACGCTCAGCATCCAATACAATTGCATGCGAGGCAAGAAAATAAAGAAATAAAGAGTTCAATCGCTATGCAACCACATCAAAATAGCTTACATTAATAAAACAGAGCAGCAAAATGTAACACACCGTAAAATTATAATTTAAAAAAAAAATATCTTGCGGACCCGGTATGACCTCAACCAAAAATATACCGGCCATGCGTCTCTTCTCGAACCACGGATAGTGTAGGGTTCCGAAGTCTAGTCACTCATTATTATCTTATATCAAAATAACAATTCAATGTGTCATTGACAGCAGTGAAGTAAAAATATACACATAATATGCAAGTTTGATTCTTGATATAAGAAATATTGACCCCTTGGGATTTGTTTGCATTTTTACCTGCATAAGGTTTATGCCACAAAATAATATGAGTCGTGGGTATCAGGAACTAAGAGTACCGTGGTGCCATTAACACCTAGCTCCGGAACAAATATTTGCAGATCATACAAAAATTTGTCCCGCAGCGGGAAACGAAACCGCAACCTCTCGCATCTCAGCCGGATACTCGCCGCGCCACAGAGGTCGTCAACAACAACACATAATCTGTGAAAATATCAGTTGGCCACTTCTTACGGCTGCCGAGATACACCCCCATGAGAGCACACAGACGCAACGGAATATCTTTACTATGTTGCAACGATATTGTTTACGATGATGCAACGATGTCCTTTGCATATTATGCAAAGAACATCGTTACACGCAGCTATGTCGCCAATAACAAGATGTATTCGTACCAAAACGTTGTAGAATAGCATAATCAACATCAGCAGCCTTTAGACGTCTGTTGTTGGACGACGCCTCCCAAAAAATGACAGAGGGGAGATTTGCCATAACCACCACGCTTGGGCAGGCGGATTGGTGATCGCAACATTCATGTTGTTTTCAGGTGGCTGCTGCCCATCCCCTGGTGTAATCCCTCAGTCGGCTTTTACGACTTCCACCGGAGGTTATGAAAGGGTCATAATCTATCTCTCTACCATATCATCAGTATTTATTCAGCCGTTGCGATGTGATTGAGTATCAAACAATCATCCCCACTTCTGCATTTATAATTTTATAGTAGGATTAAAGCCCAATAACATCCACCAGGGTTAGCAATTTAACTATAGGTTATGATGATATAACTAATCGAAATTGCAGTACAATCCGAGTTAATTATGTCAACATTTGTTGGCGCAATCGTGCCTACGAAGGATCATATTTACCTGTGCATATGAACGTCCAGCATAACAGGACCTCTGCTTATGTACTTCATGACCGCGTTGTAATGCCTGTTGAACCTGGCCAGGTACTTCTCGTCGCCAAGTAGAATGTACGCCTTCAAACAGTACTCGTAGTATGAGTCGATGCCTGCACCTACGCCAGAGTCCTTACGCACCCAGTCACCCGAGTGGATGTTGATCACTGTCCCCATGAGGTCTGACGTCCTGGATTATGTATTAAAATGTTAAAAATATCTACCTGCTATACTAGTAACCATTTTGTGAAATTTAATGGACAAAAACTTACTAAAAGTTTCCCTGCGAGCCGCAACTTTATTCTTTCACCCCATCGTTAATAGCTAACCTTTTTGAAGTTTACCTGTACTTAATGACTACACAAAATGTTTAATACTTGTTCCGATGACAATATAATATTATGAAGACAGCAGATAATTTGAAGGAGACTGAAATGAACAACGGAAAGCCTCAAAAATCCAATTCTGGTGAGATTTTGCAGATATTTTTCAAGTTTCGATGACAATACAATATTACGATTCGGGCTTAAGACAGTTAATTCACTTATGAATTATAAATTCACGTACATAGTTAAAATCTAATTGCAAATAGGAGACAAGATTCTGCAGTGACAGCAGGGACTGACTGTGCAGGGGACAATGCAATGTATTGTACATTTTCCCCTTCACAATAGACCTTCGCCAGCTCAACTCCTTAAAATAACAAAGGACTTTGTTTTTATGGCAGCACTGTTTTAGTGTCCCCGGGGGTATTGTAGATGAAGTGAAATAGAACTTGATTAGCTCTTGGAGTCACGTTTTTCCCCTGACATCATTTGTGGCTGTGTAGTGTGTATCCCATGCTACACCGTCCCTTCTCTCTGAAGACAGCCGCGACATAGTGCACAGACCGTGGCTCCAGGTCTACAGTATGGTGGTTTACATCACAATATCAATGATAGCGATCAGTTCTGATGATGAAGACAAAACGTAGCTCCTCGATTGATAATAGAAGACTGGCGTTGGATGTTGTGATACAAGTGTAGCATTCGCTACATTCTCCACGATGACCTACCTATGCCTGATTTTCCAAAGCCTATCCATAGCTTTGTGCGCCTTCTGCTCGTACACGTGTGTTCCCGTGAGACGCGACAGAGCCGCCATCTCGAGGATCATAGTGCCGGCGCACGCGGTGCATGTCTCGCGAGACTCAGACATCCCTTTTATACCGTGACGGAGATTTATCTGAAATTAAAATAACATCTCCGAATAGTACAGAATATTCCCATGACAGACCATTCCCAGCTTTGCATGATTTGGTACCAAGAATATTTTACGGAAAGCTATCTATTACTGACAGCTCTCTCCTTAGCTCTTAGAAGTAGTTAAGTTCAAGTGGCAATGGGCAGGCCATATAGCTCGCTGAACCGACAACCGCTATACCTTTTTTTCCAGTGGCAACAACAAAAAGTAAGTTGCTTGTGTAGGACGGCCCTCATTCGATGAATTTACGACATTGTAAAAGAAGCAGGAATTCGGTGTATGGCGACCCGTATGGTCAAGACCGTTCATTGTGGCAATCAATGGTGGAAGCATAACATAACAATGTGTATGTTATGTTACATTGTAAAAAGTCTAAAATGTAACGAACTACACTAAATCATCTTCATTGACATCAAATAATACCAAATGAATTCATAACATAACACCCAACAGTCACATACATAGCCCTGATCCCACACCACGATTCTCTGTGTCATGTGCTGCGTGACAAATGTTTGCAGATCATGCAGACATTTGTCACGCAGCGGGAATCGAACCCGCACCTCTTGCATCTCAGCCGACTACTCGCCCACTGCGCTACAGAAGCCATCATTCATTTGGAAAACAATAAACATGTATAATGATTACCCTCCACCATGCACTTACACCAGGGGAATCAGCATCCACCTGAGTACTCAACACCAATACTGCAATTACCAATCCACCTACCAAGTGTGGTGATTATAGCAAGTCCCCCATTTCATTTTATGGGGACGGGCTCGTCTGTCAATGGACATCTAATGGCTAAATAATTACCCTGCCATGTGGTATTCCCGTGGAGGTGTTGAATGCGGGCAGTAGCCTCTTTCCGATGTCCTCAGCCATTTCAAGGAGCTGTCCCTTGTACCACTGTAGCATTGGCACCTCGGCCATCAGTGTTGTTGTGAGAACATGAGCGGAGAGGAGGCCACTAAAATTAACAAAAACTATATAAACATTCAATTAAATGATTAACAAGAGCTGTTTGGTGTGTTTTATTCAGAAGGCCAATTATCGTAAATATTTTAAAACCATACTAAAAGTTAAGGGAATCGAGACTTCATTGTGAATTGACTGAGAATTTGTATTCTGCTCCCTCTGGTCTTATAGCACACTCTAGGGTACTTCCGGTAACCTCACAAATCTGAAATTTGGAATGCTAGGAGTGTTTATGGCACAAGTAAACAAAGAAGTCTAAAATTGAGGAATTTCAACTTTTTTACCCCTTAAATGGGATTGGTGAAGTTTGTAGGGAAAAGTGGCTGAAACTCAAAAAGGGACGATTTCGAAAATAATTACCTACGTATCGGAACCCTCACAAGCGCGAGTCCGGCACTTGTCCGTTTTATTAATTACGAGAATTGGGTTTCAGATAAACCATAATATGTGTTCTGAACTGTGAAATACATGTCAATAATTACCCCAGTATTCGTATATTTGTTTCAAAGACAGATACCACTATATCGTGATCAAAAGTGACATCCTTTATGACGAGTTTGATGGCCCGGTTGAACTCTGAGAAATCTCCCATCACCACCAGTGTGTCCAAACTGTCCACAAGAGTGAGTGAGAAGCTAAAATCAAGAGAAACATTATACTATTATACAGCAATTCATAATACATTATTAGAGGTAAGTTTTTGAGAAAACATACACTGAACCTTGAGTATAACAACACTACAAAAATGGTTCATAACAAAGAGGATAACATAGTAAAACAAGTTAGTGTAGCTGAGTACAAGTCGTCCTCGCGAACTGAGGGATCTGTTCATATGGAACAAGTATAACATAAAAAGCCAAATATTTTTTTTATTTACTGACTATAACTTACGATTTCTACAACCTTCAAATCAAGAAAACGGTTGACGACTTTTTAAAGTAACAAAATGTTCTTATCCTCTATTTTCAACATACGATGTTGTTTACCAAAACCGACACTGGCACCTTCTACTACCACGTTCGCCGTCTCCTCCCGGGAGAGGCCCATACTTTTCAAACCGAAACACAATTCCCAATACCCTTCTAATTTCAGATCTTATGGTTTTGGCTGTGCGTTGATAGTCAAACAGTAAGTGAGTCAGTTAGTCATGCAACGGTTTTATTTATATTTATTTATGAATTGTCCTTCGGCTAAGGATGTTACAGCTAGGGAAGTATGTTAACTCAAAACTATCTGAGTAAGGAGTGGCAGAAAGTACTTACTGATCACTCTCTTATCCATTATGAGCTACAACAACAATCAGGAGCTGTAATGACTCTGGAATCTCTGATACTTACTTCCCAAGTGCATCATCCATATCTCCCCGGCTTGGAGTGATGCCTTTCCAACGGCCCTTGCAGCTTAGAGGCATCAACTCATCAGCAGGATATGCATTGTCCATGTATGCATGGTATGCATGATAAAACATACTCCTTGCTTCCTCCCTGAAATCATATTAGAGACTAAGGCCCATATTTCCAAATGAAGGTCAAACTAAAACGGGACTCAAGCAGTGATTTATAAACTTTTCGCCATGGAAACTGTCAAATAATCTATGTTTAAGTCTCAATTCATGCTTAAGCATAGTTTTAGAATACGGGCCTAAATTAGGATATATAACAGAACATAGGTACCTATAATAATAAGTGGGATCTTGAAATTTGTTAATTAAAATTGAAAAATGAGGAGGAAACTATCCCTATCCAACAATACCACTCCCACAAAAGGCAATGCAAAGTCCTCTGATCCTCACTTGTCATATCATACAAAATTCCTGCAATTCATTTGAAGATCAAACTGATATTCAACTGATAAATTGAATTTCATCAACAATGAAGCAATACACTATCAATATTTAATGGATACCTAACTACAGTTGATGATGGCCATGTTAAAAGTAATGAATAGGTATATAAATAAAATAAGGTGCTTTGGGGTAAGAACGGACTATTTTTTTGAAAACCAAACTGGTCTTGGGATTTATTTTTTTGGCTCGCCTCTACATATTTACTATTTTACTACTCAATAATGTCCAACTGTATGTGAAAAGACAGTGGTTCCATTTTTTAATTGTGGTGTTTTGATAAACACAATGGTTATTGTTTAATAATTGATCAAAAAGATCATGATTTTTCAAAATGTCACGGGAAAGATCAGACCTTGATGGGGTAAGACCGATCTACCTTCTAAAATCACCTCTGTGACACTTAGTGTAAGCTCTATAGCAAGAAAAGATCCGATCTTGCCCAAGTAAAAACAGATTAAATAATCGTCTAAAAATTCCTTCAAAATTGAGTTTTTGCAATGTTTATGTAGTTTTTTCATTCTGGTCGTCCGGTCTTACCCCTAATACAGAAATTCAAAGGCCGAAGGGCTTTAGTCCGATCTTCACCTTCGAGGGGCAAGATCGGATCTCAGCCTACAAGCGTCCTTAGCATGATTTAATTAGATTAATCAAACTATCATAAAACTTAAATTACCATACACTGACAAAACCAGCAAAAACATAAAAATTACTTAACAAATTGTCTACAAATAGTCGTCGGGGGTAAGATCGAATCTTCTCAAAAAGCAGTTTTTTTCCATTTCACACTATCCTGTCCATAACGCACGACTGGCTGGGCGAATATGGCAAATAGGTATTTTTGATAAAAAAAATAACATCATGCCTCGAGGATCGGTCTTCAGCCGCCTTCATCTACCAACTTTCTGCTACTTTCAAGATACCATTGGTCAATCGATATGGAGGCCTTCCCATATCTTGATGGCTAGATGGATTCAAATCTATGTTAAGCAATAGTGGGTAAAGGATTTAAAAAATAGAATCGAGAAGAGAAGAATGTGCAGCACATTCTTAGTTTCACAATAATTTTTAGGTTCTAATTTGTCTGTGTACTTCATTAGGCCAACTTCAGTTTAGCCAAGGTCCATCAGCAGAACTGTAATATTAGGAAGGAATATCCCCAGTGAATAGTGAATAGGTACCAATGAACCACAGCAAAACAACGCAGTTAATCAACTTACTTCAAGCTTAGTCTCTCCAGCTTCGTCATTTTGAATGCAGAAATCTCGTCTTCAGTCATAACTGATATAATCGTCAAATGTAACACTAATAGGACTCGATAAGCCATTTTTATTAAAACCATAATATCTTTTCAAAAGACTAGAATTCTTTAACTTATTTCGTAGTGTTGCGTGAAACTAGATAAGAGTCTGTCCAAAACAAACTATTGGTACGTTTCCTTGTTATAAAATCTACTCCTTTACAAAGAGCAAAGAAAACCAAAACATAATAAAAACTATATAGAAATCATTGATGTATAGAAATACTATTTTCGTTCCACCAAGAATCAAACCAATTTAGATTTTCGAGTTGGACAATAAAATAAATAGAGAAAAATTTAGAAAATAGGTAGATAGATGAGATGACAGACCCCAGAAAGGTGACAGTACAATTTTATTGACACAAACCACAGAGTACAGACTTTTGTTCCTTGCTCCAAGGTACAGACAGACCTTGCGGCAGACAGACTGCCTATGAACTGCCTGGACCTCAGAACTAATAACCATGGATAATAGTATAAAAAATCCTTGTTATTATCAAGCTTTACGCCTTTATCCCTAGAGAATTTATATAAATGCATCAATATAATTATCTATCACTCCGACGAAATGCGACGTACACCGCGAACAGCGCTAGCGCAAAACTAAACTCCGGTAAATCTGTCCTAGTAAACTAATAAATAATTATCTAAAGAAACGTATCGCTTATGTTGCATCTCGCTCTATCGGTCTGTGATATCCTCTGATTGTCATCTCGCTGTTACTCGCGATCACAAACTAGAGGATGTGCTCGCGATACATGTTTCACACTGAATGCCGCGGTCGGTACCGCTATGTTAGTTTGGCCGCTGGCTGGGAGAGAAAGAGAAACGACGTGGTTTGTGTTTTTGGTTTGGACAGAATATAGAGGCGACACGGCGACACAAGATGGCGGAGGCAGAAACAGAAAGTTTTCTAATTAAATTAGAGGTTATACCGAACTATATCTAATGGGGCAAGATTTTATGAATACCTACATATAAAAAAAAATTGTTCCTACCTACTTTAACAACAATTTTTTTTTTTTATGAAATGTACTTAAATGTAATCTTTGTTCAAGCTTCATTAGAAAACTCATGAAACTGTAGGTACCTACCTAGTTCTTTGCACAGTTTATTTTCTCCAAGCTTCTTTCTATTTTGATTAATTTCATGGACCCATATTCTTCGTTTTTTTTTAACCGACTTCAAAAAATGGAGGATGTTCTCAGAAGGATTTTTTTATACGACCTACCTACTATGGCCCATGGATATAGTACCTTAAGTACTTATTTGTTAGTTAAGTTTTTTTAAAGTGTACCTTTAGTATATATAGTATATATATATATATATATATATATATACTCACACACACACACATATATACATATATATGGTGTGTGTGTGTGTGTGTTTGTGAGTGTGTTTGTGTGTGTGTGCGTGTGTGTGTGTGGGTGTGTGTATAGGTAAGTATATATGTTTTGTTATGATTATGACCGATATTTCGCTAGGTGTTCGCTGGACGGAGTTTCGAGATCGCGATTCGCGGCGGCCGCGGCGGCGGGGCGCGGGCGGTGTGCTCAAGGCGTTATTATCCATGCTAGGTATTATGTTTCCAAGGAAACTATTTCAGCTTAAAAAGCAAAAACCGTTTCCTTGGAAACGCTTGTTTTATCTTACAGATTTTGATTTTGTTTTGTGACAGTTTGTATTCACGTTTATATGAGACATGTTATAATTTTGTAAATAGTACATTATGTTGCATGGGAGCGTGAAGCAGCGATCAAAGTCTATCACGTTACCAGCGATTGAAACTTTACAGAGAAATGTTCGGACAGTACCGACGTATCATTCGAGGTAACTCCTTTAAATTAAGTACCTACCTACCTTAGTTAGCTCAATCCACTACTTTGCCCAAAAATCGATTGGTTCTCGAGAGGTCTGGCTTGAATCTAATTTGACCCACTTACTTAGAGGACGGCTCACCTAGGCATTGGTAAGTACGTAAGTAGGTACGTAAGTACCTATAAGTAATTAGGTATGTAGGGTGGATACGCCTAACTCCGCCCCCCTCTAAAGACGGTCCCTACCAACGATCTCTAATACTCACATAGATATCGGGTCGGCGCAATAAAAACGTCTCGGTGAATTTAAGCTCACTTGAAAAGTGAGTTTGTATTTGATTTAGTTCGCTTCAAACAAAGCCAATGTAAACACGTGTCACAATGCCGCAATGTATATTTAAAAGTTGCAAAAATAATCCCCGAAAAAACAATTTAACGGCCGGAGTGTCTTACTTTCGTTAAGTACATGTAGAATAAGTTGTATTTTAAGCTTTAAACTAACAAAAAGTATGAAATTTTGATCAAAATTACCGATTTTAAACCACCGCTACAAATGTTTGGCCAACGTTGACGCAAAATTGTCTGTAACAGAACAGTAGATGCATGGAGTAGATTTGTATTGTAATAATTTGTTTTTACCAGAACTTTAAAAAATTTTAATACTACTTTTGTGTCTGTTTGTTGAACTCTCATCAGATACTTGGCTTTCCTTTTTTTTATTTTAGCTTTCCGAGCAATCCATTTACGCTACTGTTATTTAACCAAATCTTTGGTTAACAACCCCTTTACATCTATACCAACTGATAATGAGTCCTCTCGCTTTGTTAAAATTTATGAACCAGAATCACTTATAGAACACATTATCGTAAAAAAACAGTACTTTTTCAAATTCTTTTATCATATTATAGGTATATTTCCCAAATATCAAATAAATGCCCAACCTACGGCAGGCGCCTGTACGCCCGCCCTCAAGCACTTTACGGTTTTTGTTGGAAAACTTTGATGGTCGATATCTTTTTTTATTATGAAACGAGACAAACGTAACAGAACATATATTTTTTATATTTGAGCTTTTTATAACTAGGGCTTCATTATCAGCCTGTAGGTACGCAGAATGGAAAATTTTTAATGTTGAGCTGTTTTAAACATTTTGGGTTTTGATCAAATTATTGCACTAAACTGTACTTGTATTATAAAGATTGTAAACATGAATATAAAGATGTGGAATTTAGTGATATTTTTATTTGTGACATCCAGCGATAGACATCTTGGCCAAAAACATAAACATACACATAAATATACACACAACAGAACGTTAATAAAATAACAAGTATATATACTATCAATATCAAACATACATGCCCAAAACATAAATAATTTTAACTTAACTTTAACGTGCATATTATAAATTATTTAAGTGATCAACGCGACTCCATACCTTCTGTAGTTAAATTTGAAGAAGCAAACAGAAGCGAAACCATGGAAACGGATGGATGTAGCTCGCAAGGTAATAACGGGAAAAAGAACTTTATTTGTAGCTCTTTAAGGTTGATTTCACACTAGTTGTTTAACCTATGTCTTTTGATTTGACAAGTGACAGGAGTAATATAATTGCTTTGCTCGTTTTTTGTGACGAATGATCGTAAGTGTAAGATAATATTTTGAAGATTTGCTACTTTTTTGCTAGGTGTCATGGTTGTAATTAGGTTGAACTTAGAACTGTTTTAAAACTTTCATCTTTGTTCGTTAGTAAACAAATGTAGCTGTATAAGTATGTATCCATGCGGACAGTTTTTAGCTTTCATTTTGTACGTGACCCTGGATCTATTGTGAATTATAAGATCGTTGGTCCCTACACATTTTTCGTTTGCATTCCTAAATTATATAGGTAGGTAGGTACTTAAGAGACGCACAATTTTTTCACATAATTCACGACCTGTGTTTATTATTTTCCCTTGAAAACAGATAATAAGTAACCCGTTGTGTCATAAACATTTTGTGGAATAAGCGTCAGTAGCGAACGGTTTTTTATCTCTAAAAAAGGTTACTGTTTTTACGTTCAACACAAAGTAAGGGAACTGTGTTACGGAAGAAGTAATTAATAATTCAGATTTTGAAGTGCATATAACAATTATAGAACAAATTAATAGTGATACCTACTTTAAGGTGACTTTTTGACGTGTTAACGTCTTATAAATCGATGGAGCCGGCTGCACGCTCGAAAAAACATGACTAATGCGTCGTTACCTCGTCATACGTCGTTACCTCGTCATGCGTCACCTCGCTATGCGCATGCGCTATATATGCTATATATATATATATATGCGCATGCGCGAAGCGCTAACGCCGCATGCGCGCGAGCGCGGAACGAGCGACAAAGAAGCACAATAACGACGTTGACACGTTGAACTATCGTCAGTAAACCGACTTTACAGACAACCGTTTTTTATTATTATGTTAGTTAGTTTTGAAGAAAAGAGGGCCCGGTATTTGGGATCGTTTTTTTCTCAAAATTCCTATACTCGGCCGGGGGCCAACTTTTGACGAATGAAGTTGCTTTTGCAATTTGAGTTTACTAATCATAATACGGTTTATAAATTTGAATTTGCATTGTCAATTAGGTATTTATATCATTAGCTGCTTCTGAGTCTAAAATCAAAAACCCGGCCGGGGGTACCTAATACCTGTGGTAATACTCGAATCTTCAACGTTACCTTTTCTTCGGGGTCAATTTTATGGACTGCAAACAATCTAAAGCCAGCCGCCACTTAAGGTGATTGCTCTCGCATGTGGCGCGAAATTCAAATTTTATTGTGTTTTTTGTAAATCACAGCTAATCAACACTTCTTGAGATAGAGAAAACAGATTTTGCGAAAACTAGGAGACCTAGCACTCATGTTTTAATTGATAGTATCTCATAAATGTCATTAGTTAAGCTACGCATACCTTTAAACCAAAAAAACACTGTAAAAATCATTGAAGAGTATTCGTAGCTGAAGTAATGATCTATATGTGAAACTATAAACTAAAACACGTGTGTTAGGTCTCCTAGTTTTCGCAAAATCAGTTTTTACTATCTCAAGAAGTGTTGATGAGCTGTAATGAGCAAAAACGCAATAAAATTTGAATTTCGCGCCACATGCGAGAGCAATCACCTTAAAAGACGGTGTGATATAAGTAAAAATTATGTTTAATTAATAATTTTAATTGTTAATTCTTTATTATCATATCACATTTCTAAGACTGTTACTGACTGTTTTAGATAATAATCGGTACAAATGTTCTGTTTTACTTTATAGAGCACCTGTAGTCCTGTACCCGACATTAGGAAAATATATATATGCGGTTGAGGTTAGGGCGAAAAAGGCCAACATAAGGGGTTTTCGCCCTTTCTGCTTTTAAACGTTTTCTGTGTTATTGAACATAAAAAAACTGCGTAAAACTTGATGTTGTTTTTGAAAAACAGATTCAATAATCTTACGAAAAATTTATATGAAGTACCTAACCCAAACGTCGAAATTGACAAAGTTACATGGGCTTTGGGGGGGTTAACATTTGGCGTAGGTATCTAGATACTCCACTAACTTTGCTTTTTTGCAGAAAGCCTCGGGACATACCTTTTCATCTGCCCCACAATAAATTGTTGGAAAAAATTGAATATGTAAAGCGGGAACCGGAGCCTTTGGTAAGTAGATTTTATTATTAGGTAGGTAGGTAGGGGCCTACCACTAGCGAAGTGAGACTTTGCGATGGAATGGACTTACATATTTATACGTTTCCTACAGCGCCTGTATTCGCGAGGTCTCAGTTCACGGTGAACCACTAGTATTATTTTAATTCGTCCTATAGTTCTCTACCATCGTCGTCGGCTGACATTGAATAATCAATGAAAAGTTAAATGTCTTGCTTTTAGTATGTAAGTGCGATACTGAAGCACATGAGGAACTGGCTGGCATCCCATCTGGTGTTAGCCGGTAGACAGACGCTATAACAAAAGTAATACCCCTTAGATCACGTCCATAAGACTTACTCTACATGGCAATGCACAGCGCCCAGCACCATGAGACATAAAGATGAAAGTCGGAGTTGCCTGAAATTTCACCGGCACCCATATACCACTTGCCACTCAATCCATACATATCCTTCAAACCGATACAATTCAGCGATACAAGCATTACTGCAAGAGCAGGCTGTGCATATAGCGACGTACATTTCACAGACAAATCCTATGTTTGAATTTTTAGACTGGATTTTCGGAAGCCCAAGATGAACGTTACCGAAATGAAAGAAAGCAAGCTAAGTTGGAACCAATCAATCTAGACGAACCCTTGAGTAAGTTTTTAAGTGTTTTTTTTATAACTTTTCATTTAAAAAACCGACTTCCGCCTTATTATTCGACTAAATATTTGGATGAAAAAAAAATTATGAAAGAATGGTGGTGAGAGGATTATGGTACTTTTTGAATGCAAATGCTTGGTTTGTTGCTGAAAATATTAAAATTGCCATATGTATGCCTACAATATTTGAGGAGTTCCCTCAATTCCTCATGGATTCCATCATCAGAACTGGATTCTGAAAAAAATGGGACCAATCTGGAAGTATATCTATTCAAATAAAAAAAAGAATTTTCTAAATCGGTTCATAAAAGCCGGAGATATGCGGTAACAAACATAAAAAAATAAAAAAATAAAACCGAATTGAGAACCTACTCCTTTTTTGGGAAGTCGGTTAAAAAGATGATTTATCCATTTGTCAACTGTTTTTGCTGGCCAAACTGCTTTGCTTGACAACTGTGTGTTTTTTTATTCATCTTTATGGTAGAGAAGCGGAAATATAAATTATTTACTACGATTATCTTATTTCAGCACAAAATAAAGGTTAACTTGAAAAAAATACATGTTAATTTTTATGTTTAAAATTCGAAGCGTTCCACTAAGAGCACCGATTTGAAGAGCACCGATCCTATTCCACTTTGAGCACCGATTCATATTTTCGATCGGTGCTCTTAGTGGAATAGTAGAACATATCAAAAATCATTCCACAAAGAACACCTATACGGTAGAGTAGCTGCTAGTGATGGGGTATTTTATAGATAATACTATTTAGACAAGCATTAAAATGATGCAAATCGATAAAAATCAGCATAACCACCAAAAGTGTTATAGCTTCGCTTGTGACGTCACTTTGAAGTAAACAAGACAAGACGTAAACACGAAGCATCACATCTTTTATACATGTAATTCAGCAATAAATATACTGACTTTGACTTTGAAGCGTTCCTCTAAGAGCACCGATTTGAAGAGCACCGATAGCTAGATGTTCATGTAATAATTTAGTCATTTTGGGTTATTTAGTGTGAGATCAAGACTGACTGTTGGGTATTTTGATTTATTACAAATCTAAAAAAAACCAGCAGCAAAAGCACATTATTCTCCTTGGTTTGAGAATTTGGTGCAGTATTTAGGTAATTGAATTATTCTACGGTATGTGGAGACAGTTCCAAAATACTTCACACTTTACCTAAAAACTTAACCTCTACTAGAGCAACCTCTTTTAGCTCTGCGCTATATTCTAACCCTCTTAGTGTAGCGGCACACCTGCGTAACGTACCGCGCCGAAAGTTCAGCGGCTGAAGTTTTCGTACTGACGTAATTTCGGCTGATGTGTCATAGGGAACATGAAAAACACTGCGAGCGTATTGAACCGAACGTTCGGTAGCGGTACGTTCCGCAGGTGTGGCGCAATACTTATTCATAGTCAATTTTTAAACCTTTGATAGCTAAAATAGCTTTTATCTTGTTTTGACGTATGCCATTTTACATCAGAGAGAACAAAACAAAAGCTATTTTAACTAAAATAGGTTTAAAAAAGGATTATGAATGAAGGGGTAAATTAGCAATAGTGTCTCTCAACAATAGATATCAAATATCAATGGTAATCAATGGTTATTTAGGTTATACCTACGTGGTGCATAAATTCCTTTCGTTAAAGGTTTTTTAGTGTAACTCTATTGACTATCTTAAATATAGGTACCTGTGAGGATAGAATGATGGATGCAATTTAATAATAAATTCTGAAAAAAATTCGTGAGGATTATTTCTTTTGTATTTCTAGGTGTCAAAGATAAAAAGAAGAAAACTCGAATTCACGAATCAGAGGATCAATTGAAGGTTACCGTAGACCCGTTGAAAATAAAGCCAGTGGTGGCGTCCCAGAAGGAAGTAATTGATTCAGTGAGGAAAGATCCGACTGGTGGCTTTCTGTACATGGTGTACGCTGTCCATCCTGATAATGTTTATTTTACTCCATATTACCTCAAGTATGTTGATAATTTTTTGTAATTTTTAGGGTTCCGTACATCAACAGGAAAAAACGGGACCCTTATAGGATCACTTTGTTGCCTGTCTGTCTGTCTATCTGTCAAGACCCAATTTCTTAGGAACGCGTGCAGGTATCAATTTGAAATGTATATCAAATACTTAAATCTGCAATCCCTCGCTGCTGTAAAAAAACAAACTTCAAAGTCATCGCAATCTAGAGATGGCCGTCAATTCGGCACCCTTCGTCCATTTCCCCGTTCGTCCACACGGTGCCCGTTCGTCCATTTCGCAGTTTGTAATTTTCCCCGTTCGTCCATTTCCCCATTCGTCCATGTGGCAAGTAATATTTTTCTAAATGGCACTGACTTCAGTAGGTTTTTAAAGTTTAAAATTAAAAACTAATTTCACTACGAAGTGATTCGTGAATACTCATAAAAAATATATAAATGGTCAAATTGAAAATGGTCATGTTATAATGATAATAAGGGAGTGTAATTCAAATAACATCATTCTATTATTCTACTGCCTACATTATCATTAGAAATAGAATTTAATGATGCAAATAAAGACGTTTATTAGTGTCCCGTCCGCTATTGACACTACAATGATAAGATTATTTTTTCTGGGATATATTAGATGTATGATGACAGTAGAACAGGAGCAGAAATAGTTCGTATAGACGAACGGGGAAACAGACGAACGGGGAATGAACTAGTCAGACGAACAGGGAACCAGACGAAACGGACCTAAACCATGGCCGTTTATGCCGCATATTTTTACACTCGCATGGTAATGAAAACTTTCCGTTGACGTAGAATCATCAATGTCATAAAGCATAAATAAAGGGCAAAATTCGAAAACATGACCGATACGTCCTTCTAAGTATTTCTAGTTCCCAAAATGCTACATGAGCTGAGCATGATGTTACATGACATGATGTTTGTCTTACCCATGTTCATTTTAAGACCCACCTGTTTCTTCTTCGTCGTATTCTTTGTTGCTGAAAGTAACCAGTGCCAGTATTAAAACGTCTTGGTAGAGTTCGACGAGCTACTTCCAAGATACTCACTTGTTAGGTTGGTAGTGACTGGGAGGCCAGTTTTTTTTATCTAATTTTTGCCTCCTTTCTTCCCCTGTCTTAATTTGTCCATACAATTTAGGTAGGCCCACATTCACATTTCATTTATATTACCACTAAAAGCTTGCTGTTCCATTTTCAGAGTTGTGCCATATGAAGCGATAGATAGAAAGAATTATCTTACAATAAGCCAATGTGGGGTGACCCATTACACAAATGAAATGGTCTTCACAAAACTTGCGTCTTGGGAGCAGGAGTATACAATTTTTGTTAAACTGACAGATGTAAATATTATATTATTTAAAACGATATAATATATTTAGAAGGGTTACATTGAATTTGCTATTATTGAAATATTGAATAGCTTTTTTCTAGTCTAGGGCTCAATTCCCACTGGTGTATCAGCGGCTGGCAGCGAAGCCGCAAGCAGGTAGCATTTTAAACTGTATCTCAGTTTTCTCGCCTCCTCGAGCAGCCACACACAGGTCACGCGCAGTCAACACGCGCCTCGCGTGGCTGGAACAAACTTTATAATGTGTTAGTTGCTTGCCGCTTACACTGCTTCTCGCTGCCGGCCGCTGCCATCTCGGTGTGGATTGAGCCTACTATTTATTTTTTCAAATCTGTTTTCAGATAAAGTTTTTTCGAGTTTATAGGTACTGGAAAGCGTTTTACGTGTGGCGGAAGTCTATAATTTTTAGGAAATACAGTAAGTTAAGGACGAAGCTTGCTAAGAACCTGTTTATCCTGACGCCAGTACTGGGTAAAGCTTTACTGAACGTTCAAGCAATGTGCTGTGAGATGTACATGAAAAGTTTTGCCGATATAACCAGGGACATGGATACGGCATTCTTCTACTTCTTTGAAGTTCAGGTAAAGAACTTTAATATTTATTCTACCACCTTACGCAAAAAGTTCTATGGTATCATACTGTAAAACAAATTAAGACCGAACTTTTTAAAAGCATTTACGAAATGATTTTCAGGCGATTACGAAATGTTTTATCGGATTTCATATCATAACTGTTTTTTCCTTTTGATTTGTAAGTTTGCTATGTTATGTTGCTTGGGTTTATTGGCAGACTAAATTTAATGATACCTCATAGAATAATGGTACCAGGTACTAAGTTTCTTTTAGCAGGAAAACATGGAGAGTTTTTCAGTGTGAAAGTGATTTTGATGAAACTTTAGCATGTACTCCAAAATGATGTGCTTAACATTACGTGGTCTCGAACGCTAAAGGTAAACATCGTAAGGAAACCAGCGGGTCCAAGAACCACAATTTCGAAGACTTGTTCATGAAAGGAGCCTCTTTGCAGTGCACTAAATAGTTTCACCACACTGGTTCGAAGTGGTAGTATGGATTGGAGAACTGTATGTAGGTATTTGTTGTTTATTTCAATTAGTCCGTATAGTTCTACCATTCAGTTCTACTAGTAGGACTAAACGGAGAAAAATATCCGTTAATTTCTACTAGTAGGACAGATCGGATTTCAAAAACCGTTTTGTCCTACGAATAGAAATGAACGGAGAAAAAAAAACATGTAGTTCGTGTAGTTCTACGAGGAGTTCTACTGATAGAACAGAACGGACAGCAGAAAAATATTCCTTTTTTTCCACGTCTATATTACATATAAACTTCTTGGTCGGTCATTTCATAAACTCTACATTACATAGTTAATTGATGAAAAATATGAATACTTACGTCATTCAATGAATGGATGAAAAGTGAAAAATTCATCAGCATTTGGTGTATTTATGAGGAACGTTTAAGAACAACTAATTATGTGGAAGGATGACATTTGAGGCTTAATAATAGTTGTAAAACAAGAGGACATGTAAACATCATGCAATTATTACCCGTGTTATATAAGGATGCATTATTAAACATTACAAAAAGCATACAAATAGAAAATGATTATATGCAGACAAAAGAAGGAAAATTGAGAGTATTATAAATGATCAGTATATTTTGAACCAGCAAAAAATGCTGATCAATGGCCAAATATCTACTTCCCTTTTTTAGAATCATTGAGATGAAATGAAGCCACATATTATCATGTTTTAGGTTAGCTAAGAGTTAGCAATTTACTTTTTCGTTAATTTCTCATTTAATAAATAATCGTACTCTGCAAATACTTGACTTTTGTCCATTTAGTCCTACTAGTATTGTCCGTTTAGTCCTATTCAATTTAGTACAGAAATTAGTAGTACTAAAATAACTATTTTGTCCGTTTAGTCCAATTAAAATTCATACTACAGATATTAGGACTAAATTGTTTTTTTTCTCTGTTTATTCCTACTAGTAGAACTGAACGGTAGAACTATATGGACAACTTCGTTCATTTTTAGTAGGTATCAGCCTATATGTATAGTAGTGCTAAAAGTATTGTTCGTATCTAGCATTAAATGGCTGGCTATTCTTAAACTCGGAATGAAGCTTTATGTACTAAGTCTTAATAAAAAGCAAATATAATAATAGCAGTAATTTTACAAAATATACTATTAATTGAGAAAGTATTTCATGAACAAACATTTAACTTATTTTAAAAACAGTGAATTGGGAAAAAAATGCTGCGTATTTTTTATTAGATGAAACGAGTGGAATACATGAGGGAGAAGTTAAAAGAGTATAGAACAGTAGTTCTAGAGATCATCGCTACAGCGTGTCACACTGCATTGTATCATCAAGGCTTTGTGTTCGACGATAGGAACATACCCCCCTTCCAAATCGTAAGAGGGAAGCCTACTGGCGGGATGTCGTATACTCAGAAAGCGGATAAAAGAAAGTACTGCGAGAGACTTGCTAGGTAAACATTTTATATTATGTTCTGGTGTTGTTCTCTTCATGGTAGTTTGGTTAAACACGGTTTATCATTCAATTATGAACGTATAGTGAATTCATTTCGTATTCATTAGGTGTCAAATAAATTTTAGATAGCCATTTTTACGGCTGCAATAGTTAAATTGTTTCTCACATATTCAAATATTAGTATTAGTAGTTTTAAATGGAGACTCTTAAGAGAAGGTCACCGGTAGCTAGCAAAAGGGCGCTTACGGCCTTTTGCACGCGAACGAAATTTGTTTCTATTTTGGCTAATACTTCATCAAACTCCATGAATTTTTTTAAACATGATCAGTACACTAATATCTAGATCCGTGGTGTGTCAAGAAAACTTCGTTCACGTACAAAAGGCCCTACCGGAACCTTCTCTTAAGTATGAACTTCAGACCGGCAATTGTATAACAGAGCTATGATTCAGCCTAACACTGCCTGCAGATTGCTTGTTTACCTATCTAAGTAAGTATTAGATAAAAGCGTAGTAAAAGCCTTAATTAAGAGGTAGGGATGGGCAGCAGCATCTACCCGAGTACTTAACACCGAACTGCGATCACCAATCCGCCAAGCGTGGTAATTATGTGGCAAATCTCCGCATTGTATTCAATGGGCGAGGCCTCGTCCAGCAGTGGACGTAAAAAGCCTAGTAACTATACTTGGGACTCTTTAGATGAGTCTGAACAAACTGTTGGCCCGCCTGCTTATGTGACATTGGAAAAGATTAAACTTTATTACTAGTAAAATTATGTTTTACCAATAACTAATTTGTAGGTATCTGAACTTGGCCGACAATTATTTTTGTTGTAATAAAAACCCTCAAAACCTTTCAGTTACATAAAATTGAATGACTATATGACAAACTACATGCTATACCGTTTGACGAAAAGGTCTAACATTATTATGTCAGATATGCTTCGAATTCACGTTGGATTCACTCCCGATCGTGAGATATTACTGAAAACTGATGTCGATGAGATCTTGGAAGAGCAACAGCCAAGGCCTAGCGACACCTGTAAGGTATGTTTGGGCCAATCTTTTGGTTGCCGCATAGATCATAAATGCTTATCGGTAAAAAATAATTTGAAGGTCTGTTTTCTGAAGTGGCTACTTTTTATACAAATCGCTGCACACGGGAGGTCGAGTCACTCGCGTTCGTTTGGGGAGGCTCTTTCTAACCCTCACTTCACGCTTTTTGCCTTAATAAAGTGTAAAATTAAATATCTCCTGAAATATAATCAAACATGATAATTTTAAAAGACTTTTGAAAGGATATACCTACATAAACGGTAGGCTAGAAAATATAGATTCTGTTTTATTTCAAGTCACTGCCACCATTATTATTATTTACGTGCTGGTTTTTGCCAACTTTTAATTTATTCTTACGACCTTTTTTAGTAATATGTAGGTACCTAGCCAACAACGCAATACGCAGGAAAGTGCATTGAGTAAATAGTAATGCCGCGTAAAGTTGAAATGCGCATTTGCCTTATTTTTTAAAGAAAACCCGTATTTTATTTCAATTTTACCGGTATGTAGGTAGATGAGCTTTTTTTCCTATACTACTTGGCACGCAAACAAGCATACGGCCCACCTGATCGAAAGTTGTTACCGTAGCCTATGGACGTCTGCAGACACCAGAGGCGTCACAAGCGCGCTGCCGATCCTGAGATATAAACATAAAAAGTCTCATGTGCCTGTAATTTCACCAACACTCGTACCCTTCAAACCGAACCAGCAATACAAGCACCACTGCTTGGTGGCAGAAATAGGTACGGTGGTAGTACTTCCCCGGACGAACAAACTCTTTCACAAGAAGTTCTACTACTAACATAACTAACTATAGGTATCTACTATCCATCCATACATCCTCACAAACTTTTACATATAAAATATTAGTAGGATTTGGTCTTGCTTCTGACTACCCCTTTGTAGGATATCCTCACGGATCTAAAGGAGACCATGAGAGATTTTCCATGGTGACCAAAGTCATGAGTCAACGGTAGGTATGTACGTACCAGTGGCGGAACGAAAATGTTCGTCAGTTTTCAAACTAAATTTCCTTAGCATATCGCGATCACATATATTATTACCTTTTCTAACTATCCTACTGAGCAGACTGCTGTATGGAAACCCATAATTTAATTGATTACTAAACAAAGATCAAAATTGCAAACCTTTAATCAGTTGCTTGTTATGTTTTTAGACAGATGATGTTTAGACCCTAAGGTGACGAACGTTTTCATTCTTCCTACCAACTTCTAAAATTATACTTATTTTGAATTCAACATGTACTGCATTACAGTGGGCTCTTTTCCAAGTGGACGCGTACGTCTTGCCCAATGGCGTAGTAGAATTGAATCCAAGCGAAAAAATCGTTTCGACCTACTTAGAAAAGATCACAGACTACTGGGACCAATACGTTCGCACATTCCATAACTACCTAAACGAGGAGACATTGCAAGTATTCGTTCAGCCTTCGATAATGGGGAAACAAGTTGAATGGTCAGCAGGACAATCTCCGAGTCTATACTTCCTGATGAATCAAGATAAGAAAATGTTGGAAGATATAGCGTTTATACCGTTCTCGATCAAACACGCATTCGATTGCGTGTGGATGTTCCTTGAACGAATGAAGTGTTTCATGACCAGCTTCAGAGAAGCTAACCAAATGGACATCAATATAATCAAGAATGAGAGAAATGTGATGGAATTCAGAAAGCTGTGTGATAGATTTATGAAACAGATGGAACATATCGAAGATGTTGTTACTTATCAGCCGCTGGGTTTGATATTCCTGTGTCTCTGTCCGTTCCAGGAGTTGTTCAGGCCGCAGCCGAAACGATTGTTTGATATAGTTGGTAATACTATGCCAGAGTGAGTACTAAAGCTTTTCAACTAAAAGTATGTCATCTTAATTATTGGGTTAGGTAAGGCTATGGGGAAGGCCAGTGATGGTATGTACTATAAATATAGCATGTTGATGTCTATATGCAATAATCGGCTTTATGAGTCAATTTAAATTGTGCTTGAGATTTCACTTCAATAAACCAACATGATTCCATAATATAGGTGCTTAGAGCTTAGAGAGAGCTTTTGAGATAGATATTTTTTTTCTGTTTTCGGAGATGTTACTTCACTTGTCATATGTGAAACTAGCTGAAACCCGCGACCCGCGATTGAACTTAATGTAGTTACCAGCGCACGAGGATGAAAGCGTAGCGTCCAGGAAACCAGTTTCTACCGAATATCAGTATCTATGACTTTGTCAGCCTCTACCAAAGATTATGTTAAAAATAATTCAACCGAAACAAGACGATTTTACAAAACTATTTATTAAGGATTGAGATAAGTTGCACACCTTTTGGATTTCAAAACCAAACTCTGGTTGTCATATCGCCAAATATCTCACAAAAACAAAAAGGGTCCAAGTGTTATCTATTGAGGAGTTTGTTCCCCTTTGTTCTGGATCTGGATGTTGTGGTACCATGGTACCCGTTGTACCGTTGTGGACTCACGGAGTACTAGTGTGGGAACAGGACTATGTATGCGACTGTTGCGTGTTATTGTTTTAAAGTGTACCCCTTATTTTCAGCATCGCCCGTAACTGCATTGACGAGATCCTCTCAGGTATAGATAACATATCTGAGGACATAGCCCAAGAGCCCCAAGGTGCAGGAGAATTAGTCGCGTTTAACTATATGCTCGATGGTCTGGAATCACGTGTGGCGTTCTTAGAAGAACGTCTGGAGTATTTAAGGGAGATGTACGATCTTATGGGTGAATTCAATATTCCCATACCACCTGATGATATGACTGAGTACTTAGGTATGTTATTAAGATTTTACAAGAACTTTTGAGATATACAGGTTCTGGCAAAATAATGGGACTACCAAGTTAAGTGATAGCTGTACCTGCTGTACTTATACAGCTATCATCATGAGCAAATAGTCTACTACACATAGAGTGCCACGCGGAACGGTCTTTAGTCACCCCCATCCACCGAGTTTCTGCATCCTTCAAAATGTCGTTGGGTCAACTCTAGTTAAAAAAACAGTATAACAAATATAACCGCCTACCTCTACATAGAGACTCTAATATTACCAACTAGTTTCGTTATGTGAGAAACTCCGAATCGAAGCGAGGGCGGGTTGCTAATTATGAATAAACCTAAGTCTAAGAACTGTCCATGATGGGTTGTTACAATACATGGCAGAAATATTGTATATGACAGTTAAACCACGAGCAAAATTCTTATTATCCCAACCAGTTGAACTTGGCAGTTGTATATACTAGGTCCTGTAACTAAATTCGTGTACCATCAGGAGCAATACCGAGACCATTCTTGTTTTTAATTAACAATAACAAAAGATGATCTTGTTATGTAATCAGTCATGAATTAGTAATAATGTAGTACTAATAACTACTAATTGATGAACTTGTAAGGGATGATCTCTATACAGGCTGGATTTATGAGTGTACCATGACCGTTATAGTTACAGGAAAACGATCCTGTGGAAACTTATCCAGAGATATGTGGTCAATATCTCTGGATAAGCTTCCATATAGGTTATTTTTAGGGGGAGTTAAATACTCGCGAGTTAAATATTTTTTTACAATTTTTAGGAGTGATCGTGTTACAAACATCCAAAGTTTTGTATAATATATGTATAATACATATTTATAAGATTCGTGGCTTTGTGCGATTTTTTATCGATATCCACAAATGTGCTGAAAACATTCAGACCGAATGAGACGAATTATCTTGTTTTTTTTCAGGTCTGAGTGTGGCTCTTGGCACGCTGCGTACGAACGTAGACGCACGAATTGAGACGCGAAGTAAATTGGCCGGTCTCTTCGCAAGCCAGATCGGCAAAGATACAATGGAGCTAATGTTAGATGTTAACAAACTGAGAGACGAAGTTGTTGTAAGTTATTACTGAATCAGTTTATATTACAGCGGAGACAACTCTCTTTTATTTATTCTTTTTTTCTTAGCCTACCTAATAATATTAATCATCTCTAATAACATTACAATCTAGTTAGGCAGGCTAGTAATTAAATAGCTAAGAATCTGTCCATTATTACTAAGAATGTAGTCTTATTTATCATTAATACTAAATATTTATAACTTTTCTTTCTGTCTCTAGTTTAGGACACTTTTTCTTGGGTTCTTACCTAACAAGGTTTCTTCGTTCTTCTGATTCTTATCACTATGATCGAGTTGTCGATAAACTAGATTGCCTCGAAGTTTACATGATGCATTTTTTATTCTGAGAAATCCAACTCATGTTTAGTTTTTATCAATAAAGTTACTAACAAACATCTAGTAGGTAAAAAGTTGGATACACCGTTGGACAAAATCATGATGAATCTTGAAAAATTTGTAGTAAAGACTATTAAGTTACTAATTTCGTTTCTAGAATTATTAAGATATCTTAATAAAATTTATTTTACAGCAACCATGGCTTTACGACAAAGAGTCTGACATAGAGAAAGTTATGGAAGTTCTCGACGAGCTCATGGAAAAACTAACGGCTTGTTTTGCAAGGGATAAGCAAATCAGGGAATGGCAGAAAATATTTAAGGTAAGTTATGGTATATAGTGTTTTTTTTTAACTTGGACAGTATGGGGATATCCGAAACCGTAGCAGATAGGTACAGAGAAACTGTCGTGGACACCAGTAGGTCTTTTATTATGAACATAATTTTGGTTTAGTTAATTTATTGGTCAAACGTGAGTTTTCCAAAGAAATTAAAAAAAACAGAATTCATGCAAATGGACTTAACAAAGTTATATTAAGTTTTTTATTTTTTTTGGAAACTTCACGCTTGGCCACTGAGCTTGGCTTGATTTCCCAATACTGACCCAGTTAAAAAAATACTATGAAATTTAAGTAGTTACACACAGATCCACACAGATTCTTAAACACTTTGCTAAGTAACGTTTTTTGCAGATACCACCAGCAAGGTTAGAACAACTGGATGAAGCTATCAATGATGTAAAGCTCAGACAATTACTTTGGAAATCTTCAAAGGATTGGAACAACATGTTCTTATCATGGTATGTAAAATACTGCACCTTATTATTGTGGTATCTATAATGTTATCGTGATCAATAAATTCATGTCTTGCATTTCATACCTTCATAATTATTCGGTAGACGTCCACTGCTGGAAGAGGCCTCCGCATAAAATGCAATGCCATAATCACCATAATTAAATAAATTAAACAGTTTTCTGCCCTTTCCTTCTGGAGTACCACAAGGCTCCCATCTCGGTCCAGTTCTATTCTCACTTTACATTATCGATATCGATGATGCCATCAACAATTCTATTAAGTAACTACTTTATGCAGATGATACGAAGTTATTTAGAGTTATAACTTGCGGGGAAGACTACAGTCCTCGTACTTTAGTTTTAGACTGCAGTTGTTTATGGAATCACTATCAATGTATTTTGTAGACAATCAGCTTTTCATTAGTGCAGACAAGTGCCATCTAAAGATATACACATGAAACATGGTATCCTATACCTTCGTGATATCGTTATGAATTACCAAGTTTCCGCTAACCCACACATTGATAGTACCTATTATTAAAAGAGCTGCAAAGCGTGAATAAAATATACTAAAAAAATAGAACTAAAAAAAACGTGGTGGAAAATTCTAATGGGAAACTTCAAAAAATCACTTTCAACGAAAATTGGATTGAATAAGATAATAAGTGTTGTTTAGTTTTTGAGATATTTTTATTATTAATATTATTTAGATTTATTTATTTTTGGTTACAAAATAAGTAGTAGTAGAGTCAAGATTCTCAATTCTTACACCCTAAAATTTTATATTTTTTACTTTTTTATGTTTGATTTGGTTTAAAGGTAGCCGTGCTAAAGGTTGTTTATTATAAATAACTTCAGACAGATACCTTGTTTATACGTCTTAACTAGTATGTTTCTTGGTTGGTTCATACTGTAACTTCACTTTGTTTAACATATTTTCCGAAAAATTATTTCAGTTTTTAAGAAATGTTATTAATTTCAGGTACGAGAACCCTTTCAATACCCTAGACATAGATGAAATACAAACGTCGACTAACAACTACGGAAAAATTTTCAATCAGCTTGACAAAGGGTTACCTCCAAACAAAATCGTACCCAGGTGCAAAGAGACTATTGATATTATAAAGGATAAGGTAATTTTGGTTTACTTTGTAGTTATTTAGGTTCTTTGTATTGATTTCATTGTTATAATTTGGTTAATGTTCTAAAAATAATGTGGAAAAAAACTTGTTATGATCCAGTGTTTCGAACCAAGCCATCCATCCAGAGGAGCTGCACTTAATTTCCTTTGTTATTTCTAAAAATTAATATTTTGTTCCAACAACAGCTACCAGTGATGACATACCTCCGCAATCCATCACTGAAACCTCGTCATTGGGTTAAGATTGAAGAGATTCTAAAGACCCGCTTTACTCCTGACATGGTGATAACCCTAAAGATGTTAGAGGATCTTCAGGCGTTCCAACATGTTGAGGAATTAATGGAGGTGGCTGGGCAGGCCAGCTCTGAGGCTGGCTTAGAAGGGTTACTCAAAAAGGTTGGTGGTGAATGACTTGTGTGTAGATAATAATTAAAAACGTTTGCAGCTGTAGTTGTCCCCGGTAAATCACATGGACAGGAAGCCAAAAAAGTTTCCATAGATAGTTATTGACAAAATCTATACTTACCTAAATAAACTACTACTGTGTAACGGCTCTACTGTAAATTAAAGATATTTTGAATATTGTTGGAGGGCATTCTATGTTCGGTACTGAAGCCAAAACTGTATTTTTTTAATTTTTGTCTGTTTGTGTGTCTGTCTGTTTGTCTGTATCACGCTGAAACTACACAATGAATTCAAAACTTGGCATGATTTGAGTTCATACTACGAGGACATAGGATACTTTTATCCAGAAATTCAGCACGGTTCCCTTGGGAGAGGGGATGAAAGTCAAAATGTGTACTTGCATAGTTAAAATTCATTAACGCGTAGTCCGATTTCATTCATTCTTTATTTGTATGTTTTTGTTTTGGAGATACTTTGAAGATTGTCCCGTAAATATTTTAAGGTCATCGGTTTTGTACTTTACAAATTACAGGCATCACAACTCTCACTATTAGGTTAAACAGATAAGTTGAGACCAGGAAAACTATTATATAACGTTCGGAAGGGTTTCCGATCGGTTTCGTTAGTTTTTCAGATGTGGTACTTACCACATCGAAATGAAAAACTAACAAATTCCCTGTTAGCCCTGCTGGATTGACACTGGTTACTGACTTCGGAAGCCTTCATTGTGCGTGGTTTTTCCACTTAACCCTACCAGTAGGAATACATTATAGGTGTACCAGGCGTAAATAATGGAACGGATCGGAAATCAGAACCCTCAGGGCGCGAGTGTCGAACTTGACCGTTTTATTAGTATTAGGTTAGGTTAGGACTTTGTGCTGTGTGACCTACACTGCAATGAACCAGTCGTGCTAAATCCTTACTGACTTGTCGAAAAATTTTAGGTGGAAGAGATCTGGGTAGCTCTCGAATTCCCAGTTCTCCTACACAAGGACGCAAAAGACGTTTTCGTGCTCGGTGGCTTGGACGAGATCCAAGCGGCGTTAGACGAGAGTAATATTCATATCGGCACCATTCTTAGCTCGAGAAACTGCGGCCCGATCAAGGGCAGGGTTGAGGAATGGTCGAGGAATCTAGACCTTTTCGCCAAGACTGTTGTAAGTATTTATAGGCATAATTAGTAGGTATACCTACTTATTTTGTTCAAGTCTAGATTCGTAGTGCTAATTTGTGTTGGTCGCAATTGGAGCAATTGCATAAAACTGTTTTTACCTTAAAAATGACAAGCCTTGGCTTCCACATATCTACGAAATTCAAGTCAAAGCCTAAAACATGGGAATTAAAATATGATCATTATTGTGTTGTGCTGGTACACGGACGCTCACAAATACTTACCTACGAAGGCCAATGGAGCTTACCCTGTTAGGTTTGACTCATGCCCGCTTATAATGCGACGCGGATGACCTATATACGCGTACGTTCGCCACGGATGGTATAATGTATTATGCGTTTATAATAGCGCATTCAGTGCGAAGCGGACAAGAGAATCATCGTCCGCTCATCCGCTTGCGAATATTCTGCGTCGCACTATAAGGAGCCAATATCGAAGTCCACGTCATCAGCTCGAGGTGACGTGGCTGAGCCCGAACCGAGTTCGATCGTATCTCTCTTTACTTATACGATTACTTTTAAGCTCAACTTTGTTACAGCGACCAAGCCCAGGTTAGGACTCTTAACGTAGTTATTATAGGTTTATCTGAATCGGTGACTGATCGTAGGTAGTAATATACTGACAGGACATTGCGAACCGTAATTGGATGACTCAAATGACGCTGGGCAGGGCACTACATTTAGCTTCTTGTGAAAGTGTTCGTCCGGTGAAGTACAACCACCATACCTATTTCTGCCGCCAAGCAGTATTGCTCGCATTGCTGTGTTCCGGATTGAAGATTGGGTGCTGGTGAAATTACAGGCACATGAGACTTCATCTTTGTCTCAGATGACGGGTGCTGTGCAATACCAAGTAGGGTGCGTCCTAGATGGGCGTGAAGCTACAACGATATAGCCTACTTATATGGATAATATGTAAATATCTACATGTAACTTGCACTTCGAATGTTTACCTACCTACTGCATTTCTAATGGGCTGGTGTTACCGCCTAAAACCAGATGGGTCATATGCCAGTTCCGTCATTTAATCAAATAAATATAATTTAAAAAAATGAGCTAGACGTAGTGACAGCTGGTGGAGTAAAGCATTGAACGAATTACTATCAAGAACCCGACGAAGCGTTGGCTGACCACCTGCACAGATAGATCCGTGATATAGAGCAGATTCCAGGAAACATTTGACTCAAGGCTGATCAAGAGATAGTAGTAGTAGGAGACAGCACTCCAAGCAGTGGGTGGATGCGGGTTGAATAATATGATGAAGAAATAATTTGATTTTTTTCTTGCAGGAAGAATGGTCTGCCTGCCAACAAACGTGGGTGTATCTCGAAGTTATCTTTTCGGCTCCTGATATTCAAAGACAGTTACCTAACGAGACCAGACTCTTCACCATGGTAGATAAATCATGGAAGGACATTATGAGAAAATTGGCTAAGGTACTAATTGAAAATCATAACTATAGCTCATATAATGTAAAGTAAATTGTAGATACTTATGGCAATTATATAATTTCTTAGGTGCCTTTGGCTATGCCAGCTGCAACACAACCTAAATTATATGAAGACTTTGTAAAGAATAACGAAATGCTGGATCAAATCATGAAATGTCTCGAGGCATATTTGGAAACAAAGCGCGTGGCTTTCCCGAGATTCTTCTTCTTGTCTAATGATGAACTACTGGAAATTCTTGCTCAGGTACCTAACCCTTAAAAGTAACGTGATATAAGAAAATAAGTGCGTGTCAGACCACGAATAGTATAGATATAGGGTTTCGAAGTTCAGTTTTCCCTCCACAATTTGAAAAGATTTAAATGCAGTATATTCAAATTATTTAAAATTAAAGCTATGGTCCACTTACACGTAAAATTAAAAGTTTCTAGGTAAATCGAGTGCTATGACCCACTGCTATGACCCACTGGTGGGACCACGGGGATTTTTTTCCCCGTGGTCCCACCGCGCTAGAGATGGAATTAAAAAACAAAACTATTGTAGCGCACTATCAATTTAAAAATGGCAAGAGGGATCACATTGTAATCTATTTAGACGGGGTAAATTTCACGAAACGACAGCAGTCCAATAAATATTTATTCTTGTTTCAAAATAACATTTCTTACCTAGAGGTTTCTCATTTTCACGATTTCCATACAAAAATTAGACATAAATTACCATATCCTTTTAATGCATCGAGTTAGTAGCTTATATATATGTCATATATGTGTTTTATAAAGAAAAGGAGATGTTTTATGTAAACTAGAAGTAAACAGAAGCCTATTAAAGAACCCTGTGGCACCTCCATGACAATAGTCGATCCTGAAGACCTTTCACGATAAGTATACTTATTTATTTTAAAATACTAACAAAAAACCTTTCAAATAACAGACTCGAAATCCCCATGCGGTTCAGCCTCATCTCCGTAAATGCTTCGACGCGATCGCGAAACTAGAGTTCGGTGTCAAACTACCCGAAAGCGAAATGGAAGTAACGGAAGATGGTGTACTGGTTGAGAGAGAAATGTCTTTTCAAACTAGAGACATGCTACAAGCCAAACTTGCCAAAGGTGCCAAGCAAGAGGATCTCACGACGGATATTATTGCGATGCTCTCTCCTGAAGGAGAAAGAGTCAACTTGGGCAAGGTACATGCTATTCCATCCATCAACTTCCTGCTACCGAGCCTTCGTCTACTGCGTCGTCCAGTATGAATATGTATATGAATATGAATAGGTAATCTGCGGCATTTAATTGCACGCTGCGCAATGCGAGTTGCCTCGGCCAGAGAGATTAGATATTATTTTTTTATCATGACGTGAGTTTTTTTGCTTTGGAACCTGGTGTAAGTATTTACGATACAGAATACGAAAGTCTTGCTGAGCAATTTTTGCCTGGCTGCTAGCTTATTTAGGAATGTGTTATTACTGGAAGAAAGCGTTAGCAGAGTTGGTCGGGGGAAAGCAATGGCGGTGATGAGCTCACCACTAGTCACGTCTATATTACTCACGATTGTGCGTACGGTGAAAAGTGGCCCATTAGAGCTCTGCCTGCCCCTTCGGGGAAAATGGCGTGTGTCTATGTAAAATATTCCCAATTCACAAAATGAATAATAAGTATAAGTAATTTAAACTCTGTCGTCTTTTTCATGATTTTAGGGACTTAAAGCTCGTGGCAACGTTGAAGACTGGCTCGGTAAGGTGGAGGAAGCCATGTTTGCATCTGTGAAGCGATACATGAAAAACTCACTTAAGGATTTCATGGTACGACCAAGATCGGAATGGGTGGAACTGCATCCAAATCAAGTAAGGCCCAATTTTGTTATCAGGACCTTACTGCAATCTCTATAGTGAACTTTTCTTGTGTAAGTATCAAATATCTGTCATGCTCACTGCTGATTTTGCAATTTTCAAAAGCACTCCATTTTATTATTCAGGAATACCAACGTTTTTGACGACCTCTGTGGCGCGGCGACTTAGGAGGTTGCGGGTTCGATTCCCGCCTCGGAACAAATATTTGTACAATCTGCAAATATTTGTTCAGGGTGTTCTGTGTATTTTTCTATGTATAATAAAAAATATCTATCTATGTAATGTTGTTGTATTAAGTATATCAGTTATCTAGTACCCATAACACAAGCTCTGCTTAGCTTGGGGCTAGATAATGTTGTGTGAAATGTCCAGCATTTATTTATTTTCAATTTGGCAATTTTGGCTAATAAACCTCCTATAAGTACTCCTTAAAGAGTTGATTGTATAGTTGAAAGATTAAATTTACTTGATGGAACGTGAAGCCGTGCCGTGGCGTGGCCGACGTAAGAATACACCCCTCCGTCTCCTCCCAAACATGTCGTAAAAGCCTACTAAGGGATTACACCAGGGGATGGGCAGCCGACATTTACCAGAGTTCTCAATACCAATACTGCGATCACTAATCCGCCTGCCAAGCGTGGTGATTATGGCATGACCCCTCATGCATTTTATAGGGAAGACCTCGTCTAGCAGTGGATGTCTAACGGCTGATTATGTTGAAACGTGAAGCAAAAATTACCCTAACCCTAAATTACCTTAAGTAAACCTAGGACAGACTCATTACAGTCGTAACATTTTTTCTTTCTTTTAGGTTGTGCTCACTGTCTCACAAATAATGTGGGCTAAAGGTGTCCATGAATTGTTTGATTTAGAGATACCGCTACGCATAGACACCAGTTTGTTAGAATATGAGCAGAAATGCATAGTGGACCTCAATGACTTGGCGGCTTTGACGAGAAAAGATCTGTCGTCACTGTTCCGAAAAGTTCTATGTGCTCTTATCACCATTGATGTACATGCGAGAGATACTATAAACCATATGGTGGAGAAACATGTCCAGCGCGCGTTAGTATTCTCATTTTCTGTCATTTTAATTTTAATAGTTCTATGATTCATTGCCGATGCTGGAAGCAAAGCGGCCAGGCTCATCTGGGATTGGGTGAGTAATGTCAGCCGGATTAATTCTAATAAAAAGGTGAACACCTTGGCAGCATGACGGAAGCCGACATCGTGGTCAGCTGAGAAAGCGTTTGAGGGACAATCTCAACGCCTTCGATAGAAGTTGGTGGCTGCCAAAGGCAGGAGATGGTTGGAAGGATTTAGGGAATTCCTTTCCCTTTGCATTTTTCATTCAACGAGTTGACAATGTATGTAATGTATCTCAGTACAGAAATGTGAACCGATAAATTATATAACGCTATAGGTTCTGTTTGTTTCAAAACAACACAGTTGTCTCGTTATAATAATAATAATAAATAATAATCGTTAGTAATGCATTTCTATGCCAGGTGGAAACGTTGTTGATATTTGTTGTTATTTGTTGAGATGACCATCTAAAAACTATTATTTCTTTCAGAACCGACTTCGAATGGTTAAAAATGATTCGCTACTATTGGGACGAGGAGATAGATAATTGTGTGGCTAGGATGTCCAGTGCCTTGTATATTTACGGTCATGAATATTTGGGAGCTGGGGGTATGTTTGCATTTTCATGAAAGTTTATTCAGTTGAAAGTTGCTGTCAGTTAAATAGTGTTACCATAATATTTTGCATCATAACGTATAAAACATTTTTGCCAAAAACATTTACTTGAATTCACTCTGTTTTTGTGTTGGTGAACTTGAGCCTCAGAATATGAAATCTCATTCATAGGTGTGTTGGTAATAACACCCTTAACGGATCGTTGCTACCTCTGCCTCATGGGAGCCTTACAGTTGGACCTGGGCGGCGCCCCGGCAGGACCTGCTGGCACCGGCAAGACTGAGACCACTAAGGACTTGGCCAAGTCCGTCGCCATACAATGTGTAGTGTTCAACTGTTCTGAAGGTATTATTAAATAAAACTTAAAATAAATGGTGTGTATTCTAGGCAAACTCTGAGGAACATCTCACAAACATGAAATGTGAGCTTACATCTGGATCTGCTTGCGTTTATTGAGTCAAGTATTTTGCTTTAGAATTAAATTAGCCTAAGTTGAAAAGATTTTTTTAATTAAACTTTTCTCATGTTTAATTAATTTTTAACAGAATCCTTCTTACTCAATACGAGTACCTACTATGATCACCAATCCGCCTGCCAAGAGTGTTGATAATAGCGATTCCCCCTTCCCCCAATTGTATTTTATGTGGGAGGCCTCGTGCAGCAGTGGATGTGGATATGTGATGATGAAACCTCGACCTATTAGGTAAATCATAGCAAACACTTACTGTGGTAAGAAATAATTTAAATAAGACTGTATTGACGGTTATGGATTCGACAGATTTTTATAAGTACGCCCATTAATTTATAAATGTGAGAATGGATTTTTGACTTTTCAACGATAACCTCTGTTTGCTGTAGGGCTGATAATCTTTCATTTTAGTCTGACCGACTATCTAAGTTATAAATATACCTATTCTTAATACAAACAGCAAAAAGTAAATGCTGGTCAATTCAATAATTTTATTGACAAAGGTGTAAAAAGTATAACTCAACAGTTAACACTTTTAGATTTATTTGTTAATTCCTTAGACACAATATCATGTGAGTGTCGAGGGGTTAAAAAGATTGAGTATTAGGTTAGCACTAGTCATGCAAAAGGGTTAGTACCATAGCATCGGGATTAGATATGTAGATTAAGGTATGGTGTTGACTAAAATAAGTAGAAATCAAGTAAAATATAATTAATAGGACTTGTTGACGGTTAGGTTAGTTAAATTGATAACCCATTCTGGCCCTTGATGACACTACTAAAAGCGGTGCATGTTCGATTCCCACAGCGGGACAAATGTTTGCATGCTCTTCAAATATTTGTTCCGGGTTTGGGTGATGTGGTACCATGGTACTCGTAGTTACTGATTATGACTATGGATGCGACTGTTGGATGTTATGTTAACTAAGATGTACTCAAATGTTTGTTTCTCTAGGCCTGGATTACAAAATGATGGGCAAATTCTTCTCCGGTCTGGCAACTTCGGGTGCCTGGTGTTGTTTTGACGAGTTCAACCGAATCGACATTGAAGTGTTGTCTGTCATTGCTCAGCAACTGATCACTATCAGGAATGCAAAAGTTGCTAAACAGCCAAGGTGAGCTCAGATTTTGAGATATTAAAAGTATCATAATATAATTTCGTAGTCACAACATCGAGTCGAGTTTTATAAACAATAGTCCGGTGAACGAGGAAATTCTATGTATGCACAATTGCACACCCTGACAAGTTTTTTCAGCGGCCTGAAAAAAGCAGGCGGTTTTTTTCACATAATATTAATGTAATTTGGTGTACATTTTGTTTTTTTTATTTTCTTCCCTGAAACTTAAACCTGGCTACGCCCTTGGATATAGTTATGAGGTGCTCAAAACGGTTGCCGTTTTGGCGGATGCATATAGGTGTCCATGTACTACTGAGCGGGTAGCAGCCTATAATCCAGGTACTTGGATGGATTTCATATTATAGAATCGTTGTCAAAATAAAAAATCTTTTTCAGGTTCATGTTTGAAGGAAGGGAAATTAAGCTAGTCCCTTCTTGCGCCGCGTTCATTACCATGAATCCAGGATACGCCGGAAGGACTGAACTGCCTGATAACTTAAAGGCTCTTTTCCGACCTATTTCCATGATGGTGCCAGATTATGGTATACTACTATTTTCTAGCTTCTTCATCAGCTGGTAGACATCCACTGCTGGGTGGGACTTCCACATAGCATTCTTAGCGTACTACCTCATAGCGTGCAATACTACTTACTTGCATTATAGCAATGCTAGTAGTTGCTATAACGCAAATTATGTATTTATACGACGGCTATTATGTATTTTTTAACAAATAATTTAAGTGTACCTACTAACAAAAAATGGATTTTAAGTATCTGACTCAATAAATAAATTATTATTATTATTATTAAATAAAAATAAGTTTCGTGTATTTTTCCCTTACAATTTCGAGTTGCAAAATCATTGATATTACCTATTAATGTAGTATGACGTCGTAGTTCAACCTCCGTGGCCTTGCGGGCGAGAAGCCGGCTAAGACGTAAGGTGCGGCGGGTTCGATTCCCGCTTCGGGACAATTGTTTGTATGATCTGCAATTATAATCCGGGTCTAGGTGTTGTGGTACCATAGTACTCGTAGTCGAATCCTAGTGTGGGATCAGGACTTTGTATGTGACTGTTGGCCCAACAGTAACTAAAAAAATAACACCCAACAGTGTTGGGTGTTAGTTTCCAACAGTTGGGTTCGAAAGGATGACACAAGGATGTCACATATATTATTTTACCTATAAATGAAACTAAAAAAACTTTTTTTTCGTACAAAAAACGTATTGTTAGTCATTCCATTTTAGGGATAATACGTATTCTGGGTCACTGCGTAAACATGCAATAAATATTTATAATTTTAGCATTGATTGCGGAAGTCATCTTATACTCCGAAGGGTTTCAATCATCAAGGGGCTTAGCGAAGAAGATGGTGCAAATGTACAAACTAGCGAGCGAACAGCTTTCGAAACAGGACCATTATGACTTCGGCATGAGAGCGGTCAAGAGTGTTTTGGTAATGTTTCTTTAATTTTATACACTAATGACTCCTCCAACTACAAACACACTCGCAGATAAACATTACACAGTGAGTGCCACAGGTCATAGATTGTATTATTAACCTGCCAGTAATTAACTTAGTGCCCATTTCTACGAGGCCGGGCTTGGTTTCGTATTGGCATGCCAGCTACGTACGTACCTAACTGCGGGTGAAGCTCATTAGTAGATTTTTGTACATATTTTGGATTTTCAGGTGATGGCTGGATCTCTAAAGCGTGCCAGTCCCGACCAGGCAGAAGACATGACCCTTCTTTGTGCACTCAACGACAGTAACCTGCCCAAGTTCTTAGCGGCTGATACTGTCCTCTTTGGTGGTATTTTGTCCGATCTATTCCCTGGCGTCAGTCTGCCCTTCAGGGACTACGGAATTATGGAAGATGTTATACGTGAGTGATATGATAAAGCTATAACATTTATCAAAGAAATGAAGGGAAAGGTGTGACGGGACATAAACGATTGATGAAGCTTACGTTCTCATTACGTAGGTGCTCCAAAAACCATCAAACATGACTTCAGCTCACTTAACCACATCTCGAAACGCCGTTCCACGGCGTAAAGTTTGCAGTAAGTTACAATGTGATTTAGTTTTTTTTATTTCAGACTTGGATGTTGTTTATAATAATAACTATGAAGCTAAACTCGTTATCTAATTGTAGTCCGATTTGAAAATCAACGTTGACCCATCGGGCCTGCATAGCTGAAAACTATCTCGTTGCTCCAAATTTAATATACACCAATTTTAATATTTTAAGGCCTAGCAATTCAATTATCATATCTAAAAATATACTCGACAAAAATAGCAAATAACATAAAATGAGGCTACCCAGTTTATACTATTTTTGAGTGTTTAATTCGTGTTTAATTTAGTGTTGAGTTGCTAATAAATAAATAATAATATAGTAAATACCTACTGAAAATGGACGAGCGCTGACGGCTACATGGAATATTAGTTTAGTTAAATTGAAAACCTCTATTTTTAACCAACTTAAAAAGAAAGAGTTCTCAATTCAGCCACTATGGTTTTTTAAGCACAACTTATGTCTCCGTGTTTGTTTGTCCGATTTGGATAGTTTTTTCTTTGCTGTGATGAATTTATCTGAATGAATTCAACGGATATAAAATTAATGAATTTGAATGATCTCGGCGCTAAATCGAATAGTGATTGAAAAATTATTTGCTAAAAATTAACACATCATCTAAATAACTGAATGCATTGGGGAAGTCGGTTTTTTCGGCCCAGTAACTATCCTCTAACTACGGAAAATTTATGTGTAACGAGTTATTTTTCTAAACAGGAATCATCCTTCGTGAGAAGAAAATGCAAATAGAGGTTTGTCAGATCAAAAAAGTGATACAGTTGCATGAAACGATGATCGTCAGATGGGGAGTGATGCTTGTCGGTCCGACAGGCGGAGGGAAAACTGTTATTTTACATGTGAGTTTCATTTTTGTAAGTTATGAATACGTATTATTGTAATAACAATGAGCAATTTGTCGTGGTGTATCCGAAATAGAATAGACTCATCTGTCTCCACCCGTGGATGTCGTAAAAGCCGAGTTTGTAAGCGATTACAACAGGGTATGGGCAACAGCATCCACCAGAGTTCTCAACACCATACTGCAATCACCAATCCGCCTGCCAAGCGTGGTGATTTTGGCGAATCCCTCGATTGCATTCTACGGGGCTCGTCCAACAGTGGACTTGTGACGGCTGATAATAAATGAGCATAATCTGAAGTGAACGCACCCGTTCATATTTATGTTATTTCTATTCGCCAATTTAAAACAACTTGTAAGGTATAATTCAGTTTAAAATGAGGACGTGACTGTTGGTCAGTAGAGTAATTAATTACCGTTAAAAAACCTACGCTTAAAATCCACTGCTGGGTATAGGCCTCTTCCATAGAATGCCACAAAAAACAGTCTTAAGCCGCCATCATTCACCGACTCCTTGCGATTTTTAAAATCAAGTTTGGCTCTACCACAAATTACTCATTTTCTTTTTAGGTTTTAGCCGACACTTATACTAGGCTATGCGAGCAAGAGGTACCAGGCGCTCAGAATCAACTTGTTCACAAATACATCATGAACCCCAAAAGTCTAACCATTGGCGAGTTGTACGGAGAAGTGAATCTTCAAACACTGGAGTGGCATGACGGAATCCTACCTCTAAGTTTGAGAACTGCTGTGCAAGTATGTCACGTCACTTAGATAATACTTTACCATTTTCTGCCACTTCTATAAAAACACATTTTAAGAAATAAAAAGTTTTAATAAAGCTAATTAAGTATCTGAAAACTTTTGCAGTGTGAAAAAACTGATCACCAATGGTTGATTTGTGACGGACCAGTAGACGCAGTTTGGATCGAAAATATGAACACCGTGCTTGATGATAATAAGATGTTGTGCCTCTCAAACTCTGAAAGAATTAAGTTGACTCCATACGTTCACATGGTGTTCGAGGTATCATTTAATATGAACAATACTTTTTAAATCTAGTAAAAAAACATTTTCCTCGGAAGAAAGATCTAATTTTAATTATAGGTATATATCAATGGGTAGCACACGTTCTAATTGTTTATTTTTAAGGTGATAATCTTAATTATCTCAGTAATACGATATTTTTTAATGATATTCAGCTCGCTGATTACAAATTTATATTAGAGACATTTCACTCATGGAAAATGTTTGACCTGTCACCTCCATTTTATCTACACTCGGTTGCAAAAACGATTTTTAAATTTCAAAGACGAACAAACACTAATCTTTTATGAAATCGTTGCGATTTAATGAAAATTTATTGTTCAACTCAACCGTTGGGGAATAAAGGTTCTTGAGTGACGACCACAAACCGGACGACCGACCGACGCGACGGCGGCGCGGCGATGCAGTAGAGAGAAAGGCCTCCCGATGGACTAAAGACATTACAAAGTTAGCAGTAAGTTGGTGGAGGCGGCTCACGACCGTTCGTCGTGGCATTCTACAGGGAGGCCTATATCTAATAGTGGGCTTCTATAGGCTGATGATGATGATGATGATAAGAATGGAATTTTGTATATTAAAGCAATTTACGCACCGAAAAATTCAATAATTTTGCAGATTTATTCTGGTGTTTAGCGACGGTCTATTTATAAAATCAGCTTGTCCTATTTTAATTAAATTTGGTACCTTCACAGATATAATACAACCTAGATTAAAACATTATTATTCTCTTTATTCTGAAATTCCCCTAGGAGAATACGCGGGTAAAACTAAGATTTTTAGGGTTCCGCACCTCAACTTTTCAACAGGATGTCTGTCTGTCTGTCAAGACACTTTTTCTCAGAAAAGGTTATGGTATCAACATAAAATTTTTAGCGAATATAAAAATCTATGAGCCGTAATAAAATGAAGCTTCTAAAGCAATTAATGTCTAATTTTTGTAAGGAAATCGAAAATGAGAAACTTCTAGAGTTCTTACAGTAACCTCATAATTCTAAAACTTGGACAGCTAAGATGATTTGGCTTTATGATACTTACAAATAGAGGAAAAAGTCTAATATTGAGGAAATTCGTCTATTTTACCACTAAAATAGTTTGTAGCTGAAACACGAAAAGGGCTTTGACGATTTTGAAATAATTGACGGATTGGAACCTTCATGGCGCGAAACTCGCTCACACTTGTCCATTTTAAAAAAAATAGCCAAACGTTTGGCCACTTCACGATAGAAAGTGAATGGAAAATGAAGTGCCCTCCTTCAATTTGAAAACTCCTAGGTATGTATTTATCGGAGAAAACAGACGCAGGCAATGTTTTCCAGTCTTTCGCTTTTCTAATCAGGAAAGTCGACATAACCCGTTAGGTACGGATAGGTGGGTTTTTTAAAAACATTTTTGACAAACCTTGTTCGTAAATGGTAATGTTATTTTCAATTTAAATATTGATCAACAGGTGGCTGACTTAGCTCAAGCCTCCCCAGCCACCGTGTCTCGCTGCGGCATGGTGTACATAGACCCTTATGAAATGGGTTACTTGCCCTTAGTCCGGTCGTGGCTGGAACTGGGAGTGGAAAAGAATACTTTTAACCAGGAGAATGCTGATTTTCTCTATGAGCTATTCCAAATGCTAGAAGTTGGGGTGACTCATGTGAACACTAAGTGCCAAGTTGGTATTAAACAGGTAATTATACTTGATTTGATATTTAGTACAAAACAATATTTAGCTAAAAATTGCAGGAGTGACATTAACTTCACCCCACCATTATCTCCAAAGATCTCGACAAAAAATTCAGACGCTGCCGTTTGCCACCTTTCATCACCTATACTTATTCACATTTTATTTAACATTCATTTTGTAAAACATAATTTTTAAACTAACCGATATGTTGTTGGAGGCACCAACAGGTTTTGAACCTAACCGAGGGTCTTTAGGGAAGCTCGAGTTATATGGCACAGATAAATGGCTAATTACTTCGTAATACATGCACGATCTTCGTAAAAATTATCGGACGATGGCTACTGCAGAACTTAGACTAGGGTATTTGGAGATAGCGAGTTAGTGTGTCGTCTGTAGTCACTTGTTTTTTTTTTGCTGTAGTAAATGTAGTCTTTACGCTTGCTTGTGATAAATATCAAAAAATATTTTGTATTTCGCATTATCTAATATATTATAGGTATGCATGATGTGAAAATACATTCGAATCTAATAAATCACGACATCATTCAATTAAATTACTCTTCAGGTGGACATAAGCAAAGTATCGGCCATATGCTTTCTTATGGGAGCGTTACTATCGGAACCAGGAGAGAGATTTCCTGACAAAGCTGCAATCAAAATCTACATCGCTTACTGCTTTATATTCTGCTACGTATGGTGCATCGGTGGTAACATCCTAGAAGCTAATAGAAAGGGCTTTGAAGAAATCGTAAAACGACAATTTGAAGAGTATGCAGAAGCAGAATAGTAAGACGATGGATTTTTTTGAAATTGATTTTTTCCTTTGGCAACTTATTCTTTTAGTAGTTGCTTTCATAATATTAAAGGGGTTAATGCAATTTGCAACATAATAATTATTCCGACCAAACATGTGAATACTTTTACTTGAGCAAAGGTTCAATACATCGTATTCGAAATTCACATACAAATTTATTCGTAATATCATAATTTCATTTAATGCAATTATGATAATTTATGAATATTATAATATAATTAGTGTCCGCCACTATTCTATATTCATAATATGAATATTATAATATAATTAGTGTCCGCCCGTGACTTTGTTCGCGGTATAGTAGGGTAAAAAAATATGCCGCAATCCATTCTCGTGCTTTAGAATAAATTAAGATTCGAAAAAAGATGGCGAATTTCGAATAAAATTCCGACCAAACATGTAAATACTTTTACATGTGCAAAGGTTCAATACAGCCCCCTTATTCGCTATGACCAAACGTAACATAACGCGGGATCGTTACGATACCTGCGTGGAATTATCGATAAATCGTATTCTGTATGCCAATGTCAGATTTCATAAACGCGACGATGCCGTTACGAATTGTCAAAATAACGTGTTTAGGAACCATGTTTGCGTTTAGAGCACGTTATGATGCCATACGTTATTGGCAAGGAATCTCTTAGGTCATGGCGAATAATTTTTTAAATATAAATTTGTATGGGAATTTCGAATACGATGTATTGAACCTTTGCACAAGTAAAAGTTTTCATATGTTTGGTCGGAATAATTGTAATGTTGCAAATTGTATTAACCCTTCATGCGAATGAAGGGTTAATACAATTTGCAACATGTTAGGTACTTTTAAGAAGAGTTAATCACGTTATTCCAATTAACCATATTAATTAACTTGCTATAAGTTCCGATCGAAGTGCTACATAGTTAACGTTTATTTCTGTAGCTGCACAAAAACGCGAAGAAATTGATTATAATAAAAGAGTTCTTTAGACCTTTGTTTGTTTATCAGCGTCCCACAAGGCTTCAACTTCTTCGACATGTATATGGACACAAAAGCGAGGAAGCTGAAAGTATGGGCAGAGATAATTCCAGAGTTCATTTATGATAGTGACAAACCATTCTTCGAAACCCTAGTTCCAACTATTGATACAGTTCGATATGGATATCTATTTGAAAAGCTTCTAGGTTCTGGGAAACCAGTCATGTTCACTGGAAGCACTGGTATGATTTAATTATTAAGAGTAGTTTACTGCTAGGGTACTTGAGCTCTCTGCATACAAATGTAGTTTGCTCTAATCTTGCTTATTAGCTCATCAAACTCTATGAAGGTAATTGTACACATGATGATTTGTCAATTTCTTAGAAAATTTTATTGTTTCCAAATCACACCGGCTCAATGATTTGTATGTAAATCTTATGCTACCCATGCTAGTTAGTGTTAAATGACGTTATTATGAAGATAAAAAAATGGCGTGAAATATCGTCAACTGTCATTCTAATCAAGCTATATTTACTATAGACAGTAAGCGAAATGAAACTTGACCGTGCATTTTCGTTTACTGACAAGTCGATCGACTCATTAAATTCGTCGATTAGTTAAGGGGTCGGGGATGGATGAACTGCCCATGCAAACGTAATACCAAAATCATTTGTAATTTGAGCATTTTTCTACTATATTATGCTATTATTCGGAATCGGATAGTATTTATCTAGGTTCCTAGATAGTTTTTGTTTCAAAATACTTACCTAAAACGAAATTTAAGCGAATTCCATTGTGTATATTTTTACGACTTTTACGTCATGTTTTCATCTTATTTGTTTCGTATGAAAAACAACGTACTTTCTAGTGTTCTGTGTTTAGAAACATAGCATATATTATCAAGTTACAGAATAACAACAAGATATGAAAAAAAACATTTGGTTTTTATTCATAATTTTTGGTATTACGGAACACGACCTAATTTGATACAAATTCCGAACGGGTCGTACACCATCGCGCATGCAGGGGGAGAGACCCCGGTGCCAAACAGAGATAGCTGATTTTGACATTCGCTTCAAATTGAATTTGCTTGCGGCTTTTGCAGGCCCCTTAACGTGTCGAATAGAAATAAAGACATGGAGATTATATTGCACTGTAGCATATTATGAATGTACATAATAAATGTTATGAGTCTCGTTCTATTTTCAAATTCACTTACGTAAAATCACAGTTACGGAGTAGTTTTCGAGTTGACTATGACCTACTTTCAGAGCATGAGTTAAGAAAAAATAATTATTTCAGGTGTCGGCAAGACTTGCATCGCAGCGGAAATATTAAATCGCATGTCTGCAACCGGTTACTACATACCAGTAATATTGAATTTCTCAGCGCAGACCAGTTCGACTCGAACTCAGGTATTTGTATTTTCCCCAGCTCTGGGACCAACTAGCGTAGACCAACCCAATATCATGTAAATTTTATCAAAATTGTTGGAGCCAACAAGAAGTATGGTAAATAGTATGAAGGAAAGTTTTATGTTATTTATCTTTTGTAGGAAGTTATTGAGTTGAGATTGGACAAAAGGCCGCGTAAAGCAATAGGTGCGCCATTCGGCAAGAAAGTAATAATATTCATCGATGACGTGAATATGCCACGTCTTGACGTTTATGGGGCTCAGCCTACCATCGAATTACTCAGGTGAACGACCTTTATAATGAATTACTAATAGGTAATTAATGATACCAGAGTAAGAAACTGTTGACTTAAAAAACCCAAAACAAGTTTACACTTATACAGAATGGCACAAAAGTAATTGCAATATAGAAATTGTCTTTAACTATAACAAACAACATAAACTATCATATCATGCGTCCGTGCTGAAAATCAGCGCTGCAGTTTAATGCAGTTTTATGCTGAGCACGGACCTTTTTAATCAGTACTGTACACAGCACAAAAAGTCAGTACGAATTTTCTATCCATTTGTTTGTGTACAGTATCAATAAAAGTAAACTTATTTTATTTTTCTTTCTATATGCACAGGCAATTCCTGGACTTCGGCGGTCTTTACGACCGAGATAAGCTCTACTGGAAGGATATCTTAGACGTGGTACTGTCTTGTGCTTGCGCCCCGCCCGGAGGTGGTAGAAATGCACTGACAGCCAGATTTGTGAGGCATTTTGCCATGTTCTATATTTCGGCACCCAACTCTGATGCTATGAAAACTATATTCAAGGTATGAAAAAAAACAGTAAAGAATCCGCGATACGTAGTAGTCGTACCAGGAGTGCAATTTTTTTAAGGTCATCGATTGATTAATCGTCAGTAGAACCGCCGCCAAATTCCTGTATAATGAAACTCGTTGATTAATAAAATTCTTATAAGTACCTATGATATCAATACAAGTGCCTCCTCCAGCACATCTCCTGAAAAACGGTGATTTGCGGTAAAAAATCTTACCCGTGTCGTGGGAAATGCACGAAAGGCAGCTAACAGAACCGTGGTAATTTTGATGTTAAAAAGTTTGTTATGAATGTAACGTTTGTTATTAATGAACCGTTTGTTATTAATGAACCGTTTGTTATGAATGTACCGTTTGTTGTGAACGTGCCGTTTGTTATAAATGCACCATTTTTTCTGAATGTACCGTTTTTTATGAATGTAGCATTTTTTATGAATGTAGCATTTTTTATGAATGTACCGTTTTTTAGGAACGTACTGTTTAAGAATGTACCATTTGTTATGAACGTCCCCGTTCGTTATGAATGTAATACCTACTGACAAAGAAGGTGGGCAGCTTAAACATCACCACATAATTATAGTTTTGTATAAAACCCACTTACGTGCCACTACGTATTTTGAATATTGTATAAAACGTATTTTTCCACACACTAACGAACTCTTCGATTCTCTTATAATTTACAAGGGATATACTATAGGGCCCATAAAGCTATTGCAAAACAAACAGTAATATATTATTTGAAAGTTATACCACTATTTTTGATGATTGTAATTTTTTTCAAAACCTACTATTTCCTCTAAATATTAACGTCAGGTCTACACCGATTCTGGTAGCTGCCCATAGTGCTCCATTTAAACTCATCATCATCATGATTGTCTTGTCCTTATCCCAATTTATTTGGGGTCGGCGCAGTACGTCTTTCTCTTCCACTCTCTCCTGTCGGCCGTCACCTCATCATTCACTCCTTTCTCATTCATATCATCTCTCACGCAATCCATCCATCTTTTCTTAGGTCTTCCTCTTCCTTTCCATCCACTAACCTTCATATTCATCACTCTCCTAGTTACATGTGTTTCATCCCTCCTCATAACATGCCCATACCAAGCTAAACGATTCCCTTTCAACTTTTCTGTCACTGGTGCAATTTTCAAACTTCCTCTTATATACTCATCCCTTATATTATCCATTCTTGTTACTCCACACATCCATCTTAACATTCTCATCTCTGCTGCATGCAATCTTCTTTCATCCTTCTTCTTCATGGCCCAGCATTCCGATCCATACATAACAACAGGTCTTATTATGGATTTGTAAATTTTACCCTTCAACTTGAGTGGCATCCGAGGGTCGCATGTTGTTGCTATGACCTGTCACCATTTCATCCACCCTGAGTTGATCCGATGTGTTACATCTCGGTCAATCTCACTATCTCCCTGTAAGAGTGACCCCAGGTAACGAAAATCGGAGGAGACTGGTAAAGACATGCCGGCAAGTGTTAATGTCACAGGACTGGCGAGACCGCCGAAATAGCAGAACACGTACTCGGTTTTGGTTCTGTAGACTTTCAGGTCTGTCCACCCTATATTAAGTTTCATTTTATTTTTCAAAGCTTTTACAGAAAAGAAATAAGAAACGCTACGCATATATAAAAAAAACTATTACAGTAAACTACTAAAAAACTATTATACTGTTGTATAGTTGAATCTTGCACCAGTTACACCCAACCCATTAAATTTGCATACTTGTCAAGTTCCGATGACAATAATATATTATTATGGTATCAGTAAGCTAATCTGATAATGGAGGAAGGTGGATAATGGAACTCGTCTATGATTAACAGTAGCCTGGCAGTGTTGGACTCATTTTGATCAGCTCACAGTACCGATTACGATTTGAATAAAAGCTTGATTCAAAAAACATATATTTTAAATTAAACGTAATAACATTTTACGTGTTCGGCTGGGAATAACAAAACATAGTTAATGTGGCGGAAAGTGCTACTATAGCAGTAATTATTTATCACCAAACAGGCAATTCTAAAAGGACACATGGAAGATTTTGTACCCGAAGTATCGTGCCTAGGCGATAATATAGTGAACGCAGCCGTCGATGTATACCTCAAAATATGCGCGGAGTTGCTGCCAACCCCTGCCAAATCTCACTACGTGTTCAACTTGCGAGACTTGTCTAAGTCGATGCAGGGCGTATTGCAAGCCGATGCGGCTTACACGCGTTTGCCACAAGCCATGCTCAGGTACTGAAAAATATTTTCTAGTTTACTGCTAGATTTAGCTCAAGACCAGCCTCATTTGTCAGGTACTCATTTTTCGAGAAAAACCACCACAGCGCACGCAATGAAAATTTGAATTGTACTTTCTGGTGTAATGCTTTATTCGGCTTTTACGACATCCATGGGAGAAAATGGAGGGGTCTATTCTGAGGCCAGACTCAATAATTTGGATTGATAATCAATAATAAAAAATACTCACAAAATTATGAAATTTCGTCAATATGTAGGTACCTACATGTTATAATTCTTGTATTGTAGGTTGTTCTATCACGAATGTCTTCGCGTGTTCCACGACCGTCTCATCAACATCCAAGACAAGAGTTACTTCCTCCATCTTATGAGCGCAGTTTGCACGAAGAACTTCCAGCATCCCATACTGGACGTGCCTGAGGATGCAGTGATTGATCACCCACCGATGCTACTGTTTGGAGACTTTATAAACTCTGCTGTGCCGAAAGAAAACAGAGTGTATGCGGAGATTCCGGATATGGCGAAGTTGATGATAGTATTGAAGGTTAAAAGCTTACTGCTTATTACTTACTTGTTATTTGAGTTTATTGTATAGTTCCATTATATTGTAGAATAAATTTTATACATGTCTCAACAAAAAAATTCGATATCGTTTGAATAATCATCAATCATCATCATTATCATCATCGTTGGTCTATAGAAGGTCACTGCTACTTGGGCAGGCCAATGTTCAGGAAGTCGTTGGATGGAGGGGCCTTGAAATAGTCGTGGCATTCTACGTCTACGGGGGCGTAGAATGCCATGACTATCGGTCTTAAGCCATCTCCATCCACCGACTTCCTGCACCCTTCAAAATATCATAGGTCCATCAAGGAAGCCTTTCTAGACTGTGTCGTCCAGTTCGTTGTCGAAGAAGTACCTGATAAGCAAGTTTCTCTTCCACAAATGCCACGTCAACAACATTGTAAAGATCGAAAACGTTGTAACATATACAAATAAAATCCCCCTATTTCCGCCTTGTTGCTCGAAAATCGCGTTTAAATTGTACCTCGTAAAACATACATTATTTAACAAAACCCTCACAACAAGTCTTCATTATTATTGTATTGATTTTATTTTTCTAATTTATTAATTTATCTACTGGAAACATAACATATCACCCAACAGTCACATAATCCTGATCCACACAAGGGTTTCCTGTGTCGTGAGTATCAGGAACTAAGAGTACCATGGTACATGCATACATTTGTACAACAGCAGCGGGTATCGAACCCGCACCTCTCGCATCTCAGCTGGCTACTTGCCACCGGGCCACGGAGGTCGTGAAGCAATCTTTGCACGTAAAGTACGCGTATGGCAAAACGTACTTTACTATCTCTCATAAGAAACGTAATAACACTGTAAAGTGCTTTGTCTTATCACAAAATGCCAATCGTTGATAAAAACGTATATTTTTTGTTTTTATGTAATAAAAAAATGTATCCAATAACGACCCGAGGTTATCATCATCATCAGCCTGTTGAAGTCCATTGCTGGACATAGGCCTCCCTATAGAATGCCACGACGAACGGTCTTGATCCGCCTCCATCCACCGACTTCTTGCGATGTTTATAATGTCTTTAGTCCATCGATTAGAGGGCCTTCCTCTACCGCGTCGTCCGGTTTGTGGTCGCCACTCGAGAACCTTTATTCCCTGACGGTTATCAGTTCTTCGAGCTATATGACCTGCCCATTGCCTCTATACTGATTTTCTAAATTCGAATTCTATCACGTAGTGAAACTCCTAGCATAGTTCTCTCCATAGCCTGCTGCACAACTTTGAGCTAATCCAAGCTAATCGAGTACGAGATAATTATTTAAAGCATTTTCGTAAGATATTTCCACTTATAATTATCTGTTAATTCAGGAGTATCTAGAAGAGTACAACTCGACGGCACGAGCGGAGATGCACTTGGTGTTGTTCCAAGACGCCGTAGAGCATGTGGTCCGCGTAGCGAGGGTGCTACGAGCGGAACGCGGTCATTGTCTCATGGTAGGACCGGGCGGATCGGGCCGCAGAAGCGTCGCCACGCTAGCGGGACACGTCAACGAGTGCAAGTGAGCTCTGCTCTACAATATCTAGTTTGAGTTGTACCTAAAAGCTCTGTAGAGGTGCTACGAAAGTGCTACGAGTGCAAGCGACGGGCCAATCGCGCTAAATTTGAACGGTAAAATCGGTCGAACAGAACGTTTTTGGCTTCAGTTTAGATTGTAAAATATGGTATCACGCTATTTTTCTTAACGATTAAACTATTAACGCTGCGAACTTTGATCTTATAAAATCAAAAAACGTTTGATTGACAGCGGAATAGACGTACCAAATGAAACGCTGTCAAAAAATAGTGAAAGTCGTATGGATTGTTACACCCAACGTATTTTCCAGAAAAAAAACTTATGTTTCCGTTCAAATGATAACGCGATACGAAATGTGTATAACGTAACGGTTTTGCTTGGGGTTCTGTTTTGGTAGTATCGTTCAAAATTAACGCGATTGCCCCTTGTTTTTTACGGCACTTAGGTGTCGTTTCAAAACGCTTTCTTCGCTATATTCCGTTAGAAATCTTAATTTAATCAACTAAAAATGTGCTAATGGTATGGAAATGCTAGATTTCGATTTAACTAGCACGGCAGGATTACCTGAATAAATATAAAAAGTCAGAATTGGTATCCAAAGATCCGTTATCGTGGCACGATAACGCTTTCCATTGATGGTTACTGCTGCTGCAGCATCGTCTTTCAAGAAAACGACCAATTATTATTTCCGCATAAATTTGTATGGACTGACGCTGTGAATGCGAGCTGTCATAAGCCGGTCTGAAAACAGATGTCAAAGTTATAGGGTTGCCAGATGTCAAAGGTTTAAAGGTTTTAAAACTCAAATAAAAAATGTAGAGCCAAGAGTTGAGCAGTATGTACTATCTTCTATATTCGTTTGTTTCGACTAACCGATTATACACATGGATTAAGATAAAAGGAGAATATTTAATTTCCTTGCTTATACTTACCTCTTTATTTTACCAAAGAGTGGATAGTTATCAGATTTTGTGGACATTCTTTAATAGATGCATGGGCATGGAACTGAAACGCAATTACGACACACCCGAGTTTCACGATGACCTGCGACTGATGTACATGAGGGCCGGAGTCAGTTACGAGGATACAGTCTTTTTGTTCACGGATACGCAGATTACCAAAGAGGGCTTCCTGGAAGATATTAATAACATGTTGAATTCGGGTAAGCTCTAACGAACTATTTACTTGTTTGATTTTACTCTGAATATGAGAGAGTGCATGGGTATGGGGTTTTGGAAGCAGGAATCGGGTCAGAAAAACCCTGCTTAGGACGAAGATTGATCTCTAAATTTTGAACGGTAACAACGCAATTTTTTTTACGAATTAAATAGCTAGACTTTTATTTGAAAGTTCTAACCGCATATTTTTTTATCTATGATTTGTGTGTTTCGATTCCTTCAAAAAAGTGCAAACCAGTTTCATCGTAAAATATGACATGCGATTTTCAACTTTAAGTAAAGCCGTTTGGATATTTTTTTTGTAACTTAACTAACGTAACTTTGTAACACTTATTAGTAGGATAAGTATAAGTAAATGGTATTGATGTTTGGTATGGTAAACACGTGGATCCATGAAGCTACAAAATAAAAATCTCTTACCCCATACCAGGTGAAGTCCCAAATCTCTTCGAAGGTGACACATACGAACAAGTGCAGACTGGATGTCGTCCTGACGCTGCCAAAACTGGTATAAACCCAGCAGACAGAGATGCAGTATACTACTTTTTTATAAACAGAGTGAGAGGAAAACTACATCTTTGTATTTGCATGAGTCCTGTAGGAGAAGCTTTCAGGTACTTACGTCCGACAATTATTAAAAACTTCAAGGGTGTAACCTAAATACTATATTTAATGCGGCACATACATACAGGCACATCTTCCCATACAATCCTACAGGGCCCACACACGGTAGAGTTAATTTTTAGCTTCACTTTAAGATAAAGTGACATTGCGCTATGTAGCGCGTTACCACAGTACATTTTCACAAACAACCACAGGGTGTTCTGCTTCGAAAAGTCGCGTGTTACATAATTCTTGAGCGACAAGAATTAAAACTTTGTAAAGGTATGCAAATAGGTACATACCTACTAGCACGTAAACGGCCAATCGGCTCGTACTGACCCATCGTCTCCACCACCTACTTGCCGAAAAATGTTGAAATGTTGACCTAGTTACAATTGTCGAGATGTAATTTTCCTTATTTTAAAAGTATTTTTGTGATCTTTAATCCACTTTGTTCTGTTTTTAGTTTTTTTTTTTATTTGAATTGTTTGATCCCTAGAAGAACCAAGATCACTGAAATTCCTCTCAGAATCAGCAAGTCTTAATGGGCAGGCCATACAGCTCGTAGAACCGACAACCGTTGCAAAATAAAGGTTCTTGGTTGGCGACCACCAAACGGACAACCGACGTAGTGTAGGAAGGTCCTCCTCTCGATGGGCCAACGACATTTTTAAGGTCGCAGGTAGTCAGTGGGTGGAGACAGGTCAAGTCTGTTCGCTTCCTCCGTCTGTCCTCCATTCCTATGTTCATTCTCTGGACATAAGCATTCAATTGTCATATGTCCAGAGGCTTGATAGGCAGGATGATGAATTGTTTTTTTTTTGTAGAGTTCGTCATCTTTGGTAGAGACTTGTGAAGACTAGCTTCCTTTACTGAACGCTTCCTTTTGTTTCTGATAACTGCAAATGCACAGTTACGCTATAGTAGTGTAGCGTCTAAAATGTATAGAACGAAGTCACGGGCAACAGCTAGTTATTTCAAGGTTTTAATATTATATGTATGGTAATAAACCTTCCTTGAAGGACTAATAAATAGACCTTCATAGGGATTTCACTCTAAATTAATTTTTTAGACGACGCTGTCGGATGTTCCCGTCTTTGGTGAATTGCTGCACTATAGACTGGTTTACAAAATGGCCACCGGAAGCATTGTTGTCTGTGGCGATACAGTGTTTACAGCCGCTTGGAAATAAGGATATTATTGAGAAGATATCGCCTTTATGTGTTACCATGCACGAGGTTAGATATTGATTTCATTTATTTTATCATCCTGAGAATGCCTGGTTGTGGTGTGTATTGTACGCATAAAGCCTCAACTTCTTCAATTCATCCTCTCAATATGATGAAGCATAGTTATTCAGACTTAAGTCACAATCGAAATAAAGGCCCGTGAGGAGGACCTATCCTAATCCTTCCATGGATTGTAAAAGACAACTAAGGAATTACGCTAGGGGATGGGCAGCAGCTTCCATCTGAGTACTCAACACCAATACTGCGATCTCCAATCCACTTGCCATGCGTGGTGATTATGGCAAAACCTCCCCTATGCAATGGGGAGGCCTCGTCCAGCAGTAGACGTGTACCCGCTTATGAAGTTTATCTAATAAATTGTTATAATTGATCTGTTAAAAGGATGTGGATGCTATGACCGACCGTTTGTACAACGAAATGAGACGCTTTTTCTACACTACACCCAGCAGTTACCTGGACTTGCTGAAACTCTATTTGCAACTGCTGGACAAAAAACAGCAGCAAATCATTCGAGGAAGAGACAGGATTTCTTGTGGATTATTTGTGAGTGCCTCTATACTTATTTTTAAGCATTATCTGATTCCTCAACTATGCTCAAACTGAATCGTAACTTAAGCATTTTGGTAATAGTATTTTATTTAAATTTTATTTGATCTGTCGGAAAGTTTATGCTGCAGTACTTGGGTTATCTTTTATGCCATAATTACTATACTATTTCAACGCAAACGCAACCAAACCTAGATGAATCAGGGTAAAAACTAAATCAAATAAAGTTCGGATCACGTCCCGCAGGCATCTATTTCGCGACCAGTTTGCAACAGACGTAAATTGTGCAATCAGTGGGGCAGCACAAATAATTTACGTTACCAAGACGCTAGCGAGACGGTCGCAAATGTCAAATATTGACCAACGAGTAACTTAAAATCTTAGTAAGTTGATTGGTTCATATTTGAGGTTTACTATCGTCTCGCTAGCGTCTCGGTAACGTTAGATATTCGTGATTGGGCCTCAGGGCTGTCAAACGGTAACTTTTATATGAGAAAAGCAACGTTTGACAGCTCTGATTGCACAATTTTCGCCTGTTGCAAACCTGTCGCGAGATAGAGAATATGCTTGCCGATATGTCTTAAATGTCAGAAATGGTATTCTCCTAAGTTAAAATACAATACATTTATGTGATTATATCGAAATGTGAACGAAAATTGAACGATTCAAAGTTTTTTCGATAATTTTAGCCTAAATAGAAGGAGTCTGTCTCTTTACTCTTTGTATTATAAATGCGAAAATTTGAGAGTATGTTTATTACTTCTTCACGCTCAAACGGCAGAACGGAGTTCAGTAAAATTTGGAATAGATACTTATACCCTAGATAACCACATAAGCTACTTTCCATCATCATCATCGTCAATTTTCATCAGTGTTCACGCGTGTGAAACCGCGGGACGCAGCTAGTGATATATCTATCTGTCCTACTCTAATGGTATTCACCGTAAATTGAAAGTAGACTGAATTGTTATTATGAGGGAGCAGAATACCAACTTTCTGTCAATTAACAATTCAGTCTCGATTAGGTCAACTTTCAGTTTTAAAATAATTAAGAGAATTGGGCCTCTGATTAAGATATACTAGCCTGAGCCACTGGACCTGTACTACTGGAGCCTGTCTGACAGTAGCGCACTATAACTGCGCACACTATCAATATACGAGAGACATAAAGCGAACAAGGCCCTACGACGATGAGCCGTAATCCTTTTATACAGTTTGTCTTCCACATGTCACTTTTAGAAACTATACGAAACGTACGAGGTGGTCGGTGTGATGGAGCAACAAGTGCGCGAAATGGAGCCGATTCTGGCTAAGAAGGCCGATGAAGGCATTGCGCTGGTCAACCGACTGAAGATAGAGCAGAAATCAGCGGACGAAGTCAAGCAGGCCGTTATGAAAGACGAAGCAGCTGCTAAGGTAACAGTCTTCCAGAACAAATTGAATGAATCAAGCATAGATTCTTTGCAGTTTTTCACTACAATCTATCAAAAAATCTATACCTACTTGAGTTTTGATTTAGATTGATTTTAGTTCTGGAATGCTGACATAAATTCCACTAATCATTAAACTAGCAATGTACAGAAAATCAAAAACTGTTCTAAGGGTTTTGATGAAATTATGCTTGGGACGAGAAAACGATAACCAGCTTACCTGTTATTACGTTGGGACGGGGTTGGGGATGGATACGGGGACTGGTACGGGTACGGGTACGGTGACAGATATGGGTACGGGGTCAGTGACGGTTACGGGGACGTAGAAAGACGGATACGGGTAAGGGTTTGGAGAGACAAATTGTTTATGCACCCAGTTCTTGACTCTACCAGGGTTTTACTTGTAGGTGTTTTTGGGGACTGGGGATAATTTATATAAATTAAAACGAGCGCAAATCGATCTCATAAACTCACTACCCAACAGATAAAAGCTGAAGAAGTAAAACAAATCGCTGACGAAGCGAAGGCTGACCTCGCGCTCGCCATGCCCGCGATGGAGGCAGCCCAGAATGCACTGAAAGCCTTGAATAAGGCAGATATTAACGAGTTGAAAGCTTTCTTGAAGCCACCCGCGTTGGTACGGTTCGTGATGGAACCTATCTGCATTTTGTTTGGATCAAAGTGAGTAAAATGGGGTCCAGCACCCCGTTAACCGGCTAATGATGATGGATGAGTAAAATGGTCATAATGAAATGAAATTTATCTTCTATTTTTGAATTTGAATTTTTTGATGTTCGTTTGATCCTTATCGATTACGTAAATATGGGTGATTTTTTTCCAAATTAATAATTATTTTCAACTATAAAATCTTACTAACAATATTGAAACCAGTCATAATTTTTTTTTAAATATTTTTTTATATAAAAAATAATAATAAATAGTAATAATAATAAAAATAAATTTAAATAAATTTAATATTAGTTTTAGAAATTCCCTTTCACTTTTGTGACCACGGCCACGGACGTGTAGGATAAAAATAACCGAATTCTGATATTTTAGAGATTAAAGGGAAATCGAGAAAAAAAACGTTCGTCAAATGCTTGGTGAAACATATATATTTTAACTAGGTAATATAGGTTTAAAAATGATTATGAATAAGGGGGTTAGTGTTTACCCATGTAATTGCACTTGTGTTGTAATTGACTGCTGTAAAGATTTCTGCTTGAAACAGGCCAGATTGGGACTCCACAAAGAAGCTATTGGGCGACGTCAATTTTATCGGCAAATTAGAAGAGTTTGACAAAGATCACATATCCGATGCTATGCTCAAGAAAATAAAGGTCTATCTTGTACACAAAGATTTTAATCCTGAAACCGTGGTTAAAGTATCCAAGGTAAGATATTATATTTTTGATATTAGGTATATTTACGATAAATTATGTTGGAAAAAATAACTTTGCTTTCTTGAAGGTGTGTCGTTCCATGGTTTTATGGGTGCAAGCAATTGATATGTACGCCAGAGTCTTCAGGATTGTGGAGCCTAAAATCCTCGCGTAAGTTTTTATGCAATTTATCGCCTGCATTTTGGGTTGCATGCGATAAATTGCTTTAATGTAAAGGGCGTTTTACGATACTTTAATCAATATTAAATATTTTTTAACTCAAAAATGTACCTAATAATGACAGGCACAAAGAGGCTGCTGGTATTTTGAAGAGTGTAATGGCGGTGCTGAGAGCTAAGCAGAAGGAAGTGGAAGAGATAGAGGCGCAACTTGCCAAAATGTTGGATGAACTGAAGGTCAGTATATTTTTCTTTTTGTCATGAAACTTTTAACGAAGATTTTGGTTTAAAAATGTTGCAAGTTTTCTTATTGTTTCTTCTTTTTTCACTAGCATGAAAAAAAAAATGAAAAAGTATTTATTACAGCAAAACAAAATATAACAACACAAAGAAGATTAATTAATGAATACGCAATTTGTTATGCTGAGACAATTATATCAGGAGTTATTGGCGGCTTCCTCACTAGGCTAAGCCTGTATCGAGGGAGCCAAGAACGAGAAGATTTTAAAACATAAATTTTGTGCTCAGCAGACAGTCTGAGGAATAATTTCAATGATAAAATTCTATTTTTATATTTTAGATAAATAATAATAAACATGCAACAGTAACACTTAAAATTTAATTAAACAGTTTATCTTGAAAATAAAAATAAAAAGTAATAAAAATGTAATAAAAGAAAAGTAAAAAACAAATAAAGTAGTAATAATTAATTTTTGATAAACAATTGACTCAGTTTTATATAATAAGCAGCTCTTCAGTTTTATCATAATCTAATGAGGCTAGCCATTTATGACATGACATGTCTATTTTAGCAAGCTCTAACAAAGGGTAGCTAGGTAATCCAGGCATAGTAGGTGCATACGTAAATTACGAATCCAAACGAGCATTGCCAGTGTTGCCTGCTTTAAGTACTACACACACACAAATTTACACACACTTTACACTGTACACTTTGATGAAAATAAGGGGCCCTTCTGGGCATTCTTTCTGCTTCCACCTAGCTGCGCCAGCCTAATCACACTCAATGGATTTTAAGATTTGTATGAAAAATTATGTAAATTTTTAACATCGCGCGATGTAGGGCGGCCCCAAACTCGATGACGGTTCATCGACCACGACATTATAAAGGTCACAGGAATTTGGTGGATCGAGGCGGCTCAAGACCATACATTATGGCAGTCTGGATTTACTGAAAATTTAAACAGCGAACAGAGAACTTTGAACCCGCATGCGTGCCGCGTCTATATAGGTGAACGCATCCTTTCAGATGACTTTTGACCCGTTCCAGTGCTTAGCTAGGTATTTTAATGATTGTAGGTGGTAGAAGACGAGCGATTAGTGCTCCAAGCGGAATGTGACTTGGCAGCTGCGCGACTGTCCCGTGCGGGGAAGCTTACGCAAGCACTTGCCGACGAGCAGACGAGATGGGAGGATAGCGTCAAGGTAACTTATCAACTGGAAATCCAAAATTACGTAAAACTATTTCCAAACTGTGCCGTAGTGTGTCCGGCCAATGGTATAGACTTTCCCTCTCCTTCCGTGGATGTCGTAAAAGCCGACTACGAAATTACACCAGGGGATGGGCAGCAGCAATCAACTGAGCTCTTAACTCCAATACTGCGATCACCAATCTGCCTGTCAAGCATGGTGATTATGGCATATCCCCCCTCCCTCATGGGGGAGGCCTTTGTCCAGCAGTGGTCTTCAAAAGGCCTTAAATGATGATAAAGATTTCCGAACTGATGATTTTTAAGCTACTCGGTAAAAGCAAATTTCTGAAGCTTGCTTTTGTTTTGTTCTTCTAGAATGTGTAGGTAAGTGGTCTTGGACCGTGATCCGTGAGCGGATTAGCCAGTGTAATTCTGTGCTAATTACCTAATGACAATCTTATTTTTGATTTATTATATTTTTTATCAATTAATTTCCTCGGTTACCACGTATCTCATCAAAGTTGACGAAACAGAACGCAACGTGAGTTCCATTTAACCAAGGGTGAAACTTAAAAAATAAAAAACTGCTGCTCAATCACGCCAAAGATTATAATCTCATCAAAGTAATTTCTGAAAATGTTATTTTGGATCAGAATGCAACGTACAAGCTTCATTGCACCACGGGCGATATAATCGTCGCGTCTGGATGCATCGCATACTTCGGAGCCTTCCCCTCGCACTTCCGCCGCGAACTCGAACTTAAATGGATAAATCTATGTTCCGAGCTCGAAATACCTTCCTCAGATACGTTCGAGTGAGTATTACGTGATTATATCAATTTGAGAGACTCACGTCAAAATTGAATCAAAAATGAGGAATCCGTAGAAGAACCAAGGTCACCGACACATAGCTCTCAGAATTAACAAGTTGAAGTGGCAATGGGCAGGTCATATAGCTCGCAGAACTGACAACCGTTGGGAAATAAAGGTTATCGAGTGGCGACCACAAACCGGACGACGCGGTAGAGGAAGGCTCTACCGCATTTTTTTTAATTTTTCTTTTTAACGGATACGTCTAACTTATTAAAATGTAATTTTAATTTATTGTTCTAAAACAATAAATGAAAACATAATTGAGAGAGCGAAGTGAAATCTTCGAGTTAACTTGGACGAATCAGCATTTGTAGTAGTGTGTTTATTGTATCTGTGCACTACATGTATGTACGAGTATCAGGGGATTACTTTTAAACCGTTTGATCCGAACTTCATGAAACTTGGTAGGTGCGTAGAGAGTGCTAGTACAATTTTGAAGATAAGGTTACATAATCGCTAAATTAACTAAATCGGTCAGAAAGTTCATGAGATGATAAAAAAAAGTGAGACAATCACTTTTTTTTTGGAAGGGCTCTGTTTGGTCATTTCAAAACATTTCATATGCAAAAAAAAAGTTTTGAAATGATCTGGTAGGGTTTTTCCAGTAATACCATAATGCTGAAATTTGGTATGCTGGAAGCTTCTGAGACACAAAACACAGGGAAAACCCCAAAACTTAAGAATTTTTGCATTTGTACCCTGCTGAATTAAATTACCATAGTTATAAAGTGTTTTATTTGCGGTTTCTTCTAGTTTGATTGCCATAATGGCGGACTCGTTCACCGTTCGGACATGGAACTCGCAAGGTCTTCCACGTGATGCCATCTCGACTGAAAATGGTATTTTGGTGACGAGGGCTGGACGCTGGCCTTTGACTATCGATCCACAAGAGCAGGTAAGTTCTATTAAGAAATACTCATGGATATAGGTACTACTTATATCCATGAAAATATTATGTTGAATGACAATGAATTCACACAATACATAATGGGTTTTTTGGAAGCGATAATGTAGGTACCTAAAGGCCTCACCTGCGCGTCGCAAAAACAGGTACCTACTTAATTATTTTGCTTGTCACCGCTCGCAAAGTTACTGTCGAGTAGGATTTTCATAAAGTTAATAAAATCAATATTGACCGGTTATATTATATTAACTCTGTAACTAAATTCTTGTATTTACAAACCTTAAGTATTTTTTTAGCTATAGGGTTTGTCTCCTGGTGGTATTTTGTTCGTCACACTGGTGGCAGTCGGCGCTGCTACCCGTGGCCTAATTGTATCAAAAACGCCTCTTCGAATGCGCTTCAAAATGCTCTTTATGTAAGCAACGTGAAATAATTATTATACCTAAGCTAACATTTCAGGCGAACAGATGGGTAAAAAACATGGAGCGCGACAATGGTCTACAGATAACAAAGCTAAGTGATGCCAGTTACCTGCGTGTATTAGAGAACTGTATTCGCTTGGGTTGGCCGATGCTTATCGAGGATCTTGGCGAAACTCTTGAGGCAACTTTATCGCCTGTCCTGCTGAAACAAATATTTCTACAGGTATGGTTTAGGTATTTTACTATAAGATATATTTTACTATAAGTATAACCCATGTGCATTGAAGGAGTTTTGAGACTGTTTTTCTGTTTTAGTTTCTTTGTCTACCTTGCCTTTGTTATTTTGTTTGTGTTGTTACTTTGTTGTAGCTACGTAAGTTAATGAACAGAGGCCCAATTCTCTAATTTTAAAATATTCCAGTCACAATATAATCTCGTGTCAGTCGCACTGTATTGTATAGTAACTACTATTTAATCTTCGAGTATGCATGCGAAGATTAAGTAATAGTTACTATATAGGTGACAGCTGACAGTGCGACTGAGACGAGATTATACTGCGAATTGAATGTTTTTAAATTAGAGAATTGGGCCTCTGATTATTAGTAAGAAGACTGCAAACTGTTTTTCTACTATTTATAACAATGCTCACTAGCGACACTGTCAACTAGCTGCAAGTATGGATCTCTGAATGGATAAAATTTTACATTAAAATTCGACAAAACGGGACTGTACCTCGACATAGACCCGTTTTTTTTTAATTTGAATATCAAATTTTATAGATTCAGAGAACCATACTTGCGGCCCTGTACAGATCAGATCTGCTACCTCTCCACCAGGGATCAGCGACGTAGCTTAGGGTCGAGTTCGCCAACAGATGTTGATAATTTAAACAGTTGTTTAAGTCATAAACGGCTGTTTAACAATATTTTGCTGTTCACCATACACTAACCATTGATTAAGTACTGTAATCAACTGATTAGCCTAAACGTAGTAGCCACCTTAGTTTAACCATTGGTTTATTGCTCCGTGACGTGAAGTGAAGTAAAAACAAGAATAATTACAAACTATTATTGGTAGATGCTTTGAATTATATCTTTGAATAATGTATTAGATGATTTTGAAGAACATTTATAATTTTGCCCGCTCCCCGTATTTACCAGATACGTCGCAATTATTCCGAGGAATATGACGAGAGAGCATTTGGTACAAGATTTCATTTGTACAAACGTTTATCTTCCATATTCACTGATTATTCCAAAGAAAACAAAACTTAAAACTGCTTTACAATAAGAAACATAAACATGAGTTTGATCACAGGGTTTGACAAAACAATTGACTGACTGACTGACATGACCATTAAAAGGATGCCAATAAAAAATACGGTTACGTTACGGTCATAGCTTTGACAAAAGTGGCATTAGAATTAGTAGTATTATACTGTACCCTACCATTGTTGGATGTCGTTTGGGTGAAAGCAAATATAAGCGGAAGCATTGCCATCTTCACAAAGTAATGTTATACCATTCGATCATTTTCGACTCATTCGTTCAAAAACGTTCGGTTAACTAACCGTTGTTTGAAATTAGATGGTGAACTCGAAAAGAGCGTTGTCTGTTTAAACAACTGTTAAATTGTAACAAGGCGGTTTCTTAATCAATGGTTATGTTGTAGTTGGCGAACTCTACCCTAGTGGTGCAAGTTATATAATTTTATTCAACCCTCTTGGTGCGCGAGTATGGCTCGCACTTTTAAATATAACGCTGCGAGTGTGTGGTACACGCAAACTTCAAAGACTCCTGCTAAGTTCAAAAACTCCTTTACCTTTTGATTAAAACTTACAAATACCATGGCTTTTCCTATGTTCTGCGGCTATAGTCCAAAAAAATAACAGTTTGGAACTGTAATGACACCATCCACCATCCACTCTAATAAGAGAATCCATCAAATGTATTCCATTATGAGGAAGAAACTGACTCCTGAGTAATTGAAATGTTGCAGGCGGGTCGTCTCCTCATCCACCTCGGTGACAGCGATATTGAATACGACACGAACTTCCGCCTGTATCTCACTACGAAACTCGCCAATCCTCACTACCTCCCTGAGATTTGCATCCAAGTAACCCTAGTCAACTTCACGGTGACGCTTTCAGGCCTTGAAGACCAACTTCTCGCGTTAGTTTACACTTTTGTAAAACTTGTAGCGCCCCGTAGCACTCGTAGCTCATTAATTTTCACAAGTATTGTAAAAGTTAAACCTAACACATTCGATGCAAAGTTAGATCAAAAATCTTCGCACCTGAGTTTTCACATTTCCAAGTATGTTCTTTTATGAAATGTAGACAAAATAATAATAATAAATAAATGATGATGAAAAATAAATAAATAAAAGGCAGCCAATGCCTGCACAGCGCTACGTTAAAAACGACTAAACGTACACATTAGTAGGTAACGTTTAAAACGTTACTGTTTACAATATTTTACTCTGAATAAATACGTGTACATACAACCATGCGAGTATTTTGTAGAGGCCAGTCTAATTCAGAAATGTTTTGCATTGCATTAAAATATTTGATAATTTTAAACTGAAGTCCACCACAGACACTTCCACTTGCTCCAAACAACTTTTAGCTAAGTTGACTTTTACGCATTAATTTCGTAACTTTATGATATAGTTTTTTATAGAAATTTGACTTTCGTAAAAATTTCCGTATGGTTGATTGGTGTAAGTAGGCGTAAGTGCTCTTACATACGAGCGGCACTTTTGCCGAAGACAGAGGTAACTGCAGCCGTTGCCTCCTCGCCGGCTGCCGTTGTATTGTACGCGGCTAACTCCGACCAAAGGCGACGCTTGAAGTTGTGTAGCCTTGCCGTGTCGACTGAGCAGCCGCCCACTGCAACTGGCTGCCGTTTCCGCGCTTGTGGCTTTTGTAGACGCGCACCTCTGTCGTCGGCAAAGCCGCTTGTCTGTACGTACACTTTACTTAACACATATTTGGACCGTCTGGTCAAGAGCCTACGGCCCACCGTAACAAATAAATTGTTGGTTCAATGAATAGGTCATTGCAAAAGACAACTTTGGCTTGGAGCAGTTCGACACTAATTTGATTCTCAATAGAAGCTTTGTAGAATTTTGTGCGTTGGGCTTGTATTGTATTGGTTGACACAACGTTATGCATAATAGATATATATTTTTATGTCCTGTGCCATGTTTATATGATCTTTTTAAAATTACCCCTATGTAGATATATAAATCGTGCTCTTATATATAAAAAAGTTATCCCTATTTATTAAATTTATACGCAATAACTTTATTGGTATAGAGACGTGGTGAGACTGGAAAGGCCGGATCTTGAAATACTCCGATCAGAACTTATAGTTCGCATAAACACTGATAAAGCTACACTGCTTGAAATTGAAGACAAGATATTGAGGCTTTTGTATGCTTCGTCTGGAAACATCCTAGATGACGAAGAACTTATAGAAACACTCAATGAAAGTAAGGTAAGAAAAAAGCAACTAGCCATTTTTTAGATGTATAGGTAGGTATATTCAATTTGTGTCGTTGAGTTAACTTGTTTGCAATGCTTTTTTAATCTTCACCAATGTTTAAAGGAAACATCGGAGATAATAAACGCTCGTCTAGAAGAAACGGAGGCGACAGAAATCAGCATATCGGCGGCCCGCGAGAAATACCGCACTGCTGCGACCCGAGGCGCTGTCTTGTACTTCGCAGTAGCGCAGCTAGCGGATATAGATCCTATGTACCAGTTCTCGTTGAAGTATTTCAATCAGGTACGGACAGACGTAGGTAGTACCATGGATGACAACGCAAATAGGGGGTCAGGGTGGTACGGGACAGATAGCAGGAAATACACAAAATGAAGAGAGAGCGCGCATTGGAACTTATTATTATTGCACTATTCATTATTAATTACATTATTAAAAATAACCATTTTATCACACAGGTCTTCAATCAAGTAATAGAGAGGAGTGAGAAGTGTGACATACTTGAAAAGCGTTTAGAGATACTTCATCGTGAAATCACGTTATCGGTGTATCAAAATGTGTCCCGAGGTCTTTTCGAAAGGCACAAGCTAGTATTCAGCTTTTTACTCAACATGGCCATATTTTTAAATGCCGATCTGGTTACTCCTGATCAATGGAACTTCATATTGCGTGGTCCAGCAGGAACTAAAGTGGTGAGATTTTTTTTTCCAACAAATTTTTGCTCAAGCTTCCCTTTTTTTTTTCCTTCTTTTGGTAAATTTGTGCAAATTAAATAATTGTTACTGCCATACAAATAAAATTAAATTTTGGCATTTTGTAAAGAATAATGCAATTAACTGATAATTAAATTAATTAACTAATCAGCTATTTTGTATCTTTTGATTCTATTGTATTTTTTTCGAGAATACTTTTACTTTAATTATCACTAGAAACTGGATAGGTATTTACCATAATTTTTGAGCTTTATTAACTCCCAATATTTTGACACCTTTGCATGCGCGTAAACACACTAAAAAGGTAACCTGCCTTTGCGAGATGTTATTGGTACCTAACTATCTACCTTCTTTCTCACTCGTTTATTGCAAACACCACTACCATCAGTTTCATTGACACACTTAACTCCATCTCGACACACTAATAAAAAAACACTGATAAAGCCGCGTGGCCTGATGTCGCTCTGCCCCTCGACTGCTAAAATGGAAATTTGCAATATCTGTACTTACCTATTTACATGTTTGTATTAGATTATTATTTATAAGTATAACAAGCGTAGCGTGTGCTGTCTTGCATATTTTTGCTGATGTTTATTTACTTTGACTACCTTCCTAAGGTTTTTAAGTTCTCATTTACTATGTATCAGCAACTTCTTGCTCCGAGGCACCACACAGGCGCTTCTCACCTAGTGGTAAGACGGACCATTTATGTAAGCCAAGCCGAGTTTGTTGCCTGATTCTTCTAGGCTTGGTCGCGTTGGAACAGGAGTAATTTAATTTTATATAAGACGATTCAAAATGATCCTTGTGATTTCAATGAATAAAGTTCTTTTTGACTTTGACTTTAATGGTATCCGGACGCGTAGTTGGCACCTCACTATTTTTTCGATTCCTACATATTCTCACCGCAGTGTTCCAGACTCCCAGACAATTGAAATCCATCTTCTCTATTGAAATTCTTGTGTTTAGCAATCTCAATTGCCTATTGCACTAATCTTGGTATGTAATGTCGCTCTGTTGAGATTACCTGTTGATTGTGTAGCTCAATCCAATAGTTTGAGCCACATTCTAAGAGGTGTTCTGCTATGGCTGACTTCTGTGTGTCGATGTTTATGACCGCTCGGATGTGCTCCTTGACCCGACAAGCCATCGTGCGTTTTGTTTGGCCAATGTACGAACTCCTACAGCTACAATCAATCTTATACAACCCTGGTTGTTCAAGTGGAAATCCTTAGTCTTAACCTAATTAAGCAGTACTTATCGTGTGAAATCCTTGAGGATAAATTTCAGTCAACGCGATAGATTTGGGTTGCCGCACTTCCCAGCAGCCATAGGGTTAAACTTTTCCTTGGTTTGGCAGCTTTGGAGCTTATTGGAAACCAATTCTATTCTACTTCTAGCTTTATTTTCAGCCACGTTTCATTGAAATCTAAATCAGTGCAGTCATTTCATACAATTTTTTAGTTATTAAAAAAATTAAAAAATCTTGGGTTAGTATCACGGTGTAGGTAGGTACCTATCCTACTGGATCTTCCATCGAAAATCTACTCGATCCTTGCCAGATGAACTTTTATTTAATCATCTATGTTTGTATTCCTAAGCAGTTTTCTACAAACATTATGAAGTTCTAGCTAAAGACTGCTGTATGAACCTTTATACATATAGTACTTAGTATCTAATGTTTAAATTTAATTTAATGTAGGTGCCTCCTAAGAAACCGTTCGTGGAAACTCTATCGGATGCTATGTGGCTAGCAGTAAACCATCTAGAAGAAACAGATCCGAATTTCGAAGGACTCGTCGCAGATTGTTTACGGAAAATACCCATCCATCTCGGATCTTTCAGTGTGGTATGTGTGTTGATACTGTACCGTTCAAATCAAATCAAATTCAATCTTTCTATTTGAATGTAAATAATAAAAGCTTTTGTCAGTCTTCGCTTCGGGAAAAATTAAGTCCGACATACATAACTATAAAAATTATAGCAAACTACAAACTACACTTGACAGACGCTTCGTTTTGATTTTATTAAATGAACACACGCCTCATGCCAGTTTGTTTTTTATGGAAAATCGAAAGAGTCGAAAAAAAGTAGAGTGAAAAGAGGAAATTATTAGATTCAATTATGGGACGCTGCCTGCGTTAGCTCCGTATTTTTTCATGTTTTTTGTGTCATCCCCATAACAAATGCAATACCTCTTAGGTCACGTCCACCCAGGACGCGCCCTATGTGACATTGTACTGCGCCCGTCACCCTGAGACATAAAAATTACAAGTCTCATGTGCCTGTAATTTCACCGGCACCCATACCCTTCAAATCGGAACACAGCAATGCTCACATTACTGCTTATGTGGCGGTAGAAATAGGTATGGTGGTAGTACTGCCCCGGACGAATTCTTACATAAGAAGCTCTACTACTAACAACTTTCCTACATGAGATCGCAAACATTACCATTACCTATATGGAGGACATAATTATGTATGTATTTCCAATCATTGCTTTCCATGTATTCTTTTAGGAAATTCACGTGAACAAAAAGGACAAATCCCCAGCGGTGGTAAACTGGGATGAGAAATTATCGTCGTTCGAAAAGTTGATGATAATAAAGAGTCTAAAGGAAGAGAAGTTGGTGTTTGCAATAGCTCAATACGTCAGCACGAGTCTCGGCCCGGTGTTTATCGAGAGTCCTACGGTTCAGCTCAGCACATTGTACGTATATAGTCATCGATTTAATTAGGTCGTAACAGGGTCTTTCTATTTTTTATGTCATTAGCTATAGCTAAACGGTACCCTAACGGTATTCGGTATATCAAACCATGTAATTAAGCTATATATTTATTAGATCTTGTTTACTCGTTTCGATCAGTCAGGGTTTAAATTCCTAATTTTAAGAAGTCCAATTTCTATAAAATGCTGCTAAATTCTCGCACTAAAATATTTGGTATCCAGGTACGCGGACACAACGTCAATAATTCCTCTCGTGTTCGTCCTGAGTACTGGATCGGATCCGTTCGGCGCATTCCAAAAGTTCGCTACTGAAATGGGCGTCCGGGACAAAGTGCGCTCTATATCACTGGGCCAGGGACAGGGGCCCGTAGCTGAAAAGATGATCATGGCAGCCAAACCTAAAGGAGACTGGATTTTCTTACAAGTTAACATTATTATTATTATTATGGCACTAATTTATTTAAAATCTTTGAAAAATATCTTTTATTTTAAAGAAATAGTATACAAGTAGTAGTAAAAAACAAATTGTAGGTAAGTATAAAAAAACATAATGATAATTTTCATGCCTTTTTCAGAACTGCCACTTGGCAGCGTCTTGGATGCTCAGCCTGGAGATGATTGTGGCGAATTTAGCGGGTGACCGTGGTGGCCCTCATCCTGATTTCCGACTCTACCTGAGCTCCATGCCCACTGCCAAATTCCCAGTTTCAGTTTTACAAAATTCCGTGAAAGTCACAAACGAGCCTCCCAAAGGGCTCAAAGCGAATGTGAAGCGAGCACTGATTGAAATGGAAGAAGACTTTTTTCAAAATCACAGTACGTTTCATAAACTTTTTTTTTATTTGTAGCGCTTTTCATAACTATATTGCTGGGGATTCAACTGCATCAACTTAAAGCTTCTTTTACTGCAAGTTAGTTAGAAGCAACCTTTAACAGGATTGTTAATACAATCAATGTCAGAGATATTCCTTCAACTAGATTTTCGAGAAACTTAGTTATGTCGCAGTCACACCTAACTACTTGGTCAGATAGTTCACGTTTCGCGTGATCAGGAGGGCGATTATGTAATTCTGTTGCTATTGATTTCAATCTTGTTTCTATTTGAAATTACGTTTATGCGATTACCTAATTTACGCAGTCATGTTTATTAATTAATGAATTAACCTTTGAAAGCAAAATGCTTAAATAGGGTAATCGCAAGAGAGTCATTTCGGATAGAAACAACATTGAAATCTATTGAAACAACAGAATTACGTAATCGTGCCACAGATAGGATGTTATCGGTTTCGCGTGATCATTTGGGACGTTCACGTAGATATATTGTTATCTTTCCCGAAAATTACGGGGGGTTAGTTAGCGTGTAAAGTTTTTAATTTAATGGTATTAGGTATGTGTTACGATCTCTACAAGTATTCTGTCTATCGGGACTCGTGTAGCGTTTGTTTTTTGTAACAGTTATGGGGCAAGACTGGCGCACGATGTTATTCGGCATTTGCATGTTCCACGCTATCATTCAGGAGCGCAAGAAGTTCGGCCCTCTCGGTTGGAACATTACGTACGAGTTCAACAACAGCGACCGCGAGTGCGCAATGTCGAATTTGCAGATGTTCTGCGCAGACGGACACATTCCCTGGGACGCGCTGGAGTATATTACAAGTCAGTATATTCTAATCCCAGTATTGTGGAGTTCCCTTTTCCCACTAGGTACCTACCTACTTATTCTTGAGTTCCTTATTCCCACTATGTATTCTTGAGTTATTTGTGCCCACTAGATGTTCTTGAGTTCATTATTCGTTCGTTGTGGCATTCTAGGGGCGAGACCTATGTTCAGCAGTGGACTTCTACAGGCTGCTGATGATGATGATGATGATGATGATGATGATGATGAAGGGTTTTTGGGTTTTTTAGGGATTGTAGAGGTTTTAGGGTTTTATTTTTTTGTTGGGATTTTTAGGGGTTGTTTGGGTTTTTAAGAGTTTGTAGGGGTTTTAGGCTTTGTTGTCGTTTTTAGGGATTTTCTAAATTTTTTTGGTTGTGAATTTTGATTTTATCCATTTGATTAGATTTTTTGGTGCATCCGGCTTAATAATAGGCCCCTCAGAATCGAATAGTCTCCTCCGGTGGATGTCGTAAAAGCCGACTAAGGGATTACACCAGGGGATGGGCAGCAGCATCCACCTGAGTACTCAATACCATTACTGCGATCACCAATGAGCCTGTTAAACAAGGTCAAATTCCCCCAATTGCTCGTCCAGCAGTGGACATCTTAGGGCTGATTATGATGATGCGGGTTTTTAGGCATTTGCAAGTGTTTTAGCGGTTTGTTCCCAAGCAAAGGTCAGTTGCCTACTAGTGTGAACAAAATCAGACCATAATGTTCCCACAACTGGGATTGTGAGCCGAATCTCGACGTAGTAAATGGGTTTTAAATCCACCACTCTAGCCCAATATGGTTTGGTGGATCCATCACACATGCATTTGAATTGTTGGTTCGTTGTGAAGATGTTTTTCAGAAGAGGCATGTCTCATCTCTTCTTCTTTGAAAACAGTTCTTCATATTGTACATCCTTTATTAATGAATAACAAAACAGGTTCGATAACTTACGGCGGCAGAGTGACAGACATGTGGGATCAGAGATGTCTGACAACAATCTTGAAGTTGTTCTTTGCGCCGCCCACACTTGAAGAGGGCTATGCTTATTCAGAGTCCGGGACATACTATTGTCCTAGATCGGATAAACTGGAGGCTTACAAGGAATACATGGATACTCTGCCTGTCGTCGAGAACCCTGAAGTGTTTGGCATGCATGAGAACGCTAATATCGCTTTTGAGGTAACGACAAAGTAGCACATAGGGAGGTTTCTGCCTGCAACTCTCACTCAGCACATTATACCATACGTGGAATCAAATCATAAAATAATATATAATATCTATTCTATACAGGATGTAAAAAGACAGCTTCCGAATACTGAAGGTACCGGTAAAGCTACCTATATCGTAGCTATATAAAATAGCGCGAGTTCACAGAGACTAATATTTATTCTGTGACAGAGTGTGTGTGTGTTCCTATTTCTGCCGCCAAGCAGTAGTGTTCGCATTGCTGTGTTTCGGTTTGAAGGGTACGGGTGCCGGTGAAATTACAGGCACGTGAGACTTTTCATCTTTATGTCTCAGGGTCGGCAGCGCGCATGTGATGCCTCTGGTGTTACAGGCGTTCATATTAGGCTACGGTAACTGCTTTCCATCAGGTGGGCCGTAAGCTTGTCTGCTTGCCGATTAGCATAAAAAGTAAAAGAGTGCACCGGCTGTGCGAGTTCAACGCTCCCGGTCAGCTGATCGACGCGCTGCGCCAATATTTCTTAGGTGGTTCGACTTCCCGCGAGGTTTATAATGGCTTTAGTCCATCTAGTGGAGGGCCTTCCTCTACCGCGTCGTCCGGTTTGTGGTCGCCACTCGAGAACCATTATTCCTCAACGGTTTGTCAGTTCTGCGAGCCATTATTTACCTGGCCATTGCCACTTCAACTTGCTAATTCTGAGAGCTATGTCGGTGACCTTGTATCAACATTTTAAAATGCCATAATTCCAACAGAACAAAGAGACGACGACTCTGATCCAAACGATAGTAGACGTTCAACCGCGCGCAGGTGGGGGCGGGGGCGGTGACACGCCCGACCAAATAGTATGGCGCATTTGCGACCAGACGCGCAGCTCTGTCCTCAACAAGATAGACAGATCCGTAATCAACCCCATCCTAATGGAGCCCGATGACCAGGGACAGCTAAATTCGCTGACAACCGTGTTGCTTCATGAATCGGAGAGATTCAATACCCTGCTCGCAGTGATACATGCCTCCCTCAACGAACTGCAGAAAGCAATCAAGGTAGGCTATCAACCTTCAGGCGAGATCCTAGATTAATTTAATTATTCCCAACAAAGTCTGATAGATAGGCTTAATGAAGCGCTTTTTTTAATATCCTTGAATGCAGTATTGCTGACTTTTAAAAATAAAGGAAAGTCTCCATTTTGTAAAACTTCCTAATTTCAATATATAAATAGTACCTACTTGTATATAGTCACCGGCCAACCGTGGCCGTGGTGTTCTTATGGCAAATCCCCCCTATCCTATGGGGGGAAGTCTAGCGGCTGATGATGATGATGATTATTTAATCACTCTTGTTAAAACTTTGTCCTCTTCCAGGGCGTTGTTGTAATGTCGGAGGATTTTGAAGCAGTATTCAACGCATTCTTGAACAACAAAGTGCCACAGATGTGGCACAAAAAAGGCTACAACTCTCTCAAATCGCTCGGCAGCTGGATACACGATTTGATACTTCGCATCGATTTTATAGAGGTAATTTTAAATTTGCTAGTTTAGTAAGTTCTAGATTGAGGTGACCCTACGGCGTACCGCGGTGTCGGAATTCTGCAATGCGGAGTGTAGGCCCTACGCTAATTGATTTGTGTACCTATATAGAGTTAGCGCCACCAGAGAAGTCCCACGGCTATTTGAGGAACTAACGGTTTAGCAGAGAAGATTTTTAGCTTTTTGGACCTTTCATGACTGTACTTTTTTCGTGGCGCTGTCTCTATGAACCATATAATACTTATAGGCTCTACTTACGCTACGCTACATAAAGCCCCTCTTGGCGCACTATCTACCTATAGCGAAGTTGAATGGGACTATGCGCTTGCAGAAATGGCTATTGGAAGGGCTGCAGCCCAGCAGCTGGGTGTCTGGGCTGTTCTTCCCGCAAGGCCTGCTGACGGGCTCGCTGCAGGCGTACGCGCGCCGCTACCGGGTGCCCATCGACGCACTCTTGTTCGACTTCGAACCTGTCTCCTTCTTCCTGGCGCAAGATGACGTCTATAAATACAACAAGAAGAAAAATAAGGTTCGTGAAAAACTACATCTTCAGGAAGCGTTCTCTCTGATTGTGTAGCAACTCGAAGCACGCGAGTGTGATAAGTTAGCTGAATATCACGTTGATGGATAGATTATTAGGCACTTTTTGCAAAACTTAGTGAAGACTAGCGTGAAAAGAAGATAGGCGACTTTTGACCCAGGTCAAAAAATATTAAACAGGTTCTCTTCATGGAAGCAATTAGTATTGTTCTAAATAATATGTTTTGCCCGATTTTTCTACAGACCTTGCAGGTAGGTATAATATATTTTTAAAAGTAGGGAATCAAAAGTTACCAACACCTAATTAAATTTATAGCAAAAACTTGTCAAATACTAGGTATATATAGGTAAAGAAAAGTAACCTATATAAGTAAACAACTTGTTTTACTTTCGACCATAAGATAGCTAATTATATACTTACCTATTATATATTTACATGAAAGGGTAGTTCTGTACCCTTATGATCGAGTTACCTTAAACGCGAGATGCCAATGAGGGCATTATACCTAAACATGAGATTTGCCTAAATAGCTGTTTACCCGTACCTACAATTTATCCTGAAAAAACAATTTACCTACCAACTTGAATAGGAACGTTGATGGTAGGATGTTTTATGTCAGTCGATATGTACCTGCGTACGTATTTCATATTCCAACCGAAGTTTGCACAGTTTTTTATTTAAATAAACCTCTTTAATTATTAACCTCTTATCAATTATTTTCCCCCAACCTCTACACACTTCATTCAATTTAGTTTTTAATTCTCATAGCACAATGGGTGGTTGTTTTGAGAGGGGCGGTGATGGCCAAGTCGGAATAAAATCCGTGTTACACTATACCAAACACCCGTGTCAATTGTTTGCAAAAAATCTAAGAGAGTAACTCCATAGCGAACCAAGTTGAATTTTGTTCCTTTATAGCCAATTGTCGTTTTTCGAACAAGGTAGGTAGGTATGATGAAAAACATTGTTTTACGATTTCCTACCCTAAAATTCAGAGCAGTAGGTACCTAATGATATAATATTCTGCAGGGCTACTCTTGAAAACAGTTAAAATCCGGGCCCCAATTCTACTAAACAAATTGTGTTTGAATTGTTAATGTTAATAATAACAGTTCTAATCGCAATCCAGTTTCAATTGTTTGGCACTTTTGAACCAAAATATCGAGTTTGAAATTGAGATCGAGCACGTGACTTTGCGTATTGACTCGTGGCAGAAAAACGTCAAAATCGCGTCAAGAGCACCAAAAATCGAGGAAAGTCGATTTTACTAAGTTAAAATTCCACAAATCTCCATTCCAATTGTGCGCTAGTATTAAATTCAAGATACCTACCAAATGACACAAAATCCCAACTAAGGTTTGGAATAGAGCGTCAAGAGAGCCCTGCTGACATGTATGTTGCTGAAAACCAGTTTTTTTTCTAAATACCTATGCCTATTCAATGTATAAGAAAAAAATCAGGAACAATGTAGATAGAACAATTCAGCACAACAGTCGGACGTTGCGGAAAGTACGGGCCGAGGCTAACTTCGCGACCGACACTCGTAGAGTCGTAGATCACAGGGCTATTACGAATTTACGAGTTTTGCATTGCAACGATCGATTTGCGAGTCCTGAGTATTCAACGTGACTTACATAGTAACTATTTATGAATCTGTTGTTTCTATCGACTGCGCGGCACAGAATGATGATTAGTGATAAGGAAATATGTATATAAGTCACGCCGTTACGCTAAAAGCTCACGACTCGCAAAACGATTGTTGCATTGCAATGCAAAACTCACTCACTCAGTCACTATCATAACCATACCACCCACCATCTAGTAGGGAGAATGGCACAGGCTAAGTAAGGAGATTCTCTCTGTGTGTGTGTGTAGTCTGTGCAGTGCGTGGCGTGATTGTGATTATAATTTTCATAAAACTTAGCTTGTTTCAACTGAAATTTTATTGTCTTTTTCCCAGTTAGCGTTATCTTAATAATGAAAACTCTAGTAGGCAGGTTATTTAAACAAGTGTATAAATGTAAGCATAAGATGATATTTGGCGACAGCAAGAAGGAGAACCGACCGTGTACGGCAATGTGGAGCCTCCGGTAGACGGCGTAAACATCCACGGCCTGTTCATCGATGCCGGCCGCTGGGACATGGAGCAGAACTGCCTTGTGGACGCCATACCGGGTAAGAAATTCATGCCAAGGTTTCTATGAAAGTTTGTAAAGTACAAAGTGGGTTCAGAAGTAGCAACTTATAATGATACAATATGCTAGAAGTCTCTGTGAAATCAGGTAATCCTTCTCTATGAATTCGAATTTAACCTGTCCTACTTGTCCTGGCAGGTCTGATGAACCCTCCGCTCCCCGTGATTCGTTTGTTTCCCGTGACGGAGCTCCCGAAGCCGGACCCTCGCTACGACACACCACTCTACAAGACATCTGAACGAGCCGGCACTCTGTCCACCACTGGACACAGTACCAACTTCGTGCTGCCTGTCCTGCTGCCTGCCAGCCGGCCGCAGCCGTTCTGGATTATACGTGGAACAGCCCTTCTCACGCAGATCACTGATTAAATTAAACTTAACTACGCAACAATACATTCATAACATGGTGGATTGTTATGCCCATGTAGCTACTCTATCTAACAAGGCTAGGTGGGTTATTATTGAACTAGTGCTCAGCAACATTGTCTCCACTATTTGTGGAAACCGTATAGTTCTGACCTACCGCAGGCAGTTTCGATCATCCAAAGGACAACTGCTATGTATCATGTCTGTGCAAGTCTGCATACTATCTGTCTAAGTGCAACTACATTATTGGCAGTGTCGTTATGTAGTTATACCAGAACCACATTCTAACTATAAGGTTGAATATTTCAAGCGCCAGCGGTTTTTGATACAGATTATTGAACAGTGCAAGCATGAAGCTGTTGCTTATGTTATTGATAGCGTTGTCTTCACATGCCTTCATAGGTCCTCGAGATTCAAGTGATTGAGCTCTCACCGGCATCAAAATCGATCTGTGAATTATTAGTGATATATTATAAGCTGATGTCACATAATAATTTTCAGAGCCTAGACCTTATTGGTCTATGGATGTGTAGAGCGATGCGATTGTTGTGCTTTGAATTTTATGTTAATAGATATATGGTTATCTCACATGTTATATAGGTAAAGAATAACAAAAGCTTATCATTCAGTATTTATTTTCTTTTACCATATTAAAAACTCCACGAGCACCAGTGAATTCTTAAAAAAAGGATGGACAAACATTTCAATTGCACTGACAATATTAACAAATACACGCATCAGCTATAAGCTGCCTGTATTATTATTATTATTATGATAATACATTATTACTTATGCTGATGCATGTATATCTTGTCAGTGCACTATTTTATTAAAATGTTTATCCAATCAGTTAAAGTTAAATAATAAGAAATTTAATAATGAGAATAAATTAATAATTCAAACAATACATTAAAACAACAAGACCAATTAAGGTATTTCACCAGGGAAATGGCTATTTTGTTAAAGTTAGCAAATAATAATAAATTAAATAATGAGAATTAATTAATAACTCAAACAATACATTACAACAACAAGACACATTAAGGTATTTCACCAGGGAAATAGCTATTTTGTTAAAGTTAACAAATAATAATAAATTAAATAATGAGAATTAGTTAATAATTCAAACAATACATTAAAACAACAAGACACATTAAGGTATTTCACCAGGGAAATAGCTATTTTGTTAAAGTTAACAAATAATAATAAATTAAATAATGAGAATTAGTTAATAATTTAAAAAAACATTTAAACAACAAGACCGATTAAGGTATTTCCCCAGGGAATAGGCAGCAGCATCCACCTGAGTACTCAACATTAATACTGCAATTACCTATCTGCCTGCCAAGTGGTGATTATGGCACTTCCCCCCGTTGTATTTTATAGAAAAGGCCTCGTCCAGCAGAGGATGACTAGAGGCTGATGAATAGTTGTTCTAGGTTAGGCACGTAGCTTAAATTTGGATGTAACTTAAATCTAGGTAGGTAGGTAATTAATCTGAAACTTTACCATCCTCATCAGTTGCCTTTAGATGTCCAATGCTCGCCCATAAAATATAATAGAGGGAAATGCCATAATCACCACGCTAGGCAGGCGGATTGGTGGTCACAATATTCGTTTTGAGTACTCAGGTGGATGCTGTTGCCCATCCCCTGGTGTCCCTTAGTCGGCTTTTACGACAATTCTTAGGCCGGATATGCCACGGCACACTACTAAGACTAAATAATTTTAGATAAAAGAATAAAAAAATAAAAAATCTATTTTAAAAATAACACACAGTATAGGTACAGCTATATCTTTACAGCAGTTTATAGTTGCAGGAAACAACTGTTCAATGGCATGTTTTGTATGATTTTTAGAATACATTTTTGGGATTCCATGCATACTTCACCTGCTCTTCGGCTAAAGTGTTGATTGTGTGCATTTCTGCAGGGCTTAGTCTGAAATCGAGGGTGTTATTTTCCTTGATGTGCAATAAATTTATTGATTTAGGGATGACAGCGACTCCTCTTTGCAGCGACCAAGTGAGAAGCACTTGGGATGAACTAACCGCGTGTTCGTCGGATATTTCTTTGAATACCGTATTTTTCAATAGTGTTGCGCTGTTAGTGGTTCCACCCAGAGAGTGGTACCCCTGCAGTTGGATGCATTGTTTGTTGCAATATTCAAGCAGAGCATCGTCGTGGTAAAAAGGGTGCCACTCCACCTAAAACAAAATAAAATGTAAGTATGCATAATAAAATGGTCAGGTGCAAGAATTGTTTTTTTTAAGTTTCAGCCACATAAACTGCAATAAAATGCACAATCCCATGTTTTTTTTCCCATTTAGTATAAATTTGAAGTTGATACCTTTAGTCGTTCTTGAGAAAACTTGACAGGCAGACAGACAAAAAGTGATCCTTTTAGGGTCTATTAAACCCTAAAAAGTTATATTGATATTAAAATGTCAGTAGGTATACCTGATTAACGACAGGAATGTCGTTGTGATATTCTTTAAGCAATCCTTCGAGGTGCTGAATGGTGAAGTTCGAGACACCTATGGAGTTGACACGTCCCGTATCGTAAAGCTCGGCCATTGCGCTCCATGCGGTGTGTCGCTGCCTTTTATTCTTTTCATCCATAGGTTTCAGTTTCGCAGAGCCAGGGAAATGAATCAAGTACAAGTCAGGTGTGAATCCTAACATGGCTTCGGTTTTTTCAAACGCATTCATAACGTGTTGTTTGCTGCCGTGGTAAGCATTACCTGAAAATAAACGGCCAATTGATTTTGAAAGTTTGCCTACCTACTTGATTCGAAATCGTACTCAAGCATTGAGGACTTACTCAACTTGGACGTGACATATACATCATCACGAGTTAGATCATATTGTGGTAAAAACTTCTCCAAAGCTTCCCCTATGTAATGTTCATTTCTGTATACAGCGGCAGTATCTGTAAAAGTAGGAAGATATCAATGTATTATGACAAAATCAAAAAATGGGAAAGATAAAGGACATTATTCTACCCGTAAACTTACCAAACGACCGGTAACCAGCGTTTAAGGCGGCTTCCACCACCATAAATATTGTATCGCGATCTTTGATTCTAAAGGTTCCAACTGAAACAACAGTCAAGAGTTAGTAGGTAACAATTCATATGTATTATGTACTAACAAATGAAAGGTATGTATTATAGGTATAAATTGATATGAATGAAACGCAAGTGTATCTAGCCAAGCTTCACACAAAATTGAAACGACCAGAATTTAAAAAGTACCTGAGGTGGTAGAGAGATTACCTACCTACGTCTTATTTTTGCTGTTCCATCCACTTTGATTGTGCGTGAATTGAATACCAAGTTATTAAACTAAACGCTAACACTGCTAAGGGATGTTATACGCACTTTTGTACGCGAACGAAATTTGCTTCTATTTTCCTTCATTAAACTCAATGAAGTTTTGTACACATGATCACTAACATCTAGTGACACGTGACCCGTGGTGAGTCAGTTTAAAAAACGTATTTTATTTTTATTTGGTAACCATGGGCCTAGATATTAGTGTACTGATTATGTGAACAAAATTTCATGGAGTTTGAAGAAAATATAGCCAAATTAGAACTAGACTTAGAACATTCTTCGCGTGCAAAAGGGCGTAAGCACACTTGCTAGGTACCGGTTTCTCATAAATCATGGACAAACCATTTATAACTTCTCATTTAAAAAACCGACTTCCGCCATTGTATTCGACTAAATAATTTTAAATGATTTTTTTTTATGAAAGAACCATAGTGGTGAAAGTATTATGATACTTTCTGAATGCAAATGCTTGGTGTCTTGCTGAAAATATCAAAATCGCCATATGTATGCCTACAATATTTGAGGAGTTCCCTCAATTCCTCATGGATCCCATCATCAGAACTGGATTCTGAAAAAAATGGGACCAATCTGGGAGTATATATCTATTCAAATAAAAAAATAATTTTCCAAATTGGTTCATAAACGCCAGAGATATGAGGTAACAAACTCCTTTTTGTGAAGTCGGTTAAAAATGGCAAGGCCTAATGACAATCCCTAGTAAATGTTCTTTGATTTTATTTTGTTTAAAAGTTGTTGTTGTTATTATTCGACGTTTTTCAAATTCTAAAGCGATCTTTGTACCTACCTTGATAGAATCGTTTTTTAACGCAACCCTAGCGCCTACATCTAGTAAATAACAGTTTTTTTCACAAAGACGCGATTAATATAGTTTCAATAGTTTATAGATATCAAATTGACCACTATTTGAATAAGATAGGTACAAATAAAATCGGCTTAGCTGTTTATATAATTATATTAGGTAGGTAGATTAGTTTATAGGTTTTTTGGGCTGTAGGTAGGTACCTCTAATTGAAGCACCTGTTTTTGCCTAAAAGTTTTTGTTACAAAATTTAGTTCAGGATTTGGTGATCCTTATCGTATTTTTGCGGTAAATAAGACATAAAACACTTAAAAAGTACCTACCTTTCAAATAAGTAAAGGTACGTACCTACTTTTAAAGTTTTGATCGTTTCAATCTTGCATGGATTTTGATGGACACTAGTTTTGTTACTTACATCCAATACAAGGCAAGTCATGCCCATTGTGCAGGCTGAATGGCTGCCAAGAATGCGCGATTGGGGAGCTTGAACACGCCATTTCTCTGCAAGTTCCTACAAAAAGATTAGTTTTTATTTAAATAGGTACTTACTTCATATAATGTAGGTAGCTTACCTGACAGGCGAGAACCTTACTACTACGTTATATGTAGCTACAATCCAATCTAATTTAAACCAACATCTAGGTACCTACAATTACAACGCGCTTGGTCTCTATGAAACAAAATGAAACTGTTTCAGACTGTTGGTTCCACTGTATTTTTCCACTTGTGGGACCAGCCAGGAAGAGGTACCTACGCGCCGCGCGCCGCTTTACTTTGTCTATGATTTTTATGAATGGTCTCTTCACTTTTTTTTTATTTTTTTTTTATGCTACTTGGCAAGCAGACGAGCTTACGGCTCAGCAGATGGAAAGCAGTTACCGTAGCCTATGAACGCCTGTAACATCAGAGGCATCACACGCGCGCTGCCGACCCTGAGACATAAAGATGAAAAGTCTCATGTGCCTGTAATTTCACCGGCACCCGTACCCTTCAAACCGAATCACAGCAATGCGAACACTACTGCTTGGCGGCAGAAATAGGTACGGTGCCGGTGGTAGTACTTCCCCGGACGAACTCTTTCACAAGAAGTTCTACTACTAACAAAACTATTATTTTTATGAGAGTTAAAATGCGGGACACCCGCTCGCTCGACTGCGTCTGTTGCGTATACTTACCCCCTGTTTCATAATCATTCTCTAAACATATTTTAGTTAAAATAGCTTATGTCTTGTTTTGAGCCTATGACATTTCATCAGAGAGAAGAAAACAAAAGCTATTTTAACTAAAATAGGTTTAGAAAATGATTATGAGACAGACCGTTAGTATTTTCGTGCACATCTACCTACCTAGTACTACATAGCTAAGTATTTATTTCATTATTTTCTACGAACTACGTGCATTATTTTATGACCGCAGTTATGTTATGCTGTAGATTTTTGTGGACTTGGTGTGGTTCGTTGAAGAGATGACAAAGAACAACTAATGAAAGGCTTTGTAAAAAAATGGTGAGGGGTTGTTTTAACACAAGTTGATGCGCGCTCTCACACCACGCTGCTTCAATGACTTCAAACAATTTTAAGGCCAGAATGTACCTATCTTATTAGAACATGCCATGTATAAAAACATCATGCAAACACTAACCCAGAAGTATCACCAACCCTCCAGCGGCCTCTGAGCTGATTTAAACGCAGATTGCCATTAAATAAATACCTACCTACCTACAACTTAAAAAAACTTTCTAGATCAAATGCAGGCTAGGTATTATGCAAGCTTGAAGACAATCTGGCTTAAATTTTGTGTATGTTTACATCGTAAGGATTAGTAACGTTTTTCTAAAACCTGCTCCAAAGCCTATTGAAAATTGTGTGTGGTATCTACCTACATAAGTAATTTTTTAGTTTGTTCAAGTAGTATTTTAGTAGGTACCTACCTAGGTATTCTAATCTAACAGTTATAATGAAAATCAGCTCGTAACTGTACATACCCTACCTAAGTTGGTGAGCGTTTTTAAATAATGCCCGCGCGTAATTCCTCGTGCCGAAAAACTTTGGAAACAAACCTTGAACTGTCACTTTCCTTGTGTTTTTACTTACCAAACTTTAAAAGAAGAAAAATTCCGGTTCCAATACTAAAATAAAAAAGTAAGTAGTTGAAAGCTCTGATCTGAATCAAATCCAACAATTCATAAACTATAGTAAATACACCTCCATATTTTAGATAAGTACTTTACAGACGGACTCTTCAGACAAACTACGACGCGCACGCGCACAGCCTAGCAGGCAGCCAGACAGAGCAGACTAAAGCAGTGTTGCCACAACGCTCTTGTCAAAAGTTACCTAAGAGAGTTCAAAAAGTAACCTTTTATTATGAAGTTACCTTTTTTATGAGGTCATTAGTTAGTAAATGGTTACCTACTACATAGTAAAAGTAACCAGTGGGGTCAGCAAGAATAATTTACGTTACCAAGACGCTAGCGAGACAATCGCAAATGTCAAATATTGGCCAATAACATCAGGGTAACTTGAAATCTTAGTAAGTTGATTGGTTCATATTTGACGTGTACTATCGTAACGTTAGCGTCTCGATAACGTTAGATGTTCGTGCTTGGGCCTCTTGACCTTGGACAAATTACAGAGTAAAACGCAAGGTAGCGGCGAGCGGAGCGAGCCTCGAAAATTTCGTAGGTATTTAAGAAGTGTGAACAGCCAAAGTTTTTGTGATTTTAGTAGCTTGATTAGCTGAAAAAGAACCACGGCTGAGGTACACTCAGCACTAAAGACTAATCACAAACAAAACTCGGCTTTCGCTTACTTACTCTGGACTGAACTAGATGAGCTACGTTCAATGCTGTCAGCAGTCAAACGCGAAAAGGTCCGAAAGCGGTCCAAAAGATCCGCACCGGCACGTCGCCGTCGTTCTGTACGCGTTGTACGTAGTCGCTGACCCAGTCCCACTCTCATCCCATTCCCAGTTCATTCAGTTCAATGGATACACTCCGGTCGGTTGTTGTTATTGTTATTAGATTTCGTCAGTGTATGGTTGTACTATGGAACCGTTCAGAACGAGAACGCTCGGTTAGCATCACGTAGGTAACCTTTCGAATGTTAGATATTTGTTAAATTTGTCTTGTTGTTGCAAATACTTTTTCATCCCATCTATTCGAAAAGGACGACTTGGTTCGCCTTTAAGTGCACCCAAAGGTGGTGTTTTCTGTATGAAGCTTCTATAAATACTCCGCAATTATCTTTGCCGCGCACTTTTTAAATTTGGAATATATCGAACTCAAATAAGTGCGCCGCAATTATCTTTTACGGCCCTTTTTGAATTTGGAACATCTTGAAAAGAATCAAACACAAATAAGTGCGCCGCAATTATCTTTTCCGCGCCCTTTTTAAATTTGGATCATCTTAGTGTTCAGCGCCAAAGAAGGCGAACGCAAATATTGTTTAAATAAATACTGGCTGGTACGACGGCCCATAGTCGCGCCACCGGCTGAATAAAAAAAAACAAATTAGAAACGACGGCCCGCGATTTCGTCATTTTTAACCGACTTTACAAAAAGGAGGAGGTTCTAAATTCGGTTGTATTTTTTTTTAATGTTACCTCATATCTCCGGCGTTTATGAACCGATTTGGAAGATTCTTTTTTTATTTGAATAGATATACTTCCAGATTGGTCCCATTTTTTTCAGAATCCAGTTCTGATGGTGGAATCCACGAGGAATTGAGGGAACTCCTCAAATATTGTAGGCATACATATGGCGATTTTGATATTTTCAGCAACAAACCAAGCATTTGCATTCAGAAAGTATCATAATCCTTTCACCACTATGGTTCTTTTATAATTTTTTTTTCATCCAAATATTTAATACAACAACGAATACAACGGCGGAAGTCTTTTTTTTAAATGATAAGTTATTCACGGATTGTTAGAAATTCATGGTTTTGTTTTGAAATAAAATATGAGGCGCCTTTTATTTTCTCATAGTGGGTGATGAAAAGTAGAGTGTAACACTCGGGCGCAAAATATATTTTTGGCTCGGGCGACGTACTTTGAATCCCTCGCTACGTTCGGGATTCTACTAAAGAATCCCTCGCTGTGCTCGGGATTCTACTCTAGAATCCCTCACTTCGTTCTGGATTCAAAAAAGCGCCCTCGCCGTAAAAATATTATTTTGCTCCCTTATGATACAATCTACTATTTCATCCCATCTATTCGAAAAGAACGATTTGGTTCGCCTTTAAGTGAACCCAAAGGTGGTGTTTTCTGTATGAAACTCTATAAGTGCGCCGCAATTATCTTTGCCGCGCACTTTTTGAATTTGGAATATATCGAACTCAAATAAGTGCGCCGCAATTATCTTTGCCGCGCCCTTTTTGAATTTGGAACATCTTAGTGTTCAGCGCCAAAAAAATCGAATGTGAATATTGTTTGAATAAATACCTATGGCTGGTACGACGGCCCATAGTCCCGCCGCCGGAAAAATAAACAGCCCGCGTTTTCGTCAATTGCTAGAAAGTTTTGTTTTGAAAAATGAGTTTCAGCGACAGTAAAGTTTTTTAACTCCTGAAAGTATCAAAACTGACGCAAAAAATGTGATAGATAATTTATTACCTTCAAAATCCCGGGGAAAATACATGAAAGCCCATGGAAATTTTATGGAATGGAGGAAAGCAAGAGGCGCCAAGAATTTTTCAGAATCTGTGTTTTTGGCCTACTTCCAGTATTTAGCCAAAACTAAACAACCTTCCACTCTTTGGAGTACCTACTCAATGTTAAAATCAACAGTCAGTTCTGATAACGACGTAAAACTGGACACATATTCGAAATTAATAGCGTATCTGAAGAGGATGTCTGATGGATTTAAACCTAAAAAATCCAAAGTGTTCTCAGTCAAAAACGTGGAGACTTTCCTTAATGAAGCACCCGACAATGTCTTTCTTGCCGTAAAAGTAAGTAACTATGTATATGGTGGATTAGTAAAGTATATAACCATAGTGTTTTAAAATGAGCATTTTATTGTAACCTGTACTTCTATAGATACTTGTCTTATTCACATTCGGTTTTGTTACAGGTGGCTTTAATTTTCGGAGTACATGGAGCTTGTCGTGGCAATGAACTTTTAAAAATAACTGTTGATGATGTCGAAAATCACTCGGATGATTTACTATTAGTAAAGCTGACAGACACAAAAACAAAAATTTACCGATCCTTCGTAATCCGAGGAGAATACAAAACTATTGTATAGAAATACCTGGACCTGCGTCCTGCTGATATGAAGACCAATCGGTTTTTCGTACGTTATCAAAATGGCAAGTGCTTCAAACAAGTTATGAGAAAAAATATAATTTCTAAAATGCCACAAGAAATCGCTATTTATTTGAAGTTACCAGATATCAAGCTGTATACAGGACATTGTTTCCGTCGTACTTCTGCTACCCTTTTGGCAGATTCTGGAGCGGACTTAACTGTTCTCAAGCGACATGGAGGATGGAAGTCGAGCGCTGTAGCAGAGGGGTATATAGAAGAGTCCATTGAGAACAAGGCGAAAACTTGTGAACGCATCGTGGAAAACATTAAATTGCAACCTTCAGTTAATCCATCCATGCCGCTGTCGCCGCGCCCATCTACATCCAAACAACGAGATTCACCGTCACATTTTCCTCAAAATGAGCCAGATTCGGACATTATTTCAAACACGCAGATTATAAAATCTTCAACAATCTCTATTCCTAATAAAATTGTAACAATAAATTTTCATAATTGCGAAAATGTCTCAAATGTAAATATAAGTTTTTAGTTGTTTTATTCTGAGATACTTACTTACTATTTAATTTCAATTTAGTTGTTACTCTATGTTTTATTAATTAATAATATTACAATAAAATATGAGGCGCCTTTTATTTTCTCATAGTGGGTGATGAAAAGTAGAGTGTAACACTCGGGCGCAAAATATATTTTTGGCTCGGGCGACGTACTTTGAATCCAAAGAATCCCTCGCTACGCTCGGGATTCTACTCTAGAATCCCTCACTTCACTCTGGATTCAAAAAAGCGCCCTCGCCGTAAAAATATTACTTTGCTCCCTTATGATACAATCTACTATTTCTAGTCTATTTTAGTAACCACCTCAACTAAAACACTGATTCTGACGTTTGGCAAAGTCAAATCGGGGCGGTATACTTAATTCACCTGGGTGCACTAAGTACACTATTAAGTAGACTTGATTCACCCAGGTAATTTACGGGTGCATTAAGTACACTTCATAGTCACTCAGGTGATACCTCGGTGTACAAGGTGCACTACATGGTAGACTTAATTCACTTATGTGCTCACAAATTATCGCGTTTAAATTATAAATGAAGTCGAAACAACGCAAATCCCAAGAAACGACAATTTAATCCGAGAAGCACCACTCAGTTTATTGGATGGGCAAATCAGTGTAGGTAATTTTTAACCGACTTCAAATAACTTTTCATTTAAAAAACCGACTTCCGCCATTGTATTCGACTAAATAATTTTGGATGGGAAAAAAATTATGAAAGAACCATAGTGGGGAAAGGATTATGATACTTTCTGAATGCAAATGCTTAGTGTCTTGCTGTAAATATCAAAATCGCCATATGTATCCCTACAATATTTGAGGAGTTCCCTTAATTCCTCGTGGATCCCATCATCAGAACTGGATTCTGAAAAAAATGGGACCAATCTGGAAGTATATCTATTCAAATAAAAAAATAATTTTCCAAATAGGTTCATAAACGCCGGAGGTATGAGGTAACAAACATTAAAAAAAAAAAACCGAATTGAGAACCTCCTCCTTTTTGGGAAGTCGGTTAAAAGAGGAGTAGGTTCTCAATTCAGTTGTACTTTTTTTATTTTTTATGTTTGTTATCTCATATCTCCGTCGTTTAATAACCGATTTGGAAAATTCTTTTTTTTTTAATAGATATGCTTCCAGATTGGTCCCGTTTTTTTTAAAATCCAGTTCCGAAGATGGATTCCATGAGGAATTGAGGGAACTCCTCAGATATTACAGGCATACATATAGCGGTTTTGATATTTTCAGCAACAATTCAAGCATTTACATTCAGAAAGTATCATTTGGTGAAGTGGAACTGATGAAGAAGACCACATAATGGCCACCGGAACTCCTCAATGAAAAGTATTTCAAGGGTGGCGATAAGATATCTCGATTAAGTTAGTTAAGCAACTTTAGGAAGCAAATTTATATAAAAGAATTTTTCATGAAAATGGTACCATCGAGCTGGAAGGTACCGGGCACCTGAACTCCGTCATAAAACAATGTATCCTAACCGTGTTAGGGCTCATTGGAACCGCCATGAGATGCACTCTGGCTACGAATCAAAATCAAAATCAAAATTTATTTATTAGGAACTAAAAACACATGGAATAGTAACAATTAAAAACGTTGACGACTGCAAAAGTTATAAAAATAACTGAGAAGCAGTGCCAGCGCCCTCCTCCAGAATGATTTTAATGATAACCCGCGTTCAAATTTGTGCTATACAGGTGTTTTTTTTAAATGGGACAGTATGGGGATATCCGAATCCATAAGAGATACGGGATAACTGTCTTTGGAACCATTTGCTCATTTTGTATGAAAATGATTTTGGCATAGTTATTTTTTTGGTCAAGCGTGAGTTCTCCATAAAAATACTCATTTTTATGTCGTTTTGATAAAAAAAAATATGCGTATCGACTCAGTTTCATGTAAGGATTGTTTTATTGTATCGGAAGAAAAAAATCAGAGCAGCAGAAGTTAGTCCAATTTTATAAAATGTTTTCTCATACAAATTGTAAGTAATCTGGTACCTACGTTAATAAAACTATAGCAATCAATTTTCAAAATGGCCTCCCTCTTGCTGTTTCCAGGTACGGGCATGTTTCAGAACATCTCTAGTGGCATTAGACAAAGATTTGTGGTGAATCTTCTACTGCTCTGATGGTCTCGTGAAATGAGAAAAATCAGAGCTGTAGAACTTAGTCAAACTTTAATAAGAAAATCTTTGTCTGAGGCCACAAGAGGTATTCTGAAACGTACCCGTACCTGGAAACAGCAAGAGGTAGGCCATTTGAAAATTTATTGCGATAGTTTTATTAACGTAGGTACCAGATTACTCACAATTTGTATGAGAAAACATTTTATAAAATTTGACTAACTTCTGCTGCTCAGATTTTTTTCTTTCGATACAATGAAACAATCCTTACATGAAACTGAGTCGATAAGCATAAAAAATTTTTTTGATCAAAACTACTCATTTTTATGGAGAACTCACGCTTGACCAAAAAAATAACTATGCCAAAATCAATTTGTATGAAAACGAATTTGAGAAAAAAAAAAATTTTTTGAGCAAATGTTTCCAAAGACATTTTTCCCGTATCTCTTATGGATTCGGATATCCCCATACAGTCCCATTTAAAAAAAAACACCCTGTATAGACGTATTTTATGTGTGGCCTTGATTTAATCCTTTCGCCACACTAGTTTTTTCACTATCAAAATATCATCCAGATACTTAGTCGAATACAATGGCAGAAGTCAGTTTTTTAAATGAAAAGTTGTCTGAAAATGTTGCGTTGATGCGAGCGAGCGAAGATGGACCAACCCCTAGCAGTAGTAGGAATGGATCCCATTACCTTTTTTTTCATTACAGGCTGTTTTTTTTATGTTTTCGCTAACTACATTTTTTTTACATAAATACAAATAATAAATGAATAACTAGTTGAAAACAATAAAAACTAAAACCCGACTGCAACTCATAAAAATACACGCCTGTTAAAAATACACATGCATACCTACTCTTGAAAAACATAACCCTCCTTCTGAGGCAATCGGGTAATTAAGTAAATATTTTTTTTGGCACCAACCTAGGTAGGTACTATTTTTGGAAGTCGACGTTATACCACTCCATAATTATTTTCACTTTTAAAGAGATTTTGTTTAGAGTTATGCAGGTGCAGAGTATACTATACTCTGATTTGATAAGAATAATTGATTGATTTATCTAGGTGTCTACTATAAGGTTTACTTAATGCACCCGTAAATTAACTGGGTGAATCAAGTCTACTAAATAGTGTACTTAGTGTACCCAGGTGAATTAAGTATACCGCCCCATCAAATCATGTACATACCTATACCAATATATATATCCAGGATAAGCAATCTTACCAGCATCTACTTACCAGTGTAAGCGCATTTTTATTTAAATAGTTTCGTTTCTTCACGTTGCGATACACTTTACTTAAGTACACCGACCGATTCAATTCAAAACAAAACGAACGACAATACTAGATTTTATCCATACGTTTAGACTATCGTACTGTTGGTAGGAAAGATTGGAATAAACGAAAATTAGCACGAGAGAAAAGGAGGGCACCCCTCCTATGTATAACGCGGTAATGGGTAAACGCGGAAACTTAGTTTCAAACCTTTGGATTTTGCATAGGTAGGTTACCTACTACCTAGTGGTAAGACGGACCATTTATGTAAGCCAAGCCGAGTTTGTTGCCTGATTCTTCTAGGCTTGGTCGCGTTGGAACAGGAGTAATTTAATTTTATATAAGACGATTCAAAATGATCATTGTGATATCAATGAATAAAGTTCTTTTTGACTTGACTTGACTTAGTTTTTTTTGTGGCCTCAAGGTTTATTGTGCAGAAAAACTAACAACCTACCGAGGGACTAATAAACTATTGAAACTGTGATTACCTCGACGACGACCCTCGGTGTGACGAGTTATGGTACCGAATGCCGACTTTAGTCAGTTTGCCATATTTTTTTAAACCCAATACATAAATGTCTGTGGCACGGCGAGCCAGTAGCCGGCTGAGATGCGAAAGGTTGCGGGTTCGTTTCCCGATGCGAGACAAATGTTTGTATGAACTGCAAAACTTTGTTCCGGGTCTGGGTGTTGAGGTACCATGGTAGGTACTCGTAGTTCCTGATAACCACCACACAGGGGATCCTAATGTGAGATCATGATACGTAGGTATGTACTGTTGGGTGTTATGTTATGTAGTTATTAGAGATTTTCTTATGATCCCAAGATTTTTACAAATGGCCGGAAAATTGCAAAATATATACAATATTATCTGTCACTCTGATTAAAAAAAATCATGATCCGAACTAACAAACTGTACCATCTGTCATTATTATGCCATTCTAATGTAAAAAAGTCAAATACCACCGAAACATAGAATGCGGACAGCGATATAAAAAATGAATATCTATGAAACTATTGGTTTCCGCCGTACACCATTTCATATGTTCTTCTGTTATGTAAATCTACATGTAATAAAAATATGAACCTCCTACTCATTGCAGGCAAACGAAAGTTGTGCCAATAAACGCTATGATTACCTACCTCAATCAAATGTATGAAACATAAATAGAACAAAATATCAGGTTCACAGATACTACTTTTGTTATTTAACGATTTATTTTAACTTTAGGTCCAACAAAATTGTGAAACAAAATCGTGTGAATATCATCTAAATCGAGCTCTGAGTGGAGGCGACATAACATCGCAATTTTTTTTCTTATATTAAGCTAAGTTTACAGCGGCGGGCGATTGGAGAAGCATACACTTAAGATTACTAACGACGGTAGAGATACCGTTCAGCCTCCGCCCACATAATATACAATATAGACCCGGCATTGCATCTCAACCCAACACCTAACACCACACAAACAGCAATCACTCCTAAATATATTAACTCCACAGAGAGCTGTATTACCATTAATTTGTGAAATTGAATGAATATCACAGTAATTCTGTAAATTGATTTATTTTTATTATACATAGCTTGTAGAATTTTAGCTTTCATATCTCATGTTTATTGGTATTAAAGTACGATTGTTTATGCATATTGAACACTAGGAAGCATCCAGAGGCCCAATTCTCTAAGTTATTTTAAAACTACACTGAAAGTTGACCAAATCGAGACTGAATTGTGAATTGACTGAAAGTTGAATTTCTAGTCCCTCATAAATAACAATTTAGTCGACTTTCAATTCATGGTGACCACCATTAGAGTAGGATAGTTATATATATAATTGGAAAGAATAAAGAGAGACTCCATCCACTTATGCTAAAATTAACGAAAAAACTTTGAATCGTTCAAGTTTCGGTCACATTTCGATATAATCAAGATATAATCACATTACAGTGTTGTATTTTATGTCAGGAGAATACCATTTCTGACATTTAAGACATCGACACAAGATCGAAACATGATCCGAACTCTATTTTAACTATTTTTTAGTTAGTGAATTGGGCCTCTGGTTTTATGACACAATATTTGCAAACTTGGTGAGTCCAGTAGTCACTGGAAGGCTAAAAGCAATCACAGATTTGGCCCCGGGTTCATAAAATTAGTGATATTATTTTTCATGAACGCAGGGCTAAACTCACAAATTAGAAAATAAAAGCCGCAATCGTGAAACATATGACAATAAAAGCAAATCCAATTTTAAAAACTCACAATGACAAAATATTCTATTTCAAAACAGGCGCAGTATGGGATGGCCTCGTGGTGCGGACGCTTCTGGTTAAATGTGTCTCACGGCTTCATAGGGCCACATCCCATCGCCTCAGTGTGTACTGTATATACCCTTTAATAATGAAGTGAAGTCTTAGAACCGGTGTCTGTATTGCCTAACTAACGATTGCCTAAACGTTATCCTCAGAGAAGTGAACAGTTAACAGTTTCTCTTGAATTAACAGTTTTATAATATTGGCATTACAAAACATGAATATTTATGCATTTTAAACAGTATGACAGATTATACCATTTCCGAATAAGACCAACTTATACGCTAAATAATTTCCAGGTTTATTACTAGTATTTATAAAAAACACCTGCGAGTTAACTTTGAAACATACAATTATTGATTGGTTATAAAACCGAGATATCAGCCGACCGAGGCGCACTGTTCGCCGAGTGCCCACTTCAACTTGCAAACTCACGGAATCACTTAAAACTATACAACTAAATTTGCTAGGAAAGTATTAAGACAATATTTCTATTAACTTTACAATAAACACATTACAAAACACTGTAGCCTTACACTGTAAAAAAATAACTTATGTTGACTCACAGTTAATACAATTATATTACTTTGAATCAATTATCTTACTCAGAAGTTTTACAGACAAAAAGATATATCTGCCGCGGAGATCTTAGTAAGATAGCTTTCTTACTATTGAAATAGAAGACTCTATAGACAAATAGACAATATTTCTATTACCTTTACAATAAACACATTACAAAAAACTAGCCACACTACACTGTAAAAAAAAATGTTGACTCACAGTTAAATAATAAATATTTTTTTAAAATCAATCATCTTGCTCAGAAGTTTAACAGAAAAAAAGATATCTGCCGCAGTAGATAGAGATCTTAGTATGATAGCTTTCTTACTAGTGTAATAGACGACTCAACCTGCAATATTAGATAGGTCAGCAGCTCGCTACATCCTTTGCTACACGCCGCGCCGGTCTCATGTGTTCGTTTTCCTGCAGATCCAGTAAACTTCTGGCTCCACGTTTTAAAAAAAATCCTAGCGGAAGGATCGTTTCTAAATGATGAACATGAATGGAAAGTTTCACTAGATGTTTATCTTACTGCAACATTTCGACATTAATACTCAAAGGACCTACGTTAAATGTTCGTCAAACACGAGTATTGCGCCGGCTCCGAGCCGCGGCTGGGCCCGACTGCAGGATTGCACTCCTAGCTATACGTACTTAACTTTAACGAATCCGGATAATTCACGGGTAATCCTTAAAATTTAACATCAAATCACACAACACAATAAGTAATCGATCTAAATTACATATAATGAGAACGGAATGAAATTTGATGGGGGGGGCTGTATAGAGACGGCGGAGAGTTAAACGAGAGCGTGGGGAATATGTCGCTCGGGCTGGCGGGCGAGGCGGGGGACTGCGCGGGTGGTGCGGCGAGCGAATGCGCGGGAGGCGCGGCGGACACGCGCGCCGGGGTGCCGGGGCGCGCACGCCGCCCCGCGCCCCAGCACAACTCCTATTCATCGGACATGAACGAGTTCTGCGACTTGAGCTCCTCCAGCCGCGATATCTGCTGCCGCAAGTACATTATTCTGTGGACAATAGCACAAAATTAAATTTGATTACCTACATTTAATAACATCTAGGCAATTTCCTTCCTAAATTGCCAGAACCAATCTGTAAATACCGGTTTACAATATCTTAGCGCGGGTCAAGTAGGTAATTTCAGGAATAAACAAATTCGTCACTAATGCTACTATTTCTATTAGTTCACAGACATTATTTGTCATTATTTAAATGCAAAAATCATATTATAAGCACTGTAATTATTGTAAGCACAGCACAATCTAGTATAAATGATAACTGTTTACGAACTTTTGTTCCTGCAGCGTGGCCTGTATCTCTGTCTGGCGCACGACAGACCGCGAGCACTTCAGCTCGGCCGATACTCGCGTGCACTGCAGGCATGCCAACTGGTACGCCTCCTCCGTGAACTTGTTGGCCTGCAACCAAATTACAAGGTTATAACAATGTTGAAACCCTTTTACTAGCAATGTAGCAAGCATTGCTAGATTGCATTGTGTCAGCTATAGAAAGGACCTGCTAGAACATAAGCTACACAAGACAGAAGCATAAGTATTCCAACATAAAGAGTATGGCTTGGTCAGTTCACCTCGAAGCCCATACTCATACGGCTAGATGGCACTACGAAAGAAAGTTGCCATTCACAATATCATCAGCCTGTTAACCTCCACTGCTGAACGGCCTATGTTCCATATATAACGTCACAAAGAACGGCAATGAACTGGATCCATCCAGAGACTTCTCGTGGGACATTGTCCCATCGAGTGGAAGTGCTACACTGTGTCTTAAGAGACCGACCCTCTATCCCCAAGGAGGCTCTACACTACACTCTTAATCGAAAACTCCGCAAGAAATATATACATGCATTTGACTATCATTGTTGAAGTTGTTCTCGGCTTGAGCGCAGCGTGCGCGGTGCGGTATCACCTAACACCAGGAAACCAGCTCACTGCACTTCCGCGTGACCTGGGGAGTAGTTTCTCCGGCAATTAGAAGCCATTAGTCATCTCGACGCCGTAGGTACTCATCTCGCACGCCCAGAGATAAATAAACAACAACCGTGGGGTATAACGGGCGGGCTCGAGTTCACCATGAGGTCTATACTTGTACGTCCAAGGACACCGCGTCTTGTAGAGTGCCGCCGACGAGTAGAAATACCACTGAGTGAGTAATCTAGGCGTTAATTGAAGAGACAAACCTGCTTCTCTAGGATATCGGCGGGCCACCCGATCACATGCGCCGTGAGGTCTCCACGCACGTAGTTATGCAGCGAGGGCGTCAACATGGGCGCCGCGTGTTGGAGAGTGCCGCCCACCACTGACGAGTAGCTCCCGAGACATTCCACTGTGAAAAAAGTACAGGAGTAGTTTTAGTTTATAAGACGGTTTAAAATGATCCTTGTGATCTAAATTAATAAAATTATTTTAACTTTGAAAGATAAACATATTGCACATATAATATATATAATGCACATATTGTGCTTTTGTATATGTTGTGTTTTTTTTTTCATTGGAATATCCAATTTTCTTATTTGGTATATGTCCACTTCCACTATTGCTAAGAAGTCCATCACCATAATATATGAATCATCATCATCCTTCCCTCTAATCATAAACCTTAAGTCATCTGTCTAAAATCTAAAATCTGGCTGAAACCATTTCAATCATAACCAGTATCCTAGTTTAGTATCGAATTTTAATTTATATTTCTCCACAAAATGTTGTTTCAACAACAATGCGTGCTCAAACAGTGGCGGTAAACATCATAGCCGGCATACCTACAACAAAAAATTCGAAGTGTGACATCACTAATCCGCATTGGGATAGCGACGATCTCTGTGGCGCGGCGGGCGAAGGTTCGCCTGCGACGCAGGAGGTTGCTGGTTCGATTCCCGCTTCGGAACAAATATTTATACAATCTGCAGATATTTGTTCAGGGTGTTCTGGGTATTTTCTATGTATAATAAAAAAATATCTATGTATGTAATGTATTGTATCAGTTATCTAGTACCCATAACACTAGCTCTGCTTAGCTTGGGGCTAGATAATGTGTGAAATGTCCAGCATTTATTTATTATTATTATTTATGGTGGATTAAGACCATCTAGCTAGTCTATTCAAGAGTATACCTCGAGTCTTAGCAGTAGGAACATTATGGGCTGACTATGCATGAGCTTATGCAATACAATGCGGTCGATTGGGAGTGGTTGTTACTATAGATGGACCGCTTATATACCGGGTGGCAGGCGCCTACTGCCCGTTACCCGCGTCAACCTCTATGTCATCACGCCCCGCCCCGCGCCCTGCAACTGCAACGCCGCATGAGTGGTCCGAATTAAGAGGTCCAGAAACTACTATGAGCTACAACTCTAGGCCGCTGCTGTCAATCCATTAAAAGGATAGTGTGGTGTGTCTCTCTGTGTGTGTGTGTGTGTGTGTGTGTGTGTGTGTGTGTGTGTGTGATGTCGAGGAGGGGCGCGACTCACTCTTGCGGGGAAGTGCTGCGTCGAGGTGCAGCGGCGGCGCGTGCGGGTCCGTGTTCTCCGAGTGTGTGGGCGTGGGGGGGCCAGCGTCGCGGTGCGGCGTGTCGCCCCCGCCGCACACCGCCTCCGACAGCGTGGGCGTGGCGCCGCCGTTGTTGGCGATGGACGTCACAACCGGCGCCGACGCACCCGCCGCCACGAGCCGCGGCATCGCCGCCGCCAGCAGAGAACCACTCTATTCACATCAACTCATTTACACAATAAACACGCAAATAATGTTTGCACACAAGGTTCGTTTTCCTCTAGCCAAATAACGCTAATGTTAGTATCGACTCTGTGCTGCATTTTCTAAAGCAAAGCTGCGCTAAAATTATCACGGCCCTTTTTATTTCAGTCTATTATAATAGGAATTATATGCACAATCCTCGCCCAGCAGTGGACATCAACCGGCTGATGATGATGATGATGCATCATTATGGTTTAGCCGTAGAGAATGCTGCACAGAACATGACACCATAGTAGTCTATTTCAAACCAAACCACCGGCCAGGTATCAACAGATCTTACTAACATACATAAGATATATATCTTTATGTACCGAGCATAAAACGCTAAACTAAAGCAACCTGCTGCCTATATGAATGCATAAATGGTTTGTTGCGCCAAGCCAACGAAAAGAAATCAAAATGGCATCCTCAACATCAAGACGTCAATCCATTTTCTCCCAAAATAAATTATCATACTTACCTACTAGGTCATCGTTTTTGTTTTGTGCGTTGCTTACATTCACACTCATGAGTGTATTACACGGGTTTTTGAATAGACAAAATGAGTTGTCGGAACAGTCCATAGAAGGTGTTGTTTCGGTTACCATACGAAAACACGTGTAACACGCTCACAGGTGCGCACATTCGCATCAGCGGTGAGAAAAAAACACTATAAGAATTTGTGGCGCATATGAAACTTCTTATTGTTGTTTGGCGCACCCAATTATAAACGTACAGGTTGATGCGAGTTGTCGAGTACGACGACGGGCGGGACAGCGTTCCCCTCCACGTTGTTCCTTGCACCGGACCCGGCCGCGTTGCCGAGCGCCTCCCTGGCTCCGTACGACATCTCGGAGATGGGCGTGCTCCGGTCTGGGGATATATCCATGTCTTGCATCGACTGACCTTCTGGAGCAAGTACTCAGCTTAATTTAAGGTGCAACATCAGTAAAAGATTAAACAAAATCTAATCAACCAATTTAGAGTACATGATATTATTTTCCTCATCTTATATTCTTAATTATGCGAATTTTAAACTTTTCATAATTATGCAAGCAATAGTTTTTTCATGTATCCAATTTTTTTTATAAGTTAATGTAACCTTGTTGTCATTAATACTTGTATATTTCTAGGCATTTATTCAATTTACTATATTAATTAATAAGTAATTGTAACTAATATTGTGGTTAAATAATAAAAAAAAACAGAAAAAATACTAAGCATAATTGGAATAAAGTGGACAGCAAAATTAATATAACACAAGGTAATTTTTAATTTTGATTGTAAATATAGAGCTTCAGCAGAGAATATAAGATTTATGGTTAGTAAAATAATAAGCTGAGAAGCAGTCTCAACGGCATCGGTCCTGAGTTGACTGATTGTGTTTGCTGAATAACTAGATATAAAAAAAAATACTGCTTAACTCATTATGTATGTATAACTGCCGTGGTGTGTCAAGCTTAATAATAGACCTCGTCTCCTCCCATGGATACCGTTTAACCCGACTAAGGGATTGCACGGCATGGGCAGAAGCGTCCACCTGAGTACTAACACCAACACTCAGATCACCAATCCACCTGCCACACGATCTACACACGTTCAGACACTACGTACGTACCTACGTCCCACATAAAGCTTGCAGAACTGGCAACCGTTAAAGGTATAAAAAAAGAGAAAAAGGTTCTAGGGTGGAGTTTCGATGGACTGATGACATTATAATCAAGAAGTCGGTGGATGAAGGTGGCTCTAGATCTCGCTGTGATGTTCTCTGGGAGAGGCCCCAATACATCTCGCATTTGGGGTGTGTTGTGCATTTTCCCATACTCAACCTGACCCCCAACTCCGAAGGACAGTGTATTGATATTGATGGTAGCATTGTTGTAGAATCACTGCGGGGTTGTGGTGTGGATGAAGGCGAGCCGGAAATGATCAGATCCTGGAGTCCCGTTTTTGCCCTAGCTTCATTTGTTTTTTCGTCACCCATATGTCATTGCGTGCCTTAGTCATTTCTGTTTTTAGCTGGTAGCATTGTTTATGTATGTTTGCAGTCCAATATTCATAATTTTTGGTGTTCCTTTTTCGGAGTATATTTTCATTTCTATAGGTAATGGATTAGTGGTAACTTTTCTATCTTTTGTGAACTTTGTGTTATCCCGTGTCGCTTGCCGTGATTTTGATAGTGTTGCTATTCAAGAGTAAGACTAATAAGCGAGGAGTAAAGAAAGGCATGCAAAAGAAGTAGTCACAATATCTATTAATAAAAAAAACAAAAAAGGCTACATACTCCGCCTACCTTTTCCATCGTGTGCACTCGCAGTGTGTTTTGGTCTGGTTCTATCGTGTATCTCCTCATCGCGGTTGCTGTTCCAATATCTATCCGATGCATTATTGCTTCTTTTACTAGATTTCTCGGCCTCCCGCCTATCTGATCGGGATCTTGATCTCTTTTCGCGATCTATCAAAAGGATAGAACAATGTTAGATGAATATTGAAGTACCTAGTAAGTTTTATGTTGAAACCCCTTATGATCGAATTACCTTAAACGCGAGATGCCAATGAGGGCATTATACCTAAACATGAGATTTGCCTAAAAAGCTGTTTACCCTAAACGTAAGACGCCAAATGAAGCAGTATGCCTAAAATGTGAAATTGACAAAGAAGCAGTTTGTCCAAAGTGGATGCCTACAAAACAAAATGCCCAAGTGGTTAAATGCCTACAAAGGTGAATGTCTAAGTGGTTAAAAGCCTACTCAGGTAAATGTCTATTTACATAGTGGTTCTCTTCTCTATATATAATATGATTACAAATTTATTAAAACAAATATTATATTTTTTTTGTTAAGGTTTTTTTGTTTTATGCAGGTCACCTTCTATTCTGGCTTATTTAACTGATGACCGTCTCCATTTCAGTATAATTCGTATTATATCATTTAGAGATCTACTTTATAAAAAAAATAACCACAATAACAAAAAAAATCGATAGACATTAGCAAATATTATGCCTGCCAATTCTCTTGATATTTAAGGCTTTGCTAACAGTCAACTTACATATTTGACTTTCCGCTTCTTGGTCATCTTGTATTTCAGGCAAACTGCTTTACAGGTAATTAAAATTTAGACAAACTGCTTCCTTGTCAATTTCACATTTTAGGCATACTGCTTCATTTGGCATCTTACATTTAGGGTAAAAAGCTTTTTTGGCAAATCTCATGTTTAGGTATAATGCCCTCATTGGCATCTCGCGTTTGAGGTAATTCGATCATAAGGGTTGAAACACATATTTTTCTAAACATTTTTTTATTAAATGTACTTCCACCTTATAATGATGAATTTAGTAATCAGAACTGTGAGCAAATTAACATGTGCCATAACACAACCAGTCTATTAATTTTCACCAAGGAGCTATTTTTCACCATTGTCCACCTTCCTTTTCCATCATCAGAGACTTGAGTCTATAATGTTACAAGCAACTGTATGGGCGTGTGGTGTACACTACACCGGATTTTTATTTGGAAATTCAGGTCCTCATGGTGTCCGCTAGGGGGCGCTTTTTGGTGTTTCCATACAAAAATCCGTGTAGTATAAAAAAACACTCTATAAGAATTTGTGGCGCGTATGAAACATCTTACACCATACGCCCGTGTAGTTGCTGGTTACATTTATGCCTAACAATATCACCTGGCGGTCACCATAATATTGTATTGTATCGGAACTTGCGTGCCGTGGTGTGTCCGGCCTAAGAATAGATCCCTCCGTCTCCTCCCGTGGATGTCGTAAAAACCGACAAAGGTTCCACCTGAGTACTCAACGCCAAAACTGCGATCACCAATCCGCCTGCCAAGCGTGGTGATTATGGCAAATCCCCCCATTGCGTTCTATGGAGAGGCATCGTTTAACAGTGCACGTCTAATGGCTGATGATGATTGGAACTTGAGTGCTATGCAAAATTTCAGCTCAATTGGTTCGGTAGAACTTGGTGGTGGAATTCAGTTGCAAGATTTGCCCACATACTAACAAGTGAAGTTAAATAAAAGGTTGTAAAAAGTTAATAATACATTCTATCTACTTAGATTGTAATGTTTTACAGCAGAGGTTTTTTTTTGTTTTGCATCTACCCAAGTACTAACACCAAAACTGCAACCGCCTGCCAAGCGTGGTGATTCTGATATGGACACATGGTAAACACAACAATAAGAAGACCCCAAGTCTCCGGCGGCTCCGCTATTCCTGGCATTGGCAGCAGCCACGGTTACGGCAGAACAGCGGGTGCTAAGAATCTCCGGCAGAAATCCTGCTATCAAATCCCACTGTCTCTAGACCTGGCAACATATGACGCCCGCACTCAGAGGACCGACGACAAGTTCATTGAGCTGGAAGAGGTACTCAATAAATTGAGCTGGGATGTGATAGGATTATCAGAAGTCGGAAGAGAGGGGGAGGACACGATAATTCTAAATTCCAGCAACTTGTTCTACTACCCGGAGAGCGATCAGCTGGCCCAGCATGGTATCGGGTTTCTCGTCCACAAGACCCTTGTTCAACAACATTGTGAAGATCGAAAGTGTTTCGAGTAGAGTGACCTTAGACCTTATACTCAGAACCACCAAACGGTATTCGCCGAGGGTCATACAGGTATACGCCCCGAAACGTCCAGACGATGAAGTGAAGGTTATTTATGAAGACATTTCAAATGTCATGCATATCTCCAAAATACACTTTACGGTTGTGATGGTGTACATCTACGCGGGCATAAGAAATGGCTATGAACTGAGATTTGGGCAATTCGGAGGAGGGACTGGACTCTTTTTTCAAGAAGCGCTCGTCCAGGTCGTGTACCTGAAAGCACCCCGGCGGTCACAAAGACGAGATAGATTTCATCATGACAACCACGAAGCAAATATTCACTGTCTCTGTGATAAACAGGGTTAAAACAGGCAGCGATTACCGTATAAGCCGGTACGGTAGCTGTAAGAGGCTCATTTTGGGGCCCACACATGGAAAAATTGACGAAAAGACTTAGTTCTGCGGCATACGCAGTCAAAAAGATCCGTCTCCTCACAGAAGTAGATACAGCTAGACTTGTTTACTTCAGCTACTTTCACAACATTATGTCTTACGGCACTATTGTGGGGGAGTGCTGCAGATGTTAACACCATAATATTTGTACTGTAGAAGAGGGCTGTTCGTGCAATTTATAATATGGGCCCAGAGAATCACTTCGAATTATGTATAAAGAAATTAACATCATGACATTTAAATGTCAGCAATATCGTCCGGTGAAGTCCACTCTACGCCCGAGTCCTGTCCAAACTCAAAACCCCGAGAGCTTTCAGTTGGAACTCTAATATTGCTTCCAATACCTGTCTGAATGCAATACAGGTGGACGAGCTAAACAACGGGGTGGTGAAAATTGTCCAAACGCGGGTTTCCATCGCAAAAATAGAACTCATGACGCTTTCTGAGCACACTCTACAACTCATGGCAGAGCGAAGCGAAATGAGACTGCAACCTTCATAAGTCGAAATACGGCCTGCTCAATAAACAGAACTAAAATTACATGCGACACGATTTGCGTTTTTTAAATATTAGCTGAATTAAAACGTAATCGAGCGCAATAAAGGCTCTTTCTTCTTCTTTTAATTGTGGCTTCTATGGCTTTAGTTTTCACAGTTTTGCCAATAATGAAGGTGTTTGCAAGAGATCTGACTATTGGGCTAAGTCAGTTGACGAAACTGAAGACCGGTAGTGGCAGCATCATTCCGGCAAAGCCGGAGATTTTACGAGAGCTTTCTATGGACAATTACTATAGAGCACAATTATTAGAGAGACAAGTTCTATGGACAATAAAACACCTCATCGCAAATCCTGCTTTTGGCACGACTAGCGATGCAGAGCCCGTTTGACCCGCCACTACGCCAAGGATATCCCGGACGTCAGCCTATACGAGATCCGAACGGCTCTCAAACTAGCTTAAAAACAACAAGTCACTGGGGGAGGACAGAATAAAGACATAACTCCTAAAAGCGGGTCGAACACCGGTATTTACAGTCAGTCGCGGAACAGGAACGTAGTGACAGGGTTTCAGAACGTGATAGAATCCGTATAAGAACCAAGATCACCAACATTCCCTTCAGAATTAGCAAGTTCAAGTGGCAATGGGCTGAAACTCAAGCACGAACATTTCCCGTTATCGAGACGATCGTAAATTAAAAATATTAACCAAACAAATCACAAAGATTTCAAGCCATCGTAATGCCATTTGCCAATATTTGACATCCACTATTGTCTCGGTAACGTTAATTACGTGCTAACCCCACAGGTCATACAGCTTGCAGAACTGACAACCCTTGGGGTGTAAAGGTTTTCGAGTGGTGACCACGAACAAGACGACGCAGTGAAGGAAGGCGATGGACCAAGGACATTATAAAGGTGCAATGTGTATGTCCATGGTCCATCGCTTGCAGCTGGATGTCGGTAGATGGAGGCGGCTCGAAACTGTTTTTGAACTGTTTTTTCTGATGATCAATGTATTGAATGCAATCCAGGCAGGCTTATTCTTTACACAAAAAAAATTGTTTGCCATATATTCATAACTGAACAGAAAACCAGTGACATTAGATAAAAACATGTGTTGCACATTTACTGAAGGATATGTGAATATTGAACTAAGGTCAAACTTAGTACCTAGTTTTGACAAAACTATTTCTGAAACTACTTACTGCTTCTAGATGAATATGATGAATCTTTGGATGATGTCCTTCTCAAGTCAAAATCTCTTGGTTTATCCCACTGTGACACTTCAGTTAAGCAATTATAGTAGTACACTTTGCCATGTGAGCTGATGTGTTCCGACCACTCGTGCCCTGGTGGGACACTTGTACCCGGGGTAGTGCGCTTGTCGTATTTACTACTCCTACTACTAGAGCTCGGGTTCATGCCACCACTCCTACTGCTCTTTTTCTCTTGGCTTGCATTTCGTTCATGATTGCTGCGTTCACGTTCAGTTTCCTTGATACGTTCTTTAGGTGAGCGCACACTTTCTGTAAATTAAAATTTGTGCATTAACCAGACTGAACTCACATTTTTATAGTAATTTTAGTAGGTATTCAGTTAGAAATTACATTATATTATCTTGGTTGCTTAAATTATATTTCCATCAGCATTGGCATCATATTATACAGTTTCAATATAATTAAATATTCATTACAAAATTTGATAATGGTAAAAACATGTTGATATCATTACTCATATAAATAGGTAGTTTACCTTGCATTATATTAAATAGAGATTTTTATCGCTGGCTCTTCAGCATATTATTGTAAGAAGCTCGAAAATTTACAATATCTGGGTAAAGCTACTTGACAGATATGAAAAATAACCTCTTATATTTTAAGTAGAAAAAAAAGTAAAGTTAAGTTATTGAGCGATGGTGGATAAACTCCTCAACAATAAAACTTATCAGGACCTAATCAGGGCTGTTTAATGTAATGCTCAACAAAAGCTAGCATGTATGTATTCTTTATTCGTAGGCAAAACCTGCACAATTTAGTTAACTGTGTTTCTTAATAAGTAATTTAGCAAATATTTCTTTATAAGTTTTGATAAGCGCTTTAAGCTTAATTTACGTGTTTTGAATTTATGATTTTTACATTCTAGGATTCAATTTACACTGGAAATGTTTTAGGTTAAGATTTGATGTCCAATAAATGAATTTAAAAAAAAAACAAATATCAGGACCTAACATAGGTAATATTGAAAAAGGAATGAGTGAAAATGGAAGCTTCCAAAATTCGCTTTTTCAGGTTATTGTAATGGTACAGAAAAATATTTTACTGTGGCCCACTTTTTCCTACCCTACTTTATACTGGTTGATTATAAGGACATCCAAAATACTATTGTGAAATAGGCCAGTATGTAAGATTTTGTATCTCTTCATTGATAAATATCCTCAGAATGTTGACCTACTTGTGATTTCATTGACAAAATTTACAGAAAGGCTCAACTTGGAATGTTGATTTGGTTAATATATTAATTATACTGTTAAGATATTGTAAATTGAACATTTATTTAACAGTATAATTAATATATTAACCAAATCAACATTTCAAGTTGAGCCTTTCTGTAAATTTTCAACAAATAAATATATCCCATAACATCCTACTATTGTTACCATAAACAGTTAGAATGTTGTCTCTTCAAATGCTTGTAAATGTATGTTATTCTCACGCAAACAACAAACTCACAGGTGACAATGCACGTCTGAACAATACAAGTTACATTTAAGCTTTACTATTTAAAATTGAGGTCAATTTAGCAAATATACTTTTTGACCCTTCATCCTGTCTGCGGAGCAAACTTTATACCGGAGCACTATTTGCACAATTGAGTTTTATTCCGTTTTGAGCGAACTATACAAAAATCCTTTATCATTTTTTTATTGTTTTTTTTAACTGCTACCAGTTTGCCACCATAGGTATGTATTGTTGATTTTGAATAAAATAAAATATTAGGGTATAATTATGGTAAAATAATTTGTTAACATAACTGATAAATGTGAAATGATAAATAGTTAAATACTTTGAATCAACTAGGTATCTGTTTGGTTGAAAAATTTGCAACAAATAACATAGTTTAGAAGAACAGAGTAATCCATAGGTATGCGAGGAACATGGGGATGATTGCATCAAGGTAATAATTCAATTATATTTTGTATATCTGTACAACATGAGGCTTACCTGTGTACTTATTTCTAGATGATTTGTAGTCTCTATCTCTCTCCTTTTCGGAACTTTTTTGAAGATAGGAATTCCTTGGTGTTGCATATCCTCTGTCATCAGCCATATGTCCATAGTGGTGGTGGCCATGGCTGGACTGCCCTGTATGTGTGCCATGGCCATGTGACGAGACATTGCCATTTGGGGAACGCAGGGGAGTGTAGCGGTTGTCTGAAGACCCATAATCATTGGTGGCTCTTCGGTCATTCTTCGAATTGTATTTCTGTTCACAACAAAAACATGTGTTCATTGAATAGCATAGGTGTCAATTTACTATAGACAAATCAAGCTGCTTTGAGTACCAGAGTAGGAGTTTTCAATGAAATGAATTTCAATCACAAAAAAATATTATACCTATTTGGAGTCATGGTAATCTAGGGCATCATTTATTATATTGCTAGAAGGCACTTTGATGCATTACCTAAAATTTATTTTGTTTCTAATATAATATAATTTTTATTCCTAGCTCCATTTGCCAGACCTCACTGATAGTGTGATGGATGAAATTGAGTCAGTCAAAAACAGGAAAGGAATATAGTCAGGAGCAGCAATTACCTAGAGAAGTACATAATTCAAGCCACAGTTACCTACCAACAGGCATTGCTAGTACATTCTAGGGTACCGTTTTGCTTTGAAACAAACATGCGAGTTGATTCTTACCTGATACGGATGGGCTTGATGCTTCTCAAAGTACCTGAAATGAGACAAAAATTATGTATTCCACAAAATGAGATTACAGAAAAACCGAATCGGCGACCGCCATAGGTACGGCCCGAGTTAGTAAGCCGAAGAATCTGAAGCCATATCTTACCCATCGCTTATTCGCTTTAGAGGTTTCCTTGCATGCATTACCATCAATGCAATTAAACGATTTGTAACCGTATCACTAATAAATTGCAAAATCAGACCACTGTCATAGAAAACAGTTTTACAGAAGGCCGTGATATTTCTTGATGGACGCCATGTCACATTCAAGTAAGACAGAGACAACAAACATTCATTCAAGATTGCATGAAATGAAGAAAGAGTCAGACAGTACAGGTGCGAAAGAGAGAGAGAACGATGGTTATTGAATATTGTTTGTCTATGACTCGGACCTCAGAATAATGACTCAAAAGATGACCGATTGGTCCGAGCCATGGAAGCATGCTCAGAATAATGACAAGCTCGAAGCTATTCAAAATAAAGACTGAACTTAGAATAAGGACTGAAGCACCCTTAATCTAAGGGACTGAAGATAACACGGAAGATATTACGAACCCAGCGAATGATGAACTGCCCATACAAACGTAATACCGACGTCATTTTTAGTTCGAGCATATTTCCACCATATTATGCTATTATTTGGATTCGGATAGTATTTATCTATGTTCCCAGATAGTTTTTTTTATCAAAATATTTACCTAAAATGAAATGTAGCGAATTGCATTTTGTATATTGTTACGACCTAAACGACATGTTTTCATCTTATTTGTTTCGTATTAAAAACAACGATATGTTACGTATTTTATGTGTAGGAACCTTAGAGAATTAGGTAGGAACATAGCTTATATTGTCGAGTAACAGAATAACAACACGATATGAAAAAAACAACAAGTTTTTATTCATCATTTTTGGTATTACGGAACTTGAACAAATTTCTAACAAATTCTGAACGCCAGCGTCAGAACCGAGGGCCGGTCGGGGAACTACGGTTGTGTGATGTTTGTCAACTCGACAGGCACTCACACTAGTACACCGTGTAACCCCGCGCTTCGCTTGCTCTTGTGTTTGTTCACCTATTTGTTTGTTATATATGACATTGCAATATTTTTGACATTTTATTTAGATTTGCCATGTGATTTGGAATGAAGTAACCTAGGTAACTAACATACCTACGACTTGTGCTTTGTTTACCATTCATTACCTAGTTTTTGCGTGAAATAGTAGCGGCTCAACTTTCCAATACCGACTGTGAGCTAGGAGGTTCATATTTTTATCACATGAAGTTTCACATAACAAGCCTAAATATGAAATGGCGTACTGCGGAAACCAATAGTTTTAGCATTGTGAGCTATGACAAAAAATCAAAGAAAAATATTTCAAAATAAATGCTCAACTTTCCTTTAGCGACTGCTACCTACGAGGTTCATATTTTTATCACATCTAGGTTCACATAGCACAAGCTTGAATATGAAATGGCGTACTGCGGAAACCAATAGTTTTGAAGCTATTCATTTTTGAAATTTGCTAAAAACCGGTTTGCTATCTCCATATTTTGATAATATTTTACTATTTGTCAGTGTCCGGATACGATTTTCGGCATTTGTCATTTTTTTGACATTGAACCCCACCCCTCCCCGCCCCCCTCAAGCCTTATACTTACAGTCGCTAAAGGAAAGTCCTTCGATTAATTCTCAAACAGGAGTAAGTACGTAAACAATCTCAACTCTGAGAACACAAACGACGACTGAGTTCATTGACGTTCAAGGAATACGTAAACGACTGGACCGCAAGAGAAAAAAACACGACTAGATGAAAATTGAGAAACCACTAATTTTTAGCAAAATATACCATTTGGTCTGTCACTGTCATTGTCAAAAGCCGAAAATCGTATCGGAACACTGATAAGAAGTAAAATACCACCAAAACATGGCGTTCGGAAAGCGGTTATTAGCAAATTTCAAAAATGAATAGCTCCAAAACTATTGGTTTCCGCAGTACGCCATTTCATATTTAGGCTTGTGCTATGTGAACCTACATGTGATAAAAATGTGAACTTCCTAGCTAGCAGTTGCTAAAGGAAAGTTGAGCATTTACTTTGAAATATTTGTCTGTGATTTTTTGTCATAGCTCACAATGCTAAAACTATTGGTTTCCGCAGTACGCCATTTCATATTTAGGCTTGTGTCTACATGTGATAAAAATATGAACCTCCTAGCTCACAGTCGCTTTTGGAAAGTTGAGCCAAACTCAACGATCATCAAAGAACCAACCTGCCCCCTTATTCGCTCTGACCAAACGTAACATAACGTGGGCTCGTTACGATATCTGTGTGGAATCATCGCTGAATCGTATGGGTGACGTCACACGTTATTGACAAGGAATCTCTTAGGTCATAGCGAATAACCACCCTGATCACAATTATTAGAAAAAAGTTTGTGCTCGCGAGTTCTAACTGTTCGCAGAACTAGGTACAAGGAGTTTTTATTGCTAGGTATATAAATGTAAAAATTTGTGACAAATGCCAAATATGCCAAAAATTTGTTTTTGTCAAATGCTAGTTTGCATAAAAAATAAATACCACCTTCGAATTATGAATGGTAACGGCCACAAAATAGAAATAAGCGTGCGGCCGTCACCGCCACCTTAATAAATAGTTTCCATGGTTTCGGTAAATGCAGTCCATGGTACGAGGAGTCATATTCTGAGGTACGAGGTATATGATGTGCTTCAGTCCTTATTCTAAGTACCTATATGATATTATCTTATTTATCAGGGCGTACATCTTGGACGAATAATTCGTCCAAGGCGTACATACTACATTACCTGTAAGTATATCAAGTACCTAACGAATTAATTAAAATTAAGCATTATTGATTTACGATTTTTCGGCGCCGTTTCATGTGCCATGGTCACGGGTAAACTGAAGTCTTTGCGAGTAGATTTTTATTGTTATTGGTAGCCGTTACGATCTACCCTCTTTCTCACTCTTTTATTACGACCATCAGTTTCATTTACCCGTGATCATGGCGCATGAAACTGTGCCGAAATATCGGGAATCAATAATGCTCAAAAATCATGGTAAATATCCCGTTTCTAGTGATAATTATGTTAATACCCATGAAAGTGTCAAAAGCTGTTTTAGCTAAAATAGGTTTAAAAAATGATTACGAATAAGGGGGTTAGTCCAAATACTTATTAAAAACAGTTTTGAAATGTCCAACCAAAGCGCTTTCATTAGACACCCCACTTGATCTGACTGTCTCACTTTCATTTTTACCCCTCTTGGACCTACAAACGCCGATTCTTCCAAGTTACTCATAAAACTCGCTTCGCTCGTTCAATTAATTGCAATACCTACCACTTTGCTGAAAAAAAGCAGTGACAGTCTGACAGTGATTTTTGTTTGTCATAATATCCTTGGAGCAATGATAATACCACAGGGTGGTTGTTCTGCTAAATAACGCGTGCTCGATTTTTTGAAAATTTTTGGATCGGGCTGGGTCTACTATTTGCACGACCGATCATAATGTAAACAATCTTGTAAGCTTAGAGAATTTATCTTGTAAGCAATAAATTACTATGAAATAATTATATTTTACACAACAATGGCACTAATATCCTATTTATGGTACTAATGGTGAGCAATTTTCACAAAAAAATCATGGAAGCTTGAACAAACGAATCAACTTATTATAGTCTGATAATTTAGACTTATTTACGTAAATGCTATGTAAAAAACAAATGGTTGTTCCGCTCAGAACAATGTTAGTCTTTATTCCGCTCCATTTTGTTTATTGATCCTCTAGCTACTAGGCTGCTCATTTATGTCAGTCAAATTGTCACACTGACATCAGTCAGATCACTCAGTTCTTGGATTGGATTAATCCGTCTGTCTACCTAACCTCTAAATAATTAAATCCATATCTTGCTTGCCTGCCTGCCCAAGTATTAAATTATCTTTGATCTTGACTGTGACGCGAGTGCGTGAGTTTACTAAAATAATTTAAGTAAATTCAGATTTCACATTATATCATACAACTTAAAAAGTTGTTTAAAAATGTCGAAACCAGTTGATCTAGAACTTAAAAAAGCGTTTTTAGAATTGCAAGTTAAGATGATTGAAACGAGCAAGAAAATTCACGAAATTGACACTGAAAAGTCGGCCCTGAGCCGTCTGCTTGAACAAGTTCAATTAAATTCGCTTGGAATGGCTTCTGTAACAAAAGGAACGAAAACTTACGAATCTGTGGGCAGAATGTTTCTCAATAGAGATGTTGAAAAGCTGAGGAAAAGGTTTGATGACCGTAAAGTGGAACTGGGTGCCCTGATAAAAGATTTGGCTGACAACAGAGAGTACCTTGAAAAGAATCTGAAGGAAAGTGAAGACAACATCAGGGAAATGGTGCAGCTGAGGAAAGAACAAAGTGAAGCTAAAGCTGACTAAATTTACTTGAGATTCTCAATCTCTAGATATTATAACCACTAAACATTTAAATAATAGCTATATACTTAGATAACTATAATACTTACAGCTCTAATTCCCGATTGCGCTAACAATGCTAGCCAAAGTTTTTGTCTTATTTTCTTAAGAATATCATTGTCAACACTGTCACTTTCATCATACTCTCCACACGTACAGTCATGTAGGTATGCATCAAGATACATATTTTTATTAATCAGCTTGTAGGTAAACCCGCAGAGTATTATTAGTTTCCTCTGATGTAGCTAACATGAATCTGAACAGGTTATCTCTAGCCAATTTGTAACTTTTGATGATGTTTTTTCTTAGAAACCAATCACCTAGGATGAGTTGGCTAAGTTCTCCTGTAAACTAAGTATTGGTTGGTGCAAATTGGAATATTTCAAAAAAAATTGAGATGTATTTTGATTTAATAAACTTGTAACCATTAAACTTGTAACACTTCAAAATACATATAACATGATAAAACAAAGACTGTAAATCACATGGATGCAGTCAACATGATAGCGCAGTTTGTGTCGCTGTCTAAGAAATATAAACATAACATTGCTAAGGTGTACATTTTGACGACCTCTGTGGTGCAGTGGGGTAGCCGGCTCAGGCATGATAGATTTGGGTTTGATTCCTGCTGCAGGACAAAGGTCTGGGTGTTGCAGTAACTTTGTACTAGTAGTACCTGATACTCACAGTACAGGGAATCCTAGTGTGTAATCAGCCCCCTTATTCCCTATCTTGAAAGTCACTCGGTGACGGATGTTTGACAAGTAAAATAGCCATCAATCGACAATTCTTAATGATAATTTTGAGTAATTGATAGTAATTTTACTTGTCAAACGTTAGTCACGTTAATTTCAGTTATAGTCAGGAATAGGGGGGCAGGGAATCGATTCCAGCTGCGGGACAAACGTCCCGCACTTACTGCATCTCAGCCAGCTACCACGCACCACCGAGGTCGTCAAAGTGTTATGTATGTTAAAGTTAAATTAGATGTATGCTTAGTTATAATAACCTTCTTAATAAAACATTGCTTCGGAATGCATAGGTATTTTATTAGTAGACTAGTGGAACACCCGGGACTTCGTCCACCAGGGAGTTTTATCCATATAAACTTTAACGTACCTAAGTGTTGAAGAAAAACTCCACAAGGAAACCAGCATATCCTAGAATCAAAAACTCATAGACATGGGCATGAATTGTTTTACCAAACTGGGTGTTTCAGCATCGGTCAAAAGGCCCTTTCAATTGGAAACGTGGAGTCACACAAACTGTGGGGTCAGCACGAATAATTTACGTTAGCAAGACGCTAGCGAGACGATCGCAAATGTCAAATATTGGCCAATGATATCAGGGTAAGTTGAAATCTTAGTAAGTTGATTGGTTCATATTTGATGTTTACTATCGTAACGCTAGCGTCTCGATAACGTTAGATGTTCGTGCTTGGGCCTCTGAAGCCCAATTATTCTCGTAATTATAAAACACCCAATTCAGTCATGGATGTCAAAAAAATATTGAGGTCCGTGTTGTTCACGGTATAATCTCATCCTACTGTTTGTCTGCAATCTCATCTCGGTCTACTGTCACGTCTGTCACTGTGTCCGTATACCATGGAAGGATACATTTATTCCAAGGGATAAATACTCTTCCATGGTGATGAGTTGGCATTGTACTACCTATTAGGTACTTAAAATCTGATTTCGTAGCACGATGCCTACTATCGCCTTTTGTCTTAGAGCATAAATGCTCCAAGCCTTTTGTTGACTTTTTAATAATTACATGTAATCTGTAGCACAATGCGAACATTTTGAAACTACCATACAAAAACAAAAATGCCTTTGCTTTATAAGATAAACGACGAAATGAACAATTATGTTCCATATTTTATATTTTAATCGCATTATGCCTACTATGGTTATCGTCAGTGTTTTTTAAGTGGCCTACAAATTGCACAGCCAACACAAAATTTAAATGTAGGTGTTAAACTATAAAAAAAATATTGATTTAAGGAGCACAGCTACATTCAAGTATATTTTACAACTTTGAAATAAAAACGCTTTTTCTATAAGTAACTCTGATTGGCTCACTTCACGGGCTTGCAGGAGCTGATTCGCACTGCGTCATATCTTCGCATGCATACGTTATCCTTCTCGCTTTAACGAACGCCTTCCTGAACGACAGAAAGACTGATGATTAATCGAAAGTTGACTAAAATGAGATAATATTGTGAATTCTTGCAGCAAAACAAGCAAAAACACTTTGGGATGTTGGAACCGAATATTTCGTGAGCTCCTGTGAGCAGCAAAGGTGCGAAAAGTTAGTCCACAAAATATATAGGTAGGTATTTTTAGGACGCAGGAGATGGAGACCACTTGAGTAACTTTGTTTTATCTTTTGATATGATATGACAAACTAGACTGGCTTGCAATGGAATAACCCTAAGAAAAACCGTTTATTTCATCCAGTCCAACAAAAAGTTCGATGATCTATTTGGACATAAATATTCCAAACTGTACCTCAAATTCCAGGGCTAACAGTTTGGAATAATTTTGTCCAAACAGTTAGATCATCGAACTTTTGATAGGACAGATTGGAATTACTAAACTGTTAGCCTGACTAGTCGGACAGATTGGAACCTACTCTATTTTGTAATTTTTTAATAGTTATTGCAGGTATTTAATGCCATATGAAATATATTTTAAAAAGATTTTTGTTTCATTTCGATATATTGCATGTTTTAGGAGGTATTGTGGCTTTTCTGACCTTATTTCATTGCACGCCAGTTACCTAAATCTATGGTAGATGCATGTTTGTATGCAAAGTTTTATCATCTTGAAAGTAAGGAAAACTTAAACATCCTTGGGTTTATGCGACTCGTGCTTGGAACACACACTGCTGTTGCCTAATTTGACTATTAGCTACTCAAAATTATAAGTCTTCTTTGGAGTTTATTTCGAAAATCTTTATTTTCATTTTTACACATAAAGAACTGTTTTGAATATCTCCTAAACAATTTTCTTAATAATACTATCTGAATATAGTAATTCTTAACTTTAAAAATGCTAAAAACACTGATCGTAAATAAAATTACTAAGATATTTACACAACAATCTAAATTAAGTAGATAAACGTAAAATATATACTGATTCTAACATAATATGTTTGTATAACAAATAAATGTATTTAGTGTGACCTTAAAGAACAAAGCAATAAGATTATATTAATTTATAAGTAAATTAAAGCTAATAAAAATTAACTTCCAACGAAAGGTTCGTAGGTGTATATCAATCAAATAATTATTATATATACTTATCTATATTAACATTGATATATATTAATGCTATGTATAAAAATAGCTAGTGATATCGCAAGACTGCCTCTAAAATCTGAAAGCATAAAACAGAATTAAGTTTATCAGTATTTAAATAAGATTTTTATTTATGCTACTTAATAAAATATTTATTTTTAACAATAACTAAATTATTTAGCATTTATCAACTGTGGAGGAATCAGAAGTTTGCACTATAAATATACATTTACACATTCATTTAGATAACACAACAAGTTATAACAGATGTAAACTGTACAGAAGCAGTCTGAACTACAACAATCACAGGCTAATAGTTAATACCATTCATCGTAAACACAACAAGATACTATCAATAAATCGTTCATCAAAGACAAACTTGTCAATTGTCATGATTTATGTAAATAAGAATATTCATAAAAATATCTTCACAAAATCTACTTTGTTCAATCCACAAACATCATAAATTACAATTACCTAATACAACAATCGTGTCATAAACAATCTTTCGTATCATTGAATTTTTATAGAAATTATTAAAGGAGTAACGATATGAGTGTCCTTCAGCAATGTTTCACTATGGGCCATTAGTCTGAGTTGGCGAGATTTCACGGGGCAATGCCATTGCTGTAGCAGTAGAGTTGATATCAGAGCCACGAGTGTCGGTTCATGTTTATGGTGTCGTACGGCTGGGAGACTCCGAGCGAGGGCGGGTAGGGTGGCGGGTAGAGGCCCATAATCTGTGCGCCAGTCTGACGCAGCAGCTCCTCCTGCCGCTGCAGGTACTGCTGGTAGAGCGGCGAACCCGGCTCCACGCCTCCGCCGCCCACGAACCCGTAGCCGGGCCGCACCTGCCCGTGTCCCATGAATGGAAAGGCGCTGGACGCCTGGTGCGCCGGCTTGGCCAGCTTCTCGGCAGCGCCCACCTCCGCGCTGTTCCGCTGCTGGTGCGCCACGGCGGCCACCATGTAGTTAGCTGCCATCAGTTGGTTGGCAGCCGAGAATCCGCTGGTGTCACCGTAAATTCCGCTACTCAGTGCCATGTTTGTCGCCATGTTTGTTGAAGTTCCGAAATTGAAAGAGCTGCTCGGCATCATCCCCGATTTGACGGAAGACAGCATATCTGCGGTGCACGATGGAGTATGGTATGACTGCTGGTTCGCAGCGACCTGCGCTGATTTGCTTTCTGACGTCCTCTTCTTCCTTTTCTGTTTTGGTTTAGCCTCCGGTTGGGGATTGGCCGCGTGAGAAGCTTTGTACATGGAGCTGTCTTTGCTCAGCGACATCGAAGACTGCGAGTATACGCCAGCGGATGCGCTGGACGAGGGTATCTCAGATGCCATGCTCTTGGTGAACATTTGGGCCATTTGGAACTGTTTGTCGTAGAGAGCAGAGCTGCTGCTGGCAAATGACGACAAAAATCTTTCATCGTTAGAGTAACGTTCCAGCATTTGTGGGATATTTTGCAAGTTTCGTAAGCTATCAAGTTGCAGTGCGGGGTTCGAGTATGGCGTCTTGTAAGGATTTGAACTAACCACAGGGTGATTTTGTACTAGTTTCTCAGCTTTATGGCTTTTGGCCGCACTGTCGGTATGTTTATTGGCTGGATCCGGATCATTAATGGGCGAAGATGTCGTTATATGGTCATTCTTCAGATGTCCTCGAGGATTAGGAATCCTCAACTCGGCAGGCAAAATTTGCTGCAAATCTTGTGTTCTTTGCGTATTAGCTTTTGGAACGTTATACATGTTATACTGTTGTTGCAAATTTTTGTTATAGTTTGAAGACATCATAATATCTTGCTTATGTTTTTCGGTCTGGTTGACGCTGTGTTGGTACGCCGTGGAATAGTCCGACGGAGTCAACACTTCCTGTTTCCGCATCTGGCTTAGTTTCCAATTGCCATAATCGATGGCGGCCGAAGACGGGGTTGCATTACTAGTGTACAATTTTTTATTAGCCAATTCAATATCGCTCATAGTGAAATTGCTGATGGTTTGTCCGCCACTCAGATGTTCGTAATGGCTAAGATGGTGCGAATGGGCCGCATGTTGATTTATATTCATATCATTGTGGGTCCGCTCGTGCGTAGCTGCCTGTGAGTGCGCTGGAGTCTGAGCGCGGGCGGTTTGTTGCGAGTGTGCCGACGGTTGGGAATGAGCTAGCGATTGTGAATGTGCCATCGGTTGGGAATAGGGAGGGGGTTGACAGTGGGCGGGCTGAGAATGTGCCGGAGGTTGGGAGTGGCCCGAATGTTGAGAGTGAGCAGGCTGAGAATGAGTTGGATGTTGGGAGTGGGCGGGCTGGGAATGAGCTGGATGTTGGGAATGGATTGGATGTGTAGAGTGGGCAGGTTGAGAATGTGCTGGATGTTGGGAATGGGCAGGAGGTTGAGAATGGGCGGGCTGAGTATGAGCTGGATGTTGAGAGTGGGCCAGATGTTGAGAGTGAGCCAAATGTTGGGAATGGGCCGGTAATTGGCTATGTGCCGATTGTTGAGTGTGAGCAGGCTGTTGCGAATGAGCCGGAGGCTGTGTATGTGCCGGCTGCGAATGAGCCGGTTGTTGTGAATGAGCGGGCTGCTGCGAATGAGCCGGGGGCTGAGTGTGGGCCGGCTGTGTGTGCGCCGGCGGCTGCGCGTGCGGCGGCTGGGCGTGCGCCTGGGCCGGTGGCTGCGAATGGACATGGGGTTGGGAATGCGCGGGCGGTACAGTCACTGGCATAGTATTTTTCGTCAGTGTCTTATGGAGCGGCTGATTGTTGATGCCAAGATTCAAGGCAAGCGTGTCGACATTGTATACTTTATGCTGTGAATTGGCAATAGGTTTAGGCTTATCTCGAATGGCAGAGAAGTCACCTTCGTGGATTTCCCCGCTGACTCTGCGCTCGTAATCGGGGTTCATGTATCCCATATTGACCATATCTATGTTGTCTTTATTCGAAGTAGCGAAAGACTTGGTTCCGTTTGCATTAGTATCCTTTTTGATTTCACGTTCAGTGTCGACTTGTTCCATTGTAGCGGTATCTCGGTCTTCAGCGTGTTTTTCGCAATTGGCGGCATTGTCGGCCACGTTCTTTTCACGCAATTTAGAAAGTTCTGACTTCTCACTCAAGGCTAATGCTATGTCATCGACAGATGTTGGTGGCGCTGGAGTAGAGTGTGCAGATTTAGCATATTCATTTTTGTTTTGTGTAGTGAGAGCTTCTTTGTTTTCGACTGGTTTGGTCGGCGATATAGCCGACTGTTCAGGTTCATTGTACATGCGTTTTTTCATTGGGAATTTTGCGGATTTAGTATCTACAGTTACTGGAGATATTGTAGAAGTTACATTGGAAGAAATAGATTGAGGCGGGTTTTGAACTGGGGGATAGTTGGAAGACGACTGAGTAAATGGAGAATAAACTGGGGAATACGAGCGTGGGAGCTGGTTCTGTTGAAACGTGTCAGGTCCTAGCGAAGTGTAATCTTCGTGCGCGTGAGGTTTGTTAGCGACGGTCGCTTTAGCCGTATCATAGTACGGGGGTGGGTTCTGGGTGTAAGTGGGCAAAGGGCTCTTGTTATGGTCGACGAAATACTGCGGAGTAGCAGATCCCGCCGCGTTGTTGCCTGCATACACGTGTTGGCTGTACGGAGAATACGGAGAAGCTGGCCCTTCGCGCGGGCTGCAACTCTTCTCAGGGCTACTCCTGATAGATGTAGTATCTTGATAAAATCCAGCTCGAACGGATCCATTTATGATCGGGTAAGTGATTTTCTGGAAATCATCCCTCGGTGATGCCGGAGACCGCAGCAGAGGTGAAGTAAGAGACATCTGATGCCGAGGCGAGTCCAGATCTTGGCTAAAGGATGACCTTTCGGAGACGGAGCTACCGGTGCTAGTCCTGCGCTGGCGCGGTGTAGCGGTGGGGTTTGGAAGCGGGCTCTCTCCGCCCTCGGGGTTCGGAGTGTCAGGATTAGCTGGACTCGTCGGCCGCGCTTCAGGAGGTGCCGGCTCGGCTGGCCTTTCATCTTCACCGTCTTCAGTTTTCTTTTTTGTTGTAGCTCCGACAACCAGTGGAGTGCTTTTCGGAGCACCGAATGCCTTGAACCAAGCGCTGAGATTGGGCGTGGCTTGGTTAGGCTTCATCGGGGCTTGAGGTTCGGTTTCCGACTCAGCGTCTTTCTTGGTGACTTGAACGGAAGCCTCTTCTACTTTTTTGTCGACTGGGGCAAGTATTTCTTCCTTCTTTTCGACGCATTCTTCTGATTTCACCTCCTGCTCGGGTGTAATATCATCGGTAGTAATAGCGGTTTCTTTAGCTTCCTTCTTGTCAAACTTGTGATCTTTTCCAAGAGTGAATTCGACAGTCGGTAGAACCGAGCCGAGGCTTAGCTTGGGGCTGGATTCCTCAGATTTGATTGCTTCGCGCACTTTAACCGCTGCCCCAGGAGACGCGGATTCTTCTTTTTCCCTCATCTCGGCATCTTTCTTGATGACATTGGTGAGTAAGTTGCCCTTGCTCTTGCCGGGCTGTAGCCTGTCTATGGTCCGTTGAATCTCTCGCCTTTTAACAAGTTTAGGTTCGCGTGAAGCGTGACGCTTGCGGCTCGTGGAGGCTTCCCTTTTGCTGAAGGTGAATGATTTCTCGCTTTGAGATAGTTCGTCATCTTGACGGCTATCTTGCTCCTCAGTAGATATGGTTTGCGCCGGGCTGTCGGCTGGCGAGCTCATGGCGGAGCTCTTAGGACCGTCTTCGAACCATTTGGTCATGTCCTTGACGGCTTCTTCCAAAGCTTCAGTAGCAGATTCATTTTTAGCGGAACTCTTTTTAGGGCCTCTCTTGGCGGTCGATTTTGCTTTGGGCGGTTTCTTTATTGGCTTTTCGTCGTCAGCCGAATCGTCAGCAATGTCCTCTATTTCATTGGTATCTTTATCTTTTGTCTTTGATTCCTTCCGTTTTGGCTCTTTTGGTATTGGTTCTTTTGATTTCGGTTCCTTTAATTTTGTCTCCTTTGCTTTAGGCTCTTTTGATTTAGGCTCCTTTGATTTTGGTTCCTTCGGTTCTTTAGACTTCGGCTCGTTTGATTTTGTCTCTTTATCTTTTTTCTTTGATTTGCCATGAGTCGGCGAGAACAAGTTCCTGATGGTCGGAGACTCTTTGTACTTTTCCGTGTTTTTGGCCTTCAACTTCTCTATGGTCTCTCTGAGTTTCGAGTTCTTGTCTTTCTCCGGTGCGGCTAGATTCTTGAGTTTGTCCAGAGCGCACTTCTGCTTATAATCAAACAAGGACTCCCAGACGTCCTTGGCTGCGCCACGGCGGCGTTCTTTTATTTTGTCGTACTTGTCCTTGAAGAAGTCCGGATCAGACAGCTGGTCGGAGGGCTCGTGGTCTGGCGACGGTGCCGGGTGGTCAGGCGATGCTGCTGGGTGGTCGGGTGAAGGTGACGGCGACAACGACACCGAGCGGATGGAGGGCAGCGGGCTGGCGCTGCGGCTGCGGCTGGAGCTTTCTATGGACTCTGGGGTGTCGGCCCGTACAGACACGGACACTGACACGGGCACGGGCACGGGCACTGGCACGGGCACGGGCGTGGACACGGACACTGGCTCCGACTCCGGCTCCGGCTTCTGGTGCTTACTCTTCTTCTTCTTCTGCTTGGACTTCTTCTCCTTATTCTTGCTCTTCTGCTTCTTTTTCTTCCTATCCTCTCGCTCCATGTCTTCGCCTCCCCCGGATTTTGATTCTCGCCTTTTCTTGGAGTGCTTGCCGCGGCGGTGGTGCCCCTTGCGCTTCTTTCGACCCTTTCCGTCTTTATTCTTATGAGATTCCTTGGATTTCTTGGCTTCCGGTTCAGGCTCAGCTTCCGGTTCTGGCTCGGACGCTTTAGCATGCTTTGATACCAAATCCGATGAGCTGGACTTCGGTTCTGGAATTAAAAACACATAAAAGTTTAGTACATAACTAGCTATACCCGCGATTTCGTTTGCGTTGACGTTTCAGGGTTTTTCGTGGTCTCGTGGTCTTAGTAGGCAAGGACGAAACCCATAACATATCAAATATTCATTCCGTTTTTCCTAGTTTCAATCACAGAATAAGAAAGGAATGTAAACCAAATATGTAGGTACAGTACAGTATAGGTACAGTTTGTTTTTTTAAACTGGGACAGTATGAAGAAACATACTGTCCCTGTGACGATCGAACCAACTTTAGGTGTAATAATGCCATGATGAATCACCAAGCAATAATTTGATGAAAATGAAAGTCATGATTAGAAAGAAACTATTCGGCCAGTACCTACTTTCTACTTTTAAAACTTATTTGTATAGGAAGTAAATATGTCATAACTCCAGTTCACTTGGTGTATATTCGCAAATGTTTGTTTTATTTTTCCAAGGTAAAATCAACCATGAGTCTATCGGTAATCGGTACTTATTGTTATTTTTCTTGGCAAAATAACGCAAACATTTGCGAATATACACCAAGTGAAGTGGCACCTTTAGGTTTAAAAGACAATGATTTTAAAGATTTCTGCCTGCACAGCACAGTTTGTTACAAAAAATAATTGCTGCTTTGTGCTCGTGTTTCACGTGCGTGAGTCGTGAACAATTGTAACATTACTTGGTAGTTGGAAGAAAAGTTATTTTATTTTTAACCGACTTCCCAAAAAAGGAGGAGGTTTTCAATTCGGTTGTATTGTTTTTTAATGTTTGTTACCGCATATCTCCGGCGTTTATGAACCGATTTGGAAAATTTTTTTTTTATTTGAATAGATATACTTCCAGATTGGTCAAATTTTTTTCAGAATCCAGTTCTGATGATGGAATCCATGAGGAATTGAGGGAACTCCTCAAATATTGTAGGCATACATATGGCGATTTTGATATTTTCAGCAACAAACCAAGAATTTGCATTCAAAAAGTATCATAATCCTTTCATCACTATGGTTCTTTCATCATTTTTTTTTCATCCAGATATTTAGTCGAATACTATGGCGGAAGTCGGTTTTTTAAATGAAAAGTTATATGTCTTATTTACATTGGATAATTAGTGGCACCGCCGTTTTGCTCCGCTACTCTATTAACTAATAAATACTCTATTGTCTAAAGAAATGAGGTGACGGCAAAGAAGAGAGACGGTTTCAAATAGATTTTCAGATAGGCAGATTTTTCCCTCAACTTACGGTTAAGTTCGGAAGTACTTCTCCAATTTTCAACAACAAATCTGAAAGTTCTGGAGCATTTTAATTTCCTATGACTTGTGTTCCCGTATTTACATTCAAACGCCAAAGTGTGGGGCTTTTTAAACATTACCTAATCTTTTGTGGCGCAAATAATATTTCTATCGCATCAGCTCGTGGTCTGCGTGGTACAGCTGGCAAAATCTGACTAAAATCACCGTAGAGAAGCATTGTAATGCCGCCCATGGGTCGCTTATTTCGCCGGATGTCTTTTAAGTATCTGTTTACTGCCTCAACAGCCATAGTACACTAATCCCATACAATCAAGTTACACTCTCGCAGAAAGTCGTGCTTTGGCACTGATTCTTGTAATGTTACAAACGAGACTATCTGTGTTGTCTAATTGAATCTATTTTTAACATCGAATGCGCAGTTTTACGCCCAGGTAATAACGTAGCTGCTATTCAAGATAATGCTACCGCGATTGCTATTATGCCTTGGTTTCTAAATTGAGCCAAGATGACGTTAGTGAGAAAAAAATTCCCTGTTTCACTGGGTGCGTCCAAGAAAACCTTCTCCTGCATTGTTAACTCTATGATACAATTGATCAATTACAGCACGTTGTTCTGCTTAGGCTTGGGATGCTATTTTGAAGGGTTTTAGCCAGTTCTGTAGGGTCATAGTTTATTTCCGCGGCATGTTCCCTGTTAATTCGCTCTCCATCAACAGTCGGTGACAGGTCTGACTTTACTAGAGTTTTACAATATGTTTAGATTATGATGGTGATAATAATACATCACTATAATCAGATGATGTACCTGATTCAGTATGAGATTTGCGTTTCCTCTTCTTCTGTGGAACTTGCGGAGATTCGCTGCCCTTCAGCTTGTGTTTGCGAGAGGGTGTCGGGATTTGAAACTCTACAGCAATTTCTTCATCCGACGACGAAATTCGATGCATGTATTTTTCTGTCAGTCTGTCAAAGGCTGCCGCCAAGCTGTCAACCATCACCGTATACTCTGAAAGAAAGTTTTTTTTCCACTTATTAAAATAATCCCCCTTGATAGGTATATGTAAGAAATTAAATCATATTTTACGGTTGAATTGTATAAATTACAATGCATTTACCGTTGTCCTGTCCATTATACAAGCGACAGTTGTTCACAATCAGTTTAAAGTCCGCTTTGAAGGACGCAAAGTCTCTGTAGTGCCCGGTGTCGAGGCGTTCCTCCATCTTTCGCAGATCCATCGGACGCCTGATGACTGCGTAGTAGTTTGGCGCGTACTCCTCCTCGACGGGGTCCATGAAGGGCCAGGCATCGTCGTGAGCGGTGATCTGCTCGAGGACTTTGTACATATCCGTTTTGATGTCTTCTTCAGATTGACTGAAACTTTTTGAATAAAGAACTTAGATAAGCTTTTGCCACATGTAAATTTTCGTATTCTCGACGTGGAATTAACAACCAACTAGGAACATAGGTAGGGTCCAACTGGAGATGTCTCACTTCGACAAAGAGGTCAGCCTAAGGCCCGTATTAATAAACCAAACTTAAATGTGAGCTTAATCTCAAGCTCAGTCTTGAGATTTCGTCCTAATTAACAAACAGTTTGGTAAAACACACATGGCGCAGCGGACCCGGCTTTATTGTGTTTTTGCTAACAAAACAGTTACGCCACGCCCCTTTTGTGTTAGAAAACAATGTTATATGTTTGTAAAACACCAAAACATGGCAAAGCGGACCCGGCTTTAGAGCGTTTACGGGCGCAGCGGACCCGGCTTAGTACCAAAAAGTTTCACAAACACATTAATTCCATTGAAAAAAATCGGCATTTTTAATTTGTTAAATTTAAAAGGAGTCAACGTTTATAAGGTTTTATCCCTTTGCGCTGTAGAATAATCAATGGCTCTTTTTAGAAATATGACCTCCTTTATCCGCGTCAAAACTGTGACGAAATCGGGGTACTCGTTTTTAAGATCAGGCTTGAATCCATGATCATGTGGTCAAGTAACTCATATTGAGATGCTGTTCCTATGCGTCTCGTCTATTAATTAGCAACGATTTCACGATACTGATGAGATCTTGAGCACTGATCACCTGATATCGCACTTGAGAACGGATCCAAGTTCGAACTATTAATACGGGCCTAAGAATCCACCTTGGATGGGCGCAACGTTCGAGATACTACACTATATTTTCTACTTACAGATACCGCAGAGCTCAAGAAAGGTCTTACTTAAGGAAAAGAGAAAGGTCTACAATCAATTTATTTTGTAGTTTCAAACAAAAAACAGAGACACGCGGTGACTAACTATTGGCTTGATATACAAGGTTAATTTTGAGCAATGGGTTACAGAATAAAATTATGCTCGGAGTCTCAACTACGTGATAAAATTCAAAGAGCCAATATCACCAACATCTCAGAAATTTACCAAGTTGCGTAACAATGGACAGGTCTTGTATTATCGCAGAACCGACAACCGCTGGGGAATAAAGGTTCTCGAGTTGCGAACTAAAAGACCCAGTGTAGGCCGGCCTTTCGCCTCGATGGACCGATCACATTGTAACGATCGCAGGAAATAGGTCGCGGCTCAAGAACGTTCGTCGTGGCATTCTATAGAGGGGTCTAGCAGTGGAAGTCAAATCGCTGATGGATGATGTTATATAATTTAGAACACCTCACATTAGGCAGGGAAAGAAAAAGACCAATAACCGACAGCGTGGTGTAGACAGGTTGCATGGCACCATCATCATCTCACATTAGTTTAACTGCTGGACACAAGCCTCTCCCAATACGCGTCACAGATTCCGGTGCTTTCAACTTTCTGCCCGCCGCGCCGTCTTTCGTAAGTCATTGCCCCACCTAGCCGGGGCACCCTACACTACGTTTGCCTAGACGCGGAATCCACCGGTTGTAGGTTGTAGAGCGCTTAATTTGAAAGTTATGCTTACATTTGAGAAGTCTTGAGCTTCTTCCTGGTGCTGCTGGCCGGCTCGTCATTGTCGGGGATCACAATCTGCCCCGTAGCAGAGGCGAGAGAGTTATTAGTCTTTCGTCCAGTTTTGACGGGTGGGTCTGGCGGTGGTTCGCCTTTCTGAGTAGCAGATGAGTTTTTTGAACGCTTGTCATGGCTTTTTGCGCGCCTTTTGGCCACCTTTTGTGGCATTTCTTTCGTACTCTCGGAGCTGGATGATGATTCGGATTTTGATCTGTAACAAAGGAATATAGAAAACATTATATTTTAGCACGGGCGTAGCCAGGTTTTAGTTTTGGGTTCAACAAAATGAAATAACAAAAATGTACAGGAATGACATTAATATCCATGTGAAAAAAAAACTGCCGACCTAACATTTTGAACATTCTGGGGGGTTTGAACCTGACTACGCCCATGTATTTTAGCAATATTGTAACTTTTGTTAACGGCTTTGCTTCAATTGGGTGGGGCCAGACGATTTAAGTTAAACTGGCCAAGACACTGAAAGTGGGCCAAAACTTTGTCAGAAAATATACGTAATTTTCGTGAATGCAGCAGAAACTAAACAAAACATGATTTTACTGAACGCAACCTTTGACCCTAGTGTGTTATTCTAAAGAGGTTATGTTTTGAGACTGCCTGCCCGCCATTACGATATTTGCCAAATTAATTAAGAGTGGTAGGTTACTTTCCATTCATACTTTACGGACCGTACATTTCACGTTATAACGGGAACACGGGTAAATGCTTGAAATATTGAAATATTACTTATTCAAGCAATGTAGCTCATATTATTATTATACTTACCGTATTCTACACGGCAACTACATTGAAAAACTGTATCCATGGTGGCTAATGTAAAAGGAGACCATTCATTTTGGAACAGAAACGGAAGTGCCGGCCAGTAACAAAAAATGACTTTATATTGTTGGACACATTAATTTGAGCATTTTATACTATAACACGAAACCTGTAGAACCAATATTTTAGCTGCTAGCGCAGTTTTAAAATAGATACTTCCCATACATTTGAGCAAAAATTAAATATATTTTTCAGTGGTTTATATATATACATATATATATGGGCTTAACTATTAGCCGCATGGCAAGCTTAAAGTCGTGCAGCAGGCTATGGCGAGAGCTATGCGAGGAGTTTCACAACGAGATAGAATCCGAAATGAGGAAATCCGTAGAAAAACCAAGGTCACCGACATAACTCTCTGAATTAGCAAGTTGAAGTGGCAATGGGCAGGTCATATAGCTCGAAGAACTGATAACCGTTGGGGAATAAAGGTTCTCGAGTGACGACCACAAACCGGACGACGGTAGAGGAATACCCTTCACTCGATGGACTAGACATTGTAAACGTCGCAGGAAGTCGGTGGATGGAGGTGGCTCAAGAGAGCTCTCTCTTGAGCTATGTCGGTGACCTTGGTTCATCTAAGGATTTCCTCCTTTCGGATTATATCACGTAGAATATTATGAAGCTATTTCTAATTCGGTCGAACTAATATATTTTCTAATCCCATTGCTGGAGGTCGTCTTGCATTTGGTTCATATCATGCATATAAGTTTTTTTTACTACTTGACAAGCAAACAAGCGTACGGCCCACCAGATGGAAAGTAGTTACCGTAGCCTATGGACGCCTGCAACACCAGAGGCATCACACGCGCGCTGCCGACCCTGAGACATAAAGATGAAAAGTCTCATGTGCCTGTAATTTCACAGGCACCCGTACCCTTTAAACCGAAACACAGTAATGCGAGCACTACTGCTTGGCGGCAGAAACAGGTACGGTGGTAGTACTTCCCCGGACGAACTCTTTCACAAGAAGTTCTACTACTAACAAAAATATAAACCACACAATGCACATAACATGTGCGGAGCACCCCACTGTCCTTTTACCAATATTACACGTACAGTAGTAATGTATGAATGTATGTCCTGTCGAAACCTATTTAAACATTACAGGGTTTGGCACTGACGTGACGCGACTGGATTCATCCCCGAATAACGCAATGTTTTCTCGCTAGCCATATCTCTCTCTCGCTCTGCATAGCTATGGTGCGCGAGAGAGCGACAGCAGAATGGCGTCCTGACAGTCCTATCTTTATTGAGATGCATAGTACTAACAATACTCTGGAACACCATACGCCATAACATTGATGAGGAAAGCGACGTTTTCAGAAAGTACAAACTCGGAAGAATCCCTCATCTGTGTTTTATTATAAACACAATGTACAGTGCGAACGTTATTGACTAACCTTAGTTGAGACCTTTATTGAGACTTCGCTATGACACCTTTATCAGCCCGACTACTTAAGTAAGTCATTTCCATATTTTCCATTATTATTTTTTAAAATTGTCACCTCGAGGTACATCACGACGACAGGTGCGACACATCATCGAAATAACCTTTAAATACACTCGAGAGCAATGAATCCGGGTCACTTAAAGAATCCTAAAAATCTCGGAAACTAAAAATGCTAGGTTAATGCAATAAATTGTATTTAATAGACAATGTAATACTCCTTAAATGAAGGTATTAAAACTTCTTAGTTATTGTAAAGTTATATCATAAAAAAATCAAATTTGAAAAAGGGCCACTTTCGAATATGGAACTACGAAATTACAGCATTTGGTTTTGCTTTTGTTTGTAATCTGTCATTTATCATTGTTTGATTTCTGTTTTTTTGTTGTTTTTTTTCTGCGTAAACGCAGTAATGGAAGCACGAGGAGGCAATACGAAGTATTAAAATTCAAGAAAATCGTAATAAAGTTCAAAAATTTCATGTTTCCTATTTTTGTTTTAAGGAGAGATCAGCAGTTTTTTTCTTTATGTAATTTTGTGTTAATAAAATGTATGGTGACTCATATTTTTTTTACCTTCATTTAAGGAGTATTACATTGTCTATTAAATACAATTTATTGCATTAATCTATCATTTTTAGTTTCCGAGATTTTTAACATTCTTTAAGTGACCCGGATTCATTGCTCTCGAGTGTAGGACTAAGCAACGGGGCGTACATACTACATACCTGTTAGTATATCAGGTACCTGACGAATTAATTGATAACGTCCTTTTGACAAAAACCATAGAACTGCAACGTTATTCAAATTCCTAGAAATGGGAGGTCAACAATGGATGTTATACTGGTTATTGTTTTATAGGGTACAAGATTCATAATTCTTTTATTTCAGACTTTTCCCTGTATTTGTTTCACAAAAGCTACAAGCATACCAAATTTCAGCATTATGGGATTGCTGGAAGTACCCTAGAATTTTAGATTTTTACGTTTTTGGTTTTCCCTAATATCTCAGAAACTACTAAGTCTAAATACTTATTAAAAACAATTTTGAAATGTCCATCCAAAGCGCTTTCGTTAGAAACCCCACTTGATCTGACTGTCTCACGTTTTTTTTTTACCCCTCTTTGACCCCAATATCTCATCAACCCCCCGACCGACATAGCTCATAACCTTACCTACAAATTGTACCAATACTATCTACCCCAATACTACTACTAATATACTCTGGTTTCCTTTCAAAATGTTTTTCCTTGAACATTTTTTTTCTTTTTTTTCAGCTTAAATATTTTCAGAATCATGGTCTGAATGCATTGTTTCAGTTTTCGGGAGTAGTCTTTTTACGCCTCCCACCATTGAATTCGGCTATCTGCATGTTTTTATTTGCTAAAGGTATACAAAACAATAACTTGTTGTCAATACCAAAATCGCTATATGTATATATTTGTTTATAAATGAAGAAGATATGCGGTAACAAACATAAAATAAAAACTACCAAATTGAGAACCTCCTCTTTTTTTGAAGTCGGTTAGAAAGAAAATCTCTAATGTCACTTTATGTTGTTTGTTTTTTGCACTGAAAAGTAATTCAACTTTTCAAGGTCACTTTGTAAGTCTATCTCATCGATTTAGGTATTATCTCCAACAAAGTCCTGATGACCTAATTTTCAAAACCACAAGTGCCATTAATTGAACGAAATAGTCGATACTGTTATGCTTACCTGCACTTCAACACAACACTAGACGAAACCGACGAACAAATCAATTGATTACCATTTCTACTTTAGCTTATTTCTCAACCAGCTTTGTTAACAAGCTGTTGAGCTCACCTGGGCACCGCATCCCGTGCGTCGTTTCATGGCTTACTTATAGGACCTATCTCGTGTTTGCCGATGCGCACGCAGTATTTGCATCCCTACGTAGTCCTAGAAACTTTGCCTAGGTTCAGATTGTACACCAAACAAGCAACAGGCTCCCGGGAAGGGGCAGGGGGACTGACGCTTCGGCCCGGCCTTGGCAGTGCATCGGGTCACTACATCTAGGTCATCATAAATTCAATGTGGTTGAAATGTGAAATTAATCAAGTTGCTTGCGTACCAGATACGATACTAAAGCCTCTTACTCAACAAGTTTTCGATTTGTGAAGCATAAATACATTATTTACGTAATTTGTTATTGAATTACGGCCTATAGTCTAGCAAATATATGTGACATATGAATGGCTGTTTGTATAAAGACAAGCAAGCTGAAGTGGCAATGGGCTGGCCATATATGACGAGGAAACGTCAACCGTTGGGGGGTTCAGTGGCGCGTGTTAGGAAAAGTCTATGTCCAGCAGTGGACTAATTGGGCCATAAAGATGATAATGATGATGTTTTCATGCCATGCGCCTGTCTAACTGTAGTTGCCTGTATTGGGGAGTTTGGTAGCTTTGATGAACAATTTTGGTATGCTTAACATTAAATAACTTAGCCAGAAAGGCCCTTAATAGTAGGTATATTATGCAATTAGTGAATAACGAACGGATTTAAAGCGAGGGCCATGGATGAATCACGAGCAAGTAAATGATTTTAACGGTCATGATTCACGATGATTCAAGTGTCAGAATAATGAACGACGCGAGTGATTCATGGCCCTCGATATAAATCCGTTTTATTCAATAGTTGCATACTTTATACCAGCCTTTCCCAAAGTGGGCGATAACGCCCCCTTGTGGGCTCTGCAGGCCTAAAGGGGGGCAGTAAGAGACCCAGAAAAAAAATGGGGGCATTTTATTTTGAATAATAGATACTCTGTCTGAATACTATAAAGTTGCGTTTCAATAATCATTCTCATTGGCGGGAGTAGCCCGTAAGAGTTAACTTGAGACCTGAGCGCCGTTGTGACTACCTGTCTCAAGTTAACTCTTGCGGGTTATAGTAAAAGTCTCGTTTATAATGAATGTTTAACTCTCCGCTAATATAGCTCACAATAATTAATTTAATTTGAAGTTATAGTGGTTTTTAAGCAGGTGAAAAAAAGGGCGCTAAAAAGTAATTTATTCTCATAGACAAAATAAGTTTGGAAACCCCTGCTTTATACCATGACTACGAGAAAAAGAAAGATTTAAGCGAAAATATACATTTAATGAAGAAAAAGGAAGGTTAAATTAATTAAAATGCACAGACTCTGAAAATGTACCAGAAGCTTGATGATAATTTTTCCATTTGCAAAACTCATCGTAGGCTTTGATGTAAACCAGTCGTGATTTGTTGGGCAGCAAGTTTTCTACTATATAGGCTAGGGTGGTCCTTATTTTTCGACTTTTGAAATATTACCGCGACAAGTTGTCATACGGTTCTGTACTATAAAAAAATGAAACAGTTTTTTTTTTTTAATTTTTGGACAAAATTTAGAGGTCGCTACCAGTTGTCAAACATTAACAAAAAACATTGTATGGCCACTTCAATTAGGAGTCTCACTTATTGATTCAGATAAGTGTTTATGTTGCGTTTTTAAAGTAAAAGATACAGAGACTCGTATAGGCACCCTTACCCCTTTCCCTATAATCACAAATTATGTTATCAGATGTAGTGAATCAATCGCTCGGTCCGTCTAGTGGTCCTGATATACAATTATAATATTTAAGTACAATTGGGACAACATGGACCAAAGCGATTATAAAACAATAATTGATGACGCCGAGTCAAGCGTCCATGTAGAGGTAGCCGCAGACAGGATTTCTTTTGCGGAAAAACTACAAACATATCAACTTCGAGATGAATACAGGGAGTTTTAGAATCTCAAGATAATTTTCTTATGTGGAGTTCCTGAAAAAGTTGCTTCATTTAGGAGACCTGCTAGTCTACACCGATCTAGGTGGATTGGAAAAGCCTTTTACTGCTTGAAATTTTTCTGTTTAAACGACTTTTTAAACTGACAATAAAGGAAGAGAGAGCTGTGAGAGAAATATGCATTTTCACAGTGATTAAATAGATAAAATATTGGTTTCAAGCGTCTACCGGGTGGTTAGCACCTAGAAACGACTTACAATTATTGAAAGAGCTTTCAGCTTTGACCAAAATGGCTACTGCTGCCTTGAAAAAAATTCTGGGCCATTTGTGGTATTTTTCGGAAGAGTTGGTGTCTTTTGCATTTTTGACAAGGAACTTACAGTACAAGATTTAAAGAAAAAATGGAAGATGCACTAAAAATCGAAGGCCCCAAGAAGGAAGAAGGAAGATTGACCAGAAACAAAGAAAACATTGACGTCAAACACATCCACGAAAAAAAAATTAAGACTTCGTGACTAGCAACTTCTTACGACTTTTCCATCACATTTCCATCCTAGGTATCTCATCAAAGTTTTAGAATGAAGACGTGGGAACTTGGAACGATGACACTGATGTTATGAACAATACAGATGAGCGTCGTGTTGCGTTATTGTAGGATTATAATAAATTGATTACAACCGATGAAGAACAAAAGCAATGTTCGATTTTGTTGGGTGAAAGAGTGTAAGAAGTAGTCCCCTAATACTTACAAACCATCCTTGTATCTTAATAATAAATGATTTTAATATTTCAGTTATATCTTTATGTAATATTAACAATAATTTTACATTTATAATGTCCTGTCGTATGAATAAAAAATTCCAACAAATGTAGTCATTTTGAGTATTTATTTAAAGTTCAAACCTTGGTAGCAACCCTTAAACGTAACTATAAAATTTTGAAAAAAACACTGAAATCGTTTTTTGAGGTTTATAATCGAATTATGTGGTGCCCCGTGAAATACAAGAAAATATTTTTTTTTCTTAGGAATAAGGACCACCCTAATATAGGCCGCCCTCTCTTTCATAAACTCAGGTGTAATAGTAGATTGTATAATAAGGGAGCAAAATAATATTTTTACGGCGAGGGCGCTTTTTTGAATCCAGAGCGAAGTGAGGGATTCTAGAGTAGAATCCTGAACGTAGGAGGGATTCAAAGTACGTCGCCCGAGCCAAAAATATATTTTGCACCCGAGTGATACACTCTACTTTTCATCACCCACTATGAGAAAATAAAAGGCGCCTCATATTTTATTTCAAAACAAAACCATGAATTTCTAACAATCCGTGAATAACTTTTCATTTAAAAAATAGACTTGCGCCTTTGTATTCGACTAAATATTTGGATGAAAAAAAAATTATGAAAGAACCATAGTGTTGAAAGGATTATGATACTTTTTGAATGCAAATGGTTGGTTTGCTGCTGAAAATATCAAAATCGCCATATGTATGCCCACAATTCCTCATGGATTCCATCATCAGAACTGGATTCTGAAAAATATAGGTCCAATCTGGAAGTATATCTATTCAAATAAAAAAAGAATTTTCTAAATCGGTTCATAAACGCCGGAGATATGAGGTAACAAACAATAAAAAAAAAAAACAACCGAATTGAGAACATCCTCCTTTTTGTAAAATCGGTTAAAAACTACGAAATCGCGGGCTGTAGTCCGCGCGTTTTTAATTTGTTTTTTTTTATTCAGCCGGTGGCGCGACTATGGGCCGTCGTATACCAGCCAGTATTTATTTAAACATTATTTGCGTTCGACTTCTTTGGCGCTGAACACTAAGATGTTCCAAATTCAAAAAGGGCGCGGCAAAGATAATTGCGGCGCACTTATTTGTGTTTGGTTCTTTTCAAGATGTTCCAAATTCAAAAAGTGCGCGGAAATAGTAGATTGTATCATAAGGGAGCAAAATAATATTTTTACGGCGGGGGCGCTTTTTTGAATCCAGAGCGAAGTGGATTCTTTAGTAGAATCCCGAACGTAGCGAGGGATTCAAAGTACGTCGCCCGAGCCAAAAATATATTTTGCGCCCGAGTGTTACACTCTACTTTTCATCTCCCTCTATGAGAAAATAAAAGGCGCCTCATATTTTATTTCGAAACAAAACCATGAATTTCTAACAGTCCGTGAAAATTTACGAAAACGCCGGCTGTAGTTCGCGCGTTTTTAATTTGTTTTTTTTTATTCAGCCGGCGCGGCGCGACTACGGGCCGCCGTATACCAGCCAATATTTATTCAAACAATATTTGTGTTCGAACACTAAGACATAATAAGTGCGCCGCAAAGTTAATTGCGGCGCACTTTTTTGAGTTCGATATGTTCCAAATTCAAAAAGTGCGCGGAAAAGATAATTGCGGCGCACTTATTTGAGTTCGATATTTTCCAAATTCAAAAAGTGAGCGGCATAGAATATTTGATTCAGGAACGTATGAGGGACGAGAACCGAATGACAAACGAGCCAACTGTGCATTATCAATGGACCTTGAGATGCGCTGGCCAGCTTTCCCAAGAGTGTGGCCAGTCTCACAAAATAATTACCAAGAAAAACATATTCTTATTTTAATATCTTTGTATGAAACCAAGGTATTAGGATAAAAATACTCCTAAATTATATCTTTTTTACACTTTTACAAGTCTCAGCTAAAATAAACAAAAAGTAGTTACCGCGTAGTTACCTACTACAAAGGAGGTAACTTTTTCACTGGCATCACCTTTGTTTACATTTTTTGTAGTGAACTTGTGGATCGACTATATTTCTAAAATTCTGTAAAATAGAAAGTTTGAGGTCATTGGCCATTTTAGATAATAAACTTAGCTAGTCTGCATTTGAAACGCAATAGCTACCTGTCAGTTTGGCGTAATATTAGGTAATTCCTTATTAATTTAAAAGCCACCTGAAAAGGTCCCTTCTATATAAGCAATAGTAGATTATGCACTAAGGGAATAAAGCAGTGTCTTATGTCGCGGGCGGCATATTGAACCCTGAGCGTAACGAGGGACTCTAAAGTTAACTCCCGAGTGTAGCGAGGGAGTTATATAGAGTCCTGAGTGAAGCGAGGGGTTCAAGCTGCCCAAGACGAAGACAGGCTTTATTCCAGAGGAGCATACTCTACTTTTCACACTTTCTGCGAGACAATAAAAAGCCAGGGATTTAGATTTTTGCGGTAGTAGATTATTGATAATTTCTAAAGCGTCTGTTTTGATAAACTTTGGAGTAGAATCACTATCATTTGTAATTTTTTATCAACATGAATATTGCAATAAAATTTACTGAAAATCACAGCACCAAACACGCGCATAGCGTGTTTTGTTTTTGTTTCACACTTTGTACCCGCACCTTTTTCTTTTTTTTTGAGTTCTGTTTATGGTGGCCAGTTCTATTTTCGAACAAACCTCTTTACAATGCGATATGGGCATTTTTTTACTTAGAGTTTTCCACGAGTCTCCACACTAATTTGACGTTCAAAATTCAAATCACTTTAATCCCTAGGGAGTTTCATACAACTTTATATCCCTAGAGAGACAATGCTTTACTTTACGTTGAGGTTGCATGACTTGTAATTGGACATTGTCGAGCAGGTGGTGTGAAAATTATAATAATTCCAATCAAAACCCGTTTTACCGAAATATACATGAAGAATTCGTTGTTGCGGTAGTGATTGATGCTTCAGACAAGTATTCTAAAAGTGATAGATGCATTTTACTTGTGTTATAGAAGTCCCCACTGATATGTTTACGTGTTTCAACACTAGAATTCTTCAGGAACGAGAGAACGATCGTGCGATATACATCTGACCAATTCAAAATTAAAAAAATGTATTTTAATTAGGTGGTTCCTAAAATTGTAGGCTAACTTCTACATAACTTTAGAGGCAAAGATAGGAGATGTGTATTAGATTGAGACAACATCTTCTAACTGCGTAAGATATGTTAACTAAATAAACCTATCAGTTTTTTCAAAAATCAAAATCGCTACATTTACGGCCGATTGGATGAAATTAGCGGATAAGTCAAATTATCAAAAGGATTGTAATGTATGTGACATACCATTAGAATCGGCATGAAGTGAAGATGTTTTTAAAAAATTGGAAGAAATCTAACCACTTTATATTTTTTTAATTTAAATTTAAGGTCGTGTACAAAAGTTTTTTTTTTTCATTTCTGAAACTTTGGGGGCCTACTATTTTTCTTTTAGTTGTAATTTGCTTCCAATATCAACTTTATTTGAACACCACAACACTTAACGTTACAACAAAATTGTGTTTTGCAAATACACCATACAGTTTTTTTTATTGAGGTTAAAGGAATTTATTTAGTTTTTTACAAAAAAAACGAAAATGTGTTTTATAAATAGCCCTTAGGCCAATTTAAGATTCATAATGTGCCTGAAGTGGGTAGCCTATGGTCTCCTCGGCTCGCCTGTTTCGTTTTGACATCGCTCTACCAAACACCCTGTATATCAGGCGAAACACTATGTTGCCTGTGTTCCGTATGACGAGTATCGCATCGATGAAGGAATATCGGTGAAGGTAGATAATATCGTTTTCATCCCATGTATTCGAAAAGGACGACTTGGTTCGCCTTTAAGTGCACCCAAAGGTGGTGTTTTCTGTATGAAGCTTCTATAAGTGCGCCGCAATTATCTTTGCCGCGCCCTTTTTAAATTTGGAACGTATCGAACTCAAATAAGTGCGACGCAATTATCTTTTACGTGCACTTTTTGAATTTGAAACATCTTGAAAAGAATCAAACACAAATAAGTGCACCGCAATTATCTTTGCCGCGCCCTATTTAAATTTGGATCATCTTAGTGTTCAGCGCCAAAGAAGGCGAACTGGCTGGTACGACGGCCCATATCGCGCCACCGGCTGAATAAAAAAAAAACAAATTAGAAACACGCGAACTACGGCCCGCGATTTCGTCATTTTTTACCGACTTTACAAAAAGGAGGAGGTTCTCAATTCGGTTGTTTTTTTTTTTAATGTTTGTTACCTCATATCTCCGGCGTTTATGAACCGATTTGGAAAATTCTTTTTTTATTTGAATAGATATACTTCCAAATTGGTCCCATTTTTTTCAAAATCCAGTTCTGATGATGGGATCCATGAGGAATTGAGGGAACTCCTCAAATATTGTAGGCATACATATGGCGATTTTGATATTTTCAGCAACAAACCAAGCATTTGCATTCAGAAAGTATCATAATCCTTTCACCACTATGGTTCTTTCATAATTTTTTTTCATACAAAGATTTAGTCGAATACAATGGCGGAAGTTTTTTAAATGATAAGTTATTCATGGATTATTAGAAATTCATGGTTTTGTTTTGAAATAAAAAATGAGGCGCCTTTTATTTTCTCATAGTGATAGTATGAAAAGTAGAGTGTAACACTCGGGCGCAAAATATATTTTTGGCTCGGGCGACGTACTTCGAATCCCTCGCTACGTTCGGGATTCTACTAAAGAATCACTCACTGTGCTCGGGATTCTACTCTAGAATCCCTCACTTCGCTCTGGATTCAAAAAAGCGCCCTCGCCGTAAAAATATTATTTTGCTCCCTTATGATACAATCTACTATTTGTTTCGTTTGTATTGAATCGAATCAAGTGAGCAGCGAGCGCACACAACTTCCCACGACTGACAGCCGAATAAGCAGGGCCGCGTGATGAATGACACAACTCAACCTTATTTCTATAAACTAAAGTTTAAAATCTTATCAACTTGTTGGCGGGATTGTATAGCTCGTTTTATCTAAAACTGAACGCTCCTCCACCGCTTTTACTAGGCAGTTGACACAAGCTTGACGGTTAAAAATAGTAGTAAATACGGAATAAGGAATATTTTATTTTAACGTAGGTAACCTAATTAAGTAGTGGGGCGCAGTTTTAGACTGGACGCACCCTGACATAAATATTTATTGTGTGAATTTTCAATTTTCAACCTTAATTGAAAAGTAATAATGATCGGCTCATTTCACTTAGCAAGGTTTGACCTTTGGCCTTGAACTACGAACACAATTGTGACACAATTCATTTTTCACACCACCTGCTCGACAATGTCCAATTACATATCATGCAACCTCAACGTAAAGTAAAGCATTGTCTCTCTAGGGATATAAAGTTGTATGAAACTCCCTAGGGAATAAAGTGATTTGAATTTAGAACGTCAAATTCGTGTGGAGACTCGTGGAAAACTCTGAGTAAAAAAATGCCCATATGGCATTCTAAAGAGGTTTGTTCGAAAATCGAACTGGCCACTATAGCAGAACTCGAAAAAAAAAGAAATATAGGCGCGATTTTAAAGAATGTGAAACAAAAGAGATGTTTGGTGCTGTGATTTTCAGTGAATTTTATTGCAATATTTTTGTGATATAATACATGTCAGTGACAATATTATTGTTAACACAAAATGTCGAGTGATAATGATTCTACTCCAGAGTTTATCAAAACAAACGATACTTATTTTATGGACTTATTACTGGCTTTTTATTGTCTCGCAGTAGGTGTGAAAAGTAGAGTATGCTCCTCTGGAATAAAGCCTGTCTTTGTCTTGGGCAGCTTGAACCCCTCGCTTCACTCAGGACTCTATATAACTCCCTCGCTACACTCGGGAGTTAACTTTAGAGTCGCTCGTTACGCTCAGGGTTCAATATGCCGCCCGCGACATAAGACACTGCTTTATTCCCTTAGTGCATAATCTACTATTGTTATTAGTTGCAACCAAACAATTGAGCTTTTAGGTAGCTATTTGTTGATCCATAAACTTTGAATATAAGTTTTAAGATTATGTAAAAAAATATTTGATGTCGATATTTTTATTTTTAACGCGATAGAAACTTTTACCAAACAATAGGTAATGATATCGAAAACTATACAAACTACACTTATTATAATATCGGGTGTCTACTAAGCCCATCCGTAAATACATATATGGTTTCAGAAAATATATAGTTTCAAAATCCGGGTACCTACTAAGCCCATCTGTAAATATATAGTTTTAGAAAATATATAGTTTCAAAATCCGATAAGTATCAAATATATAGATTCGATTTGATACTCGGCAAAGGTATCACATTACACATTACATTACACATTCCTACTAACGACAGCAAAGAACACAAAACAGTTTTTATTGTAATGCTAAACTACTTGTCGAAAATGTCGACCAATCAAATCTCGAGGAGTTATTTGCACAAGGAGTTTGTAATTTGTAAGAGTATTTTTTTGCGCAAGCAGGTTGAAATAGAGGTCTAATATATTGGAGTGTTCTAAATTCAAACACCAAAATAGTGATTAAGTGGAAGAAAGTCGGTTAAAAAAGTTAACCGACTTCACAAAAAGGAGGAGGTTCTCAATTCGGTTGTATTTTTTTTCTATGTTTGTTACCTCATGTCTCTGTTTATATACCGATTTGAAAAAAACTTTTTTTATTTGAATAGATATACTTCCAGATTGGACCCATTTTTTTCAAAACCCAGTTCTTATGATGGAATCCATGAGGAATTGAGGGAACACCTCAAATGTTATAGGCATACTTAAAGCAATTTTGGTATGTTCAGCAACAAGTTATTGTTTTGTATGTCTTTAGCAAATAAAAACATGCAGATAGCCGAATTCAATGGCGGAAGTCGGTTTTTTAATGAAAAGTTATATTCACTGTTTTCAGTGAATAATATAAGCTTTTTAGAGGGGGTATGGTATAAAGTTTATTTCTGCCCATCTAATTATTGGTCATGTCTGGTGTAGACTAATGCACGGAAACTAACCTACAAAAGCGCTACACCAACCAAACAATATACATCAACTCCGACAATCAGGCGGCCCTTCTGCCACTGGATTGGATTCGAACGTTATCACGTCCAGGCTAGCTGTTGAGGCTGAAAGAAAAGACTACATGTGTCCAAAAATTAAATAAAGTGTCGATGGTGAAAATGGAGACAAGCTTACTGTACCAAATGCGTGTTTATCTCTGTTGGACCTAGTAACTAAATATATTACCGTATCATTTGACTTCTCTGTACATTATTAGCCGCCCGCTCCTGCTCGCTGCAAGTTCAATCTCGGCAGTGGAGTAGTAGCTAGTACATTACCTTATAAGATTGCGTCTCTTCGCTCTGTTGGCCCGCGCGCCGGTCGAGGTGGTGGGCAGCGGCTCGTCGTCTTCCTCCTTGTTGTCATCTGTGCTCTGTTTGCTTTCCTCTTCCTTCTGTTTGATCTTTTGAAGAACGCGATTGGACGTGCGGCGCGGGGCTGTCTCAAGCAACCTTGAAATATTCAAAACTACGTTAATTTGGGAACCTGAGAGCAGGCACTTCGTCACATATGTTTTTCAGATTTGGGCATGGAGATGAACTGACAATACAAAAGTTTGGGTACAGCAAAGTCGCTACTAAAGTATGGAGATGACATAATCGCATTACAAACGCCGCGTGTCTTTGTTTATTGTTTCAAGTACTTTTTTGTGCTACCACACTATTCTTAAACCACGCAGTGTCAAGGGGAGTGCACAGTGCACGACATTGTCGTTCAGTATCTAAGCCGCTGCGCGCAGACGTGCACTAGGAACTCCATTGAGCTATGTTCAGAATATTGCTGTCGTTTATTTAATTATTGATAGTCAACCAATCGATCGGCCCTGTTCGTTTGCATGGCAAATGATAAGGGCTAAGCGGTCGAAAATACGTATGAGAATCAATAATGCAGATTGACGGTTATTTGTAAAAAGAGATCCAGATCCGTCAATAGATTGTAATTTTCAACCAAGAAGCGATGTAATGTTTTTTTAAATCTTTAAATGTAAATGTATAATATGTATCTTTGTTTGTCCCTTATGAGCTCCTAAACCAGTATGCCGATAGATATCGATTAAACTTTGGTAAGTAAATATACGAAAGCCGGGGAAGATTTCTGAAAAAAAACAGGGACCACGCGAATGAAGTCGCGAGCGAGCCGCTAGTAAAATATAAACTATAGTCGCGTTTGCATAGACATTAAAAAGTAACACAATATCGATCTAGTTTGCAAAGTAAGACACAAACCAAGATAAAATGATACAAGCGGGCAGCAAGTCATAAATAAATAAATTTAAACCTTAATCTAAATGATCTTATCTTATCTTCTATCTTACGAATCTTTATCTTATTATAAATGGTAAAGTTTGGATATTGTTAGTTACTAAATCACGCCGTAACAGCTGAAGCGACTTAGCGACGAGTAGTGATTTTTTATTACATGGATTAACAATACCGTTCTGCCAATAAACGCGGAATATACTTGAATAGAAACTTGTTTTTTTAACATCTTCATCATCATCAGCACCGTTAAGACGTCCACTACTGGACGAGGCCCTCCCGTAGCGTTTTCCCCAATTATAAACAAAACAATAATAATAATAACACCCAACGGTCACATGCACAGTCCTGATCCCACACTTGGAATCCCTGTGTCTTGGGTATCAGGAACTACGAGTATCATGGTACTACAGCAACCAGACCCGGAATAAATATTTGCAGATCATGCAAACATTTGTTGTTGAGTATGCTGGGAACCCAAAAAATCACCACGCTTTGCAGACAGATTGGTAATCAAAGTATTGGTGTTGAGTACTCAGGTGGATGCTGGTGGCTATCCCCTGGTGTAGTCCCTTAGTCGGGTGTAACGACATCCCCGGTGGAGGCGAATGCCGGACACACCACGGACACGGTTTGTAAATGCAAACGACTACTATTCGAAGCATAGTACGAGTTTTGCAGTAACACCTCCTATCACAACGCAAGCCGCGGGCGGAAGCTAGTAAACTATTTAAAAATTCGCTTCGCTAATCTCAAAATATAACATACCAAAATGAGATATCTAATTGTAGACATACATATTTAGTGCAAATCCCGCTACATCTCTCCCCAATGAGACGTGGCAAAAGATACCACCCGCTTATAAAACATGTCAGCGAAGTCTCTGCGGTGTTGTTTCTTTTGTATACAAGCGCGCAGCCAGTCTTGTTTTCTTGATGATGTTTCGAGGAGAGGCGAAACACGTGTCAAATTAGTGGCAAGTTTTTGTGAGCTGAGTAGTGAAAATAGCTATTTTATGAATAGCAGCAGTTATGTTTTACTTCACCAGGGTTGGAGCACCAGTAAACGCGCACATAGGTACCTGCGGCAGGTTTTTAATTCCCCTTTGGTGTACGCCCGTAGAATTCGAATCGGGTAGTTCACATACACACATCAACATTGTCTAGGGATATTCCATTTCGAAATGATTTGCTTGCAAACTATTTGCTATTTAGGAAAAGTTTAATATGGAATTAAACTATTAATTAATTAATTTATTCATTAATTATTTTGTTCCATTTTTAAAATTTGAAAAAAAATAAAATAGGACGCAATAAACAAAATATAGAATGGGGACTCCGATTTAAATTAAACAACGTTAATTTTGCCTAAGAAAAATTAACTTTTATTTAGTTATCAATAAGTGGTATCCAAGTCATTTTTAAATTTAACGAATCTTGTGGTATTCGTAATGTCATGGAACGTCGACATTTAAGCAGAGAAGTAATGATAAGAACGATACGCATGTTACAAGCCGGTGCTATCCAACGCGTGGTTGCCAATACCCTAAACACCAATCAAAACGTAATTTGTCGATTGTGGTCACGTTATCGTATTACTGGGGATGTAAGAGAGCGCCACACTGGAAAAATACGAGCAACCACCCCTAGACAGGATCGTTTTCTCCAAAATTCCGCCAGGAGGGAACCCAATCTCACAGCAAAGCAGTTAGTGCAAAGGCTTCAGTCAGACCATCAGCTGTCAGTCAGCGACCAAACCGTCAGAAGAAGGCTACATGAAGTCGATCTTCATTCTCGTAGGCCGCTTCGTGTGCCAGCTCTACGACGAGGCAATCGCGGAAGGCGACTTCTTTGGGCTCATAGAACATTTGTTATGGAACAATGGCCAATGGACAATGGTTCTCTTTACTGATGAGTCTCGGTTTGGGTTCCACCCCGATTCACAAAGAACACGTGTTTGGAGAGTTCCAGGCAGAAAAAGTCGCCTCCAGCATCCACATGAGGTCCATTCATACCGAGGTGGGACAATCATGGTTTGGGCAGGAATTCGTATTGGCGCGCGAACCGAGCTCATTTGGATAAGAGGCAGCATGACTGCACTAAAATACCGGAACGAGGTCGTAGAACCTGTGATCATCCCTCACAGAGTTCAAATTGGCCAGGAATTTCAGCTCATGCATGATAATGCCCCTCCACACACGGCGCGATTGGTGTCAGCTGCCCTTCAGGAATATGATGTCGCGGTTTTGACCTGGCCTGCACAGTCACCCGACTTAAACCCAATTGAACACGCTTGGGACATGTTGCAACGAAGGGCTTTCAGCAATTTGCGGTCAAATTTGACCACGGAAGACCAACTTTTTTGCCATTTAAAAAGAACATGGGATCGCATAACCCCAGCGAGACTTTGACACGCTAATTTTGAGTATGAATAACCGGTGCAGATGTGTTATCAACGTCAGAGGAGGCAACACCGATTATTAAATTGTAAAAAGGCAATTTTATAAAGTCATGGCAACGTAAAAATAGTTTTAACTCAATTTATCGAACCTTGTAAATTTTCAGATTTTTCGAGATTTTGTTCCTACTTTAATTTTTATTAAAAAATAATATCAAACAGTTGTATTTTATTATTACTAATAAACAACACAAAATAAAGATTCTTGCCATACCTAGTTTTCCAAAGAAATTATTTTCAGTTTTTGTAAAAATCAACAAAATGTTGAATATCCCTAGACAATGTTGATGTGTGTATATTTGTTCTATGGAACATGACGTCATTGAACAAAAAGACATATTCCACGTCCTTTCATTCAAAGGCGGGGGAAGTTACGATAAAGCTATGTCTGACTTTTTTTTTATACAAAAAATATATATAATTGATGACATTTAGCACCTTGAAGTTGAACTTCCCTATTTCGTAAAACGATCCTAAGAGCACAGCACAGCTTTATTGATTGTTAAGTGAAACAATGAATTATTCAATTAATTATTAATTCATTGATTCATTTATTTCATTAATATTTGAAAAACCACCTCTACCTCACTTCAATTAATTTAGTACTTGACTACTCATTTAGTCAATTGTAATTGGAGCTATCTGATGTCATAACAAATATCGCAACAGCATTTACCTAGTGACCAGCGCTGAACGCAAGGCAGCTCATTGAATACACGTCAGCGCAGTTGCATGAATGCGTAAACATAGCATAGCTCGCCCAAACATTTACAGCCAAAGCGATGAACCTAGCGGTTATGCATAATAGCTAGCCGGTATGTACTATAACCAGCAGTTTAAGGGAAAATGTAAACCATGATATTGCAAGTGGACTCCACCATAACACTCGTCACCCTTTCGCTAATTCACTTACTCATCCTTACGTTTAACTCAGGTCAGCGCGCGCTATATACGCTTTCTACCTGCACGTCTGGATAGGACCTAACCAGGTCACGGAGTTATATCTGTTATTGTCTAATTTCCGCATTATTTGTTATTCAAAAATTATCCTCTTGCTAAGCAAAGTTAGTTTTTAGTTGGCAAAACAAAACGCTGAAGAAATTCGTGAATTCATGGCATGTGTTACATACACATTTCCTTTTGCTGGTCTGACAAACCTCGAGTTCTATAGTGGCAATATTATAGGCTGATGACGACAGTAGTTCCGTAATTTTATCCTACAAATATTATATAATTATGTAAAAGTCTGTGAGGATGGATGGATGGATGTTCGTTACTCTTTTACGCAAAAACTACAAAACGGATTTTGATGAAATTTCACATACATCAGAATAACATATAGGCTTTAATTTATAATAGAGATTCCACGTGGGCAGATCCAATAGAGGTTCCACACGCGCGGAGCCGCGAGCAAATGCTAGTAAATGATACTTTTTACGAAACAATAACATAATACAATAATACATAATTAAATACATTTAATATAAATGTATTTAAGCCTTGTTTGTGCTTACTTGATAGTGACTATAAATTGCCAGCTCATGTTTAGTAACAAACTGTATACCAGTCAGCATATTGTGAAGCTTGCATAGTTTTACATAGCATTCTTCACTTGAGACATAAATTGGTGTCTCAAGTGAAGAATTGAAAACCTTTAAACCACAACAGTTGTTGGTTCTGCGAGCTATTTGCCCTGCCTATTGTCACTTCAACTTGCTAATTCTGAGAGCGATGTTGGTGATCTTGGTTCTTCTTCTTTGAATCTGTGGCTTTAGTTTCTACGAGCATAGCATTAGCATAGCTCTCTTTACAGCCCGCTGCGCAACTTTGAGCTTACGTATGATGCCAATAGTTATTGTCTTATGATGGAAGACAATAACAGTTAGTAATAGTAACAGATAATAGTTAATAATTATCGACGGATACACTGTTACTGTACCCATTAATGATGGAAGACATTAACTATTGCCATCCACCCAAAATCCTGTTTCCAATATTTTAAGGAGCTCGACTGTCTGGGGTAGTTTGTTGAGGGGACAGAGGGGTCAATCCAATACAACACACAGCGGCACAGCAGTGCCAATTTTGACAAACTCTCTTAGAATTAGAATGATACCTAGAACTACAAGTTTATTGATATATGATATTGACTGTCTTTGTTATCATGACATCATTTTCAGAGGTTTGCAAAGGTCTCCTATAACACCAACATAAGTACTGTTTCTGCTTCGACTGTCATTAAAATAAGGTTACCATAGAGCTTACGCAGCAAATCATTCAAATATTTAATTCAATGCCATCGCAAAGCTAGTTCAACATTTAGGCAATGGTACTCTGTTCCATAAGATAATATAATAATACTGATGACTTTTTAAGTTTATGTGTAGGGTTAGTTTTTTTAATTTTATGTTTGATTTGAACAGCTTTCCTTGATCCAATTGATATGATTTATGATAATTATTAATTACCTTTTACGTTGTAACCGCTCCTTTTCTTGGAAAAGCCTTGGTATTTCCGGCAAGAAATTTTGTGAAAGGGAGCAATACAACTCCTTCTCAACCTTGCTGGTAGCCTTGCTGAACCTGTCTGTCAGGTGAAGCCAGTCCGCCTCCGTGAAGCAGACCACTTGCCACACACGCTCGGTATCCTCCTCATCAAGATAGTCATCACCATAGAACCAACACTTCCCACTCTCCTTTTTTTTTCTTTTGTGTTTGCCCTTCTTCTTTTTTAAATCTTCCCGATATAATCTTGTGCCATAGAAATACCAGTATGCTGAGCAATCATCATCAAACCTGTAAAATTATATGCGTGTTACAACTTGATAACTCATCTTAAATTATTTTACTTTTACAAAAATCCATAAGGCAGTTACTAACCCCAGGGGTTCTACCCTCAAACTCTCAGCTTCAAGATTTTTAAACAAATCCAAAACATCCTCAGCATCCAATCGGAAGTCACATAAAGCATACAAGATTTCAACTTTAGTGCGCAGTGGTAGGAATTGAAAGTCAATGTCAGTATTGAATGGATTATAACGGCCTGTTTCTTGACATTTTTGCCTGAATATTCGCCTCAAATACATCTGTAATTTAGATAATAATCAATTAGGTGAGTTCATTATTTATCTTCAAATGTTTAGTGCACTTCTCATGGGCATATGCAAATACCTGATAATTGAATGCAGAGATGTCATTGTTGCCCAAACACCCATTCAAGAGGCGCACAATCAGTTCAGTAAGAAGGGAACTGGCTGACTCCTCCAAGCCATCTGCTAGAAGAGCTTCCTCTAATTCCTGGAATTGTAATTAAAATTTCTATCACAGCTGCTCTGCAGATCAAAATAATAAGCTCCAACGACGCAAAGTGTTCCCACTCACTTCGATGTCAAAATCCAGAAGCTTGAATGCAGTCCTGAACAGGGAACAAAAATATGCAATACTGGGCACTTCCCACCATGATTGAACCGTAAGAAACTGTGAGAAATTCATTCAGACATCACTTTGAACTTTACTGACTAGGAGAAAAACACGCAATTATGTCCGGTCTCGCTGAAACCCACTTTTTAATCCCAATATAAGATGGAAACATAACCTTAAAAACCGTTCAATGGCTGGATTAACAAAGCCGTTTCGACAATTGTTCTAATTTATGAGATATACACATTTTCATATTGTTTTCATAAGATTTTGCTTGATTTCGTGATAGTTTTAGGCGAGTATACTAGATATGCGTTGTGTTTATCGAACCAAACGCCATAACAGTTTATTACAAGTAGTAAGTACAATGAATCACTGTATCGCTTATAGATTTTTCTTCACTGATTTCACACTAATGAGTATACTGTTCATATTGTTTATTTATTTTCCATTTTTCGAGCATTCATTAAATGTACTAGGATAAAGTTATAGTAAATAAACATAAATTAGTTCTAAAACGTTATAGAATTTAGAGGAAGTGTAGCTTGTGGCATTCATTCTTTGATAATATGTTGGTCACATGTATTCCGGTATATATTATCTGTGGTGGATTCCTATTGGCCAACTTTTCATGCACCTTGCCATATTTTCGTTTGCTTCAATCGATATAGGGCCCATTCCACTCGATGAAACTTTTGCCAAGAACGCACAAAACGATTACATTCGTTCAATAGTGTTCCACTTGGCTATAAACTGATAAAAACGATATTTTCAAAAATTTTGTTCACAGGTGTCTGGAACTAAATCTGTCAAACAAACTTGTCAAACAAACCAAACTAAACACGCAAACAGTGCAAACACTGTAAACAAACATGTGGTATGTGGAAATTACTCGAGAAATTGTGGATGGATTGGAAAGAAATAGAAAGCAAGAAAGGACTATAGCTCAGTCTGAGCCTCAAGTTCAGACACTCTTGTTGACTACTGTGCGTGCGTGGACTCTATCATCAAGAAGCTATTGCCAATTATTATGTTATGTAGCAACTAAATTACCTCTTCAGGATATTAAGAGGGTATTTTAATATAAAATTATATTTCAGTTAGGCTAAGTACATGTTTTTGCATAATATAATAATGTATATAATAAAATATATGGTAACAGAATATACTGTTTGTAATTTATTATTGTCTATAATCAGTGCGTGTTGCGAGTGATGACTTAGAGAACCAAGATTACCGACCGACATAGTTCTCAGAATCAACAAGTATAAGTGGCAATGAGCAGGTCATATAGCTCGCAGAACTGACACCCGCTGGGGAATAAAGGTTCTCCAGTGGCAAACACATTAGATGGCTTTTACATCATCACAGGAGGAGATGGAGAGGTATATTTTTAGGCCAGACATACCACAACATTTAATGAAATAATATTGTTTAAACTAAAAAATTATAACAAAGAATCTTAGATCAGTCTTTACTTCTAAGAACTATCATAAATTGTAATTTAATGTATACTTATATTATTAAATGTGTGCATCAGTCAGTACCAATGTGCCTGAATTTACAAATTAGACATTCCTAAGCAACATTTTTCTCTTAAGTAGGTATCACAATTTACATTTATAAACAAAAAAAAACATGTATCTTTTAACACTGTTCAATTTAAAGATTTATAAGAGGTGAAATCAGACTACATGTTCTACAAAATTATTCCAAAACGGTATTCATAAGGTCCGATAATGATCCAATAGCTTTTGGAGATTTCTCTACAGCCTTTCTTTTTCTATGTAGGTAGCTGATGTGCTGGCTGTAGCACCCGAATGCGAAGAGTCACTGAAAAAATAAAATATAGGTACAACATAAAATTAAACTAGACATGTACCTGACTTATTATGTTTTTTAACATTTGGCTTCTGATCACTATGTCCATTCATCATCTCCATCATGAAACCTATCGAAGTCCACTGCTAAACATAGGCCTCCCGCATAGAATGCCACAACAAACAGTCTTGTACCACCTCCATGCACCATTTTCCTGGAACCTTCATAATATCTTTGGTTCATTGAGAGGGGGGGAAGGGCCTTCCTCTTCTGCGCTAGGTTTGTGGTTGCCACTCGAGAACTTCATTCCCCAACGGTTGTCAGTTACTTGGTGGTAAGTCTAATTGTAAACATAATTATGCAGGTGCAGGTTATATATCAAATATTATTTATACTTACTATCATCAGTCGGTAGACATCCACTTTTGGATGATGCCTCCCTCATAGCGTGCAATGGAGGGGATTTGCACGCTTGGCAGGCGGATTGGTGATCATAGTTTGGTGTTTATTACTCAGGTGAATGCTGCTGCCCTGGCGTAATCCGTTAGTCGCCTTTTACGACATTCACAGGAGGAGTTCGAGGAGCCCTATTCATAGGCCGTTTTAACTTATTCCTAGACTAGTAAATATTTCATTTTCACCGTTTTAAAATGTTAATTCTACAGCATATTACGAAACAAATAACTTCAGAATGTCAAACATTACGCAAATGTCAAAAAACGATAATTTTTACCCATCGAAATAGCTGGGTAAAAATTGGCAAAATTCGGTGGCGTTCTTAGCGTTTTTAATCTGTTTGAAGGAACGGTGAAAACAGTTACAAACGATCACAGTGAGCACTTTCAAATCGAATGGAACATCATTTGTGATCAAAAATAACGAAAATAACGTAAATGTCACCCAAAAGGAACGTACTCATAATATTTACGCGAATATTCACAATCAATCAACACAATATGTCGCCAGTAGAGTACATACATTTGGCACTCGTTATCCCAATTTCCGAATAAAAACGAGAATATACTGACGCGTCCAACAGTTATAGAATGCCATAACTGCCTCGCAATCGCTATCTTGAAAGTCACTCGGTATCAAGGTATCAACAAGGACCTAATGCTCAATGCTCGGTACCAAAGTTTGACAAGTAAAATTACCATCCTCGGATGAAGTATCAAGATGGACCAGACATCCAAATAGTAATACCATGTTAGAGCAGATTAAGTGTATATAAAAGCTCTGAAGAGTGATAGGGACGAAATCTCATTATTTTTCTGTGTCATAATCAGGCTTTTTTTTGGTGGGCACATTTGTTATTGTGCCCAACAAATCGGATGTGTTCATATTAAGTGGTCGTCAATCATTGCAAATTTTGATATGGTATACTAGCAGCTAAAGCAATTAATTAAAACGAAGGTAATACTTGAAAAATACATTGTGTTTACTTATATCTCAGAACATTATTTTCCTAATGACACCGCACATCAAAAGTAAAAGAACATAATATAAATTCAAATGCAGTGCATCATAGACAAGTATACGTGGACAGCATCACGACCTTCCAACAAATTTCACTTGTTTTTTTTGTTTTCTTTATTGAACTTAGTGTTGGAGGTGTATAGAAAGCAATAATTATGGTGCTTACAGGCGCATGCACACATAGACGCGTACCCACGACGATCTCGGTAGAACTTGGTCGAACGCCAGTCGCGAGTCAACCGAGTTCCAAGGTACGCGTGTCTATGTGTGCATGCGCCCGTTATCGCTTGTTGTACTGAGCTAGCCTTCTGTTCCTTCTGTATTTTATGGTATAAGGCTGGAGAGGGGGGAGTGAAAGGTAGGGGAAAGGGGACCCCTCCCCTATGGGCAGGGGAACGCGGAAATTTAAAGGTGGACTCTGGTATGGGCTCTCGACTTCGACTGTAATCCTGCGAAGTCACCTATGCACTCAGGTTCTCCCGCCCTGATATTATCTGATCTCCGTGTTGTTGAGGTGTACCTCAAAAAATCCATTCTAGTAGTTACACATTACGAGGCCATAACTAACAGCTGATATTGCGTGTCGTGTTCGTATTATGCATGCCTCCATCGAAATTTCTAAAAACTTCAGAAAACGCGAACATACCTCGTAAGATCGGGTTTTTGCAATACACCGTTTGCAAATAATTCAAAAGCTGATTGTGGCAACTCTGCCAAACTTCACAATACTAGTTCATTCATTCATTCATTTATTTAATTTTTTCAATGGTCTGGTCTGTCTGTTTCATTCATTTCATTTCAATTCGTTATGATTTTCTCTTGATTCGTAGTTGTAAAACATTGTAAACTACAAAATAAAATAATTAAATACTACATGAACTAGGCGAAAGGTACGTTGCAGTGGAATTATGGTTAATGCATTTCAAATTATTTGTTACAATTCGCTACGATCCATGATAATATAGTATCGCTATTTCTAGTTGGTCTACTGTGCTAGGATGATCAGCACTTGCAGAACTTCCTGCCATGGTTCGTGAATGTGGAATAATTAATTTATTGCTCACTGAAGCTATTCACATTCTTTGTCAAAATAGTTATAAAGAATGTGAGTGACACAAACGTGCTTGGATAATGAATGTCTCATTTGTTTCTGAGCCGAAGAGATGTCCTACCCATTGTTTTTACCAAAAAAGAGACCTGTGTATTTGTTTTTAGTATCAATAAAAAGTTTTATTAAAGTACATACATTGTTTTATAGAAATTTTAATAGCAATAATGTTTAATTTTGTTATAGATTAGAACACAATTATTTAAATAATGTGCCATAGAAAGAATCATCATGCCAAGGGATATTTTGAGTGATAGTTTAGCAGTGCTGCGTATTGTGGAGGTAATTTTTACACATTCTTTTAGACTTAGCTACTTTTTAAAAGTAGGTATGTTTTTATTAAAATACCCAAAGAATGGTAGTGATTGATAATGTCAACCGATTCAGACTAAGAGTTTGTGCACTGTTGCGATGCCAAGTGGAAGCTGTGCTACTAGTATAGGGATGGGTTGTGGGCTTAGATCCCTATCCAATCAGTAATTTTTAGGATATTCATAAGTTAATCAATGCATTCATATCCGGTCACTTTTTCACTATTCTTTTGGATAATTTTACATTATCCTGTTTTCTAAGATGAATACCAGCCCTAATAAACTTTACACAGACAGGTCTAATTAAGTGTTTTAAAAAAAAAGCATTAGTAGTTAGGGCTTGGTTAAGTGAAACATGAGTTTAATAGGCTTAATGTTTATTTTGAATTGAGTTTATCCATAACCTTACAGCATGAAGATGAAGAAAACTGGCCTCTCGATGAAAAGCCTCCATGTAAGCTGGCTCACAAAAAGCAGTCAAATATACCTCTAAACAGCCAACTACCATACACAAAAGATGATTGTGCATGTTACTACAACTATGCGTAAGTTTTCAGCAGATTAATTTATATTAAACAAACACTCCTCTTTATAATGCAGCTTAGTAATAAATAAATAAATAAAAAACATACGGTCCAATTGAAAACCTCCCTTTTTTGTGAAGTTGGTTAAAAATTCCCTCGAGTACCATTATTACCCTCCACTGATAACCACTTTCAAATTGAATTAGGGACACACTTTATATGTGCAGTGATAATAATAATAATCATTTATTGATCCAGAAAAATTTACATTATAACAATAATATGGTAACATAGGTACCATAATTTTATTATAATTTTGTACACTAGCTCCCACTCTAGGATTCCCTGTATTGTATGAAGCTAGGCTCATCCAGTAGACTAGTGAAAGATAGTACATAATTGCTCAGATAAAAAAGACAAATCAAAATTTTAAATAGATACATAACATTATTAACATTAGACAAGTAGGTAGTAGGTAAGAAAGTAAGTCCACCTATCAATAATAGTAGATAACTACTAATGTTAACAAGTGGCCACTTTTGCTCAAGCAAAAGCTTAGTAGGTACCTACTACCTACCCAACCCACGCTACATGAGACATTAGAGTCTTTGTAATTCTTTTATCACTAAGTTTATTTCTATAGGCATGGAGATAATGGTGCCAGTCGGCAAAGCGATCCAGTTTATCAGTACAAAACAAGCAGTTTGCCTGCTGCGTCATCAATGAATCAATCATGGGATGACATAGTTTGCTCAGCGCTAAGACTGACGCCGGAAGACATTGCAAATCAGTTGACGTTACTTGATTTGCCTTGTTTTAAAAATATCCGCCCAGAGGAGCTCACAACATGCGGATGGAATAAGTTAAATAAACTGACTGTGGCGCCAAATGTAGTGGCGTTTACAAAAAGATTTAACAGGGTTGGTAAAACTTATTTATTTTTTTGTTCTTTTTTAAATCCAACAATCAGTTAGTAGACTGTATGCTGCATGCGTGGAGTGGTACATGTCTTTTGGGATCCAGACTTAATTCTAGACTTGGACTTTTAGGATTTAGTCCTCCTTGTTATAACAGATTAAAACACAAACACCCAACAGTCACATACATAGTCCTGATCCCACACTAGGATTCACTGTGTCGTGGATACCAAGGAACTATGAGTACCATGGTACCACAACACCCAGACCCGCAACAAATATTTGCAGGTCATGACAATATATTGTCCACAAAGAAAAATTTTGGGAGGTTTGTGTAGATTCTAGTGACTCTGACTTCCAGTTCCTGGTGGTGGGTTGGAATCCCAGTTGTGCACCAATGGATTTTTCCACTCGAAACATGCGAGTACTATGTACTCTGCTCTCAAATGGTGAAGAAAATCATTGTGAGGAAATTGGCACATTCTAGAACCAAAAACTCGTTACCGTGTGACCTGTGCATGAAAATTTGATGATAGTGTTACATCACCAAGCTCGAATATCATAGCCAATGTCAGATGACAGGGACCTCATATTGAATGCTACCATATTGCTTACGACTTCTTATCAGAAGTAAATCCCCAACTGAAAGGAAGTACTCAGAGCTTATCAAAAATGCTATGAGTGGGACTCACAATGCATTGGCACAATGATAATGAGCTTTAAGTTATTTTTATAGTTCCGTATCTCAACAAGAAAAAACTGGACCCATATAGAATGAATGGGCGCAACAAGCTTATTATGTTAAAGTACACTGTGCACTCATGTCAAATAAATGAATAAATGAATAGAATCACTTTGTTATCTGTCTGTCTGAACCCTTTTTCTCAGAAACGGCTAAAGGTATCTTAAAATTTATACCAAACTGGTGGAAGGCGCCAGCGACTTCGTCCACTTGAAGTTTTTTTCCATCCTCCCGCTGTACCCCCTTGCAGGGGGAATTTAGGAAATTTCTTTCTTAGTTCACCTCTAGACCACAAGGATTACTCCCTCCAATATTCAGGTTACCGTTTAGTCAGTGAGTGAGTCAGTCATGCAACAATTTTATATATATTCATTGATATAAAGGATTGAGGGTTTACAGTGCCGTAAAAAAAAAACTTTTAACTTAATGCAATAAAGTGCAGTGAATGTTTAATGTTTGTATGGAAACAGCAAAAAAGAAAAATCTATAGGGTACTTCCAGTAACTTCAAAATTCAGAAATTTGGAATGCTATGAGAATTTGTGACACAAATAAAGAAAAAAGTGAGAAATTTAGGCTTTTTTTACCGATAAAATGGGATTGTATGATTCATTTTGTTGGAAAAAGTTGCTGAAAATCGAAAAGGATGCCCTTTTTACGATTTTAAACATGTACGAATCGGAGCCCTCGTTGCCGGTCCAGGTTTTTGTAATTTTTCATCCGGTATACATTCACTGTTGTGGATGGATACGACCTCCATCGTAGAATGTCACGCAGGGTTTTTTCATAATCACTGCTTGGCATGCAAATTGGTGATCGCATTATTGGTGTTAAGTACTCGGGTGGATGCTGTTGCCCATTCCTGGTGTAATTCCTTAGTCGGCTTCTACGATATCCACGGGAGATGACGAGGGTCTATTCTAAGATCGGGCACACCACGGCATTTTACTGACTTTGAATTTGATTTTATTGACAGGTGAGCTTCTGGACTGTACAAGAAATACTCAATGGCCAATCAGCTAAAGGACGGGCGGAGATATTGACTCATTTTATAAAAGTAGCTAAAAAGCTACACGAACTCAACAATTTGCATTCTCTGTTTGCTGTTGTGTCAGCTTTGCAGAGTGCCGGAATATACAGGTAAAACTGAGCTAATAACCGTAACATAAAGCCGTGTCGGCCTCGCAGGTGGCACTTGACTTCCAATCCTAGGGCTGCGGGTTTAAATCCAAGGCGTACTCATATTGTGTAACCTAACCAAACGTGGTTTTAAAATCCATTCAGGCCCAGCACTGGGAACATTATGTTCTGATTAGAATTAATAATTAACCTTAACATGTGAATACATATTATGTCAAATAAATAAATAAAACATCAATAAGTCTCACAGTTACATACATAGTTCTAATCCCACACTAAGATTCCCTGTGTTGTGGGTATCAGGAACTATGAGTACCATGGTACCATGAGTTTTCTGATCCGTAGGTAAATTATTTCGAAATCGTCCCTTTTTGAGTTTCAGCCATTTTTCCCTACCAACTTCACCATCCCATTTAAGGCGTAAAAAAAATTGAAATTCCTCAATTTTAGACTTTTTCCTTTACTTGTGCCATAAAGACTCGAAGCATTCCAATATTCAGAATTGTGAGGTTACTGCAAGTACCCTAAGGGTTTCTCATTTTCGCGATTTCCATACAATCACGAACATATTTTGTCTTTCCTTGAAAGATCGTGAATAGTGACGCAGGTTTTGGGCATTTTGCCGTGGTGTGTCTAAGAATAGCCTTCCGTGGATGTCGTAGAAGTCGACTGAGGGATTATACCAGAGGATGGGCAGCAGTATCCACAGTACTCACCACGAATTCCCACACCCCAATTGTATTTTTGGGGGTAGCCCTGTCCAGCAGTAGATGTGTAAAGGCTGCTGATGATGATGACGATGGGCACTATTAAACAGTTAATTATATAAACAGTTAGTTATATTGTAAGATGATAAGTCTCCCAAATTACACCGGAACCCGTACCCTTCAAAACACAACAATGCGAACACTACTGCTTGGCGGCAGAAATAGTTATGGTGCTAGTACTTCCACGGACAAACTCTTTCATAAGGAGCTCTACTACTAGCTTCCCTACTATACATACGTCTATGTAGGCACAGCTTACGGTACTTCTCTATTTCTTCAATCTTTTTAAGGCTGGTGATATTTCTCGTGATCTCCAAGAAATTAAGCTACACTAATTTCTTGGCTCAAGACCGGTCGTCGTGGCATTCTAAGGGGGAGGCCTATGTCGAGCAGTGGACTTCTACAGGCTGATGATGATCTGTAGCTTTGTCTATAATCGAAAGTCTTAGAAACCTAAGCTAGCTGCAAAGAAAGTACCTTTTATATATTTTTCTGACAATTATTTCAGGTTGACGAAAACATGGGCTTGCTTATCAAAGAAGGATAAGCAGCAGTTTGATAAATTGGCAGAGTTATTTGGAGAGAGGGATAACTGGATCGTGCTTCGAGAATATTTGAGATCCATTTCATTGCCATGCATACCATATCTAGGTAAGCATCTTCTTCATCCACTGCTAGATGAGGCCTCTCATAGCATGCAATGGGGAAATTTGCCATAATCACCACGCTTGGCATGCGGTGATCGCAGTACGTTGAATGCTGCACCCCATTCCCTGGTGTAATCCCTTAGTCGGCTTTTACGACATCCACGGTAGAAGACGGAGGGGTCTATTCTTAGGTCGGACACACCCCGGCACCCGGACACACCTCGGCACAGTAAGCATTTAACCGGATACCGTATATCCGGTATGCTGAAATTTATCCAATACAATACCAGGTGAGTAGCAGAATGCAGGAGTAGTTTTGTTGAAAGATATACCAAAACCCATATTCAAATGTGGGATTCAATGCTGTGGATGTGAGGATAACCCCAGATAACGATGCATTTTAGATAAATGTTTACTGCATAATTTTGCTCGCAGTTCTACGAAATAATTACCATTACATAAACAAGCCGTAATAGTAGCTTCATTGTGCCTTATCTATTTGTTTGGTTTAGATAGTATATGTATAGATCCATATTATTATATACCATATTATTATTATTATGTGCCGTGGTATGTCTGATCTAAGAATAGACCCTTCCTTCCCGTGGATGTGGTAAAAGCCTTACTACGGGGATTACACCAGGGGATGGGCAGCAGCTTCCACCTGAGTACTTACAGTGTCTGTTTGAACTGTGTTTTAGTCGGACAAAACTGTTTTTTTTTTCAGGTATTTTCTTGACGGATCTCGTGTACATTGACATAGCGCACCCAGCGGGGTCCCCTCACCGGACAGCTAAGATGGCTGTGGTGCTAAAAGCCTTGGAGAGATACCAGACTTCGGAGTACGATATCACGCTGCTGCCGCACGTTGCCAACTATCTGAACAGCGTGCGGTACATCGAGGAGTTGCAGAAGTTCCTGGTCGACGATCAGTTCAAGTAAGATTTGAATCGCGACAATCAATGGTTTTATATCACTTTGTTGGCCGTCTATCCGTCTGCCGTCTACCTTTATGCGTTCCTGAGAAAAAGGGTCAAGACTTGATCAAGGTCAAGGGTCTTGACCTTTTTTCTCAGGAACGCATAAACGTTTCACTTGAGATTTATATCAAATATAAAGTTCTGTGAGACTAGTGCCATAAAAAAAACAAGCTTCTAACTCAATGTATTAAAAAGATATGGCAATTAATGTCGGAAATCGTGAAAATGAAAATTCTCTAGGGTACTTCAGTGACCTCACAATTCTAAAATGTGAGAGTGCTAAGAGGTTTTGTGACACAAATTAAGATAAAGGTCTAAAAATTCAGGAATTTCGTCTTTTTACCACTTAATAAGTTCGTCTTTTTACCACTTAATAAGTTTGTAAAAAGTGTCTGAAACGCAAAAAGGGCTCTGGCAATTTCATTTACGGATCGGAACCCCCAGGGTGCAAGTCTCGCTCGCACTTGCCCGTTTAATCATCAAGTGCACTAACTGCACATCAATCAATCATTTAATCATGTGCACTAATTGTTATTTCCAGGTTATCTTTGAAGTTGGAACCACCATCTCCAATCGGAAGTTGCGCAGGATCCAAGGAGTCTGTCAAAGAAGGAATATCTCTAGCCACTGCGGGCTCCTTCAATGAATCTCCATCTAAAATCGGTTCGGGCTCATTACGACTGCAAGGCTCATGCCATCAAGGCAGATTTGTACCGACCCATAGGAAATGTCGATCTCTAGGGTCTAAGTAAGTAAATAATGCAATTTACAGTGAAATTTATTAACAAACACTCGCTATAATTGATTTGTTCAGTTTTCACACGTTTTATTGAAAAGTTAATTAAGTTACTTGATAAAATTCTGAAGTAAGTTTACAAAAAATATTGGAGAATATTACGTTCGTTTGTTCGTCTTGTCACTGGTTTTTCCTTGGTCTTTAGGTCAGTATCAAGCTTGAAGTATTGGTGACCGTGAAAAGGGCCTAGTGGCTCACGGTGAAAGAGTTTAAAGTGCGCCTCGCAAAAGCTCCTTTCATGCAAAGGACAGTACAAAAAAAAACAAATAAATATTGCCGAATAACAAATTAGTTCATATTTCATATTAAAAGGAATGGTTTATGAAACAACTAAAATGGTCGTATATTTATCTGCGTAGAGTTTTACTTATTAGCATAACTTTATTCAAAGAGTTTTACAAACGTATCTTCCGGAAAAGTTAACGTAACTAACTTAATTAATTTTTCCGATTATCTCTCTAAAACATTCGTTCTCCTTACTAACACTCTCGACTCATCACACAATATTTTATCCAAATAGTAAAGCTCAATTGGCAATAATGTTTCCGATGTAAATCCCCGAGACATAATCATGTTTATCAATATAGTAACAATACTTTTTAAAATTGGTACATAGGTTTCGTAGCGCGAGCTTGCCAAGAAACTTTCACAAGGTCAATTTTGGTGTTGGGTGAGTTGTTTTACTGGTTAATGAAATTGAAGGCTTGTATTGTGATACGTAGATGATTATGTATGTTTATATACATTTAGAAAGCGAAGGATACTTGAGAGCATGCTTTAATGTCCGTGTTTGGAACTTCACGAGTTGAATAAGAAGGCATCTTGGACTGTCGACCACTCACCTTGGTAAAGCATAGGCTCTCGTTTGATAGACCTATACCAGATACAATATAGAACAGCGCGGTTTTCAATTATTTAGTACGCGAGTGAAGTTTCCTTCTATTTTGGTTATGATTACATCAAACTCCCAAGAAATTTTGTACTCATGATCAGTACACTAATGTCTAGACCTGTGGAGAGTTTTTTTTTTTAAACTAGTTTTCTTAAATTTATGATTTGGTAACCATTAAAAAACTAACGCACCACGGGTCTGGATGTTAGTGTACTGATCATGTGTATAAAGTTTCATGGAGTTTGAAGAAATAATAGCCAATTGTTTATCAAAGCAAATTGTAAGTAAACTCTGTTCGCATGCAAAAAACGTAAGCACCCTTTTGCTAGACACCGTGACCTCTAAATACGCTATAATTCTGGTATGCGCCTAAAGCAAGCAATATCACATGGTACGACTATGATGAATGTGCACGTTATGCATTATGCAAAAATTGTAACCCAATGGCAGAAGATTTCAACTTGCCTTCTATGCGAGTAGGTTAGAGTATTTTAAATTATGGTCGAGAGTTTTTTTATTTGCGCTTTCTGTAAATAAAGCATCGATTTTTGTAAATCGAATTGTAAAGTAGCAAATTAGGGGCAGGTAAGATACAGGTTTTTCTTTTTAAATAAGCGTAATACAGATTAACTGTATAGCTGATCTAGATGTTTTTAAACGGACTGTATTGCTAACTCTCTCCATGCAAACTGAAGTTTGCTCCTAATTTGGATATTAACTATTTCAAGTCAATTAAATTGGCATAGTGTCATAACTATGTAGATAATTATATCTAGGCCTGTGATTGGTTAGTTTACTATTAAATTGTACAGTTTAAAAGTGGCATTTCCATACAAATCCTTGAGCCAATGTGATTTGGAAACTATATAATTTTGTGGGAAACTGACACCACACGCGTATATATTAGTGTATGGATAGATCATGTCTACAAAATGTAATAGTATTGATTAGATAATATCCAAAATAGGAACAAACTTTGTTTGTTTAGAGAACACTTAAACGGGCTAGCGGTACACTCCTCTTAATTCTAGATGATTACCGATGAATATAAATGTATACTTTATAATAGCAAGCAATCTACGAATGTACTAATGATGTAGTTGGTAAATAGTTATGTTAATTAACTAAGACAACATTACGTGTAATTAAAACAACTTTGGCAATTAAAATGAAAACATCTACTTATGAAACGGGTTTAGTTTAAACTGAATTTTGAAATAACAAGTATCAAAGATGATTATGTCTGCTGGATTAACAAAATTTAATAATGCTTGCATGTAGTAGCTTTGACAATACGATCACGCAAATAACTTTCATGTAACACGTTCAATTACCACAGACGAATAGATACAATTACTAACAATCTAGGGGTTTTTCACGGACGCGGCGCCATACCCCAATTTTTATGTTTCACTTTGGCCGTCGTTTAATTCCTTGTATCGTGGAGGTCGGAAGTAAAAGTTTAAATATAAATCAGCACAGACAGAGATACAGCCAAGGTAAAAATCTGCGAATTTGGCGCATTTTTATTAAAACCTGGGCTGCAAGTACAGTACAAAACGGGACTCTACCTACATAGTTCCGTTTTGTCGAATTGTAATGTCAAATTTATCGAATCGAGTCCTACGTACTTTCACTGCTGTGTTGTTATTATCATAAGCATTTTATAATATTTTGCAGCGCCCCCGAGTGGCATTATTTTTATTTATAAACGGCCAGTCAGATCGTGTGGCATATTTCCGGCCACCACAATCTTTGCATAGATTTTCTAGATCATTCCTTAGAATGCAATAGCCCGTTTGATATCAAGAAGCTCTACTTTTTAGTTTGATCGGGACACTTATTTTGTCAGACATTTTCTCACAAATAAACTGATTTTGCACATAAAACACCTTGCTTGTAACAGTTTACACTCTTGCTTAGTAGTTGCCAGGTTTGTGTAGCATCGATTGACTTCTATCAAACATATTGGAGAAAATCTACTATCTAATTAATCAAATTTCACAAGATTTCACTGCAAACTCGCTTGGCACATTTGCACATAATTATGAATGTCTCAGTTCACGCATTTACCCGACTACGGTAAAGCAAAAGGAGGGGCAGTCTATGTATGTATGTTACTTTGTTCATCGGTTCCCTCGTAGCTCCGAAACTATAGTATTTTGACAAATAGGGTATCATATGAAGCATCCTGACGTTCCGCGTGTCATAGGGTTTATGACGTCATAGTCAAATAAAGTAAATTTTCCAACATCGATAAAAAAGTAATTATTTATACAAATATCAAATGTTTGGTATCAAATGAAAGGGCTGGATGAGTACATTTCAAAAATATATCATACTAGTACACTACCTGCTGAATAATTATACTCTTAAAAAAGTCGTAAAAAAATATGAAAGCTTAAAAACCGTAAACACGACTACGCAAAAGCTAAAAGTAAGTATCAAAACCTAGTAGAGCAAAACCAAATCAACGATTCTATAGTAAAAAGCTTTCAACTTAATTAATAAATAAAATCGTGGATTTGGACTCCGACTGCACTTATTAAATTGAAAGCCACGACCGTGAATGTGTTCTTCCTTTCCTCTACAAGAGCTTACATTGAATTAAAAGGCTACAAAAAAAGAAAAAAAGCTAAAATTATAGAAACAATTTGAGTAGTACCGAAGCTGATTTGACTTTGTTAATAAAAAGGAAAAAGTAAAGCATAGGTCAAGATGTTCCCTTCCAAAAATTTTAGATACCTCTGCCCTGTCTCTCGAAATGAGTCCCATAAAAAACGACACAATTATCAAGCTATATTTTATGTAAAACTCACTGCAGGGAAAGCCACGCTTAGAATTCCCTGATGACGTAAGGACGTACGTTCTATCAATTTTGACAGCCGCTTGAACATGACACAATGAATACTTAATTATTGTGGCCTGTCAACATTTGTGGAAAAGCATTTTTCAATAAGGGTGTTTTATAATGTATTTCTGTGTTGTAGCATTTTCGGAAAGAGTCACACAGATGAGAAAATGGACGAGAAGACTCCAGCGGGATCTGTGAATCTTCTTGATGACACATTATTGGAATCTCCGGGATCTGTCGCAGGTGACAAACTTTCCAAAACGTTCCCGCCCAGGTGAGCAGAGTCATATCAAATCAGCTGATATATAATCACTTATGAGTGTGTGTTGTGTTTTAACAAACGATTGACACGGTGTAGCTTAATACGGATTTTGTACGACGACACCGATAAGCGCCCCTAGCGACCTTCGGTAACCTCAATACCTATATTTTGTATGTATGCTACGCGACGTGTTTGTTGTATAATCCACCACTGTTAACGAGTACTGTAACCAGTGGTGAATCCAGGCGCCTAGGCTCTCCACTCATCACTGACTATATTCGAACCGCACAGTTTTGCGTGATGGCATGGATATTTAGATACTTACGCATTTTTTTTAAATGAGGCGTGGTTTGTCTACCTTATGGAGCGGGCGTAACCACCCACTGAAATCGCCACAGCTTGTAATCTTGAAGAAATAAGCCCCTCATCACGCATCTCTTTGTCGCTGTGGTGGACAGGCACCCTTATATTAAAGAGAAAATGCTATGATAGGCAAATTACAAATTACAAACAGCAAACTACAAATACAAAATAATCACAAAAAAACACAAATTTGTTAGTACAAATTTATTTTTTGTTTGTTAGTAAAAGTCCGCGCTTGCCGTACCATAAAATAGACGCCATATTTCATGCAACCCGCCAGCCATGCTCATCAACTGCCGTACTTGGGAAACTTAGTTATCTGAATATACCTGAAAATACCATCTCAGTCCAGAAGTTCTGTATTGCCGTACTATTAACAGTGTTACTAACAAATTTAGGAACTTATTTTTCCTTTTACATAAAAGACAGCTTTGAATTAAATGAAATCATCTCATTCTAGCAATCTATCAAAATTGGAGGAGTTGCCATGTGATTTCCAAGGCTTCGTGAGACGAAAGACGCTGCTGAAAGATGGAAGAAAAATTTCGTTATCTTCATGGCAAAGATACTGGCTACAGATGTCGGAGAACATTCTTGTATTCTATGCTTCCAAGTCATTCAAAGGGTAAGTTTGGATCATACCACATTGAATGTGCAGCACTCTCTAAAGTTAAACCGCGCTTATAAGATTACCGCGAGCTCTTTTTAATATACTAAAAAAAACCAGATTAGTCTTTCTCGAACTGCGCATAATGTTGTGTTCCGAAGTTTACTCAACTCAATACTAGATGTCGCCAGTAGTAGATTAGAATGCACTATCGATTCTATTCCTTGTTTGAAGAAATCTTGTATGGGGATTCCACCTTAGGATTTTTTTTGTGGTTCATGTCCAAAAGACATGTATAATCTGTGAAAATTTAAATTGGTTACCTGTTCGCTCCCTTCCCCTGATTAGTAGAGGACGCTGCTTTTTATTTTCGTATTTATTTCACAGCTCAGAGGCCGTAGACAAAGTAACATTCTAATAGCGATGACGCTAGTAGAAAAGTCCAAAATGTATGAGATTGACGTAAGCTATCGATATGTCACGTGGTATTTTGTATTGTATTACGACTGTAGAAATGGAATCGCTTCGAAGCGAATGCCGTTTGCCTAGGCCCTCTGGAGGTGATCATATCCCACGTGACCACCCCCTGGATCGCCACTAAGTGCTGCAAGCATTAATAACATAACACCCACCAGTCATGTACAAAGTCCTGATCCCACACTAGGATTCCCTATGTTGCGGGTATCAGGAACTAAGAGTACCAAGGTACCAGAACTCCCAGACCCGGAACAGATACTGGCAGATCACTTGCCCCGCAGCTAGAATCGAATCCGCACCTCTTGCGTCTCAGCCGGCTACCCGCCCGGCACGCCACGGAGGTCGTCAATCTTGCTGACCGTTCCCTTGTTACAGGAGCTCCCGGAGCGATTTCCGTGCTGAGCGCTGTAAGATGCTGCCATTGAATGGATGGCGCGCCAAGTGGGACGCAGACGCGCCCGATGCCTTTCAGCTAATCAACAACTGCCTCGGCACACTATACAAGTTCAAGTAAGTGCGTGCTGTACGTCGTTTCAATGTTACTTAATACTAAAATACATGGCAGGGCAGGCCATTGTAGTTCGTAGAACTAGGAACACAGGTTCTCGAGTCGCGACCACGAACCGGACGACGCAGTGTAGGAAGAGCCAAGTACATTTTGAAGGTAGCAAGAGGTCGATGGATAGAGGTGGCTTTGTACCGATCGTCGTGGCATTCTATGGGGTAGGGCCATGTCCAGCAGTGGACTAATGATGCCTGGAATAAATCGCTTTCAGCAATAAGGCCGCCCATTGTACTGCAAATTTGAATATATCCCCATCTATCCATGTACATGTATGTATGTCAACTTCCTTTACACCATCCGAGTAAAAGGCGTGTGTCTATTACAGCTGTTTATTTGACCTCTATGCGTGAACTCTGAATGCTGTAATAGGCCAGCTCCATGTTTAGATACATTTCTGGGGGAAAGTTGACGAGGCATTTCATAAATTAAAAACATCGTTATTTATAAAGTCGTGGAACTAAAGTTGTTCGCCATGGCGTGTGGAATACCCTCCCCTCGGGCTTATAGAGGTATTTTGTTACACATTGTATATGCAGCGAACACCCGACCGATGCGATATGGTTATTATTGGAGGCGTGCATACGTATTATCGGGCACGTGGCATGCCAAAGGAACGCCTGAACGCGTGTAACAGCTACGGGAATGCCAGTAACAAGTAAGCATTACACTTGCAATATATATCTCTGGTTTTTGGCGTGTAAGCTACTTACCCATTTTACTGGCGTTTCTATTAGCTTAAGCCGACAGAACTGAACGTGCTATTGTTGACTGAGTCCGAATTCGCGAACAAAATATAATTATGAATAGGTATCGAGGCTGCACACTGTTTGTAAACAGTATTTATTAACAAATGTTGAATACCCGGCTTGAGTGGGAAACTTGAAACATTGATGCGGTCGATGCAGGTGCTCCATTGTTTAATAACTTGCATGCAGCCTCGATACCTTTTCATAATTATATTTTGTTCGCAAATTCGGACTTCAATTAAGCCGGGTATTTATTAGGCAACATTTGTTACAACACTGTTTGTAAACAGTATATTTTATTAACAAATGTTGCCTAATAAATACCCGGCTTAACCATCATCGAACATCGGCTGAATAACTCTCTCTAATTTGTTTCTGGTTTATTGTTGCAAAAATGCGTACCTTGGTAAGTCTTCTCCGATTATTATCTACAAAACTGTATGAAGATCTGAATTTTAATTTTTAAATTAAAAGTAAACAGAGTCAGGCGGTGGGAAAAAATAAATTACTTATTAATTTAAAAAGTAAAAGTCGGATCTTAATAAAATATTGTAGATGTAATCGGATATTACGCAGTGTTCTGGATTTCTGAAATAAAGACCCAGAAAAAAAGCGTATTTGGGCGGTGTCTGTACTTTAAAGAATCGCCGCGCGCCGGTCTCGCCTCAAGTAAGATTCTGCCATGCGGGTTTTCTTTGTTGGCCCTACGTTAATGCGCTCTGTGGAGATACACAACTAGAGAAGTTTAATTAAACGCTCGAACAGCTGCTCAAGATAGGAAAAGTTCAAGCAACAGTTTTGTTACAGAACTGGTTCGGAGCCGGCAGCGAAGCAGTGGGTGACCAAAATTGAAGAAATCTCGAACCAAACGATGAAGCCCCTTCCGGCGAATCTCATGTCATTCGAATAGTGAATGAAGTCTTCGCACGTACGTACAGTACTGATCTGATATTTGAAAAATAGATATCTCTCATTATTTTACCGTTGCAATAGGTATACATTATTTTATATTAAATGCATTATAAAGCTTTCTGTGAACAATGTTTATTTGTAGTGAAATAGGTAGCTTTAACTGTGTATACACAAATGTTTTGTTATTTTGTGTGTTCCGCCGATATTTATTTGAATCTGTAAAGTTCAATATCTCAAGCTCGTTGCTATGTACTTTTTAATTGAATTCGCATATTTTTTTATAAAGGTTTGTTTTTCATAGCGCCCATCTCAATAAAAGTGCCACAAAACATTTTTTATAAATAATGTTAGTATACTCTTCTGAGTCACAGATCTCATGTAGGTATGAACCTATGTATTTAAATATTCATTTATGATCTGTGAAACTAAAAGATTTCCAATTAACATATCTGAGTCACAAAGTTCTAGCTGTATTCATAAACTAGGACTATCATGGTTGAAATACCGTGTATATTATACGTATCAATTGTACTTGCATAAAATATAAAAAAAAAATGGTCAAAATCTTAGTATATTTTTCTGATGGACATCCAATGAATAACAAGATAATTTTATAAAAAATTAAAAAAAAACCCCTTGTTTTCCGAGTTCTATTCAAATTAGAAAAACGGAACACTTATGGAAATACATCATTGCATCCTAGATCCTGTTCATCATATGCTGGTCATTTTCAGTCCGTGGAGTCTGCGGGCGAAAGATATGTCATGTCGTTTTAATTTGGTATTTGAGCTTCAACTTCGAGATTCAGCTTCAGACCCAAGATCCTGTTCATCTTATGATGGTACTCATCAGACCCTGGAGCCCGATGGCGTCGAAAACGATCATTTAGAAGACTGAAGAAGGATCTAGGGTACTACTGAAGCTGAATCTTTAAGACGACAGGATATGTCTTTCTTCTACCGATTCCAGTTTCGGATGTTGACCAACACTGGATGAATGATATCCTTGGTGCAATGACGTGTTTCTATAAGTATTTAATGGGGCATTGAAAAAAGTTGAGGTTTTTTTATAAAGCTATCTTGAGTTCAATCTAGAATCGATTCTATCTTTAATTACTTGTATGTAACTGAGATAAACGCAGACTAACCAGGAGGCCGATCACGTAACGGTTTTACCATGGTTTTACCGTTTGAACGGAACGTTTTTGGTTTCGGTTTAGATTTGGTTTAGCTGATTTAAGAAATGGTATGGCGTTACTTTTCTGAAAGATTGAATTGTTGACGTTGCGGCGTGTTGGAGTTAGGCCCCTTTAACAGCTCGCAGATAGGGAGAATCAGGGTGTGGGTAATAAAAGCTAGTTTCTTAGTAACCAACTTTTACTGTCCATAACAAATCCACAGCCTGCACATTTTGCATTCCTAGAGTTAGGTATCACACGCGTCACTGGCCTGAACACTCTTCAGAACAGCAGCTCCTGGTATAGGCTCCAGGTCCAGGTAGATTAAGGTAGGTCGCGGCCTCAGTATGGTAGGTACTTCTCAAGGTGTTGGAGGGGCTTCCGTCCAGTAACGGCACCGTGGTCTGCAGAGACGGTGGCTGGTCCAGAGCCGAGGAGTCTTCCAAAGGAATACTCTCGTAGTAACAAGAATCCTGGAATCGAAGAGAAGCCTTAGGGTTTGTCCAGAAAGTGCTGTCTGTCCCACGCAACGTAAATAGGGTTCTCGAAGCTTCGGTCCAAGCTCAGTAACGGCGTGAGTGGAAGGTTTTGGATCGCCAGTTAGCTTTCGAGGGTCAGACAGCTTTACAAAGAAGTTAGAAAATGCTAAGTGTGGTGATAGGCAGCAGTAAACAATAGAAACTCACCCTAGAGGGATTCCGAGTGCAGTTAGATAGATTTAAATAATAGCAGCGGTAGGTACGTCCTTTCGTCAGGGCTAGTAAGGTTCTGTGAGAGGATCTGCCTCGGGCCTCCACTCTCGGGAGCCACAGAATAAAACGTAGTACTCGTACAGGACACAGAATAATGCATAGGTCGAGCGCTAGCAAGGCTACGTGTCCTAATCCCGAGCGCACCGTAGGTAAGTAGGTACCTCGTATCTACTTAATTTCATTATAAAAAATCTTTATTAGTATGTAATTAATCTATCTTAGTAAGTATCTATGTAATTTTAGTTTTAATTTTATTTAAAGTTCAATTTAAAGCTATTTATCTATTTTATTAATCTATAAAAACGTACAACGCCACAGTACCCCGCCAAAAAACGTAGGATTTTTCCTATGAAGAAATCCGACTCACTTACCTAAAGTTCAATAGTACTATTCTCCATTCACATAACCATTCATACTTCATCTCTCATACTTCCTTAGAACATTTTGTCTGTAGTCACTTTAGATGTGCCCAAGACCCTAACACTCTGAGTATACTTGTGTGATAGAACATGTATACTCGGAACAGCACTAGATGGAGTTCCTTATTTAGAATAACAAAAAACTCACTTTAGGTAGGTAGAATAATTAGTATAGGTACTAGAATAGTGAATTGATGTAGGCACTGAGCTATAGTTGTTAGCTTTATAAAAATTATCTAGTCATTGCATTCCCATTGTTATGATTGTATTGTTAGGCGTGCTTCGCCTATAGCGTGTTATAGGTGCCTAGATATAATAGATATTTCAACACACTGTCAGTATCGCCCGTACAAAATCATCGGTATTAACGCAGCATGATAATAACCATTAGATTTGTTGTAAGCATGTATAGCGTGTAGTGTAGTGTACAGCTATAAGATACTGTAACTAAAGCATAATAGATGCCTAGTTGAGTGCAGCATGAATGAACCTAGAAATTAAAGTAAGTTAGTAGTAAGTTTTAGTTAAAGTTGCTTTAGTAATTAGACCAACCAAGAAAATACTCAAGAGTATAGATATAACATAGATATAAGTAGAATAAGCTAAGGATAATTTATTTTTAATTTTTATTATGTATATTATAAGTTACCTACTTAGATAGATTTTATTCTTTGTAGCTGATTAGTTTAAAATCTTTTACGTGCCATAAACCAAGATTATGACCGTTCATGTCACTTAGTTCGTAAACCAGAGGAGATTTTTTAGAAATTATCTTACATTTTAAATATTTAGGTGCTAATTTTTTGTTGTAATATTTTGCTTTATCACTTAAATTGAATGTTTTCTTCCATATTATGTCACCTACGTTGAATTCTATAGGTTTTTTACGTAAATTATAGGAATTACTATTTCTACTGTGTGCTTGCAAAAGAGATAACTGTACTTTGTTAAATATAGTAGAAAGAATACCTAAATTTTCAGCATACTGTTCACGTGGTTGAAAAATTAAGGTTTCAACTTCACCAGAATCATTATTAATGTAGTGTGAACCACAAGTGACTAGTTCTCGGCCATAAACCAAAAATGACGGTGTGTAGCCTGTCACTTCATTCACTGAATTGTTTATTGCAAACTGTATTTTAGGTATCAACGTATCCCAAATGCGTTGATCATTAGTAATGAATGTAGAAACTGCTGTCATGATAGTCTTATTATATCTTTCTACAGTGTTTACATGGGGAGTGTATTTAGGAGTATAGTGTAAGTGAGGAATGTTATATTTAGAGAGCATTTGCTTTAACGTGACACTTACAAACTGTTTACCATTGTCCATAATTACGGTTGACGGTATTCCGTGAACTAAGAAAACGTTTTCTTCTAGAATTTTAGTGACTATTTCCGCGGTAGCACATCTGATAGGAAACAATAGGCAGTATTTACTAAAGATACACGTCACAACTAGTAAGAAAGCATTCAGTTTTCTAGACACAGGTAATGGTCCGACTAAGTCGATACTTAGTACCTGAAATGGTCTAGCGCAACATTTAGGTCTACCCATTTCCCCCAGAGTAGCATGGTTTTGGTGTTTATGGGCAATGCATGTGTCACAAGTACTTAGTACTCTAACTACGTCAGCATGCATCCCAGGCCAATAGTATTTCAAGATTAGGCGCTTATACGTCTTGAAAATACCGAGATGACCTGCCATAGGTTCAGCATGATTTTCCAAGATAATCGACTCCCTAACTTCACTAGGTACAACCTCCTTCCATTCAAACTCCGTAATTAGAGAACATTTCCCTTTCATAAAACGGTACAGTTTATCATTTTTAATAGTGTAATTCGGAAATGAAGTTGCAGAATTCTGACAGCCGTGGAAAATATTCAAATACCATTCGTCCCTAGTGTTTGTAGTATTAAGAGAAGTATCAATAGCCGAAACCGGATATGCACGCGATAACGCGTCTGGTATTATATACCCCACGTTACTAAAATTCAGCAATTAACACTGTAACAGTTGCTCATACGAAATCAAAGAGCGAAGTAGACGTTCCGAAGGAAACTCTTTTAGTTAAGAAACGACAAAGAACGTTTTTAAAAAAATAGTGAAAGTTCGAACGAACGCCACCCAACGTATCTTCCAGAAAAAAGCTAATTCGTATATATAATACGTTTAATTGATTAACGCGTTACGAAATGTATAAACCGGTTTATGGTTGTAGGTTTGTTTTGGTATTAACGATCGAAGATGCGGGCACATAAAGCTTGGCACTGTAGACAACGCCAATATGCGCGTATGCGTACCAATAGTTTTTCCTCTTTTATCATAACGACGGTAAAGGAGTGAAATTATCTGCCAGCGTATGTATTCCATTAGTCTTATAATTTTACGAGTCTTCAAAAAAAAGATTTGATAGGCATTTTCTGCCTCTTATAATTTGTGAGTCTTCAAAAGAAGAGTTGGCAAGCATCTTCTGCCTGTGAGCGTGATTAACTTGGCTCCATCTGCCCTTGCCATCGGGCAAGGTGTAAAACGCCCGTAAAAGTAATTCATTTAAAAAATATGACATCTACTCTGGCAAGTGTATTTTGTATTCTGCCATTAATAACAGGCATGGCATTTTCTGGTGCGACCTTCAGCGTCCAATTGAAATGGTGTGTATTTTCTAAGAGTACGACATGTACAAATAACAATAACAAATAATTGGGAATTCATCAATTACATGAATTCCCAAACCAAAGGAGAGCGTCATTTTTCTAAATTTTATTATTACAGGCCTACACCGTACGTCCGTCCGTCTGTACGTCACGTCTGTCTGTCTGACTGTCTGAATCAAATCCCAAGGGTTGTCCAACTAAAGAATATAAAACCGATAGCGTATTCTAATCCACTAGTAGCGACATCTGGTCTTGAGTTGAGTGAACTTCGGAACCCTATACTATGCGTGGTTCGAAAGGAGACTCATGTCTGATATATAATATTTGTCATGTCCTATGGAGGCGTTTGAGCTCATTGTATTAATGTGACAAATAATAAAAGTACAAAAAACAGTTCTTAATTTTTAAAATTCCGAGTGTTTTAAGCACAAATCTTTTTACATACACTGTAAAAGGTGCTTTCCCTTATTCATGCCATACCCTGTATGAAGTCGTTCGGAGGCCGACCAGCCGATTGGTCGGCTAGGTTTTGCGCCATACGGATACAGTCCCTTCCTCTTTTTAGGGTTCCGTACTTCAAAAGGAAAAACGGACTCTGATAGGATCACTTTCTTGTCAGTCCGTCTGTCTGTCAAGACCCTTGTTCTTAGGGACAGGTAGAGGTATCAAGTTAAAATTAATATAGGCACTAAGGTCTACAGTTCCTTGAGCTTCTAAGTCAGCGCAATCAAAAAATATTGGAAACTCGCAAATTCAATCATCAAAACATGTTACTTCCTGTTGACCTAGAATCATGAAATTTGGCAAGAAGCAAGGCCTCACAGCACAAGTAAAGAATAAAATCCGAAAATTGTTTATTTGTAAATATATCATATATTTTTTTCGATTATTCTCATATTTAAGTTTGTACGGAAACAGGCGCGAGTCCTACTCGCACTTTTCCGGTTTTTATCAAGTCTATCACTACTACTAGTCTGTGTAGCAGTCTTCCAATTTTTCCAGTCAATAGCATGTCCGCTACTCCTGGCCTTTCTTAGAACTTACTTACAAATTCACGAAACATTTCGTGTGGACACTGGCACGCTTAGCTTATAGAGCTAAGTCTGAAATCTTCGTGGAAATGTTGAATATCTCCGATTCATATCGGAGATATGCAATATTTCCTCGAAGATTTCGGATTATCAGATTTGAGAATTGAATACTCATGTACTGGAACCAGAGTTAAGATGCAATTTCGATTCGACCGAGACGACGTCCTATGTTCATGCATATTATGATATAATTCGAAGTTTCAGACTAGGAATAACTAATTAATAAAAAATAGCCATTATTTGTAATTGTTAGCATTATAATGCAAAGTTGCTGGTGTGACTGCGGCTGCCCATGCATCACTATCTACACTTGCTGCTGCAAGATTTGCTGACCGTTGAGCAAGCTTGCGCTTCGAATGCGCAGGCAAGCCATGGGGTATGTGGTGTCTGAATAGGCGCAACAAGCTTATTACTTAGTGTTCAAGTACAGTGTGCCGTTTTGTTCAAATAAAACTAATGAATAAACGAATAATAACAAGTGAACCTTCAAAACAAATCAATAGAATTATTTGTAATCTAACATTATATACAACATTTTGTAATAATATTCTCAAATATAACACTATAGTAAGTAGGTAATCTCATAATTTTAACCCCGCTATATAAAATGAAAACCCTGTTCATAGAAAAATCAAGGTAAATTACCTACTACTTCGAAAGTAAAGCGCCTCGGCAATCTTTGTCTTTTCGATACGGGCTCATATTTCTATCTGATCCTGCAAGTGAGTCAAAAAGCAACAGACAGTCACAATCACAAACGAAGTTACTATTTTTGTCAAATTTGTACAAATGTTTTCATTATATGCAACTAGACCATGATACTCGTAGTTCCTTGATAACCACGACACAGGGAATCCTAGTGTGGGATCAGGACTATTGTTTGTATGTGACTGTTGGGTGTTAATTTTGAAACATTTGACCTTAAAATACTTTGAAAATAAATAAAATACTTATCTACATTCAATATGATAACTTTATTGGATAATTAATTACAACATAATTATCGTATTTCAACCGTTTAAGAGAATGTCACCAGTAGCTATCAAAAGGGCGCTTCCCTTAACCCTTAAAACGTAATGTTTCTTTAAACAAACTGGCGTGCAATGAAACAGGGTCACTTACAATGGGCATAATATCTCTCAAACGATTTTTTTGTTGATTTATTTTTTATTTAATATATGTTAAGTATTTTTTTTACATTAGTTATTGTTTTTAATGCCGTAAAAAAGTTATTTTATTATGATTTTTATTTCAATTTGATACCTTGCATAGTTTGGAAGGAATTATAATAAAATAAATTTAAGAAAATATTTTTTTTTAAATCTGGCTCTGATCTTGTATTCAAAATTTCATAGTGTTTGAAGAAATTATTGCTTACAAAAGCGTACAAAAGGGTGTAAGCGACCTACTGGTAACCTTCTCTTAACTTGACTCAACTTGACTTAACTTGTGCTTCAACCTATTGATTTAGCCTGGTGCTATAAATAAATAAATTAGATATTATTGTATAGTTGTAAAAGGCCGTTGTGTGATACGGTTCAGTCAATATTGCGAAAGTCACGCGATTACATTCAGTCATACTTTTTCTAATTATCCTCCAAGAAAAGTAAAGATCGACCGCAAAAATCACACACTAGAAACACTAGAAATACGGAAATAAAAACATACATCAAAGACGGGCGGGGTCCGGTACAAAATAATAAAACTAGATTAATTGTAGATTGTGGCACCGAGCGGTAAGTGACTTCTTGTTGACGACTTTGGTGGCGCGGAAGGCGAGTAGTCGGCTGAGACGCGAGAGGTCGCGGGTTCGATTCTCGCTGCGGGACAAATGTTTGTATGATTTGCAAATATTAGTTCCGGTATGTATATTACCTGGTATGTTTCTTTTCGGCCAGTAAATACTTTCTATTTTTAAAACTTCTTTTTAAGGGAAGTTAATTTCCCATAACTGGAACTGGATGGCGCTGCAAAATATGCCCGAATCCGAGATCTCGCTGCCGAAAACACACGACGATTCTTTATGTTGAATCGGAACTTTTCAAATAGAGCAAATAAAAGCGAGCGTGCTATAATGGATTTTCATACAATATTACTGCACTGTTTTAAAATAATTTTGCACAGTTTTTAAAAAATGCAGTGTAATATATATAACCTATGCGCATATAGGTTATATATGACTATATATAGGTTGCACCAAACGTTATGTCTAGAAATTTCACTCTACCATCCCTCACACACCCGCCGCCGGGCGCCGGCACCCATCACAGACCGCAGTGCAATTAAGACCGGCTATAAATTTGGCTTGACCTCGAAGTCGCGCTTTACTGTGTAGTTTAAACCGTTCAAACTTATATCATCACCTAGGGTTGATAAATTATATTCTGACTCATCACTACGAGATAATACGGGAGTATGTTCACCATTTTACACAATTAGTTGCGTCTCTCTACCACACCCTCCGCCTTTCTGTTGTGTTTTATTTAGAACAGAAAATAATTATTTTCCATTAATAAATCGAGGCATTATGAAAATGTTTAGGTACACGAGGAGTACTAAGTATTTTTGCCACATGATCTGGATGTGATGGTAACTTATCAAGAGGTGCTGTTTCTCAATTTCTTGTGCGTGAATTTCCTGTATTGACTGGACTAACAATTTTGAATAGGTAATCTAATGTTAGAGTTATGACAAATATCACAAAGTTCGTAAGGTGTGTTAATAATTAAATTGTATTTATAATCGTGCGACAACGAAGCATAAACGTCTGTTTGTATGGCTGTATGGGCGATTTTTTCCTAACGAATGAGCTTTGATAGACTAAACTGAAAAGACGTGGAACTCGTTCCCTATTCTTGCCATTCCAATTGATTACTCTAAAACGTATATTATCTAGTCGTATGGTAAGAAAAATACTATGACATTATAAAAAAACAATGTAGGTACCTACTTTTCTGGACAACATCATTCACTTCATACAATTTGAAGTGGCTTCCGTTCTACTGAAACACATCAACAAAAATAAACGTGCTTATGTTTACCGCTGTAGGTATAAGTAGAACAAACGAATACTGCTCAACATCACCATAATCTGTATTTTCGTAAAAGTAAAAAAACAATATAGCCCTTTTCTCGTTATTTTTTCTGGCTTAACTCATGGTACAGTTTTGACGATATATCTTGACCGTGCTGAAGTTAGCCGTTCACCAGCCAAATAGTTTATGATGGAACAAATTTGTCTATGCGTATCAAAAAAGTAAACTTCAGCACAGCCGAGATTCATCAGCAGAACTGTAGGCCAGGAAATTAGAATCAGACGGGTAGAAACAAGACTTTATTGGTCAAATTACGTCTATGAAATACAAGCTAGTTTCGCTTAACGAAACATTAGTTTTATTGTAGCGCGCAGCTGCTACTGAGCAACCGTTATTTGCCTTTGCTCGTTGGATGTAGGTCATCCTTCCGCAATGCGATTGAGGGTGCAGAAACCAACACACTATTTGTAAGGCATTGTGATTATGAATGGCTGGTGCGGGAACCGCCACACTATTTGTAAGACAGTGCGATTATGAATGACAGGTGCGGGAACCGCCTCAGTATTTCTAAAATAGTGCGATTATAAATAGCGGGTGTGGAAACCGCCACTCTATTTGTAAAACAGCGCGATTAAGAATGGCAGGTACGAGAACCGCCACACTATTTATAAGACAGTGCAATTATGAATGGCGGATGCGGAAACCGCCACTCTATTTGTATGACAGTGTGATTATGAATGGTGTGTGAGGGAACCGCTTTACTATTTTGTAAAACAGTGCGATTATGTTTGACATGTGCGTAACCGCTACTCTATTTGCACTCAATTATGGTGCGAGATCCGCCATAGATAAATGACAACTTTATTAAATTTCTGACGACTATTTTACATAATACCTTATCCATTAGAATTCTAAGATTATACATAGTATATTTTGATGTAAAATAAAAGCACACAATCAATAGTTTAAAAAAAACGTACGTACGTCACATTATTTTGATCTTAAATGCAACATGAACAATTTTGTAATCATTACCAAAGCTACTAAATCATTACTAGGTATATCTTTTATAATGTATTTTTTTTGTATTATTTTAGTGAGGCTATGATATTAGACTGATATTGAAATTGTTTGCTGTAGATACCTACAGTTTATAACTAATATTTGAAGCAAGCAAGTCAGTAATTTAATGTATGTACTAATAGTTTTAGTCTAGTTTGAACTAGAGGCGTGTTTGAAATGTCAACTCTGTGGTTAGACAACATTAAACTAAGCAAGGGCTGGAAATTCTCACGCTCTCGCTATAGTTTGAACTATCGTCAGGCAAAACTAATACGTCTTTCACAATATTATTATCTATTCAAATATGTTTATCTGCCATTTTTATCTTCTAGAGACATAAGTGTTTTTTTTTTATTACATATTACGTTTATATTGTTGAAATTAGATCTTCACAAAGTTAATACAAAGTTGTTTTCCACCGTGTCGACTTGACAGGTTCTGAAGTCGAAACACTATTATTGCTATATTCTGTATGAACTACTAGTGTATTTAACGGCACTCGTGCCCTTGTGTTCAATAAAATTCATACGAAAAACTGTCGGCTTATTATTTACCACCTTCGTTTACCTCATAACATTTGTTTTATGCTATAAAAATAATTTATAATGGGGGTGTAGGCATAGCGCTTTTCTAAAAGCTATTAAAACAAACTACTGGGTGCTTAAAATTATCCCTGTCACTGATGTTTATTATTGTTTAACTTTAAAATATTTATTAAATGTTTTTAGTTTTATTTAATTTTCCTTGCCTTTTCCATATCTACCTATAGTAAGTTTGTTTTGTTTGATAGAAATCATGCAAGCCGATTTTGTTCCGAAAGCTGTTTCTAACTATTTTGCACACAATATGGCACGGAAGTCTGGTGTAGTGTAGTGGGGATTTTTGCATGGCGACACCTATGAGCGCCCCTAGCGTACACTCTGTGAACCTCATTTTCCATACAAAAATCCGTGTTACACTTCACTATACGTCCGTGTCAATTGCTTGTCAAAACATAGAATCAGCTCTCTGATCGCGTAGTCTGATGTGTAAAATTTTGCATATTCGGCAAGTACTGTTGATAATACAATATCATGGTGACAACCTAGCTGATCTGGCGATGGAGATGATAGGTACACAATGTAGCTTCAAGGTTTCGTTCAATAAGTTGACGACAAGAACTAAGCTTCACTATTTCTTCCGCTGTGGTAGTACCGTGAGAAAAGAACCACGGGTTTTGTTAGTAGTAGAACATCTTGTGAAAGAGTTCGTCCGGGGAAGAACCTACTACCACGGCACTTATTTCTGCCGCCAAGCAGATAGTGCTCGCATTGAGTTCTTGCCTCATTTTTAGCCAGCTTCGAGGTTTCATGACGACAAGAACTAAGCTACTTTGACGACCTCTGAGGTGCGGCGGGCGAAAGTTCGCCTGCGACGCAGGAGGTTGCGGGTTCGATTCCCGCCTCGGAACAAATATTTGTACAATCTGCAGATATTTGTTCAGGGTGTTCTGGGTATTTTTCCATGTATAATAAAAAATATCTATCTATGTAGTGTTGTGTTGTATTAAGTATATCAGTTATCTAGTACCCATAACACAAGCTCTGCTTAGCTTGGGGCTAGATAATGTTGTGTGAAATGTCCAGCATTTATTATTATTATTATTATTAGCTGCACTATTTCTTCCGCTGTGGTAGTGCCGTGAGAGATGAACCACGGGTTTTGTTAGTACCTAGTAGAACATCTTGTGAAAGGGTTCGTCCGTGGAAGTACCTACTACCACCGCACTTATTTCTGCCGCCAAGCAGTAGTGCTCGCATTGCTGTGTTTGTTTATGGTGTGGTACGGGTCCGGGTGAAATTACAAGCGCAAGGCATAGGCTTATTTGCCAAGTAGTATAAAAAAAACCTGTAGAGATCTTTGATAGAACAAAATATTTACATTTTAACAATAATCATCATCAGTAGATAGACGTCTACTACTGCAGACGAGGCTGCCCCCAGGGAATGCAATGGGGGATTTGCCATGGTCTCAACGCTTGGCAGGTGCACTGGTGATCGCAGTGTTGGTGTTGAGTCTGCCCATCCCCTGCTGTAATTCCTTAGTCGGCTTTTATATGATCCACGGGAGGAGACGGGGTATTTTTTCAGGCCGGACATACCACGGCATCAGTTTAATACCATATAAATGAGGGGTCTTTCCCGAAACTCCGATTAGTTGGAGCGGGAATATTTTTTCCTATGAGTGAATACTCAGGTAAGATTTCACCAAGATTGATAGTTAAGGCTGGTTTATACAGGGTCAGTAACTGACTCCGAACTCGAGACAAGACAGCGCTGACCCGAAAAAAACCCAATGTAAATTGATCTGAAGTCAGTACAGCGGTGTGAAGTCAGCGCTGACTTGTATATTCCGCACACCAATATTTTGAAGTCAGTCGCACATGGCGCCGTTATTGACTTGTGTACTGACCCTGTATAAACCTGCCTTTACATTAAAAACTGCGTATTATGCCTAAGTATAGAGTAGTCGACAGTTGATCGCGGCGTGTGGGCACAGTGCGTGTGTCGCGGGCGGCCCAAGACTAAACTTTTAAACCCGGACTACAAATGAAGTCCCAACCGGACGCTCCCCGGATGCCCTCTTGACTAGGACAAATCCGGGGAAACCCGGACGGATGGCAACCCTACCTAAGCATAATGCGATACATTTTTGAATAAAAATATCCATTGGTGCACGCCCAGTTTCGAAACTACCTTCAGATTAGAAGTCAGAGTAATTATTTATGATTTGAAGTACCTATCCAAAATGGTAGATTTTAGGGTCATGTAGCCAAATGGAAAAATACGGAACCCTTATTATTTTATCCTTTCCGTCTGTCCGTATAGTCACAGCCAGAGACTGTTGGCACTATACAATAGATGAATATTGGAAGGTAGGTGTGTTCTGTGAACCGCTACACAAACTAGGTGAAGTGAAAACAATACACTTATCCATTATGTCTAGCAAGGCTACGTCAGCTTGCATAAAATTTTAAGGACGTGGTAAATCGATAAACGTTATTCGATCGTTTTTTCTTGTTTGTTGAGTTTTTGGTCATTTGTCGTTATTGTTATTTTATATTGTTATTGAACATATTGTTTGTTGGCACAATGCCAAAAAGTACTAAAAAGACTGTTTTGAACAGTGAATCCCGTTAATTTGTGGTTTGCTTAGATTGTTTTGTTTTTAATCTATAAAAACTCAAAAATTAGGTCTTTACCTATGAAATTGCCGTTTTGTATGGAATAAGTGAAAGTACTTATTTTTGAAACATTTTTATTTCTCTTATTCAAAGTAATCACCCATGCAATCGACGCAACTTTGCCAACGCATTGGCAGTTTATTGATGCCCTATTGATGATGTCCCCCCTGATGTATTATGTTCCTTGACCGGGCCGGACACCGTTGATTTGACGTGGTGCGTGCGGAGATACAGCACAAGCGCGGGGACATAATTGAGTGCACCAACCCTAAAGGGCAGAACGTGATGGCATACGTCATTGTCACTTGTAGGTGTGTAGGGATTGGTGCTTTTATGGTCCGTGTATCTAATCAATATGTATTTTTTCAAAATTGGCTGAGTGAAAATAGGTTAAAGGGATATTATTCTAAATTAACGAACAAAACTCTTATTTTAGTAATACAAAATCAACTTTAATATTATCTTTATCTAGATATCTATCCTATCTATACAATTGCCAATAATCAGTCTTAACTTAATATTAGAGTCTTTATTCCACAGTAAATAATATCAGTTTGTGTAAAACGTAGTTCTAATCTACGAACGTGTCGTTGAACGAATTACAAAAAAATATACCTAACCTAGGTCTCCTACTAACTTAAAAATCTAATCTTTGACAGTTTTGGTCAAGACCGTGAGCGTGACGTGCGTAGCAAAATAGTGAATTATTAATTGATTAAAACAAAGTAGGTAATTCCTATAATTTCCTTGCTATAATCATCGCCTAAGTATAATAATAAAAATCACTTTTGTGTCATCCACCAAACCTACTTCTTAAAGAACTGCAAATATAATCAGCGGCCGAGAAAGCCCTCTCAGCTTCGACACTAGTTGGTTTAATATTCATCAAGTAGTCGCGTACATGAGAGACAAATATTTTCCTTTGACTCCCTCTACCTATTTCATATGAAGACATGAAGTCATTTCCTTCTTGAGTACACCTTCTCAAAATCTGTTTTCATCCCATCTATTCGAAAAGGACGACTTGGTTCGTCTTTAAGTGCACCCAAAGGTGGTGTTTTCTGTATGAAACTTCTATAAGTGCGCCGCAATTATCTTTGCCGCGCACTTTTTAAATTTGGAACATATCGAACTCAAATAAGTGCGCCACAATTATCTTTTCCGCGCACTTTTTGAATTTGGAACATCTTGTAAAGAATCAAACACAAATAAGTGCGCCGCAATCATCTATGCCGCGCCCTTTTAAAACTTTTTTAATTTTACTTTTTTACAGCTTTTTTTTTTGTTCAGCGCCAAAGAAGTCGAACGCAAATATTGTTTAAATAAATACTGGCTGGTACGACGGCCCATAGTAGCAACACAGGCTGAATAAAAAAAAATTAAAAACGCGCGAACTACAGCCCGCGATTTCGTCATTTTTAACCGAGTTTACAAAAAGGAGGAGGTACTCAATTCGGTTGTATTTTTATTAAAATGTTTGTTACCTCTTATCTCCGGCGTTTATGAACCGATTTGGTAAATTCTTTTTTTATTTGAACAGATATACTTCCAGATTGGCCCCATTGTTTTCAGAATCCAGTTCTGATGATGGAATCCATGAGGAATTGAGGGAACTCCTCGAATATTGTAGGCATACATATGGCGATTTTGATATTTTCAGCAACAAGCCAAGCATTTGCATTCAGAAAGTATCATAATCCTTTCACCACTATGGTTCTTTCATAATTTTTTTATCATCCAAATATTTAGTCAAGTACAATAGCGGAAGTCTATTTTTTAAATGAAAAGTTATTCACGGATTGTTGGAAATTCATGGCGCCTCATATTTTATTTCAAAACAAATTTTGAAATAAAATATGAGGCGCCTTTTATTTTCTCATAGTGGGTGATGAAAAGTAGAGTGTATCACTCGGGCGCGAAAATATATTTTTGGCTCGGGCGACGTACTTTGAATCCTTCGCTACGTTCAGGGTTCTACTCTAGAATCCCTCACTTCGCTCTGGATTCAAAAAAGCGCCCTCGCCGTAAAAATATTATTTTGCTCTCTTATTATACAATCTACTATTCCTTTCTAAAATTTGTCTTCTTGCTAATTTCCTCCTTTTCTTGCAGTATTTTCTTCCCTAATTCCTCATTTAACGATAAATTATTCTTTATTGTTTAGTATCAGAGCTATGTTTATACACATCATTTATACCGCACCAAATAAACATAGTTGAGATTAATAGCATTCAATATACCTAATAACAACACACTTAATAATTAAACACAATACTTATACTCAGGAGTTACGAAAACACTTCACAGGTCACACAGTCAGTACATATTTCGTTTGTCGTATCGAAGTCAACTGTCGACTAGCCGGATCCGCCGGACCGGATTGCAATCCCTACTTGTGTGTATGCAAAGAAGAAGAAGAGAAAGAAGAAGAGGAGGAGAACAATTGAGATGATGATGATGATGTCTACGGAACTCTTCACTGGGCGTGATCTAACACGCTCTTGGCAGCTTGTTTAATTTTGAGTAGCGCGGCCGTCATGAACGCCAGGACATGTCTTATTAACTAAATTGTTTTCGAAATTTGAAAAAGCAAGCGTCTCCGTTCCCCACGCTCGCCTCTCGTGGCTGCTATGGCTTCCAAACAGGGACAAAGGTGTTATCCGCCTTCCATGAATCACAAGTGACCCAATTCGTAGGCTCTGCTTTAGTTTTGGGGGTAAAAAGTGGCTTAACGTAGAATCGATGGTACTATGTGTAGCGGAGGTGGGGTGGCCGGGAGAGGGCGCTTGCGCGAGCAGTCTCCGCAACAAGACTCGCCGCGACTGTCTGCATAGTTGACACCCCGGTACGATATGGTAGCAGGTTTCGCAGAATTCTAACCACGATTCTCTACTTCGCCTTTCTACTGTAGCTTCTCCTGGCTTTTGATAACTGCACGGCATTTTATGAACACAATGTAAGTAGTTTTTTGCTTGTACTTTAATAGTTTTTTATTTAGTAACAAACTATAGTTTGTAATTTCAAAACTTTCACGTGCGGTAGCCTGGTTATGGCGCTCGATTCGATTAAAAAAAACGTATTTTTGTATGTACCTACCTACATGCCTATTAACCTACCACGCAGTTTCTTATGTAATCTGTGATGTATAGCTGATTTGTTTTACTGAAAACAGAGTAGGTATCTCGTATTTCGACGGATCATAGCCACCGGATCTATCAGTAACTACTGTTATATCTAGTATACTTATCTTAAACCGCATTGGCATTGCCATTCAGCATGGCAATGCAGCCAGCGCATTAGTGACGCATTCGTCTGGCTGGTTTGGATCGGCATAGCTATCATTAGATCGGTTGTCGTTTGTCATCGGTATTTACATACTTATACCAAACTTTTGAGTTGTATTTTTTCATTTTGTACCAAGTAATAAGGGCCTCTTTCACCAACTGTAGAAAAATCACTGGCATAATGTGAAGCTTTGCGATCATGTTTTTAGTAACTAGAATACCTTCGAACCATGTAGAATATCCATTCCGAGTTACGACAGAATTGGCATGTCCAGTTTTAGGCTGCGTTTCCACCAGAGATGAGCGAGGATGCATAGCGAGGGATGTGTTTGTTAAGAACCAATAGAATCACTTCTTTTACTAGCCTCGCTCAGCGCGGCTCTGGTGGAAACGGCTTAGCGAGCGAGGTTTTTATACGCACAAAACAAGCGAGGTGCGTGCGAATGATGTGTGCGAGGAATTATACGAGGAATGTGTTGCGAGGGATGGACGCGAGCGAGAAACTACTAGCAGTCAGTCTGAAAAGAGCCCGCTACGCATCCTCGCACCGCTCATCTACCTCGCACATCTTTGGTGGAAACGCAGCCTTAAGATTGGCTGTTGAAAGCAAGGAATTTTTAATGGTTGAAACTATTTCACTTATACAATAATGACATTTCGCTTTCGTTTCAAAACGAGTTTACGGGAGCATATAATAGCCTAGTGTTAGGCAACTGTACCTACCTATTTGATTGAATAGAGGGTGTGGGAGCTGGCAGACTGCTAAGGGGCTGTGCCAGACGCAGATGTTAAGACAACGCGATGTTAAACATGATCTTCATACGATGCTGTGTTGAGTTGGAACTGAGTATTAGATATTAAACTTATCTAATGTGACGTTTGGAATATGAGATTAAGTACATGAATGTGATGGGTATTAGATACGTTCAAGGATTTTTTATATAAAGTACCTACCCGTGGGTACGTTAGATATGTAATGCTTAGTGACGAAGGAAGATTTATTTCCATAGATTCAACCAAATTAAAATAGTATTTTAGGGTTTCGTATTCTGACAAGGAAAAAGAAAATGATAAAGATAAAGATGAATCTGGAAAAAAATACAGAGAAATAAGGAGAGATCGCCAAAGTCGTTCATTATACCGCTTTTTAGGGTTCCGAAGTAAGGTTTCGGAACCCATACGGCCTTATTACAGAACATGGACTAAATCTGAATTTAGTCCAGGCGTACTAGTCTAGGATTAAATATCAACATTAGGCATATGCGACTTTAAATTCGAAAGCAGATGGTTTGTTTTCCGAAATCAATTCTCGCGCTACTTCGCAAATTTCCAAAGTATCAAACTGACGGATTGTGTCACATCACAATTGAGATGTCCAAATTCTTACCTCTAACAAGCAATCAACTGTCAATTTATAGACCATTGCTAAACTAGGGGGCTGCTTGGTTTTAGATAAACCAGAGATAGTCCAAGCTTATGTAATTTTTGGCATATCTAGCTCGAAAGTTGCTTCTGGAAAACAAACCATCTGCTTTTGTATTACAGTCGTATATACCCTAAGTCGATATTTAAGCCTAGACTGGTAGTCCGGATTTAAACCCAGACTAAGGGCATTTTTTATAATAACACCAATAAAGTTTGTCCCTGTAATCCTGCCCGTCCGTCCATAGTCAGAGCCGTCTAAATGCCACAGCACACCGGCTGCGTGTGCGTAGACGTACACGTCGACGTACCATTACGTTGTAATGTATGGAACTGTATGGGACATGGCACACCGCTTGCGTGACGTCTACGCGCGTCTCTACGCCGTAGAGACGCGCGTGTCTACGTTACGTGCTGCATACGCATCCGGTGTGCAAAGCACAGTCTTACACGACCTCTGTGGCGCGGTGGGCGAAGGTACGCCTGCGATGCAGGAGGTTGCGGGTTCGATTCCCGCCTCGGAACAAATGTTTGTACAATCTTAGCTTGGGGCTAGATAATGTTGTGTGAAATGTCCAGCGTGTATTATTATTATTATTATTATCTGCAGATATTTGTTCAGGGTGTTCTGGGTATTTTTCTATGTATAATAAAAATTTCTATCTATGTAATGTTGTTGTATTAAGTATATCAGTTATCTAGTACCCATAACACAAGCTCTGCTTAGCTTGGGGCTAGATAATGTTGTGTGAAATGTCCAGCATTTATTTATTTATTTATTTAAATATCGACTTTGATATACCTATACGAATTTAAAGCAGATTCGGTTTGTTTTCCGAAATCAATTCTCGCGCTGCTACACTTTCCAAAGTGACAAAACTAAGGGACCCTGTGTGAAAGTGTAACAACACAATCGAGATGTCGAAATTCTAATTTTCACCAAGCAACCAACTGTCAATTTGTGGACTATTGCTAAACAAGGAGACTGCCTGGTTTGAGAAAAACCAGAGATAGCCTCGGACTGTCTAGGTTGAGAGTTGATTTCGGAAAACAAACTATCTGTTTTTGTATTACAGCTGTAGGTATACACCAAAGGTCGACATTTAAACCTGTAGGGCGATTCTAAAACGTCGGAAACGTTTCCGATCGGATTCGTTAGTTTTTCATTTCGATGTGGTAAGTAACTAAAACAATTTTCTAGCCTTTTTCAAGTAAAACACAGTAAAATACAATATTTATTACTTACTTGAGAAAATTGTTTTAGTAACTTACCACATCGAAATGAAAAAAAAACGAACGAATCCGATCGGAAACGTTTCCGACGTTTTAGAATCGCCCTGCTGAACTAATAGGCCTAGTCTAAACTCAGGTTTAGACCGTCTTTCGTAGTGAGATGTAGTTTCTAAGCGAAAGAAAGAGATTATTTTGTTACCACGTTAATGGAGATTTATCCAAGCCGTACCTACTGCTTTTGGAACCCTGCACTGCGCGTAGTTCAACACGCGCTTTACTGCTTTTTATTTATGTTTTCTTCAATTCAATTGATATTTTAGCCGTATTTCTTTTGTGGTAAGTACCTATTCAAATTAGATGAAACATTACATTGCAACAATTGATGTGGTACCTATTATATAACTAAAGTAACACTGCCACTAACGAACCCTTTATTACCCGACTAACGAAGGAATGTTATTTTTATTGTGGCCCTTGAGTGTCCTTGACCTAAAAAAGTGAAAACAAAATGAGTTGAGAAAAGTTCAAATTAGAGGTTTCGTTGATACTAACACGGGAGTAGGTATTTTAAGTATCACCTGAACTGAAAGTAACTTTGTAGGTTCAAACAAAAAGTTATATTTAAGTTTTTTTCGAGTATGGTACCTACACTATGGAACTTATTGTTCAAGGTTGTAGAAAAAAAGTAAATTGTATTACTAGGGAGCAAAATAATATTTTCACTTTTTATGCCCTCAAAAGTAGGTACCTACTACGTTTTAAGGAAAAAACACTCCGGATGCGTATGCAGCACGTAACGTAGACACGCGCGTCTCTACGTATGTACTTTGCGTGCATGTCACGCAAGCAGTGTGCCATGTCTCATACAGTTCCATACATTACAACGTTTTTTTTTATTATTTGTTTGTTGTAAGTTTTTGTTGTTTGTTTTGTGTAGGTGTAAGCGGAATAAAACTGATTTTTATGCTCTTGTGCATACAAGTGTTTAGGTACTTCTCATGTATGAAATTGCCGTTTTATATTGAAAAATTCAAACACTTTTTTAAAGAAAATAATTTATTTATTTAATCGCAGGATTTAACCCTATTTCTGCCATCTCGAGAGAAGACCACTTATGCTTTTGCGATAGAACTCTGCGGAATTTGGACTCTACAAAGTCTATGGAGGCATTTTGTACTGCTTCCTGATAAGATTTTTTTTAAATATACCATTTTACGTAAAAAATAGTAATTGGTTGGGCTAAGTCTAGCGAGCATCGAGGATGTCGTATGGTTAATAACTGCAGGCATAGAATACGTTGTAATGTTAAAACATGATCAGTTCGAGGTCTTGCATTACTATGGAGCAATAATGCAGCACAGGCTCTTTGAGACCTAGTGCAGGGGACAGCGCTCCTTTTGGTACACGATATCATGTTTATCATGTTTAATATAACTAAGTACTTACTGAAATTAATCTAATTTGTACCATATTTTTAAAAGAGTGAATAAATAAATTATCTTATCTTATCTTATCTACTCTCTTTATAATGGCTAAGATCGTTTGACGAGTCGGAGTTGTTTCTCTGAGAGTTTCGCCATCATTCATTGTTCGAAATTCTTCACAATATAGGTACATCCTCTCCGTCCCAGATGTACCATTGAGTTGTACCATTGATGGTACAATTGGTACTGATTTATCCCACTAGTACCACTACACAAAATACAAGTGTCACGCCCGGCTTTAATTCGTAATTACAAGCAACATCTGCTGTTATTGATACAACGGATCTCAAAAAGCTATACCTAGTGAATTACACTAAGAATGACTTCTTAGTGTAATTCACTAGGTATAGCTTTTTTTTACAACATACCACAATTCATTAACAATTCAAACACAATTTGTTTAGTAGAATTGGGCCCTGGGCCATTGCATTTTTCGCTTGCGATTATTATAGAGAATCTATTTTATAGCACACTGTGACTTAAACCCGCACTTTACGCACGCTTTTCCGTGACTTAGATAGCTCTTTTTTACACTGTGCGAAAATTAACGTCGGCTGCGTCACGTGCGGGTTTATGTCACTTGTGCTATAAAATATTATACGATACCTGTGACTTAAGTTGTCTATTATTTCACAGCGTTTAGCACCCTCGCTACGCTCGGGCGCTAATTCACGCCGTGCAATAATAGGCAACTTAAGTCACACGTATCGTAATATACTATTTCATCACACGTCACAATTCTGTCCAAAATCCCTCCATTGCTGTTCCTACTCATCAAAGCAAAGCAAGCTTCAATGCGTGATCCTATTCACTCAGTTAATTCAAGAAGCATCCATTTCTCGAGTTTTTTATATTATCAATTTGGTACAAATGAGTCAATATTGTGCGTAAACTAACGCCAAACCATGACGCTAATTTCTCGGTTGTTTGATAAGGATCGGCTTCCACCATTACTTTTAATATATCCTTATTTACCTTAGTGTCTGGTCTTCTTCGTGGTTCATTCCTCAAGTAGAAGTTCCACTACTAAAGCGTTCTCTCCAAACGCAGCATTGAAAACTACGTCGAAACCTGTATCCGAAATTGTTTTTTTTTTAGTTGTGCCTAACTGTGTTCTATAACAACATAATAATATACCTATGGTAACTATGTACCTACCTACAGACAAACTTCGTAATAAGTCTAAGTAATTTTTCTGGTTATTCCTAACTATCAATAAAAAAACTATTGGATTAATTGAGTTGGTATCTTACTGATATTATAAATGTAAAAGTTTGTGAGGATGGATCGATGGATGTTTGTTACTCTTTCACGCAAAAACTACTGAACGGATTTTGATGAAACTGTACTTTATACACCAGAATAACATAATATAGGCTATAATTAATAATATAGAGGTTCCACGCGGATGGAGCCAATAGAGGTTCCAAGTGGGTGGAGCCAATAGAGGTTCCACGCGGGGGAGCCGCGAGCAAAAGCTAGTAGGTACTTTATCATGCTGCAAAGTTTCACCGAGGAAGGAATTATTGTCAGGGTCCAACCCCTCCGTTGATTGGGCTAACGTTCCCAGCAGTAGATGCATACAGTGATAGATAGATAGATAGATTATTAACACTTTATTGTACACCAGGAATACATTACAGGATTTATTAAAATTAGCAGTACAATGGGCAGCCTTATCGCTGAGAGCGATATCTTCCAGGCAACCTTTGTATGAATAGTAACGAGCGAAACAGTATCTAAACGGCGTTGCACAGAGTAATGATAGAATGACAAAATACAACTTTTACATATCTCGAATACATAATGTATTTACCTACTTTTATAAAACTAGTGGTTCGCCCCGAACTGACCTCGCGATGACACCTTTATCAGCCCGACTAATTTAAGAGGGGAAGAAAGGGTTTTGTATTTAACGGCTATGTAAGTATGTTTTCACACCACCTGCTCAAAAGAGATGTATGGTGCTGTGTTTTTCAGTGAATTTTATTGCAATATTCTAGTAATATATTATATCAATGGCAATATTAGTGTTAACTAAAAATGTCGAGCGATAGTGATTCTACTCCAGAGTTTACCAAAACAGACGATACTTATTTAATGGAGCCCTGGCCTTTTATTGCCTCGCAGTAGGTGTGAAAAGTAGAGTATGCTCCTCTGGAATAAAGCTTGTCTTCGTCTTGGGCAGCTTGAACCCCTCGCTTCACTCAGGACTCTATATAACTCCCTCGCTACACTCGGGAGTTAACTTTAGAGTCCCTCTTTACGCTCAGGGTTCAATATGCCGCCCGCGACATAAGACACTGCTTTATTCCCTTAGTGCATAATCTACTATTGTATGGATGATCCATCAGAAATCTAAAACTATCGAGTCAATTTCTCTAATATGAAAGAGATTTTGTGAAGCAAAAAAAAACTTTTTTTTTATTAAGCAGTGCCATCTAGCTGTAGTTTTGCTACCTAATTTTTAAAGATTTAAGTTCTCTACTCTAAACATGGATATTACAAAGAAAAAATCCTCAATTTGCGACTTCTCCCCGTATCTTCGAGATATTTTTTTGAATATTTTACTTGCTTTACCCTTCTAACCGATTTCTAAAAACATTTACTGAGAAAAAAATTAACCTCTATAGGTAATTGTTCTACACATCATCGAAATAGCCTTTGAATAGGACTAAGCAACAGAGCGTAAATACTACATACCTGTTAGTATTTAAAGAACTTGACGAATTAATTGATAACGTCCTTTTGACGAAATCATAGAACTCCAATGTCATTCAAATTCCTAGGAATGGGGGGTCAACAATGGATGTTATATTGGTTTTTTTTTTAAGGTTCAGGTTTCTAATTTCTTCAATTTCAGACTTTTCCCTGTAGTTGTGACACAAAAGCCACAAGCATACCAAATTTCAGCATTGTGGGACTGCTGGAAGTACCCTAGAATTTTTGATTTTTGCGTTTTTTATTTTCCCTAATATCTCAGAAACTACTAAGTTTAAATACTTATTAAAAACAGTTTTGAAATGTCTAACTAAAGCGCTTTCATTAGACACCCCACTTGATCTGACTGTCTCACTTTTATTTTTTTACCCCCTCTTGGACCCCAATATCTCAGCAACCCCCTGACCGATATAGCTCATAACCTTACCTACAAATTGTACCAATACTATCTACCCCCATACCAAATTTCATGAAGATCGGATTAACGGTTAGGAAGTTTTCATCGGACAAACATACATACATACAAACAAACGCCGATTCTTCCAACTTGACTCAGAGAACTCGCTTCGCTCGTTCAATAAACTTATAAATAGTAATAAGTTAAATAGGTACCTACTATAAAACATTAAATACTAAATACGCCCTGATAAAAGAAAAGAAAATATGACTATTCTACTTAGGTATACACTCACAGGATATTTACGACAGTGCAATATGAAAGGGTATGAGCTATCTATCAGTTATCACTGAGCTGGTATCGATTGTATGAGAAGGTTGTCACGCAACCTTGGAGCGCCCGGCCGTCGTCGGGTAGCCCTTGACTCCTGTTCGCGCCCCCCGCACCGCCCGCACCAACAAAACACCCCGCACCGCGCGTGCTCGCATCTCTGCGTTAGTGTTCCACGAACCATCGCCTTCTGAATCGCGCTACAGATCTCTACCTAAATATTCAGCAAGAAGACGCAACTCCCTGCGGCTGCCATGCCATGTGAACCGCCAAGTGTTGCCTTCCCAGGTAACATATTATAATATCGTAAAATTTAGTGTGAATTTGTTGCTCGCATACTGTTTATGCGGTTTTTGTGCCTAGGAGGGGGTTGCTATTGGGTACGTGTGTTTTGTGGTTTTGTGAGCTGCTTTTGCAAAATTAATTATATAGATTGCCAATTTACCATGTACATATATATAGCAGCCGAGGTAGTGAATGTTGAAAAAGCTCTGGCACTGCTCTCATCTTTCACTGAACGAAAATCAATTTATTCGTGTTTTTCGGACAGCCATCGTTGGCTCGGTGTTTTTAGATTGAAAATAGAGTGAATTTTGCGAGCCATTGATTGTCTTACCTGTACTATACCCCTCTTACATCTACTCATTCCTGAAAGCAAGTGACTGCTGACCATTTGTTAAAAAAAGCGCGGGTCGGGATCAAATAGCGAGGGTTCCGTACAAGTAGGCCACTAAAGTAACCACTAGATCAAATAACTTATCAGTCTAACAATAAAATTTTATACGCATTTTCTACTTACGAGTATTTTCCAATTTTCGTGGGCTTAGGATTTTCATTTAGTTCCTATAAACTGAATAATGCTTAACATTCCGTAATTTTTTAAAATATTTTGGCTCAGTATTGTCGTAGATAGGGGGGAATTTTCGCATATCTTTTAAACCAAATATTTTCAAATTATAAAAAAACACATTTGCATTTCCTTAGCGAGTGATGAACATGATGTTCTGATGAAAAATATTGTGGTAAATAAACAAGTTTTTTAAATTTTCTAGTTTGCCCCCGGAATCAATCCCCCGAAATCAGAATTCGTTTGTTTACGCTATACGTCCGTGATGGATGGGTCACTTAACTCTATAACTCTATACAGACAGACTGCTTTTGAGGCACGGAACCCTATTAAAAATACTACTAACTTTCAGTTTTTTGGTTAGTTCAATGACCGCGTAGTGTAGGTACCTACATATTATCATAAACTCTCACTTGACTTTAAGATCTGATGAATCGATTACTTACGCATATTGTATTTATTTTTGATTATTTTTATTTTCATATTGTATTTATTTGACTCGTGACTATTTTACCCTATATTTTTTGAAGGACGAGATTACATTATGATGAAAGATCCCTTAACCCGTTACCTGTTACCGCAATACTTATACAGAAGTTACGAAGGTTGCATGTATAGGTAGGTTCTATATACTGTGCTCTATGACCTTTCTCTCAAGGATCGTTCCAAGACACGGGGTAGGTGTTGTTATTTGAGCCAACATTTGAACCAACATTTAAACTTGAGCCTGAGGTAAACAGACATATACGACGTTTTAAATTTAGCGTAGCCGTGCTGTGCTAAGATGTGAAGCACTGTTGCCCAATCTATCTTATTCACCGTACTTTACCGACGAGACCAAATAGATTTCGAGTACTTGGCGAGAATTGTAAACCCATAGGTGATCCGACACACCGACCGCAGGTGTGCGGTCCGGGTGTAAATGCAATCACGTCGTTTGTGTCTAGAGTTGAATGAATAGCGTCTATTGTTCATTTCCATGTACACAGCTGCAACTGGCCCGCACTCGTAGCCGGGGGCCAACTGTTAGAGACCTAGTGTTTGTAATGCTTGTGTCCCAACAGAAAAATAAGTGTAAATAGTTGGTAGGTAATCAGCTTGAGTTGTTTAACAAAAAGCTAAAATGTTTAACTGAATTCTGATGGCCTGTACTGTAAATCATGGATTTGGCATTCCTCTTACAACATTTTGATACGTTCAGCTTTTGCGAAGACAGGGTTTTTTTGCTAAAACAGTATTTTTTGCCTGTTTTTGCCTGTGAATATACTGCTGAGCGAAGCAAGTTTTATCAATCTACAGGTAGTGAATAAAGTGATGCAGAGCTGCCAAAACCTAAAAGAAAGTGGCAAGTGTATAGCGAGCTCATTCAACTGGCGAATACATCGAGCTCCTAAAAGTTCACAGCAATGAAGCAAGCTACTTCATTCCATAGCTAATTGAGAAAAAGGCGTGTAGAGCTGCCCGATTCTGTCGAATGAAATTCTTGGGGCTTACTTTGCTACGTATATGCGTAAAAGCGTAGTATGCTACGCTCTTATTTATGTCGCTTATGCTAGCAGTATGTAGATATGAATATATACATACTTACATGTTTTACTCTGTTTTTAAATTTGCTAATCGTCATGCGCCGCTTGCCGCTTGGGAAAGCAACGGCTCGTCCTTGCATGAGGTGGGCGCGTCGCGTACAACGCGCGTGTACTGTGAAGTAACTCGATAAAGTTCAGTCTGTCCTTGCTGTTTTTCAGTTTAAACTTCATAACAAAACCAATGCTGAGCATTGTATTAACTAGTGATTCGCCCCGAACGGGAAGTCGATGGATGGAGGAGGCTCAAGACCGTTCCCAATCTATAAGGGAGGCCTTTATTATGTCCAGCAGTGGGCTTCTACAGGCTGAATATGATAATCATTGGTACGTACAAACTAGTATGGTATGTAGTACGAACTACATGTACGTCTACCTAATACACTATACCATAACTGACAAATTAATGATAGCCTCCTTTTTTGAAGTCAGTCAACGTCTAAACCAATCTTTATCAGTGTATCATGATAGCTGTATTGCAGGAAAACTAGGAAATATTGAATAATGTTTAGTGTATCAAAGAAATGAAACTGCAACTTAATTTAACAATAATTAAAAAACAACGTAATGTCATTAAAATTACTGCAAATGGGAGTTCAACAATGGATTTTTAATTTTATAGGGTTATAAATCTCGAAATTCTTGAACTTTCCCCTGTAGTTGTGTCACAAAAGCTTTTAGCATGCGAAATTTCAGCATTGTGGGGTTAGTGCTAGTAACCTAGAGGTTACTCTTGTGTTAACTTATTGAGCGAGTCCATTGACATTGTCCTTCAGTTTTTAAATATTTTTTTAATTAAGAGGTAAAGATAAGGCAAGCAGTTACGTTTTTTTCACGAATTAAAAGAAGTAATTAGACAAACAAAATTAGGGAAAATAATCTAATACATTTTTTGAATAAACCAAAATGACTATTTGTTGGATGTGAATATAATATGATGCTGTTTGTCATAATAGTTAATGATGCTCTCTTTCATGTGGGTAGGAAACAGATTATATTTTTCACTAGCCGGTAGACATCCACTGCTGGATGAGGCTTCCTTCCCCCATATAGCATGCATACGATCTCATAGCGTGCAATGGGGGGATTTGCCATAATCACCACGCTTGGCCGGCGGATTGATGATCGCAGTTTGGTGTGAATTACTCAGGTGGATGCTGCTGCCCATCCCCTGACGTAATCCTTTAGTGACTTTTTACGACATCCACGGGAGGAGTTGGAGAAGTCCTATTGTTAGGCCGAGACTAACGCGGCTCAAAACATTTGAAACAAATAAAAAATATTAAATTAATTAAAAAAATAGTTTATGCAAACAAATTATATTGAAATATATATATATATATATATATATAAATCAAATCTCAACTTAGTTTTGAGCAAGTTGAGTAGCCTCTCAACTTGCCCAAAGCTAGTTGACTACGTGGCACGCGGTCCAGTTATACTGGCATCTGTTAACTGCTCCCTAGATTCCCGAGATTGCACTGAATGCCGGTGGCTTAGCAAGAACAATGCGAATTGTGTTGCCTTGGATTGGATTGTGACCACTTAACCGCTTGCTCCATTTGTATAAATATGAGTTAGGCTTTTACTTAATATTTAAGTGCATGTTCTTGTCATTATCCCACCAATAATTCGGCACAACACGTTTTCTTCTTCCATTCCTATCTATCAGCTGTCATCTCGGTACTCACTCCTATTTTACCCATGTCATCTTTCACACAATCTTCCTCTATTTCTGTATTCCATCCCAACCGGTAGGGCGCTTACGCTTTCTTGTACGCGAACGCAGTTTTCCTCTATTTTGGCTATAAGTTTATTAATTTTATAAGAAACTAATACACCACGGGTCTAGATATGATTTGCACGACTAATGTCAAATAAGAAAAATGTCCAGGAGCTTAATAATAGCGTACAAAAGGGAGGAAACGCCCTACCGGTAACTTTCTCTTAATACTCATCTCGTCACATGACGTTCTGTGCATCAACGTGCAGTGCGCGTGAGCTTGTTTAACACAATGCATCATGTGACATATTATCAAAAGAAAGAACTCGACAAAAAAACAACTTGACAAATACAAAAATATTTTGTGTGTGTGGCCATACACTGCACTAGCCCAATTAACACAATTTTATATACATTTTCTCATTACTAGTTTTTTCCGTTTTCCCTAGCAATTTGAATATTTAGGATTTTCAAAGGTTTCCTGTGAAGTATGAGTAAGGCCCAATACTCCAAAATTTTTTTATATTAATTAAAAAAATCATGCCATATTAATCACTATCTTACTTGCTTTTAAAATTCCTTCGCATACATAGTACCGCATATAGTAGGTACTCGATGTTGGGAGACTAAGACCTCACCCGGTACAACTTTACAGTTCTTGACACTCTAACTTTATTTCTTTTAAAAAGGAACTAGTCAATCTGAGTGTATATTGCCGCTTTTGTAAGGGATTAGTTATTGATCACATCTTTTGAAAAATGAGCTTCAAAAGATGAAACACATTTTTCAAAAGATGAAAAAGAAGAAAAATTTGTCAAAAAGCGTGTTGGTCATTATGCGTCACAAGGGTCTTAGCGATCTCAAAAAATACTCCTGCATTTTATTAATGCAAAATCGTACTTAGGACATTTTCAAAACTATCGACGAGTATTATTGGGTTCTAAATTGATATTAGCAATAGCCGGCCATTCTGACTCGAGCAGAATAGTCGCGTAAGCATAATTAACTGATGATACCTAGTAAAAAAATAAACAGTATGTGTAAAGTATTTGGCGTATTATTTATTCAAGTCCGTAGAAGGAACGATTATTTTCTTAGAATAAAGACTTCAGTCCTTATTCTAAGATTATTTTACACACGCTACGTTTGTAGCTGAGGTCTACGTCAGTTCATCGGAAACAGTAGACGCCGACAAAGGCAAAATGTTGTCATTTTATATTTTTATGTAAGTAAACGAAACAACGATTTAGGTAAATGTATGAAAAGATATAGCAGGCTACAAAGTTTCAATATAAAATGAACACTGAAAACAAAAAATCAGGTTCGTTTGAATTAATACAATGTGTTTTTTCGTCACATGATGCATGTCAAATTTTTTTTTTCTAGTTTGTCCCCCAAAGTTAACCCCCGAAATCATAACTCGTTGATTTACGCTATACGACCGTGATTGGGTCACCTAACTCTATATTATTATGTAGGTAATTAATAATTTCAGCTACTTCGGTCCTTTCGATTTATATCATAACATAACTTAGCACCCAAAAAAATTAGTGGGGTTACACAATACACATAGGTACACATACCTACATTTAACAGAGGGATGAAAAAAACCAGTGCACCTAGGTGTGTCCTCGGATAAGTCTTCAAAAATAATATCGAGGTTTCAAATTGTCTTTTTTATTTAAATCATTAGTTGGTTAGATACGCGCTTGTAAAGTCATAAAAAGTTCGTGTCTCTAACTTTTTAAACAAGGTTTTGGAAAAATATGAAAAAAAAATTAGGTTATTGGAACTTCAAAAAACACTTTCCACGAATAGAAAGTTTGTTTGAATAAGATATTACGTTGCAAAGTTTTTGAAACATGGGATATTTTCGGTGTTTTACTTTTTAACCGACTTAGAAAAAGACTTCGACTCAGTGAGACGTGACTCGTCTTAGCCAGTTTTATTAGACCTACATAAAGTTTTAACACAGCATAACACATAACATTAAATGGATCGTTCTGTTATAGTTATGGCTATTGTTTCATGCAAATCATGTGAAAATATTACTCCTCTCAATCAAATCTTTTTTTATACACCATTCATTTCTGATACCTGTGATTTCTTTGTACAGGTTGATGCCCGTGTCTGGGAAATTATGATGGTGCGAGGTACCATGAACTAATAAGCTAGCTTTGGGTTCGAAGAAACTGCGGTGAGTACTTTGTAAAGCTACTGAAAACAACGGAGGATTTGGTGTGAGATGCGTTTATGTTTATTTTAATTATTTTTTATTTTATTTTGGAAACAAACTTTATGTACTACAGTAGAACAGGTGATGGGTATCATTATCAAAATATAAATATCATCAACCAGCAAAGTTTCTTCAGTTTGTGTTTTTCCTCTTGCCAAATGTATTTAAGGGACGCAAAAAACGGATTTTCACGTACCATAACTTCATTAATTTGATTTAGGCCACAATTTTTTTATTGAACAGTAAAATTGCGAATCAAGTTTATTAAAAAAAATTATGCGCAAGTTTGACTCGCACTTAGCCGAATTTATTTAATTGAGCATTTAATTCACAACGGAAATGTTTTGAAAACGATTCTAAATCGAGGCACTTTTCTGGAAATTACGAACCAATGTTTCTCCAACCCATCCGCAGTATACCTACCTACATTCAACGTCTTTGCGTACTTACATATTAGCTTGAGGCCACTCTCCTCTTCTCGTGAAATATTTTTCGTAAGAAATTACTGAGCGAGAAGAGTCCCTGGTCTTTTGACGACACTTTTCTCATGCGTCTTTTCGTATTGACAGCTAAGATGCCAGCAAGGATGATGGGCTCGCGTGGCAGCACCAGCGCTGGCGCCGAGGTGTCGGTGGCCGACAGCCCGCTAGCCACGCTCGAGTCGCTGACGCAGGCCGCTGCCATAGCATGCATGGGCATTGCCATCGTTGTCTCTAACCTGCTGATCATAGCTTCGTTCCTCAACTTCAAAGGTAAAAATTTCACGCTAGTGGTACTTAGTCTGATTCTTGATTTAAACTGAATTCAAACAACTGACACTAACTAAATATTATAGTAGGATATTTTGCTACTTGCGACTTTCATGTTTGACCCAAGAGAAAAAGAAGGTGTATCCAGATTAGTTAATTGCAACATTACGTCATGTTTGCAGAGATAAACGACAGGCATCGCTTATATTCATGGCTTTTAAAAAAAAACAGTCTGTTGTCTTACCACCCTTGGATTTGATAGCGCCGTAGAAACTTATAGAAACAAGGTTAAAAAAGTGAAGTGAAATGTTAAATTGTTTTTAGGGGTTTATAGGAGCTATTAGGATTTGTAGGGTTTTTAAGCGTTTGTAGGTGTTCTTGGGGTTTGTCCATTAATCCCAGTTCTTTGTCCACAACCTATTAGTATTAGGTAGTGCATGCTATGAGGTGGGTTGGGTAGATTATTTTAAGAACATTTTTTTTATTCTATTTGGCAAGTAATCAAGCATACGGCCCACCTGATGGAAAGTAGTTACCGTAGCCTATGACCTATTTTGCAAGGGTTACTCGCACTTGTCCTTTTTAATAAATAAATAAATAGGTATACAATTATCTCACAGGCCTATAGAGTGAAATTAAATAACAAGGGGCAGGGCGAAGGCCCCTCGCAAATTCAATTCGAGGCAACTGCAAAAATCGGCCTGAATATTGCGGTCCCTGTTTGGCACCGGGGCAAGCATGCGCGATGGGTATACGAGCCGTTTCGAATTTGCAACAAATTAGGTCGTGTACCGTAATACCTAAAGTTATGAATAAAAACTTAATGTTTTTTCATATCTTCTTGTTATGTTGTAACTTGACAATATGTGCTATGTTCCTGATCAAACAATACTAGAAAATACTTTGTTTTTAATCTGAAACAAATAAGTTGAAAATATGTCGTATATGTCGTAAAAAAATACAAAATGGATTTAGCTTACATTTAGTTTTAGATACCTACTCAAGTATTTGGAATAAAAAATTATCCAGGTACCTACCTAGATAAATAATACCCAAATCTAAATAGTAGCATAATATGGTGGAAATATGTTTGAATTACATATGATTTTAGTATTGCGTTTGGATGGGCAGTTTATCCTTCGCTGGCCCCTGAACCCGGTATAGTATTAGTTTTTATTTTTATATGTATTCATTTATCATTGTGTACCTACCTAGCACCTATTACCAAAATACTTTATAATGTACTTTTCAATATGACATGTAACAATAATATGTTATAAATAAATAAACTATAAACTATAGTAATTCATCACCAAAGGCTTACTAAACAACTTTTACTAAGACATGTTATATACTCGCATCTAAAAATAAGAGTGAAAGAGCAAAGTTCAATAAAAATATTACTTGCAAAATAAATCAAAGGTTGGAGAGTTGGTTTTTCATCCGATATAGAAGTGGATTAAAACTAAAAGGCTTCACTTAAGCTTTTCACCTGACAGCTACGTTACATTAATCCGGCGATTAACTTAAGTTACTTAAGACTGAAATCATTAGTTGAAAATTAACCTTTTCATCATACATACTCTTTACTTAAGTAACTCTCGTTTCTTAACTCTGTTAACTTTCGTTTTTCTTTTCAGGTCTCTCAAGCGAAGTGATAAACTATTATCTACTTTCACTGGCAGTGGCAGACCTTTTATGTGGATTATTTGTAGTGCCACTGTCAGTATACCCGGCTATAACCGGACGGTGGATGTTCGGAGACCTAATGTGCCGACTCGCTGGCTATGTCGAAGTGACCCTCTGGTCCGTCTCAATTTACACCTTCATGTGGATATCCGTCGACCGCTACCTCGCCGTCAGGAAACCGCTCCGTTATGAGACGATTAGTTCGACGGTAGATATCTTTTCATTATCTTTGTTATCTCTTTCAGCTTTATACGTACATTCAATAAGAAAGCGATTTGCATCCGTAAACGGCGGATAGCTTCCCTCGATTATAAAATCTAGAATAGATTTTGTAAGCTACTTACTCTATTTGAACCATTTGCATTTCGATACAAAAAACCTTTTATTACTTATCATCAATTTGAGAATATTGTCATGGATTTTGAAAAGTAATTTTCTAAAACGTATATAGGTAAAGCAGAACTCGATTGCAAACTAAGCGTGGTGTGCTGCAATGCTTAAACTTAATTACTAACTCTCATAATTGTCAAAGAAACAATGCATTGTGCGTATAAGCCAGGTCACCATCACCTGTAACAAATATAAAGACTTTTCTTGGGTAATTGTCACTCAGGTACAAACGCGCACTCGAAGTCAATGCTGGATGGTGTTCACGTGGATCTCGGCGGCTATGTTGTGCTGCCCGCCGCTGCTGGGCTACAAGAAGGACGCGTACTTCGACAAGGAGACGTTTATCTGCATGCTGGACTGGGGAACCACGTACGCATACACGGCCACACTGGCCATCCTCGTGCTTGGGCCCAGCGTCATCTCCATCGCCTACAACTACTTCTACATTTTCTCGATGAAGCGCAAACTGCACAGCGGTGCGCCCATCCACGACAAAGAGTACGCGACCGCGCTTGCCGAGAACCTCTCGAACCCGAGCCACTGGATGAGCTTTGTACTTGTGACCACCTTTTGGCTGAGTTGGACGCCGTGGGCGGGCGTTCGCCTCTACGAGTACATCGCGGACCGCGAGCTGAAGGTGCCCATGCTGCACTTTGGCGTGGTGTGGCTCGGCATCATGAATTCTTTCTGGAAGATCATCATCATGCTGTCGCTGAGTCCTCAGTTCCGGCTGGCTCTGCGCATCCTGTGCCTCACGGCCTGCTGCCGCACCAAGGGCCGCCTGCAAGCGGAACTGCTGGGCATGGACAACGATGACTGAGATAGACTCACCCGAATGCCGTTTAGATTTTTATAGGACTATAGCGACCCCACAATTCAAAGTGCCGATCAAAACGCCAGACGGTTGCTGATCGAAGACGACGACGAGACGCTACCGGTTCCACGCGCGCTCAGCTACCGCGTCGGGGAGGCGTTCGTGTAATCCGTGGTGAATTAAATGATTGTGTGCATGAATTGCAAGTAGGTACCTAAACAGTATACTTATTTAGTTTAAATGAAATGTGTCACCAAGAAAACAATACGGTTTTGTTTAAAACATTTGGTTCGAGCGGCATTTGGTGGCCATTTTAGTGACAGTAATTTAGAAATTATATAAGTATATTCAAAACAGCTGAAAGGCGTTAACTTTGATACATAGATGAAATAAAATCTGCTGGTACAACGGGGTCGCTTTAATAAATGTACCTATAGACATTTATTCTTCTGAAAATTTTAAATCTCTCTTGTTCTTGTTCAAATCTTCTATTTGCATGTTAATAACATTTAAAATAGATATTATTATTAAATGTTACAATGTCAAATATTTAATAATTATGATAATTAGGTTCCAATATTATCGGTTATGTAACAAATAGTATCTATCTAATAGTATAGTAGATTGTTAACCAAATGATGTAAACGATCAATTGCAGCGAAGCGATCTTGTCTATGGCGTTTATATTTCAGGAGTGCAATTGGTCTTTTACACCAGATTTAAACTTATTAATTTTCATCACTATGCGAGGAAATAAAAAAGCTCAGTGAGCCATGATGCACTTTGTTAACTTTGACTAGATATTGTATGTCATTTTAATTGCAGAATATGGATGGAAAGAGCCTCGTTCGATCATCCAATTTACTAACAGCCCCACGGGTTGGAAGTGCTTCATTACAACACCGTTTACTTATAACATCAGGCGGGTCATCTGCACGTATGCCGGTACATGCAGATGACTTGACTACTACTCACTGCCGGCATACTCAAATATAAAAGAAAAAGTTTTCCTTTTATGTAGGACGTATTTTCAGAGCATCAGTGATGAAAAATAATTTTATTGTCTGAGGATTTCAAGACATGTTTGAGCAAACGAGGCATATTGGGACTATAAAGTGGGCTCTACATTTACGCCGATAAAGCTTGGGTTAGATTGTGAATGGTGATTTTATTGAGTATAGATACCTGGTTTATAGTACCTAGGTAAAGTTTTGTTTCTGGAACTAGGTAAATACTTATGATGAAAGCGATTAATGATGACAGTGGGTTGTGCTCCCCTGTCTACTTAATTATGCAGTGTTCACTTAAATAACAAATTGAGAATTTTCTGACAGTAAATTGTTATCTGTCTAGGTACTTTTCATGCAATAAATATATTCATATCATTTTAAACAGTTAACTATCTAAATAAGATTTATAAAAACTGTTGGATGTAAACGTAGGTAAATGTATATTTTGTAAGTAGATATAATTTAAATCTGTAAATTTTAAGGGTGTTTCAACAAAGGCTTAAAAAACTACTTTTATGGAATGATTTGAGTATTGTTAACCTGTAAATGATTTTCTGGTCATTTCCTGTTACATACTTCCGTAATACGTGAAATTAGGGGTTAATATCGTCATCATCATTTCTTATCCACATAAAAGTCAGAACAGTAAATTTTAATAACATTTTATTATCTAATAAACTATAGTAAAATAGTTTATTACCTGTAATCGAACTCATTCGCTGCATTTAGTAAGTTGCGACACCCTATTGTTTATAATATGTCATAAATGATGAAGTTTTGATGGAAGATACATACAAGAATTTTAACTTATGAAAGATATTTACTTGTTATTGATTTTAGATAGATTAATATATTTTTGTAGAAAGTAATATTATAGTTAAAGTAGTTTAATAGCGGTAATAGTTAATTATACAGAAAGGTACTGAGGTTATAGTAAACTTGAGTAATTGGAAATATTGCTCTCAAAAATATTTAAAAAAAATGAGTATTGTTAGTTAATTTAGTAAACTCATACTCCTATGTTTCCAATCACTCCTGTTTGCCAATTACCCGGGTTGACTTAATAGTATTTTTTAAACGCACATAGCTTCGTATTATTTTCGATATCATTCACTTTTTTGTGCCGATATTTTTGTTACGTTACATCAATTATAATACACGGCGGGTCCGTTTTTGAGTAAGTACCTATGGATATAATATTGACCATATTACTCGTATGTTGATACTAACAGCTACATACACATACATAGATTAGTAATCTAATACAAAGTGTCACGCTCAGATCAAATTAAACACTGTTGTGTTTGTTCTGAGTGCGGCAGCAGTTTTGTAGTTTATCGTGTCTATGATGCGCAAATTGACATTCCTCAAATCAATGGCTGTGTTTAGATTAACTTTATTTTAACATTTATTTTAGTTTCCACAAGCTCTTAGCAGTAGTAGATATAGGTGCGCCATTGATAAAGGTGTTTTTATTTATTTGATCGATGCATTTGTAGTTTTTTTTACTGGGCCTTAATCCAGTAGTTGTAATAGTAGTTAGTAGTTCTTATACCTGAATGCTAAAAAGGTTAAAGGGGCTAGTCTGAGAAAACGCTTGAAAAATGCTGTTTCAAAAGCCAAGAAATTCCCAAATTTAGATTTATTTTGAACAATATTTAGATTAATAGAAAGATCACTTCAGGTTGAGTAACAAAGGATGAGGGCTTTTTCTACATTTTGTTTAAATCGAAATGCTACCTACCCCTTTTCACAAAATTAACCAAAATAGCTAATACACAGCTACGGGGTTATCTGAGAAATAAAACACCGTCATACCATGTTTATAAACTTAGTTATAATTAAGTACATATGTAGTTTGATCCTTTTAAACAAAAATGTGAAAAATCATGAAAAAAAAATCAATTATTGGCTTTTGAAAACATTAGGTACCTACTTTTCAAGCGGTTTCGCAGATTAGCTTTCCAATGTAAAGTGGCTCTATAAAAAATGGTAACTATCCTTAATTTGGAATTACAATGTTTTATTACCTAAGTAAAAAGTTATTACAGTAGGTTACTGCTGCTTCTACCGAAGCAAGAATTAAGATACAAAACAGTATCATTTTCTGTTTAGTTATACTCCCCTTTCGATCCCAAGTCCAACTATCACAATCGAGCAAACACTAGATTGGAGTGCCAAGGGGCGTTTTTATTTACTTCGCCTTAATAACTTTAGAGAAATTCGCAAAATAGGGTATCTTATCAAGGAGACAAGCAGGAACAAATCGTTCTATGAGCTAAGTGCATTAACGTAGTGGCCACATTGAATTAAAATTAAATCAGTCATTTCTTTAATGAATGAAAGTAGACTTTTAAGGTATGTGTAATTAATTGATTCAAGCGTGACTTTGCGGAAATCCATTTACAATATAAAATAGATGAACAAATTTATAGTAACTATTCCGCTCCTCTCCAACGAAAACTCTGAAAGAATTCGACACGTGTTTCGCCTCTCAACGAAGCATCCTCAGGAAACAGTAGGCTCACTGCGTCCTAGAACATTAAAGACACACTACTGCAAAAACTCCGCAGCCATGTTCCCTCGTCGAACGCTTGGCTGCGGACGTGTCCAATTCTTTCAGAGTTTTCGTTGGAGAGGAGCGGAATTGTTACTGTATATTAGTTCGTATATTTTGTATTGTGTAAGGTAAGGTATGTTTCATCTATTTTATGCATCATCATCAAAATATATGTTCAATGACGTGCCATAATCACCACGCTTTAATTGGCAGGCTGATTGATGATCGCAGTAAGCAAGCATGGTCCAAGCAGTTCGTGAAATTCAAACTTTTTTTACACAAAAACTAACTACACCATTTTAAATTGTCCAATAGTGGTTTTTAAAAATCATTAAATCTAACTGGGTTAAATTTAATATATTTGGGTAGAGATCCCTAAACCTAACTTTTATATGTTATTTCTGTATGTTCCAAATCAGTACCGTTTTGGGCTGATTAGATTTTATTCGGAATAAAAAAAAAACAAGGCAAAATCAACCGTGACTCCATCAGTAGGTACACAATGTTATTTGCCTTGGCAAAGTAATGCAAACATTTACGCAAATACGCCAAATAAAGTGCTACCATTACATTAAGTTTTGAGCCTCAAAAATTTAAGTAATTTTCGAATACGAGTTTTGACGTTCTAACTTCTAACGCAGCAGATAGGTACAGCTCGCAATATCAATTCTGGCGTTTGGAGAGAATACGACTAACGAACGCACTGTGCATTTTTAGTTTAATCGCTTTCGTAGTGGAAACTTCGACTTGAGAAATGAACCACGAAGAAGACCATGCAGACACTAAGGTAAAAAACGATATATTAAAGTAATGGTGGAAGGCGATTATTATCAAACAACCTATAAATTAGCGTCATGGTTTGTAGACAGTTTACCAACAATATTCAATATCAAATTGCTAAAATAAAAAAACTCGAGAATTAACTGATGTGCATAGCGATATCTCGATACTGTGTGATATCACGCGTTGAAACTTGCATTGCTTTGATGAGTAGGCATAGAAATTAAGGGATTATGGACAGAATTGCGACGTGTGATGAAAAGTGGTTTCTCTACAATGATCGCAATTGAAAAACGCAATGGATGAACCCAGGTCAAATACCGGAACAACGCCCTAAAGCGAAACTCACCCGCATAGAAAAGCTATGGTAACTGTTTGGTGGTCACTTCATGGTGAAATTTATTGCTTTTTGAGATCCGGTGTATCAATAACAGCTGATGTCTATTGTGGAGAACTTCGAACAATGATGGAAAAACTTTCAGAGAAACATATAGCCCCGACTCGTTAATCGATCTTCGCCATTGTTGCTTTAGGATAACGCAAGACGTCAAAAGTGCTCTATTACATGACCTGCAGTAAGAGACGTCATCCTGCGTGCTCGCCAGGTCTAGCCCCAACCTATTACCATTTTATATATATTTTTCCGCAATTTGGTCAATATTCTTCAAGGAAAAAAATTGTTTTCAGGAAACGGTACAAAATGACTTCATAGATTTTGTAGAGTTCAGATTCCCAGAGTTCTATCGCAAAGGCGTAAATGATCTTACCTGGAGATGGCAAGAAATGTTTAGATAATGAAAACACTTCGATTAAATAAAAAATAAAAATCTATAAAAAAAGGTGTTTGAATTTTTATTAATCTGTAATTAGCAAGCAATATATTGATATTACTGATAGATCCTGTGGTTTATATCTTATTTGCGTATAAGATATAAACCACAGAAAAATATATTTATTGAACGAGCGAAGCGAGTTCTCTGAGTCAAGTTGAAGAATCGGAGTTTTTATGTATGTATGTATGTTTGTCCGATGAAAACTTCCAAACCGTTAATCCGATCTTCATGAAATTTGGTATGAGGGTAGATAGTATTGGTACAATTTGTAGCTAAGGTTATGAGCTATATCGGTCAGAGGGTTGCTGAGATATTGGGGTCCAAGAGGGGGTAAAAAAAATAAAAGTGAGACAGTCAGATCAAGTGGGGTGTCTAATCAAAGCGCTTTGGTTGGACATTTCAAAACTGTTTTTAATAAGTATTTAGCCTTAGTAGTTTAAGAGATATTATGGAAAATAAAAAACGTAAAAATCAAAAATTCTAGGGTACTTCCAGCAATCCCACAATGCTGAAATTTAGTATGCTTGTGGCTTTTGTGTAACAACTACAGGGAAAAGTCTGAAACTGAAGAATTTAGAAACTTGAACCATAAAAAACAATAACCAATATAACATCCATTGTTGACCCCCCATTCCTAGGAATTTGAATGACATTAGAGTTCAATGGTGTACATCAAAAGGACGATATCAATTAATTCGTCAAGTACTTTAAATACTAACAGGTATGTAGTATTTACGCCCTGTTGCTTAGTCCTATTCAAAGGCTGTTTCGATGACCTTATCTATCTTATCTATCTATATATCGATGATGTGTAGGAAATTACCTAGAGGTAATTTTTTTTCTCAGTAAATGTTTTTAGAAATCGGTTAGAAGGGTAAAGAAAGTAAAATATGCAAAAAATATCTCGAAGATACTTCAAGTTCTCTGGTAATGCTGAAATTTATTATTTAAGTATATTTTGTTCTACGAAGAGAAGTCGAACATTGAGGATTTTTTCTTTGTAAATCTATTTTTAGCGTAGAAAACGTAAATCTTAAAAAATTAGGTGGCAAAACTACAACTAGATGGCACTGCTTAATTAAAAAATGAACAATCTTTTTTTTTGCTTCACAAAATCTCTCTCATGTTAGAGAAATTGACTCGGTAGTTTTAGATTTTTGATCCATAGCATACAAAACCCTTTCTTCCCCTCTTAAATTAGTCGGGCTGATAAAGGTGCAATGTCATCGCGAGGTCTCAGTTCGGGGTGAACCACTAGTTGTCCCGGTATTTCTTTTTTATTTAAATAAGTAGAACTTTGTAAATATAGAGATACAATTCCAGACATGAAATACCAGGGGAGTCCATTTATGGAATATCAACATATATACAGTGAATCTTATGATGGAAACGGTATCCGTAAGCTCCTTATTTCGAGCAGTCAGTAAGTTTGTTATGTCTCAGCATTTTTGAAAAGTTACATAGGGGAGAGAGGGGAGAGACCTAACAAATTTTGGTTTAGAACTTATATCTCTGAAACGGATGGTTGTACAAAAATGGTTATTAGCCCATGTTTAAGCAAAATTATCTGGCTACAAATACCGATTTCAAAAAAACTATGAGTTTTCAATGTAACTAATTAAATATGTCACTTGAGGGTTTGTCCAATATTTATGAATTTTAATGAAAATTTGCTGTCAGGTTAGTAACAAATAGGAAAAGAGAGAAGAAACAGTAAAGAAGGAGCAGAAGGCCTACTACTACTTAATACTAAATTTAAAACTAGTTTTTTTTATACTACTTGGTAAGCAAACAAGCATACAGCCCACCTGATGGAAAGCAGTTACCGTAGCATGTTAAACCGCTTATTGACACCTGCAACACCAAAGGCATCACACGCGCGCTGCCTACTCTGAGACATAAAGATGAAAAGTCTCATTTGCCTGTAATTTCATCGGCACCCGTACCTTTCAAACCGAAATAGAGCAATGCGAGCACTACTGCTTGGCGGAGAAATAGGTACGGTGATAGTACTTCCCCGGACGAACTCTTTCGCACAAGAAGTTCTACTACTAACAATAAATAGAAAGGTGAGATTCTAAGAGCTGAGAACTTAAATAGACGTTACTTAGCACGTGCTTATGCTTAGCATTGTCCATGTCACTCTCTAGCACGCATGTTTTAACATTTGTGTGACAGTAACAAGGATAGTTCTAAGCATTAGTACGGACTAAATAACGTCTATTTATCTCGGCCTAAGAGACTTAGGTTTTATAGATGAGGGTCGATTGGGATTGTCGCCTAAGCTTAATGTCATCTAATTCTAATTGAAAAAGGGGGAGATAAGATCTGCACTGACTTCCCGCATTGGGGTGTATTGTGCATTGTCCCCCTGCTAACCCAACCCCAGCCAGCCCAACTCCTTAAAATAACGGAGAAAGACTCTGGGTTGATGGCAGCACTGTTCCAGTATTCCCGAATGTGTAATGGATGAGGTTAAACAGGACTCTATCAGCTCCTGGAGTCCGGTTTTTTTCCTGGCTTCATTTGTGGCTGTGCAGTACACTATAACATGCTCCACTGTCTCCTCGTCCTGAAGACAGCCACGACATAGCCCACTGTCCGTAGCTCCTGTCTTCAGTAGATGGTGGTTGAGATCACAGTGTCCCGTGATGATGCCCACCATCATCCGTAGGTCTTCGCGTTTCATCTTCAACAATGTGTTAGTTATCCTTTTGTTTTTAACTGGAATGCTTAATGTCTTGATCAGACAAAGAATTGGTTCCTTTATCCAAGATCTCTCCCCTCGTTTCGCATGCAGGTTGGTCCGGGCAGCTACTTTCCTGTTCGAGGCCGTTCTAAAGAGGTCCCAGCCAATCGGTAGTATTGCCAAGTAGGTAGGTAGGTAGGTATAGCTCGTGCACAATTGCAGCCCGCACGTAGTTCCCATATGGGAAGTTACACTAAATATCACTTATATTCATTAGCTTCAGCAATTATTTCAAATAGATTCACAGAATTTGTTAAAAGTAGATTGTGCCATAAGGAATCAAAATAATGTATTGAGGGCGAGAGCAATTGCTTGAATCCAGAGCGAAGCGAAGGAATCTAAAATAGAACCCTGAGCGTAGCGAGAGATTTCGCTCTGGAGTCTAGAGTAGAACCCTGAGCGTAGCGAGGGATTCACTGTACGTCGCTCGAGGTTAAATAATTTTGGTACCGTGTGGCACACTCTGCTTTTCATCTCTATGAGAAAAATAAATAAGAGATGCTTTTGCAAATTACAAATCATGTAGAATCAAATCAATCGATTAAAGAATCGCAGAAGAACTGCATGGCGATAAGAACTCATAAAAACCCAGCAGTAGGTAAACATGTTTATCAAACATGTTGACTCAAGATGGATCAACACTGTTGCAAAATAAACCCGGCACGGCACACTCTGTCACTGTTACCTTTTTAGTATGCTGATGGAATTGATATAATGATAAATAAATACATCAGGTTATTTCATGTTACCTACAACAAATTCACGCCATTGATGTATAAATCCATAAATGCTCCAAGATATATTCCCATTGACACCTGCATTTCCTGAACTAAGGCGTAATTACACCTACCTAATACCTATGCTACTGTAGAGTTACCGATACAGCACACTATACTAGCACAGTATAACTATATTATTCTGTAAAACTGTGATAGGTACCTACTAGCTAAGAACTTATTTCTTATGAAGGTAGGTGTTTTTTTCTAAATAAGTATAGGTACTAATTGATTTTTTTATTTTGTTGGAATTAGCATGTGACCCACCTTATGTTAAGCGGTAACCCCATCTTATTACAAATGCAATACCTAGGACTTGGCCTTCTTGGCATTGCACTGCGCTCATGTGAAAAGTCTCATGTGCCTATAATTTCACCGGTACCCATAACCTTCAAACCGGAACACTACTGCTTGGCAACAGAAATAGGTATGGTGGTAGTAGGTACTTCCCCGTACGAACTACCACCAGGAGCTCTACTATAGGTACTAGCAAAATGGATTGGGGATCGCAATAATTAACACCACCTTGCTGTATATACATATATATTCATAATATAATACTTTTATTATTCTAACATTTATTTTACGACTATAACATAATATGTATATATAATTTTTTATATCTACCTTTACAGAAACATGATATTTAATTGAAACAGATACTGATGCTATTTATTGTGCTTAGACTATTTACGAGTCGAGAACTTAATTATAGATTTCTCTATGAACTGAATCAACATAATTTTGTTATTTAATAATATTATTATTTTGTAACGATTAAAAATATCTAGCCGGTTTAATTCAAATACCATACAAAAAAACATTCAAAAAATACAGAGGGTAACTTTGTCTGCCGGTGTTTCAGTGTTTACCTAAATATTTTAGACTAGAAGATATGCATTGTAATACACATGATTATTTAAATATATGCACACGGCACTTGAAAAGAAGATTTTATACATAAATAGGAAAAAAACGTAGGTAGGACCTCCCGTGGATGTCGTAAAAGACGACTAAGGGATTACACCAGGCTGTGCTGTAAAGGCAGCAGCATCCACCTTAGTAGCTCCACCAATATTGTGATCACCAATCCGCCTGCCAAGCGTGGTGACTATGGCAAATCCCCCCATTGCATTTTATGGGGGAGGCCTCGTTCAATAGTGGACGTCTAAACGCTACTGATGATGGGGTAAAAAATAACGTTTCGGGCAATTTTCGTTGGTATGAGATTTGTCCTGGCTGCTGGCTTATTTAGGAGTTTGTTATTACTGGGAAAAAGCGTTGGGTTGGTCGTGGAAAGCAATGGCGGCGATAAGCTCACCACTTGTCACGTCTATATTTCTGCGACTAAACGAGTAAACGAGGCCCTTTGAGGCTCTGCCAATGCTACCTTTTCGGAGAAAAAAGCGTGTGTTTATGTATGTTATGTACAAGTAATAAATACCCAAGTATAATTTAAAAACTATATTTTTGACTGGAAACTCAATATAGAAAACTAAAATCATTAAATGTTATTTTAATTTAAAAATATGTATTGAGGTACTTGGGACGAAGAATTCACGGAACAAATATTTGTACGATCTGCAGATATTTGTTCAGGGTATTCTGGGTATTTTCTAATATGTATAATAAATAAATAAATAAATAATATCTCTGCTAAGCTTGGGGCTAGACAATGTGGTGTGAAATGTCCAGCATTTATTTATTTATTATTATTTATTTATGTAAGTAATCGCAAATAATAGGAAAAGTTGCCATGCAGGAGTACCTAACCCGTGTTAATGTAGTGGGCATTTTTAATTAAAGTTAAACCTACATGGTCCAAGATTAATGATCAAAACATTTCAAAAAAGTTACGACGTTCTAATGTTTATCTTTCAATTGTTTTTACATTCAGTATTTAAGGGTAACATCAAAAATTTAAGTGATTTTCGAATTTTGAATTCGAGTTTCGAAGTGGTTCTTAGCTTGCTACATCAATGCTGTGTTTAGAGATGATACAAGTAACAATCGCACTGTGCGGTTTTGGTTTAATCGTTTTCAGAAAGCGGTTTAAAATGCCTTCATAGTCTTTGATCCCTCAGATCCCCAGGGTTCTATCGCAAAGGCATGAATGATCTTCCCTCGAGATGGTAACTAATGAGGGTAAATACTTCGATAAAATTAATATATATTTATAAATTTATTAATGTAATCTCATGTATCTTAAATATGTACAATTGTACATACGTTCCTAGTATGTCTTTCTCTGCATTTGTATTTGGTTTATTTCCACATCACATTCTCTTTACAAACTTGCAAGTTTTGATTGAACGAAAAAACTAAACACAGAATTCGTCGACGTAGGAACATGTCAATGATTTTATTTGAATAGTTACGATACTTCTAATAAATGCATTTGAAACTCGTTGATTCGACATTTTATGTTTTTACATAAGTTACTTACCCTTATTTTTTATGATTAAATACCTGTTTTATTCTGCTCAGAAAGTTAGTTAATTCAGTCAAACATCAACATACAATTACATACAAATACGACTGATCTTAGGCCAATTAAATAATAATGGACTCATCGTTTTTGTGCGAGTATTTATCCGAAAAAACTCCTGAGCTATTCATATTAAGTAATTTTTTGTTTGTCACCAAGATATCCTCAAAAAGCTCTTTACATTATCCTATCTACGTACTCCAGATGGGACGGTATAAATTCTATCTAATTCATCAATCCATAATTGTATAGAGTTTCATCATTATCACAAGCCAGTTGTTATTTTTCTATTTCCCATTCTAAAATCGTAAAGTTATTTCGAATTCAAAGCAATCTTAGTTCGTTCATCTTATCATGTGGCATTTGAACACAGGCAACGTTTTCAACGATATCTAGGGTACCGAAACCAAATGGCAAAAACATACCTATAATAATGTTCTGATATAAAAGATAATTTTAGCGTGAATTTATACGCACACGCTTTGAAAATGGGTTACAGTAAGTTAAATAGATCCTTATGTGGTATGATGAGATCGATGAGATGACGTAGAAGATCATGAGAATCTATTAAAGTAAAATAGTGTGCAAAATATTTGAGTGTTTTCTAACACTTCTAACGTATATTGAATTACTCCTTCGGCTGGGGCTTGACCATCTCCAATTTGCCCGGGGTGGCAGGGGTCGATTCCTCGTTGAACAGCGGGTTTTTCACTTCCATGTCGCCAGTCTGGGAAATGTGAGAACTGCTTAGAAACAAATCATTTACTTATAAACATACATTTGCATGTAATTGTTTTTTGGAATAGTCTATATTGATTTTAATCATGCTACAAAGAACATCAACAAAATACAAACAAAATAAAACGGTCAAGAGAGAGCGATACTTGTGCGTTCTTTGACTATCCCATTTTAGGGGTAAATAAATTGGAAGTTCCTCAATTTTAAAATGTTTCTTTATTTGTGATACAAAAATTCCTAGCATTCCAAATAACAGAATTGTGAGGTCACAGGAAGTCTTAGAAGTTTTTCATCTTCGCGACTTGACATTGATTTGAGTTAGAAGCTTGATGTTTTTTACGGCATTTTTGTTATAAAAAATCAAGTTGATACCTTTAGCCATTCCTGAGAAATAAGGTCTTGACAGACAAACCGACAGAGACACGGACAACAAAGTGATCCTATAAGGTTATCGTTTTCTCAACGTAAAATCTTGTATCTCTTCTAACTCACCGTAGCGAACCCTGGGCACTCGTACACGGTGTAGTCTCCCTCTTCGTTTTCTTCTTCAGACTCTGGGTCAGAAACAGAGCCGTTGCGTTTTTCCACATGGTTCCTAAACATTTGAGATGTTTTTATCACAGTAATAAAACAACTAAAGTTCACCTTAATATGGCACTGTGAGTTCCAATCCGTAATGAAATTTACCGTGGAGAGCCGGGTAGAAGTTTATGTATGGAAAATAACCACTTTTTGACGTGAAAACGTCTATAAATTTGATATCATAGCATCATAATTTTTGATGCAACGAAATTATGTAAAATTTTGTGACATGATAACGCTGAGTATTTTTTTTTATAAAAGAACTTAAAATACTGTTCCAGGTATTGCATATCGTTGAGGAGTTCAGTTGATAGCTTCAGATTCCATCATCAGAATTTAAACATCAAATGAAAATAAAATTACAAAACAAGTTTTTGAAAAAACTTTGCCATTGTTCCCTGGCTACGTAATTTTGTAATGTTGTAATTTTACGTAAGTTCATACATATTTCATACACAGAAAGGGTAGCCGACTGGAATCTAGTAAGATCTTGGAAGATTATTGTTGATCCTCAATTTTTGGTTGTGAAGAAGTTTTAAATAGGTGTTTTATTCATGTGATTATTTGAATTATCAATATGACATGGCATGAAATGATTTGATGATGATTGATAACTGAAAACTTGCAGCAAAGCAGAAACATTGGGTTTTCGACTTTATTTCAAATCACGTAATTTATCATAAACGAGTATATTTTAAATACTACTACTACTAGTATTGCTCTGAGTTATTAACGTATAGATCGGTTGTTTAACGTCATTATGGTTATTGATCGTCATTATGTGTATTAATTGTTGAATGGACATTTTCCGTATTGCTTAAAAAATTACAACGTAGGTACATGCGTCAAAACGAAATGTTACCTCTCCATAGCAATAATTTGTTGTTTCTGGTGCTGGTAGTGGTACATCTGGGCTGAATGCGCAAGCTTTCGGTCCGCAGACGTGTCCATGGTTGGCCCAGTGACTCCATATGCAGGATAGTCCACATCAGCCGCAGCTTTGGCGCGCTTTGAATAACTGTGAAATTACCCCCAGGGCATAAATAACTTTAAATAAAAAATGAAAGATGTAAAATTACAAAACCGATAACGCAAAAGCTGAAAACAAGTAGGTATATAACATACAAAATGATGTAAAGGAAGGGCCACGATTCTATAGTAAATCCCTTCAACTTACATTAATAGGTGTAGTCGTAGGCGAAATCCAAGATTTTGATTTAGAAAAGCCTCCAACCGTCATCATCATCATCCTGTAGAAGTCCACTGCTGGACACAGGCCTGTCCCTTAGAATGCCACGACGAATGGTCTTGAGCCGCCTCCATCCACCGACTACCTGCGACGTTTATAATGTCTTTAGTCCATCGAGTAGAGGGCTTTCCTCTACCGCGTCGTCCGGTTTGTGGTCGCCACTCGAGAATCTTTATTCCCTAACGGTTATCAGTTCTTCGAGCTATATGACCTGCCCATTGCCCACTTCAACTTGCTAATTCTGAGAGCTATGTCGGTGACCTTTGTTCTTTTATGCCACAACAATTCATTTAGTTGATTAACCTGAGTGATCCTATTTATTTTTATACATAAATACACGTCTTTCTCTTTTTTACCGTGGGTGCACAATCACAGAACATTTTTAATTTGTAGAAAGCTTGTTACTTATTAACGGCATAAGATCCATCCTTTGTCTTCCAGTCATCTGAGTTTTTATCAGTTAGGTAGGTAGATCTTAATGATATCTTGCTAAAAATGTTTTTGACAGAATTAAATTTCATTCACGATAATCTGGTCTGAATCTTCTGGACTAAAATGGATGGATCTCGTACAATTTGCTTTACTTCAGGCCTCTTAAAAGCTAGCCTGCTAGTAATATAGTATATATAAGTAATTATCATTCAGAAAACATGCCCCGTATAAACTAATTTTGACAAAATTTAGGATACATTACATTGTATAAAACTACACTAAGATACATAAAACCTACAAAATTAATAGCTATAATATATATATATATATATATATATATATATATATATATATATTATATGATAAAAAGATGGCTAAAGGAATCTATATCTATTAATATTATAAAGAGGTATTTGTTTGTAGTAATCTCTGGAACTACAAAGCTGATTCCAAAAATTATCTCACGATCAGAAAGCTACACTATAACCCTACAAACTATACTAAATAATTTCACGCTGACGAAGTTGCGGGTGGTTCGGCTTGTCATAAACTGATTGTAACAAAAAAAAATTCGCCATCGCGCGGCTGACCCGCTCAACGAGAGGTTCCGTCTCAGAATAATGACGTTCTGATGGTTCCGTTATCATCTTGTTGTCACTAGACCAAGCACTAGACATTACCTGCAACTATCGTTTCATAAGCCTGCTGTCAACTCTTGCTAATATATTTGAGCGAATTGTTTACGATCGTCTATTAACGTATCTGGATCGTCGCTTAAAAATGTGCGCTAGCCAAAGTGCTCAAATAGTACCTAATGGTTTATAAAATGTCTATTGCATAAAATATCACCAATTTAGATTTATAAAGTGTCAAATATTTTACATAAATACTAATTTTGTTCAAAAACTTTTATAGGCGCCGTAGCCTGCCGAGTTGTTTATAATTTTAGATATATTTTGCTAAACTGTGTTGAGATATAATTTTTTTTTCTGTATTTTATGATTAATAAGGACCCTTTTAAAACAAAACAAACTAGACATTATCTATGTATAAGTTTTGTGATTATCTTTGGTTAAAATGTTACCTAATGTCGGGAACTTTGTTTTTATTTTCTGTAAAATATGAGTTCTTTTATAAATATATAGGGCAAAGAGTATACGGTCTTAAAATAAAAACTTAAGAAGTACGCCAAGGCTGTGAAAGATTGCGAAAATAAATAACTATCGAGTGAAATGAGCCCCTACAATACAAGGGCAGTCAAGATACTTAATTTTAAACGCGTAGATTAACCACCGAACAAAGCGATCCATGAAAATTGTTTAGGATGAGATCGACTTTTTTAAGGTGCCCTTGTTACCAGGCTCTTTTGAATAAGGCTGTTCGTCCTCCTAATCATCAAGTGTTTTTTTAGTATCAATAAAATAAAATAAAATTCGCTACATTTTCACGCTAAATATTCACCAGTACCAAAAAACAACATTACAAATAACGGTGCTCTTAGTGGAACGCTTCAAATTTATAGCTAGACCAAGAAATTGAGACAATTTTGATTTTGCAAAGAGAAAAACAATTTATAGTTAAGACTCCACCCTTCACTGTTGGAATAAATTGTTGATTTGACCTCGATTAATGAGTTAACACAATGCATAAATAAACGGAGACTTCAGCGTACAGCGTACAAAAATATCGAGGATTTCAGTTTGTTCTTCAAACTGAGCTACTGGGTTGCAATTCATCATAATCCGTCTCTAGTTCCTAACTAAGCCCAAAAATATCCAGTATGCAATAATTATTATTTAGTAAAGGACCAATACATGCTACGACGCTACGACCTTTGCTACGGCGTAGAACGTAGCGCAATTAGGTAGAGCCATTTTATTTCTTCAAAATGAATAAAGCTTATACATAATTAAGTAGATCTACTACACTTACAGAGTTGTATTAAATAGGGTCACTTAGAAAAACCACAATATCTCCCAAACTCATTTGTTGTTTAATTATAATTTATTTTTAAAATGTTAAGTTTTTTTGTATGCCGTATGAAATATATTTGAATATAATTTTTACTTTAATTCGATATATTGCATAGTTCGGGAGGTTTTGTGGTGTTTTCTAAGTGACCCAATTTAATTGCACATCTGTTTATTAGGCAAAAGCAATATTAATTGTTCATTAAAGGTGTATTTACTCATTCTGTCATTCGGCTAGGCCCGCAATCAACGTGTACTCAGCCTTTTTTCCTATAAACCTGTTGAGTTTCACATTGGCTTTGAAAACGACTTCTTATACTTAATTTAGACCAATAAGAATCGAGTCGCGAGACAGATACAGCTTGTCGTACAGTTTATGTTGGTTATTATTATGGCGTGTAGGACACCTCTACGCTCTACCTATACTAAGTCCAGTAGTTTTATGCATCTAAACTCGCTAACTCTTTTTTGATACTGACGTTTATAAAGAGTTTCGTAAAAAAAAGTATATAAGTTTTATGGAAATAAATCGACATTTATTTTTGAAAAAAAAAATTGTTTTGGTCCTCAATACGTAGCCCGTGTTCTCTGCGTTTTTTTATATTTGAAGCAAGACTGAGCGAAACTGATGAGCGATAGGCCTAAGTGGGATTAGAGATATGCAATTATATCTTAAGAAGTATATATAGGTTGATGTAAACGTAAATTATTGAATCAGTAGCTGGCAATCATATTTTACTTTCATTTTGACCCGACTAGCAAAGCAAAAGGAGGGTTATGATTCTACCAGTCTTTATGAAAGTTTGTTCATCACAGCTGTTCTCTCGTAGCTCCGAAACGACTATTTTGACAAATGAGAAGCATCTTGGCGATTCGCGTGACATAAATAGACTACATGATGTCATATCATATTTAATTAAATATAGTGGAAATTCAATTCAATTTTCCAACCTCAAAAAACATAGTATTAATAATGAGGTTCCTATCAAATGAAAATTCATTTTGGGATCTGATTTTGTTAGATACCTATTCAAAACAATTACATTAAAATGTACTTACGCATACCATCCAAAGCCGAAACCAAGTATGGCTAAGACTATGCTTGTTCCGACGCCCGCAGCGACTCCCACTGAGTAGATGTTACTCGTGGCAAACTTGCTGTCGATCACACGGGTGTGTTGCGGCTGGTCCTTCGAGTGAGCATTCTCCGGGCCTCTGTCAGATATGGAAACCATTCAATTCTACTTATACATATTTTAAGTAGGTAACGCTATACATAATAGCAAGCAGCGCTAGTGACAACAGCTCATCAATAAGCTTTTTATATAATTTATAAAAAGATCCGAACTATTGGCAGATAATAGTAGAAGAAATGATTGCTAAGGGGCAGGTTATTTTTTTATATAAGTTTCCTTTAAAATATTCTGAACCATTCTTAAAAAGTTTTTTCTTTACCTAAGTATTAAATTTTAAAAAGCCAAAAGGCGACACACTGACTTGGTTCGGTTAATTCAATTAGCTGTTGTTGATACAAACTACGGTGATACGAGAACTACATACAGCACACATTCAATCTCTAATACAATCTAGCATCATACAACAACACTGTGCCTAAGTATTTATGTACTAACGCAAACAATAAGGCGGTCACGGCTAAACTGGGTCGCATTGACTTTATTTTAATATGTATCTTATTTGTTACTTGGTAGTTCAATTTTATGAAAAAGTTAGGTCCAGATAAATAGAACACACGGTGACTAAGTCTAAGTCTTACTTTGAAATCGTCCCTGTCTCTCAGCAATACTCGTGTTTTCACATTTGTGTGACAGTCAAAGTAAGGCTTAGACTTAGTCACCGAGAAGTACGTTCTATTTATCTGGACCTCAGATTTTCCATGACTTACTCATTTTCATCGTGCGTCCAGTTTAAACGTCCCTTAACATTAAAACGTGGCATAATTTTCTAACAAATACTAAGTATATTAAGATTTACCTTCGACATTCTAGCCTTTGGCTTACCCAAGATAAATATTTTGGGTATCTAAGTGTCATGCGTTTTAAGTTTTTTGAGATGTCGAAAATGTCTATAGATTAATAAAACGGACAAATGTGAGATTCGCACTCGTGAGGGTTCCGATCCATAGGTAAAAATCGTCCCTTTTTGAGTTTCAAACACTTTTCCCTACAAACTTCACCATTCCATTTAAGAGGTAAAAAAAATAAAATTCCTCAATTTTTTGACTTTTTCCTTTATTAGTGACATAAAGACTCCTAGCATTCCAAATTTCAGAATTGTGAGGTTACTGGAAGAACCCTAGAAGTTTCTCATTTTCGCGATTTCCATATAAAAATTAGATATTAATTACCATTATCTTGTTAATGCATTGCGTTAGAAGCTTGATTTTTGTACAGCACTATAAAACCACAGATTTATATATTTGGTTCAAATTTTATCTGGATAAATTGAGCCGTTTCTGAGAAAAAGGGTCTTGACAGTTTTGGGCAATATATACATATTATTTGAATATTTAATATATTTGGTAATTACATCTAAATTAGATTGTGATATAACAACAAATTTACGGTTATCGGGTTATTTCCTTTACTTGTGCTATAAGACCTTGATTCTTACCAAAATTTATGATTCTAGGTCAACGGAAAGGACTCTACAAGTTTTATTTTTCACAGCTCCGAAGGATTGCAGACCTGAGTTTTTGATATTAATTTCAAGTTGATACTTGCACGCGCTCCTGAGAAAAAGGACAGACAGATAGAAGGACAACGAAGCGATCCTACAAGGGTCCAGTTTTTCCCTGTTGAGGTACGGAACCCTAAAAAGAACCTATATTTAAAAAATACATAATCGAATTACTTTACAGTTTTTATAGTAAAATGAAATGCCACCAGCGTCCTAAGGACGCTTCCATCTGGTAGTGATTTGGATCTGGTGAGAGCTATCCTTAAATCATTTACAACGGTCTTTAGATAGCTCGATTGATGCATTTGTATTTTTGAGATTTTGTATGTTATTGTAAAAAGCACATAAAGTTTTTTCTTTTATAATATATTTTTTTGATACGCTACGTGGATTGCAGATATTGATACTGGGATGATAATAGAAATTTATAATATTTTTAGCTTGGAGATTGATATTCTGATAAAGGGCGTTGATATTACAGAGTTTATTAACACTTTACGAGTTAGTATTATCGTAAAATGTAAATTAGATAGTATGAGACAGATGATGAAAGTATGTGCATTACAACAAAAAATAGGAAAAAAATACAAAAACCCTAAGCTTTGCTAACACTCACGCATGTTGATTAAAATGAAATGTGACGATAGAATTAAATTTATTTTCCATGCTTAATCTAAAGGTTTTGTAGCAAACAGGGTGTGTAAGTGTTCTAAGTACAATTTTATAAGTAAAGTTTGTTCTTACTTTACGGTTTCTAGGTCATTGGCTATTTTTAACCATTTTAAATTCGTCGGTATCAGTGATACCGGGATGCGCATTCGCTGTTTTGACCTGTAAAGTATATAAATCTTTTGGTCTCTATTATAAAACGAACACTACAAAGAATTTAACTTTAGTTAAGTAACACGCCACCTGTAGGAATAGGGTGTATTAATTAGATGGCATTAACTGTTTATAGCAATCAAATATAAAAAAACACTTGAAATAATTATATATTATAAATAAAGATATAATTTTAATTTAAAATATAGGTATTGTATGAAATTGCTGTTTTCTCATAAAGTCTTCTTTGTGATTCAATATTTTGCGATTTGCTTGAAATTCCAAATTAAAATACGATATTGATTTATAGCTCTATAAATCAATATCCTTGTTTAGAAAACCGTAATGGCAAGACATTATGTCTTGAAATGTCTTTAGTTGCACTGGAATAAGTAATGGAACTGGAATGGATATGGCATCAACATCAATGGCAATATACATCACTACAACAAGAGTAATTTTAGTTTATTTAAGACGATTCAAAATGATCCTTGTGATTTCAATGAATAATTATTTTGATTTGATTTAATTTGCCGATGCCAAAGTCATCATGGTAGAATCACTAAAAGACCTTGGCACAATATTTAGAGATCTTAATACCGTCCTCCCAGTACAAGTGGGTCTTAAAGTGGACATGGGCATGGCGAACATCATATAAAATGCCCATGTCGCACCTATGCCATGCTATGGTACACGTTGGGAACGATATTGTCGAAGTTGTTGACCACTATGTCAATTTGGGTCAGACGATTCAACTAGGAAGGTCCAAATTCTACATAGAGGTCAACCGACAAATCCAACTCGGATGGGCAGCGTTCAGGCCATATCTGAATCATATTATCTCGTCAAAGATAATGCAGAGCCTCAAGATAGAAAAAGAAGAAAGTCTATTAATCAGTGCGTGTTACTAAAGTGATGACTAACGGCACTGAAACGTGTTTAACTATTGGCCGTATAGCCAAGCTCAAAGTCACGCAGTGGGCTAGAGAGCTACGCTAGGAGTTTCGCTACGTGATAGAGTCCAAAATAATCAAATCCGCAGAAGAACCAAGATAACCGACATAGCTCTCAGAATTAGCAAGTTGAAGTGGCAATGGGCAGCTCGCAGAACTTACAACCGTTGAGAAATAAAGAATCTCGAGTGGAGACCACAAACCGGATGATGAAAGGAAAAAAAAAAGCCCTCCACTCGACGGACATAAGACATCATAAAAGTAGCAGAAAGTCGGTGGATGTAAGCGGTTCAAGACCGTTCGCCGTAGCATTCTAGGGGGCCTACTATATGCACAACAGCGGACTTCTACAGGCTGGTGATGATGATGGTGATGATGTTGTCTTTTCCGGTGTTTTTTATGCTGTCTTGTGGTTCTTAACGCACTTAAGCAATAATAATTGTCCCCACTCAAGTATCTATGTGCAATATTAGAATTGTCATCATTTTCCTTAACGATTCTCGGCCTATGTTCTTAGGTCGCTGGCTTGACGTGTTAACAGCTTGTTAACAGCCGGTAAACAGTCTCGGCACTACAGGTGCCTGCAAACATTCCTGATGCTATGATTAGGTAGACGAATAATTATTCCGTATTTATCTACAATCAGGCCATTTACAACTTTGTATGGTGATTGGGAGCCGCATCTATTTACTCACTTAATTTTATCAAATGTTAGTTCATTATTTATTCAATCAAAATAATAATAGTAGATTATGCACTAAGGGAATAAAGCAGTGTCTTATGTCGCGGGCGGCATATTGAACCCTGAGCGTAACGAGGGACTCTAAAGTTAACTCCCGAGTGTAGCGAGGGAGTTATATAGAGTCCTGAGTGAAGCGAGGGGTTCAAGCTGCCCAAGACGAAGACAGGCTTTATTCCAGAGGAGCATACTCTACTTTTCACACTTTCTGCGAGACATTAAAAAACCAGGGCTTGTTTTGATTTTTGCAGTAGTAGTATCAATAATCTCTAAAGCGTCTATTTTGATAAACTTTGGAGTAGAATCACTATCGTTTGTAATTTTTTATCAACATGAATATTGCAATAAAATTTACTGAAAATCACAGCACCAAACACGCGCACAGCGTGTAAAGAATCTTTTGTTTCACATTCTTTCTAAACGCACCTTTTTCTTTTTTTTTGAGTTCTGCTTATGGTGGCCAGTTCGATTTTCGAAGAAACCTCTTTACAATGCCATATGGGCATTTTTTTACTAAGAGTTTTCCACGAGTCTCCACACGAATTTGACGTTCCAAATTCAAATTACTTTAATCCCTAGGGAGTTTCATACAACTTTATATCCCTAGAGAGACAATGCTTTACCTTACGTTGAGGTTGCATGATTTGTAATTGGACATTGTCGAGCAGGTGGTGTGAAAATACATTTTTCTCACCACCTGCTCGACAATGTCCAATTACAAATCATGCAACCTCAACGTAAAGTACAGCATTGTCTCTCTAGGGATATAAAGTTGTATGAAACTCCCTAGGGATTAAAGTGATTTGAATTTAGAACGTCAAATTCGTGTTGGAAACTCATGGAAAACTCTGAGTAAAATAAATGCCCATATGGCATTGTAAAGAGGTTTGTTCGAAAATCGAACTGGCCACTATAGCAAAACTCGAAACAAAAAATAGGCGCGATTTTAAAGAATGTGAAACAAAAGACATGTTTGGTGCTGTGATTTTCAGTGAATTTTATTGCAATATTTTTGTAATATAATATTATGTCAGTGACAATATTAGTGTTAACAAAAAATGTCGAGCGATAATGATTCTACCCCAGAGTTTATCAAAACAGACGATACTTATTTAATGGAGCCCTGGCCTTTTATTGCCTCGCAGTAGGTGTGAAAAGTAGAGTATGCTCCTCTGGAATAAAGCTTGTCTTCGTCTTGGGCAGCTTGAACCCCTCGCTTCACTCAGGACTCTACGCTCAGGATTCAATATGCCGCCCGCGACATAAGACACTGCTTTATTCCCTTAGTGCATAATCTACTATTACGATGACAGTAGTGAAGTCAGAAAAATTATTAAAAGTATAATATTCCCCTGTGATTGAATACAGTTATAGACGGGTGGCATAGGCTTAGTAATGGGTCCCGTTGGAACCCTATAAGTAACATTAAAAAAAAAACAAAATAGTAAACTACAAAACGGCAATTTCATACTAAGCCCCTAGGTACATACCAAAGAGCCAATATATAAACACTACAGTATATTAGTAGGTGTTACATGATAATATAATATATGTAGGTATTATTATGAAAAAAGAGGAAGAACACGAGTAAAGCCAATAGTAGCCAGGACTCAGGCATGTCTAACACACAATATCCAATCACAACTAAACACATTCACCAAATATCTGCAATGATTGCAAACAGCCAATTATTAGTCTTCTTTAGAACAGGAAAGATGAAAGTAGAATAGTGTTCAAGCTGATAGACACGAGGCAAATGTAAACTGTTGTTGATAGTAATTACTGCCGATAGTGTATATACAACGTGTATCAAAATACCCCTCATAAAAAAACACAAAATACCCCTATAAGCTCGGGGGGTGGTTTGTTCCGAACAAACATGTGAATACTTTTACGTATGCTAAGGGTTGACTACATCGTATTTAAAATTCCCATACAAAAGTAAAATTGTTCTTGTCTTAGAAATTTGCGACAACCCTAAGTGTTCGTTTACTATTTGCGTATCCAGCTGTTCACACACACCGTTTTGGGACTTGGCAGTACACATGTGAAAACGTCCAATAGGTTTAATCTGTCTACGTTTTAAAGGCCAATTCACACCGGATGCGTATGCAGCACATAACGTAGACACGCGCGTCACTTTGTATGTACACGCCATGCACATGCACGGTGTGCCATGTCTCATAGAGTTATATACATTTCAACGTCATGGTACGACGACGGCTACGCGTACGCAGCCGGTGTTTTGCATCATTTAATCGTCTGAATTAAAATGTACAGTATACAATGGTATCAATGTGTGTGTGTTGACGACCTCCGTAGAGCGGTGGGCGAGTAGCTGGCACGCAAGAGATGTGGGTTCGATTCCCGCTGTTTTTTTTGTCGGGTCTGGGTGTTGTGGTACCATTGTACTCGTAGTTACTTATACCCACGACACATGGAATCCTAGTGTGGGATCAGGACTATATATATGACTGTTGGGTGTTATGTTATGTAAGTCGAAATGTCATTATTTTCTCAGCCAAACTATGTTAATGCCAAACTACTACATTTCCACAAACGCACCCTTCCATCGTCCGTTATTTAATCACAGACTCACTCACTCTGTTTTGTCACACAAAACAGTGTGTAGGTATGTTATGTTATATACATTTTTGGAGGAATGTATACGGGGAATTTCATGGATGAAAAACTTTGAAATTTATAAAGTCGTAGAACTACATTTGTATACACATGTATAATACACCCGGGCAGTAGAGTATAATGATACACGTTGTATCATATCAAATGAGAAATAATTAGAATAATCCTAGGATTAATAGTTTACTAAATATTCGAATAACTCTTACTATAATACTTCTCCGCTCTCCTGTAAGTGATTTCTACTTTCGATCTTTCGATCTTTGTAGTCGAAATACCTACGCAGACTACTCTACAATTTTATAAAAAAAGTATTTACCTTATAAATTAAGGAATCATATCATAAACATTATTTTTATTACATTTAGGTACTCTTATTACATAATTTAGGTACTATAGGGTAATTTAAACTTTGCATTATTCAAAAATATTTAGGCCTGAATGATTTTGGCATCTGTGGTAGAGGTTCATGATCTACCATTCAATGCATGGGACTAACTATGTATTGTATTAGCCATATGCGCCAACTTAATATTTTTCCTAAACAAGACCCATTGGAAACTAAATCGAAGAGGTCAAGAAGTTCAGTTGAACGGAACTCTCAAAATATGCAACTGCTGAAAAAAGGATGTCTTATTTAAATTTATGAAATAATGTAGAGTCGGTAACCAAAATAATATACATTACATTACATCGTATCTCTACATAGTCTGTGCACTCATGTGCTGTACTTTACATATTAACTTCCAATTTTAATTGTTCCTGTACCTACGCAGTCCAATTTATAATTATAACAATAATAATTTTTATTATTTTATTATTCTATAGTTATTATATATCATACTTACACTCCGGCCCTAAGTTCGTCCAAATCATCAGTGACAAGGGTTCTAGTACGGCTATGATTTGGGTTTTGACGAATTTGTCGGCGTGGTTCAAGTTCCTCCAAGTTCCTCCCTCCAACCTCATGAGGACCTTCCGGCAAACCAGCTAATGAATTATCTAGGATTAAAATTAAAATCATGAGAAATGTTAATGACATTTTTTTAATTGATAACACTTTCACTGACGCGCGCATTATTAGTTGCGCGGGCTGTTTTGGTATTTTTAATACCTATAGCAAAAACTATAATAGTTAAATCAGTGTTTTATTATAATGGTATATTTTCTATCTATTTATTTTAGAAATAAAATAACTGCAGGTAATCAATGTCGTAAGAAAAAACAACGGCAAAACAATTATTCGTAAATAAAAATCAACTCAAATGTTTGCTCCGAAAAATGCAACCAGCGCGCGGGCCGCGGCGCGTGGAACGCAGTTTTGCAAGCTATGAATACCTACTATTTATTTATATATTATTTATTTATTTACTGTCTCGCACACTTGATTTTTTTTGTGTGTGTTCTAAGATCAATAACTAACACTGATAACACTGTTATACACAAGCATTTATACATGATGAGTTCGCAATGTGTAGCGACACAGCGAACTAATCACGTATTAATGCGTTGGAATCAGTGTTATCATGATCCTAACGCATTTATTCGTGTACAATACGTACGTACGTACGTACTAGAAGCACGAATAATACGTATTCGTGCTTCCAGTACGTACTAGAAGCACGAATACTGTACGTGATACGCGAGTTGGAGAAAAAATGTTATTCGAATATATTAGCGATCCGCTGTGAAAGTGTTCTCAATCGCATTTACTTACGCATCAATTTATTTTTCTCTGAAGGGTCAAAGTATCCTTCATCGCGAGGAGTGAGCGCAAAAACCTTGCTGTCCTTCTGTGTCTCCATCTTGTGGGCATCTTGTTCCTTATTGGTCGTGGTCTCCGATGTTTTGTGTAAGGCTTTAACGTGTTTACGAGGAACCGTGCCTGCAGCCATCAGTGCCTTCGAAGGCAACAGCTGGGAGTAATCAAAGTAAGGTGAGACGTGACTGAGAGTTCCATACGATCCGATTGGTCCGAATATGCGTTTATAGGGTTCGTGCGTTATCCAGCGAGGTAGCTCCGATTCGTATGGTACTAGTTGAGGAGCTCGCTCCTGCATCCGATTTATACGGTCGATTTCCTGCACAAACATATTACTTTTAACACGTTTTTTTTACATGTTATAATAAATTTCAATTAAAAAAATTTGCTACTAAATTCTGTAAAAAAATATCTAACCAATATAAGTTAAAATTCTGTTAATCATACATAACATATAAGATAACTTAACACGCAACAGTCACATACGTAGTCTTAATCCCACACTAGGATTCCCTGTGTCGTGGGTATCAGGAACTACGAGTACCATTGGTACCATAACACCCAGACCCAGAACAAATATTTGCAGATCATGCAAACATTTGCCCCCAGGGGGAATAGAACCAGCAACCTCTTGCATCTCAGCCAGCTCTGCTCGCCCGCCGCAATCAATCAAAGGGTTGTATTATATTTTAGACGCCTGGGGGGGCTGCCACGCCGATCATGTTCGTGACCCACTGCTACAAAGTAGGTCAGGGAATTAACAAACAATATAAAAATTGCAGGTATAATTTCAAAACCGTCTTTGAAGTCCCTTCAAAGTAGAATTTAAATTATTTCAATTCGCTCAATAGGCTGAACATCAATTATGTGGAAACGGTTGCATATCATATTAATAATAGGTTGGGGAAAAAGTTTCTTCGTATTGTATATGAAACTCAAGACATTTTTTTTCAAGGTTTATTTACATCTAGTTACAGTATATGTATCATTTCCATGATTATGTATATATGTATATGTTCCATTTTGTCCGATGACTATTTTCCTCAGAATAATGACTTATTCTGAGCTTTTTGCCATCTTGTAGGTGATCATGTCCCGTTGCTGTAGAAATTTTGAGACTTCTGATCAATAAAACGCGACAAGTAGTTTTGGCAGTCCTATCTTGATGTTAACCTGACACTGCTTAAAGAATTCTGAAGAGACCGAAACAGGTGGAAATCTAAAGCTGCAAGGTCAGGGCTATATGGCAGATGCATTAACAACTCCCAGCCAAACTCTCTTAATTTTTGCTGAGTGGCTAAAGTTGTGTGTGGTCTAGCGTTATCGTGATGATAGACCACACCCTTTCTATTGATCAATTGTTCATCAGTTGTTGGCAGTAGAGATCCGAATCGATGGGTCTGCCCAGCGGTAAAAGCTCATAATGAACAATGCCCTTACTTCCAATCCCGCCATACACACAGCATCACCTTATTGCGAGTTAACCCAGGTTTGGCCACAGTCTGTGAAGAAGCTTGACCGACCTTTGACCACTACTTTTTACGCACGTTCTTGTCGTACGTGATCCAATTTTCTTCACCTGTTATCAATCTCTTCAAAAACGGTTCGTTTTCATTACATCTCAATAAAGAATTGCAAATGAGTACACGGTTCATTAGGTTTGTTTCAGTGAGCTCGTGTGACATTTCCGCGCCTTGCGTTTTTTCCCTTTTTTTGTAATAAAATTTTAAAATGTAGGTACTTATCGAATTTCTTCGTTACAAATTCACTCATTTTGAAAGAAAATAAAACAAATGAAAAATAGTTGGAAACAAGATTTTACTAATATATTTGTTTATTTATCTTCTTAATAATAATTGGCGTCGCACGGCTTGTGCATTTGCCAGATTCAAGTAATTAATAAATTAATTGTAAATGTAAATGCGTTCCAAGTCGTCAAAGTCTCAGTCAAGTCATGTTTTACTAAAGCGGTGAAAGTTTTATTAAAACTTTGGTGGACAATTTCCACCAATTTGAAAAGTAACGCAATACACTTCTTTTTAATTTCACTACACCGTGCACTTTATAAAAAGTGCTTTTGTTTTTTTTTTCTTTTCGAAAATGGCGGGAAAAGTCAAGATTTTACTAATTAGTTTATTTTTTTGACCTTTTGTAACCTTTTTAATGTCATCAAAACCAGTCAGATAAAAATAGATTTTATTACAAGTTTATACATACCTTTATTCTATTACATGTAGCTTGATTAGAATGACAACTGACGATATTTCACGCCATATCTTTGTAATAATTGCGTGGATTATCACAAAACAATACACATCGCGGAAAAATGCATTTGGCAAAAACGCGTTGTCCAAACTAAACTTCAGATATTTTTTTCTACAACATCCTTGATAGAACAGAATTTAAAAAAAAAAATTTTCATTCTGTTCTATCAAGGTAACGTCAACTTGCATAAAATATTAAGGAATATGGTAAGCCGATAAACGAAAATCGATATATTTTTTTCGTTTGTTGATTTTTTGTTAATTTGTTGTTATTGTTATTCTGTATCGTTATTGAACATATAGTTTTTTTGACACAATGGCAAAATGAACAAAAAAAGACTGTTTCGAATAGTGAATCTCGTGAATTTGTGGTTTGCTTAGATGGTTTTGCTTTTAATCTATAAAAACTCGAAAACAATAAAAGGTTGTATTTACCTACCTACACGGTTTTTGAAAATATTACGCGTGCAAAACACTTCCAGGCAATAAATAGATACCTACACACATAAATCTCGATTTGATAGAACTATTCGAACTTTTGGCATGTGACATTTTAATCAAGCTACATCTAATCATGGAAGTAATAAGTACTACGTACAACAGGAATGAGCTCTATCTGTGCATCTTGCAGCTAAAATAAAAAAAATAAAACCTTATGCTAAGGTCGTAAGAGTCTTGTTGCACGCAAAATAAAAATGAAGCCGAGTGAAAGGGCAACCTCAGAACGCTGTGTCCCGTTCTAACAGTGACTTAGAGTTGCCAGAGTTAAGTTGATTTCAATCCTTTCGTTCTTAGTAGAAAAATATGCGATTGATGTAATGTAATGAAGTAAAAACATTTACTTACTTCTAAAATGTTTCTAAATATAAATAATAATTTACTACCGACATGTTTAAGCATTATTAATTGTTGCTACGTGTAAAGCCTTATCCAATCAAAAACATAATAAATTATGTACAAAAATGCGAGTCTCGCAACGCAGTTCTTCTTCCGCCAAAAGTTGTGATATCATAATGTAAAACCGAGTCGGTTATTAATTTATTCAGTATCTATCTATGGGAACATCTATCCAACAACTTTGTCACAAATTGTTACCTAATTAGTTAAGTAACAACATTTTATAGTGACCTTATCAATATTAGACATCTAATTATTTCTTTAACAAATAGAACGACTCGGCCATCGCATGAAAACATAATTGCATATTGCCGCGCGATAAATAAAGCGCTCAGAGCACTAATATTAGATAAATTTTGTTGTATATAGATTCTATTACCTTGTGCGATTGCCAAGTCATTTTGATGATTGGGTGTCAATGACAAAATTAAGGAACTTTGACTTGTAATAGTTCTTAAACTACACGTTCAAATTGAATGTAATTTGGGAATATACCTAGTTATAGTATGCCCTCTCGGTCATTGAAAATTCAGGCTTCTAACTTTATCCACATCCATCGAAGTTACAGGGGGCTAGAAAATGGCCCGAATGGCTTCGAGAAAAGTATGGTACGGCTGTGCCCTTAGCTCGACTCGGCGGGGGCACTGCCGTGCCTCCAGATTAACGCAAAAATTTTGCGATTGGCGTATAGGTTTTCTTTTATTTGTATGCATGGAAGTAATAAGTACTGTACGTAGTACTTATTACTTACTTCCATGTTTGTATGAAATACGGACACCTGACCTGACAACCCCACATAAAATCGCCGATTCGGACGTTAACATATTTCGTGATATTTTAGAAGAATTTTAGTTAAAATGGGGAGAATTTGTGTCGTGGAGGCTTGCCGAAGCGAGTATTATCCTGATTGTGGTTTATCTTTTCACAGGTAATAGTTTTAAACATAATTTGTTAGTGAAGAATTACGGTGACCATGCATGACTATCCAATCCTGGTTCAAGAACAAATAAATACCTATGCATTTTTTATTCCTTTCTCTATTAAAATAACTTTGTTTTAATTTCAGATTTCCTAAAGATCCTAATGTTAGGGAAATATGGATAAATAATATACCCATGAGCTCTACCCGAAAACTGACCGATGCATCAGTTGTATGTAGCAAACATTTTAAAGCTCAAGACTTTGTTGCTTGTTTATCACGACCAGTATTAAAATGTGATGCACTGCCCTCCGTTTTTTTGCTGGTAGGTAATTTTGTAGGATTTTATATCTGATTGTAGGTAAAAAGGTGCCCTAATGTGAGAATTCGGTGTTCGTTCGTACGTCTGCCTGTATGTTATTATAAAAACATGTTGTTTGGGATTCTGTGTTTTATTTAAATTGTTGAGACCCCCGGGACGGGGGGGGGACTTCGCCCCCCTTTCCCCCCTTTCCGTTGGTGTGCTAAACCAGAATAGAAAATGTTTGTTTTTTTTATTTTGTATGGAAAATTAAAATGTAATTTTCTCAAAAACTAATAATTTGCTCACACAATACCTTTTGAAATTGGTTACTATTCGCCAATATCTAAATGTTCTATTAATCAATAATTAAAATTAAATTAATAATAATCTACTATCGTAATGTTATCTCAGTCCAGCTGCATGTCGTGTCCCACAAGGACCAGTAGGTAAGTATATATATATATGACGCGAGTGTGAAAAGCAAGCAAAAACAGCAAATGTATAGTGCACCAAAGGGCAAGTTTATCAGTTTAGTTCTGAAGCAATGATCTGTTGACGTCAGATCACAAATGATTTTTTATAATTATTGTCCTCAAATCATATTGCAATATAGTCACCATCGCCAGAGAGGGATAAGAGATACAGTTACTGAGCTGTCGCTCGGCTTCAATTTTGCGACAACAGCTCATTCCTGTTGTACGTAGTACTTATTACTTCCATGCATCTAATAGACTATAAGGGTCATTTTCTGCTCTTTCGAACGGAGACGTCGTCCTTTTTTATTTTATTTCAATTTCTAGTGTTTTTTTTAGTTATATCGTGTAATTTTGGTGGCATTTTAACCGATGTAGCTCATAAAGAGCACATGGTAGTGAATTTAAATAAAATGAGTGTATTGCGTGTCTTTTCGAAGGGGTGGAAATTGTCCAGGAACATTCTAGTAAACTGCCATCAATTTACTAGAACATGATTTGACAGAAGACTTTGACGACTGGACATTGTTTGATTATATCAATAACTTTACATTGGCAAAATTGAGTAAATCCTCAGACGCCATATATAAAAAAAAATAGACTATAAGAGAAAAACTTTTTCCGTCCTAATAATGACAATAAAAGTACTACCTATTCACGGTGTGCTACTATTAGCCTTACTTAATTATAGAAAAAGTTAAATTAATCATGATGATTATGGTTGAATTTTTTTCCTGCTTTCACTTCAAAAACGTCGGGATTAATAAATAATAAGGTAGGTAGGTAACCGCGATAAATATCTGTGACAATATTAATAAATATGAATTAAAAAATATATTACTTTTGTCCCTCGGGACGATAACGCGGCGGAATAACGAACGAACTATATGACATAGAAAAGCTATAACTTTTTCAACTTTCTCAAAATGATTAGGTGACTCTTTTATTAATAATAAAGCCTTTTTTATTATTTCGTATCCCTTCAATATTAATACTAAATAGCCAACTCTTTTATTATCTATATTTATTTATTATTTTTATAGTAGAGGTAAGTACCTACCCTATCTTAGGAAATTTAATAACAAGACAATTATTGTTTCAATTTACAACAACATAATTATAAATTCCTTAATTTTTAACCCTTTACAAAACAAACAAAGCAAAACTCTGAGATTCAATAGAAAAAATACAAAAGATAGAGTAGGTAACAATTACCCAACACCCAACCAGCAAGCCAACGAGACAACAGCTGCCGGCACTCAATCGAAAAAGTTAATGTTTTTTAGGGTTCCCCGCTACCTCAACAGGAAAAAACGGGTCTGTCTGTCTGTCAAGACCTTTTTTCTCAGGAACCCGTGCAGGTATCAAATTGAAAGTAATATCAAATAAGTACTCAAGTGTGCAATCCCTCGGAGCTGTGAAAAAATCTAACTTTTAAGTCAACGCAATCAAAAGATACGGCCGCTTATGCCGCAAATTTTTACACTCGCAAACCTACTCGGGAATCAAAACCTATAGGGTACTTATAGGGTTCCCGTTGACCTAGAATCATTAAATTTGGGAATAAGCAAGGTAAAGCACAAGCACAAGTAAAGGGAAAAATCCGAAAACCTTAATTTTTTTTTAAATCTCATACTAATTTAGATGTTATGAGATGAATTACCAAAACAGTCAAGACCCTTTTTCTCAAGAACAACTAAAGAAAAACAAAAAAAACATGTAATTTACACTTAATACAAAAATCTGTAATCTCATAGCGTTGTACAAAAATCAAGCTTCTAAGTAATGCATCAAAAAGATATGGTAATTAATATATATATTATAATTTTTGTATAGAAATTGCGAAAATAAGAAACCTAGAGGTACTTACAGCAACCTCACACTTATGAAATTTGGAATGGTCTTTATAGCACAAAAAAGGAAAAAGTCTAAAATTGAGAAATTTCAATTTTTGTACCGCTGAAATGGGATAGTGAAATTTGTAGGAAAAAGTGGCTGTAACTCAAAAACTGGACCGGAACCCTCACGAACGCGAGTTTCGCCCTTGGCCATTTTATTTGTAAACGTTTACCTTTGTTTTTAATGCTTGTATAGAGTTAAGAGTTTGTAAAGTGAGTATTTAAGTTATGTTTTTGTGTAGCAGAGTAAAACATTGGTAGGCCTAACAGAAAGTTTCTACAACTTGCCCATTTTAAGACATACGATATTTGCTTAACAAATATATAAAAACTGATAGCTAAGTTATCTAAAATCTAGACGACGACATCGCCAGCAGAGCTGCTTTTAGACGCACACTGCTGGACGAAATCTCACACAAAGAGTGCGATGGGGGGATTTACCATAACCACCACGCTTGGCAGGTGGATTAGTGATCGCAGTACAGGTGTAGAGCTTGTAGCAGTTGTATCACATAAGTTTCATATGCTCCCTTTGAAACCGCGACGCGTGGTTAATAGACCTCACCGTCTCCTCCCGTGGATTTCGTTAAAACCGACTTATACAGGATTACACCAGGGGACAGCAGCATCCACCTGAGTACTCAACACGAATACTGCAATCACCAATTCGTGAAACTTCTTATCCTAATATTTAGTCATATGTAATGTACATCAATGGTTATTACTTGTACATTAAATATCCTACATTCAGTGGAGACATATTCATTTACATCAAAAATTAAAGCCCTGTACATATTAACAGCATACAGAAACTTGACATAAACTAAAGGTAACCATGTGAGATTCATCTCGCACCCACTATAATCATACAATACCACAGAGATGGGACACAGAGATAGTTCTACAGATTCATATAAGTACCTAGTTCTATCTATTGGTTTATGCTTGTGAAATACTTTGTTACATTGAAGTCATCTTTTACAGATTTGACCTGCCTACGGCAAAGCAATAGGAAGGGTTATGATGTTGGTAATCAACATAAGGTAATCTATATGTACCTTAGAGCATTCGGTAAATGCTGTAAGGTAAGGTATGTACGCTTGTCTTGTCCATCTGTTCCTTACTTAGAGCTAGTTCCTTATCGTAGCTCCGAAAAAACTTGTCAAATATTGCAAATGGACTTTTTTTTATTTTTTGCAGGTAGTACGTATTCCTCTTGTTGGTAGGTATCCAAAAATAAATTAAATAAAAATTGCTTGTGCTTACCTCATTCAGCCAATCCGATGCAGGCATCTGGGGACGCGGGTAGGGAATGCGTGTTCGTTCTTCGCTTGCGTCATACTGTGACCTTGGTAGAAGGTATCTTGGAAGGAGATAATCACGAATGGACTTGCGATTCGGGGGTTCCGGAAGCTGGGAGCCAGTCGGCAAGAGTTCATGCCGATAAGAGAGAATAGAGGAATCACGAAACCCTAAAAACATAATTGTTAATGTTGGTAAACTAAATTGGACTTTTAAACATTTTCTGAAATTACGACAAATTAATAAATAATTAATAAAGTACCTACCTAATAAATAGGTTTGATGAAAACTAAAAACGTAAGTTTGTATTGCAGTTTAATCATTAACTTAAAAACTAGAGCTCGATTTACATTAATAAAATAATAATAATATATATATATATATCATTGTCTTTTTCTGGTATATATATATATATATATATATATATATATATATATGTATATATATATATATATATATATATACCAGAAAAAGACAATGCGGCCACAGTTTAATCCCTGCAACCCCTAAAAACCCTACAACCCCTACAAGCTCCCACAACCCCTAAAAACTCCTATACATCCCATAAAAATGTTAATGTAGGTAAGTAGATTTATAATAAAGACAATATTTTTATTCATAAAAACTTTACTCTCCATAATTTAACTTAAATCACTATAAACAGCCTAAACCGATTTAGGCTAAATCTGTTTAGGAAAAAAATACTAAATCTAATTTCTGGACTTACAGAATCTAAAAAAAATTCCATTAAAATCCATTCAGTAGTAAAAAACCAGATTATATTGGTCATTATGCGGCAGAAGGGTTTCTACGTGATGCACGTTCAAACAAACACAAACTAACAAGAAATTAAAATTAGGTCTTAATGTTCGGTACTTATGTTTAAGTCGCCATGGTAGGTTTTTTAAATCTTCAATGCACAGATTTTTACATGTCCTAAACTTATGTCATTGATAATAGATGTACCTACCTACTAAATTCTTTTTAGAAAACTATTTATTCCTGATTGCTTTCAAAGGGGTTGGAATCATTTCGTCTAAAAAAGCCAGCTGGTCTAATTAGCAATTGGTCTAAAAAGTATCTCGGCAGCTCCGCTCTATTAAGTAAGAAGTTGCAGAAGGACACAGAGAGCAGTGTGGTTTTTAAAATATTTTATAAAAACAGCCTTTTGACTATTTGAACTTCGTCATCATATCGAATATGATGTTAGCGACGCCGTTCTTAGCTTCCATAACTAAAAAACAATAGCGCTTGACTCGGTCCAACTAAGGTAAGTTAGTAGTAGGTACCTACCTAACCTAAAGTATCTGCAAATTGATGCGAATCTCATCAGCTGCCGACACCCGCCCCGGACTTCTGAGATGAGGTATAGATTGCTTCGCCAGCTAGTTTAGATAGATACTTAGGTACACCTCAGATGATTACTTCTATAAATGCTTCTGAAGAATACTCTAATCCAAGCAACTTCACCAATTTTAAGTTATATCTTAGATTAATATCATTGTGTTCAAGGAATAACTCGAAAAAACACTAAAATTAAATGTTTGCAAGTTGGTAGACAGCGTATGACTCTTAAAAACACGACATTTAGTAAAAAGTGATTTTGTAGTCATCGATGACCTTTTTTGTCATAAGTCCAGTCACTGTATGACCTTCAAGAATCGATCCCCTGATGATGGAACCCATGAGGAATTGAGGAAATTCCGCAAGTATACAGCGATTTTGATATTTTCAGCAACAAGTTATTGTTTTGTATTCCTTTAGCTTATAAAAACTTGCAAATAGCCGAATTCAATGGCAGAAGTCGGTTTTTAATGAAAAGTTATGTTGTTTATATTTTTGTACAGTGCAATGGAATACCTACTCATTAACTTATAAATAGATTACTAGGGAATACGACCCAATTCAGCTATCCAGTAGGAAGTCGTACGTTCAGCACGTTTTATTTATTTTTTTACTTAATTCGTATTTATTTATTATTAACCGACTTCAAAAAAAGGAGGAGATTCTCAATTCAGTTGTTTTCTTTTTCTTATCCATGAGGTATTGAGGGAACTCCTCAAACATTACAGGCATAAATATTATAGCGATTTTGATATTTTCGCATATTTACATTCAGAAAGTAATCATTTGGTGAAGAGGACCTGATAAAGAAGATCACAGATGGCCACCACAACTTCTAAATGTTATGTATTTCACGGGTGGCGAAAAGATAGTTAGTTATGCGGCTATATGATGCAAATTTAAATAGTTCTGATGAAAATGGTACCATCGAATACTGATACCTGATGATGACGCTGGAAATAAAACTTTGTATTCTAGCCGTGTTTGGGCTTATTAGAATTGCCATGAGATGCACTCTGGCTATAAATGATTTTAATGGTAATATTATCTGATCATAAGATAAAGCCGGAAGGATGGCACCAGAACTCTCATACAACAATGTATCCTGACCGTGTTTTGGGAATCTCCATGAGATGCACTCTGTCTATGAATGATTTTAATGGTAATATCCTGCGTTGATGAATAAGGTACCTTAATAACCTTAATACCTTAGAAACAATTGCAATGTGACCTATCCAGAATGGTAGTTTTTAATGGGAACTTTTTATGTGGATAGGTTACCTATACCTGCGTATTTTTACTATTAAAGGTTACTTAGGTATATCTTAGTGTATTCGACAAGTTTTGTACTCACTCATCTAAAAACATATAGGCATTAATATGTCCCATGGCATCTAGAGGAACGTAGATAAACAAGTTGCGTGTAACAGGTGGATTTTTCAGTTTGCCACTACTTGTGGTATCGTCAGTGTACATTTTTATTCTCTGTTTGTATAAAACTATGATCGCGATCGATCTTTCAAAGGCTAAACATGACAAAAAGTAACTAATTTCGCAACAATGTCAGCGATGATTCAGTGCGGGAAGCTCTTATCACTCGCGATAACGATGAGCGAGCAAGAATAAAATATTTAGTATCACTAAAAAGTTTCATTTTAAAAGTTTAGTTACCAGGAGGATGTGCAATGGCAGATGCAGTAAGAGCGGTTACGGTGAGCGCGAGTAGAGAGTACATCGCGAGCGCGAGTCAGCCGTTCGGCCAGAGAGCGCTGCTTTCTGTTTACTGGCGATGGCGAGCGAGTGGCCTGTGGAGCGACAGCCACTCCGCTAAGCACGCACCCGCTTCACACTCTGAGCGCAAGCAAGCCCGCGTCGATCGATACCTCCCGCCCACATCAAATTGCCCCCCGCTTGTATATCCAAAACGACTCATCTCCACTTCGCGAACTGAAGGTAGGTTACATACATATTAATAAAAACGCCAAATTAATACTTCTGCCTTAAGACTTGTGCCGCGGTGTATCTAGCCTAAGAATAGACCATCCATCCATCCATCTCCTGTCGATGTCGTATAAGCCGAATAAGGCATTACACCAAGGGATGGGCATCCATCTGAGTACTCAACGCAAATAATGCGATCACCAATCCACTAGCAAAGCATGGTGATTACGGCAATGTATTTTATGGGAGAGGCTTCGTTCAGCAGTAGACGCCTAAAGGCTGCTGATGATGATGACCGCATGACATCACATTGTGATCTGCTGTGCTGCACACACATATGTGTTTTATTCCTTATCTTATTATTTACTACATTCACTATCGAGAACGGTAGTCTTTAAATTCCCGTTATTAGGTTGCTCTGTGATAAAAATTTACGATCTCCAAGCAGCATTATTGAAGGTCGCATGCACTTCCCCCAAAATGTATTTCAGATTTAATCTATTGCTAAAAAAAAACAAAATATTAGAAACGGTGTTAGCAGTTTGCAAGAAAAATATTTACCGAATTTCTTCAGTAACAAAATAAGTCCTACCCGATAATTTCCCCAGAAGTTCTAAAACAATTTTCGTTTTTCTCCAAAATTGCGAACAATTCCCAATCTACGCACAACTACGCAAAGCTCAGCATAGATGGCGGTAAATACTGAAAAGTACCGAATTTTGAATAGTAGATTATGCACATAGGGAATAAAGCAGTGTCTTACGTCGCGGGCGGTTGAACCCTGAGCGTAACGAGAAACTCTATAAGTAGTTATATAGAGTCCTGAGTGACAGGCTTTGGTCCAGAGAAGCATACTCTACTTTTCACACATTCTGCGAGACAATAAAAAGCCAGGGCTTGTTTTGATTTTTGCGGTAGTAGATTATTGAGCCTAATGCTTTACTTTACGTTGAGGTTGCATAATATGTAATTGGACATTGTCGAGCAGGTGGTGTGAAAAATTATATACCTACCTACCTAGTAATTTTTATGTCAAAAACCTCACGTTTCTGAAATTTGGAATGCTTGGAGGCCACTGAAGAATTGGGAGCTCTGTCACAAAAATAAAGGAAAAAGTCTATAATTATGGAATTTCGACTTTTCACCCCTAAATCGGGAAGGTGAAGTTTTTAGGAAAAAGTAGCAGAACCTCAAAAAGTGCTGGTGATTTCGAAATAATTTACGGATTTCAGGGCGCTCGCATTTGTCCTTTTTTTAATTTCTTGGTAGGTACCTACCCTCAGAATAAAGACGGCTGTCTTTATTCTGAGTACCTACCTAATACAGCCCATATCTGTAGAGGAAGAGGTTTCATATTTTTTGTATACCTACCGTAAACAGTCTCTGTCTACGATACCTACCTATTCAGCGTCGCACGGCTTGTGTCATTAGCTTTTGGACGTCCACTGCTGGACGAAGCCTCCCCCATGAAATACAATGGAGGGAATTGCCTTACAATCACCACGCTTGGCAGGCGGATAGGTGGTCGCAGTATTTAGGTTGGGTACGTAGGTACTCAGATGGATGCTGCTGCCCGTCACCTGTATAATCCCACAGTCGGCTTTTACGACATCCACGGGACGAGATGGAGAGACCTATTCTTAGGCCGGAGTCCGGACACACCACAGCACAAGTTGGATCGGCACGCTTTGTGTAGGTAGGTATTAGCCAGTTTAAGCGCTAGGCGATATTGTATAGTTAAAATTTTTGATTTGCTGCGTTACATGCTCAATTGCTCACTCAGTAGATACCTAGCGGTAAAGGTTACAAACTGATTACCTACTTGAGGATGCAATCTAAATGGTACCTACCTAGGTAAATCAAAAAAATGTGTTGTTAGTGTTGTCTCATAAAATCTCATGGGCATAGGCCTTCCAGTTGAACCTTACAGAGTTGAACTATTATGTTCCTTGCTCCAAGAGTTGAACCTCAGAATAATGATGCTACAGTCAGTCATTATTCTGCGAGTTGAACACATTTTTTAACCTTTGCTTTGACACTGACAGACACAAGTTGTCACAACACGGATGTTCTGTACTCAGAATAATGACAGTCATTATTCTAAGGTTTGTCTTAGAATAAGGACTGAAGCATTTCTTCTTCCATGACTAAAGCAAAAGAAGTAAATATTGCTATAGTACCAACAAAATACAACAGTTTGTTCTATTTTCACTTATGGCACTGGAAAGGTGTAAGAAAGGGATGCTTATACATTCGTCCATTCCTAATTTTACAAGGTTGTCACTAGTTTTCTTAGTGCTAGTGATGTAACTGTGTCGACTTTAATATCGATTAAGAAATCCCACTATTCTTCGAGTTCTTTAAAACGAGCGTACCTAAATATTGTCTCAAAAAAGGCTCTAACGATTTTGATGAAATTTATAGTAAGTACACAGAATGCTTAGTAGGTAGCGGTTTTGACGCGACGATGCCGACGCTCCGCAACTCACTTGCGACAGTTGCGACCGACTAAGTAAGTATATATAAGTCTGTAAGTAGTAGTCTACTAGGTCCTACAATTTAGTTTGTCATACAACACTACATACTCTCAAAAAAACATCAAGGTTTGAAAATCGGCGACGAGCTATTGGCGCTACCTCCGATGTCACACAAACAAACACACACACACACACACACGCACACACGAACCCCGCTCAAAAAGCACACACATTTAGTGGGCGGCATTTCAATGTTTCACCAATTACTATAAGACGACCTCTAGCTGTGGCGCGGCGGGCGTATAGTTGGTAGAGATCCAAGAAGTTGCGGGTTCGATTTCCGCTGTGGGACTAATATTTATATGATCTGCAAATATTTGTTCCGAGTCTGGGTGTTATGGTACATGGCACTCGTAGTTCGTAATACCCACCACAGGGAATCCTAATATGGGATCAAGACTACGTAGGCATGTGACTGTTGGGTGTTATGTTATATAAGTATATACCGGGAGTAAAAAGACTACTCCCGAAAACTGAAACAGTGCATTCAGACCATGATTCTGAAAATATTTAAGCTGAAAAAACACGAAAAAAAAATGCTTACTTTTGGTCCGCTTTTTTCATGTTTTCTTTATAAATATCCATAAAATATCGTTAAAGGAACACAAAAACCTAATTTTCATCATTAAAAACACGTTAATAAATAAAAACGTCAAAAAAAGCAATGAAAACCACAAAAGCAAATACTCGCGCTCCTCGTCAATCAGCTGACCGGGAGCGTTGAACTCGTGCGGCCGGAATAAATGCGTTCATTGCTGGCTGACAAATACGATACGAAACGAAAAAAAAGTTTTTCTCCGGTATGAATCACTTCTCAGGTGAAAGCTATTGTATATAGCTATGATATAGGTAGCTTTACCGGTACCTTCAGTATTCGGGAGCTGTCTTTTTACACGCTGTATAAGGTTACGTCCGTATTTTTTTAGGTTCGTGCTTCCCTTGTCTCTTTTAGTTGTTACGTTTTGTAATATAAATAAAAATACCTACATAGTAACGACAACAGACTTTATTTTGATATTCCTATTGACGTAGCATTAGCGTTGCTTCATTAGGCTGTGTAGTAATGTCGTAATACATAAATAAAAATTAATATAATATGTTCATACTCCAATTATTATACCTTGAAGTACGTCGTGTCCATTTATTTTTAACTGCTATATTTGGGGAATCTGAAAAAATGTATAAGTAGGTTGGTCAACAATAGGAACTTATCGATAAAAAAAGTCACATCACTACGGAAACCTTACTGTTTGTAAATAATGTATAAAAATAAGACAAAATAGACCAAAATTTATGTGGCAACTCGAGTAGACATCATTTACCTACAACAATATTTTGACTATGTACCTAGTTCCTTTATTATCACAAAAGATGCATACACCAAAACTCACCGACATAAGGTCACTGGCTATTCGTATTTTCTTTTCGTGTTATATTGGGATTTTCAGTCTTCAACCACACACGCCATGCTAATCACAGACTCCAAGAATTTCTACCAGTCGAAACATCAAATTTTCGAAGGTTTTATAAATTAACTAATAAATAAACAAATTCAACAAACGGTCCAGAAAGATTCACATCCAAATACAATGCGACCATTTTAAGTCGATGACACTTCAAGAAAACATCAAGGCCATGGAAGAAGAAATCCAATGGAAGTACAACTAAAATAGCTGCTGAAGTTTATAGTGTGTTGCTTGTTACACCTATACTAGAAGGCACTATGTTAGAGATAGACAAATGTATTGTCATAGAACAGTCTGTTTTCCTTTCCGTACCGCTAAATATTTGTCATAGGCAATTGAAGTTTTCCCTAGTGAAGGGAACATAGCATCATTGTAGGTAAATATTTTTTGTCGATAAAATAATTGACTATGATGATGATTAAATAGTTAATTTCATCGTTGATGGTTTCCAACAGTTACGAGAAACCGGCCCTAGGTACTATATTCAAAATACAAAATTTGCACATACGCGAGGCAGGTATCAAATAAAACCATAATAATTAAACGCACTATTTTTTTATTTACAGTAGCTTACTAGATAGGTACACATAACTGCCGTGGTGTGTCCGGCCTAAAATAGATCCCTCCTTCTCCTCCCGTGGATGCCGTAAAGTAAGATGAAGATGTTTTTTGTATAGATGAACGTTCAGAACTTAAAAACTCATGCTGAGTCGACCGATGGTCAAGTGAGTGAGTAGCAAAGATGTGACGAGCGAGTCTTGTTTAGACATTTATAAACAATTTAAGCAGATATATACAACCACTATGGCGCGGCGGGCGAGTAACCGGCTGAGATGCAAGAGGTTGCGGGTTTAATTCCCGCTATGGGACAAATATTTGTATGATCTGCAAATATTTGTTCCGGATCTGGGTGTTATGGTACCATGGTACTAGTAGTTCCTGATAACCACGACACAGGGAATCCTAGTGTAGGATCAGGACAACGTTTATGACTATTGGGCGCTATGTTATGTTACTATAAATAAACCAGCATTACATTAGACAAAAATATACTTATTCTTACTTGAAAACTAACGTTGGAGTAGGATCTTACTTTGACTTGATGACTGGATTGTTGACTTAGCGGTAAGAGCGTGGGTACTGCATCAGGCTCTAATCTCCGCCAATCATTTTTTTTTACAAAGTATTCTCGAATAAAATGTTTGGTACAGATTCGTCTTATCGTTAGGGATCCAATCTGGTTTGTTAACAGCCTCTAGCCATTTTTTTATAAATAATATCTTGAGGAAAGAATTGAAAGAAATACTCTTGTAAGAAAAACGCAACGATAAGACTAAAATATTTACTTTGAAAAGGTTCCACCCCATTTTGATAGCCACGTGGTTTATATGCGTAAAATCTATCGATAGTCGATCGTATCAGGTGCATTGTTACAACACTATGATAACCAATACTATTTGTATTTTTTGCATAAAAATGACTAGGAATCCTTATAAAACAGGATTATGTGATGGTACTTTGGTATACAAATAGCCCCCAAACACATATAACCCTGACCCCTAAACCCCTAATCTACAATTACCTACTTAATCAAAATAACTTACCTACCGGTGGAAACTTATATTCACATCATTGTTTTGTCTCGTGGAGGAATGGGATTTACATCCCGGCACTGCACATGCCATTTGTTATTAGTTTGCTTGCCTTTTTATGGTAATTTTAATTGTAAGTCGCAGTATTACAACAAAATTTTATAATTTTTCTCCCCTGTCAAAACGTCGTTCACATGTAAACATAACCCGAATACACGAAGATGTACTAAATCACAAGGTGATTCAGCTATTTAGCTGGACCTCTTCAATTTGATGGAATATTTTAATAGTGGTAACATGACGTCATAAATGGACCCAAGTACCTGGTACATGGAAGAAGAAATCCAATGGAAGTACAACTAAAATAGCTGCTGATGTTTATAGTGTGTTGCTTCTTACACCTATACTAGAAGGCACTATGTTAGAGATAGACAAATGTATTGTCATAGAACAGTCTGTTTTCCTTTCCGTACCGCTAAATATTTGTCATAGGCAATTGAAGTTTTCCCTAGTGAAGGGAACATCGTAGGTAAATATTTTTTGTCGATAAAATAATTGACTATGATGATGATTAAATTGTTAATTTCATCGTTGATGGTTTCCAACAGTTACGAGAAACCGGCCCTAGGTACTATATTCAAAATACAAAATTTGCACATACGCGAGGCAGGTATCAAATAAAACCATAATATCTAAACACACTATTTTTTTATTTACAGTAGCTTACTAGATAGGTACACATAACTGCCGTGGTGTGTCCGGCCTAAAATAGACCCCTCCTTCTCCTCCCGTGGATGCCGTAAAGTAAGATGAAGATGTTTTTTGTATAGATGAACGTTCAGAACTCAAAAACTCAAGCTGAGTCGACCGATGGTCAAGTGAGTGAGTAGCAAAGATGTGACGAGCGAGTCTTGTTTAGACATTTATAAACAATTTAAGCAGATATATATAACCACTATGGCGCGGCAGGCGAGTAACCGGCTGAGATGCAAGAGGTTGCGGGTTTAATTCCCGCTATGGGACAAATATTTGTATGATCTGCAAATATTTGTTCCGGATCTGGGTGTTATGGTACCATGGTACTCGTAGTTCCTGATAACCACGACACAGGGAATCCTAGTGTGGGATCAGGATAACGTATATGACTATTGGGCGCTATGTTATGTTACTATAAATAAACCAGCATTACATTAGACAAAAATATACTTATTCTAACTTGAAAACTAACGTTGGAGTAGAATCTTACTTTGACTTGATGACTGGATTGTTGACTTAGCGGTAAGAAGAGCGTGCGTACTGCATCAGGCTCTAATCTCCGCCATTTCAAATCATCATTTTTTTTTACAAAGTATTCTCGAATAAAATGTTTGGTACAGATTCGTCTATCGTTAGGGATCCAATCTGGTTTGTTAATTAATAGCCTCTAGCCATTTTTTTTTATGAATAATATCTTGAGGAAAGAATTGAAAGGAATACTCCTGTAAGAAAAACGCAACGATAAGACTAAAATATTTACTTTGAAAAGGTTCCACCCCATTTTGATAGCCGCGTAGTTTAAATGCGTAAAATCTATCGATAGTCGATCGTATCAGGTGCATTGGTACAACACTATGATAACCAATACTATTTGTATTTTTTGCATAAAAATGACTAGGAATCCTTATAAAACAGGATTATGTGATGGTACTTTGGTATACAAATAGCCCCCAAACACATATAACCCTGACCCCTAAACCCCTAATCTACAATTACCTACCTAAACAAAATAACTTACCTACCGGTGGAAACTTATATTCACATCATTGGTTTGTCTCGTGGAGGAATGGGATTTACATCCCGGCACTGCACATGCCATTTGTTGTTAGTTTGCTTGCCTTTTTATGGTAATTTTAATTGTAAGTCGCAGTATTACAACAAAATTTTATAATTTTTCTCTCCTGTCAAAACGACGTTCACATGTAAACATAACCCGAATACACGAAAATGTCCTAAATCACAAGGTGATTTAGATATTTAGCTGGACCTCTTCAATTTGATGTAATGTGGTATATGACGTCATAAATGGACCCAAGTACCTGGTACGATGCAAATAAAATAAGAACAGATTTCTAAATGCTTTTCTCATTCCAACACATTAAAACATTCATTGATAAGAATGAGACGGATACAATTAAAAAACGCTGGCTTTAAATCTTACTTCCATTGACATTCATTCTTCCGTGACCTGGTACGATGCAAATAAAATACGAACAGATTTCTAAATGATTTTCTCCTTCCAACACATTAAAACATTCATTTATAAGAATGAGACGGATACAATTAAAAAACGCTTGCTTTAAATCTTACTTCCATTGACATTCATTCTTCCGTGATCAAGGCAGATAAGTATTTTTAATTTTAGTGCATTATGAGCTCCAAGGAGCTCCATTTGACGTTTTAACATGTGACTCAGTTTGTATTTATTTTTATTCTAGCGCTACTTCTAGTGCTTCAGTCCTTATTCTTACCCCCTTATTCATAATCATTTTTTAAACCTATTTTAGTTAAAATAGCTATTGTCTTGTTTTGACGTATGACATTTTGCATAAGACAGAACGGAACAAAAGCTATTTTAACTAAAACAGGTTTTAAAAATGATTATGAATAAGGCCCTAAGGGTTTTGTAGCCGAAATATTTATTCATGGATCTATTCACGTAAGAAAAATATAGGAAATATTAGGTACAATCTCAGAGCAATAGAGTATGAACAAAAAACCTATAGACATTTCTCCTTCCAAAACATCTGGAGTAGGTACCTACCTATAAGTAGCGGCACGTAAGTCTAGCGCTGAAAGAAACGTGGAGGGTATATAGTTGCGCATGTTTACTGTCGCGCAAGCAATACAAATAGTATAAGATAGATAGAGATCCCGCCTAAGATACCTTACTAGTCCTCGCCTATACTCTACCTGCAATTGCTATTTCCGCCGAGGCATATATAGTGCTTTTCACAAAAGATGCAGGGAAATAAAACATACTTTTAACATTATACGTTTTTCCAACTCCTAAAATTTTCATATACTTTCATGTATTTTTCGTTTGACTTTGCTGGACGCAGGTTTTCCATTGGCAATTTGGCTTCTGATCTTAAATCTGGTGGAGTACAGTCAATCTCCATTTCACTTTCTGAACTGTTGGAACTCATTTTATATGTATGTTAATAACAAATCAAGATGAATTTTCAGCTTTGCCGCCACTTTTTTTTATTTATCACCTGTGTCGAAAGGCAAACGCATTTCTCTAAACAGCCACGTGAACGCAATTTGTAACTAAGCAAAGTTGTACCTTGGTATACCAAGAATGATAAGAGATCCAATCAAAGAGTATTTAATAACCCCAGCTCGTCGTTTCATACAAACATTGCTGGAGCATTGTAATGATCCAAATTCAAAAAACGCTCCAGCAATGGATTTAATTTTCTTTATCCGTAAATTCGAAACTTGGCGTGTTCTTTTTTCAAAAATAATGACAATATTTCCATGCATGTTTGAGAAAAATTATATAAAATACTTGGTCGTAATTAGGCGTTGATAGACTCACGTATGTGTGCGGCCTACATAGTCACGTTCATCCATCAACGCCTGATTTGCCGGCCGCAGTAATACTATTGATAAGAATGTAACATTACCTCTAAAACAATATTTTTAGTTATAAGGCACATATCATGAATAATCCATGATCAAGTTTACTTAGGGCTTCGTAGCTCATTTAACCTATCTCAACACGGGTTTCTCAAGGGCCGGTCTACGGTATCCAACCTGGTTTTATTTGATGAATACACTAGTGGTTCGCCCCGAACTGAGACCTCGCGACCTTTATCAGCCTGACTAATTAACCAAGTAATTTCCATTTTCCTATTATTATTTTTGAAAATTTTCACCTCGAGGTCTACCAGTACAGTACAGGATCTATCAGTAACAACTCTGATTTCCTACACATCATCGAAATAACCTTTGAATTGGGCTAAGCAACGGGGCGTAATACTACATACCTGTTAGTAGGTACCTATATCAAGTACCTGACGAATTAATTAAAAACGTCCTTTTGACGAAATCCATAGAACTCCGCCGTCATTCAAATTCCTAGAAATGGGAGGTCAACAATGGTTGTTATATTGGTTTCTGTTTTATGGAGTACAAGTTTCTAAGTTCTTCAGTTTCAGACTTTTCCCAGTAGTTGTGACACAAAAGCCACAAGCATACCAAATTTCAGCATTGTGGGATTGCTGGAAGTACCCTAGAATTTTTGATTTTTACGTTTTTTATTTTCCCTAATATCTCAAAAACTACTAAGGCTAAATACTTATTAAAAACAGTTTTGAAATGTCCAACCAAAGCGCTTTCATTAAACACCCCACTTGATCTGACTGTCTCACTTTTATTTTTTTTACCCCCTCTTGGACCCCAATATCTCAGCAACCCCCTGACCGATATAGCTCATAACCTTACCTACAAATTGTACCAATACTATCTACCCCCATACCAAATTTCATGAAGATCGGATTAACGGTTTGGAAGTTTTCATCAGACAAACATACATACATACACACATACATACAAACGCCGATTCTTCCAACTTGACTCAGAGAACTCGCTTCGCTCGTTCAATTACGAAGGCTATGGATGCGGAAAGCCAAGTTGATGTCATCTATACAGATTACAGTAAGGCCTTTGACAGAATTGATCATAAGCTTCTCCTGGCTAAACTACTACTCATTGGCATAAGAGGAGATCTGTATAGATGGTTTTCTTCATATATTGATAACAGAACCCAGGCAGTGGTAATTAATAACTATATTTCTGGGTGGGTACGCATTCCTAGTGGGGTTCCTCAAGGTTCCTTACTGGGTCCGTTGCTGTTTCTGATTTTCATAAACGACATCTCGAAGTGTTTCTATAGTAGTCAGCTGCTTTGCTTTGCGGATGACATGAAAATATTTAGAAAAATCAATTCATCCGGTGATATTGAAAAGCTTCAAGCGGACCTGTCACGTTTGGATGATTACTGTGGTTCCAACAAGCTTGAGTTGAATCCCTCCAAATGTTCCGTAGTTACCTTCACCCGTAAAAAACTTATAACTCCTTCATCGTACTCATTAAAAGGTACTTGAAAGAAGCAACGGAGTGAGGGACCTTGGAGTGATTCACGACTCAAAACTTATATTTGATAACCACATTGAGTCTATTGTGTCTAAAGCCTCGAGGGCTCTGGGTTTCATTAAGCGATCTTCAAGCGACTTTAGGAGAGCCAAGACCTTTAAAATTTTGTATTGCACGTTTGTCCGGAGTAATCTAGAGTACGCATCGCAGATCTGGAGCCCACGCTATGACAAGTACATTTCACGAATCGAGCGAATTCAGGCTAAGTTTTTGAAATATCTGTGTTACCGTCTAAGAGTTCCCTATATTAACGATTACAATAATCTTTGCAAAAAATTTCACTTCCTCCCTCTCTCCAAGAGACGGGAAATTGCTGATATTACCTTCCTTCTTAAAATAACTGGTGGCCTTATTGACTGTCCTGATCTTTTAAACCAGATTAAACTAAGTGTTCCTTTTCGATTAACTAGATTCAACAAGCCACTGTATGTACCAATAGTTTCATCTAATTATAGGCAGAATTCTTACCTTTGGCGAGCAAGCAATAACTATAACAGGTTGAGTAGCCGTTTTGACTTGGATCTTTTCTGCACCAGCGTCAGCTCGGCACGGCAGCGACTGAGCAGTGATTTCTTTTCGTAATATGATGTTTTTAAATGCAAAAACCTTGTTTTTTCTACGTTAGTTGATTTAAAATTCTTATAGTTCTTTTTATTTATTTTTGTTCAGCAGTAAGCGTTTTATTGGTAATTATTATTTTTTTTTTTTTTCTTCCCCGAAAATTTATTGTTCACAACTCTTTGACTACCTACTCAATTTACTATCCGTGGGAACCTGTTATTGGCTCTCTACTGTTATTCTGGTGTGTTATTGTATTTAAGTAAGCTGTTGGTTCTCCAAAAAATAAAATAAATAAATAAAATAAATAAATAAATATTAACCCATTCAAAGTTCACTATCCATTTTGACGCAGCTATGGCGCAGATGAATTTCAGCGACCTGGAAAACATACACAGATAAGTTATTAACCTATCATCATCATCATCATCATTAGCCGTTAAACGTCCACTGTTGTACAAAGGCACCCCCATAGGTTGCCACAATGATTTTGAGCCGCCACCATTCAGACTCCGTCTAGTTTTAAAATGCACCGCGTGGAGCCTTGGGCCCTTCACGACGATTCCCCCTTCCCTTGGACGATTCAAAAGTCGTGGTCGTTGGTTCGAGTCCATGTTATAAGTTCACATAATTATAGATCAGAAATTTCACATTGCAGCTTTATCATCTAAAATTTTCATTTTACTATTCACTACAATTATCAAGATCTTTTAATCAAGCTATAATTTAATCACTTCTAAGCGATAAGACCGCTTAGATTTAAGACTTATCGCTTCGAGGTGATTTCATTATAAGGTACTTCCTGATACCCACGACACAGGTAATTTTAGGTCTAGATAAATAGAACGTACTTCACGGTGACTAAGTCTAAGCCTTACTTTGATATCGTCCCTGTGTCTCTCTAATAAACGTGTTTTAACCTTAGAATAAAGACTGAAGCAAGTCCTTATTCTAAGGTTTTACCATTTGTGTGACAGTGACAGGGACGATTTCAAAGTAAGGCTTTGATTCCTATATTACAATCGGTTTGACGTTTTTGTAGTCTAGTTGCAATGAAGCTTAGTAGGCAAACTGGGTAAATTGGGTAATCGCAAAAGCGTAATTTCAAACAGAAAATCCGCAAGGACTACGTATGTGATTGGTGGATTTTATTCATTGATTATAAAAAGGCTGGTTCTCCCGAAATCGCGTTTTTCACGCCAAGTGCGTGACGTAATTTTAGCACCGGAATTCAACACCAAAAACATATTTTCAACGAATTAAAACGACAAGCGTCTGGGCGTCAAAACTGAGCGAGGGGTAGCCTGCAGCATGTACAAAAAGGTGTAAAAGACCCGCGTAATAGTTAGATAGTTCCTGTTACTGTAGTGAAATTTTGGCGTGTCGAAAGTTTTGGTGCGTTTTTTATATGAAAACTATAACTACCACGATAGTATGATTGTGTAAACTACTAGGAATGCGGCACAGGAGTAAAAAAAGTCTTCTCTAAACGTTTTCTCGAGTTATAAATTGTTTTCATAGAAAACAGTTGATTGAACTCGGACATGGAAGTGAATTTATGAGTAGTTATTTAATTAAAACTTAACGAAAGACATGTTATTTTCAAAATTGCGTTTGATGCCATTTTGCCTTGATTAAGGTAGCATTTATTAAAAATATTTTGAGTAAAGTTATTCAAGATTTTACACAAGTTATTACTCAATACATTATTTTCGGCACATCCCGAAGAACCAGCCAACAATGTGTGAATGCACATTAGGGTGGAGCGAAACTAACTTTTTTGAGACTCTGTTTTCTAATAGTGTGGAAAAGTTGTCTTTTAGGCTCAAACTGATATATGCAAAATTTTATCCGGATCCGATAAGGACAAGAGCCTCCGCAAGGTCATCGAACTTTAGTAAAAGTGGATAATTATCAAAAATTTATTACATCGTTCCAGGTATTCACAATACAACTTTTTATTGTTTTTTTCTGTTTACTTTTATACATTTTTACGAAAACAGATATTAGACTGCTTAGTTTCACTAATATTTGAAAAATAACTAAATGTTAGAGGCGCTCGGGGAAGGTGCATGATGAGCCCACCAATTGTCGCATTAGTAAATTTAGTAACTCTTCTTTTGTAATAAAGTTCAAAGGTTCGAGCTCTTATTTATTTTGATATTTTGCTGTGATTTTGAGTATTATTAGGTACTATGGAATTAATTAAAGTGCCAGGATCTGTTTACTTGGGTTACGTTACACCCAATAGTTGGTAGCAATGTTGCTAAAGCAATAGAAACAACCATTGCGAGGTTTTTTCGAAAGAATTTCTGAGGAGCTTAAGGAGCTTCTTGTAGCAGAATGGAATTGAATACAGGCAGATATGGCGTATCGTTCGATTACTCGAAAAAAAAATGGAAGAACCAATGCAGTGGATAATTTGTCAATTCCACATGAACGCGCTACCTTTGCGACACTTGTTCCTCTATCTTGATGGTTCTACTTCTGGACCCAACTCTTACGCAGGGGTGATATGGAAACCTCTTGAAAACTGTGAACAAATGCCCGTTAAACCCTTTTAGAAGAATTACGGTGCATTGCCTCAAATAACAGAAGATATGTGCACCGATCAACTATATTTACACAGAATAGTTTCGAGCATATGCGAGAACTAACATCTTGAAGGTCGAAATGCGCCACCAACCTCTTGCTCCCAACTACCCCAAGACTATTTCAAGTGCTCCAAATAAGTAAATCTGGACGCACCAACATACATTGACCTCATAAATTGGCAAACTTAAATAATCGAGCTACCGATGATGAAACATCAATCAGACCAGCAGATCAGTACGTTTGTGGATTCTTGTGGAGAAGGAGAGTTATTTTTTTGACGACTTCCATGTTATACACAGGCCTTGGAATAAGCTGCAAAAGTCACAACCGAGGCATCGAGTTCTGTGTGAACACAAAAAGCGAGAGAAGGCCTAATAAATTGAAAATTAGAACCTCGCAAAACCATGTCAAAGTTTGAGTCGAAGGAGGATTTTAAGGAAAATTGGTTTGCTTTTTTATCATTTTGTATGATGTAATCTATTTTTATTTAATTTTATTATATAAATATAAAGCTTTAGTTAGTGGTTTAATTCATAAATATAACAAAAATATCAGTTTTACTATTATTTAAAAGATGGGAAGATGACAAGAATATTCGAAAAAAAAATTTTTTTTTCTATACATTGTCGCTCCACCCTAATGCACATACCTCTGAGCCTTATTCTCCTCATCGACACCCACAACTAAATGAGTCAAATCTCGTGTGTACTTGTCTACATAACTCCACTTGTATATATAACAAAGTGTCTTCAATTTTGATGTTTCATCGGAAGATAAACAGGACCCAGCAATGCAGAATCTTTTATTTACAAATGGCATTGTTTCGAAAGCTTTCCTCAAAAATTCCTTCTCTTGAGTAGTTATAGCAACGGCATCGTCCGTAGAGCACATAGTCTGTTTCGGATCACTATCGTCGGTATCAAAGTTTGGTGGTGTTGAATAGTGTTGAATTTGGACGACGAATTTATTGTAGGTCAAAGGGCTCGCTGACGTGTTAATGGCGTCAGCATTGAATTTTTTTTTGTACTGGTTGCTGAGGATTAACTTGTGTTGAGTATGATCATGCACTGATTGACTCATGATTCCTGATGTCTGATCGGGTATTTTCTCATTTGCATTACATCGTGAATTCTGTAAATTATCTTTCTCTGATTTTTTTAAGTTTATTTCATCACTATCATTATTATTTGAAGAAGCAACCTTACCCATTCCAAGATCAACATCTGGAAGATCATTTAGAGTTAGTTTAGGAGTGTTTTCATCTATTTAATAGACCCGAGAATTATTTGCATTTTCCAAGACACTACTGGGCTTGACTGTACTTTGAGTTTTTTTACACATTTCAATAGAAACATTCAATTGGCTTTTATTTATTTTATGTAACTTACTACTCCTTTCCCATTTTCTTCACATGATTTAAGTACTGTTTAATTTTGTTCAACTTCTTATCTATGTCACTAATTGCATCTTTAGGGATTTCTTTCACTAATACACTGTTGTTTGTACTAAAATTGGCATCTTTATCAGTAAGTAGTCTCTTCTTTAACCTTCTAGGATTTATAGCAGTATATTCGTTATCATCTATATAAAAAGGCTCTATATCCATAGGTCCTATGATATTCTCTTTATTCTTGTTCACAATTTCAGTTTCTTCCTTTGTTTCAATTTTATCCCAATCATCTTGAAGTGTTGATACAGGGGCAACTCTTTCTTTCACTAATACACTGTTGTTTGTACTAAAATTGGCATCTTTATCAGTAAGTAGTCTCTTCTTTAACCTTCTAGGATTCATAGCAGTATATTCGTTATCATCTATATAAAAAGTCTCTATATCCATAGGTCCTTTGATATTCTCTTTATTCTTGTTCACAACTTCTGTTTCTTCCATTGTTTCAATTTTATCCCAATCATCTTGTAGTGTTGATAAAGGGGCAACTCTTTCTTTCACTAATACACTGTTGTTTGTACTAAAATTGGCATCTTTATCAGTAAGTAGTCTTTTCTTTAACCTTCTAGGATTCATAGCAGTATATTCGTTATCATCTTTATAAAAAGGCTCTATATCCATAGGTCCTTTGATATTCTCTTTATTCTTGTTCACAACTTCTGTTTCTTCCATTGTTTCAATTTTATCCCAATCATCTTGTAGTGTTGATAGAGGGGCAACTCTTTCAGGATTTTCTGTCTTTCTAGTTGTTACATACACCTGGGTTTTGCTTAACGATTTTTGCAATTGTTTGGAATTTTGTTTGAACTTTTGGGAAGTCAGGTCAGAAGTTTGAGCTGGTACTGAAATTTTTTTTTGTGTGCTTGCTTGCCAACCCTTTACAAACTTGGTAGGATCATTTTCAGGTTCCAGTACATATTCATCTACTGAAAATCCAAATAAAAATATATATTTTCTAGTAAATACAGAAATTATAATTTGATTGTACAAGTGTTAAAACTTACACTTGATATTATAAAGTTTTTCAATTTTTTTCCCCAATGACCGGACATGTTCCGTTAACTTCTGAAGAGGTTCGTTTAGTTTAGTCTGAGCTCTCACTGCAGGTGCTTTACAATATGGGCAGTATTTACGTCCAAGCCAACAATTATGACACAATGTGTGGCCACAAGGTGCCGTTGCAGGTGCTTTATAATATTCACAACTGAAAGTCAGAAAAATATAAGTAGTAAATATCGGAAGCTTGACAATGTTTGGGATAGTTACTTATATCCTGCTTGCCATCATCAACGCTTTCGGACACACTTCAACCGACCAACCCAAAGTCCTGCTCCGTTACATTAAGGAGCTGGGCTGGGCTGGGGTAGGGTTAGCACAGGGGGACAATACACAAAACGCCCCCACTAGGGTTGACCTTTTTTTTAAGCAAATAGAGTAAATTAAATTTTTTAGACTATAAAAAATTACAACATCTGAAAATTAAGTACATCAACAAAATAACATCAGCGGCAAAAATTACAAATTGTCATGACATGATATTGCCATTGACATTGACGTTTTAGGTTACGTCCAAAGCAGTCCATTCCGTTACTCGTAAAAAATAGCAGTTTATTTAAAAAATCTTCACAAGTAAAAACAAAGTATTTTCACGTGCTTTACTGCCCTTTTAAAGTATGAGGTACGACAGGCCAAAATAGAGTACAATGCTTTATTATAAAGTACGGGTGGCAACCCTAACCCCCACTTAGAATTTGATGTTTGGCTTTTGAAATTTACACCCTAATTTGTCTATTAAAACACCATATTTTAGTAATATAGGTTTATTGAGCTTTGTAGCAAAACATGTAGTAATCAACCGAAACAATGTTAAACTACCCTCTACTTAGTCAACCTTATTATTGCAAGAAGGTTTGACAAGTACCCACATTTAGTATACAACACGCCCATTACATTATCCAATTTGCAGAGCGCCATTCCGAGCGAAGCTAGTTAGTTAAACTTCCTTTCATTACGGTAGTGATCGTCGGCCAAACCGCATCTTTCGAAGAGCGCTAAACAATTATGGCATCATCAAAACACCACACCATCTGATTTTAGTATTTTTTTGAGATTGGGATCTTCACAGTTTGAAGAACTACTAGCATTGATTACACCATAAATAAAAAAGGAAGATACACTTCTTAGAGAAAGTATAAGCGCAAGGGAATGATTAATCGTTACTTTACGTTTTCTAGCCACAGGAAATGCTTATGAAGATTTAGGGCCTTATTCATAATCATTTTTTAAACATATTTTAGTTAAAATTGCTTTTGTTTTGTTCTCTCTGGTGTAAAATGTCATATGTCAAAACAAGACAAAATATATTTTAACTAAAATAGGTTTCATAAATGATTATGAATAAGGGGTTTAAAGTTCAGTTCCTTAATATCAGCATCTCTTCTTACTATAATCATTCCGGAAGCATGTAAGGCTATTTATAAATGCCTAAAGCATGAAGTACATAACTACTAACTACATAAGTACTCTTTCCTTAGTCGATGGTTGCATCATTTTAGCATAAACAAAAAAAACGTCCTCCTGTTCGAGCGCACGCCGACTGACTGACCGGGCATAGCTAGTGTTTAGCACGCTAGTCCGCCGCGCTAGCTAGTGTACGAGATGCGCTAGTGCGGCAGAGTCCATGCGATCGCACTAGATTGGATCACTACCTGTCAGGCTGGTTTACACATTGATTAGCGCGAGTGCAGGTGTTTAGCGCAGGTGCTTAGTGAATAGTAAAATACATGTGTGGACAGCAACTGATTAGTGCGAGTGATTAGTAATCAGCGTAGTAAAGTGAATAGAAACGAGTACTATTTTTTTGCGAGTAGTCCCATCGCGCGCGCCCTTCCTTCCCCCTGACTCGCAGCTTGCCCGGTACTAAACATGTTTGGACATGCTTGTTTAGTGATTAGTGTTTAGCATTGTTGCGCGGATGACGCTCGCTGAGCATTGTTACTGTATTTGCAACTGAATTTACTAATCGCAGCAGCTAAACAGTATTGGACACACAACTAAGCACTAAGCACTAGCAGTCGCACTCGCACTCGCTATCAAGCCTACTCACACTCGCACTAATTAATGTGTAAACCAGTCTTGACAGCCATTACACAATACAAATTCAGCACGCCAGCTCATCTAGCGCTCTGCAAATTGGATAATGTAATGGGCGCTTCAGGTGAATGAAACAAATGATAAGCATAAACACAGGCACCGCCAGCAGCAGGTATAAATAACAGATATTGGAAATGTAATTATAACAAACTTAGAATTTCGTCGCAGATTCTGGTGATGCGACATCACGTCGTGGTCGCGTGCAGCCAATAATTATTACAGTGGAGTGATAATGGGGATGAAGTGATGGTTTTTGCTAAAATCAGGGAGAAACTCACCATTCAAGGCATGTTATGTCGTAAATTTGCTGAGATGTTAATCTGGACAATGGTACAAAGTCAACTTTTTCAATATTCATTGTAGCACACCCAAGCCAACACAGGTTCAGTTACTTGCTAAAACATTCAGAAAACCAAAAATAAAACTACAATTTATGATTTAGCTCATTACGAATTATTTGTATTGATGAATGTATCGAAAAATTAACTTACTGCAACTCTTGCAGGAATTAGGATCAACACTGTCAGTCACTCTTCTTTGATCGGGATAGGTCAATTAAGGTCTTTATCCCTGGTTCAGAATTCGTTTTTTCCTTGCTCCACCAAGAGAATTCGAGATATTTTTTGAAAACAAACAAATGTCACTGTCAAAGAGACGGGACCGGCCTAATGGAGCGGCAGTAACATTTGTTTTGTATGAAATTTGCCCACCATTAGCTTGCCATTCAACCATTCATTTAATACTCTGTGACCTTTGGTTGCCTTCATTCAAAGTTTTGTTTACTTTTTGTGTTTTCGTAAATTTTCACTATTTTATTAGCAAATACCTATATTTTTTACTACACAAGTTGGATTTCACAATGCCTGAGTGTAATATTGTGCATTGTGGTACGAGGCAAAGCCAGTATCGGCCTGGGCTGACTTTACACAAGTGCTTCAACAGTTTTCATGAAATTGTAGTTTTGCTTCATTATTTTGTTCTAAATGTATGTTTCGTTAGTGAGCTTTAGAGTAAACATAAGGACATCAGTGCCATTATTGTGTAAAATATCATTATTTCATAGTAATTCATTTATTGCTTACAAGATTGTTTACAACTAGGGCTCGGTCGGGTAAATAGCCGACCCAATCTGACCCAAAAACCGAGCACGCCTTATTTATCAGAACAACCGCCCTGTGCCTAAGAATAAGGCACGGAAGAATGAATGACAATGGAAGTAAGATTTAAAGCAAGCGTTTTTTAATTGTATCAGTCTCATTCTTATAAATGAATGTTTTAAGGTGATTGCTCTCGCATGTGGCGCGAAATTCAAATTTTATTGCGTTTTTGCTCATTACAGCTCATCAACACTTCTTGAGATAGTAAAAACTGATTTTGCGAAAACTAGGAGACCTAACACACATGTTTTAGTTTATAGTTTCACATGTAGATCATTACTTCAGCTACGAATACTCTTCAAAGATTTTTACAGTGTTTTTTTGGTTTAAAGGTATGCGTAGCTTAACTAATGACATTTATGAGATACTATCAATTAAAACATGTGTGCTAGGTCTCCTAGTTTTCGCAATATCTGTTTTCTCTATCTCAAGAAATGTTGATTAGCTGTGATTTACAAAAAAACAATAAAATTTGAATTTCGCGCCACATGCGAGAGCAATCACCTTAATGTGTTGGAAGGAGAACATTTTTTTTTTTTTTTTTTTTTTTTTATTTATTTATTTATTCAGATTTCACACAGAGTAATTCACATGTCATCCATTTTGTTAGCAATTACGTCTTAAAAATAATGTTAGTAAGTATACAAAATTATACTAAAAGCAAAGAAATATAAGAAAAGCATTTAGAAATCTGTTCTTATTTTATTTGCATCGTACCAGGTACTTGGGTCCATTTATGACGTCATGTTACCACTATTAAAATATTACATCAAATTGAAGAGGTCCAGCTAAATAGTTAAATCACCTTGTGATTTAGGACATCTTCGTGTATTCGGGTTATGTTTACATGTGAACGACGTTTTGACCACAGAGTACTTATTATTATTTGGTGTACATTTTATTTAGTACAGCTGTACGTCGAGTTTTTCCCTAGCTCGACTATGATCATTGAATGGGATGGTTTTGACAGGAGAGAAAAATTATAAAATTTTGTTGTAATACTGCGACTAATAAAATTACCATAAAAAGGCAAGCAAACTAACAACAAATGGCATGTGCAGTGCCGGGATGTAAATCCCATTCCTCCACGAGACAAAACAATGATGTGAATATAAGTTTCCACCGGTAGGTAAGTTATTTTGTTTAGGTAGGTAATTGTAGATTAGGGGTTTAGGGGTCAGGGTTATATGTGTTTGGGGGCTATTTGTATACCAAAGTACCATCACATAATCCTGTTTTATAAGGATTCCTAGTCATGTTTATGCAAAAAATACAAATCGTATTGGTTATCATAGTGTTGTACCAATGCACCTGATACGATCGACTATCGATAGATTTTACGCATATAAACCACGTGGCTATCAAATTGGGGTGGAACCTTTTCAAAGTAAATATTTTAGTCTTATCGTTGCGTTTTTCTTACAAGAGTATTTCTTTCAATTCTTTCCTCAAGATATTATTTATAAAAAAATGGCTAGAGGCTATTTAACAAACCAGATTGGATCCCTAACGATAGACGAATCTGTACCAAACATTTTATTCGAGAATACTTTGTAAAAAAAATTGATGATTTGAAATGGCGGAGATTAGAGCCTGATGCAGTACCCACGCTCTTCTTACCGCTAATTCAACAATCCAGTCATCAAGTCAAAGTAAGATCCTACTCCAACGTTAGTTTTCAAGTAAGAATAAGTATATTTTTGTCTAATGTAATGCTGGTTTATTTATAATAACATAACATAGCGCTCAATAGTCATATACGTTGTCCTGATCCCACACTAGGATTCCCTGTGTCGTGGTTATCAGGAACTACGAGTACCATGGTACCATAACACCCAGATCCGGAACAAATATTTGCAGATCATACAAATATTTGTCCCATAGCGGGAATTAAACCCGCAACCTCTTGCATCTCAGCCGGTTACTAGCCCGCCGCGCCATAGTGGTTGTATATATCTGCTTAAATTGTTTATAAATGTCTAAACAAGACTCGCTCGTCACATCTTTGCTACTCACTCACTTGACCATCGGTCGACTCAGCTTGAGTTTTTGAGTTCTGAACGTTCATCTATACAAAAAACATCTTCATCTTACTTTACGGCATCCACGGGAGGAGAAGGAGGGGTCTATTTTAGGCCGGACACTCCACGGCAGTTATGTGTACCTATCTAGTAAGCTACTGTAAATAAAAAAATAATGTGTTTAATTATTATGGTTTTATTTGATACCTGCCTCACGTGTGTGCAAATTCTGAATTTTGAATATAGTATCTAGGGCCGGTGTCTCGTTACTGTTGGAAACCGTCAACTATGAAATTAACTATTTAATCATCATCATAGTCAATTATTTTATCGACAAAAAATATTTACCTACGATGATGATTATGTTCCCTTCACTAGGGAAAACTTCAATTGCCTATGACAAATATTTAGCGGTACGGAAAGGAAAACAGACTGTTCTATGACAATACATTTGTCTATCTCTAACATAGTGCCTTCTAGTATAGGTGTAAGAAGCAACACACTATAAACATCAGCAGCTATTTTAGTTGTACTTCCCATGGATTTCTTCTTCCATGGAATAAGGACTGAGTGCTTCAGTCCTTATTCTAAGGGACCGGCAATCAGAAAAAAGCCCATTGTTTAGAACTTAGAATAAGGACTGAAGGTCCTTATTCTAAGGCTTAGAATTTCTGCAGTGTTCCAAGTAACATGAAATATTTTCTACTAAAAAATATGTCTTTACTTTAATAACTTTGTTCATAACCGAAATAACTCCAAAATATTGATTACTTTATAGTTTATCAGATCTGAGTTCGAATAACATGCCTAGCCTGTCTAATGGCCTAATTTAATAAACTACGATAGAGCACCTAATTTTTTGCCATGGTATCCCCTTTGTTTACAAAAAAATATCTCGAATTCAGAACCCTCAGAATAAAGACTAGCATCTGAACCATTATAGTTTGATCGATACATACTTAGAATAAAGACGTAGCTTCAGTCCATAGGATGTCCATATTCTAAGGATACATACGATACTTTTTTTTTAATAGCATATGAGGATATACTCAATTTTGTCAATATCAAGTACAATGTCCAGTAGTCCAGGCGTCAAGTACTCTGTAAAGTCATGTTCTCAGTTCTAGTAAATCGATGGCAGTTAACTAGAATGTTCCTGGTCAATTTCTACCCCTTCGAAAAGACACGCAATACACTTATTTTATTATTCACTACCATGTGCGTGCTCTTTATCAGCCTGTCGCAACTAAAAGAAAAAAAAAAGATTGTATGAAACGGGGCTAAATTTTAATGGCGACCATTTTTATCTCACTCACTTCCTCTATCTTTCTCGTTCTTTGATTACCTGTCACGTCACTTTTTTCAGTTAATTTCTCAGTTAAATTGTCTGTTTCTCTGAAATAAAATTTAAATTGCAAAATATCGTTGTGTTGCTTGCAAAATACTATAGTTAATTAATTTCAGTGAATATGGCGTACAGAAAATGTGAAGTATGCGGCTTAGAATCAAGTCGAAAAAACGGCACAAAACGTTTTTTTATGGCCAGTTTCCTCTAGATGAAGTTCGGTAAGTACCTACCTAGATTATTTGATATATTATCAGTCCTATACCTACTTCTTTTTGGACCAAAATATCATAGATTCCCAAAAATATCATAATATCAAGCAATAATAATTTTGATTCTGAATGATAGTGTGGTGTAACGATATCTACATTTATAAATATCGATAATCGATGCTATTATTTTTTAGGTATAAAAAATTGGTGAAATTACTAAATCTTTCATCATCAATCCAAAGAAGTCTGCAAAGAACTGCTGGACATAGGCCTCCCCCATAGACTGCCACGATGAAACACCATAGACACTGATTGTAGCACATGTACATTTAAGATGTTTATAACCTAAATGTTATGGGTGAGCCTAAGGTTGTCTGGAAGAGATCGCTTTTTAACGCCAAAACTACCTAGTAACTGCCGAAAATAAATGTTGTATTACTTTATGGCGTTTTTATTGTACACAAATCCAATAAACTGGACCATTTCCAACTGTTTTTGTTTTAGTGGTGCTAAAACAAAACTGGTGAAAATAATAATAAAAAAATATTAATTCCAACTGTAGGTAAGGTCATTCATCAATATCGATAGATTTGTAAATACTGGCTGCACATCACTATTCCTTTCTTATATGTTGGTAGAAAGAACTGATTATTTTGTCAGTCGTCCGTCATGTTGGCTTTTTGCGTTAGCCCTGTTTTGATGACAGTAATTTATTTTAAACTAAGTCCCGTCTCTTCTTACGTATAGTATATTGCATCCTCTTTGCTCTTTATAACTACACCGGTTAAAATGCCTGACCAAAATTACACGATATAACTAAAAAAACACTAGAAATTGAAATAAAATAAAAAAGGACGACGTCTCCCTTCCAAAGACCAGAAAAAGTCCCTACGATACTTATACTAATTATAAATCTGTGATCGATATCGATTCCCTAATTTGATAAAATTCTCTAGAGAGAAGAAGTCGCCATTTTAATTTTGTAATGTTGCTAGAAAAGGCTCAACTTTCCTTTAGATACTGCTAGCTAGGAAGTTCACATTTTTATCACATGTAGGTTCACTTAACATAAGCCTAAATATGAAATGGCATGAACAGAAAACCAACAGTTTTGGAGATATTAATTTTTAAAAAATTTCTAAAATCCACTTTTCAAGCTCCATATTTTGGTGATATTTTACTATTTGTCAGTGTTCGGTTACGATTTTCGGTTTTTGACAATGACATTGACAGACAAAATGGTATATTTTACTATTTTGGCAGTGTTCGAATACGATTTTCGGCTTTTGACAATGACAGTGACAAACCAAATGGTATATTATGCTAAAAATTGGCGGCCCTCGGTAGGTTGTTAGGTTTTTTTTTTAAAACTATTTTATAGTTTTGTACACATAAAATCTTGATATCGGAAAGTCCTATATTATGCTAAAAATTGGCGGCCCTCGGTAGGTTGTTAGGTTTTTTTTTTTTACTATTTTATAGTATTTGTACACATAAAATCTTGATATCGGAAAGTCCTTCCTTTTGTTGTTAGTTTTTGTCACCGACATGAGTAGGTTAGGTTAGGTTAGATAATAACTACCATGTGACGTGCGCCGACGAGCGGAGCGAGGAGGGGAGCCGCGGCAGCGGCCGCGCGTCACCAGAACCGACGTTATGGCATTTTTAAAGAAGGTACAGAAGACCTTATCGTCATAGAAGATTTTTTTTTCCATACTTAACCTCAAAATTTTCTTTATTTTTTTTCTCGAAAACTACAGGTTTTCTGCTCCCCCCCTTCACCCCACAGGGGAGGGATCCCCCTTCCCTCCCGCCCCTCCCACCCATTAGTCATATACTAAAAGTAGCTAAAGGAAAGTCCTTCCCACAGATGGCTCTAAAATGCTAGCAGGAACCGGAGCAGGTACGTTCTCGGAGGACCTGAACATTCACTCATCAGTCGCCTTGGGTGCCTGGAACTCGATCTTCCAGGCGGAATGCGTAGGCATCATCCAGGCTGCGCACGCAGTGCTGCGTAGGAAGGTAACTGACTATAATATCAGGATACTCTCGGACAGCGCTGCGGTTCTACGGGCTTTGCAGAAAAGTGAACATACCTCAGGGTTGACCATTCAGTGTCACCACCTGCTGGATGAAGTAAGTGAGTCAAACAGCATCGTGTTACAATGGATCAAGGGGCATAGCGGCTCCAGAGGTAACGATGGGGCTGACGCGTTGGCCAGGAGAGGTTCGGAAATGCTGCCAGCAGGACCAGAGCCCCTAGTACCCCTGCCCTTTAGTCAAATACGCTCTTGGATCCGTAATCGTACTGTTAATCGACATCAAGAACTTTGGGCAAGTATACCAGATTGCAGGCAGTCGAAGGAGGCGTTTCCGGTATTAAACCCGAAATACTCCCGAAGGCTCCTCAATCTGAGACGGGACAAGATTCGGCTTGTTGTCGGGATTGTCACCGGTCACTGCATGCTTAACAAACATTTATTTACACTAGGTATTACTGACAGCCCCTTATGTAGAGGCTGTCTAGTAGCAGACGAGACGCCGGCGCATGTGCTCCTGGAGTGCAGCAGTGTGGCGTCTCAGAGAAGAGCTTTCCTCGGGTCGCCGAGGACTCCCGGGCAGGCCTGCGCCGGCATTAGTGAGCTGCTGGCCTTCCTGGAGGACATCGGGTGGCTGGATTAGCAGCCTCCACTCGCCACGCAAAAAGGGCCCACTGGCGGCCTAGTTGCGGAAAAGAGTCTGCGCTACAAGTACAAGTACAAGTAGTCCATTCCACAATTTCCACATAAATAGCAACATTATTATGATCCTCGTTTTGAATGGCAGAATGGCATACAGGCTTAGAATAAGGAGTAATGGGCGCATAGAGGTGTGTCATTGACGGTTTTTAGGGTTCCGTACCCATAGGGTAAAACGGACCTTATTGCTAAGGCTCCGCTGTCCGTCCGTCCGTCCGTCCATCCGTCCGTCCGTCCGTCCGTGTGTCACCAGGCTGTATCTCATTAGCGATGGGCGTTGAATGAACTAACTAGTTGAATCAACGGTCGACGCACAAATAACTAACGTTACGTTTTCCGTCTACCAATCAACTAGTTGATTTCATAGACGGCGAAACTAGAGTCTACACAATGGACTAGTTGAATCCATAGACGTAGACGGGTAAACTGAGTTAGTTTTTTCAACGGTTCGTTTTTTCAACGGGGAACGCAACGCAACGAACGACGGACGACGCGTGAACGTAGTTAATTCAACCAAATTTGAACTTTAAATCAAGGCAGCCAAGGAAGTAGTTGAATGGACCGGATTTTTTTAATGGTTATATATATGAAGAAAAAGGATGCCAATATGGTAGTTTGCGTGAGTGTGAAAGAGTAGTCTGATATACTGGCCAGCTGAACGTTACAAGCGAGACAGATTAGGCTGGTTTTGGTTGAGTGATGTTGATGGTGAGTTGATGTTTTGTTTATTTAGTGTAAACTTTATTTTGGTTGCTTTGATTATAATTGTTGACACATTGCGGACAAGGTAAGGGTGAAAAGTACCGAGTTGGTTTGAACTTTGAGAGTGCTAAATTTGTTTTTGAATATAATTAATGAATTGTATTCCTACCTTATCTACCTAAGTAATACCTTACCTACCTAGGTAAGGTAATGTGAATATTGCGATTTTTTGTAAATAATGTAGTATAATAGTGAACGTGAAATAAAGTGTAGGGTACAGAACATTAGGTAAATATGGCAGGACGCAATTCAAGTCAATTATGGTATCATTTTGAAAAAGATGTCGCGAGTGGAAAGGCTACTTGCAATTTATGTACCTAAAAAAAACTGTCCTATAAATCAACAACGGCGAACTTAAAAAGCCACTTAAAAAGGAAGCATGTGTAAATTTAATTATCCAAAATCTATGCACATTACAAACAAAAAAGTAAGTTTTTGGTTTTACGGCACAAAATTGCTTCGGTCTCCAAAAAACGTAACAAAAAAGTAAGTTTTTGGTTTTACGGCACAAAATTTCTTCGGTCTCCAAAAAACGTGTTAAACATGACTAGTAGTCTACCGTCGTTCTAAGCCAACCTATATATAGACATCGTCGCGAGCGACGCGACGTTTCCAATCGTCCATCTGCTAGACGAAGTCGACACGTTAACTAGTTGACGAATTCAACTAGTTGATCGACTAGTTGATGGACGGCTATCAACGTTCACGTTACGTTATCGAAAAATGTGTCAACGACCCATCACTATATCTCATGCTATCTCATGACACGAACCGTGATTAGACCTGAAAACTCCCCATTACCATAGACAACCCACCACAGATCTCTCAAAGTAATTTATCCTTGGAGCAAGGAAAAAATGGAGCGGCAGTAACATTTATTTTGTATGAAAATTGCCCACCATTAGCTTGCCATTCAACCATTCATTTAATACTCTGTGACCTTTGATTGCCATCATTCAAAGTTTTGTTTACTTTTTGTGTTTTCGTAAATTTTCACTATTTTATTAGCAAATACCTATATTTTTTACTACACGAGTTGGATTTCACAATGCCTGAGTGTAATATTGTGCATTGTGGTACGAGGCAAAGCCAGTATCGGCCTGGACTGACATTACAAAAGTGCTTCAACAGTTTTCATTGAAATTGTAGTTTTGCTTCATTATTTTGTTCTAAATGTATGTTTCATTAGTGAGCTTTAGAGTAAACATAAGGACATTAGTGCCATTGTTGTGTAAAATATCATTATTTCATAGTAATTTATTTATTGCTTACAAGATTGTTTACAACTAGGGCTCGGTCGGGCAAATAGCCGACCCAGTTCGACCCAAAAACCGAGCACGCCTTATTTATCAGAACAACCGCCCTGTGGATTAGACAGTTGAAATTTTCGCAGATGATGTATTTATGTTGCCACTATGAAAACAAATACTAAAAACCAAAGATTTAAATCGTAGATACGCCCAGGCACCGAAAACTGTTGCATTGTTTTTGAATATGTGCGTGAACAAAATGCTGACGCACGCACACTAGTGAATAGTTAAAAATAGTGATTTTGCCAATAAACTTAACTGTTTATATTACCATTTATTGTGCAATCATATTGCACGAACTTTTGTGAAAAAATTAGCGTCCTGTAAGTCCTGAAATCGAAAATATGTGCCATTGTCTAAAATGTGTGCAATCCATGTACGGTCAGCAAACTCATCAGACAACAAGCAAAGTAATAATAATTAAACTGAGAATAATAATGTAACGTCGCGTAAAATTTCGTCAGACTTGCTGGAATTACTCTTTTTTTTTGGGCTATTGCTAATAAAAAGTCTTTTGTTGCCTCTTCAGCTTTCAATGCTAATTCGTTGAAATCGTCTTTATTAAAATATTTCCTATTTTTCAAAGACCTAAACTAACTCTCGCAGAGAAATATTTTTGGATTTCTAATACCCACTTGTTTTGTTTTCTCAGCTTTATAATCTCTCTTCTTTTCATTACTCAATTGTTTTTTTAAATTAATTTTTCTAGGTTTATCGAAAATCGAATCTGTATCCGACACGTATATATCACGGAGGGATGAACTAGGTATATTTTGATCAGCAGGTAAATCTTTTGATGGTTCCGTGGTTGGCCGAAAAGCTGGTATTGACCAGTTTTTCGGCCAACCACGGAACCATCACAAAATCATTAAGTTTTAATTTACGACGACCCAACCACGACCATGAGTGGAGTCAAATACAAATCGTCCTTGAAATGTGCTGAGCAAATTTTGTAGGTAGCCACTCTTCGACTCTTTGGTCTACTTGAATAACCTTTATCCATTTTTACAAATTGCTTCTTGCTGAAATCTAAAATATGAAATTAAAACAAATATATAATTTATTTAAATTATTGAACTTCTAAAATATGAAACAAAAAATAAAATTAATAAATGAAATACGCGTTTTTTCAGTGCTATTTCAATTTTCTATTCAATTAATTAAATCTCAATGACGCGGACGCGGGGCGCGGCTCGGTCCGTAACTACGCTCTTGAATCTGTTGACGCTACCGAGCATATCGATAACCATAGGTAGATGATCCCTTATAAAGCGCAGCCTCGGTACAGCCGCGTGTCTTTATATATTGGTTTTCGATCGCACAACAAATGAACCGAGAAAATAGTGCCATCTCTTTTTCTCCTAAAGAAGTTGCAAATACTACATTCTCTTTCGTGCACTTGCCATTTTAACTTGAATATTTTGGACAACGGACAGAAAAAAATAGTTATTTAATTAAATCACAATACTTTCGAGTGAAATGTTACGTCTTTGGCTTTATTTGTGTTTTAGGAGTTGTTGTTGCACTTGCAAAATGTACACGATGGCATTTTGTGACACTTCTCATAGAAAATCGACAAAATTACAAAACACCCAGCTCACACTGTGTTCAGATGTGCACTGACTACTGAGTCCAAATGAGCGAGCTATCTTATTTCACGAGGAAACATTACGGCTCGGTCTCTCAACGGTAAGGGCGTATCTACGATTTAAATCTTTGCTAAAAACCAGAATAAAATAAATATTTAAGGGGGCTCCCATACAACAAACGTGTTTTTTTTGCCGTTTTTATAGATAATGGGACGGAACCCTTCCCGCGCGAGTCTGACTCACACTTGGCCGGTTTTTTATATTAATTTAGAGAACCTTACTAAGAAGATGCCAAGGAACGTGATTTTTTCGTAGCTTGGACGAATTATCACAATTCATAACGTAAAGTATCGTAGTGTGGAAGCGACGCCGCGGGGCGTATCGCCGGGCAAAGCAAACAAAATATGAATCTAACAAAATGCATAGTTGAAATGTTGAAATAGATTCCCGAAAAGAGACAACATGACATGACATGACAACATGGCATTTGCTTGAGTGATGATGACCAACGTAGAGACAAAATAAAAAAACATGATTTATTTGCAATAATATAGGGCTTCGTATTGGTAGACCATTGACAATGAACCTTATAATAGGCAAAAAGAGCAAAGTAGGTACCTAGTTATAATATGCTATATGAGTGCTAGCCATGGTGCTACCAGATACTTCCATAATCTAAAAAAATATTTCATTGATATCGATGTTGCGCAAGATGTTGCGTGACGGCATAACACGAGCGGTCGTGCAAATAGTCAACCCAGCCCGACCCAAGAAACATAATACTCGCCCGACCCAAAAATCGAGCACGCCTTATTTATCAGAACAACCGCAACCGCCCTTTGGGTGGTTATGAAAACATAAATTGATTGATTGAATCAAATTCTAACAAAATGGAATTATTTTGCGTTTGGGCGTTTCCAGCCGTTTCCTTTTATTGTTGTTTAGAACGTGACGGTCACTCTCGTTAGAGAGTATTATGTTCCTTGGTGTCGGTGCTGTGAGATGTGTACAATGTACTATTACACCTACTGTTACAATTGATTGCGATTAGGTAGAAAAAAATAGTTTTTCTTAGGGTTCTGTGCTGCAAAGAAGCCCGTGTAATGTATGATGAATAAACTTTTGTGCGTAGATGATAAGTCTAGTGCCATGATACCCAAATTTCTCATCAAAAATGAACAAGTTTCATAGAAAATGTGGCGACAGGGTCACATTGCTGAACCAGAATCTCACAGCTATTAGAAATTTTGTAGAATTCAATCATGGCTTGATTCTAAGCGCCGATTCGCTGACAGACGATGCTCTATTTGAAGTGCGGATTGATAGAAAGGTTAGTAGATACCTACTTACATGAGCTTATTTATTTTATTTGTATCTTAAACACACAACGGATGGATTCACTTCATTGTCTGGGCGGTTCGAGTGCGGGGCAGATACCTGTATGACCTTCAACAAATAATGTTTACTGATTCTGAGTATAAGGTACATCACTCTACTCGAAACACATTCTATCTTCACAATGTTGTTGATGTGGGACTTGTTTGTTCAAATTGAACCATCTTATTAGTTGAATCGTCTGACCCATATAGACATAGTGGTCAACAACTTCGCCTATATGGTTCCCAACGTGTACTTGCACAGGTGCGACATGGGCATTTGACATGATGTTCGTCTTGCTCATGTTCATTTTAAGACACACCTGTTGGGCTGGCTATACTCTTCTGTCTTCTGTTTAATAGGATACATTACTAAATTATCTACCTTGCAAACTTATAAGTTACAAGGTAATATAGTAAAGGAGAGAAATTACTTAAAAAAAAACAGATAAGTGCGAGTTGGACTTGCGTGGAGAGGGTTCCGTACAAGTAGGCTAATATAGGCTAGTCACTATTGTTGTAGTGGTAGTAACCACTAGTGTCTAGTAGTTACTACCACTAGACCGATTAACTTACTAGTCAATTAACACAGTTTTAAATACACATTTTCATGATGAGTATTTTCCGTTTCTTGCAAAGTTTTTTAACTTGGTGATTCCTCTCGCATGTGGCGCGAAATTCAAATTTTATTGCGTTTTTGCTCATTACAGCTCATCAACACTTCTTGAGATAGTAAAAACTGATTTTGCGAAAACTAGGAGACCTAACACACATGTTTTAGTTTATAGTTTCACAAATAGATCATTACTTCAGCTACGATTACTCTTCAATGATTTTTACAGTGTTTTTTTGGTTTAAAGATATGCGTGGCTTAACTAATGACATTTATGAGATACTATCTCATAAAATACATAATAAAATAAAATTAAAACATGTGTGCTAGGTATCCCAGTTTTAAAATCCGTTTTCTCTATCTCAAGAAGTGTTGATTAGCTGTGATTTACAAAAAACACAATAAAATTTGAATTTCGCGCCACATGCGAGAGGAATCACCTTAACTCATCTTGTGACTGTGTATATTTTGAAATTATTAGTACTTGAAGAATTAAAAAACAAATTTTTGTAGGTGAATGTTTGGAATGGCAGCCTCGAGATTGGGGTAACAACGTTGGATCCAGAAAATTTGGAACTTCCTGCCACAGCAACAAAGTTGCGAAATACTGCTTGGGTAACATTTTTGACTTAGCACACCCTTCTAATTCTAATTGAAAATGGGGGAGATAACATCTGCACTGACTTCCCGCATTGGGGTGTGTAGCACACCCTTGATAGTTATGTTACAGAACCTTTGCGGTCTCATTACGAAAGATGGTTTAAACTTGAGTTTAGACCAGGCCTGCCAGTCTAGGCTTGAATATTGACATTTATGGCCTTATTACAGAACATGGACTAAATCTGAATTTAATCCAGGCATACGAGGGCGGCACTGAAAATTTCAGGAATCAAGGAAGTGACACAACATTACTATTTAAAAATGTATTTATTGCTTTTCGAAGTATTCTCCGCGAAATTTGACACATTTTTCCATATGATGAAACCAATCATTGAAGCAACCATTCCATTCGGAAGTTTCATTTCGGAAGAAGCCGCTTTTTGCTCTTCACAGAGCGAATGCGGTATCCATCGGGAAAACAACTTTTTTACACCTAATTGTTCATGCAAGATTATTTGTATTTGACTCATGCCAATGTCTAAAGTTGCCTGAATTTCGCGGTATGTCACATGTCGATCTTCCTCAATCAGCTTACGCACAGCATCAACGTTTTCTTGGGTGACTGCAGTTTTTGGACGACCTTGACGGGGATCATCACTGAGCTTGACACGTCCACGTTGAAATTCAGCAAACCATCGATAAATTGTGGTTTTGGATGGGGCTTCATCACCAAATGCAGAAATCATCCGGTCAACACACTGTTTTTGTGTTAAACCACTTCGAAAGTCATAATAAATCATCACTCTTGAATTTTCTCGAGTCAATTCCATTTTCTCAACGACTAAACAAGTTTGACAAAACCTTGTGACAAGACCGAGAATCTTTTTTTAAATAAATAAATGGTATTCGATTTTTAAAACCAAGGAGTTTTCAATTAAAAAGTTTTTAATATGACAGAAACAGTGGAAATATTCCATTCCCGATACTTTTAGTGCAGCCCTCTTACTAGTCTAGGATTTAATATCGACATTAGGCATATGCAACTTTAAATACAAAAGCAGATAGTTTGTTTTCCGAAATAAATTCTCGCGCTACTTCGCAAATTTCCAAAGTATCAAACTGACGGATTGTGTCACATCACAATTGAGATGTCCAAATTCTTACCTCTAACAAGCATTCAACTGTCAATTTATAGACCATTGCTAAACTAGGGGGCTACCTGGTTTTAGATAAACCAGAGATAGTCCAAGCTTAATGTAATTTTTGCCATAAGCGCGGAATATCTAGCTGGAATGTTGCTTCTGGAAAACAAACCATCTGCTTTTGTATTACATTTGTATATACCCTAGGTCGATATTTAAGCCTACACTGGTAGTCCTGGTTTAAACCCAGACTAAGGGCATTTTTTATAATAACATCCTTATGGTATATACCTATATGACTTAAATCTGAAAGTTTGTTTTCCGAAATCAATTCTCGCGCTGCTACACTAATTTCCAAAGTGTCTAACTTCCTTCACAAGGGATTGTGTGTGAAAGTGTAACATCACAATCAAAATGTCAAAATCTAATCAATCTAGTTTGAGAGTTGATTTCAGAAAACAAACCATATGCTTTTGTATTACAGTCGTATATACACCAAAGGTCGATATTTAAGCCTGGACTGATAGGCCTGGTCTAAACTCAGGTTTAAACCATCTTTCGTAATGTTTGTTTTTAAATGATTTTTACTGATCAAAAATTGTTGCATAAAAATTAGTATGAAAAAATAATTAAATTAGTTAATAATTTTATTAAATTGCTGAGAAGTCTGTTGTCAGAGATGAATCCATTGTAAACTTTACAATAAAACTTAATAACAAATTGTTTCAAAGGAATGTACCTATATACAGGGTGTAGTTAATAATTTTATTAAATTGCTGAGAAGTCTGTTGTCAGAGATGAATCCATTGTAAACTTTACAATAAAACTTAATAACAAATTGTTTCAAAGGAATGTACCTATATACAGGGTGTTTTTTTTAAATGGGACAGTATGGGGATATCCGAATACATAAGAGATACGGGAAAACTGTCTTTGAAACCATTTGCTAATTTTGTATGAAAATCATTTTGGCATAGTTATTTTTTTGGTCAAGCGTGAGTTCTCCATAAAAATGAGTAGTTTTGATCAAAAAATTTTATTATGCGTATCGACTCAGTTTCGTTTAAGAATTGTTTCATTGTAACGGAAGAAAAAAATCTGAGCAGCAGAAGTTAGTCAAATTTTATAAAATGTTTTCTCATGCAAATTGTAAGTAATCTGGTACGTTAATAAAACTATCGCAATAAATTTTCAAAATGGCCTCCCTCTTGCTGTTTCCAGAGGCCCAAGCACGAACATCTAACGTTATCGAGACGCTAGCGTTACGATAGTAAACGTCAAATATGTACCAATCAACTTACTAAGATTTCAAGTTACCCTGATGTCATTGGCCAATATTTGACATTTGCGATCGTCTCGCTAGCGTCTTGGTAACGTAAATTATTCGTGCTGACCCTACAGGTACGGGCACGTTTCAGAACATCTCTAGTGGCATTAGACAAAGATAAGTGGTGAATGTTGTTCTACTGCTCTGATGGTCTCGTGAAATGAGAAAAATCACAGCTATAGAACTTAGTCAAACTTTAATAAGAAAATCTTTGTCTAAGGCCACAAGAGGTATTCTGAAACGTACCCGTACCTGGAAACAGCAAGAGGGAGGCCATTTTGAAAATTTATTGCGATAGTTTTATTAACGTAGTTACCAGATTACTTACAATTTGTATGAGAAAACATTTTATAAAATTTGGCTAACTTCTGCTGCTCAGGTTTTTTTCTTACGATACAGTGAAACAATCCTTACATGAAACTGAGTAGATACGCATAAATTTTTTTTTTGATCAAAACTACTCATTTTTTGGGGAACTCGTGCTTGGCCAAAAAAATAACAATTCCAAAATCATTTTCATACAAAATGAGCAAATGGTTCCAAAGACAGTTTTCCCGTATCTCTTATGGATTCGGATATCCCCATACTGTCCCATTAAAAAAAAACACCCTGTATATGACAGTTCTACTCTGTATACTGTTGTGCAGCACACTATGAAACAACTTTCAGATATTATCTGGAAACTCAATAGTAAAAGATGGGGTCACTATTGTTAACTCTTATGGACCTGAATTGGACTCTCTTCAGGAAGGGGATAGCCTTGCAGTTTCCAGGTCCAGTAAGGTAATTATCATACTTATTTAAAAACAATATTGGTCTGGGTGTTGTGGTACCATGGTACTCGTAGTTTCTGATTCCCATGACACAGGGAAGCCTTGAGTTGGATCAGGCCTATGTATGTGACTGTTGGGTGTTATGTTAATATTGTATAATTTTATTAAATACTTTGATTGAAAATTCTTTATTGTACACCCACCATACATAACTCAACTAAGCACTTATCAGTAAAGATAAAGTAAATATGTACAATGAGTGGTCGTAACGCTAAAACGCAATCTCTTCCAGACAGCCTTTGAAAAGGTTGTCTGGTTTTGAATGTAATTATATATGTAAATATATATAATGGAGATGGGTTGATGAGATATTCCTAACAGATTAACAATACACACACACACACACACACATACAGTGGTGGACACATAATTAGAGACACGCCCTAATTGATCACAATAAACATGATTTTGGCACTACCATTAGCCAAAGTAGGTATTAAATTTAATGTAATTGTTACTAAATCATACATAATGTTGTATTCTTAAAAATAGGGGACAAAAAAGTTGTGTTGCTTGGTATTTAGACACTGCTCACTATATCCGAATCTAATACAAACTTTTTTTACGTATCTGTAGCTGGCCAGCTAATTAAAGACAGTGAACGCTGTGTTCTGAATTTATAAAAATAAAAATAACTACATTCGGTTTTTCATTGTTTTGCCGCGTATTTGCATGAAACGTCGACATTAATTATAACATTTTACTTTTTGTATTCAAATTAATATGTTTTATACCAATCGATATGGGAAAAAACAAGAGTTGCGATTCGTTCACTAGAAAGATAATCTTGAACTTTCATAGCAAAGGTTGGTCATACAGAAAAATCGCAAACCATTTGAGCTGTTCTAAGGACATTTATGAATGCTAAAAAGCATTTCAAGAAGTTCAACACGACCGAAAACGTACCCAGAAAACCGAGACCTAGAAAAACTACTCCGCGGAAGACTCTAGAATGGTGTTGTTGGCAAAAAAGGAACCGTTCAAAGGATCAGAACTGATACGCTCGGAAATATATGGGGCAGGAGGGTCGACAGGTGTGTCTGCAAGGACAATTAGACGGAGACTATGTGAGGCAAACTTGTACGGAAGAGTGTCTCGGAAGGTGCCACTTTTGAAAAAGCAAAATGTTAAGGTAAGGTTAGCGTTTGCTAAAAAATATGAACACTGGACTGAACGAGGGTGGAAAAATGTGCTTTTTTCGGATGAAACAAAAATTTATATGATTTATTCTGACGGAAAACAATATGTTAGACGCCCCCCGAACAAAGAAATGGATCCGAAGTACACCAAGAAAGTAGTGAAACATGGAGAGGGAAATATCAAAGTGTGGGGCTGTTTTTCAGGACTTTGTGTCGGACCTGTCAGGAAGATAGAAGGCAATATGGATAAATACCAGTACCAAAAATATTTTAGAAGCAACCATGCTGCCCTATGCTGAGCAAAATTTACCGGTCATTTGGACTTTTCAACAGGATAATGATCCGAAACACACCGCAAAAGTAGTTAAAGGTTTCTTAAGGAATCAGTTTGTGACAGTTTTGTATTGGCCCCCGTACAGTCCGGATTTAAATCCAGTCGAAAACTTGTGGTACCAGGTGAAGAAGACAGTGGCGGCAAAGCGTACATCAAACGCCGATCAACTTTACACAGTTTTTACAGAAGCGTAGGAACAAATTCCGGTACATGTTTGTACAAAATTGATCGCTTCCATGGCTAAGAGATGTCGTGCTGTTATTGCTGCAAAAGGACATGCGACCATGTATTGATACGCATCGGAATGCTCTATAAAAATGTGTAAGAAATCTTACGTACTAAAACAATTTCAATGATAAGTCATTTTTTTTTAAATTTCTTGTTATTTAATGAAGTGTCTTTAATTATATGGCCAGATCTTACTAATCTTATTTTTTATTTACACTGCTTACATTTAAGTTTTCCGAATAAAAAGCAAGTTTTGTTGGAAATGTTTCGTTTTAACAATACACAAAAACAACACAAATAAAAATTAATTATGCAGCAAGTTACAATGGCAGTCTAATAAAATATATACAGGAGGAATAGCTTAGTTATTTCAATATGCTTCCAGTGTCTTTAATTATGTGACCACCACTGTACACATACACTGAACGTCATCACGTTTTTGGCATTCTAGGGCGAGGCCTGTGTCCAGCAGTGGATGTCTACAGACAGATGATACACATAACAGAACAAGGTTGGAGAGCAGATTGGAGCGGCTTTTGCCAGAGAGAAAACAGATTCAGACAACAACATACACTTCATTAATAACACATACAAAATTGGCAAAATCGGAATACCTAGAGGCTGTTGATTTGTTTAATGTTTTTTTCTCCAGGGTGAATTAATGTTCTTCATCAATAGCCGCTGCCTAGGCATTGCTGCAAAAGACTTGCCTGCAAGACTGTTTGCAGTGGTTGATCTGTACGGGCAGTGTGTACAAGTTTCCATCGTTAATGGCAACTACACGAGGCCTATGATGGAGCAGGTTATATGCTTTTGAGTATTTTATTTTTAGAATAAGTAAGACGATACGCCTGTTTTTTTTTATTCACCTAAAAAACAGTAAGGTTTGTAAGAATAATGCTTCTACCCGTTGTAGTCTAACCGTTACAGTCTAATAAAAACTAACGATAGGCTAGTATTTATGTTGGTCAGATATAATGAGTTAAAGTTTGATTAAGTTGTTTTATTGTGTAATACAAGTTACCTGTTTTATTACTATGTCCATTTACATAATAAAAAAAGGAAGTATTTAAAAGCTTCATTAAACTTAAATCCGAGAACTTAAATCAATTGATGTACCTACTTGAACGAGCGAAGCGAGTTGTCAGCGCTAACTAGAGAGGTCAGCTTTCGTATGTATCTAGATTTGATGGCAGTTTTTCAACGATAACTTTCAAACCGGTTATCCAATTGCCATGAAATTTGTTAAGTTAGGGTCGGTGACACCAATACAATTAGCAAGATTGTATACATATAAGCTTAATCGGTAAAGGATTCGTTGTGATAGGGGTGAATATACAAACATCGCGAGGTCTCAGTTCGGAGCGAACTACTAGTAGTTATCATTTAAAATTTCACTTTATCTATATACCTACATAAAATCGTTGCGTGACTGACTATCTCACCGACTGAGTATCAACGCACAGCCTAAACCTTAAGTCTTAGAGACCTGTACCCTACCTGTGGCCTAGGCCACAGAAGACACATTATTCCTTTTCTAGTGCACCCCTTGGGGTGAAAAGAAAAGAAATTTCCGAAATTCACTCCAAAGAGAGTGCAGCGGGGTATTAGAAGTTTGTATGGAAAAAACATATTTTTATTTTCGGTGTATATTTTTTTCAGTCTTACGAAGGCACAAGCTCCGAAGCTGGTGCTTGTGCACTACCAAGATCCCACCGCGATACTCACATACAGATGCCGTTGATTTGTCCACTTGGTAATTGTATTTTTTATTGATTGATAGGTATTTTAAGTAAGTGACTCCACTATTGGCTTGCCAACCTCATAAGTCCTAACTATATTTATAAGCAAATAAATAATAAGTAAAATGAATGTACTTACCCAATGTGTTGTGATGAATAACGATGTTATTGATATGGCTACTGATTGTGAAGTCCCTAGAAGGAAAGCAGAACCTACAACACAAGTCTCCAGACTTAGTGTAGGTTCTGTCTGTAATACTTGCTTATCAAACAAGCCATTTTATGTTATTTTTATTTGTAATTCTAATATCTTAATCTTAGTGTGTCCTTGAAATGAATAAATAAACATTATTATTATTATTACAACTGCAATATTACCTATAGGAAGTGACCTAAGTCCCCTGAGACATATGGTTAAAAAGTATCATGTAGGTACCTGTAATTTCACTGGCACACTCATAGTAATGCGACAATGCATAGCTTCATTTCATTTACAAATCTCTCACTGTTCGAAACCCTATTTGAAGCATTTGATGCAATTTAAATTATTTATTTTCAGTTTCTCAAGACAACTTGCGCTTCCATCCCAGATGTGGAATATTGGTGAAGCTTTCCAACAATAATAAGTAAGTTAAGGCTAGGATATTCGAGCGCAGTAGGCATTTAGAGCTACCTTCCTACGAGGGAGCAGAGACGCGCGGATGCGCATTTAAAATGAACTCGCTGACCTCGCGGTTCAAAAACTTTGCGTCACGGTATAAACTGTAACAGTAGTAATAGCATAACTTAGTTTGTTTTACGAGATTCATTATTTTAGGTATCGGCAATATTAGTATTGCACATTGTTTTATAATAGCTAGGTAGGTACCTACCTACTACTTTCACGCAAATAGGGAGGTAACCCGATTATTAATCCTCCTTGCTTCAGATTTCTATTGGTACAAACGAGTTGACGTTTGTAAGCCCGACCCAAAGGCGAGGGTTTACCATCGTCGCGACATTGTATTTACCTTTACGTTCGTGTATTATACGACGTTTTTAAATACATTTGCGAGAAAATAAGTAAATAAAATCCCTAAACTATCACTAAATTATTATAAGCTGCCCAATACCTATCTCATGTTATATAGCAAGATTAAAAATGAGGTTATTAGATTAGATATTATAAAAAAAGTGTCGTCTCCTCCCGTGGATGAGTCTCCACTTACGAATGCAACCCAAACAATTGGAATCACACAACGACACAATGGCACACAATAAATTCGGGTCTCTCGATGGCTACGCACTCTAACAATCCAACCAATAAACGATCAGCACACACGACGTCATACATAAGTAATTATACGTCGAAGTGCTGGGTGCTTAGCTACAGGTCTTATATTGACAATACTGAGAGGTAAGAATATGGATTTAAAATTTACGCACAGGGGAGACCGGGACAACATTTATCCATCTGGGCCCGACAGGGGACAACGGCACTTTTGAGCGGCGATCCGTCTCTACCATGGGAGAGACAGATTGAGAGAGCAATTGAAAAAATACAAAGAAATTGGAAGCCGTTACGTAAATTAAGAGGGGAACATGTTTTAATTTTCGCGTAACCTAGTTATTTTTTGTATCGTTTGAATGGTCTTTTAAAATTAATATTATGATGTTAATTTTTATCACTGCGATGGTGAATATTCTTTCACTATCGGCATTTACAAAGGTCCTATTTATAGACATCATGCCTCAAACTTGCTGGATTTGGTGTTGCCATCAAAATATTTATAGGTTTATGCGTTTTGTCTTTCATTTCTTCAAATTATTGACTTATTGGCTCTTTTATTTGGGTAAAAACACTTATTGACTTGTTCTTTTTCAAACTGATCTATCTGATGCGTTGCAGATCAGCGGAGAGGGCGCGGCCCTTAGATGACTACAACAATGGGGTCGTAATGACGCACCGTCCTTTGTACGACAATGAATTCTTTGAGATACGAATTGAAAAACTAGTTGACAAGTGGAGCGGGAGTATTGAGGTAACTTTAAAAAAACGGACAAGTATGTAAGGAACTCGTCGATGATTAATAGTAGCCTGGCAGTGTTTTAGGCTCATTTTGATCAGCTCACGCTCAGGTATCACAAACGTTGTGTATGATATTTTGTCTTACATATCATAGAGTCATTTAAAGGTTAAGACCACAATTTATAAAATATATAGGCGGGTATAGGCAACATACAATTAATCTATGGTTCTCTAGCCTGGCAGAGTTCGGGCTCATTTCCTTGACTATATAATTATCCAATTTATAAAGTACGACCTACCAAACAAAAGAAAATTATCAAAATAAATTTATAATTGGCGGAGTAATCGCGTAACAAACTTATAAAAAAACATACAGTCGAATTGAGAACCTCCAGGAAACGGCGCGACATATGTAGGTATTAGGTACAATAGTTTAGTTCCAACGATTGCTACTCCATCGTTATGGCGCTAGTATCCTCGCGGCATAGCGAGTATTAGCAATCGGTCTCGTACGTAGTACTAATTTTTGTTACGTCTAGCAATCGATTGCGCGATAGCTGCGCGATAATTATACAAAAAAAAATTAAAAGAAATCGCTAAGTAATTTCCCACAACAAGCAAACACTCAATCGAGTAGTATCTTTCTTCTTGCTAGGTTCTGGTGAAATCAGTATTTCACTCTGGTTCAAAATTACGTTAGTGTCCGTTATGGTGCTGTGCAACAATGACTTCAAGGTTTTTATTGACGACTCAACAATGTCTGAGGCATCGTTACTGCGCATATTTTTCGGTTGCTGTACAACTAGTTGCACGCATGTAAGTTTCATGACTCTTGAAGCAATTATGGCAGTGACAAAAGCGCAGCGTTGCAGCTCCAGGCATAAACATTCACCACTAGCAGCGAACAGGCTTAGGCCTCGTCCTAGTAGGCCAGCGGTCGTACTAACAAGCGATGATCGCACTATTTTTTTTAAATGGTCTTTATTTACTTATAAAATATACAAATTATTAAACTGATGATCGCACTGCATTGATCGAACGGGCGACTAAACATACCTACTCAACTTTGTTGACGGTCGTGCGATGTGTTTCAGTTTGTAGAAGATTTTTTATCACACGACTAAACCAGCCATTTAGAGCAAGCCCTATAAAAAGTTGCGTACATACGTGCTACATCGACGCCCCAGTGTGTGAGCACTTTAAACCCTGGCGTCCATTAGGCGCAACGAATCAAATCGAAGCGAGCTCGACTCTATTTGGTTCCCTAGTAGTCATCATCATCACCCGTTTGACGTCCACTGTTGGACGAAGCCTAGAACCACGCATATAACATTATGAAATATGATCATATGACGAGACATGGAATGCAATGGGGGATTTGCCATAATCACCATGCTTGGCAGGCGGATTGGTAATCGCAGTATTGGTGTTAAGTACTCAGGTGGGTGCTGCTTCTCATCCCCTAGTGTAATCCCTTAGTCGGCTGTTACGACATTCACGTTCACGGAGGGGTCTTTTGTTAAGCCAGACACACCACGACGTAGCCTCACACACGTCAGGCCTTACAGTGGGCATAAACGCTTACATTAAATTCAGTTTCAAATGCAGGTGGGAGTGACCGCTCACAACCCGGCCATCATACGATTTCCATCGACTATGACCAACATAGACACGGGCACTATAATGATGTCCGGATGCAAAGTGCTCATGAATGGGCAGGGCGCTTGTATGGAGTATGGAAACTTCAATCTAGATGAATTGCGGGTAAGATTATATTAGTTTCAACATTACCAGCCTGTTTACGTGTACTGTTGGACGAGGCCTCCCCCATTGAAGACCTCAGTGGCGCGGCGGGCGATGGTTCGCCTGCAACTCGGGAGGTTGCGGGTTCGATTCCCGCCTCGGAACAAATATTTGCAAATATCTGCAGATATTTGTTCAGGGTGTTCTGGGTATTTTCTATGTATAATAAAGAATATCTATCTATGTAATGTATTGTATTAAGTATATCAGTTATCTAGTACCCATAACACAAGCTCTGCTCAGCTTGGGACTAGAAAATGTTGTGTGAAATGTCCAGCATTTTTTTAATTTTTTTATTTATGTGTTGGTTTATCTATTTATTCAATTAAACAGTCTTGACCAAAGCGCAAACTGCCTTAACTAACACATACACAGAAAAAAACAAGACTTATATACAACTTAAATACACTCTAAGGGACACATAAATAGAATCATCATGAGTACGTATGTGACTGTTGGGTGTTGTTATGTTATGTTAATTATAAAAGAATCCACAAGATTTTTAAATAAATAAATCACTTGCGTCTTTCAACATCATTTTGTTTCTCCAGGAGGGTGATACGGTAGGCATGATGAGGAAGGGTAACGGCAAGCTCCACTATTTCATCAACGGGGTGGACCAAGGTGTGGCCACAGACAAAGTCCCGCCACAAGTTTGGGGCGTGGTGGACTTATACGGCATGACGGTCAAGGTAAGCTCTTATTTTTTTTATTTTTACACTCTAAAAATTACTGGGAATCGATTGACACACATGTTTTAATTGATAGTATCTCATAAAAATCATTAGTTTAGCTACGAATGTCAATAATTATTTGTATAGTGTTCTTTTAGTTCATTGACATTCGGAGGTAAAGTAATTATAGTTATGAGATACTATCAATTAAAACATGAGTGTTAGGTCTCCTGATTCCCGCGTAATCAGTGTTCGCTATCTCAAGAAATGTTAAATTTCGCGCCAACTGCGAAACGTTCCACCTTAATGATTATTATTATTATCAGTCCATTGATTGGAGACTGGCCTTAACTGCGTCTTTCGGTTGGTGGTAATACACATACGATATAATACCACATTTTTATTCCTCAGCGGTTGTAGGTTCTGCGAGCTTTCTGCTCCTCTATTCCCTAACTGAAAGTCACTCGGTGACTAACGTTTGACAAGTTAAATGACCATCAATTGGTCAAAATTATCACTAAGAATTGTCAATTGATAGTCATTTTACTTGTCAAACGTTAGTCACGGAGTGACTTTCAGTTAGGGGTAGGTCTGCTTATTGCCATTTCAACTTGCTAATTATGAGGGCTATCATTTTCCCATCTATGATCCAAGTTCAGCTGGCATAGTAACATAGTAATTACATAGGATAATAGTTTTATGGAAAATAACATCTTTGCCATGGTAATTTATCTTAGATCATAGATCTATCAAATTTTTAAATGGCAGATGCAATAAACCTCTATGAAACACAGATTAGGTACACTGAAGTGATCCTACTTTTGGTCCGGAACATTAAAAATACAATTATAACATGTATTTACAGGTTACTGTGGTAGACCCATGTGAGGACTTGGACAGTAACATAAATGCCGTGCCGCTGCGGATGTTGGCGCTCCATGACGTGCCGCCAGAGCTCCCGCCGGAGTTGCCACCAGATGGCATTTCCATATCCGGTGGCAGTCTTGAGACGGCGGTGCAGATGCCGGCAGAAGAACCGCCGGCACAGCCATCGACGAGTAAGAACACGAGAAACATCTTAGTTTCATTTAGTAGATTGTGTTCCCAAATAAGGGCTCGAACTGTGCGCCAAAAATTAGAATTTCACCTTTACACGCCCACTGCTGGATGAGGTCTCCCCCATAGAATGCAATGGGGGGATATGATAGAAGCACCACGCTTGGCAGGCAGATTAGTGATCGCAGTATTGGTGTTGAGTACTCAGGTGGATGCTGCTGCCCTCCCCCTGGTGTTATCCTTTAGTCGGCTATTATGACATCCACTGAAGGAGACAGAGGGGTCTATTCTTACGTAGGACACACCAGGGTTTTAACCCGTGTATTCTTAGTCGTTCCCCCAACTCTCCTCTACTAGACTGAGTCTCACTGAATGAAAATTTTGGGTAATGGAATACTTCGATTAAGGTTGAGTCGAGACGAGGAATGATGGAGGAACGACTAAGAGCACACGGGCCGAAAGTACTAAAAGCGCTTTTTGAATTCATGATTTTGGCCCACAACTGCAAGTAGTTCCCTACTGGGAATGTTGTAGGCTGTTTATAATAATGTTCGAAAATGTCATAAAATTTCCATCTATTTATCACAATCGGTTAATTCGTTTTGGAGACATGAACTCAACATAATCAGAACCTCTTACCATAAACAGATACCGTGTTTCGCCGTGGGTAAAACTATATTTTATGTACAGGTTCGTTCGAGCCACCGGCGCCGGGATGTACCGGCTTGGTAGAAGAGGATCAGCTTTTATTTCATACGCTGCGTGATTCGCATGTTATTATTATTAACCATGGTAGAACTGCTCATAGGCCTAAGTAAGTACCGACAATTTTATTAAAGAAAATTTCTGAAGTAGGTACTGCCAAATTTAGAGACATGCCCCTGCCCGCACTCACCTGCGATGCGATATTGCATCGCCAAATAGGTGTGTATTCATGTGTGTGTGTGTGTGTGTGTGTGTGTGTGTGTGTGTGTGTGTGTGTGTATTAATAACTCTCAACTTGTCCACAGCGCTTTCGAAATCTTCAATAACGGATTTGTAATGACGAACCGTACGTTGAAGACGAACGAGTTATTGCAAGTGCGCCTTGATCTAGTTATACCAAAGTGGGCGGGAAGTATCGAGATCGGGGTCACGCAGCATTCTTCAAACGATATAACATTTCCGTTCCGAATGATCAACGCAACGTGAGTATACATTTCACTTGTTCTCTTCAGACCGAATCACCATGTTACAAATTACATTACTAGATAGATAGATAGATAAGGTATTTATTTGCATCTGCAGACACACTCATACAAATTACAACAATATACAGAGTGCACAAGTAGAAATAAACAATAAAATGCAGTTTACTAATAAAAACAAACAATTATACATACTAAAACCAAGTAAAATGTCTGTGTGTGCTGCAGTATGTCAAAAAGGCCATGGCTCAGCGTGATATTTTGCTTAAGAAGCAAAAACACTGATTTTCAGCCATAACCCATTGAGAGCAAGCAGAACGAGTTTCAATTTAATGTGTAATGTGTAATGTGCACCCAGCTACTAAATGTTTGTGTATGTGTAGTAATAATGGAGTCCCTATAATATTGGAGTTTGCTACCTTCCTAGTAGGTGACGTAATGATGAGTACTAATAAATAATAATAAATAAATAATAAATAATAAATAAATAATGCTGGACATTTCACACAACATTATCTAGCCCACTTATCTTCCACTAGGGTGGAACATTAGCAAAGCGGAGCAAAATTCAATTTTTATTGTGTTTTTTGATCATTACAGCTCATCAACACTTCTTGAGATAGCGAACACTGATTTTGCGGGAATCAGGAGAGCTAACACACATTTTTTAATTGAGCATCTCGTAGGTATCATTAGTTTAGCTTCGAATGTCAATAAACCAAAACAAAACTATACAAATCATTCATTTACATTCGTAGCTAAACTAATGATATCTATGAAATACTATCTATTAAAACATGTGTGTTAGGTCTTCTGATTCCCGCAAAATCAGTGTTCGCTATCTCAAGAAGTGTTAAGAGGCCAGCGGAGGATAAAATGCCCATCCAAACGCAATACCAAAATCATTTGTAATTCAATCATATTTCCACCATATTATGCCATTATTCGGATTTGGGTAGTATTTATCTAGAAATTTCATATTTAGAATTCGAAATGTATGCGAATTCCATTTTGTTTGTTTTTACGACTTTTACGACATGTTTTCATCATATTTGTTTTGTATTAAAAATAATGTATTTTCTAGTATTCTGTGATTAAGAACATAGATTATATTGTCAAGTTACAGCATACATAACAACAAGATATGAAAAAACATTATTTGAACAGCTGATTTTTACACTCGCTTCGAATTGAATTTGCTCGCGGCCTTCGCCGGCCCCTTAATGTGCTGTAATGAGCACATTAACACTGTGTCTCCTATACACAAAGGTTAGCTGGAAGAGAATGCTATCTAGCAAGTCTAGTTCTTTAAGTTATGCAATAAAGATTTTTCTATATATCTAATGTTTTGCTTTGTAGATCTGTCACCTGGGGAATTACAGGTGAAGACGTTATAAGAGATGGCGCTATTATAATACCACAGTACGTTCGCAATCTCAGCAGACTTGTGGTAAGTCCTTTTCAATCGTTTTCTGTGTGTATTCAATTGGGATTTTCGATTTTTTCAACATCGAGTGTAATTTTGTAGCTTGGCACATAGCCGTTGGCAACCAATGACATTATAACCCTCATGTGAAGTGAGTGGAGGCGGCTCAAGACCGTCCCTGGTGGCATTCTAAGGGAAATGCCAATGTCCAGTAGTGTGCGTCATTCCGGCTGAAGATGATGATGATTGGCACAAAATGCAATTACCTATAGATCCGAGTTTTCGCTTCATGTGACTGATCCAGCTGTTTCTACTCCTAATGCCATCATGATCATCACCAACCGATAGACACGCCTATTCTTAGCCATAGACCACGAAAGTTAATATTGATTATTATATAAACCGAAATAAGTGTTGTGAGTATGAAACTGCAATGTTTTTGATATAACTATAACACAATGCCTATAATATACTGCAGTACCTGGGTGACCGAGCTTTTACCTAGCCCCATAAACACCCCCATATAGCAATGTTCATCGAAATCGGTAGAGCCGTTTTTGAGTTCTCAAAACATATATATAAAATATATACATACAAACATTTCTCGGTTAACAGTATAGGACATATAATATATTGCATATAACATAACACATGAGTAATGTTTCGTAGGAGGGCGATACAGTCGGCGTGATGCGCAAAGACATGGGCGTGCTCCATTTTTTCGTGAACGGGGTCGACCAAGGCCCCGCTGCGTTCAACATACCAGAGCATGTCTTCGGTATTGTCGGTAAGACATTTTAATCAATCTAAACAATGTGTTTTTTTAACTGGGACTGTATGGGGAAGTCCGAAACCATGGCAGATACAGATAAACTGTCCACTGGGTACCAAAAAGTCTTATTTTTATAGAAATAATTATGGTATATGTAGGGGCACAGTTTGCTGATGTTGCATATTGGCCCGCTCCCCACTAACCTGTGGCCGGCAGGCCAGTCTCTAACCGTCCGCCGCCGAGAAAAGTCTTCAATTAGCATCTGTATTGAGTAGTTGTACTTTACATGAATAACTTTTCATTTAAAAAACCCACTTCCGCCATTGTATTCGACTAAATATTTGGATGAAAAAAAAATGATGAAAGAACCATAGTGGTGAAAGGATTATGATACTTTTTGAATGCAAATGCTTGGTTTGTTGCTGAAAATATCAAAATCGCCATATGTATGCCTACAATATTTGAGGAGTTCCCTCGATTCCTCATGGATTCCATCATCAGAACTGGATTCTGAATCAATCTGGAAGTATATCTATTCAAATAAAAAAAGAATTTTCCAAATCGGGTCATAAACGCCGGAGATATGCGGTAACAAACATTAAAAAAAAAAAAAAAACCAGCCGAATTGAGAACCTCCTCCTTTTTTGGGAAGTCGGTAAAAATATACGTTTATGCAGTGAACAGACTTTATAATTAATTCCTCCTACCGAAGATCCTGAACATGAAGATAATAATCGGAGAGTCCCATAGAAGTACATATCCGACAGTATAGTTCAATTTCCGGTCAAGTGTGAGTTACGCTGTATCTGCCGTGGTTCCGCAGGGCTAATCTCTATCTCGCGACAGGTTTGCAATAGGCGTAGATTGTGCAATCAGGGCTGTCAAACGGTAACTTTTGTATGAGAAAAGCTACGTTTGTCAGCCATGATCGCGCAATTTACGCCTGTTGCAAGGCTGTCGCGAGATAGAGAATACGGGACAGGACTTCACCATACTGGCCCTGTCAAAAAAACACATTGTATAAGCAACATATTGACGACTTTCGTGGCGCAAGTAGCACGTAGCCGGCTAAGACGCAAGAGGTGCGGGTTCGATTCCCGCTGCGGCACAAAAATGTTTTAGTTCCTATTTCGACACACATACGCGGAACCCTAAAAGTGTCTTCTATATCTGAGCAGATGTATCAACCGGACCCGACCCGAACTAGTGTTGGGTTAAAAATGTTTGGATGATTTGCTTTAAAATGTTGTCATCAAAGTTAAAACTAGGTGATTTTTTTTAAGCTTGTATTACGTTTTTTAGTCCAAAATGCTACTAATAAACTCTTGATAAGCCAAAATTGTTGTAATCTTTGCGTAAATTATCTGTCAAACTGAGTTTTTTCATGTCTGAACAGATTTATATGGGCGCGTGGCGCAGGCAACTATTGTGGACTCTTACACGCCACTGCTGGTTAGCTCTCCGGAGTCACCAGTGTCCTTCGAGTCAAATGCTACTGTGCTTCCGTAAGTTGACGACCTCCGTGTCTGAGATGCAAGAGGTGCGGGTTCGATTCCCGCTGCGGGACAAATATGTTTGCATGATCTGTAAATATTTATTCCGGGTCTGGGTGTTCTGGTACCAAGGTACTTGTTCTTGATACCCACGACAACGGAAATCCTAGTGTGCAATCAGGAATATGTATGTGACTGACTGAGAATTTTTCACTTTTTTTTATAGTATACCGGGCGTCCCACGGATATGTCACATGGAGGGAAAGTACCTTGAATATTGTAGATGGAATATTTTACTGAAAGAAGATATTATTTGAATTCAAAAAACAATTTAAACTGCATTCATAGATATTTAAATAATGACATGCTTGAACCGGGAAACGAACCCGTTACTCGAGAAAAATAATCACCTGTAGCTTTATCATACAGATCGAAAGGCTTCATCGTAAGGACTATTTTTTGCTAAATAACATAGTGTCAGAAATAAAAGGAAGACCAAGAATTTTAACATTCAAGGTACTTTCCCTCCATGTGCCATATGCGTGGGGCGCCCTGTATATACGTCCAAACTCGATTTTTGTGAGAGACGATCCACCTTAAACCCGTTTCCACAAACTTTGCTCAAGCATGAATATGAAACCCAAGCGTAGATTTTTGACAGTTTTTAATGAAAATCTCACTAAAACGTATTGTTAAGCTTCGATTCAGCCTCACATGTAGAAACACTCATCTGCATCTACATTGGTACACTGGTTCGTTGCAGTGAGATGTGTTTCCACCGCGTGCACGGGCATAATGCGCGGCTGTCGCGCAACCGGCTGACGGCGTCGCGAGCCACCGTCTACTCGGAGTTCAACGACGCGGTGCTGTTCAGCTCGCGGGCGATGCGCGAATGCGACATGTTCGAGATCAGAATCGACAAAATGGTTGACTGCTGGATCGGCAGCCTTGAGATTGGTGAGCTGATTCATCCTAGCAAACCTGCCTTGCTTCTTCTAAGCTTAGTCGCGTTGGAACATGTGAGCCACGCCACGTGAGGGCTTATTGGTATAAATGTTCCGTCTTATTCCAAAACAATGGTTTTGTCGATGGAAGAGAAAGAATAATGACATTTGAATGTACACAGCCTAAATTTTTACTGTATCGATCTGTACGATCTCAAAAATTAAGTGACAGAGAAGTTTATATGACCCTTCGACAAAAGTCTATATCTAAGATCATTACGAACATGTTTTGTCTAATTTTGATATTTCTCGAGATGTGTAGTGAGCTTTACATATCCTCCGAAGACAAGACTTGTAAACAGTTATGCTGAGCCTCAACTAATAACACCTTAACAATATCTAGAAACCTTAGTTTGAGTTTTACAGCCAAAATCGTAACTATAACGTTACCTTACAACTAGGGATTGCAATCCGGTCTGGTGTGCAAGAACGTATTTCTTTGCATTATAACGTATTGTTTAGGTATAGGTAGACACGAGTGCGATCGATGCGGATGCGGCGTTGCCGCTGTTATGCACCCTTCCACCCGCAACCCACCGCACATAATAGATTAGAACCACGTTTCACACAAGCTATTCTATTTGCTGTGGAATAGAGACTCTTATATTAACTTATTGGTTATTGTTTTGTGTAATAGGTATGGATACCTACATAAGAATAATAATAAAGTTGATTTTGTATTAGCTACTTAAATAAGCTTATTGTTCGTTAATGTAGAACACTATCCGTTAAACCTACTTTCACTGATCCAATTTTGCGTAAATATATATTGATTAAATACACGGTCTATTAGAGCACAGTCCGACCGGTTCCGGTTAGATCCTGTTGGATTGGCGTCAATCCAGTTGGTTCCGGCCGGATAGAAAATTTGTCCGGATTGCAATCTCTAGTTACGACGTTGTAACACATAAACATAGTCTCAGATCAGCCCATAAAAACACTTTCAAATGCGATTGCAGGCGTGACCGCTATCCGGCCAGACGACCTAGATGCAAGCGGCGGCCTAGGCGCCCTAGCCGGTACAGCAACCGACCTCAGTTGGGATACCTACATTCTCAGTGGGTCTGCTATGATGAAGGACGGCGAGTGTGTTCGCAGCGGATATCCGCTTGACCTGGATACTTTGACTGTCGGCAGCCGAGTTGGTTAGTATAGTAGATAGGACTTATTCCAGTGGCAAGTAACCTTCCTTGAGCGAAGCAAATTTGTAAATATTGCATAACATCACGTTGTTGAGAGCACTCAAAGCACTGATGGTCTAGTGGGCCCTGACTTCCGATCCGAAGAACGTGGGGTCAAATCCTAGTCGTACACCATTTGATTTTGTACTATACCTGTTCAGAAAGTACTAAAGAACTTTTTTAAAATGAGGAAGTATTTACGTCATTAAGTGTCACACATGTAGCAGATGCGGTAAGATATCTGTATATGAGCGCGTATCTGTCCATATCGCTTTCTATACTAAACTCAAGGAGCAACACACACGTAGCAGATCACTTATATTTTACCGTCAATCATCTGTAGGCACCGACATATATCAAAAGATGGACAGATGATATCTGTGTATACAAATTTAAATACAATACAGTTTGAAGGTTTCCGCGTGAATGTATCATTTTCGTATATTATCGTATCTGCTACGTGTGTGATACCTTCAGATGCGATAAGTTTTTATAAGCATATAAAATAACACCGCATCTGCTACGTGTGTGATGGCCTTTACTGTTGTACAATACCACCTCCTTCGCATCACAAGACAAAACGGCGCACGGCTCAGTACTATCCTAACCTCATTAGTATACCTAGTATTTGCACTAACGTTACGGTCCCACCTGCATTATGCAAACTGCTAAGGAGTGCAACAAACTACCGTCGTCTTTCTTTCCTGAAAATTATAATCGGGGTCTCCTTAAGGCAAGACTGAGTAGGTGCCTTATTGACCTTCGTGGCCGCATCTACACTTACAAGCAGGTGAGATCGCGGTCAAACAAAAGTCAATTAACGTAAAAAAAAGTCAAGATTCATATTCGAGACCAAGCCTCGCCTCTGTCGCTCTATCTATACTGCTAATTTTATAGCACACAATGTCGTGTACATACCGCTGCGCATTTAACAGACCCCCTATACGTTAGAACAATAAATAACTCGTAGCGCGAAGATTGACACATCGGGGGTCGGATAACTTTGCAGCTGTCTGCACATCTATCGAATAATCGAGATGGTCTGGAAAGATGTTTACATCGGCTTAGTTCTTTTTCGTATACTGCTGTATCATTGCTGTTGTGACGATTTAACAGAGACAGTTATATACAGAAATGAAAGAAATCGATTATCATCGTTTCGCATTGCAGAAAGAAGATCCTTGAAGGGAAGGGTATGTTTATATAAGTTTCTACCAGTCCACAGTTCTACTACTTGGAGTTCAGGAAACTTGCTTCGTCTTCAAAACAAATTGTCCAAATTGGGATTGCCTCAATAGAATAGAGCCTTTCTCCCAGCGTCACAGTATCTCAAATTGCCGGTAGGTGTCTACTGCTAAGCAACCCCAATAGAATCATCATCGTCAGCCTATAGAAATCCACTGCTGGACATAGGTCTCCCCCATAAAATGCCACGACGAACGATCTCGGGCCGCCTCCATCCACCGACTTCCTGCTACCTTTATAATGTCTTATAAAATGTTAATATTATATAATATTAACTTGTTTAGTAGGTATTGATGTGAGGTTTTGTAACCAGGTATGATGTGGCACGCGGACCGCAGCCTGCATTACTATCTGGACGGCATGGATATGGGCAGAGCCTGGTTCGTGCCGCATCTCAACATCTTCGCCGTAGTTGACCTCTACGGACAGTGCACTCAGGTACAAAACAACTTATCTATGGTCCTTCTTGTGTTACACTAAAGCTTCTCTGCATACATATACCGGTCCCGGTCTCGAATAGGGCTACCCCATTTCATCCCGTGGGTGTTGTAGGAGGCGACTAAGGGTGTTTTGGAACCTTGTGCAGACTTTCGCACCTTGGGTCCACCGCGCGGTGGCGGGTAAACCACCTACAAGCATTCCTAAGGAAGGTTAGTGTCAGACAGGCGGCCGACTGTAAAAATCTAGCCAAATCTTTCTGCAGTATGACTAGTACAAATTATAATATGCCTGATAGAGCTAGGGCGTACCCTACAAGGTGACGGAAAGGAAGAGGAAGACCTAAGAAAAGATGGAAGAAAAAGACGTACTGCGCCGACCCCAAATAAATTGGAATAAGGGCAAGACAATAATAAAAATACATATACCCTGATTTTTAATCTTAGACAATTTTTGTAAACTAAGAAATGTCAAGATAGGCCACTGTGTGTATAAGTGTCATATAAGTGTACCATGTATACACATATGATACACATGCACGACACTTATAAATACAGTGACATTTCTTTGTTTACAAAAATTTTCTAACATTAAAATCAGAGTATAGTTACAATTAGTTGTTGTAATCGTGTTGTTCTGAACAGGTCACAATCCTGCAGAACGAAGAGAGGGCGTTCAATTACAACGGATGCAATACTGATCTCAGCATCCTCGCCAATCCAAGGATTCTGCCGACACCTCCTCCGCCATACTGGTAAGACAGTCGTCAATTTTTTGTAACATGAACGTACCTTTGTTTGCCTGCCACCTCCAAACGACGACCTCTCTGGCGCGGCGTGTGAGCTTGCGAGTTTGCGGGTTCGATTCCCGCTGTGGGACAAATGTTTGTATCATCTGCAAATATTTGTTACGGGTCTGGGTGTTATGGTACCATGGTACTCGTAGTTCCTGATACCCACGACACAGGGAATGCTTGTGTGGGTTATTTTATAGCTTTTTTGCAAATTTTTGAACCTTCGTCATCCTGCAATTAATGAAGTTGTTAAGTAATTCAAATTTATATCTCCTTTATCTGTTTTTTATTGCGATTTTTTATTGGAGGTGTTTTAAAGGGGAAAGTTTGCTGTGGCGCTATTTAACATCAAGTGGGGTGTCATAAGAAAGGGCTTAATGTCCTAGGGTCCTCGTACAAGGGTTCTCCAACCAAGGAATAAAACCGATAGCGCGTTCTAATCTACTAGTGGCGATATTGAGTTTAGTTTGTAACCCTACACTATGGTCGAGATAAATAGACGTTACTTAGTCCATACTAATGCTTAGAACTGTCCTTGTCACTGTCACACAAATGTTAAAACACGCGTGCTAGAGAGTGACAGGGACAATGCTAAGCATAAGTTCGTGTTAAGTAACGTCTATTTATCTCAACCTACGCGTGGTTCGAGACGCAACTCATATCTGGTTTATTTTTTAAACACAAATAATTAATCGATTACAATATCTTGACAGGAGCTTTTCCGAATACCACGGCGATAATGTGACACTATCGAAAGACTACAGTACCGCACGGCGTCTCACTCCGGATCCCATGGGCGCGCTGGTGTTCAGCTCCTCACATCTAATCGTCAACGAGCTGTACGAGGTAAAGAACTCTCCCGCCCATTCCCTGGTGTAATCAAAAGAGCGCGTGGTCCGCGACTGCCTGCATTCGAAATTCGACTGATCCGGGGTGATGTCAACCTGCGATCGAGGGCATAGTCGCCCGTGACAAAAGCGCAATAACTCTGATTTTTATTATCCCTTGATTCGAAAAATACCAAAAAATAAAAAACACTGTTGTTTTCGTTGATATTTGATTTATCTTTTACAGATCCAGATCTTGGAATGCAAGCATTCGTACGCTGGCTCCTTCCGCATGGGCGTGACTGATGTCAACGTGTTGAACGCAAACATTAACAGACACTTACCGCTCTGCGCCTCCTGGCTGCCCCACTTCACGGCATACATCGATAGTAAGCTTTCCTAACGTTACCACTTCGCTTACGAGGAGAGCCTTAGAAAAACCAACATCATCATTATCATTATCAGCCAGTAGACGTCCACTGTTGGACCAGGCTTCCCCCATACAATGCAAATGACTTGCCATAATCACCACGCTTGGCAGGATACTCAGGTGGATGCAGCTGCCCATCCCATGGTGAAATCCCTTAGTTGGCTTTTATGACATCCATGAGAGGAAACCGAGGGGTCTATTCTTAAGCAGGACACGCCACGGCACTATAAACATCATTAGTGAACTAAATTAGCAAGTTGAAGTGGCAATGGGTGGGCCATATAGCTCGCAGAACAACTGGTAGGGAATAAAAGTTCTTAAGTGGCAACCACGAAAAAGACTTCGCAGTATAAGATGGTCGCTCTCTCGATAGACCAATGCCATTGTATAGGTCGCAAGAAGTCGGTGGATTAAAATGGCTTAGGACTGTTCGTCGTGGCATTCAATGGGAAGGAAGTATTGGTGATAAGTACTCAGGTGGATAAAAATAATAATAATAGTATTCCACTGCTAGACAAAAGCAGTGGAATACTATTATTATTATTTTTATCCACCTGAGTACTTAGCACCAATACTGCGATCACCGATCCGCCTGCCAGACGTCAGATACAGGTCGCGCAACGAGTTATGAGCGCTGACCTTCAATGCGCAGTAGTAATTTTTTGTGTCTGTTTAGCGGGGGGAGAGGCGCGACGGGAGAGGCGGCCAGCGCGCCGGCGCGTATTGGTTGATCAGTCGCCTTCCGTACCGTGCGCCTCGCGCTCGCGTCTCGCGCTCCCTAGATACAGACGCGCACACATGTACACATGCGCAATCAACCCCTCCACTTTTCGCTGAGCGCTCATAACTCGTTGCGCGACCTATACCACTTTAGGTATAATTTAAGATAATATAACCTTATCTTTTCAGGTAAATATATAATATATTCGCGTCCCGATCAATCAGGGGAAAAAGATCTACATTCTTTCGTGCCGTCCTTCGAGTGGCTTCGTCCTGGCGATAGGATCGGGCTAAAGAAGACTCCGGACTCCAAAGTACTCGTCTACTACAACTCAGAACTTCTTGAAGCTGCATTCGAGAAGGTTCCGGACGTAAGTAGAGATTGTGCGGAAAAAATCGGGAATTGCTGCTTTGTTGAGCAAGATTTTGCGTTATTAGCAACACTGCGGTACCATGGTACTCGTAGTTCCTTAAACCACGACACAGGGAATCCTAGTGCGGGATCAGGGCTATGTATGTGACTGTTGGGTGCTATGTTATGTTACTGTCCCGTCATTATTGCTCTAATACAAGTTATTGATGCATACTTGCATGTAATGATAGAGTAATCATCAATGCTAGTTACAAATATTTTCGACGCGCGTTTTCTTTATGTCAATATAAGCCGATTTATAAGAATGTAGTTCTTAGTGACATAATAGATGGCGTTAAAGTCACCGGAGCAAATCGAATCCACAAACCGTGACAAGCAGTATGGTCATACTATATAGCGACTTAAGGCGAATAGGCATCCATCAAAGTACTTAATAACTACCTACACCAATAAATAATATAAAATAAATAAATGCTGGACATTTCACACAACATTATCTAGCCCCAAGCTAAGCAGAGATTGTGTTTTGGGTACTAGATAACTGATATACTTAATACAATAACATTACATAGATAGATATTTTTTATTATACATAGAAAATACCAAGAACACCCGGATCAATTATCTGCAGATTTTTCAAATATTTGTTCCGAGGCGGGAATCGAACCCGCAACCTCCTGCGTCGCAGGCGAACCTTCGCCCGCCGCGCCACAGAGGTCGACAATCCGCCTAACACGCGTAGTGGTTTTGGTAAATCCTCCACTATCGTATGTCCTGAGTCCTCGTCTACCAGAGGACGTGTAACGTCTCAGGAAGACCACTGCAAGCCATATTTTACTTTTAAATTAGTACCACATTGGTAATCTTGAATCAAAAGTAGGCCTTATACTAGGCTTTCTAAATTTTGATCACAACTGATTACAATTATTAGCACGAAATCATACTGCGTTGACATACACGGTTGCTTTGCTACCGCCATCTAGTTAATCTTTTAGAACTATAATTATTGCCCTCATTGCGTAATTGATAATTTAACAATTTTATGTTACAGAAAGTGTACGTTTTGATGGAATTGTATGGAACAACAACTAAGATCCAAACTGTTTCCCGCGGGACCAACGTTGTTCCTGAAAACCAACATACAAGTAAGAAAAACAAGTACACTCACCTCACCCACTCGAAAAACAACTATTACCGGTTTAGCAAAGGGCTCAAAATGCGTTTTTGTGCCTAACGGGAGAGAAAGTAATTTAAATTGATTGAAAGTAGCAGAGAACCATAAGAAATCGTTCACATTGCTATATCGAAAAAAGGTACTTTGTTTACCTAATGGACAGAGAACGGTATTCCAGGAAATATCTTTTTCCTGTGGGTGTTTGACAAAGTTGCACATTATCTGTATCTTTCTAATTAGGTTTGTTATTTTCATTAGATTGAAAACCTAGCATGTTTATCAGTCAGTCAGTGAGTAGCAAGCGAGATTATACATTAAAAAAATACACATTGGGATTAAAAGAGATTACGTAGGGATTACTATTTTTTTAAATTTTAATAGTCTATCTGAATCGTGTTCAGTGGTCATCATAAAAACATAAAAAAAGTTCTCCTACTGTTAAATATTCAATTTCTGCACGTTGTCATGTGTGGGGGACGTTGGCACTTTTTTCTCCCAACGCCCCCCAGTGGGGCCAGACAGGTGGGGGACGCTGGGAGTAAACGTCTATATATAGGCTATAAATCGATTCAGTAAGTTTTTTTCATTACAAACAAAAATACAAATCTTTTCTTGTTATAATATTAGTGTAGATAGGATAACGAATATGTGCGTTCAATTAGTGTCGTTAAGAAAATTCCATCCTGTATACTTTTATTAGTTGTTATATTTTTATGTAAATAAACTATGTGTTTTTTCATATTCCTCTTCGGTCTCTAGTGACCTTCACTAATTCGTTGCTTTTGTTCCGTTTCCCAAATTATTTTCAGTCCCAAACGACAAACATGAAACAGGAGACTCTGTCGCTGGTGTGGTTCCATCAGATAAGATAACCGGTGTGTCAGACACACCGAGCACAAACGTCGCGTCCGAGATGGTTGAGTCCGGTGTAACGTGCGATGTCCCAGCTGCTGATGAGCCGGGTGAGACGCCACCTTCTCCCCCCCGGAGCGAGCTACCTGACGAGACGACTACGCAAATCCCAGACCCTGGTGTGATCCCTGATGGACAGAACGCATGCCCATTGCCATCCGACGAAGTTAACTCTCTGGACGATGCCGCAGCCTCTACCTCCGGCACCCCCAGGGTGATAGAAGCGCGTCAGCGCCGCGGAGCTCTGCCCTACACGTTCCACTTCATGACGGGAAGCAATATTCGACTCTGCAGCTCAGGTAATATACAACATGGTTTACTGCATTTATTATGAACAGGCATGTATGTTACGCATGTACCGTGAGGTCCGTCTAACTCATAAGACATTTCGGAGCGATCTTCATTTCTTAATATACCATCTACATCGTTACAAATACGATTAAATAGGCCAGGAAAGAAGATAACATTCATCATCATTATCCCATCAGCCCGTTTACGTCGACTGCTGGACGAGGCGTCCCCCATTGAATATGGGGGAATTTGCCATAACCACCACGCTTGGCATGCGGATTGGTGATTGCGGTTTTGTGTTAAGTACTTAGGCGGATGCTGCTGCCCATCCCCTGGTGTAATCCCTGAGTAAGGCTACATCCATGGGAGAACACACCGCGGCGTAGATTATTACATTAAATATACAAAATTGTAATTAGTACAATTTTGACTCTCATTTTGAATTTTGTAAGGTTTACAATTAAGTATTTTCTATTTCTATTCTATGTTTAAATAAAATGAAATTGCTTAATTTTTATAATTCATTGACTAATTATCCTCACAGACACCGTTGCGCTGCGTGTTCGAGGTTACAGTGACGCGGTTGCGGTGGCGAGCCAACCGCTCCGTAGGGGCACGGCCTTTCGGGTATGACTCCACTCGGCGTACGAAAAAATAAGCGGAAGTGCTATCAAACTTCACTTTAATGAAAACAGATAAATGGGGTAATGACCCCATAACGTTAACATAAAACGATGAAAAATAAAAGTTCCTACGTTTGCTAAGAATCTAAGTATAAAAACAGCCATGTAGAGGTAAAGGTATGTCTGTCTGTCTGTGACACTGTGTGTACCATTTCCACTTATTTTTTTGTAGCTCCTTTGAAATATTTTTGCAGTCGTAATATAGTAATTTTAGTATGTCGTAGTCATGATCCCACACTTGGATTCCCTGTGTCGTGGGTATCAGAAACTACGAGTACCTACTATGCGCTCAGGCGCCAAGGGCCACTATAGTTGCCCATTTTGGTACAAAATTTTGACATTTGGCGCTCGAGCGGATAACATGGTACCTTAACACCCAGACCAGGAACAAATATTTTCAGATTATACAAACATTTGTCCCGCAGAGGGTAGAGTTATTGTGGGTATAACTTAACGCGCACTGTTAGCGAATAATTATTTGGCGTATCCTAGCATTGGCGAATTTATCTTAATTATTTATTTTGAATATACTAAGAACTCCAGACCCGATATTCAAGTTTCAAGTTTCTATGGAGGCGTGAATATTGGCCCGACGAGTTATCGCGTGGTCGCAGTAACCTCTTCAGAAAATGTGTTCAGACGTGTTTTCGGGTCGGGTGTTCGCAGTATATCCCTAGCATATCCATATATCGTATATCCATTGCTCTGTAGCGTGCTCGCATAAATAAATAGCGTGTGCAGTATGACTCTGCTGTGGTGATATCAAATCCCCACATGGACTCAGGCCGCAAGTAAGTTATGAGCGCTCGGCGAAAGTGGTGGCGTTGATTGTGCATGTGTACATGTGTGCGCGTCTGTATCCAGAGAGCGCGAGACGCGAGTGCGGGGTGCGCGGTACGGGAAGGCGACTGATCAACCAATACGCGCCGGCGTTGGCCCCCCGCTAAACAGACACCAAAAATTACTATTGCGCATTGAAGGTCAGCGCTCATAATTCGTTGCGTGACCTGTAGTAGATTACTGTCAAGGTGACGTGATTCGATTTAATTACCAATTCAATCTGTGCTCATTTGAATTATATCATTATGTTATCTGTATATCATTGCCTTACACATTGATCATATAAATCATCATCAGTTTTCGACATTTTAATGACTGACTTGGTACAATCGCGAACGCTATTACTTGTAACATAGGTAAAGTGCATTGCTTAATGTAATTATTGATATCCTGTCAGTTTTTTATAACTTGATGTTTGTAGGATGACCTTGTTTTATCAACAAAATTATTTAACAAGGTTGGTTTGGAAATTCCATGAAATAAATAACCACAAACCGGACGACGCGGTAGAGGAAGACCCTCCACTCGATGGACTAAAGACATAAATGTCGCAGGAAGTCGGTGGATGGAGGCGGTTCATGACCGTTCGTTGTGGCATTCACAGGGAGAGGGCAATGTCCAGCAGTGGACTTCTATTGCAAAATTACTCTTATTTACAAAAAAATTACGTCTTCGAGATTACTTCTATGTTGGAGTATGCACTCCTGCCACCGTAGAAACATATTCGCTATTACGCGTTGCAACGTTTCTGTTAAAATGGAGTTTTTAGTTTTTGGTTATTTTTTAAACCTGAGTTTTTCCGTCCACAACCTGATTAGTTGAATACTCGGAGCGCCGTTTAAACGACGAATATGAAACCGCTGGAAAAAACTTTGCTTGAGTGTACGAATTCGCGTCTTTAAAGTATAAGGTTCTACCGCGAACACGCGGTTCGCACCTGACCACCGCGGCATGGCGACTGAATAATCCTCGTTCCCCCGCTATCGAATGATGCCCTTGCTTTGGAGCAGAAATATTTATCTTTAAAATGTTATGTTTTATGTGAGACACTACTTATATGTACTTAAATACTTATAGGATTGTACTTTTTGTATATTTGTTATGTCTGTATTGGGCTTGAACTAAATTTCATTTTTCATTCCACATAAAAAAATGTTGGCTTCCGAATAACTTATGGCATTATAATATTGTTTTCAGTTCCGCGTTGACAAAGTGACCGATGACTGGGAGGGCACCGTGTGTATCGGCGCCCTCGCCATGCTGCCGACGGAGCAGCCTCCGTCCACCGCCCTGCACTTCAATATCCCATGCTGGGTTATTACTAACGATGTTTTATACACCCGGGGCGTATATGTAAGTAAACGTGCCGTAGCAAGTCCGTCAGGCTGCTATTCACTGTATCGGAGCGAGCAAGAGGAGAGGAGCGAGCGAGCCAGTCGGCCGACCGCATATAAAAGACAGTGGCACCCTGCTCTCTCGAACAACACCGCTACCACCTTGCTTTCCCCGTTTCCTTCCTCAGTCCCCATCTTCGCTCCGAAACCTCGCTCCGCTACGCAGCTCTGCGTGCATTCCGCGAACTGAACTGAACGAAATGAAAGTTGTGCCTGTTGAGTATAGGTCGCGCAACGAGTTATGAGCGCTCGGCGAAAGTGGTGGGATTTATTGCGCATGTGTCCTCTCTCTCTCTCTCTCCCGTCGCGCCTCTATACAGAACCAAAAAATTACTACTGCTCGTTGAAAGTCAGCGCTCAGAACTCGTTGCACGGCCTATATCTATTATTATCCGAGATGACATCTGCTGGAATTAATTATGCCTTTCTTATAGAATGACATGGTTAACAGTTTTGAACCGCCTACATTTACCGAATTCCTGCAACTGTTACATTGTCATCGGTCCATGGAGTGGGGGCTGTCCTACATTGCGTCGTACTTTTCGTGGTCGCCACACGAGAAGCTGCAGTCGGTTCTGTGAACTTATTATTCTATTGATATCGCCCTACGCTGCTGCGATCTACTGAACCACGTCGCCTCGTGACATATCGTTTCTACCTTCCGAAAGATAACTTAGACAAGACTACACGTGTTGCCTATAGTAAACATATTGTACTTGCTACTTAATTTTTTATTTAAGGCCAGTGGCATTCTAATGTTCTGTAAAATGTTTCGGATACGAATGAAACCCCGACCCTGATTCTCTTACTCGTCTGAAAATATCCACATGATTATAAGTATGTACTTGTTCGTCTTTTAGCTGTTATTTCAATTACTAGTCTCAGTAGGTTTAGTAGTATATAGAACTTCTTGTGAAAGAGTTCGGGCGGGGAAGTACTACCACCGTACCTATTTCTGCCGCCAAGCATTGCTGTGTTTCGGTTTGAAGGGTACGGGTGCCAGTGAAATTACAGGCACATGAGACTTTTAATCTTTATGTCTCAGGGTCGGCAGCGCGCGTGTGATGCCTGTGGTATTGCAGGCGTCCATAGGCTACGGTACCTACTTTCCATCAGGTGGGCCGTATGCTTGTTGGCTTGCCAAGAAGTATAATAAAAACCCCTTTCACTTGGTAGGCTTAAAACGACAGAGAGAAGACGTCTGACACTCGCTGGTCATACATCCAAAGGCGCGCTCTAAAAATATATTTTTCCTTGGAGGTATTTTCTAATTCGTTGTTCCCATTTCAGACCTTGAGCGAGATTGGTCGTAAACTGGAGGAGATCACCGAGAACTCAGTCCTGACTCTGCACTTCCGCTTCAACAGCGAGCTGACTCTCGAGATCGACGGCGTCTCGCGCGGCGTCATCGCCACCATCCCACGGCACTTCAACGACATCTATCCGATTATCGATCTGTACGGCAAGATTGTCCAGGTAACTTGTCTACTGATTGATTACTTGATTCCACTCTACACTGCTGCTTCAACAGCGAGCTAAGTCTCATTGTCAATTACAGATCGTCGAAACTAAAATGGACTGCCCACTACATTCTTTATTTATTGTAATCATAAGGTTCATTTTAAAACGTCTTACTGTGTGTAAATGCGGTGGAGGGGACGTCGTTTCAGTTTAGAACTTTAGACGAACCCACAGTTTTTCATCCGCAGCCAATGCAAAATAAATTATAGTTCATTGCTATATTATCCTTTCAGGTATCCATCCTTTTGCACCCGCACGTAATCCTCGGAGGCACATCCCTCGATTTGCCGATGATTGAGGAGTCCCTTGAAGAAGACCCAGCTGCTATCGCTCACGAGGTGCCCGATTCGGACTCTGACGGAGACGGTGTCTTTGAGCACGACGATCTCTCACGCTACTCTGAAGAACCAGAGGATGAGTTCTCCTATCACCGGGAACGGGTGCGCTCTAGTGGGGTTAATTATAGCGATCCAATCGATGCCGAGGACAACCCCAACGATGATGTCGATCAATCGGGCAATGCAGCCGATGATGATAACAGCAACGCAATCGATGACAACAGCAACGCAATCGATGATGCTAGTAACCCGCTTATTGATGTCCAGGAAATCCAGGAAGTGGTTGAAGTCTACACGGAGTACGAGCCCATGCCCGGGCCCAGCAGTGCCCCCGATGACCTTCCGACCCTATATAATCCTAACGATGCTAAGAACTCGGAGATAAAAGCCTTTCAGAAGGACCGCTCCTGGCCTGTCAAGGTCTCCATACATCAGAGCCTGTTGCTCCATAATGAAACAATAGTCGCTGACAACGATTTAGCCGCTGAGTCGCGCGGCCTTAAGAAAAGTCAGTCCACTCAGCACTTCTCTCAGACCACGCAGGTCCCCCGACAGAAAGATGGTGATGATGGATCCGTTTCCGATGAGACAAGTTCCGCAGGCTCCCTGATAAACCCACTCAGCCTGGGATCGCACATCCTGGACGACGACTCGGACAGCCCGGATGAAATGGAAGACACCTGCGACACTAATATACGTCACAACGATCAGTATCCCGAGGCAAATGAGATGAACGATTCCAATGAAGGCTACGACGCCAGCGATGCGATTGACGACAACTTTGACAACGTATTCATCGATGCTATGTTCTTGGAGACTAGCAACATGCCAGATTTGAATGAAGAGCAATCGCTGTCTGTTGACGATTCGACTACCACACGCCGCGACGACTACTGGGCTGACGGACTCACCGTCGAGAACCTCCACTACTTGAATGGTATAATCTGCTGGGATCAGCGCGTGACGGGGGCGCGCGTGGAACATCGCGATTGGGTCTTCTACTCGGAGACTAACGGCAATTGCGAAGTGATGCATCTCGCATTGAAGTTCTGGAATCAGATCATTGCTCCGTACTCCGATATGCGCGAGGTGGTCACCAGCGGCAATGTACACTGCTTCTGCAACAACTGCCATCCGGACGCTGACTCGCTCTACACAGGTATAAAGATGTAAATTAAAAAAAAACTAAAAAGACCGTGTGAATTTACTTGAATTAGTCATCGTCATCATCATCAGCTGGGAGACGTCTACTGCTGTACGAAGCCCCCCTCCCATAGAATAGGGGGTTAGGGGAGGATTTGCCATAATCACCACGCTTGGCAGGCGGATTAGTGACCATAGTATTGGTTTTACTCATGGATGCTGCTGCCCATTCCCTGGTTTAATCCCTTAGTCGCCTTTTACGATATCCACGGGATCAGTTTGGAGGTCTCCTATTCTTTGGCTGCGACTACCACGGCATTGAATAAATGAGTCAAACGATAAAGTATGACGAATAAATTTTTGTTTAAGTACCTATCTACTTTATTTCACTGTATCTAATCATACCTACATTCCTAAAGTTTGTATTTATGACTCAGTTAAGACTCTAATAGCACTATCCATGCAAACCTTTGTGTTTTTTAAAATACTTTTTCTATATAATAGTTTTAATTCAACGGTAAATGGTAAATAAATTTTTTTAAAAAAAGTTAACTGGGAACAAAGGTGTAGTACGCGGGCATGCCACAGAAAGATTATTTTCAACCAACCCTCACAGCAGCTGATTCGTATGTTTTTTAACAGGCTGGGTGCGCATTGAACGCGCTAAGGCGCATGAAGTCGCGTGCAGCCAACCCGTACGCATGTACTGGCACGTGATGCGAGCCACGATCACATCTGCCCTCGCTCTGACCGATGTTACCGAGCTGGATATGCGTCGCCCGCGCAACTTCTGCATTGATCCGTCTACTTCGCCGGCCTGCGCTGATACGTAAGCTATCCTTCATTTAACCACAGAGAGCTGATTCTAAGTTTTTTGCAAACAACTGACACGGGCGTTTGGTGTAGTGTAACAAGGATTTTTTATGGCGACACCGATGAGCGCCCCTAGCGTACACTCTGTGAACCTCATTTTCCATACAAAAATTCGTGTTACACTACACCAAACGTCCATGGACGTGCCCTACGTGACATCGCACAGCGCCCGTCATCTTGAGACATAAAGATGAAAAGTCTCGTGTCTGTAATTTCACCGGCACCCATACCCTTCAAACCGGAATACAGAAATATGAATGGTGGTAGTATTTCCCCGAACGAACTCTTTCACATGAAGCTCTACTTCTATCAATTATGCTGTCATGAATATCCTTCGTTTGATATTCTTTTATTTAATTTTTTTATTACGGCGTCTGTTTAAAAACTCAATTTTGCCAATGTCATTATTTTTATTTGCCATGTTATTTCAAATAATGTCAAGTCGTAAAGTCCTCGGTCAAGTCATGTTCTAGCAAATCGGTGGCGTCCGTCCCAGATGTACCATTGAGTTGTACCATTGATGGTACAATTGGTACCAATTTGTCCTACTAGTACCTTTGATGGTACAATTGGTACTGACTTATCCCACTAGTACCATTATAAATGGAAGCTGGCAGTATGCTTGTCCAGTATACAATTTCAAGTAGGTACTTGTGATAGAAACTCCTTCGTAATTATTTACTATTGTTTCCTGGCCACTAGTAAACATTAGTTTTCTATTTTGCGATATTGACAGTGCCAACTGTTTGTTGTTGCTGATCTTTTCGAGTGAAAAAATGAGCGAAAAATTGTGCATAGTCACTCGTGGTAGACGTAAAGTATTGACAGCTGTCATCCAAAATGTAGATTATGTCATCACCTTTCATTTGAGCCATACACCGAATTATAGCACGAATAGTTTCCGAGATATGTCTGTTTCCATTTTGACAGCTGTCATCCAAAATGTAGATATTGTCATCACCTTTCATTTGAGCCATCCAACGGATGACGTCTCCTTTCGAAAAAGCAGAAAAAATCGTTTGCTTCCTTGCCTTTAAGAGAGTAACATAAGTTTATTAACCTCCAGATGGATTGATGAAGAGGGCAAACCGCATCAAGCTGCTCTAGCTTTGGATGTCGACATTGGGTAAGATATTAAACCATTCTCAAAGCTTACTCTTATATTGGACTGGCTGGGGTAGGGTTAGCAGAGGGGGACAATGCACAATACACCCCACAGCGGGACGTCAGTGCAGGTCCTAACACCCCCACTCAGAATTAGAATTAAAATCTTCGGCAAAAAGTAGTTGAAACTGAGTGTCCGAACAGAACTATCGCCACAGCCACAAGTTGCCAGCGATAAGCTGTGGGCTACGCTTTTCATACATTTTATAGGGCCATGCCGCATACGTGGTGTCCACTGGCAGCCACACGATACGACATTAATCGCAACTAGCTTCTTGTAGCCGCCACTATATTCACAAAACGCTAGGTTAGCGCCACTAAGCCGCTGCGTCTGGCTTCAGTAGCCAGTGTGCGGCGAGCCTAATCCGATTTACATTGGTCAAGTGTTTAGCGATGTAGATACGTACAGTGAGTAAGTACAATGGTGTAAACCGATCGGACAGTAGCGAGTCAACTTGGCTTGCAAGTGGATCCAAATAGAATCGTTTTCTTGGGTCAAGTGACACCACTGGTGCGCCCTATAACTTGACTCGCCACTTGGCGTAATATAAACAGTCAAATTTAGTTACCGGCGACAGGGCGGCCCACGAGTGCTATTTTTTGCGATGTTGTAAACAAAATGGTGGCTAATGGTTCACAGTTCAGTTTATCAATGAATATTTACGTCACGAATGTTTATTTATTTAAAATAATATCATGGACTGCAAACGCCTGTTAAAAATAATGGAAATAATTTTGCGACAAATTGCACGTACTTTTTGGCGTTGCTCGTCCATTTCGACGGAGAAATGTCTCTCTGTAGTATCTCCACACACCACTCCACTTACTACTCTCTACCGTGTAGTCACTGTCCAGGCGCTCGCCACTCACCACTGTACTTGTACTCGCCCAAGGGCGCTATCCAAGACTAATGTAAACCATTAACAGTTAAACTTTGTGTCCACAGCGGCCAAGACGCGGAAAATGACCGCTTGCTAGCCTACTGGATCTACTTGAAATCCCACGCCTCCATGATGCAAGAAGTCGTCGAGGACATTGAGGACACCGTCGAGGACGTTGAGGACACCGTTGAAGACGCGGTTGACGACATCCTCGAGGATGCGGTGGATGACATCGTCGAGGCAATGTTACACGATAATATGGAAGACGCTATCGGAGACATGACCGTGGCTTTGATGGATGACACTTTAGACCTGGATGAGGATGAGCCAGAGCCGAAACCTGAACCGCTGGAACCCCAGGAGTAAAACACGTTAAACGAAAACATGCTGATACAGGTTTTTGACCACTTCATTGTCGGTCCGAAGATAGGCACGTGTTGCGTCGCATTTGGCAAATATTCTGACAGGCAATGAAGTTTGACACGAGTTGTATGCGGCAACCAAGGAACTTATATCCAACCTGGAATGTGCATTGTCAATTTGACACCAATATAAAATAAACCTTATGTATATGATGTTAAGTTATATTACAGACAATCACTTGGTCAAAGAGGAACCCGGTCCGAGAGAGAAAGCGCTTCGAGAGCCCTGTGTCCCTTTCTAAAGTGCTGCCAGGAGGATTATTCCCGAATTTAGTATATTTCAATTCTTGAAGTAGGGTGCCCATAATGAACGAAATTATAAGATCATTTACACAATGCAGCATATAAATAAGAGGTAATATAAATAAATATAGTATTATATATATATATATACATATGTGTATATATATATATACACATATATATACATATATATATATACATATGTGTATATATATATATATATATACACACGTGGTGGACACATAATTAGGGATGCCCCCTAATTGATCACAATAAACATGATTTTGCCATTAGGCAAATTAGCAAATTTGCAATTAGCAAGTTACAATGGCAGTCTGATAAAATATATACAGGAGAAATAGCTTAGTTATTTCAATATGCTTCCAGTGTCTTTAATTATGTGACCACCACTATATATATATATATATATATATATAATATAGTATTTATAAATTCTCCATAATGCGTTTTACTTTAATCCATCCTTAAAGCATAATTATTATTATTTTATGAAATCAAATTATTGGTTAATATATTATATTAGTATCTACCTATATCATATTATTTGGTCACCCTAATAAAAGGGACAGAGGGCTCTCGCTCTCTCGCTCGGACCGCGTATCGGCAGCCTGTGCACATTCTAGGTTGGATATAAGTTCCTTGGCGGCAACTGACAGTATTGACATTTCACATTAGGGCCCGCTTTCCAGAACTATGCTCAAGCGTGAATCGAGACTCAAGAATAGATTTGGTGACAGTTTTTCATTTAAATCTGTCAAAAAATCTTTACTTGAGTCTCCATTTAGTTTGAGTTTAGCTCTAGAATACGAGCCTAAATGTCTCTAGCTCAATTTGGCCAACGATTTACGGCACACTTAACGCATGTCAACTTTGAGAGTTCCTTAGAAACCTGACAAATTGACGTGCGTGTGTCCCGTAATTCAAGTTGGTGAATATGGGCATCAATCACCTAACAATTAATGATGATAAACGTATTATTGACATTAATTATTCAACGAATAATTATTTAATCAAAAGTCCCTGGGTCAAAAAAAAAAAGGAGACGGTCCACAAAAATAAAAAAATGGCGCAAAGCGCGCGCGCCCTAACGTGCGCATTAAAATGTGTTTGTCTAACAAACTATACTTTCTATAGGTGAATAAATGTACCTGTTCAAAGAAAAATACTTGAAAATTTTTTTTGCAAAAAAAGAAACGCCTGATTTCAATACGCACTGAAAAAAAAACAACATAAAAAGTATAATTGCAAATCTAAGTCTTCTTAATATAACCAAAAGAAATGTCTAATCTTCAAGTGTACCTAACTCCTTCATCACCAGCCCTGTTTACGTCCATTGCCGGACTAGGCCTCCCCCTTTGAATACAATGGGGGGATTTCCCATACGTGGCAGGCGGATTGGTGATCGCAGAGTGTTCAGTACTCAGGTTGATGCTGCTGCCCATTCCCCTAGTGTAACCCCTTAGTAAGGCTTTTACTACATATACATAGGCCGCCCCCTAGAAAGCCTACGCCCTAATCCCTAATCATAGAAATAAACAAAATAATAAGATTATTTACGGTGTCACACCACGCACCGCGGTACTACAACCACTTTTTTTTTCTTTTAAGTTTTCCTTGCGTTCTGGATTTTGTGGGTCGAAGTAGTTAAAAGGCGTGTTCAATATGTACAGTTTTTACTTGATATACCCACTTCATGGGGACGGCAGTCCCCGGGGCGTTCAATCGGATCGAATTATTGTTGAATATAGATTCCGAAGACAGTTTGACTTTGCCTAACTTGATGACATCTGCATTCATTTATACTCAATATCTTTTAAAATCAAGGATCGTTATCTCTTATTATCAATGATATTATACATTCATAATGAGTCTACTAACTCATAGAATAGAAAGACAGGAACCTTGGGATTTGAATTAAGATATTCAATCCTGTTTTCAAGTCAAACCTTAATTCCTTCCTTCCGTTTTGATATTGCATCAAATATTAATGCCAACTTCTTCAAACTGACATTGTCAGCAGCTACTATTTTTTCCTTATACCTAAATTGAATTATAAAAGACCGTTATTCAGTTGTGATAAGGTTCAAAATCTTTTTGACATTAAATGTGAGCGAACTTTCCACATACGTAGTATAAAAGTTCCTTGGGTCTGTGCTATCCCTAAAGATATTTTAGCTGCATTACAAAATGTACGGTTTTAGCATCAAGTCATGGTAAATCTGCAGGCTCGCTTATTGATCAAAGAGCAATGGCGAATCCGGTTCGAGGATACAATTAATATTCTTTATCATTAAGCGACTAGTCTGCGAAAACGCTTGAACCCACCAAAAACGTGGGGTGTTATTTCTATTAATTTAAATATTGTTAAGAATAAAGTTAAAAAATAAAGTAAGTAAGTCGGTGTGAAAACACCACTTTTGAAGCGTTTTCGCAGACTAGACTCTTGTAGTTTGTAGATTCTGTGGTTCACTTCTAGTTTGTTCTAACAAGCACATGATTCTTTGATAATTTTACATAAACTTCACAATTTTGACATTGACATTTTACAAATATTGTATTTTGAATTTTAATAAGCATAATATATAATGTAGGTATTTATCGTAATAATTGTAGTTTTAGTTTCTAGTAATCTCTGTCACTTTTACTTCTCTCTTTTAAATAAATGGATAATTATCTTTTTTAGTAGGAATTAATCATTTATAGCAGGATTTATTCGGATTAGATACAGATAATGGAAATAGGATTTTTTTATTTATTAATTCATTGAAGATTTTATAATTGTAGATTTTAACAAATAGACTCTATTATCCCGTCTGCGGTCAAAGGTTGCTATGATAATATTTATTAGCAAAGAATGCACATATAGCATTCCTTATATTCCATTACAAACTCTATATTATTATTATTATCCTTAGACATTATACTAATATTTTTATTTAATGTTATTATAAGACACAAGAAAGTTGTGTCTCAAATATGGATATTATATTATTAATGTATTGTAGACCAGTTATACAGGCTTTGGCACAGTATAGAAATTTTAATCGTTTTTCATACATTATCAGCAGAAGCAGATAATACATCCGTATGAAAAAAAAATCGACGTATTCGAAATCGCCACGTCAAATTTTTTTAAGTTTTCCTTTTTTGATATCACTTAATCGAACCCCCTTATTCATAATCATTTTTAAACCTAGACAACAAGTGAGTTTTTTTCTCTCTGAGGGCCTATAATCTACAAATGTAACAAACAACTACACGTCCGTATGGTGTACACTACACGGATTTTTGTATGAAAAGCGCCCCTAGCGGACTCCATGAGGACCTCAATTTTCATACATTTAATTTTGTAGACTTAAACCCTCTGTAGTAAAATTACTTACGTCAAAATAAGACAAAAGCTATTAAAGCTATCAACAGGAATACTTATAATCCCTATTTAATTTTAAGTAATGCCTAAATAGTTGTTTAAGGTTTTTCTTACTTATAAACACAATTTAGTGCCTATCTCTAAATTAAATAATTGATTTTGAATAAAATGTCTTGGAGCTACGTTACGTGCGGTAATACATAAAGAAATAATTCCACACACATCCACACATAATACATATCCAACCTCCTAAGGCAGCCGAGCAAAATAATACATAAAGAAATAATTCCACACACATCCACACATAATACATATCCAACCTCCTAAGGCAGCCGAGCAAAAAGATCAGAGAGAGAGAAGGAATCAAATAAAAAAAAAGATTATAGCAAATACACTTCTCATCAAAAAATCGAAACACTTCTCAAGTTTATGGATTATTAGAAAAATGTTATAATAAACGGAAAAAAATAAATTGTCATATAACAGTAGGTAGGACTAGGTTAAGAACTGCCAGCAAATATAATGATAGTTTTTCTTAAAGAAATAATCCTCTTATTTGGTTATTTGTCGCCAGAACCTTGCTAGTGTTTTTTTTTTATGAGAAGTGTATGTAAATCTTTTTTGAATGACATGCTTACACCTACACATTCTACTGGGCAACACAAATGCAATACTTTGGACGCGCCCTACGTGAAATCACACTTCGCCCGTCATCCTGAGACATAAAGATGAAAAGTCGCATGTGCCTTTAATTTAATTTGCACCCATACCCTTCAAACCGAAACAAAGGGTAGTAGTACTTCTTGGGACAAACTTTTTCACAAAAAGCTGTAGGTACTTACGCGATACGCATTGAATAAATAAATAACATGTAAATAACGTTTATAAGTAAGAAAAATTACAGCATTGCTTAAAGCGCTGTTAATTGTTTAGTTAAATAATGCTTAAAGTGCTTATTACGCCGTTTTTATAGGTATGTCTGCAAAGGTTTAAAAATTGATTATGAACAAGGAGGTAAAAGGATAAAAAGGGCGTTTTCAAATTCTTAAAGAGTCGGCAACGCACGTGTGATGCCCCTGGCGTCACAGGCGTCCATAAGCTACGATAACTACTTTCCATCAGGTGGCCCGTATGCTTGTTTGCTTACGAAGAAGTATAAAAAAAAAGGTAAAATATCCCTAAACAATTTGCAATAGGTTGCCGCATTGTCTGCCGGTCTGTTACTAATACACCCTAGTCATTACATTTTGTGTGTTTTATGATAACTCCGCATAATATTTGTTTTAATATTGACTTTGATCTCAGTTATAAACAATTGTGTTGAAATTATGAATAAGTTAATAATGTATGTGACTGATGTAAGGGTCATTTCACGCCCCAAAACATGGGTTTCGTTTTGTTCAATCTTCGGTATGTTAGACTTCTAACTAAGATACATAAATTCAATAGATATTAATTGACCTTCATAATATCTTTAGTCCATCGAGTGGAGGGCCTTCCTCTACCGCGTCGTCAAGTTTGTGGTCCCCACTCGAGAACCTGTATTCCCCCATTACTGTCAGTTCTTCGAGCTATATGACCTGCCCATTGTCAGTTCGACTTGCTAAATAAGATAAGTTGAGCAATTTAGAACTAATTGCACTAAAATAAATGAAGTACCGAAAACAAATGGAAGTCTTCTATTCGTGTTGTTTTTTTTTTATTTAATTGATACGTTTTAATGCTAGGCCTGCCCCCTTATTCGCTATGACCAAACGTGACATAACGCGGGCTCGTTACGATATCTGCGTGGAATCATCGCTAAATAGCATGGGTGACGTCACACGTTTTTGACAAGGAATTTCTTAGGTCATAGAGAATAACCACCCAGATCTCCAAAGTAGTATTTTGAAAGCCCATTGCGACGTATTTCCATTAATTAAAAAAAACCCCTCAAAATGAATACTAGTGTCATCGTCAAATATGACATGCTATTTTCAACTTTAAGCAAAGTCGTTTGGTCTTGTCTGTCTTTCATTATTACTTGTTTGTAAAATATTTTCTGTGTGCAATAAAGAATTACATATAAGATTAAATATCATGATTATGTACAAGTATTCTAATTATTAGCTTATACATTTTGTATATTAATTTATTGACATAAAATTAAACGTGAATTTACTTTTTGTTGATGCTGTGCACCTTCAATTTATTTATTCTCTCTGTTATGTAACACGTAGTAAGCATCTTGGTTTTTATGTGATTATAATTTATTTTAAGTTTCAGGTTTCAAAATAGGTTCTGTTTTATTTACTTTTAAATAAAGTGACGAACAAAACTCTCCCTTCTTACTTATAAAAGCTATTAAAATTTAATGCCTACTTATACAGTGGCAATACTTCAATGATTGTTAAACTTTTGACAGATTTTATAAGTAAGGCTGTTGTTTTTTAAACCACCTGTGAGCATGTATCCCGTTTTTTTACCTATAACACCCCAGCAGTCACATAGGTACATAGTCCAGGGTGGTTATTCGCTATGACCTAAGAGATTCCTTGTCAATAACGTATGACGTCACCCATTCTATTTAGCGATGATTCCACGCAGATATCGTAACGAGCCCGCGTTATGTCACGTTTGGTCATAGCGAATAAGGGGGCTGATCCTACACTAAGTTTCCCTGTATCGTGGGCATCAAGGAACTACCGAGTACCATGGTACCTACCACAACACCCAGACACAAATATTTGCAGATCATGCAAACATTTGTCCCGTAGCGTGGATGATCACAATTGTGGTAATTCGTCCAAGACTATAATACTACAAATATGTATAGCCAACGGACTTCGTGAAATAGAATATCTGTAGAACTCGTGGTGTAGTTAAGTACCTATTACCGATTTGTTAGCCGTTCGTCCTACTGCCATATTACGTTAGATACATAGATCTAGATAAGTATATACGAGGCGCAATGAATCCTTTCATTACACTGTTTTATTCAAAACCGCCCCATTACATTACTAACGCCACCACTTATAAGCTGGTCTTCAACTTAACGCAGGGGGACCAAGAAAACACCGGTGACACGTAGTTATTACAGTTGCAGGTGCAGTACATAAAAGGTATAGGACTTTCCAAGTATAAGTATGAACAATCGGGCTCAAATTAAACTATAAAATTGTCGATATAAATGATTTATTTTGTTCCAATGATTTACAACAATACTATCGTATCCAAAACTTTCCTAAGCTAAAATATCTACTAACATTAAAGTTAAATTATCACTGTTCGTTTCATAACCACCTAACGTGAGATTCGATACAGTACAAATGAAGAAATTAATAAAACTACTCCCCGCAGAGACAGTGTTGTACCTTAGATTTTATCATTATAAATTATAAATAATTAAATTCGAATAATACATTAGGCGGCGCACTGACACTGCGGCACAAAATAAATATTATTATACGACTAAAATTTAAAAGCCGTTTTCAAGTAACTTATGTGCCCTAGAACTACTGTGCATAACTGCACAATGCGAATTGATACATTTTTGAAAACGAAACAGTAGGTCCTGTCAGTAGGTACCTAGTTATAGAGGGTTTTTGTACTTCCCGTGTACAGCCTTATCAAGTAAATAAGATGTTCTATTTAATACCCGTTGAATAACTAACGTTTTGCGCTCAGTCCAAATTCTCACCCAATAAAAGCTACAAACTGTCGTTCTCTGAGTATATGTAAAATAATTAACTACCTACTTATTGAAATAACAATCAACTAGGTATTCTATGTACAACACCGAAGTGTCTTGAGACACCTAACATTAGTTTACGTTACAAACTAGCGTCAAGTATTCGACCAGCAGCTGCCGTCACAGTTTCCTAAAATCCGCCTCGAACCAAATTGTAATACCTACCTAGTAAGTACGTTTATTTCAATCTGTCCTACCAGAAGTTCGATGATCTAACTGTTTGGACAAAAATATTCCAAATTGTGATTAGAGATGTACCGAATAGAGACCGACTAGTCGGGAAAGCCATTAGTCGGTCATATTTCTATGGCCTATAAAATTGTTCTGAAAATATAATCTACAAGTTATGATTACCTAATTAGTAGTTTATAAATAGATAATTAATCTAGAATCAATATTCAAAAAAATATAAGTATAAATAAAGTTGGTAGTTGGTTCTTGGTCCGTATCATAAAATTCTAAGAACACGTATACCGCGATTATTAAACGAAACCCGCACGAGTTTTTTTTCGGCATAACCGGTACATCTCTAATTGATATAAAACTGCCTGTAAAAGTTTAAGATTTACGGGTGTTTAGAAATAGTGCGATAGCGAGGCGGAATAAATAGCTATCTACCACACTTTGCATTTTCCTGCGGGGTTCATAGGGGATCCAAGCGGGCATTTGAAGTCTTTGGCGAACTCTTCCATGTTGGACATGGGGCCGACTACGCGGAAGCGGCCAGGTGAGTGGAAGCCGGTGGTGATGCGCAGCTTCATGGTTTCGTTGCGGTACACGGCGCACCAGGTGTTGGCCGCGCTCAGCCAGAATAGCTGTAAATAAATCGGAAATATCGTTCATAAAATATTCTAAGGTAACTATAGCAATTCGTTGCAGCAATATTTATCGGCTGTTTTATCGACTAAATTAGCGCCACCGTCATTTTTTTCTTATTATAACAAAGGAATTTTCAGAAATCCATTGCACTAGCTTCCATTGCTGGATGAGGCCTCTCCCATAGAATGCAATGGAGGGGATTTGCAATAACCAATTCATAGGTTGGTGATAGCAGTGTTGGTATTGACCCGGGTGGGTGGATGGTTATAGTAGATTTGGGCGTAATATAATAATATATGGCTTGTTTTCTTGGCGTATTTCATCTGTGCGAAGGTGGTAATTTACCTGTCGTGGAGAATACTTCTCGAGGCCGGGCAGTCGTGATTCCTCTCCGTGACGTTGGGTCCAAGCTTGGTACGCGTAGTAAGCCTCCTTGATGCCGCCGTTGTCCGCAATGTTCTCGCCTTGCGTGTTCACGCCGTTGAGCTGGGAAATTCATTTTTTTACTAGTCTGTATTATGACTTATTTTAGGAGGACACATGCAAACAAAGTTGGATCACATCAAACTACATGAAATTTTGTAAACACGATCGATTATATCTAGACCGTAGTTTGTAAGTTTCTTATAAAACGAATCTCACTGACTTGTGTGGAAATCTTACTAAGCCTTATGATGGCAACGTTATTCGTTGAATTCATTATGGCACTCTTCGAATACATTTAGAGCGTTGATGGCACGTGGCTTAATGGGAACAGGTCATGCCTTATGCTTAGGACGTGGCTTCGGATCTGCTAAACATGGTGATGGAAAACATCTTGACGAAACCGACAAGCAAGAGCATGTCACATTCACCGAACCGGGACTCAAGTGGTGGACCTTTTCGCTCTAGTAAGTCGGGCTTGCGTCCGAGCAGTGAGCACTTTACAGCTCATAATGAATTACCTTGAGTCCAACTTCCTGCACGGTGTAGTTAGAGTACTGGTCGATGATGCACTTGGCTCTCTCTAAATATCTCTGTTTGGTCATCTCTTGCCACCAGTCAACTAGGTTTCCGTTTTTGTCGAATTGGCGACCCTGAGAACAAAATTAATACTAATTTAGAACATAATTTAAGAGGATATATTTATTTATACAAACTGTACACAATAACATGTTTTATTTTAATTTATTGAACAAAATATACAGCCCTTAATATAAAACAGCACATTCTTATATTATATAACATAATAACAGTATACACACTCATGACGAACGCTGCCATGTATAGGGTTATGTTGTGAACAAATTCCCAACGCTGATTTTTAGAAAAAGCTCAGGATTACGCACGTATAAGTACATAGGTACATATATAATAAACTCACGCTTATTCTTCATTCGGCAGTCAAGTACCCATTATTAATTTAGTCTGACAAATATTATTACTACTTTCTAGTTCTGTGAACAGTAGACCTCACGAGCACTCAGCAAATGTTGCGGAGCTTAGTTTGCTGGCTAATTCATTAATATGGCTGCCCCATCATAATTTATTATCTACAGTGATTCCCAAAAATTGTAATGTTTACTAAACAGTACATTATTATTTAACTGAATAGGTAAAATAGGACACACACATAATAATAAAGTAATAAGTACATTTTTTTTTGTTATAATTTAAAATTAAAATTATATACATTACACCAATTTTGAATTACCAATTGAGATGTGCGGATTTGATCGATTGATTTTAAATAATAGAGAAGTTTCATCAACAGATTAAATAACTTTTGAAAATTTTTGGGCTTGGTAAGGTACATCTTTAAACTTACACTAAATATTAAAACATACCTACTTGCATACATACATACTCACATACCTACATACACACTTACACACACCCATACATCCGTACAGACGAAAGCAAATTTTGCCAGTAGTAATTGCAAGGACTCGCTTCGCTCGCTCGGTTAATTACACAAGCAGTGGCAAAATTCGGTAATTCATTCAAACAAAAAATGTTGTTTTTAGCTTATCAGTTTTCCTCCTAGACGGCAGCTGTTTATAAGGTTTTCCTCGTAGACGGCCGTGGGCGCATTTTGGTGGCGCGTTTTGCCTTAAGAGAAGAAGAGAAGGTTTGCACGCGAAACGAAGATTGCTTCTAAGTTGGCTTTTAGGTATTTAACTTATAAACTTTATACACATGATCAGTAAACTAATATCTATACCCGTGGTGCGTTAGTTATATCGGACTACGGCCAATGTTTGCGTTTTGTGCCCCTGTATACGATGATGCATACAAACGGACGCACAAAGCGATCATTCGCCGTAGTCCGATAATGAGGCCCCAGCATTATAAAATTATATGGTTACCAAATCATAAATAAAAAAAACTAATTATTAAAAAACTGCTGGTCTATATATTAGTGTACTGATCATGTGTACAAAACTTCGCGTACATAATCCGGTAATCTTCCCTTAAACCAGCGCAACTACTCACCTGGTCATCAAAACCGTGTGTAATCTCGTGGCCGATGACGAATCCGATGGCACCGTAGTTCATGTAGGCGGGCCGCTGGGCGGAAAAGAACGCTCCTTGGAGAATACCAGCGGGGAATTCTGACAGGCAAAAAGATCGATTATCGGTAAAAATAAAAAAAAAACGATTGGAGGATATTGTACGCCTTTACTTATGTTTCGAAGAATAGGTAAAGCCGAATAATTTACGGCTATTACGGTTCTCAGGTAAACTGGCGTGTCCGTGGTGTTCCGTAAGAACCCAAATCACCGATATAGCTCTCAGAATCAGCAAGTTAAGTAGCAATAATGGGCACGCCACCTACGGAGCCGAAAACCACTGGAGAGAATAATGGTGCTCGAGTGGTGACCATGAATCAGACGACGAAGTGTAAACCTCCCCCTCCCCACCCCTCCTTTTTGGTCTCTATGGACCGAAGGCAAGTTAAAAAGGTCGCAGGACATATGGTGAAGGCGGCTCAAGATTGTTACGGACTTCTGCCGGCTGATGGTAACAATAGAATCAACGTTTCCTTGAAGCTTCATCAGCTTCAACAGCCAACGTCCATTGTTGGACGAAGCCTCTCCCATAGAATGCAATGGGGAGATTTGTCATAATCACCACGATTGGCAGGCGGATTGGTGATCGCAGTTTGGTGTTAAGTACTCAGGTGGATGCTGCTGCCCATCCCCTGGTGTAATCCCTTAGTAAGGCTTTTACTACATCCACGGGAGGAGAAGGAGGGGTCTATTCTTAGGCCGGACGGATGAATATACCTTGTAAAATACTTACGAATACTGTTCTCGATGGAGGAGTAGAAAGCGTTAACGACAGCAGGACGGCCGTGGGTGATCCAGTCGGTCTTGTTCACCGGCTCGCGCAGTTTACCGAAAAGGTACTCCGTGCCGAAGAGAGTGAGATTCAGCACGGACTCCATCAGCTCGTCTGAAGACATCTCCAGCTGTAAGGTGACACAACATGATTAGAATTCATTCAAACCAAAACAACAATTTTGAGATAGTTCAATTATTTCATTATGAACTAACGGGATTATCCTCCATGAAATGTTGTATTGTATAGATGACCTATAACCCTGATTTTTAATTTCAGACAATTTTTATAAACAAAGAAATGTCAAATCATATATGTCATGTATATGAAACATTTATTCACACAGTGGCATATTTTGACATTTCTTTGTTTACAAAATTTGTCTGAAATTAAAAATCTGGGTTTAGAAGATCCCGTGGTGCGTCAGGTTTTTAAAAAATAGTTTTTTTAAATTTATGAGTTTGGTAGCTGTAATTTTATATTGTGTAGGTAGGTAATCATTTGTGCAAAATTTCATGGAGTTTGATGTAATAATAGCCTTCAGGACCTATCTACCAAGAGGCCTTAGACAAAGTAACATTCTAATAGCGATGACGCCAGTAGAAAAGTCCAAAATTTATGGAAATGACGTCAGCTATCGATATGTCACGTGGTCTATTGTATTGTGTTACGACTGTAGAAATGGAATCGCTTCGAAGCGAATGCCGTTTGGTTAGGCCCTCAGGCCACGACCCTTAAATTACCAGAAAGAAAACTCACGCCATCATAGAACTTGGTCAGTTTGTCATTGTTGAGCATTTCGGCGGGATAGGCGATGTGCGAGGCCATAGCGTCGGCCTTCTCCAGAGCGGCGTTTCGGGTCTCGTCGTCCATCCAGTCTACCTCCTTGAGGGTCTTGCGGAATTGTTGCCTTTGGAGAAGAAACATTTTCAGATAGGCTTTCTACGATCCCAGTGCAATAGCTCTGCTATAAGACTTGCCGCCCTATTCATAATAATTTTTTAAACCTATTTTAGTTAAAATAGCTTTTGTCTTGTTTTGACGTATGAGATTTTACATCAGAGAGAACAAAATAAAAGCTTTATTTACTAAAGTAGGTTAAAAAAATTATAATTAATAAGGCCCTTAGTCATTACTTTCAAACATGTCAATAAATACAAACTTAAAAAAAAGCAATGAAAACCACATAATAAATATTGGCGTTGCGCGTTGATCAGCTAAGCGGGAGCGTTGAACTCGCGCGGCCGGTGAGCTCTGTGAACTCGCCGCTATTTTATATAGCTATGGCATAGGTAGCTTTACCGGTACCTTCAGTATTCGAGGTTTGCCCTTTTACACCCCTTATGAACCTGTATTAAAATTACATAATATCTAAGATACATACCTGATATCGTTGACCATCTCTAGAGCGTTGGCCTTAGATTTCTCGTTGAAGTACTTCCTAATGTAGAGGGCTCCCACTGCGATGGACATACTGTAGGAAACAGAAACATTATAAAACAATGATATCTAACTAAATCAAAGTGTTAATGAGAAAACAACATAGACACTCTGTTCCATAACTACCGAATAAATATAAATGAGTCTATACCTGTCTATAAACTAATAAAGGCTGCTCAAGTGCTGAGTGACGTAGTCCTAATAGCTCTACGGGTGTAACTATTATAGATTAACTATAGGTTCCTAATACCTATTACGTAGGTAAGGTTTATCTATCGTAATTACTAACAATCGTCACTGCGGTTTTTATTATCAAAGAGTAACATCTCAATTGATTATCTCATCTGCAACAGTGATATTATATTACGTTACTGTACAGGGTGTTCCATACAATAGTGGAAGTAGTAGACACAGCAAAGCAGGGTACTCGACTAAAATCACCCCCATGTAAGTATCGCGGTTTCACGCTCGGTTAAGCGGTCAGCGGTAGGCCGCTACCGTAGGCAGCGCCAACATTGGACACGCTTTCTTGTGTTTAAAGGTTGTGTCTACTTTTCTACGCCATTTTTGACTAATTCCTGAGACAAGATTTTTTTTTCTAAAATAGTTTTTATGACTCAGCCGTAGACGTAACCAACAGTAACCTAAAGGATAATTGGAATTAAATGTAGGTAGATGTTTTCTAAATAACAGTAAACAGTAATTTGTATTTTTTCATAAGTTCCTCATTACTTTTTAACGGACTTCAAAAAAAGGCGGAGGTTCTCAATTCGACTGTTTATATGTATGTTTGTTACTCCGCCAATTATGAATTGATTTTGATGATTCTATTTTGTTTGGTAGTCAAAAAAATTTGAAATGAAAAATAAATAATTAAAAGTACATAAATATATATTTACCGAATAATTGCCATACAACTTTATTTCAGTATAGGTGGTATTGTTGCTGACAACAGTTGGTGACCCTGACTTCCGATCCTAATATAGTGGGTTCAAATCCCTATTATTCCACAAAATAAATAGACATCATCGGACAGAGGCTTTTCAGGGTCACCAACCTTCACCTGGTCACTGACCTTGTGGGTATTTCATATTTATGAAATAGATAAATGTGGGTACTTGGTCAATAAAGCAGTCATGGCTAGCTACGGTGGTTTCATTACGACGTCTTCCTAAACAAATACTTTTACATGGCGCAGCCGAATATAAATCCGTAAAAAGTAAATCAAATGTGTTAATAGTGCAGTACGAAGAGTAAACAAGTGAAAAAATACAGTGGATGAAGAAATAAGCGTGGCACACAAGCAAGCACTATGGAGTCTATGTTGAGACCGCCGCAACCATTTTTGTTCGAGAATAATTTAGCTAACGTGACTTCTGGGAACTTGAGCAAAGAATGGGATAATTGGAAGAAATCATTTACGATCTATTATGAAGCTTGTGAGTTATCTAAAAAGGAGAAAAAGGTGCAGCTGAATATATTGTTACACATCATTGGAGATCGGTGTCGAGAAGTTTATGATCAGTTCCAAAGCAAAGAAGAGATCAAGAGCATTGAAGAATTATTAAAGAAGTATGATGATATATTTTTACCAAGAAAGAATCTAACAATAGAACGTCATAAGTTTTTCACAAGAGATCAGGGAGAATTGGAGTCATTGGAACAATACGTGTTTGAATTGAACAAGATGGCGGCGAAGTGCGAATTTAAAGAATTACGCAGTGATTTGGTGCGAGATAGATTGATATGTGGATTGAAAGATGGAACACTAAGAGAAAGATTGTTGCGAGAAGCTGATTTAAAATTATCAAAAGCCATAGATATTTGCAGATTGGCGGAAATGTCTCGAGCTCAGGCGGTAAACATAAAAACAGAGAATAATGAGCATCATGTTCATGAAGTGAACGTGGGTCGCGATGAAAATCAGTATAAATCGGCGGACGTGCACTGGATTGGGAGAAACCAACGCGGACAATCTCGGAGGATGTTTGCTGGGCAAGGGTCTTCACGCGGCGGCAGTGGCGCTGGCGTCTTTGGAGGCGTCAGTGGTTCCCCGTACCGTGGAACTACTTCTCATCAGTTTCGCGGCGGTGCCAGCAGTGTACGCGGACGTTCGTATCAGAGTGCCGGTCTGATAAATTGTCAAAAATGTGGTGGAAAACATAAAGGGTATGAATGCCCAGCGTTGGGACAGCAGTGTTTCAAGTGCAAT